>OZ026515.1:79110488-80391578 GCA_964019695.1 Loripinus fragilis
TAACCGGAACAATTTCTTTCGTTTGAAGCATATTTTGGCACTGAGACCATTATGTCCCTTCTTTCCATTAATACTTCTAAAAGCAGGAAACCTAGCATCTGTTATTTATCAGACAAAATGCATTAAGTTCTGATTTGGTGACACAATGTTCGGAAAATAAGGCTTTTATCTTAAGGTTTAAAAGACAGTTATGTCAAAATAGGTAGCCCGTTATTACAGGTACATGTACTAAATGAGCCTCGACGCGAGAAAATCTTTCTTCGGGGTTTGCGGACAACAAAGGCGCGGGCCAGCCTGCGCTTCCGCGCAGTCTGATCAGCGCCTTTGTTATTCCCATAACATATATCTAAACTTGCTTCAAGCGAAATTTCAATTTTTCTAGCTAGTCTCTGTAGCTGATGAGACTGGTTTGAGACTCGGTTTGTCGGAAACCCCGAAGACAGGTTTTGTCGCGTCGAGGACCACACAGTTCTGCATTTAACCCTTAGTATTACACGACCCTTGGGTCTGCGCTATAATCACTACATACATGTATGTGAGTTCGTCCGTCTGTCCTTCCATTACCAGTCAGAGAAAATCTTTATAACTCTTGAACCAAGTGGTATATTTTTATCACATTTTGAATACATATGCATGTCAAGATTCCCTACCCACTGGCATGCGAAACCACCTTTTCTTGAACGAAATGGGTTTGCTGAGCATTTGTCCAGCCTGTTGTGGCCGGTAAGTAAAAATCTTCATAACTCTTGAACCTTATGGGATTATTGGATCAAATTTTGCATACTTATTTATTCTGATATTGTCCAGCAACTGGTATTCAAAACGGTGGTGAGGGTTTGCCGAGCATCATTTTGGCCAGACGAAGTATTTTAGTTATAATGTTCAAAACTCTTGAACCACATGGTATATTTTAATCAAATTTTGCATACTTAGTCTAATACATTTCTATATTAACGAGATACAGTTATGCAAACGGTGATAATTGTTTATGGCAAAGCCTAGTCACCGTTTTGCATACCTTTGTCTCAATAATATTAAAATGTATTAGAAACCGCTTTTGTTCTGGACATATTTCAGAACGGCTATGTTGAAACACTCAGTTCGGCTACCCGAACATTTTTTTTTTCAATTTAAATACCTAGAGATTCATTCTAATTAGCAAAATTTCAACGTGGGTCGTGCATATTACTGTCAGTTGATTCTTACTCCAGTCCCTGAGGGGGTGTCTGTGTGCATGAAAGGTCCAGAGAAAATTATTCCATAAATGGTAAGAGACATATCTGAGGTGCAAGAAAATCGAGAGTGATTGGCTTGAATCATGGTGCGGTCCGAGAAATCCAAGATGGCCGCCAACATGGCGCACAATTTTAGCGAAAATGTGTATACACATTGAATAAGCCGCTACAACATGCATATTGTTTGTTTATGGACTCAAAATGTTTATTATAGAAGAACAGAAGTGTGATTGTATTCTTTTTAGGCATTTTAGTTAATCTGAGCACCACATTTCTATGACAAAAGCCATAAAAATGAGAACATTTTGTCATTTTTTAAAGAAAAATAGCAATCCTGGGTGATATTTTTTCCTGAATAGTCAGCCAAAGATACCTGATTGTTTTAAAATTGGTTCTGGATTTGATATAGAGATTTGAACAAATGATGAACTTGTTTGCACACCTCCTTTAATGTTTATTTGAGTTTTTAAGTACCTTAAAAGTGGGTGGAGTAAACCGACGAAAAATCAGCATGTTCGGGTATGTGACAAATGTGACTTTCTATCTATTGTGTCTCTACCATAAATCATTTTGTAGCATAAACATACACTAATATGTAAATCAAAAGAGGCCAGATAGTTCCTTTTATGTTTCATTGAACAATATTGCATAATGCTGCCAAGATGGCCGCAAAATGCACAAATCACCTTGTCATGGGCATTTAAGCCACTGCATCGCAGTAACATGCTAGGAATCCAAACAGGCAACAAAAATAATAGTCATGCATTGAAAAAATACTCTACACTACATTTTTAACTATGATGAAAACAGCTTCAATATAAATAAGCACTTTATAATGTTACTGGAACTGAGGCAACCACATGCAGATTCATACAGAATTGATCTGAGACGTTGTTTTTACATTTGCAATTAATACAGCAAGGGACACCAATTATTCTGCATGCACTGTGTTTTGTTAAGCATTTTTTACAACTGCATTTTTTACCAGGCCTCGTAGCGCAGTCGGTAACTTGTCTGGCTACAGAAGCGTGTCTGACTGCAGATCCAGGGGTCGTGAGTTCGATCCAGGCCCTGTCCCATACTTTCATGGAGATTGATCATGAAATAATTTCTACGGTCAGTCTCCTCCCTTCATTCAAGGGTTGTTGTCAGTTACAAGCAAAAGTATGTGCACGAATTACTGGTTAACCGCTTGTTCAAGCCTGCCCAGGAAAAAGTGTGATTAGGTGAAATGACCGTCCCGCCATGACCATAGCTGTTGACTTGGGACGTAAAGCAACAACAAAACAAACAACTGCATTTTTGTACAAGACTCTCCGAGACATTGTTTTGATGGTAGATAGGAACAAGGGATCCATTCTTGAGTTCATAGCCATAGTTTGTTGGATCTACCGTTTTGAGGACAATGCATCTGTATATAGGTTGTGTACAGGCACCTCAGAGTGTGCAAATGTAGATCAGCACTGGTGGGTAGTAGAGAATGGAGATCACTATCTTAACTTTGGTGATACATTGCATACATAATATCATCCATAGTAGTGAATGTACTGTTGGGTTTTAGTACTTGTACAAGATATTGCTCAGCTGTGTGTATAATTTAATCTTGATTTGGGCTAGACAATGATTTTCCAAATTCAGAGCAGATAGTTTGGTTCCAACTTTGCTAGTTGTGTCACAGCCTGTAAGAATGTGTATTGCTGGGAGTACACTACATAACTGGTTTCCATTCAAATATCAGATGTAAAGGGATATATCTTGTAGAATCACCCACACCAGCATGCATCCATAACTTGGAGAGGCGTTTTTTTCAGATCAGTGTTAAAATAAAATGCCAGGACCATGACATCTGTGTCACCAGATACAATAACAAGTCTTTGGACCAAATGTAGTCCAGTCTGTACTTGGTCTTACACACTATGTAAGGTCTTTCAAAGGTATGATTTTGTTGTATCAGACAATGGAAAGGTTGCATTGGTCGGCATTCTTCAAAACACAGGAGCCTCAAAACTTACAAAGAAGAACTACTGACACTAAAGAGACTTCAGGACAGCACAGCTGAAAAGGATGCAGACAGAAGTAGAGAACTGCTAGAAGAGCTCTCTTACAGTTCTGCAAGTATGATCGAGTCATTCCAGAATTGCTAAAATGAAGGCTGCAACCTAAGACGAACCTTTCAGTACTGGGACAGGTTTATTGCACTTGTTGCATTATTGAGAACTCTGGTGAGAGCAGATCGTGAAGGAGACTGGGATCTTCATTGGCACACAGTTCAGTGCATTCTTCCCTTCCCTTCTTTGCTCTCTTTCATTGTGTAAATTACTTGCGATGGTGTTCCCTATACCTGGAGGAAATGCTGCGTTTACCAGAAACGGCTCCTAGAATCTATCAAGCATTTCTTCAAGGTCAATTTGTGGTAAAGAGGACTCCTGGAAAATTCAAGGCTGTAGCTGCTGATCAAAGTCTTGAACAAACAATTTATCGGTCACCAAAAAGCAGTGGTGGTATCATTGGAAGTACGAGAAAAAAAGTCTTTGTTGCTGAATGGGAGATCATATACCATGAAATAATAGCTGTCAGCAGTCTCCACCGGGAACTCAGTGGGTCGAAACCATTCTATCATGAACTAACTGTCAATCCCGAATTCAGTGATGCAGAAACTAAAGCAAAAGAATCCGATATAAGAGACATGATAGAACACATAGAGCACATATGAAAACCCATTTCTAATCACAGAAGGAAAAGAGAAACAACTCCATAATATCATATCTCAGGAAGTCATGCCAACGGAAGTGAGAGAATGTATGTTGAGTGTTGAGCTAAAAGTCTTCAGTTGTACAATGAATTCAGTAAGGAAAGATTTTTAGACCGAACCAAGAAATTATCAAACACAATTCACAGGAAAAATATCAAAACATGCCAGTCTATCAAAGCTGTAAAGCCATCCACAACAACCAGTAAAAAGAAAAAAAATCAGTGAGTCTGCCACAGGACACAGAGTTCTAGAAATCGCCCAAGCTAGAGGATACGGCATAGAAGAATTATTCAGATATGATCTCAATCCAACAATCTACCAGTTTGATGAAGATGGTTTATTGAAGAAGCCAGTTAAGAGTGCTCTATGTCATAGAATGGAAAAGTTTTTGTTTGTTTTGTTGCTTTACGTCCCAAGTAAACAGCTATGGTCATTGCGAGACGGTCAGTTCACCTAACCACTTTTTTCCTGGGTAAGCTTGAACAAGCAGTTAACCAGTAATCGTGCAAATACTTTCGCTTGTAACTGACAACAACCCTTCATGAATGATTCAGCGGAAGGGAGGAGAATGGCCGTAGAAATTATTTCATGATCAATCTCCACAAAAGTATGAGACCAGGCCGGGATAGAACTCGCGACCTCTGGATCTGCAGTCAGCTTCGCATCTGTAACCAGACACGTTACCGACTGCGCTACGCGGCCCGGTGGAATGGAAAAGTGTTTGAACATTGATGACATGGTGCTACCCTCTGGTTGGAAAAGCATAAGAACAAAAAACCTAGTTGATGTTATGGCAAATGTCTGAAAGATAAGAATCAAAGTTTTGCGGACATTTGCTGATTTTTGCTCAACCTTCTTGAATATTTTGCAAGCCATATGCAAGAACGCAACAAGAATAAATCTTGTGTTTGATTCATGTAAGGAAGGCTCTGTCAGAGATACAGAGAGAAGTAGGTCAACAATAAAACCTATTGAGATCAGTATGATAGCTGAGGATACACCACTGCCTGTCAACATGGATACACTCTGGGCATCAGTCTCCAATAAGGTCAAATTTCAAATGTTTTTGAGAAAAGGCATGATTGAAAATGCAGCAAATATGTACAATATAGGTTGAAATAGTGTTCAGCTGTTTCAGAGCTTAAAACATGTTATTACCATGTCAGTCACTAACAGAAGGCTGTTTGATGACATTATCAGAGTTGGACTTAATTATAGAAGAGGCAGATGTGCGGTTAGTACCACATGCAATTCATGCAACACAGACTGGAGCCAAGAGACTTGTCATTCTATCTGGTGACACAGATGTCATGGTCCTGGCACTTTACTTTAACACTGATCTGAAAACAAACGGCCTCTCTGAGTTATGGATGCATGCTGGTGTGGGTGATTCTACAAGATATATCCCTTTACATCTGATATTGAAAGGAAACCAGAGCTATGTTGAGTACACTAAGCAATACACATTCTTACAGGCTGTGACACAACTAGCAAAGTTGGAACCAAACTATCTGCTCTGAATTTGGAAAATCATTGTCTAGCCCAAATCAAGATGAAATTATACACAAAGCTGAGCGATATCTTGTACAAGTACTAGTAAACCCAACAGTACATGCACTACTATGGATGATCTTAGGTATGCAATGTGTCACCAAAGTTAAGTCAGTGATCTCCATTCTCTACCAACCACCAGTGCTGATCTACATTTGCACACTCTGAGGTGCATGTACACAACCTATACACAGATGCATTGTCTTCAAAACGTAACAGTAGATCCAACAAACTATGGCTATGAACTCAAGAATGGATCCCTTGTTCCTATCTACCATCAAAACAATGTCTCGGAGAGTCTTGTACAAACATGCAGATGTAAAAAGTGCTTAACAAAACACTGTGCATGCAGAAGAATTGGTTTCCCATGCTGTGTTTATTGCAAATGTAAAAACACAATCTCAGATCAATTCTGTATGAATCCGCATGTGGTTGTCTCAGTTCCAGTAACATTATAAAGTGCTTATTTACATAGAAGCTGTTTTCATCATAGTTAACAATGCAGTGGAGAGTATTTTTTCAATGCATGACTATTATTTTTGTTGACATTTTGGATTCCTATTGCAGGGGCTTAAATGCCCGTGACAAGGTGTTTTGTGCATTTGGCGGCCATCTTGGCAGCCATATGCAATATTGTTCAATGAAACATAAACGGAACTATCTGGCCTCTTTTGATTTATATATTATTGTATGTTTATACCACAAAATGATTTATGGTAGAGACACAATAAATAGAAAGTCACATTTGTCACTATCCCGAACATACTGATTTTTCGTCGTTTACCCCACCCACTTTTAAGGTACTTAAAAACTCAAATAAACATTAAAGGAGGTGTGCAAACAAGTTCATCATTTGTTCAAATCTCTATATCAATTCCAGAACCAATTTTAAAACAATCAGGTATCTTTGGCTGACTATTTAGGAAAAAAATAATACCCAGGATTGCTATTTTTCTTTAAAAAATGACAAAATGTTCTCATTTTTATGGCTTTTGTCATAAAAATATGGTGCTCAGATTAACTAAAATGCCTAAAAAGAATACATTCGCACTTCTTTTCTTCTATAATAATTATTTTGAGTCCAAAAACAAACAATATGCATGTTGTAGCGGCTTATTTAATGTGTATACACATTTTCGCTAAAATTGTGCTCTATGTTGGCGGCCATCTTGGATTTCTCGGACCGCACCATGATTCAAGCCAATCACCCTCGATTTTCTTGCACCTCAGATATGTCTCTTACCATTTATGGAATAATTTTCTCTTGACCTCTCATGCACACAGACATCCCCTCAGGGACTGTTTTATCTGGTGGATTAGCCCATACAGATAAATATACTGACCTACAGAAATAGCTCGTCATATTTTTCAATGGTAATTTTGATTTTTCATTCTGTATGCCCTAATACTGATCGGACTCTGATGAAATAATGAGCATGTATAGCAAAACCAATGTGCACAAGAAATCAAGATTTAAATTCATCATGCACATGCTGAATACTGCGTTATGGGATTGTCAACGTCAAACTTTGAACGAATATTTCTCGGTAAATAATGGGAACAATTTTTAATTTTCAACTGCTACAGAAAAGCTGACACCAGGAAACGGTGCATCTAAGAAATGGTGAGAAACGGTGAAGTATTGACAGAGAAAATCGATTTTTTTCCATTTCAAAGTTTCGTTGTCAAATTTACGTCATCCTCAGTTCTCCACTGAGGACACAGTTTTGAAACTTTAGGGCTTCAATTTGTTTGGCAATTTCAAAATAATACTTCCAATTTGGTTTACTTTTTCTAAACACTCAAGCTTCTTGCACAATGTAAAATATTTGAAAAAGTATGAACGCGAGAGTGACGCCGAACATTGGTGACTGAAATTCTAAAATTCATCTGCTTTAATTTAATTGAAATGTTTATCATGGCCTATTGCCAAATTTTAAATCTTAACCAAATTAATAACGATCCTGGGACCAATTAAAACTGTCGCGTTTCTTTTGTAGTTGAGTATACAATAATGATGGGGTTGTCCATCATATATGAGCCGCGTCATGTGATTTCCAACAATGTGGCATTGACCCAGACGAGCCTGTGCAACCTCCTGTTCAGCTTGGAAACTCCAAATTTTGTTCGGTCAGTAGCTTAACAGTCATATAATATTCAGGCGACTAGCAAAGGATCTGATCAGTCTGCGCGTATTCGCAGGCTGGCCTGAGCCTGTGTTGGTCGCACATACCACATTGTTGGAAATCTCATGCCACGGCTCATATTATAGGAGGTAGTAGGCAGTAATTTCCAAATAATTATGTACTTCAGTCCCTGGAGATTGTATTTACATGTACCTTTGCAAACTGTGCAGGCCCTTATGAAATGCCGCACTAAAATGCGAGGCTTGCCGAGCGTTTCGCAACGGGTTTCATAAATTAAATAATACTGGAGCATGAGTGTTAGATTCTATTTATCATATGACTCTAAAACTTCTTTTAAATCGCGTTTTCGCCTGTCGCGTGAAAAAGATAAGATCTTGCCTTATATTGGCGACGTTGGTACGAACGTCATTTAATAACACTAAAAAGTATGTAAACACCCAGCGGGTTATCGATTTCACATGGGGTTACATCGCTCCCAAACCACGACGACATGTGTTAAATAAACAAATATTTTTGCTGTTGATGTAGATGTGTTGTTGTTTTTCTTTCAGATTTTTTAAAGTTATTATTTGATTAATAAGTTATAGCTTACTAAATTGTAAGCGTTACATAATTATATGACTTGTATCGTATAGTGAGACAGCTCAGGCTAGGGTTGCACCCAAACTGGTTGTCTTTTTGCTCCCATCTGCCGAGTCTTGACGACAGAGCAGTAATTCTCCGTCGCCTGAATTAAGACACTTGGCACTCCTCTAGGATGCATGCTTATCATTTTATTAATAACTGTGCTTTTGGTAGTGTAGGTTTTATAACTTAAATATGTCATGTGAATGTATTTTTTGTATATGTTGCGTTTGTTACTGAGGGCCATATAGTATAATAGTTTTTTATTAGTCACCCCTAATATAAACTAAATTATTTCATCATAACCTAATAAACGTTTCCTATCTCACGGCATGTTACCTTTATCAGGTCATGATGACGTTGCACTTTTTGAATAACGTCGCTAATGACGCTGAATCAACACAAAAATAAAAAATTACGTCAAATTGCTAGTTTGAAGAGTGTTCAACAATGGGTAAACTGATAAATAGATTACCAGGTTCGCGTCTTTTGATATCAAGTTTACCAGGCTCGGCTTTGAGAACGCATGTTGAATCGCTCGGCAAGCCTCGCGATGTCAACAAGCGTTCTCAAAGCCTTGCCTGGTAAACTTGATATCAAAAGACACTCACCTAGTATTCTCTATATATTAGCTAAATGTGTTTTGCTCTCATTAAATAATGTATATAAATAAATAAATAAATAAATAAATAAATAAATAAATAAATAAATAGTACAATGTATCTTCAATTTTAAAAATTCGGGAAAATCAAAGAAAAATGAAATCAAAAGAGTACTCACAGTGACTTGAAACTCCCGAGCATTAGTTCCAAATGAAGAAACGAAACTGTATGTACACTGTAAGTGAGCATCGGCCATCTAATTATCTATCTGAAACTTAAGTACCATCTACCACATTCCGATTACAACAAGTTAGTATTGCCTGTATCAAATTGCTAATGAAAATGTAAACACTGAGTGCTTAGATCGACATATTGATTATCGCCCAGAGCTTCTTGTTTCTGTATAGTTAAACGGATTTCCTGATTATTCTGAATGATTGTTACTTGGAATATTCTTCAATCAGAGAATTGGGAGCAAGCATCTGCATCGTGGGACCATCTCCCTGCTAAAATGACCTCGATTACAGTTATAAGTGGGAGAATATTGGTATATGCAAAGCGCTAGTTATGACGGGAATTTAATGAAATTGGGAAGCATTTTCCAAATATATACATGTATCTTGATTGTGGCGAGAATAAGAAGATTCCGCACGCACCACGACACACGATGTTGTTCCATTGAGCATCCAAATTAAAAGAGGCAGTGCGTGCGATTTTGGTTCGTATTGAACTTACAAAAACAGCGATGGGTCAGACGAGCATGTACGAGTTCCGCGCAGTCTCTCCAGATAATATGGAAAAACGGATCCTTCAGAAATAGAGGGAACAGAGACTCCTTTTTTATAATGTTCATTTATGTACTATGCAATAAATTGCAAGCCCCCTTGTACTAGCATAAGCGGTATTCTGCTTTCTGTCAGAGCCTTATATTACCGAAGAATCAAGAAGGGGGATACAAGTGACTATAGGTTTTCTTATAAATACTGGTACGGACCCCCTCGAGAAGCAATTGGACTCAAGTGGGTCCAATTGCTTCTCGAGGGAGTTTCGTACGACCCTCTGTGAAATACGTTGATGACTTTGGAATAAAGGTTGTCAAAGAAAACTCCCCCCTCCCCTCCCCGACGAAATTTTCTAAATCCGCACATGGACCAGAATATGAAAAGAAAAGAATATCAAAACTGCATCGATATACGGGGAGAAATTTCTGAAAGCTCCATTCTGCATTGCTGCTCGCACACACAAAGAGGGAGGGGGCATAGAGGAAGGCTGAACCCAATGTTTAGATTTCTAGTCCCACTATATAGTTGCACGTGCTTGTTTGAAGAATAACTTCACGCAATTCAGACAAGAACCAAAAGCTCATGAACTGGCTCAGAAATAAGGAAACAAGCAACATAGGCCAAATAAGCAAAATTCTTAAGCGTATACTAGTAATTAAGTTTCCTTTTTTATCCATTTATTAAATAGTGTTTCAGTTCAAAAAATAGAATAAATATAGGATCTTACGTGAGTGCTCATGTTTTATTGAATTTATCAATCGAGTTGAATAAATTCAATAATACAAGAGCACAAATGTTAAATTCTATTTATCATATTAATTTTAGATGACTTTGAAATCTCATTTCTGCCGTAAATACGTTATAATTTTGTCATCATGTACGCAACGATGTTATGGACTTCATAACGCTTACCGAAAATCTGTAAACGATTTTATTGCATGGCGTTATTGCACTCCCAGACGCGACGTCCCCAACTCGTATAATAAATTCGTTATAAAATGAGCACTCATGAAAGGTCCTCTATAAATATATATAAGAAACGACATTAACAACACATGAGCGCAGAGATTCGCACAGTATGTGACTGGTAAAGTTCAAAAAATGCTTGGACCTAGAAAATGTAGACACGAGCAAAACGGTTATGTATCAATTGCCTTATCTAAATGCGAATCGCATGAACATTAATTTGTACGGCTATCTTATTGCGAAAGCGATAGGTATTTCATACATAGAGGATATTTACTTTTTTGAGGTGAATACCAAATATATTTCATCGAGTGCGGGGAAAAAATCTGTATTTTTCACGAGTGCGAAGCACGAGTGAAAATGCTGATATTTTCACCGCACGAGATGAAATATATTTGGTATTCACCTCAAAAAAGTAAATTTTCTTTTTTATTTTATACTCAACGGAAATACAGAAATCACAACCTTACTTTCTACTTGGATTTGACTTTTGCAGTGTGTTTATTGGGTATAACATTGGGTGTAAACACAGTTTGCATGAATGAAACGCAAGAGATCAGCATTTAAAGAAAGTCTATTGAGTGTGCCTTACGATAGGCGTCACGTGCAAACTGGCGCTACGCCATGCCAAACCGTGACGTAATTATGTTTGATGTTGACGTCACAACATGCGTAGCGATATTTTTGACAAATATACTTCACTTAAAACCTTATGTTAAAAAATCCCAGTCACACAATTGCCAAGAAAGCCTTGTTTTGCTACAGTTCTATTCTATTCTACAGTGAAAATATAAATCGTATCAGTCACTAGTGAAAAAATACGATATTTTTTCACTGTAGAAAAATACCAATTTTACTCACATTCGATATGCATTGAATTCACTGCTTGTGATAAAATAAATGTACATTTACTATTGCGTTGGGATGAAATACGTCGTTTCTACGCTAAGGTACAGTTACGCACGCTGAAACCTTAACACAGACTTTACAGTTATTTTTGAACCTTGAAACTATTTAGCAATTATATTAGGCAATTAAACTTTTAACAAAACTCATCAAGAAAATAGAGGTTTCTATTACAACGGAACGATGCTATGTTTTGTTAATTTGTCATATTGTAGACATTTTCCGTTGGAATATGCAGAAACTGGCAATACCATGGACTTTATCTTTATGGCATTCTGGTACATGTTAGACCAATAACTAGAGGAGTCCTTAGTCTGAAGATCAGAATATGAGGTGCCATGTCTTCTTTACAAAGGATCCAGGCAATCGGAAAACTTCAGCTCAATTCGATAAATAAGCCTCTGATGTATGTAAGGCGTAGTTCCGTGTATGAAAAACCTCCATTTTATTAGCCGGAACTGGCGTAAGGAAAGATAGTACTGTAGCATATTGGTCCGGTTTTATTTCATGTACATTAACTATTTTGATTAACCGGAACATTTTATAAACAGAATAAATGAAGTTTATGATTTTTCAATAAATTATATTTGATTGTTAAAATATAAACTTCGTTTATAACCATTTATATTGCTGTAATCACACTTGTTATTGTGTTGGCATGGTTTCTGTGACGTCAGCGTCACGTTCTGTAAGGTCAGCGTCACGTTATCAAAGTAGATCCTCCATGTACATCCGAGGTCTGATTCCACGGAATTTGCCGAGGCGGTTCCGATTAAGGATACAGGCTCCAACACTCTGTATTGTTGTGCTTATATGTAAACCTGGCATATTTGGAAAATATAATATATGAATTCCTGGCCTCGAGGTTATAACACTTGAGTTCATTCTCAGACTCAAAATAAAGCGCAATGATTGGCTGCTTGCGGACACGTGTCCGCAAACAGCCAATCATTGCGCTTTATTTTAAGTCTGAGAATGAACTCAAGCTTTATAACCTCGAGGCCAGGACCTTAGGGCTAAGGGGACGGGGATTTTGTGACTTTATTTTAATTTATATTTAGCAGAAAGACAAGGGTTGGTCAGGTATTCATCTACAAATACATGGAAACATAATGTTTGCAGCATTAAACTTGAGATAAAAGAGTTGTGTTTGAACAAAATTCGGGTCTAGAATATTTCATTGTTTTCATAAATACACATGTACATCTAAGTACTGATGTTTCAAAGATATAATCAGTGCTCAATACGAGTAGGGTGACAAAACCGGTTTTATAATTAGAAGTATGAAAGAAACTCCTATATTTGTCCAATCAGGTAAACAAAGTACCATAACGTGACCAACTACGTAACTCTACTCTTGTTGAGCACAGACTCTAGATGAGAATCGTTGTAAACAAACTCTGGCGAGTTTACCTTGTTTTTGCGCAAATAGGTAGTCTCAGTTTACAGCTATAATGAACCACCCCAAAAAATACTGCGTTTGCTGCATGTAGAATCGCCTCATTACTATGTATCTTTGAAACATCAGTTCAGTATGTTATCCATAACTTTTAATAAAGTTTACCTGTTAAATGCTTACACATGGATTATACCTGTTCTGTTTACAGTTCAAGCAATCAGTCTGACCTGTTCAATGAGGTGTATTATAACTACATGATGTATACATACCATTTGTAAATGGATGTTAAGCTACAGGTTTGTACAAAATTAGTGACTTATGTGCTTTCATACTAATTTCCTTTGAACATGTTGACAGCCTCCCTCTCCCTAAATTTAATATGATGTGTGCAATGTAAAACTACAACCCTATGCAAAATGAATAGCTTGATCAATGGGGAGAAGGCACAGCAAAGCCCCTTTTTTATTTCCTGTATGCTGAATAACTGGAACATATTTTTGAACCCATATTTTATCCAGTACTTGTCCTTTATGAAACGCTTTTTTTCGCGGATAATTCAAGGGCTGAAACAATAACCTTTTCCGCGGAAAATAAAATATCATTTTCTTTGAAACTTGTATCTGGCCATTTTTATGGGCAAACCTGCATTAAGATCGAGGTCTTACACATGAACGCATATTTTGTGTACTTTGATGAACAAATAGAGGGTATTACATGTGTGCTCGGGTATTATTGAATTGATTAAACGAGTTGAGGACAAGAGACAAACGTGAGGCTGACTGAGCATTCTTTTGTGAAGAGTTTGATAACTTTAAAGCTACAAAAGCACGAATGTTAGATTCTAATTATCATGACACTAAACGTACTTTGAAATCGCGTTATTTGCGAATATTTTGTTACACATACGCGACTTCGTTATATAGTCGCATTACATATATTTTTGTATGTTAACCACAAGTGGTTTGTCGATTTTAATACATGACGTTGTATCAATTCCAGGACGCGAAGTCATGTGATAAACTTATGTACATTTCAAACAATTATGCGAACAATAAGTAATTAGGTTGTGGCATACTAAAAGCAGGTAACCAAAAAGGCTGAGATAAACCATATAGCAGCGCATGTAAAGCAATGTTATTGCATGTTCGTATGTTTTTAATCCATATTACGTTTTGCAAATTGAGAAGTTGTACATTTACGCTGTGGCACATATAACTGCAGCTCATTAATCTAATAGTGAATTGTTAAATAACGAAGAGAGATGCTGTGAATGTTATCCAGGTAACATGTTTGATAGTTCTCTTTTTGTAAGACAAGACAAGACTTTAATGGGTTAAAGCAGTTTAAATTTCGATAAGTGATCCAGCTGATTCCAGAGCTAGCATGAAAGAGTAAATCTAATACATCAAGCTGAGAAGATGTTCAGATTAAGAAACACGGTAAAAACTGAACCTTTCCACTTAGCAAACATCTTACCTATCTATGATCATGATCCTGTTACTGCATACAGATGTCCATGTTAGTATAATAGTTTGCGCATTGGGTATTTTGCGTGTTTTATTTTGTCTGCTGACTTAGTTTTATAAAAAAAAAAGGAATACTATTAGAGTGATAAACAGTTTGGACCCGTATCAGGCTCGACGTTCTCTGGCAGAACGTCGGGCCTGTAATGGGTCCAAATCGTTTTTAAGGTTGTATCAACTTTCTGAAATACAACCAGAGTGACAACAGTTTGCATCAATACCAGGCTTGACATTCCATGATTCTGCCTTGCCTGAAATGGGTAAAAACTGTTCATTAAGGTTAACAGCTATCAGAAATACTATTAGACCCAGATAATAAAGTGGACTATCTCATACTTATTGTATCCATGTATTTGGGACTTACACCAGAATAAGAAGGGTAAATTAAGCTGTTTGTTTACTACCGTCATGCTGTTACAATTACTTTGTTTATTATTGCACCTTGTATGTTTACTTATGTAAACCTGAGGATTGAAATAAAATCCTGAAATCTTGAGAAACAGTTTGGATCCACATCAAGCCCGACGCCCGAAATGGGTCCAGTCCAGTCTGCTTGCTAAGAATATCAGCAGAAAACAAAGGTCGCCTCTAGCATGGAGCGAATTATACTGACAATGACCATGAACTTGGTAACATGTACCTAATTTTTTACATAAGAAAGTAAATACGGTAGTAAGATTTTTCTATGCCATCAGCTTAGTATAGAAATTTAGAAATTGCATGAAGGTATATTTTTTTAATACTGCTCTCAGACACACGGATTGAATTTTAATCTCGTTAAACAAACTTAGCCCGCTGTTTTGATAAATAAATAGGCGTGTGCCTGTCAAAACAATCTACCATTTTCAACATTAGTCTGGGGTGAATTCAATCAATGTAAATCAATGGGTTACGTTAACAGGCAGTGCTATCAGTAACCTTTTTCTCTGACATGATAGGATTTTACCCGCCCACATACATTTGTACACTCACAAGGTTTCCCATTCAGGAAAGTCTGCTACAATTCGAGAATCGTATCATGCCTCGGGTGTATGTAAGGAGCATTACGCGAAGTACTACATGTATGACCATGTATGTACCAAAACCTCCATTTTGTTAGCCAGAACTCACTGTAGTCATACCACTACGGCAATTTGGGTCTCGTCACTTATTCCAGTGTTAAGGTTACTTTCTCATCATGCTCAATTTCTTCATTTAGTCACAGATAAACGCCCCAAAAATGCTTGGGTTACGATTGATTTTTGTTCATCAAATTTACATTGTATCTTTAGCTTTAAAATTATATGAAAACTGTAACGTTTGATGCCTAGGCATAAAATAACTATTTACGGTTTCGTCATCGTGGACAAGTAATCAGTGACAAAACCGTATAGTTGTGACTAAACTGTAATTGACATTTTTAATATAACTGTAAAAAAACACACATTTAAAATCTGAATTTTATCTACGTTTTGGCAAAACAACACAGAGGTTGTTAACTAGACGATGCAATCTCGAAGCAAACATACTCGAAACTTTTCATTTTTGTCAGCCTTTATTTGAAGGTAATTTTACTATAACACCGGAGCGGGTGACGAGACCCAAATTGCTGTAGTGGAATGACTACAGTGGAACTGGGGTATGGAAAATAAGTGCTGTTGCAATTGGGTTCAGCTCTATTAGCATCGATTATTCTGATTGTCAGAAAAGTTTAATCAGCAGAATAAATGAAATTTACTGTAGGTATTTTTCAATAAAATATTGCTATAAATAAAATATTGCTATAAATAAAATATCGCTATTTTATTGAACAAACATAAACTTCATTTACACCGTTTGTTTTGCTGTTTTGCCGCAAACACATATGTTATTGTGTTAACATGGTTTCCGTGACGTCAGCGTCACGTAATTTAACGTCAGCGTCATTTTATCACCCGCGTTATCAAAGTACATGTAGATCCCCGAATGATGTACACCCGTTGTCTGAAATCTTTAATATATGACTATGTGATTTATACTTGTCCATATCAAACTGATATATTAAATTGTAACGGCCTCGACCCATTCTAAATCATTCTGTCTCGGATATGGGTAGGGTGTAGTACTACATGTATGTACCAAAATGTTAAATAGTGTTAGCAGTAACACTGTAACTGACATAAATAAAACGGGTCAGGAGCATCAAAATCGATAATTTTAATAACCCAAAGAATTTTATTAACTGGTATTATAAAACATTCGCAATTACATCTGAGCCTGATTTAACGCTTTATGCCGATGCAAACATCCATTTTCACGTTTATAACACACTGAATTCCAAATATATTGGCTGCTGAACATGACCTTTATTAAAACAAACAGTAGAGACCCAGACAAGAAGCCAAATGTCGTTTGGCATCTCATCGCATCTGGATCTACACAGCTGGCAAATAACCAATGTTAGCACGCTAGGCATACATGGATTAAAATTTTGAGAAAAAATTTAAAGAGGAGCGCATTTACTTATAGTTTATATATAAGTATGATTGCGCCTCGACATTAGAAACCCAACAGTGTGGATGTGCGTCAGGAGAAGACCCATATTAGCCCAGGCATCAGCTCAGTCAGAACAGAATCTTCACATTTTGCATCAAGAAAGTAGTCTTTAGCTACATGTAACCACTGAGCGCACAGCGAAGACTGACCAGACTGGACTGAGGCCATGCTGCATTCGGGAAAGTCCGCCATAATTCGAGAATCGAATCATGGCTCGGGTGTATGTAAGGAGCATTATGCATAGTACTATGAACCAAATAGCTCCATTTTGTTAGCCAGAACTGGCGTATGGATAATAAGTTCTGTAGCAGGTGAATTCAGCTCTATTAAAATCGATTATCCGAAAAGTTTAATCAATGGAATAAATGAAGTTTATGTTTTTTTCAATAAAATACCGCTATAGCGATATTTTATTGAAAAAGGATAAACTTCATTTAAGCCGTTTGTGTTGCTGCAATCACACTTGTTATTGTGTAAACATGGTTACGTGACGTCAGCGTCACGTTATACAACGTCTGCGTCACGTTATCACCCGCGTTATCAAAGTAGATCCTCGATGTACAATCGTAGTCTGATTCCACGGAATTTCGCAGAATTGGCCGAGGCAGTTCGGATTGGTCCATGCTGTTTTAAGTATTTGCCTTGCCCAATCTCATTTGGTTGGTTTTGTCATGTGGCTTGCTAGTAGTCATCTCTGAAGCAGTCATCAAGAATGCATAGTGATAGATTAGATCTTTTGAAGCTAAGAAATGGTCGAAAGCCCGCTGTTTATGCACGTCGATGTCCATTTTATATAATCCATTATTCCATTTATTTAGAGTCATCAATGTTATACTAGTGATATATCAGTCTAGACGATTACTTAAGCTATATTTGTATATCGTGATATTCCCTGTAAACACGGTGTGTTGTAATTACATATGATACATTTGCTTATTTAGTCAACGAACATCAAGCTTCACATCAAACTTCCAATGTTGAATAGACTTTTATGTGATAAATGGAGCTGTGTAGTGTATTCCGTTGCCAATTCAAGTTTGTTCAGTGTATGATGAAGTATCTGTACTTTTAACTTCTTGGGCAGCTAATTCCATCCCCGGCATTTACCGTTATTCACCAGCATTGAATATAGGACTCGTACCAGCAAATATAATGTTTGTCCTAAAAATACTGCAGATAACTTTGTAAGTTGACCTAAAATAGTAAAATCCTTCCCTTGACTTGCCTATCACTAACACACATGCAAATACTTCACTGCAAAACTTCATTTAACAATATGTTGAAAAGCATTGCCAATCTTACCATTTCCAAAGAAAAATTAATGTGTGTTTAATCGGTCGCTCTTCGGCTGAATGACGAATTACATCACCATATCTAGGTACCTCCCAAAAAGCGACAGCTCCACAACAGTGCCACCTAGTGGCTCTCACTAAAACAAGGGAAAGCAATGTTCGTCTAATTCATTCCATTCAAACGACAAAAATTACATATCTTTATGAGTTAACAAGTTTAAAATAGAGTTTGTTTATAAGGTTATCAACATATTAGCCGTTGAATAAAACACTTTCTCAATTTTAACACGTTGATTACAGCCAACAAGTGAATCATAGACTGAAACTTAGAAATGATTTAAACATAGTGTTTTTTTAACTCTAAAATATCATCTTTTATTATTTGACTGAATAGGAAAATAATAATTTGGTACAAATTTACAACTGGCCATTGAAACCTGCCAAAATTAAGTCCAAATACGTAAACCAACAAGTCTCCAAAACACTGTTTATTTAAGAGGGCACAGGACAGCTACGAGGGGGGTTCAATATGTAATGAAAACCAATTCATAACTCTATCCACAAACCCATTAGGATCTTATGCCATATGCCAAACGAAAGATCAAAGCGTCGCCGTTAAAATGGTGCATAAAACATTATTTTATCTTTCCAAATTTTATAAGTTACACACTTTTTAAAAAGCACACTAATATACACTGCATATATTTTCCTCCGAATTGTAAAGACTCATTTTAACAAAGGTAAAAAGGCATGCTTATTTTCTAAAACAAACATTTGACATGCATGAATCACATATCCATAATTTTCGGACTCATTTCCCCTTTATCTGCCATAACGATACAAATTTTGAACGCTGCCGATTTCTCGTGCAAACGGTTTTATTACGTTACCCCCTCTTACGTTGACGTCGTTTAAAGCAATGGACGTAACACTAAAATGCGCACGGTTCTTGAAAATCGGAAATGTGGCTTTGTACCAGGAAAGAACAATTCTGATTGTATCGAAGTTTCGATACACACAGTCCATAGGCAGCAGACCAGTTAAATTGAAACCAATATCTAGGAGTATCTCATCTGAGTGGTATACCATTTTCGTTTCCTATAATTTTGTCTGAAATAAGCCAGCCAGATTATGTACATGTTAATATGTGTAACAATGTCCAAATAATGCATCCGAATGCTAACATCGATGAAACGCGGCATTTTGTCTGATCCATTTCAGTGTAAGCTACAGATGTCATTCTTTTAAATGATTTTCTTATTTCAATGACGTACTTGGGGGTACTTTATGAGTGAGATTAAATATGGAAATGTTAAAATCGGCTGTTTTACTTGCAAATGAACATCCAAGCGACCAGAAAAAATGTTACCAATGATTTTCGTATAAATTTTCGCTATGTATTCGTTCACGCAAAAACGACTCTGTCAATGGATAGCCAGAAAATGTAGCATCAAATAGGATTTTAACCAAAATGACAGCCTCAGTATTTCATAGAATATAAAGCAATATCAAAATTTTTTGCAGGTATAACTCACCAATATATGGATATTTACCACACGAAGAACCAGACTGGAAACATCACTTGTTCATGTAGTTATCTGCTTTTGAAAACATTGTTTTATTTCATATCACAGTGTACTTCAGTACCCTTTTTTGAAAGTGGCTTGTGTAAATAGGGTAATGAGCTCGACATCTGGAATTTTACATTTATTTAGCCAAGAAACAGATCTTTTAATAAAAGTAACTATTAAGTGTGTAAATATAAAACTCTGGGATATACTGGGCTGTTTTCATTACATATTGAACCCCCCTCGTAGGTGGTAGGATGAATAATAGGATATAATGATTGACTTCATGGTAAATATAACTTACGAAAATTATTTTTGAACAAATGTGTCCTTAGTTGTCTTACTAGACCGTTAAATTAGGTATGGCTCTGATTAAACACAATATTAAATTAAAGATAATTTTCCTTAGTAACTGTTCTCCATTAAAGCATAAATAGTGGCATTTTATGGGTATTTGTTGAACTGCCTTATTGAGATGGTTCTAATGAAAACCACATGATATATTTTGTGGAGAAATAATGATCAACCAATTCATATCCGAATGCCCAACCTTATCAGTAGCTATACGCAAGGAGTGTAGGACAATATCACCCCCACTTGAAAAAAAAATGCTCATTTTTGTGTAAGTGGACATAATCCACCCTATGAATTTTGCAAGTGGACATTATTCGCCCTAATGTTTTTACAATGTGGACATAATCCCCATATGGATTTTACAAAGTGAAAACAACCCCTCCCAGACTGTTTGCAAAGGTTATAACCAGATGACAAAAGTAACGGTTTGTAGACAATTAGAGTATTACATAAAAGTATTAAGTTATGCTATGCAAAAGCTCATTGTTAAAATTATAATAAAAAGACAGTGTGCTTCAACAATAAAAGAGAAAAAAAACAGGCATTTTCCTCTCAATAACCATTCAAATTATATATAAACTTTGATAAAAAAGTATTAAAATATTATAAAAAAAAAATTGGGTAAACTGTAACCATTAAATAGTCAAACAAGAAAGTTAATATTGACAGAAAGTTAATACTGACCTATAAGCACTTAATTAGACCAGAAGTTTCTTTTCAGCACATTTAAACATTAAGAAAACAGCTAAATAAGGATGCAATTTTAGGACATGCTTTTTTGGAAGCTCTGAGAACCTATGAAGTGACAAGCTTGAAAAAAGAGTGTGTGAATGGGGGAGGGGGTGCGTGATTTTATCTGGGAGGGGTTATGTCATAGGGGGAATTATGTTGTAAAAACATCAGGGTAGATTATGTACAACATGCAAAATTTGTGGGGGGATTATGTTCACATATACAAAAATAAGCAGGGGGGTTTTGTTTGGGGGGATATCGTTCCGTATCCCATACGCAAGCCAAATGCTGAGTACTTTGGCAGGTACGAAACAGTTTTTTTTTTCTAAATTTCACTTCATTAAATTAAATGTTAAAGAAGTAGACTTTTACCATAACACTATAATAATTTAACTGATAAACTAGTATAATTGAAATATTAAGTCAACCAACCTCTTTTATTAAAATTATCCATAAATATGATGAATATAGTGTTTTGTATAATATCCAGGGTGATAAATTCAATTTGCCAATATTTGCTGGTAAATCCCTCTTGCATGGAAAATATCTATATTTGCCAGCAAATACTCCAAGAACGCATGCTAAAATAATTGAGCATCTTTTTGATATCAAGTGTTCACTCTAATAGACCAGTAAAAGAACCAAAAGTATACTGAGTAAAAGCCTCGAGCAAACCTCAATTCATGTAGTTGGTGCTTCTCAAACATGCGTTTCCCACAGATTGTTATTAAGTGGGTCAATGAAAATGAGGATAAGACAATCACTGACATTGACAAGCAATTCAGATTAAAATTCTGATCGCTACGTTAGTTTCATAGCTGTGACATGGTGCCATCGAACGAGCGTTTCCTCTGATTAAAGGCTACTGTTTTATTGCCTTGCTGAAGTACGTCGCTTTCATGAATTTTGTGAAACGTATCATGGCATAAAACCACAGTCCATGGGATAATTGTAATCATCCGTATCCCTTGTAGAGCCAAGTGGATTTCTTCTACACTTATCAATTGTACAAGTATGTTCACATTTTAGAGGCGTCATGAATAGTTTATGTATCACTTTAACAGAATTTGATTATCACCCGCAGACAATGACGACCCTGACAAGATGCTGCTGAGCAACTGTTATGGTTTGTTCATACAAGAGGTAACGGCTCTGGTTTGACTTTGTAAATGCACTTGCTGCTCGCTTATACACCGAATACCAATAGCTCACGAGCTTAGTAATACTCAAGTGTACGACATCAGACACGTATTGCACTTCACTGCCTAGCAAAATAATCATTGTACTCGCTCCATCCGAATTTCCAAGCTAGTTACAGGAGATTAGCATTCTGTCTACAGCCTTTAAGCTGTCATGAACCACGTGTACGGTACCTTTAGTGAACAGTATAGCTGACCACGTAAATTAACTATCCCATAAGCGTCAGTTATGGTTTTTAATATGTATATTGCCAATATGTATGATTTTTGATGGGCGGTTTTAATGCAATTACGTGCAATAAGGATGATGTTGTAGATGCATAGGACTTCTTGATGGACCATTTTAGTCTTGATGACACCGTGGATGGAAGTCTGAATATCTAATCTAAAATTAAACAATGGATTTGGTTGAAATTTGATTATAAGTTTTTGTATCTTTTCTCTTCAACGTGAGCATGTTTGTAATTCAACGACACCATATGCAATCACAGGAATTTAGGTTTCTCACCAGTATGCATAAACAGAGGTTACTCGAAGAAATTTGATATTTTGTGAGATGCAATCAGCAAACTGACCTCAAACATGATACCAAACATGCCTGTGTTTTCATAGTCATGTATTTCGTATGATTTGCACCATTAATTAGAATTATACTAAAACTTGGCTAAAGCACTTTGTTTACGATTACCTTGATGAGATGGCTTATTTTAATGTGTAATATTTTTTGATCATTTAACGCTATTTTTTGTTTTATTATTTTGTCCAGTTAATTCTTAGCACAAACAAACCTATTCCAGTTTTTCGTATAATCAGCAGGGCATGCATGCCAGTGTACATATGTTAGACGCGGCATTACGCGCGCAACATGATTTGCTGGATTGGTACAAAACACAACTGGCTGGCCATGAACACATAGGGTTGCATAGTTACTGAAATAATATGAAAGCGTTGAATACTATTGATGCCCCTAGCCGCCCAAATTATTTAATGGATACATTTGAGTGTTGTCTATCTGCATGTGCATCTGTCATTCCATCTGTATGTCAAACTTTTTGTGTCTGTGTCGTATCTCCCAAACCCCAAACGCCTGGTTTGATTATAAAAGCAATTTACATAAATGCGCACTTCTGCAAAAGGACGTGCAGAGTGAATGCTTCAGTCGCTCTACTTTAAGATCAAAGTCAAAGCAGGCGGTCATACGTTACATGTACAGAATGTTGTCTGCTCCATATTTACGCACACCCCGGGTCAGATATCCAACAGTCATGAAAGCTTTGTAGTTCTATATCACTTATTTATTATGGGACGACTTTAGCTAAATTCGTAGGCTTTCTAACTTGTGACTAAGTGTCCCGAAGAAACCTTCATTTTTATCGCTTAGTACTTGTTCAACCCGAGAAAAAAAGGCGTCTTAGCATGACTGAAACATTGTTGACTGTGACGTCGAGCTTCGATTCAAACAAATATAAGCTCACCCATGTTTCAAAGCATTTGCAGAGGAGACATCTGTTTCAAGGACGACATAGCCCGTTTGAACAGCCTCCATTTTTTATAAAGGTGGTTAAGCACATAAAATAGAGTAGAGTCCGTGCTCGATAAGAGTAGAGTTACGTAGTTGGTCACGTTATGGTAATTTATTCACCTGATTGGACCAATATATGGTTTTCTTTCATACTTCCAACTGTAAATCTGTTTCGTCACCCTACTCTTATCGAGCACGGACTTTATTTCGATCAGTCAACATTCAGTGTACGTGTGTGTGTTAGTGCCAGTGACCATTTACCACCTGCAGATTTTCTGCATACACACTGCACTTTATTGACAGATACTTTGCGAGAGTGATACGTATCGAGGAAACAGTTTAGGACAGATATTGTGCACACTTTTGCAATAAAAATTCTCTACTCTAATTATAAATACATGTTTGTTCCATGTGGCGTTAGACTTTTAGGCCATTGGTTATTATTTTGTACATGCTTTCTTGTATAAATAACATGTAATTGAAAAAAAAGCAACAACACCTAAATCAACGAAATATATTGACTTATTTGTCAACGGTATGAGCACCACCAATAGTCATGTACATGAGACGTTACTATCTTCAAAATATAGCTAGATGTTATTAGTATTCTAGCTTTGAGGGAGAGTAACACTATATGTGGATCATATGCACTTGAAGGCATCGCACCAGCTCCTTTTATATTCAAATTGCCCTCACTTAAATAATGTTGCCGGAAAACTGATACATTTCTTTCAAAATAGTAGAATATTAAATGACTCCGATATCTGTGCTCTAACGTAGGTTTCTTGTCTACGCTCTATTTTATGAACGGTTACCGTTGGATTTTAAAGAGACTAAGTCTGCAACTATGAACGTTTTTCGAAAAAATCTATTTTCTTTTTAAATCATTTGTAAAAGAAGAATTAAGTTTTGTTTTCACAATAAATCTGTTCACCATAGCCGAAAACTTCATGGAAACTTGATTATCTTAAAAACACAGGTGTTTTTTCTCTTGTTGGTAATTATTTGCGTCCCTCCAATAATTAAAGACAGTTAATATTTAGCATAAATGCTGTTGTTTTAATACTGATAATTTGTTAAGATTTACGAAATTGGTCAAATATATACCTGAATTTTAGTTTTTTTTGCTGTGTTCTTGAAAAATAGAAACATTATTTCTAAAATTAAAATATCAAAAGTTACAGACTATGCAGCTTTAAAGCTGCATAGTCTGTAGCTTTTGATCTTTAAATTTTAGAAATAAAGTTTCTATTTTTCAAGAATACAGTAAAAATCCTCAAATTCAGGTAAGTTTTTTACCATTTTCGTAAATGTTAACAAATGACCACTATCAAAACAACAGCATTTATGTTAGAAATCAACTGTCTAGAACTATTGGAGGGACGTAAATAATTACCAATAAGAGAAAAACACCTATTTTAATAAGATAATTCACTTTCCCATGCAGTTTTCGGCTGTACTGAACATATTTATTGTGAAAACATAACTTATATCTACTTTTACAAATGATTTAAAAAGAAAAGATTTTTTTCGAAAAATGTTCATAGTTACAGACCTAGTCTCTTTAATTAAAATTGCGTATATACATATTTGGGACAGCCAAAACGAATAATTAGATTTTTGTGACTTTCACTTAATTTGTCTCCATCTTCTTAACCAATGACCAGATAATATTCAAACTACACAACTCGATTCTGTAATCTAATCTAAGTACTCTTGAGCATTTGGAAATATGACGGTACCCTGAGGAGGCATCGTGTGCCTACTATTGGTAGGCATTTCTCAAGAAGTATTGATATACTACATGTAGTAATAAGCTCAAGTTAGAGTGGTGAAACTTAGACTGGCTCCAGTCTTAAAAACACTTTTTTCATCAATATGTCATATCATATACTTGTAGCCTGTCTAACTCTGATGGCTCTGTTTTAAAACAGAGCCATCAGAGTTAGACTGGCTACAAGTATATGATATGACACATTGATGAAAAAATGTTTTAAGGACTGGAGCCAGTCTAGGTGAAACTATGTATCCAGATAAAATGATAGAAACTTAGAGCATTTTCAATGATAGCAGGCTGATAAACATAAGATAACGTTGGAAAGAATATGAATGGGATGAAGCTGAATTTATTGAGTAATGAGATTGATGGCAAGTAATTACATACCTCGTTCGGCCTAAATACCAAAATAAGTACACAATTTGCCCGAAGTTTGCACTTTAAATAATCCAGTTCAAGAGATATTGGTACCTTTAGCCCGGTACACACCGTGAAACTTTTGTCTGCAACTCAGTGTTGCAGACAAAAGTTTCATGGTGTGTACGTCCGAGAAACATGTGTCAAGAGATTTTTTGAGTTTCACGAAACTGTTTCATCGAATAGAACGCTGCTCTATTTCTTGAAACTTGTCTGCAACTTTTGGCAAGTTTATTACTATTAGCCAATCACAGCTTGCTATTTCTATGGTCAGTTTATTTGTAATTCCTGCAAATGTGTATACACATCTAGTAAGGGGTCTTTAAGCTAGGCACAATATGGATGACAATGATTTACCATCTAAAGATATAGAAAAGTTAATAGAGCTATATGGCAACAATAAGAGTGCCTGTGGAATATATTCTTAGACGGGTACCACAAGAAGAACTTGAAGGGGAACCAGTTGACAGGATCAGAGAGGCTTTTGACAATAAGTACACAGGTGCATATATGCATAATTTTTGCGGGGAAAGAGCAACAAGTAATGTGAATTTGCATACAAAAGTTTCATCGTCTGCACAGTAGAGTATGATACACACAAAATGTGCAGGCAAAAGTTGCAGACAAAAGTTTCATCGTGTGTCTCGGGCTTTTCGTATCTTGCACAGCTGGATTCACCAACTCAGGCAATTAATTTGGAGGTTTTTTCATTCGCAGGGTATTATTAAGCTATTGGGTCACTGTAAAGGCGGCACCTCGTGAATGCGTGATTAGGACTGATCTACCTTAGACATTGATAAAAGCTGAAAATGATTCGTGTTTTTATTCGAAAGAAATTGTATCATCTTGCGCCATACACACAAACATGATTAATATTTAACCCTTAAAACGCCAGCAAAATTTACTGCATCTGAAAATGTATGTTTATTGGTTAACGTTAGTATAGAGGCAACTAGTGTTGACCCAGATCAGACTAATCCTACAGGAGCAATCTGATTTGGATCTACACTGTTTGTCGAAGGGGCTGCAAAAATATTTCTGCAGACGACGTAAGCAGTCGACAGTTGCTTTGATTGGCGCTTTAAGGGTTAATAAATGTGAGTTCAGTGTATATACGGTCACGATTTTCATGAAATGAATGCACGTCTGCGCGGCTCAAAAAAATTATTAACCATGTTAAATCTTAACCAAATTATATGTGGTACCTGAGCTTCCTTCTTGAGCAGATGCTATAGCCGAACCACGCCCAGATATGAATGTTAACGTTGCCGCCTATACAATGACCCAATAGCTTGATAATACCTTATGTATCTTGAACAGCTCGACGTTTAATTTGGAGGCTCTTCGCAAGGGCAGAGTACCAACATCTCACTGATATCATGGGCGGATCAAGAGGTGGGGACAGGGGTCCTGACCCCCCCCCCCCCCTGAAAAATCACATAAATATAGGGTATACTAGCAATATTGATCACAAAGCTACCAAGCCAGCACTCAATGTTGGGCCATTCGGCACGCCAGCGAAACGCCATTGAAATGGCGTTTCGCTGGCGGGCCGATGATATGGCCAACTTTTAATGGCATTTTGATCTTCTCTTCAGTCCCTCAACTGAAAAAAAATGTTTTTCATATGAAAAACGTTGTCAGTGTTGATCCCCTCTAACAAAACGTTCTGGATCCGCGCATTGATATGCTGGCCAAAATATAGTAATGATAGTTGACACTTAGCTACGTATATGTACCTACAAAACATAGCCGTACGGACCATGTCCTTATGCAGTTTTGATTGTATTTTCATAAAAAAAAAACATTTCATCACAGAGAAGCGTTTCTAAAGACGCTTTTATTAAACGCCTAAACCGTTAAGGAATAATGATAATGTTTTTGTTGTTGGTATGGTTGCTGTAAAATTATTTTGATGACTGACTTCGGCTAGACTGGTTCCAGTCCTTAAAACAATTTTCCATCAATGTGTCATATCATATACTTGTTGCCAGTCGAACTCTGATGGCTCTGTATACGTCGGCCATTACATGTTCACTAAATCTGTGTTTTAGACCCCATTCCTTACTGAAAAAAAACACAAGTGAATTTCCAGTATCAATTGTTGTTATGCTTATTAGTCTTAATTAATGTTAAAATGCTTGTTAAATGTATGACGAAAAGAGAAATTCAAATGTGACCGACTCTGTTGATTATCAACATGCTGGACCAACAATGAATTTTCTGAGTGTCTACACGCACGCACTTGATCGATGTTTTTGACATCTGAGTATGTTACAGATTAATGGTTGTGTCCGTAAAAGCAATGCATATAGCTAACATGTATAACATCTCACTAGAGAGTTTGCTCAGTGACGTTTAAATGTGCTTGAACGGTTCGGAATTATGATGGACACCTAAGCTATTGGTGTTGTGACTTTTGATTTTAACAGTCCTCGTGTTCTCTGAGTTGGCAGCGGCTCTACTGTTCGTTTAGATGCATAACGTTTCTAAATGATAACAGTTTGTAATGTAAATAAAAAAAATAATGGAATGCGTTTATATATTTACATGTAGAACTGGCAGACATAAACGTCAAGCGGAAAAAACTTTATTGTTTCAGTATATATCAAATAAATCAATCTGATACATCTGACGTTGTCGTGTGTCAGTCAATCATGGTCGCTAATAACTTCTCGAAAAGTATTTGCATGCCGGGTTCAGCTTTGAGTATTTAGTTCCAGTAACGATTGCTTTTTCTGTCCTTCCAACTAATATATTCTCAACTATCCAATTTGTTCGTCAACTGGTCATTACATGGAGGTCGATGTGAACAAGTGTCAATTAGACCAACAAGTAGAGTACACAAATTAGAGGACTAGATGGTACAGGCCTTGTTGCGAGAAAAATTGTCGACAGGGTCTATTACTAGGACTCCAACCAGCCTGTTCAGCTACAATCACTAGTTAGAATATATTGACATTTTGAAAGCTGCAAATTTAGCTATAATGGTTTCTACAATGTATAGAGCGAAAAACGCATTTGTTGGTCGCTTGCAACAAATTCAGGGCCCGTTTTTTTCACTACGAGGCCAATATATTCTTGATTCTCCGTACGTATTGTCACAATTGAGTCAAGTTTCGGGATCACCTACACTACATGTATCTTCGCTGTAAATCCGTGAAGTGGTCAATGCGACCATTTCCAAGGCACAGACATGAAAAAGGAGGAGTAAACTATAAGTAGGTCATATATTACAATTATAAAGGAATTCAGTGGCTCGTTCCCACTTACTTCCTTTATAATTGTAATAAATGATCAATAACCTATGCTAATACTTTTCCAAAGTAGCTATTAGAGAAGGGTAGGGGTATAAGTAGGTCATAGATCATGTTACAATTATAAGGACATTAAGTGGTCCACTCGCTACGCTCGTTCCCACTTAGTATAGGTTATTGATCACATATTACAATTATAAAGGAATCAAATATGTGATTAAGATGACCAAAAATAATTTCTGTGAAAACTGATCAGTTGTTAAGCATAGGAAGGGGTGGAGTAAACTATAAATTCCTTCATAATTGTAATATATGATCTATAACCTATACTTATGACTAAAACCAATCGTTTGGATGATACTTACGGGCACACTATAAAAAAATAAGTTGAAGTTAACACAAAAAGAGATCAGCTCAGCTACCACCCCTACAGGTCTAAACTTAACCTTGCTTTCAAACTAAGCCAACATGAAGCCTACATTTCTGCAGTGATAAAAGTGAAAACATTTCTACCCGTTATTGTTATAGTTATTCTACGGATTAATACATTCTAACAGAATATAGTTTTTAAGCAACTGAAATGTAACATCAAAATAATTGGAAGATCAGCTTCCCATAAATTTTGTGTAAAGATGCACTATTTTTTACAGTGCACGACACACTCCAAAAGGAAACCTGCAGTAGTCGGCGCCGCGCTTGCTAATTACATTGTATAACTAAAATATATATTTTGAAATGTAAATCTGAATTTTACAGGACCAGTTTTTTTTTTTCGTTTTACGTCAGCAATGTTTGAGTTAATAAAGAAGTCAGTACCATCGTTAAGCTTCACTTATTCACCAAAACAATTCAGATATATTTTTAAGGCATAATTCCGTTGAAATCAGCATTTTTACCCAACACCAATACTATAAAAGATGTTTCATAGCATTACAATATGACCACATTTGTATCATAATTAATTGGTTGAAAAACCTAGTAAAAATCAAAATGATAACCGGACAAGTAATCGAAGGACCTCGGACAGTTTCCTATTCAATCTGCCCAAAATTTGACAGTCTGTGGCTTGCATAAAGCATAACTGACAACTATATTTTTGTGCTTAAATAAAACCCTTACATTTAGTGCATCTAACAAAATAAAAATATTTTGAAAATATTGCAGAATTATGCCAGGACTTAAGGGTTTAGGGGGTGGGGGTGAGCAAATTTTATTTCACAGAAAGTCAAAGTTTCGTCGAGTATTCACCTAAATGCATGTTAATATAATGTTTGTGGCATAAAACTTGAGCCGAAGGGGAAGCGTTTGCATAAAAATTCGGGTTGAGAAGATTTCATTGTTTCATCTAAAGAAGTGTGCTGTCAATTACTTTTGACTATTACCTGTAATGTTTCGAGTTCAGCCAGTTCAACCAGTTCGACTTGTGCACTGAGGTGTATCATATCTGCATACTGTATAAATCCTAGTCTAGATAAACACAGTTTTTAGCGTAAAATCGTAATATTTCTTACACATCAGATTTAACTTATAATTTTGGTACTTAAAAGAACCGTCTCATTGCGACGGTTCTTTTGAGTACCCACAACATAATGTTTTGGTTGAGAAATGAGACAATTAATTTCTTTGTTGAGCACTCATAACTAAAGCCCTGATATATGCCATTGCAAATTGATATTTACCTACAGGTTTTTACAAAATAAGTTTCTAATAAGTTTTTATAATAAAGTGTTTTTGACCATTTTGACAGCGTTCCCCCCCCCCCCCCCCCCCCGTGACCAAACATGCCGTTTTTATATGATGTGTGAAATGTAAAACTACAACTGTATGCAAAAGGATTAGTTTGGTCACGGGGGGGAAAGCACCTCAGTAAAACTTTTTCTATTTTCTATATGTTGAATAGCAAAAACGGAGTTTTCAACCCATATTTTTCAATTGGTACTTGCCCAATGAGAAAACGGCTTTAATGGATAAGTTGAGGGTTGAACCTACTATCTTTTTCATAGAAAAAATATCATTTTCTTTGAAACTTTTCTCTGGTCATTTCTATGGGCAATCCTTCATTAAGACTGTCCGAGGTCCTTTGGTTAACTTGACACTGACAGTGTTTAATCTTGATACGACAACATTATTTTATCTTTTATTGCTGTTGGTTCACTTAACAGCATCAATGATAATGAGTTTTATTTGAGCATATTTGTCAAGTGAAAAATGCTCATTTTATGGGATGTAAACAAAATCTGATCAGCAGCGTTTCTGGTAACACCTGACTGGGTTTAACACTATACGATATAATGTATTTTTATTTCGGAAAAAAAAACATATTTCTATTTTTACCACCATTATCCTCATTTATGGCAACACAAAGGATACCAATTGGTATTTGTATATTGAGATGATCTCGTATGTTTCAGTAATTTAGGGGATAACTGTATTCAAAATTTTCATTTGGAGAGGTATATCGTCGGATATACGGTCGGAAATTTAGTTTTACGGCGACGCGTAAGCGGAGCCGTAAAACGTGATTTCCGAACGTATATCCGATGATATACCTCTCCAAATAAAATTTTGAATATGGTTATCCCCATTCTAATGCACTATCAACATTTTCCCTTCAAAAAGACAGTGAAAATATACTTTGTTGCGCTTATACGCCCAGCGGCTGCTAGCTGCATAAAATCGCTTGTCAACTGCATATATTCACTTGTCAACCAATGCAAAGCGACGTTGCGTAATAACGTCGGGTTTCCGACAGTATATCGCAGGATTTACCATCGCAAATTTATGACGTTATGTCCAATCAGACGTCGCGTTGCATTTGCAAGTGCATTGGAAACACTTGTAGCTATCGATATAGTCCTTCAAGTCAACATGTTCAACGTTTCTATTAAGATGTATAATAAATTCATACTACTCTAATTAGGTTGTACTTACCAAAATATGCGGAAAGGCAAGATGTACTAACACATTTGATACAATATTTGTTTATTCCCTAGGTTAGAATACGTTCATATTTCAACTGTTTGTAAATATCCTTCTAGCAAAGATTTAGAGATAAGCATAGAAACCGACGTAATTACATTCGTATATATATTGGGTCTGAAACTGCTGCGGGCAGCGAAGATTCCAATAACTTATAAACTTTAGTGAGCATGCGTAAAGGGGGACAGATATCGACACAACAGCGATGAAAGAAGTAATTAAAACATACATGCCGTTTGAAAAGGACATTCCAAAATCACTATTTTTCATTAAAATCGTAGCACCCAATACAAGTATTATGCGCTTTTCTAATGTGGCAATCATATTGCTCGAAGCTGATGAAGAGAGAGCTGATTGTTTTGGTTGTGCTTGTCACTGTTTTAGTGTCTCTTCCTTTGGATGTCATTGATTGGTCTGTGGTCCGACATTGTAGCAGGTCCTGGTCGTGTTCAATTGGTTTTAATGAACACACACAATGGCAATTAAAATGGACACATATGTCATCCTCTAATGTGACTTATTCTATCAACATGTCTAAATTGCAACTCCACAGAACTTCCGACATACAAAACGTTTTATTTTATATTTCTGTTTCGGTTTTGATTTATAGACTAACCAAGTGCATATGACCAGGAAATACATGACTGAAAGTTTTCAGGATTATTCATGAATTCAGGATTTTGAGGCTGACTTTCCATAGAAAATCAGCCTCAAAATACTCAATTAGGAGGATTTTACTGGCTTCTCAGATTTATTATCAGGTACACAGATAACTGACCATTTTAACTTGACCTTGTCAATATTTTGCAAGGATACTGCACGTTTTAAGATTGAAATTGCCAAAGTTTAGACATTTTAAACTTTTTCCCATGGAAATGCAATAATCATAGATCACATACAAAAGGGACAAAGACAAATATATACTAATGTTAAAAAGAAGAAGGCCAACCAAATTCATCCGCTTTAAGTATAAGCATACACTTGCTATGATTACAAATTTATTGTTAGTCAATGTCTTGTATCATTATGCTTGGGAGATGGTATATCAGAATATCTTGTCATACACACTGTACAGAGGAGGTCCAAACACAATATAAACAGACATATAAGGTTTGCAAAACAACAACAACAATTCCTTACAAACACAATGTTGTTAAAACTACCAAAATGGAGCGTGTGTTGTTTATTTGTTTAATTGGAGGAATATAATCTACCATCTCCCAAGCATAATGACTAATGTATTCCTAGAACGCATTAAAAGGTTTGGCAGCACCATTTTTTTTTCGAAAAAACAAACAAAATATTACAACCTATTATAATGCATTAGCATAATCGTTGTCTTAATGTTCGCACAAAGGGACGATACGGTACAGCCAGAATATATACCGATATATTACTAATGACGATTGGGCTATGCTATAACCAACCAATTTTAAGGATTCGAAAAACAAAACACACACCATTATGCGCTGACTGATAAGCACATTTATTCGCTCTCTCGCACGTATACGTAACAGCATACTCTCTGCATTCAAAGTTTTATCTTTATTGTGGTATAGTCTCTGCATTGGAGCAGAATGGCATATACCATAACTGGTCTCAAAAGCCGGACGACAGGCATATTTCAATTTCACGAAAATGCATAAATTTTGACCGAATTGTCAACGATATAAGTAACATCTTTAGCCTGTTCAAACATGTTAAAATCATTATATAATCTTGATAGCATACGTGGGCTTACGGATCCATGTAACAGCCACGCAGATGATATGTGTACGTCAACCACAACTGCTTGTAATAAAAGGCTGGCCCTATGCACTCTTTTAGCGATGAATTCTGAGCATGACGCGCTGTGATCATTAATACATTTCCCAGTTTATGCAAAGGACAAAGTATACAGCTAACTGAATAAAATAAACCTGATAATTAATCTTATTTAGCTCGTTCGTATTTCTGTGAGAGGTAATGTCATTGTTTCCTCGTTTACAATCCTTGCTGAACTCAACTTTCGTGTCCTCTGTGTGAACTATCCCTGCTAATGAAGTCACTTCAGCTTGAATAGAATATGTTATCACTAACGACAGGAATAAAACGTGACTTTTGGGTGTGGCCTTTCTCTCGGTTATTTGACTGCATGTTCATCTTTACAATTTCGTTGGAAGTCTTATTTTTATGTTCGGTTTAAAATACCATCATTCATTATAAAAGAGTAGAATATAGCATGGATGTTAAAAGACAGTCTGCATGCCTGGTTATAAACTCAATCACTTAAATTGAACGACGGCGAGTAAGGCCTCGGACTCAATGACGACACTGACATAAGTATTCATCGGTGGGTCAGTGGCTGGTATTTGTATGTGTCTCAACTGGGGGTTGTCTTAAGCATTGACAGTATGTGGGTTGAGTTTGTGAGTCAGCGGATTTGACTTTCCCTGAGGTGATACATTACGTAAGCACGTGAGCTGAACAAATATTGCGGTGTCCTGGATCTGGCATGGTACTTGATTGTATCGATTCATGATCGGGGCCATCATCCTTACTTTAATTACGACAGCAGAATGCTCAGTTAGTTTTAGCATTAGACTAAGATTCGAATGGTTGCTAGTTCGAGCCTCCTGGAGCAAGACCCTTATCCGCTGCTCAGTACTTGTTCAACATTGGATGACCCGTCCCAACCTGACTGAAAAAAGTGTTAACTAGGAAGTAAACAATTGAAAGAAATAACCAGCAGAATCTAGGGCAGGGATTTGACTAGTATGACTAATTCAAGCACCCCACCCCCAGTGGCGTTGGTTGCCTCAGTTCTAAAGCGGTGGTTCTATTGTTGTTTGTGCTTGTCCTTATTTTTTATACTGCACTTTGTGTCCTTTCTAATTTTGCAATCATCTCGCTGGGAATGAGATAGCTCCGACTCAGCCCGGTTGTTTTTACTTTATTTGTCTTCTTGATGTCATGTGGCAGATATTGTTTTTTGTCTTTTATTTTACGGTGTCGTGGTTTGGCCTGCAGTGTGTGATTTTGTGATTACCGGCGGACTAGAAAGATACAATGTGTATTCTATGCAAACTTTCTAAACAGTCGCAAGCTTTAAAATTCACAAGATAAATGAAGGCCAGCTGCATTAAGTCACTCTTTAAACGTGCATGTGCAGTTACAATAGTGGATACTCTGATATTTATATATGCATGTACATCGACTATGCCTTTTTTTTGGGGGGGGGGGGGGGGGCGGGTGGTCGAAATTTTGAATTTCAATACAGTTTTATTTTGTTGTTTTTGTTTTATTTTTCTGGAAAATGAATATTCATTGGGGTATGGAAATATTGTTATATTTTAAAGGTCACTATATTTTGGTCACTTCTAAAATTAACTTTATCCTGAAATGTGTTGTTGTTTATTATTCTATTGTTGTTTATGCATATAAGTAGGGGTTTGTGTTAGGTCCTTATTGTATTGCTCTGTCTTTTCTGTTGTTTTGACAGCAAAACGCCATGCATTATAATCGTTAAACCACTACTGGTTTACAGATTTTGGTAACTGAAATATTTTTTTCAGCGCAGTTCATAAAAATAATTTCCCATTATAAAAATATTGGCTGTAACATTAATGTATTGCAACAGACTGCATGCTTGGTGGTTAACCCAATCACGTTTCGCAACTTTTCTTTCCACTTTAATTGCACGCCGGTGGGTCGGACGTCAGGTCCTATGACGGTTCCGACTTAAAGACTTATCTATTGATGAGACGGTAAGGGCCTGATGCTTTGGCTGTTTGCCGGGCCCACCGGGGTTTACCTGTTGGATTTCTTTTGCTCCGGTACTCAGTTTTATTTACTGTTGAGTCATTATCTTTGCTTTATCTCCTTGTTATATCTTGATTTATATGTTCTAGGAGCTGATGCATTGATTAGTTAAGGGTCTTTCATGCAAACCAAATATCTGTGTGCCTTGATCCACATCTGAATTAAGGGTGAGGTTGGCGCGCCGTAAAATCGGTTTAAGCCCTCCAGTAAAATATTTTACTGACGGTTCCAAGACAGTACTTCTTTTGTGGATACTTTATGTTTTTTCCTGTCTTGCGTTTGCTATGCCTTTGTGCGCGTCTGTTTATATGTGCCTTGTGGTCACCTGCTGGGAAAGGGCTGACCTCTTGGCTCTCGTTTGTGGTGTCTTACTGTGAGTTTGTCACTTTCCCATTGGTATCCTGGGTCAGGTGTGGTGCTTGATTTTATCGATTCCTGATCTTTGCACCCTTACTTACTTTATGTAATGACATCCATAACACCGTTGCATACATAGAGGATCTTACATGAGTGCTCCTCTTGTTGCAGATATAGAGGATCTTACATGATTGCTCACATTTTTATTTATTTTATTAAACGAGTTGGAGAAAAGAGATAAAATGCAAGGCTTGCCAGGCATTCATCTTTTTTTTCGCAACGAGTTTAATAAATTTTAATATGACAGGTTGGTGGTGAGGTCTGACTATAACCTTGTCGTTAGAGCCCTATGGCGATGCCTGAACACTGTTTATAATGGGCGTGCTATGAAGCGACAATGTCTTCAGCTGGACAGCCAAAGTTCAGCATATGAATTATGAAACTATGATATCCCAAGACTAATACAGTCTTAAAACGCCAGTAATAGGTACAGACAAAATACTCATAACATGAGCTAAACGTTCTTAAATGATCAACACAAATTCTTGGCATGGGACCCAACAAAACAAATCAACTATGGTCGCCACGCCAGCAAGATGGCTGGAGGTGTTCTCAGCTTTACAAAAGCGCTGAGCAATTTCTAAACTAGTTCTGACTTAGTGCTCGTTTCAAACTCTTGGTTTGAAACACGTTCCAGCCTCAGTGCTAGGAACGTAGCCCAACCTATATGAAGTATAAACGTTATGCTCCAAGCATATAACGTTATGAAGCACCAACTTGTATGGGCTTCAGCCTGCCTGTCTGAACCGTACATGTTCAGCCTAGCTGAAATATACAGGCACTGAACGGTCTGAGATGTAGCATTTCCAACCTGATATGTTTCGAGCTTAGCAAGATGGAAACTCAATATATATTTTTATGGCCGTGTTCGTTGGCTGTACCAGTAGCATACACAATAGCATAAACGATAAAATGCGAAGACAGATATTTAACATGATTATTACTTCCCTTTAACAGACAAACAAGTGTATGACTTACATAAAAAGAATGATATCAAAAAAAATGAACAACTTCATATTTTCAGCGCAGATTATCCTGACACAATAATATTAGAGCATGAATATTAGATTCTATTTACCATATGTTTGAAATCTCATGTCTGGCATTAAAACGTTATATTTATGTAATTATGAACGCAATGTTGTGACGAACGTCATAACGTGTCCCGAAAATCCATAAACGATTTTATTGAATGGCGATTATTCACTCCCAGGCGTAAAGTCATATGATAAAACCATGTAATTACAAAATCTTAACTTTTTACGTCAGAAATTAAATTTAGCAATTTTAATGTCTTTTGATAATTAGAATCTAACATTTAATTAATAATCAAACATTCGTGCTCTTGTATTATTGAGTTTGTTAAAACTTGTTGCAAAAAAGCGATAAAATGCTCAGCAGTTTTATCGCTTTTCCTAAATTTTGTTTTATGATTTCAATAAAACATGAGCACTCATGTAAGTCCCTCTACGTTCAATATCAGCTTAGATGCGAGAATAATCATGTTTTTTATTTTCTTTTTCTTTTGTTGTTGCTTTTTGTTTTTGCTATTATAATTACGACAACATGCCGATTGACGATTGTCAATGGACAAACACCATGGCCATGTCACATGTGTGGAATGTTTGCGTATAAATTGATAAAATATGAAACGAGTGTCCTTTGCAAACACAGGGAGAATATTATGTTATTGTCCCGTCGGGATAATAAGTTCCACGATCGTGTGTGTCTTCAGAAACTCAGATCTTCAAATAAAATACCATTTACAGAAATCCCCATCAAATAAACAGATTGAAACCAATATCTGACCACACTATTCAAACCCCCAGTAGACAATACAATAGAACATGACTATCCCTCTTTTCTCTGGGAGATTAAAAAGTTCTGCTACATAGTTTGTTGCCTAATAAGTTTTCCAACACAGCTTGTTTGCCTAATAAGCATAATGGCGTCATGAAACAGCTACTCATGGCATAATAGAACAAATCATTGCTTGCATAAATCCCTGCTAGAGGTAAACACCATTAAAGATCAGATTAAGAGGAAATTCTATATATACTCAGCAAAAAAGTAATGTGCCAATTATGTGCAAAAACTGTTTTTCCCCATCGATTTTCAAAAACGCATATCAAACTGTTCAGCAATCACTTCCCAATGCAAAAAGGGTATTTTTCGAAAATCTTTTCAGCACATCCTTTAAATGGTAAACGTCTACAATGTATTTACACTATATATGTCTGTGTGAAGCTGGATCAAGTTGGGGAACATACTTTTATACGAAAACCATTAAAACATCCCCATTTATCTATTTACAATCGTAAGTATTAACTGCATTTTACACGCTTAAATAGTTCATAGATCAGACAGATCGAACAAGATAGTGTTTGATAAGTCTATTTTACATTCTTTGTAAGTCTGTAATTGTTCTATGTTTTGTTTTACGTTACTTTATGTCCATTCTAGTATTGCAATCATCTTGATGGGGAAGAGAAAGCTGATTGCTTTGCTTAATTTGTCTTCCTGGTGTCTTGTGATGGTTGAGCGGCTCTTCCTCGCGGTGCCACAGGGTTGTCTGCAGTTTGTGATTGTGGTATTTCCTGATCATACTCACTTACTATTTTTGATGGTAAAACACATTTGTGGAATCAATCAAAAACATGCGTTTTAGCCCTTCGAATGATATACAATTTTCGGAGTAGCTATGTTAAGCAGTATTTATCTAGCTTTTGCTCTCGGTTTGAACATTATTAAGTATGTTTCTGAATAATTCATAATGCATATCCATTGATTGTCACAAATATTATTGTAAAAATCACAGCTTGAAAATTTGAATTTTACACAAATGACTTTAAGGGAGATTTCATGCCTTAACAGGACATCTCCTTCGGAGGTGAAGTTGGTAAAATTATCAATCAGAGATGATAGAAATCCACCAACCCCAAGGTAAGTGATAAGCAGTTACAAACTGACAACAGAGTGTACATACATGTAAGAGGGATTATCAAAAAGTTCTCGTCCAATCCCCTTGTACTTCTGGTTACCAGGGAATGTAAAAAGACACTTAGCCAATCTCTGTTCGAGCTTTCTTATCCCTTCAAAATAGAAGGCTTTTTCTTGCCCCCCCCCCCCTCCAAGTAAACCTTTGCTGCCTCTATGACACCTTCATTGCTTCCGTAAAGTATACCACGAAGATGGATCTCAGTTTTGGGAACAGATAGAAGTCAGAAGAAGCCATATCAGGAGAATATGGGGGATGAGGAAGGATTTCAAATCCATATTCAGTCGCAGCAGCTTTGGCAACTTGTGACGTGTGGGCAGGGGCGTTGTCCTGCAAGAGCAGAACACCGCAAGTCAGTTTTTATCGCATCTTTCTTGCGATTTCCTGGCGGAGCAGCCTCAATTTGCATGCATAATATGCACCGTTTATCGTGCGACCTCGCTCAAGATAATCAATCATGATCACCCCTTTACTATCCCAAAAGATTGAAGCCATCATCTTCTCTGCTAAATGAACCGTCTTAAATTTCTTCGGAGGGGCTTAGCCAGCGTGCTTCCATTGTTTGCTCTGCATTTTTGACTACAGGTTAAAGTAGTAAACCCATGTCTCATCTTGGGTTACGATTCGCTCGATAAAATCGCCGGCGAGACAGGAGATACCTAGAAATGTTGATCCGAGTTCTTTTCTGATCATCGGCCAACATTCTTGGCACCCATCTTGCAAACGATTGACATACCTAAGATGCTGATGAGATTTGACTGTACTGCACCAAAATTTATGCCCACTTCGCTAGCTATGCTTCGCAGGTCTCGCTTCCTATCAGACATAACCAGTTGTGCACGGCCTTGACATTTTCATCAGCGGCGGCATCTTTGGGGCGGCCAGAGCGTCTATCATCCTCAACGCTCTCTTCCCCCCATTAAAGTCTGCTGCCCATTTTTTCACTTTGCTATAAGAAGGAGACTCCTGGTAGTCCAGTCGGTCGTGGTAGGTGTTCGAAAAATATCATTAGTCTTGAACCACATGGTAATTTATTTGGATCAAATTTTGCATATATATTGATTTATTTTAATATGGTGTAGCCACTTGTACACAATCTGTATGCAAAACGGTGATGTGGCTTCGCCGAGCACCATTTCGAGGTCTTTTAATGAAAATGCTCATGGCTCTTGAACTGCATATGGTATCTTTTGATCAAATTGTGCATACTTATTAATTTTAACATTGTCTGGACACTGTTATGTTAAACGTAATCTGATCTTTACAGATAAGCATTATTCGGAATGCACATACATGTATTAGCTGAAGCTTTGTATATCTTCATCAGTGACTGTCCATACTGCAAGCACCATTGTTATATACCTTATGAGTGTTTACTATAGAAACTTGACGTGTTTCAATCGCTTCATCTGAACAGTTGTACGTTTCATCTAAATTTAACGTGTCGCAATGCGACAAATCACTGTCCGCGGGCTTCAATCCCATTACAACATGGCAGCAGAGGGCTGCAAAGCCGTTACAGCCCGCTCAAGGACATGTCTGCAAGTTAAGATATCTCGTCGCTAATATTTTATGGAGAAATGACCAAACTATTTCAATTACCATAAAATACGCTCCTTTATCATATCGGACATGCGGCAATCGAAAACGCTCTGAACAATCGATGAACGCGGTTCACTAATCGCTAGAAACAGTGTTTTCGATAGCCATTTGTCGCCAGTCGGGCGACAAACGGCAATCAAAAACTCTGTTTTTAACGATCTTAGATCTACGTCCGTCGATAGTATTAACGTTTTCGATTGCCGCCTATCTTAAGTGTTTATTGAATATAGGCCTACTGAATACGCAGCCAAAATACAAAACAATGGCTACTAAGAATAATTTACTGTCGGGCTACAAACGGCAATCAAAAACTCTGTTTCAAATGATCTTAGATCTACGTTGTCGATAGTATAAACGTTTTCGATTGCCGCATATCTGAAAGGTTTATTGAATATAGGCCTACTGAATACGTAGCCAAACCATTCCAAAATAACGGCTACTAGGAATAATTTACTGTCGGGCTAAAACGGCAACCAAAAACTCTGTTTCTAACGATCTTAGATCTACGTTTGTCGATAGTATAAACGTTTTCGATTGCCGCATATCTGAAGTGTTTATTGAATATAGGCCTACTGAATACATAGCCAGAACAATCCGAAACAAGGGTTACTATGAATAATTTGATACATTTTTCATATTTCTGTTGAAAAAAAGAAATTTGTTTCCATACCAGATATGCGGATATCGAAAACTCTCTTAACAATCGACGAACGCGGGTCAGAAATCGCTACAACCAGTGTTTTCGATTGCCAATGGTCGCCAGTCGGGCGACTTATGGCAATCGAAAAGTCTGTTTCTAACTATTTTTGGTCTACGTTCGTCGATAATATTGACGTTTTTGATTGCCACCAATCCGGTGTGAATTCGTTGTACGCTTCATTATGTTACGGTGGACATTTCTGCATACAATTGAATGAAAGGAAGGTATATAACAATGACGATATAACATTCTTTTCCGTATATTAACGTTTGCCAAACCCTCGTGTGATAATGTGTTGCAACCCTCACCGCTTCGCGGTTCGGGCTGCAACACATTATCACACTCGGGCTTGGCAAACGTTAATATACGGAAAAGAATGTTTTATCCTCTTATTGCAATTCAAACAAAGGTTTCTTTAGAGGAATTAAATAGAGGATCTTACATGAGTGCTCATGTTTTATACGAATTTATTAAACGAGTTGGGGAAAAGAGATGGATAAAATGCGAGGCCTGCTGTGCATTTTATCTCTTTTGTTGCACCGTGTTTAATAAATTCAATAATACAAAAGCACGAATGTTAGATTATATTTATCATGAGGGTCTGGATGGGGGGTCTGGTATTCACTATTCATTAAAAATTTAGGCTACTATTCATCTCATTAAAATTTGGGTTATTCATTAAAATAAGACTCATAGTTCATTAAAACCTGATTATTCACTATTCATTATTTTTGGCTCATCATTCACTTTTTATTATAAAACGGACCATTATTCACTAATCATTATACCCCATCCCAACCCTCTGTCATATGACATTAAGATTACTTTGAAATCTCATTTCTTCCGTAAAAACGTTATAATTTTATCATTACATGCAGGTATGCACCGTTGTTATGGACGTCATAACGTTTCCGGAAAATCTGTAAACATGAAGCACGCGTGAGTCTGTCCGTCGGTCCGTCTGTTAATGGCCAGTAAGTAAAATGCTTATAACTCTTGAACAACAGGGTATTTTATCCAATTATGCATCGTTCTGAAGGAAATGACACATTTGCTCTCCACACGTTCATTCTGGATGTGATACTGATTAATCTGTGTTCGCCATGGATCGTGCACATTACGATCAGTTGTTTATACATTTAAAATTGAAAATCATTCATTTAAAAGCAGGTGACTTTATCCTTAACTTTATGGCATAGTGGCACCCAGTGTAACTTTTATAATGTCATGCCATGCACTAAGCTTGAGATTTAGGCTACAAGGACGCTTTCATTTGATTATATAAATTCTACGACGCATCCATTTGTTACATGCACATTTCAAGCTACCAACAAATTAAAGAAACTTATAAATCAGACAGCGTTATAAAAGATTTAATCTATTTTATTCCAAGAGAGTGTGGCAACATTTAAACTAAATCAGATCTTCTTAACTCCAAAGAAAGGCATTGCTGTTACGTTCATATAATAGATTAAGTTATCTTTTATTTATGCATCCGAGCATTCAGATACGAATTTTTCCAAAGCCTCATAGAATCAAGTATAACCTTTTATTTTCTACGATAAATTAATTGTTTCCAATCCACAAGTTGCAAAGTTTGAAGCGAACTTAGCATTTTTCTTCCTATAATTTAATCTCCTGCAAATGCTGACTGCTGAAAATGTTTCAATCAGAATGAAAGTTTCTTCATTTTGAGTACCACAGCCAGCCTATTCGAAACGGCGTTTGCACCAGCTTGTGAGATTTAAGTACATATCCCATATATACATGCATTCAGTCGTTCTTTAAAGATTTATTGGTTTAGATAAACAGTTTTTAGCATAAAATTGTAAATATTTTCTTACATATGGTTTGGGTGCTCAAAAGAACCTTCTCAATAAGACGATTCTTTTGAGTACCCATAACATATGTTTTGGTTGAGAAATAAGAAAACAAGCTTTTTGTTACGCACTCTTAACTGAAGGCCTGAACTGTTGTATGCATATCTAGTGGGACCTAGCCTTGGCCTTTATACATACTGACCGTCTTACTTAGCCTGTCTTCATGCCCTGTATTTTAGACATATAGCTGAAAGTTCTATACTTCCCATTACCAGAAATACGCAATAATTAAGTCAGTCAGTGAAAAGATTTACAGAGATAGTGTATGCATGAGGTAGTGTATGCTTGTATATGTATGTGCACTTATATTTTACTTAAATTGCTCTATATACTGGTCTAATACCAGTCTATGTCTCACTGAACTAATCGAATCGTACATTAGATTTTTTTTCTAAATGACCATAATATGCAAGTTGACATTTCCTATATGAATCTAAGCATTGGAATACTAAATCGTAATATTATGAAAAATGAAATGATTAATTGTATTATTCTGTTAGCGAAATGCTACATTTATAGATCAAAATACAAACAGTATAAACCTATTTTTGAAAAATACTAAAACAAAGATAAACTTGATTATCATAATATGAAATGGGGTTTCCTAGGTACCATCTTATAACAATGCTATTTGTTTCTCAAGCACAATAAAATATCCTTGAAAATAAAATGCTTGCTTCTCTCAAAATGTATATCTACTGTTTCAGCGCAAGTACATCAAATCCAAACCATAACCAATAAATATGTTTTTATATCCTTTAAGCATCTTACACCGGCATTTGCCCAGTCAAAGCACTTTGAGAGACATGTGTTATTCTAAATGCGAATAGATACAGGTTACAATTATTATTTACTTATTTTATTTTTTGTTATACTTATTTATTTATTCCTCTTTCTCTTCCTCAGTTTTGTATTTGGTTTTATCTCTTACCATTTTCATAATTTGCATTAATCTTTCTACAGCATCTAGAATTGCATTCATTCACCATCTTGTGAAGCAAATAGATCAGTGTTATATATTGTTAAGTGGTATTGTGCATGTGATGTTACATACGGCTCAATAAAAGTTTGGCACAGATTTTAAAATCGCGTCCACATTTGAATATTTGAGACTTACCAACGCCATTATAAAAAAAAAAAAACGTTAGTCGTTCCCGAGACTCAACGTTTGCTTCAAAGGCTCTATTAAGATGGCATTTTTTCATCCGATATTTAATAACGATATAATTAGTACTGCAAATATCAAGGCGCTGAGAGGGAGTTTAGGTGCCCTCTCTGTTAACAAGTTGAGTCATATACCAAAGTTACAGCCAATATCTGCAGTTTATGAAAACCAATGATGTCGCATTTGGTCCCGTGTACTTATCGAGTCATCTGCCCTTGAAATACCCCACCCACTTTTTAAGCATGAGAAGCGATTATTATGCTTAAAGGAAAAATAATTGAAATTAATGACACGGATCCACATTTTTTTCATATTTTCTTGTTGCAGATACTTGTAAGTATATAATAGGCAAATTTGATTACAAAATAATGTCTATAATTATATTTCCTGACATTTAAAGTACAAAATTTAGGTTTAAAAAACTGTCATAAAAAAGGCTCTTCCAATTTTAACCAGACTTTCTATTAATTCGGTCCAAAGTTTCAAAATCACATTTCCATAGCGAGACCAAAACTTTTGCTACGTAAGTATTGTAACAGTTACCTAGTACAGCAAGTTTAAATGCCCCAAATGGCACGGAGAACATGTAGGTACCCCACCCACTTTTTAAGCCCGAGAACTGATTATTTTGGCTAAAATAAAAACCAATTGTGGTTGTTAAAATTCAGCGGCAATTTTTGCATATTTTCTTTCAAAATATACTTTCAGATATGTGATAGGCATATTTCATCACACAAACATGTTTTTAACCATATCATCTTACATTTAAAGTATACATTTATTTCTAGAAAATGTGCCAGAAAAATGCTATTCCAATTTTTACCAGACTCTCCTTTAATTCTGTCCAAAGTTTCGAAGTCACATGTTATAGCGACACAACAATTTGTGCTATATTAAGTTATAACATTTACATATGATAGCAAGATCAAATGTCCCAAAGGGTCATGGAGAACATGGAGACCCCACCCACTTTTTTAGCTGTAGAAGCGGTTATTGTGCTAACATGAAAACAAATTGTGATTGTTAAAACAAATTCGCAAATTTTGCATATTTTCTAGTAACAAATACCTTTAGATGTGTAATAGGCGAATTTCACCACAACATTAGGTCTATAACTATATCAGCTGACATTTAAAGTACAACATTTAAATTATGTTTTTAAAAAAAGTAGTCCAATTTAAAACATACTCTCCTTTAATTCTGTCCAATGTTTCAAAGTCACATTTTTGTAGTGAGAACACAATTTTAGCTACATAAAATCATAGCCGTTACCTATGATAGCAAGTTTAAATGCCCCAAAAGGGCATGGAGAACATGGAAGTACCCCACCCACTTATATGTGCATACCATAATGAAATTCTATTTTCAAAATATTTGGGACTAGCGGAAGAAATTTTCTAACACCTATGTACATGTAAATATCTAATTGGATTACTATTTTGTTTTTAAAAATAAATTATTTGACCTTGACGTCAAGGTCATTCTCGACAAAGGTGTTTAAACTCTAGTATCTTGTAATATTTACGTCCTGGTTCTCTCTGTTGTTGTGAACGACGAAAGGTGGTCATGTCTTTGAAAGCTTAGTTTTACCGCCTGATTACAGACCTAACATATCAAATGATTTTATCAACATTTGAATTCGTTTCCTTGGCGCATTGCAAAACGTAGGCGTACCCCACCCACCTTTGTCGCCTGCATTGTTCACTAATTCGAACTTTTTGGAGAATTTACGTCTTTACGATTGAACAAGTGACGTTATCGAATAGGTACAAACTCTGAAATGCTCCGCTTGGATGTTAATAGTGGCATTAACGTCAACACTAAAGCTACTTTCGAGCGTCTTTTCTAAACATCTTCTGACGTAAATGCAGGCATATTCTTGCGTCAATTGTCTGTTTACGCAGTCATATTGTTTTCCAAAAATAGTAAGTGAGTATGATCAAGAAACACCACAATCGCAAACTGCAGACAAACCCATGGCTTCGCGAGGAAGAGCCACACATAAATCACGAGACACCAGGAAGACAAACTAAGCAAAGCAAAAACCAGCTCTCTCTTCCCTATCAAGATGATTGCAAAACTAGAATGGCCATAAAGTAGCGTACAACAAAACATAGAACAATTACAAAAACTGGGTCAAGGTTATCAGACAAGATATTTTACATCACCTGAGCCATTGGCTCAAAGTGAGCTGTTTTGGTCTTGATTGCCCGTCAACAATTGCTTCAAAAGACACTTCCTCTAGCATCATTGGGTGGATTTTGACCAAACTTGACAGGAATAATCCTTATATGTCATTCAACAGTTAATTGTAAAAATGGTTTTATTCCATTGTATACATGTATCTAGCTGAAATGGGCTAAAATAGATTTTCAAACTGAAAACTTTCAAAAATACAACGCATTGAGCCTTGATGATTAATATGAAGCATTACCTAGTAAACTTCTACCAAGTCTGTTCAAATTATGGCACTGGGGCCAAAAGTGACCCCGTCATGGGGTTGCAATTTTTACATTGGCTATAATTATAGGGAAAACATAAAAACAATCTTCTTGTCTGAAACCACAAGGCCTAGGCCTTGATTTATTTTTTCTGTCTGTTCATCTGCGTCCATCTGTCTGCCTGGAACTGTTATCCATTAGCCATTGATCTGATTTGATTTATTTTGGTTTAAATATTAATATCCACTGAGGTTTATCAACCTTTTACATTCCTGAACATTACATATAAACGTTTAAAAGCAAAGTCTTATTAAAACTGCAGATCCATCGAAAATTGACAGCTGTAATGTTGGGGAGTGATTATGCTTTCCCCTGATCTTACGAATAGTCATATCAGGTGAAAGAGTCCTCTTGTTTAATATTGAGCTTAAGTTCAAGTTCAATATTAGTAAACCTAGTTGCTTCACAAATGTTTAAAACATTCCAAAATGATCTTGCAGACATAAAACACAAGCTCGTTGCAGATTTGACTGGTTGCAACAAACAAGTCATTCCTGGAGTTGTTCGATTGGAAATAAACTACACAAAAAGAGTAAAAGCCTATTGTATCGAATTCTGCAATTGTGCCATAAAATCATAAATTAACAGTAGATTACATTTGGGACTGATTTAGACTTTTGACAGAATGGTCCCTGGTTCGAATATAGTTACTGTCGCCGTTGGTTGTCTCCTTAGTATAATTATATGAATATATGTTCTTTGATTGTTTACAAATGTCCTTAGAATAGTCAGCACAGCCCAAACTAGTTTGGAATAAAAACGAACGTGAGGTTTGATCTTTTATTTGTATAACTGCATGTTACATGATCGGTTTGGGTACGTACACTATTAGAAGAGCCTACGCGCAGAGAGTACGCACAGCACGTTAGACATTGGTTGAGAGATCGCTTAAATTCGTCTATACTCATACATGTTATGAGCTTGTTCTGAATTCGTTTCAAATTCGTTTTCAGTTCGTTAAGTCAATTCAAGCCTCGATGATCACAGTCGTCAAATTTTTCTCTGTGTGTGTGTGTGTGTGTGTGTGTGTGTGTGTGTGTGTGTGTGTGTGTGCGTATGCGTGTGCGTGTGCGTGTCTTTGATGGCACATTCTCTAAATTTGTTATAGTGTAAAGGGGCATTAAGGGTTGGTATGGTATAACGTCATCAGAGTAGCCCTGTCAGTTTTGCATCAAAATCGCAACTAGGGCCTCTTCATAAATAGTAGTAAGCTAGTAACCGTGGTCAAGAAAATATGAAATAAAAGTTGATGCGTTTCAAAGTCCCTTAGTATAATTTGGACTATGAGACACATAAGAAGAATACCTTACATCATGCTTACACGTCCATGTAATCTATAGCCCATAACACCCTACTTTTATATAGTAAAACGGGGGTTGAAAGGTGTTGACAATAATTTTCTTATTTTGCTCTAAAACATAAATTCTGTGGGTACTCGTTAGAACCGACGCACCCACATTCTATATTTTGAGCAAAAGTGAGAATGCCTTAATTTTTCATCTGAAAATGACTAATTATCACAGTAGTAAAATAATATTTTGATGGTACTATCATCCTCGAAGGAGCTGCGTCGTAATCCATCTAACAAAGATCCAGGTGAATTTTGTTGAGCATATAAACCTTTTTGGCTTAATTTTACAGTACTGTTTCTGCAGTAACTGTGAAAATAAGGTCAATTCCCCAAAACCTAGTCGGAGTTTTATCATGTCCAGGTGTTACAGACATGCAAATGTCAAATCTGCTTACATATTCGCCCAGGCGATAATGTACATTTAAATACCTTTCGTCTAAATTAAGAAGGGGTTTTCTGCTTCCACATTGAAATTAAAGTCAAGTTTTTCATAATTCAATCGACTATTTACCTGCTCACACAATTTTGGTAAACTTCGAGACACAAATTGCTTAATTTGTCTTCCTGGTGTCTCGTGATGGTCGAGTGGCTCTTCCTCGCGGTGCCATGGGGTTGTCTGCGGTTTGTGATTGTGGTATTTCCTGATCATACTCACTTACTATTTTTGAAACATCGGCCGACTCGCAAATTAGATAATTTTTGCATAAACTTAGTAGTTTTTTCTACTGTCACCTTGAAAATAAGCCGGGTCATGATCCCAAAAACTTAATCATCTTTTGTCATGTCCAGATATTAATTTCATCCAAGTTTCGGTAAAATCCGTTGATCCGCTTCAAAGATAATGCGCATTTAATTAGTTTTTGGTCTAAATTTGGATTTTTTTTTCTAATGCGACATGAAGATAAGGCCAAAGTCTCCAAAACTGTATCAACTTTTTGTCATATCCAGGTTTTAAAATCATGCAAGTTTGGGTAAAATCTGCTGACCCACTCGGAAGATTATGCGCATAAGTATTTTGACCTAAATTTAGCAGTTTATATTTTTCAGGTGACCTTGAAAATAAGGTCAAGGTCCCCAAACATTTATCAGCTTTTTGTCATGTCCATATATTAGATTCATGCGAATTTGGACAAAATCAGCTGACCCAATCTGAAGATTATGTACATTTAAGAATTTTTTGCCCTAAATTTAGCAGTTTTTTTCTAATGTGACCTTGAAAATAAGGTCAAGGTCTTCAAAATTTTATCGGCTGTTTGTCATGTCCAGATATTGAGTTCATGCAAATTTGGGTAAAATCCCCTGACCCACTCTGAAGATAATGTGCATTTAAGTATTTTTGACCTAAATTTAGCAGTTTCTGTTTCTCATGTGACCTTGAAAATAAGGTCAAGGTCCCCAAATCTTTATCAGCTTTTTGTCATGTACATATACTAGATTCATGCGAGTTTGGGCAAAATCAGCTGATCCAATCTGAAGATTATGTACATTTAAGAATTTTTTGCCCTAAATTTAGCAGTTTTTTCTAATGTGACCTTGAAAATAAGGTCAAGGTCTCCAATATTTTATCGGCTGTTTGTCATGTCCAGATCTTGAATTTATGCAAATTTTGGTAAAATCCACTTACTCAGTCTAAAGATAATGTGCATTTATGTATTTTTTGCCCAAATTTAGCAGTTTTTATCCTAATGTGACCTTGAAAATTAGGTCAAGATCTCATAATCTTTATCGTTATTTTGCCATGTCTAGTTATTAAAATCATGCAAATTTGGGTAAAATCCGCTTACCTCCTCCGAAGATAATGCGAATTTAAGTAATTTTTGGCATAAATTAAGCAGACTTTTCTCTGTGGTGACCTTGGAAATAAGGTCAAGGTCACCAAATACTAGTCGACTATTTATCAATCCTAGTTGCTGTATCCTTGCAAATTGTGATAAAATCCGATCACCCGATCAGGAGATATAAAACCTGTATCAAAGGGCCACACCTACATTAGTGTTGACACTGACGCCGACGCCGTCAGGGCGCGCTACAAAAGGCATTCGTTCCAATCTCCTCTTTTGTCAGGGAAAATGAATAGAACTATAACATATTTTCCGTTTCTGATTCAAACTTTAGTCGAAAATACGTAAAATTGGTTATTTCCAGCGAAATAAACACATTTTATACTCATTTTATACCCTAAAACCAGTCTAAAGAATGTTTATGGTAGGTAACTTTCAAGGGCCATAACTCTGTAAGTACGCAACTCCGACACCGACATCATTGGTTTTCTGAAACTTGGGATACTAATGAACAATTTGGTATATAACACTACTTGTTAACAGAGAGGGCACCTAAAAGTCCTTAAGGAGGCGACTTTTGAGCTCTCGTTTGCTCTACTGAATTTGCTCACGTATAAATTAATCTTTATTACTTATGCAAAACTTTTATTGAGAAGTGTTGAATATGATGTTTCAATATGCATCATGTTTGTGATGTATATATGCTATTCTAAATAAAGATATATATAACAACAAAAAACAATTAGTCAACTTTCAACGACAGTTCTTACAGAATCAATGGCATGGTATCAAAATAATTTCACTCAAATGACCATCCTGTTTCCCTCTTCAAAAATAGGTCGAACTGTTTTGTTCCATGGCACAAGCTGGCCACTACAGCTATAATACATTTCAAACGATATCTCATAAACATCTGGTACCATAAGAATCTATCATGAGGGTGAAGGTGGGATAGAAAAATCTGTTCCGAGAATCACCGGCTTGCAGAGTGATGGCAAACAGTGATAGCATGGGACAGATTGGGTTTTTTAAATTATGGTTTAATAGTTTTCTTCATTTGTTATATTCTGAAACAAAAACAAATGCAGGTAGTATATTTCTACCACGACCTCTTAGTAATGACCCTCGATTCATTCAATTGATTATAGTGACGCCTTAAAGCGTTTTGTGGAAGTACATACATTTACTATTTATACAGGGATATTAAAAAAATCAATTATATTTTGTTATAAAGCTAACCTGTATATACAAAGTCTATTAAAATTTACATATGTTTGATTTCATTAAATTGAATCATTAAGATGTTTTGCTATTAACCCTCAACATGCTGGATCTAGATATATCCGGTTTTAAAAAACAGTTTAAATCCAAATTAACTTGCTTCTGAGCAGCCAGTTGGTCTGGATCCACACCAGTTGTTGATACCGGACCACGTAGCACAGTCGGTAAAGTGTCTGGCTACAGATACATGTACGTGTCTGGCTGCAGATCCAGGGGTCGCGAGTTCGATTCCGGCCCGATCCCATGCTTTCGTGGAGATTGATCATGAGATGGTCATTCTGCTCCCTTCCACTGATTCTCAGCTACATGCGAAAGTATGTGCACGAAGTACTGGTTGACTGCTTAGTCAAGCTTGCCCAGGAAAAACGTGTGGTTAGGTGACCTGACCGTCCCAACATGACCATAGCTGTTGACTGGGACTTAAAGAATCAAACCAAACCAAGTCTAGTTTTTGTCTCTTCTTATTAATACATGCTGGTAATGGACTTATTCCAGGTTTAATATCATTAGATAAGATTATTGCATATAAGATGTTGGCATTTACAGCAATTACAAAAAAAAACATTACAACCTGCAGTATGCTTAAAACAGTCACAATTTCAAATTTAAATGGCCAATTGTTTTTAAGATGAACTGAAATAACGCATAGATGTTTTAATCTTCTTTAATCAGTATTTTAAGGATTTGCACTCGACAGTCATGAATTACATTAACTGTCCTGTTGGTGTCAAGTGTGGCTCTATCTCGCGGTGCCGTGGGTTGGTCTGCAGTATGTGGTTGTGGTATTTCCTGACCATACTCACTTACATTTTGAGGCTGACTTTCTATGTTGGGATAATCAGCCTCGAAACCATGAATTCAGGAATTATCCAGAAAACTTTCACCGATTAATTAATGTATGCGCATTTGAGCAGACAGTACACATTAATTATAGCATGGCGGTAGTAAAATAATATGTATATGAAGAAATTACATGATAAGTAAACATACATTTTTTCTTTAGGTCTAACTAGTGTATGATTTACCAAGCTAACCAAATTTACGGCACGCATCGTATGACAACGAGCAATTCACTCCATGGTTTAAGACGTTTATACATGGATCTTCAATAGATTGTCCTGAGCAATAAATCATCGACCCTTAACTACGTTGATATTATATCCGCTTGAAAAATAAATTAAGCAAATTTTCTACACGACTTCCTTTCATTAGTCGGAACTTTGGCATATTCAGTGTTCTATGAAGAAAGTATAATTTATTTTCCATCAACATGTTCAGATTAATAAGCGAAAGAAAGACAACATCAATCATAGTGTGCAACTATACATGAAGATAAATTGTGTCCTTTGAATCCAAATTGATGGTTCAAAATATCATTTCAATTAGCAAGCAAACACTTTCATTTTGTAGCTGCGCATTTGCGTAATCTAGTCTTAGCCTTCGTTGCTCAACAATGCGATAAGTACTGAACTATCTTGTGATATCACTAGTTTGTTAGTAAATGTGGTAAACACATATCCACCTTATGTTTGATTTGATAAGGATCCTTTCTTGGACAATGAGTATGGCTATTTAAGGCAAAAACATGACATTACGTTTGTATAATGCTATTATACAACATGAGCGGATACAAGGTCGAAGAAAATTCGTCAGGGGGGAGGGGTCCTGACAACATGTTTTCTTGCAAACCGGATAAGGATATCTGAGATTTGTACCTTGGGATAGAAAATCTTATCTTACCCATGCTATCTTACGCAGGACGTCAAGTAACGTTATCCTGTGAAATAGTATCTTAGCGTATTCAGGGACTTCTGTAAGCTTATTTAAAAATCAATAAATCAATAAATAAATACAGTGCTGAGAAAGAAAAAGAACTTGTTTACTGAGAGGAACTAGAAACTTTTTGTTTTCATGGAAATCTTCTAAAGATATTTAACTTTAACACCGTGAATTTGACCCCCTTATGTATCACTGACGTTTAGGATATCAGATTTCTTAAAAATTATGAATTGGAATTATTATTTTTCTTCCAGACATGTTAGAAAAAAACTTAAGTTTCTAGTTCCTCTCAGTAAAACTATGCGAAAAGTTGTAAATCCAAGCGTTAAAATGTTTGAAGAAAACCCAGCTGTCTAGGCGAATATCACATTTACCATTTGATATAATCTATGTACTCACTAAAATAGAGTGTTTTTTTGTTGTTGTTTTTAATTTTCGGTTACTGGATATGTTTCAATGACATTAAGTGCGGTAATTTATTGTTTGCTTATCTACTTAAAAGAAGCTATCAAGTAACAAATGTAGACACAGATCAGATGCGGTTTGTAATTATGTTTTCGCTGTGTATAGTCTCAATATGTATTGTGCTAATCTGCTGTCCATAAGCCATACCATGCCAAATGGATACATAGTATATGGTTGGACAGGTTTATCAGTCATAAATGGGTTAAACATGAGTCAATGAGTTTGCCAACAACAGAATAATACGCCCTCCAGTAAAAAAAGTACTGACCGTCCAAGGCGGTGCTTCTTTTGTGGATCCTTTTTGTTATTTATGTTTTTTTGTTATTTATGCTTAGTGTCTGTCATGCTGTCTTTCTTCATTACAGCCTTGTGGTCACCTGCTGGTAAAGGGCTGACCTCTTGGCTCGCTTCTATTTTTTTGTTTACTTCTGTGTTTTTAACTTTCCCATGTGGTGTCCTGGGTGAGGTTCTTGATTGTACCGAATCCTGATTTTTGCCTAATTCCTTACTTTGGATGAATTCTGGTTATTTAGAGGCCTACATTTGAGCCGTGGCATGATATTTCCAACAATGTGGTATGTGCGACCAGCAAAAATAGTAAGTGAGTATGATCAGGAAATACCACAATCACAAACCGCAGACAACCCCATGGCACCGCGAGGAAGAGCCGCTCAACCATAACGAGACACCAGGAAGACAAATTAAGAGAAGCAACCAGCTCTCTCTTCCCCATCAAGATGATTGCCATACTAGAATGGACATAAAGTAAAGTACAACAAAACATATAACAATAACAGACTCCCACAATGGGAGTAACAATAAACAAAAAGTCAACAACAACAGAACCACCGCCTTAGAACTAACAGCAGCCTAAGCCATCGGGGGGCTTAAATGCATTTTACTGGTACCAAACCTTCGCCCTAGATTCTGCTGTTGTTGAAGTACAAGAAATGTTCAGCTCGCATGGAGGCCATCTAACTAGTGCAATGTATCATCATGGAGAAACACTCTAATCAAATTAACACACCATGATGAAACAAAGAAAAGGGCTCATGACTCACAGATAGTCAGAGCTAAAGACAACCTCAAGTTGAGCCACGGCGGGTCCAGCTACAGATAAGCATCAGGCAACAACCCACCGATTAAAGCTTTAGGTAAGAGCCGTCATGGAGTCTGAGGCCTGACACACCGTCGTGCAATTAAAGAGGAAACCATAGCTATAAACCGTGATTGGGTTTAAAACTAGGCATGCAGACTGTCGCATGATATCCAAGCTATATCCAACCCTTATATAACGTTTTAATATCTTTTTGAATTGATCACAAAATTTGGTTTTCCAACAATTCGTATGAATTTATAAACTAAATCACCATAAAATATAAGTTCTGATATGCCTTGTTGCAGAAGAGTTTTTAACCCAATGTTGTATTTAACAATTAACTCTGAGTGTCTGTGGTAGAATTTAGAAAATGCTTTTCGAATTTTATGATATCTATAACCTTGTTTTAATAATCTAGCAGTTAAAAATAAGTTTCTGTTGTTGAAGTCACCAAGAGCACACCCCCGCTTTGGGGTCGTTTTTGGGAATACACAGATTTGGCTTCTTCAAGTGATAAATGTTTTGGCTTACACAGGTTATGCCCCTGACCGATATTTGTGCAAAACTTTTGTTGAGCAGTGTTGAATATGCTGTTCCTATATGTATCATGATTGTGATGTGTAAATGCCATTTTAAATAAAGATATACATGATAAAAAAAAACATTAGATTACACTCTAGCAAAACGAATAAGCTGAGAAATATATACACCATAGGAAGGAGAGCGAGGAACATCTCCATCAAGAAATGGGAAATTTACTATTTCAAAATTGAAATCATCCCGCTTATCATAAATTTTAGAAGAAACTATGCCATTTGTTATTGACAAGTTCAAGTCCAAAAACGGAGCTTCAGTATCAGAAGAATTCGCCTTATTTAACTGAAGTTCAGTAGGATATATCTGACCTACCATTTGTTCAAAATAAGGATTATCAATATTAAGTAAGTCATCTAAATATCTGGAGGTTGAGTTAAAAACTTCAATAATATCAGCTTGATTATTGTCTGACAGAGACAACATAAAGTCTCTCTCATAACAAAACAAAAACAAAATTGCAACAAGAGGAGCACAATTAGTACCCATAGGAATTCCTACAATTTGTCTGTATAATTTCGAGCCAAATCTTATAAATATATTGTCCAAAAGATAATGGAGCGCGTCACACATTTTCTGACATGACCACAATTTATATCGTTTAGGTTGTTCAGAAGTAAAAAAAGGCATTTTTATCATTACAAGCCAAAAAAAGTGAGCCCTCTCTGTTAAATGTTTGTTCAATTAATTCTGTTAGTTTTGTTTGATTAGAGTATGAGGCAATGTTGTCTAGACGGCAGAGAAATCATATGTAGACAAACCAGATGCTAGAAAACCTCTAGACTTTAATTTATTAAGAATTTCACCTGAATTTTAATAGACCAAAATAAATGTTTACCATTTCTTTCATAAACTGTTATGCAATATTTAATTACATGATTTTTAATCGCAGTGAGGCAAGAAGTCAAAAGAATAGACAACTCAGAAGTTGTACTTGCACTAGAATTAGCAACTTATAGGGCTGTTTATGGAGTTTAGGTAACCAGTATAACGTAGGAAGCTTGCTATGGTCCTCATCAACAAACAACCCAAACTTAGCGGCCATATGGCATCGATACCTATCAACGATAGACGTCATATCAAGCCTGTTATGCTCATATGTTTTTGCAGTGCTAAGTTCTTGCTTTAGGGTGTCAATATAGCATCTTTTTCAAACGACCACAACATTGTTAGCAGCCTTATCTGCGGGGGCCAAAACAAACCTCCTATGGAATTCTTGGATCCTTTCTTCAAGTGCCTAAAAGTGAATTTAGGTTTAGGTGGCAGAAGATCTAAATTGTTGCATTAAAATAAAATTCTACCATCAATAATTTTAAAAATATTTAGTTTCCAAATATTTAAGGCATTAGACTCAACATGCTCTCGTTTACACCAGCGATTACAAAATTCTTGTAAGGCTCCTGCAATTTCCTCACGTCATGATTTGAAGTATATTAGTACAGGAAACCTATATTTAGGTCCCTTACATATAATAGACTGAATTCTTGAATCAATTATGATTTTTAAATCCCCTGTGACTATATGACCTGCGGGTTGATAGCAGTACTTAGAGTCTTTACAATCTCAAGAGTCAGGAATAGAATTTTCGATATCAAGTTCTGTTACTAATTTGTTATAGTTAAAAACAGTACTACGAATAGGTTTATTATACTTACAACAAATTATAGGGGATTCCATATTTTCAAAATAAGTAGGAATAGAAGAGATAACAGATTTATCGTTGAATATACTGGGTAAGTTAATGAATTCAATCCCCTTGTTGACAAATTGAATTTTGATAAAATGCCTAATATGATTAATTTTGGAGTCTATGTATGGCCGGAGAGCATGTTGAGTGTTACACCGCATAAGAATTGCTGCATCATAAAGTCGATGAGCTCTATCATAGAATTTATTAGCCTCAATATCCAAATTACGAAGTGAAGATATAGAAAGAGTTACTAAACGTGAAAGGGCCATATGTCGGCCAGAATGTTTTAAGATGATACTTAATTCTGAAAGAGTTAAAACAGATTTATTTTTGCGTTTTAAATTTCCATTTTTGCGTTTACCATGAGATCGTTTATTACGTTTACGTATATCTAAAAGAGAAAAGACATCAAAATCAGGTAATCTAGAAATATTATCCTCATGGTAAATATTATCATTAAAACCAAGTGGATGTGGTGCTGTAATAATTTAATCCACTTTAATTCTAATTCATGCCTAAGAATATTTCTATATCTATTAGTGGAATTATCACCATATGTAATATTTTCGACAGGCTGAATAGAAATACTGCTAGTAGAGTGATTAGTTTGTTTGAAATGCCTATAAAAAAAATCATCAATTTTGCGAGGCTTTTTTGTTCGACGATAGTGCTCAGAAAATCTAGTTTTTAGAAATCTACCAGTTTGGCCACCATATTGCATGCCACAATCTTTTCTTCTCAAGATAAAACATAAATCACATCAGTTGATTTTCAATCAAGATCAGAATTAGTAATTACAGAAAATTGTCCGACTACGGGCAGACTGATCAGTCATTGCTAGTCCCTTAAATATTCTTTGCCTGTTAAGCTCCTGACTGAACAACATTTAGAGTTTCTAAGCTTCAAAGGTGGCTGCACATGCTAATCTGGGCCTACACTTGTCAAATTGCCACATAGTTGGAAATCACATGTCGCGGCTCATTTCATTTTACACCAGGCTTGTCAGTGTAGTGCATTGCTGGCTGGACCTATCATCCAAATAATATTATCATTGATTGCAAATGGGCTAGTGGGTTCGATTCCTGATGGTTACGAAACAATTTCTGATGGCATTGAGCTGTGCTATGAAATAATTCATATTGGCATTAAGCTAGAGCATATTGTCTTTAGGAATTACTGCATATCCACAAGATTCTGCTTCTGATTCAAGTACTTCCAGTCTAGAAAATCCCTTAGGAGGAGGAACATATGGTTATATTAGAAACAGTGTGGCATGTTAGCTGTCAGCAAACATGACTTGAATTAGTTATGAAGCGTCCATGTGAGCTAAACATTTTTGTGTTTTAACAACAACAGAATCTAGGGCGAAACATTGGCGCCATTAAATGCAGTTAAGCCTTCCTCCCACTCCGGTAGCTTAGGATGCTGTCCGTTCTAAAGCGGTGGTTCTGCTGTTGTTGCTCTATGTTGTTTTATGTACCTCCCATTGTTTGTTGGGGTTCGGTGTTGGTTTCTGTTTTGGTATTCATTATTGTATGTCCTTTCTAGTTTTGCAATCAACTTGACGAGGAAGAGAGAGCTGGTTGCTTTGCTTTTACTGTCTTTCAGATGTCTTGTTACTGAAAATGTTTTGTGGCTTTTCCTCACGGAGTCGTGGGTTGGTCTGCGGTGTGTGATACCTCCTGATCATACTCACTTAATTTTTGAACTATGTTGACTGGTTCTTATTTCGACCAGGTAAATACAATTTTTGTGTTTCTAATGTGTAAATGTGCACTGTATATTTTTGTAACCCAACCTAACATGTATTATTTATCCACCACCTCTCCCATATATTTCATCTATTCTTGCTGCCACAGAAACACTATTGAAATGACGTTAATGTTTAAATCATTAAAGATATATCCAGTGTTAACACACATTAACCATGACACCATATTTGTCTGCGAGACGTAGTTGGTCTCCCATAGGACCGGGTATTGATGAACGGGATAACAGATCTGGACTAAATAAAACACAACACTCAAGCAGTTTTACTAATATGATACATGTGTGTGTATATACAGACAACTGCAGTCTGGGCTTAGAAATTCAACAGACAAATGGAGCATTTCCGAGCGACTGAATGGACAGTAGCAAACACCGAATGAGTATAGAATTAAAAAATAATAGGAGCGCAATGCTGGCTAAACCCATAAAACCCGTACTGACATAACTAAAAATTGATGACTGGGACGTAAAGAATGAAATCAAACAAAATAAGATTATAATGATAAGTTTTTCAAAAAAGCTTGCTTTTAAAAGATGCGTGACATCTTTCAGCACATAACTAAAGTGGGGTGTTGTCTTATGACTGAAAGAACAGAAGCCACTTGAATGCTGTCTCAAAGGAAAGTGACGAAGAATTTTTAACGATAATGCGGGCAATTTCCCTAAATACGGCGTTCGTTTTATTTTGTTGAAATAACGACTGGAGACACTATGCACACTCAACAAATACATATAAACGAGCCGTCTATGCACCCTTGCCCGCTAGTTTGTATTATCAAAACGGGTTTTTCTAAATGCATGCAATATATCTACTTCGTTTTGAATGGGAATTTATTTTGATCATCAACTGTGCTCGCTATTCAGTAACATGTGTGGGAAATAGACCGTTAAACTAAGGTAAACAATCGTCCTACATTTATCACGACATAGGTCAATTTTGACCTCAGACAAGTCTACTTAGGAGCACGAGAAAGGTAAATGAGATTGTAACGGTTACTTACTGCTCGTGCTGTCGACGTAACAAAATTTTCCATAAATATGTAACATGACCAAGGAGCTCTAGCGATAAGGCGTATATTTTCCCTAGTTGACATGATTACAGAACCTAAATTTTCAAATTTCCCTTATATTTTTAAAAGTGGACTGTTTTGGTAGTAAAATATGCATAGAAAGCATCAAAATAGGTTTCAAAGCGATCCATCATTTACAAAGCCATGAAAACTTGCGCCTTCTACTCCCACCCCTCATTTTACGTCTTTAGACTGGGTGCCGTTTAGACGATAGTTTTAGTAAATCCTTTGCAGGTTTTCACAAAGTAAAAGTGCTAAAATATTAAAGATATAAGTGCCCTTCATTTCCAAAACTTTGCGGTATTCCTTCTGCGCATGCGTACGAAATATACTTAAAATTGTGACGTTTGTCATGAAAAGATGAAACTGACGTCTTTCAGTTTGTTTTTAGATGCTTTCCCCCCCTAGACCCAAGATGCCCTTTGGACAATTAAATGTCGCTATACAAATATATACCATATGTAAATGGCGTCTGGGGTCTAGGGGGGAAAGGGGTTGTATAAGCGAAAGAAGACATTAAATATCTGACAAAAATAGACCACTTTGCAAGATGGTCGTTTTTATTGTACATCAACTGTAAAAATAGTTTTACTGTACATAGCGTGGTTCCCTGTTTAACGGTCTAGTTCCCATATAAGTTACTGAATAACAAGCACAGTTGATGACCGAAATAAATTCTCATTCAATAAGAAGTGAGTTATTACATGCATGAAGAAAAACCCGTTTTAAATATACAAATTAGGGGCAATGGTGCATCGACGGCTACTCTATATATATTTGTTGAATGTGCCTAGTTTCTCCAGTCGTTATTTCAACAAAATAAAACGAACGTCTCGTTTAGGGAGATTGCACGCCTTATCGCTAGAAATTCTTGAACAACTACAGGCTTCGTCGAGCGGTCAACGTCTTGAATTGAAAATATTCTCTGGAAGGTTGCAGAGTTCGAATACCAGATGTCGAGACCCAAAGATCTTTTTAATAAACATATCTTTTTAGGTGTGGGGAGTATGAATGGTAAATCTACTACCTTTGGGTACCAGTGATATGACAATTTAGTTCATAAACATTTTATTGTATAAAAATCACAAGTTTGGCGGCCCGCAGTTCGGAACTTTACCATATTATTTTCCAACGTGATAAATTTTATTTTGACTACCCTGCGGTAAATTGTATTACCTAATGCGTTTTTATCATTGCTTCATTGCGAGGAATAATTTCGCCCATCAAGAAACTGATTGAAGAGGGCATAAGAGGCATTTCACCTGGTGACTGGGCGGAGTGTGTCGAGCATTTTTTGGCAGTAGCGGGTATACATACTAATTAAAGGAGATCGCGGCAGATGAAGATCATGGGCCAGTGGTGATTGATACTACATCGCTGGGCATGTGAAATTAATTGTTTCTGAAGTTTAATAAATTATGAAATAAAATATATACCATGTTAAAAAAATACAATAGAAAAAGTGCTAAAATGAACACGCACGTACACTGGCTCGCACGCACGCACACATACTTTTATTAAAAATATAAAAAAGGCCTGACCGAGACTCGAACTCGCAATAAAGAAAACAAATACTTATACTTTTTAAGACTAGCATTAATGTAATGTTGCTTACCTACCGAGCCACAGAGAAAGTTGAGTAAAATGTTGAAAGTTACCTACATAATCATGACAATATATTAAGTAACGCCTATGATACCGCTTTATAACGGTTTCTACCTGTCCCCCCTTTCACATGCTGTAAATTCGAATCGTCTGATCTTTGATCCGTCTAAGGTCGAAATTCACCAATAGAGTATATTATATATATATATATTTATACAGTTGATGTACAATAAAAACGACCATCTTGCAAAGTGGTCTATTTTGTCAGAAGATTGATGTCTTCTTTCGCTTATACAACCCCTCCCCCCCCCCCCCTAGACCCAAGACGCCCTTTACACATGTTGTATATTTATATAATGGCATTCAATTGTCGAAAGGGCATCTTGGGTCTAGGGGGGGGGAAGCATGCGCAGAAGGAATACTGCAAAGTTTTGGAAACAAAGGGCATTTATATCCTTAATAATTTAGTACTTTTACTTTTACTTTTTGAAAACCTATAATAGATTTACTTAAATTCTGGTCTAAACGACACCCAGTATAAAGACGTAAAATGGGGGGTGGAAGTAGAAAGCGCAAGTTTTCAAGGCTTTGTAAATGATGGATCGCTTTGAAACGTATTTTGCTGCTAACTGTACATATTATACTACCAAAACAGATGAATTTTAAAATCATTAGGGCTATTTGAAAATTTAGCTTTTGTAATCATGTCAACTAGGGAAAATATACGCCTTATCGCTAGAGCTTCTTTATAGAATGACACCTCAAGCTAGGTGAGTTATTTCTATGTTGTGACACCATGAGGCAAAACAGGTAATGTCACAGAAAGGGCTATCTCATGCTACACCACTTAGCAGGTGCTACCATACAGGTTACAAGCAAAGTCAATTATAATTGACATTCTCTTGATGATGGCAAAACGACCAGGAAACGTTAAAACTAATTGAACCATGACAATGGGACATTAGAACACAGGCAAACAAAGACACACGCACACACATAAAAGCATGATTACAATTAAAGTAAGCAGCCAACTCTTTCCTTCTCAACAAGATAATTGCAAAAAAAGAAAGGATACACAGAACTTTTTCAAAAAAACAAGACAAAACACCCCCACGCCCCATACACGTACAAAGAGAGCATCAACAATGAACCAACAACACAATCACCGCCTTAGAACGGACAGCTGCCGGTGACTTAAATATATTTTACAGGCTTAATCTTCGCCCTAGAGTGTGCTGTTGTTAAAGCGCACGCAAAGAGGCTACACTACGTATTTACTATATTATCACAGGTAATCAATCGAACCAAATAAACTAACTGTGATGAAACAAATGAAAGGGCACTTAACTCACAGAAAATAAGAGCTAAAACTACTAGATGACAAAGTCTTGGCAATCATTCTGCTGAAGAACAGAGAAATGGGTGATTTTCTTAAGTTTTACTTGCCTGTAAAATGCAAATTATAATTGTGACCGGTTGGTCTATTTGACTGTGTTTCCGAGCCAGCAAACAGTCTTAAGCCACTATCGACCCACCGGCGAAACGCCATTTCAATGGCGTTTCGCCGATGGGCCGATGGTGGGCCACTATTAGATGTTCATTGGTAATATTCTTGGTGACTTGCGTTGGCTTGTAATCTATGGTTATGGCATGTCCGGACCATAATGATTTTAATTTTTTGATTGTCGTACTCCCCCCTTCCCTTGTCATTAATTTTCGGTAGCCTGCTGATTTGTAGAAATTAATTCTTACACCTCAATACCATTGTCTTGGAGGACATAAGAAAATTGTTTTCGTCAAAAGCAATTCCATTATTTACACATTAGTTAACACATTTATATTGTATTAAGCAGGAGAACCAAAGAAACACTTATTCATCGTGCTGCGGAAAACAAAGCTGATGGTGGTGACATGGTTTAGTTATTTCTTTTCTCGTTTATACCATACGAACTAGATACCGTGGGACAGGTTTTCTTCCCACAACATACACCCACGATAACATCACAAAAACAACTACATTCAAAGGGGACTAGAAATAGTGTACAATATGGGATGCGTGTGGTACTTGTATGTCATCATCGGCAACCCAGGTACATGTATGACCTATTGCGTTACTATCCTGTAGTCTCCATCAGGAGACTGATATAATAGGCCAAACCTGGGTTACCGCTGATGGAGGGTAATGTAACGGGCCAGACCTGGTTTATCACTGATGGAGTTGCGTAATTGGGCATATACCTGGGTTATAACGAATGAAGACTGAGGTCATTGGTCACACCGGGGTTACCGAAGATGGGGTATGTATTGATAAACAGAACATTCTGCTCTTTTCGATGAAACAAGCAGAATGTTAATTAGCTTGTCTGTTATATCACCTCGGAAATATGTGTAGTTGTTTTTTTCACAAATCACCAGCCCGTGCGATAACTGAACGTATCGCATATGCGTAGATTCACCATTCGTCCATTTAAACGCGCATGCACAAGTATCTATTAGTCAAATACATGTCAAATATTTTGACTGGACATTTATTAAATTGCATACCGTGTCTAAGCATCAGCTGCTCGCCTATACAATAAGTACACTGGCTCAAATTGTGTTTTTTTTTGTTTTTTTATTTGTTTTAAATTGTACGGTTGGACACGAGCACGTTAACATCATTCTTAATGAATAATTGACTTAAGGTTTTGTGTCAGTTCAGGCGAGTTTGGTGCTTATCGCATATGCAAAATTGCAGGGAAGGCTCAGACGAGCAGCTACACATCGCATCAAAGCTCATGCAACTCGTGCACACAATGAAGTAACATATTAAGTAATGACTTAAGTGTTTTGCCACTATTTATATTAGCTGGCGACACATGCATATTAAGAGAATGAAATCATTCTGCATCATATGTGAAAAGTACCAACACACCGGAAAGGCGGCAATCGAAAACGTTAAAACTATCGACGAACCTAGATCAAAAAATGTTAGAAACAGTGCTTTAGATTGCCATTTGTCGCCCAAGTTTTAGAAACAGAGTTTTCGATTGACTGGATGCCCGACTGGCGACAAATGACAATCGATAACACTGTTTCTAGCGGTTTTTGATCCGCGTTCGTCGATTGTTATGAGCGTTTTTTATTGCCGCCTTTCCGATGTGACCAAATACTCATGAACTGGCTTAATTGATTTTTTTCTCTACGTGTAATCTGCTTGCGTGATGTCAAACAGGGCACCTCATAACGGGTGTCTCTATCAGCACCACACACCCACGATATACCACCATTATAACCTCAGATGTATTAGGAAATGTAATTTACAGGTTCCACAAGCATCAGTTTAGTGCAAAAGATCGATGAAATTTGTGCCTTCTCGAAAGGATCGGAAGTAGATGGAATTTTCAAGCTATTTGCTCCTGACAAATGTCATATTTCCATTACTGTCTGTAATCAATGTGTCTCATGCTGAATAACTTCTTGACTAATGAATAAAAATAACTGGGGCGTACCACGTGATAACCAACATGGTCATATAGCATGAAAAGAGGCCTCGCTGCAAAGCAGTGGCCAAAATATGACATGTATACACTTGTGAGGCATTCAAATTTACCATTATGTTTGACTAATATGAACCACTGACAGCTATCTTGGTCCCACGGTTATAAATTTTGCTCGTGCCATGCAATTTCAACTGCTCATATAAACTTGGATGCTGAATGGTATTAGGGATTGTTCTTGCTTTAAGGCTCTCAGATGGTCTGTTTACCCTGCTATGTAATAAATTTTAAAATGCTAACAATTGTTGACATTGTAACATACACGAGCATGATAAATTTCAAGCTATGCCTAAATGGCCGGACTTGGCTAGTCCGAGCGTTGGCCGAACATAAATCACTGACAGCTTTAAAGACATATGCGGCTATTTCCAATGCGCACCTTTCCCGCGTCTGGAAACGGGTAAAGTTGTCTGGGTCCTGTCTTTCGACCATTAACGGATTCGGATCAACACAGCTTTCCGATATGCTTATGTCATACCGGTGTTCCGATATTTCTTGACAAAATAAAGTAATCAAAGTGTGTCCAAAATATCTATTGACATCTTATCAGAACTGATCGTCCCAGCACTAAAGACAGATAAATGTAGCTCAGTCGAAATCTAACGACGTACACAATTACACTGGCTACGAATACGATAGTGGCCGAGTCTCTACTATTTGTATGATTATTTAGAGCGGCGCACGACCTGACCCCATGGCCTAGTGGTTAGCGTGTCTGGCTACAAAGCCAGAGGACCAGGATCGATTCCAGGGTGCGCACATATTTTCAGTGTGTTTTTTCTTTCTTTTTTAACATTTTATTGCTAAACTGCTTCATATACTTGTAAAATGGCATCATCAAAACGACCGAAATGGTAATTCCTGAACTTTTATTTTGAATTACGCATGAAACCTATTGGGGTGGGGTTAAATTTGGCCCTCTTGAAAGAGAATAAGTTCGGTGACCCCACTTTTTTATTCTTTTTTCTGAAAGGTATTATAATAGTCCATGAATTAAAAATATTTTTTTAAGATTTTCAATATCAGATTTTTTACTACATGATTTATTATAAAAACAAATTCCAATTTTCCACGAATTGCCAAAATATATCATGCAGTATCTTGTCACAGCATGGCATAACAAATAAACTTGCACATTTTCTAAAAGGTTTGAGATCATGGGCAATAATTTAAGTTAAAAGAAAGAAGTTGGCTGAAGATTACAACCGTTTTAGCTCGAGATTTAGGACTAGTACTATTTTTTATATTTTTAGAAAATTGGTCAAATGCTGAAAACTTCAATTTGAGATTCTGAAAAAATAAGCACGGTGACATGTCCTTTTTATTTCATAAATGGATAGCCCATGCATAAAACAAACTGTATGCAAAGTATTGAAAATATTTCAATATGGGAAGTATTTAGTAGCATATGTCCTTAAATTCCTTTTATCCATATTTCAACCTTTGTGTACTACTGTAATATGGTAATGGATACTTTCTTCTGATTTTATACAATACACTTGGGATGGTCCATCGTATATTTTGAAGGGCCACGTTATAATTTCCAGAACATATTTTATTCAATTCTCTGAAGATCGACTAGTGCAGACCCAGATGATATCATAATGCCGGATGTACCAGTTTAGGGGTTTCCCGTCTCCAAAGGGTTAACATGATTATCAAGCGCTGCATTTAGTAATTTCATTAATACGTTCTGGCATGCTGAAAACTGAAGCTGACTTTTTTGAAAAGGGTATACGTAGCCCATTTGTATTTTGTGCAGCATAATATTGTGTATTCAGAGAATAATGCCCTAATATGATATTATTTATACAGTGTTTACAGAGAATTTATTAATACAGTGTTTTCAGAGAATATTTCCCTATTAGGGCATTATTAATACTGTGTCTTCAGAGAATAATGCCCTAGTAGGTCACTGTTAATACTGTGATTTTCAGAGAATTTGTTAATACTGTGTTTTCAGAGAAAATGTCCTAGTAGGCCATTATTTATACTGTGTTTTCAGAGAATAATGTCCTAGTAGGCCATTATTGATACTATGTTTTCAGAGGATAAGTAGGGCATTATCAGTCACTGTATTTCAGAGAAACCAGAAGGCTACCGTCCAAATTAGTATACGATAGTATTGCCCATCAGTTTAGGAGATAGGGAGCGCAGTGGCTCAGTGGTAGAGTGCTTGACTCGAGACCGAAGGGCCGCGGGTTCGAGCCTCACCGGCGTCACTGCGTTGTTGTCCTTGAGCAAGACATATTTATCCTAGCTTAGTACTGGTTCAACCCAGGAAGACCCGTCCCGCATAACTGAAAGATTGTTGAGTGGACGTAAAGAATCAAATCAAGCAAAAACAAAAGTTTAGGAGATAATGCTAACACAAGTCATTGGGTGGTCAACAATCTGCAATTGTGGCATTTCCTGGTCACACTCACTCGTTTAGGTTTAGTTTTGATTTTGGCTGTAACTTGCAGAAAAAATAGGTCACTTACCTTGCAAATTGCATATTCATAAATGTTAATGCCATAATCCTGGAAATATACTTAAACTGATTGTCGCAAATTGCAGATATGTCAACGTTTTGAGATTCCACCTTAAATTTTTGCGTATGAATACTCTGCTTCCCTAGAAAACATAATTATACCAAACGAGTCAATATATACACTTAGATCCACTTAAAAACAATATGACATACGAGGGATGTTCGAAAAGAATTGCTTATTTCTATCTGGAGACTTCAAATTTCAAGAAAGCCCAAAAGTGCTCATTCCATGCCATCAAACTCTCCGTGGCTAGAAATGTAAAGCTTCAACCGATGTATCCACTTCCTGAAGGCGTCACGGTACGCTGATTTGGGCTAAGTAATAAGGCACTGATGAATAGCAGATCCAAGAGCCTGTCAGGACTAGTATTTCCGCCCAGCAAGGAATTATTTCAATTTCGGAAACATAAAGAAATCATATAGGGAATACAGGAGGTGAGGCAAAACAGTTACTTTTTCTTTCTTCCAAAACGCTGTAACTATTTCGGAGGCAAGAGCAGGGACATTGCCATGTAGAAGACGGATATGTTTAAAACCAGTAACAGGGCGTCGTTTCTGATAATATTTTTCGACTTCTCCAGTACTTTGTCTTTGTAGTGCTTTACGGTGATGTTTTTGCCATTTTCCAACGGCACTTTTATTGCGATTCATTCACCAGAGAAGAAAATTGCATACCAAACCTTCCTTGCACTCAAAGGCCGTTTGGCAATTATTGGGCGTCTGATATGTCTAGAGGCCCAGGTTTTATTGCTAAACTTTCTGACGGGCTCAAAATAATAGACCCAATTTTGATCACCTGTGACGACATTGGCAAACTGCTTTTTGTCACAAGTTTAAAACATTTGAAGCATCTTTTTGGCCACTTTAACCCGTTGTCTGTTTTGTTCATCAGTCAACAGATATGGCACCCATCTAGCAAAAATATTTCTGACTTTCAAATGCTTCTTCAAAATAAGGTGAACCGTTGATAGTGATATGCCTCCTTTTCATGCAATATCACGAACTGTAAATCTGGCATCTCCTTCAATGATATCCTTTATTTTTGAAACGATTTCTTTACGAGATGCAAATTTTGGCCTACCTGATTTTGGTGCATTTTTTATGGACTCTACACCAGATTCAAATTTATTTTTCCAGCTCCTAACTGTGTCATAAGACACACACGAAGGTCCTTAAGTAGTAGAAAGTTCAGTCATCAGCTGCTTCAAAGAACAACCATGTTTTGAGCGAGCTTTGATGTAAGCCCATATTTCATATTTCTGGTCGACGCTTCTACCAACCATTTTTACTACAGTGGTCAATGACTGCGTGTATTAATATGACAAAGGACCTCGGACAGTCTTAATGAAGGATTGCCCATAAAAATGGCCAGAAAAAAGTTTCAAAGAAAACGATAGTTTTTCCATCAAAATGATAGTAGGTTCAACACTCGAATTATCCGCAAAAGTGTTTTTCTCATTGGACAAGTACATATTTAGAAATATGGGTTGAAACCCCTGTTTTTGCTATTCAGCATATAGAAAAAAAGTTTTACTGAAGTGCTCCCCCCCCCCCGTGACCAAACTAATCCTTTTGCATACTGTTGTAGTTTTACATTTCACATATCATATAAAAACGGCATAATTGGTCACGGGGGGAACGATGTCAAAATGCTCAAAAACAATTTATTATAAAAACTTATCCAGAACTTATTTTGTACAAACCTGTAGGTAAATATCCATTTACAATGACATGTATCAGGGCTTTAAGTGTGATTGCGTACCAAGTTATTAATTGTCTTATTTCTCACCCAAAACATATGCTGTGTGTACTCTAAAGAACCGTCACAATGAGACGGTTCTTTTAAGCACCAAATTATAGGTTGAAGCTGATGATTCAAAAAATATTTATAATTTTAAGCTAAAAAAGTGTGTTTATCTAGGCTATGACTTATACAGTATGAAGGTATGATACACCTGAGTGAACATGTCAAACTAGCTGCACACATACACAACAGTTAATTGTAAAAAGTTATGGACAGCATACTTATTTAGAAGAAGCTATGAAATCTTCTTAACCTGAATTTTATGCAAACTCATCACTTTCATCGCAAATTTTTTGCCCTAAACATTATATTTCCATGTATTTAGGTGAATACCCGGCGAAACTTTGATTTTCTGTGAAATAAGATTTGGTCACAAAAAATAACCCCACCCCCTAAACCCTAATGTCCTGGCATAACCATGCATAATTTTCAAAATATTTTTATTTTGCTAGGTACCCTAAATGTTAGGGTTTTATTCAAGCACAAAATATAGTTGTCAAATATGCATTATCCTAGTAACAGGGTGTCAAAATTTGGGCAGATTGAATAGGAGACTGTCCGAGGTCCTTGTATGTCTTACATTTAATCTAACATGTACATTTATACACCGTTGTGTATACCTTGAGTAAACCTAGACAGGTATATATTGGTTTTATCGTGCCCCACGTGGATATCGAGATATAGGACAATAAGCAATCCATTTCGAACACCCCTCGTAAACATTGAAATAAATTATTGCGTGCCTAAATTAATGTCCGCTTTAACTTTTTATTCTAAATTCTTTCTGGAGAACTTTTTATGTGATAAACAATAGACTGTCGAGTTGGTTTAATTTCATTTAAATGTTTATTCTGCATTAAATCTATTGCCTATATAAAATTGTAGAATTAAACATATTTGAATTAATTAAGAATTAAACTTGTTGAGCTAACTTTGATTAAACTATCTGCCAAACTAAATGCACTACCATTGAAATATAACCAGTTATTTAAACTACCATTAACCTAGTTGCACCATTGAATTCCTCACAAACTACTGTAGGTCTCTTCAATTAACCATCATCATATTAACTGTGGCATTACCGTCAAGGTCATTCAGATAGTTTAACTGTTAATAAATAAGCCCTAAAATGAATGACCATTACTTTGAGTGTCATTAAAAGTTTTACCATTAATTTAACTCCCAATTAAATGCCATTAAAACAGCTCATCACAAGAATTTACGGCTTTTAAATGGCCTTGAAAGTTTAGATATCAGTTGGAGCAGAATTAAGGGTATTTGATGGCATTTATCCTTTAATACCTTGCTATTTCATGGTATAGTATAATCCCATTAAAATATTCCAACAAAAATAATGACAATCATTAATGGGTTTTAGTCACTTTAAAGGTGTTTTAACGGCATATCAATGCATATATAATAGTATTTGAATGCAGTAGTCACATGAAACTATAAGCCGCCCTGATCTTTTTAAAGAAGACTGATCAGACTAGTTCTGTGGACTTGCTGATCGCTGCCCCAATGGGAGCACATGCCACTTTGTTGCTTTTGTCATGAATCCGGTTCCAATTCTTGTAACGTCGATTCTATTGCTCAAAAGTATCAGACACCTACCGTGTCAATCGAGAGGTCGTTCAAGTACAGTCTACAGCCGACGATATTATCCGTCGTCTTACACACGGCACTCATGAAGGGATATTATAGTTCTTCATTAATCAGTAATGAAATTAAACCCTACATGCAGAACTATGTTTGGACAGTTTATCACGTCCTTACAAATTCTGGTTGAATAGCAGCAGTATCATGTTTAGACAGTTTATCACGTCCTTACAAATTCTGGTTGAATAGCAGCAGTATCATGTTTAGACGACTAGTTTTCTCGTTCCTTCAACAAAATACCAGGTTCTTAAAGGTTATTTTGTCACTGACTCATGATTCTAGAACCATTACAGTGTATACTGGCTAAGGTTGAAGTACTAGTTTATAAGTAAGTTAAACAAACTACACAAAATGTGTTATTTTAGTTTCCATTCTGCATCATTGTCTTAACTCCTATTATTCTTGCTTGTTTCTTATTCCTTTCTTAAATACTTGTTTTGATTCATTTTACACATGTATAATATTACAATTTCTGCTCTTTTTCTGTTTTATTGTTGTTTCTTAATTTCATTTCTATTCTATTTTATATGGTTTGTAACTCATCTAACCGGTATGATATTCTGTTTAAAGATTATACCAGATATTTGTTGTTAAGATTGTCGTTCTTAATTACAAGATAAAGTTTTTATTCTGGTAAAAACAAAAACAAAACAGAGCTTTACTGGGTAACGCCAATACCTGAGATCATCCTGCGTAACGCAGATGAAGAGACAAAGAACACAGACGCCCACACGACATGCAATTAAAGTAAAGCAGGCAGCTCTCTCTCTCTCTCTCTCTCTCTCTCTCTCTCTCTCTCTCTCTATGCGACTCAGCGAGAAGACTGTCAAATTAAATGTAGATACGATACAAAAACTACATCATCAAACCAGGACCGACCCCCCCCCCCCCCCACACACACACAGATATATACAATGGGAGCAACTTCAAACAATAAACCAACATCAACAGAATAATCGCCCCGAAGGAACAACATCTGGGGCAGCAAGGGCTTAAATATATCATCACCCTAGATTATTCTGTTATTAACCCATTTAAGCAGAATGGAATTCCACATTATTATTAATTGGAAAAGTCAATGAATAGCTTGATCAGAGACCGCGTTCTGCACTATTTGCCTACACCTTACACAAAATACGCTAGGCTTACATGTATATGGGTTAAAACACAATAAATGTTTAGATCCCACGAATGCTTCCTTGTGCAATGCATCATCATAATATGAATACAATCAAACCACTATTACTTATTGTGGTGAAATAAAGACGTACTGTAACTCACAGTCAGAGCTTAAGAAAACCTCTAGTAGAATCATGTTTGGCCCTGTCAACGTCATGCACCAGGTACCGAAAATAGCCATAGTGTTTCTTTCTATAATAATATCTAGTCTGAAGTGTACATGTACTTGAATATATGCAACAGACGTGTTGACGCAGACGAAATTTTCAGGACAAACAAATATTGGCAGGATAAGGGTTAAAATGGCGATTCAAAGAACAATGAAATTACCAGACTAAATCTTAGTTATTACCGTCGGAAATGTTGGTTTTCCTGTTGTCATCTAACAATGTTATTTCAGAAAGGTTCATTTGAATAATTTGATCTTTATTGAGGACAAACATTGTATGCTGAACATCTTGTCATTTTAGCATCTCGGTACGCAACTTGCATTTGCATTAAAATACAAGCTTCATTAGTCCTTTGTGTTCGTATTCATTTCAAGGTGTCCATTTCTGAATTAGATTCTTTGCTGACAAATCAAATTGTCGAATTAGAATAATAAAGGTCTTGTGATTTGACCGTAGAATACTGTATGTATGTCTATAGATGTATCAGCTTTTATTAGACGAAACCAGGGTTATAGAAATAGAATGTACGACCGTACCTGAATTTTAAGTATTTCTAGCTCAAGCATTGAATCTTAGGACATGGAAAGTCTATTGACAGTGAACTAGCAATAGCGATTCCACAAATTAAGAGAGCCTGTCACAAACCATCGAGCTTCAGAAAGTGTTAAACCACCGATTTTCTATCAACAGTTAGACTTCATAGGGGCTAACACTCTACCAACTGAGGCACCACATGCCTCTAGATCCATACAATAAAACTATTGCCATAATGCAACAAGGTACTTGTAATCTCGCCTGAAAAGCCCTGGTTATAAACAACCAGAACTCTCAAAATAAAAAAGAAGACAAAGATCATAAATCGATGCAATCAAGTACAGCACCTGACACACAATGGTTGATGTAGACACACATAAGGCTACATGTCATGCATAAGCTAGCGAGATATTGTATAAACTGTACGGACGTGCTTATTTCCACTGAAAACTGATAAATCATCGTTAAAATTATCAAACAAGAATTTACACCTAGGTGTACAGTTATCTACCTGCTTTCAGAGCGGGTGTGGTGTAGTTGATAAGACACTCGCCTTGTACCCAGGGTCCTGATTTCGTCCGGTGAGACTTTTAGAGGTGGTCCCGACTCTGGGACGTTTTTAACCAGAACCACTGCTGGTTAAGTCTTCAGGTGCTCATGTATATAAAAACGCAAAACCATAAACCCTCTTGGCCCACTCTGGTTAATGCCAAGAAACAGCCAGAAAAAGTTTTCAAAGCATTTCGTTAGCCAAAGTATGTGGTGTTTTCAGAGCATAACGCTCTGCTAACACAAATGGTAACTTAAGACTGGATAAATCGAGTTTGAGAAAGCTTTATCAGTCCATATGAGTTGTGACTGCTGGATGTTCGTAGAGTTTTCAGCTAAGCTAAAATATGGTCTAAAAGCCATAAGAGGAAAGTGAGTAAGGGTGCAAAGATCAGGAATCGATACAATCAGGTACCACACCCGACCCAGGATACCAATGGGAAAGTGACGAACTCACAGTTAGACACCACAAATAAAAGCCAAGAGGTCAGCCCTTTTGTTTGGAAACTATTATATCCAAACCCCTTTTTGAGCTAGCATCTAAAAGAAGCTGAAGCACAAACAAGTTATATAATTTCAAAAAGTTATATATGCTTGGAACATATAATTGGTAGATTTGCTCAGAGAGACACAGTTGATATGTTCCTAGCATAGAATTAAACGTTCATAGTTTATATGCTCAACTTTGACTGCTCTGCTAAATAATCTGGAAAAACGGATATTTCAGAAAAACAGAGAACCTAGAATATTAGAAAACTGAAGACTCGGTTTTATTGATGGAAAATGCAACATTTCTCACGCACCCTAGCACCAGCTTAAGTAGTATTCCGCTTTCCACTAGAACCCAATATTCCCAAAACCATAAGGTTAAAGCCAAACCTCACCACTTTCCTGACGTCTTGGCAATATTGCTTAGGACGTTCTATACAGCTGGAGCTCATTTTTTGAACGTATGTCCCATTATAAAGGGATAGGGGCTGGGAAACGCATGGGCTTGACATGGTCAGACTTACAGGAAAATGTAAAAAAGAGAGAAAATGAGAGTTTGGACAGGAGAGCGCGTATGATCAAGCGTGAGTAAGAAAAAGTAGACTTGAGATTGAAAAGCTTGAGAAACAAACATTGTCTAAACGCGAGGAGCAGGAAAGAGAAATAGAACTGTTGAGGCCTCGTACTGAGGCAATAAGTCTCTAAGACCAAAACTGCCAAAGGTTGAAGAATAAAAAGACGACATGGATGCGTATATACGTAGAACGATTCCAGCAATTTGCAAAACTCCAGGCCTGCTTAGGCTGCTGTCCGTTCTAAGGCGGTGGTTCTGTTGCTGTTGACTTTTTGTTTATTGTTACTCCCATTGTGGGAGTCTGTTATTGTTCTATGTTTTGTTGTACGTTACTTTATGTCCTTTCTAGTATTGCAATCATCTTGATGGGGAAGAGAGAGAGCTGGTTGCTTTGCTTTATTTGTCTTCCTGGTGTCTCGTAATGGTTGAGCGGCTCTTCCTCGCGGTGCCGTGGGGTTGTCTGATGCTTGTGATTGTGGTATTTCCTGATCATACTCACTTACTATTTCTGGAAAGAAGATATATGGGCAGTCAATCTGAGCTAACTTCTGACAGGGAAAGGGCTTGAAGTGTATACCAGCAAGCCACCTGAACAAGCTGATGACTACCTCCCCATCGTTGAAGAAAGCTGTGCTGAAACGTTATCATTTGACAGAGAAAGTTTTAAGGCTGGTGTTTCGTGGCAGCAACCCAGAACAAGGCGAGACTCTGTTTCAGTTTATGTCCAGGCTTGTATTGTCTTTTTGATGTCATGTGCCTGTTAGTGTTCTGTGGCACTTCTTGACTGTGCCATGGGCTTGTCTGCAGTGTTTGATTGTGGTATTTCCTGATCATACTCAGTAACGTTTTGTACGTTGCTTTAATAGATCGGCAGAGATGAATTTAGTGGATTTGATAATTAGGGAGCTAGCTTTTTACTGAGAGTAGATGATGATGTCTAGAGCTGAGGTTACTAAATTGGCTGAAATGTACATTGGAGCACATGGTGGTTCAGTCACACTCAGGAGAACAAATAAGCTGAGCAGCTAAGCATACAACAAACAGCCTCAGAGGCCAAATGCCAACCATCACAAGCTGTCTAAGCGGACTGAAAGCAGTGCGTTTCATATGCAGAAAATTGACACATTTTGTCCGAGACTGTACAAAAAATAATGAGAGATAAATGGAGCAGATGTAGTATATGAAGGCTCAAGCAGTTAGTCATCAGGCAGGGTTAGAGGCAAACAAAGGCCAGAAGCAGAGACCAGTCTGCAGACCAACACAAGGTCTCAGCTGTGTGTATGTCGCTGCCAGGAAACCCAAGCCCAGCAATGCAAGAAATTATTAAAGATTGGGAGTTGCAACATGCAAATGGCCAGCCAGTACCAACCCTCTACCCAGAGAAAGGAATTTAAACACCAGACAGGGTATGTAGGGGACACTAAGGTAAACGTGCTGCCTGACACAGATTGTGAGTTGAATGCAGTTCGAAAAGACTTGATGTCTGAAGACCAAATGCATGACAAAAGGTTTGTCATGTAACTATCGGTGGTCAAGCCAAGATAGTTACAGCAGCACTTCTACAGATATATGCAACTGTTTTAAGCATTGCTCACGGGTCATAAATCTCTAACGACAAGTTTAAAGCCAGACCTCAGCATCAACAAAGACGAAATAGTCTGAATATGATAAGATATGTGTCTTTGTCCAGCTTACAGCAAATGCATTGCGTATAGAACAATTTTACTTAACAATTAAATATATTGATGGAACAGTGTTAGACTTATAATAAATAAGATATTATAATGATAATAAAATTCGTCAGATCATGTGATCGTTTGCTTGCTTGCTTGTTTGTTTGTTTGTTAGTTGTTTGTTTGTTTGTTTGTCTGTCTGTCTGTCTGTCTGTCTGTCTGTCTGTCTGTCTGTCTGTTTGTTTGTTTGTTTGTTTGTGTGTTTGTTTGTTTGTTTGGTTTGATGCTTTACGTCCAAGCCAACACATTTCAGTCATGTTGGATCGGGTCTCCTTAGGTTGTATCAGTACTAAGCCATGGATAAAGTGCCATGCTCAATTACGCAACGGCGGTGAGTCTCTAACTAGAAAACCTTCGACCCCCAGTCTAACGCTCTACAAGTTTAGCCACTGCTCTCCGCATCATGAAGTGTAACGTAAGCATGGTATTGTCGTCTGATAATGGCAACATAGGTGCATTATAGTTGAGATGAATATATATGCAATGCTTGCTAATATCGTATTTCAATAATATTATATCTCAAGAGAACAAAAATCTATCTATAGCAAGCACGATTGGCGATATCTAGTAACAGGTTTCCCGAAATGTTTATTGAAATAGTATATTTGCTGAGTTCGTGTTTGGAGACTGGTATTTTCTACCTGGAATTTCTAAAATGCTACAAATGGCTAAAAATATATAATATATCAATGCAATTGGCATTTGTTGATCCACTGCAGAGACCAACATAATTTGTAATCATTTGCACGTGGTGTTCCTATTTTTGCTCTTTGATAGGATCCAGAATGGATATTGCCGCGTAAACTGTGGTTCTCACAAATCTAAAAGCCCAAAGTGGCTTGCATAGAATTACAGATTAGGCCAGGTTTAAAGATTAAACAAGAATGTGATACTTTGTACCCTTGTTCCGCCATGTTTTACAATTGTTTGCCCTTGAAGGTATGCACTTTACATGGGAGACAAAGTTCATTACAGTAATATCACTATGCAAGGTTCTTTGTATTAGCCACAGCTGTAAACTAAGTGAGCCGTTGTTTTGAAAAAATTGCATATGCGATAAAAGGACCTCATACATATATAGTAAACTTTAAAAGTTTGTTTCCTTATCGTTTGCACAGATAACTCAAATTATTCTGGCCGCACCATACCAAAGGTGTAAAAATGGTACTAGCAGCTCCCTTGCTGACGCGCGCATAAGAGGGGTTGTGCTAGGTAGATAGAGTAAGGCAGGTAAGTATCTGTTAAAAAATATTTTATGTCGCAATAAAAGCTCTACAGAGCTTATGATGTTTGTTTCAAAAAAGCGACGTTAAATAAAGCGTCTTTATCTTTTATCTTTAATCCCATTATTGGCGTTCTACTATTTATTGTGGTTTGCAAATGCTGTTGTTGTTTTACTCAAATATGTAACTCGTCTTAAAATACTTATAAGGATTTCCAACCAGGTGTGTATTTTCGAATCCCTAAAGAGGCACATGCATTAGAGAAACACACCTTTTCAGCGTAAAATTGTAAATATTTCGTACCCATCTGTTTTAACATATGTTTTAGCATATATTTTGGGTCATTGAGACGGTTCTTTTGCATTCTCACATGCATATGTTTTGCGTAAAAAGCAAAACCGGTGAACCAGCTTTGTCACACTGATGGTAGAAAGGAAGGTTTTGTCCACGAAAAGTTTATATTTAGTCTTGAATTGACATATATTCATGATCAGATGATAGATTAATGCATACAATTCATTTTAAAAAATATCACCGGGGCCACTTATTATAAGCTTCTTAAGCCGAATATTTCTTCGCGAAAGGATTTTTTTCCACATAAGGATTAAATAATCATTCCTACGAACTGACCTATTGGTTGCTTTAAGAAGATAACTTGACTGCAAATTCCGTTCATGGAAGTTCCAAACCATGTCTATTATATAACACCCCTTATCAATCTACTTTCATTTTCATGCAAGTTGCGCCTGTATCACAATCACGTTAACCCCTTCTAGACCAATGGGCTCGGAAGGTCCAATAGTTTATATTGAGCGGTCATAAGATATATTCTTTAAAGAAAATCGTTGTGTTGCTTTCTCTGAAGAAATATGCTTTCTTAGCAAACAGTGCAGACTCTGATGAAATTCAGCATTTGCCAAATCACATTTTACCGGTATCCAGAATGAAATGGGTTTAGGAATATCTTTATCAACAACATACTGTCATATGACAGGATGGTGTTCGTATAATGAGAAGAATATGTTGCATGCGTTAACTGTGTTAACGTGCAGTCTAAAGCAATGGAAAATGCAGTTGTGTGATAAATGTGTTACATGCGACGGTTTATGCAGATGTTTTGGCACTGTGTTGGCGGGGTCTATCAATTGGTCTACCCATCAAGGGAGCTCTCTAAGAGACAATCGGAAACGTCTGAGTTTTCAGCTGGTTTATGTCAATTTGTCATTCTAGTATGTAATCAACGTGTCTAATGCTCGCAAATCTCTTCACTAATGAGTCAAACTAAGACGGAAAATAATTCATAGCGGTCCAACGAAAAAGAGGTCTCTATTTGAAATGTGTATATGATTATCATCAAAATAAGTGTATGGCATCTTTTGTGCGTATTTCTATATAATTAGTACGCACTACATTGACTGTGAAAATCTATAAACAGGGAAGAATTTGTTCTGATTTAAAATAAAATGTGTTATATGTGTTTAGTATTTTAGAGGCGGTCTGGTATAGGGATTATACACCATAAGCATACACATTATACGCATAAACACGCCTATCCCATCAAAGTTATTTAGTGTAAAAATACAGAACATGACTTCAATTTAACTAAGTTACTTAGAAAGTCCTTACGATGTCCAGTTCTCATTTGGCACAGCCCAGCCAGAATAACTATTTGACTTAAGGATGCTATTGCAGTGGTGTTTTGGTGGTAGGTCTATGCTGGCCCGCTTTTATAGGTTTACTAGAAAACAGCCTAAGCAATTGCGATCAACATAGTATTGTTTAACGAGGATGGTGAAGTGTCAGACGTTATCTTATCCCATATTATCCCTATCAAATATTCTATCCATGCAATTTGATACAGTGTCGTTTAGAATTTACTTGTTGTCCCATAAAATACTTAATGTTCGCGGCATCAAAATTTGGCGCTTTTAAAAGACAGTTTAATTTTTTTTTTTATTTAATGCCCTTAGAAATTATTTTCGAATAGGGTCTAGTCTTTAATGGAAACAACATCCTCCTGTGGGAGCATATTTTTTCCATTTATAGTAGTCCCTTTGCAGACTGTCTTCCTAATGTCTTGTTATAGTCAGTGTTCTGTTCCTCTTCCTCTCAGTGCTATGAGTTGGTCTGCGGTGTGTGATTGTGGTATTTCCTAATCATACTCACTTGCTTATTTGGTGTATCCATAAAGATGTGTGCCCATGAATTGCTTATTATGTAACTGAATTCGTAACTGTATTTCGCCATTTCATATTTTGACGATTTTTGTTTATACCACTAATAGCGCCAAATAAAAATAACCGCCAAAATTTAGCGTTTTACAGTACTTTTATGGATCACTGGTTAGAATGTCAAATTGTACTGAAGCATCTGAAAAATGTATCCTTTGTAGATAGTGTGAACAGCGGACTCGGTTTTTGAATCTGTTCATGACATTGTAGGATACTAAAGCGGTATTTTGCTTTCTGCCAGAATCCAATAGTCCCAAAGGGACAGAACACGGGCAAATATCAACATTTACTATATTGATAGTGTTACTTTATTACAGTCTCCAATCACTTCTAATATATGTTTCTTTAACTTCAATTCGCTAATGTCTTTGATTACTTTTGGAAGCATATGTACGAAAATGTACTTGTATACACTGGCGCCCACGTATTTGTACTGTGAATCCAAGTTTCGTGCGCATTTTCAATGCGTTGTACGCACGTACGACTGAAAGTGCGTTGAAACGCGAATCAACGCAAGGCAAGATCATGAATATTCAGATGAGTTGGTAAGCGTTAGTGCGTTAACCAATCAAATTGCCTATTTAGAAAAATCGATATTGAAATGTGTTGTTACTGTCAAACATGTAGGTAAATCTAATCTAAAGTTTGAAATTTGCTATACCATCTTGCGTAAAACAATATTATTTCTCACCCAAATGTTTTATTTTGCTATTAAATCCGTTTAAACGTTTTTTATCATTCCTCTAGTGAATGACTATGCAGCAATGCATTTCAATGCGGATCTGCGTTGCTACGCATTGATAAACGTTGATTCGCGTTGATAAATCAGCTTGATCGATTTGAGGACAGGTAAATGCGTTTCAATGCAGTTCAGTGTATTATCAATGACAAGCGGGGATTGGCTATTTGGAATTCGCATTGAAAATACAGTGCGTTTACCTGCGTTTTCAATGCGTTTTCAACGCGAATTCGACAAGTACAAAAACGTGGGCGGTAGGGTACATGGTAAACAACAGCTTTGGATAAAAGTAAAATTAGTTAAGGCTGTAATCATTTCTCATATGTCTTTCTTTAATTGCTATGCAATTAACTAATGTCCAGGGTTACTCTTGTCAGCACCTGTACGCTGAGATACTTATGCAAATGGTAAACAACACCTTTGGAGAAGTGAAATTGTCATTGTTTCTGTGTGGAGTTGGTAAAACGTCTCACCGTGCATCAATATAATGATGATATTTTTTCCATATTCTAGTCTTTCGGGAATTTTGGGTTCTGAGGGAAAGCAGAAAACCGCTTAAGCTGGTACTACGAGGCGTGAAAAATGTTCCACTTTCCGTTAGTTCTCATGAACAGACTCAATACAACCGAATCTGCTGTTTTCTAATACTGTTATATAGGTTCTCTCTATTTCTAAAAAAATCCGTTTTTCCAGATTATTTAGTTAAGTTTGTAATTAATTCTTAAAAGTGCTTGTTTTACTCAAGCCCTTGATTTATTTTCAAAGCATCTGCTAGCTGAGGTACAATGTATTTATGTTCAATGCCATGATACGCCATAAACCAACACTTTTTGAGAAGTGAAAATAGTTTAGTCTATAATTACTTCTCGTGTGTGTTTCTATAACTTTGTCCATTAGTTGCTGCCCTTGATTTCCTTAGATGAGGTTAAATTTGTAACTGATATTTCTGCGAACTGAATACTTTACAAGCTTTGGCCTCCCCTAGTTGTCCAATCTTGAATTATTGCTCTTCTTCGGAAAGTACTACTTTGCATTCAATGTTATGTTATCTATCTTCATTTAATAGTAAAATACTTTCAACTTGGATAAACTAATGTTAAAAATGGGCCATGTGTTAGTATTCTTCCGAATCAAAAGTAACGTAGTGGTAGATGGGACCTGCCCGTACTGCTTTAAGTAAGGCTGATAAAAATGCGTCTTAATATGTGACAGTTTCATAAAACGAAAAGCCTGGAAGCCAATTCTGAGCTTGCTTAATGTGTCAGTATTCTTGTCAGCTCAATTAAAACTGAAAATGAGCTTTGTTAAAAGTATTAATCCTTAGAGCGCCGATCACGATGTAGCAGAGTGAGACGACAAACTTGTTATATCATTTCCCCTGTTTCGTTGGTTATACTGCTGGATATTACTTACGGGTACATAATGCATAATATGATGTCGGATTCACGCGTTAATGCAAGCATTATTTACTTCCCTAACGCAGTGACACAAGTTGTATATATTTTCGATGGCGCTTACAAGGATTTTTTTACAGGATCCCTTGCCAAAGATAATTGCACATAAAACCGCCAGAATGTCATTAAATGCAGTGTCTGTCGCTTTTTGTTTTCCGTGATGAAATTAATATTTGGTAAGAGACATTTCATACATTCAGGACTGTGTCATGTCTTCCTTCGATGTCATTATGTATGCTTTGCGGGCCTCAATGATATTTTTGAAGACTATTTTAATTTGATACACATATCAGAAATTGTAAAAAACATCAGGCTCTCAACTATGAAAATAGTAAAAGAGTATGATCAGGAAATACAAAAATCACAAACTGCTTTAAACCCGTGGCATCTTGAGGAAGAGCCACACAACAATCATGAAACACCAGGAAGACAAACTAAGCAAAGCAACCAGCTCTCTCTTCCCTATCGAGATGATTGCAAACCCAGAATGGACACAAAGTAATGCACAACAAAGCATAGAACAATTACCGAATCCCACAATGGGAATAACAATCATCAACGAATCAACAACGCCAGTACCACCGCCTTAGAACGGATAGCAGCCAACGCCACTGGAGGCTTAAATGCATTTTACTTGTACCAAATATTTGCCCTAGGTTCTGCTGTTGTTAAAGCACGAAAATGTTAAGCTCGCATAGAGGATTCTTAACAATTGCAATGTATGAAGTATGAAAAAGTTAAGGGGCTAAAGAAATTTTTATTCTTTACACTAAAAAAGTAAAGGGCCTAATGAAATTTTATGATTTACACTCTAAAAACATAAGGGCCTAACGCAATTTTTTTCTTTACACTTGAAAACTTGAAGGTTTAATGAAATTATATTTTTACACATGATCAAGTTACATGTAAGGGCATACTGAATTTTTTTCACTTATAAAAGTTAAGGGCTTAATAAAATTGTATTTCTTTATCCTTGAAAAAGGTGAGAACCTAATGGAATTTGATTTTTACACTTGAAAAAGTTGAGGGCCTAATGTAATTTTATTTTTTACACTTGAAAAACTTGAAGGCTCAATGAAATTGTATTTTTACACTTGAGCATGTTAAGAGCATACTGGATTTTCTTTCACTTGTAAAAGTTAAGGGCTTAATGAAATTTTATTTTTTTTTTACGTGAAAAAGTTGAGGGCTTAATGGAATTTAATTTTTTACACTTGAAAAAGTTGAGGCCCTAATGTAATTTTATTTTTACACTTGAAATAGTTGAGAGTTTATTGATATTTTATTTTTTACGCTTGACAATGTTAAGGGCCTAATGAAATTATACTTTGTACACTTAAACAGTTGAGGGCCAAATGATATTTTATTTCTTTACACTTGAAAATTTGAGGGCCTAATTAACTCATATATTGTACACATGAAAAAGTTGGGGGCTTAATGAAACTTTAATTTTTACACTTGTCCTTCTGTAGTTCTGACCATCCGTCCATCACATTTTTACATTCGGTGGATGATATTTTCCTGTAATTTCATATGCTGATACCCCATTAAAATATGCCCCATAGTTTTATTTGCCATGTCTGAGTTATCTCCCATTTTTTAATTATGTTCGTTTGATTGAAATAAGATAGCAATCTTGTTAGCAATATATCTCAACACACATTTATTGATGTTGCTAGAAACGTCGGATACTGCACACAATGACAATCATATGGGACACAACACTGAACATTACTTACTTAAAACTGTTACGTAGTAATGTGTGTTAAGTTAGTAATGGTCAGTATCTTAAAAAGCTTTAGGTGTATGTTTGTAAGAGTTATTACATACGAACTCACGGTCAGTTAAGGAAATGAAAACCAATAGTTCCAACATCGCCATCTTAATCCGTTTGTATCATGCGTTCCAAAACAATTGTACTGTCAAAGAATTAGGACCCATATACAATGACACAAACACATACTCTCCTTAGAGGAGACTTTCTAGCCATACACTTTGGAAAATTCGGCCAACAGCCCCTTATTTGAATAGAACATTCCAAAATAATATAAACAATAATATAATGATGGGCGGTTCTATTGGGATGAATGGGTTTAATGGGACATAAGGTTAAGGTTCCTTTTGATTTACATATTATTCTGTTGTACTTTACCAAGTAATGAATATGAGCAAGTTAATCCCATTTCATCAACTAACCGACTTCTTTCTAATTTATATGGAAATGAACAAATTAACGACTTAACGTGGAAGGAGTTCAAAACAGACCTATACTAGACATTTGGACTCTTTGTAAAATGATGTAATCGCAAATATGGTGAATCAGACAATGTGTCTTGTTGACAAAACACGTGTACATATGTACATGTATGTGCCATTTCATATGAAAGAGGTGCTGTACACCAGCGGGCACCGCTTTTGCTCAAAACGAGATTAGTTCTACTGCATACATATGTTCAGATAAGATGATATACACCACAAAAAATAACAACCCTTTTCTCCACATAAGCGCCTTTGGACGCCTTTGAAATTTGAGATTTTCGAAAATATTATGAAAAATGGAACATTTGCCCCTGAGGAGCAAATGTTCTATTTTCCACGATATTTTCAAACTTTTGAAATTTCAAAAGATATTTTATGGAAAATATTTGAAAATTTGAATTATTTATAGAAAATGATGCAATGTTCTAAATATAGCATATGCGGTAAAGCGTTATGTGTACTTTTTTAGAACTATATGTGGTACTAGGAAGAGATTCCATAAGTATTGACAATAGATTGAACAGCAATAATTACCAAAACATTTTATATAAACAGTATGAAAAGAAAATATAATTTTCAAAAATCACACATTTTCTCCTAAAACTTAATTTTTTCTTTCAGAAATCTGATTTCTTAATGCAATATCACATTTGCCAATTAAACTCGATTGTAAATGGTTTTTGTTACAATCTAGTAACACCTTTGGCTATTCAAAATTCCATCTATTCAAAATTCCATCTGAAGAGTTAATGTATTTTTGTATTTTTGCGTAAATAATGGTTTTGTTGCTTCAAAGTACTCTACATTTTGAACCAACTGTCCTATTTTATTCATCTTTTTTTTCAAATGTATTGCCTAAATAATCAATTAAATTATCAAAATCAAAAACGTATTTTTCGGGTGAAACCACAGCTTTTACAAATAATAAACTGACATATATTTTGTTTATTTATATAAGCACGATGGAAGACATCCTGTAAACTTTCTTAAAGTAACTATTGGCATGCGATTCTTGCCAATATACCAATCTATGTGGCTATTATATTTACTTAGTCTGTTATAGTTCTTCATTAGAACGTTTAAGACTGATACGCAATTAGAACAAAAGAGGTTTCTAAGTGTTGTTTATTTTACTCCCTTGGAGTAATAAACATTCAAAGTAAAATGTCTGTAACATCTTGATCAACCCACTAAGGGTTTATTACAACACTATTTCAAGCAACAAGACCATTTAAGGTTAATAAATTGATACAAATTTAGTTATATTGAGAAGAGACTGTAGTTCTCATGCTATAATACAATGCGTTATAAACTTATGCATGATAAAATCAGCAAAGCGATTGTTGCGACGAGCATATTAGACTATATACACATATAGATTATTACACGGGTTATTTGATACCAGCCCGACCTGAGCCCAAAGGGCGAATGCTGATAAGGTCCAATGGCTGAGATCAGGGCTGGGATGTAAAATATGTTTATCATATACTTATGCGTGTAAAAGAGCTGACGAAACAATATATCAATTTCTATTAGCTATTTTAATGTCTGTGAAGCCGGAAATGCTTATCGGAGACAATAAAATAGCTTAGCCTAATGTTTTTCATCATCCAGTGCAAGCTTTGAAGGGCTTGTCGGAAACATTAAGTCCAGTACAAGCTTAAAATATGAATTCCAATTCTTATATTTTACATTCTAAATTATCAATCAAATTAACTTCTACACAACCCAATAAGTTATCTTTACAAATTTATTTTTAACAGAGGTGTTGGAACAGCCGGGGAATGCAACTGAGCCACGGTTATCAACGTCGTGGCGATACGCGAATGACACCATGCAAACGAGGCGGAGTGATAAAGAAAGTTATTGGCTGACGTTGACGTTACTCCGCCCAGATGTGCGGTCTAGTTCACATATTCCCTGTCACACTATCAATTATTTAGAATAGGTTCAGCAGCTCAGGGTGAGATAGCTAAGGGACAGACAGACTGGGAGGGGCGGGGCCAAAAATAAATAAGCTCTTGCACGCCCAAGTCAACATAAAGTTAAGCATTTTCCATTTGATAACACCTCTTAGGTTTTAGAAACGGTAATAACAGAAACTTTTAAGAGATACCAAAAGTGTAATGTAGTAGACAACTTAAACAGAATACCAGTGATTTGATAAAGAAAAGCCGTGGAATCTTTGACTTGTTTTATAGGCTGCAAACACCTTACAAAAGATACCCATAAATTTTACAATATTCAATGAAAACAGCAAGAGTCAGCAAAACGTTTACGATAAGACCACGATAGTTGCAATTTCTTCAAAACTTTCTCTTTGGAGCATACACTTTCAGGTTCTGGTGCAAAAAGTCATTAAATGGCTTACAATAATCCACTACTTCGGTTTAATAAATTACCAAAATTACTCAACATAATATGTTGTGTATAGCCTTCAAACTGCTGAATAACAACTTGGCACATTTTCATCATAAAATTAACTGGGTACATGAATTCAAGATATGAAATCCTGTCCCACTCCTGCAGTGGGATCTAGCAAAGTTTTGATACGGCTGGTTCCCTGTTTCAAACACGTCAGCAGAGCTTGTCCCACACATGTTCGATAGGGTTCGAAGTAAGTAGGGGGGGGGGGCAAAGATCAGGAATCGATGCAATCAAGTATAACACCTGACCAAGGATACAAAAATGGGAAAGTGACAAACTCACAATTAGACACCACAAACGAGCGTCAAGAGGTCAGCCCTTTCCCTGCAGGTGATCACAAAGCACATATAAACAGACGCACACAATGGCATAGCAAACACAAGACAGAAAAAAACATAAAATATCCACAAAAGAAGTACCGCCTTGGAACGGTCAGTATAATATTTTACTCGAGGGCTTAAACTGGTTTCGCAGCGCCAACCTCACCCTTAATTCAGATGTGGATCAAGACACATAGATATTTGGTTTGCATGAAGGACCCCTTATCAGTGAAACATATAAATCAGGATATAACAAGGAGATAAGCAAAGATAAGGACTCAACAGTAATAAAACTGAGAAATCGAACAGGTAACCCCCTGTGTGCCCGACAAACAGCCAAAGCATCAGGCCCCTACCATCTTATCAATAGATAAGTCTGTAAGTCGGAACCGTCATAGACTCTGAAGTCCGACCCACCGGCGTGCAATTAAAGAGGAAAGCAATGTTGCCAACCGTGATTGGGTTGACCACCAAGCATGCTGTCTGTTGCAATACATTAATGTTATAGCCATAATTTTTATAATTGGAAATTACTTTAATGAACTGCGCTGAAAAATTATTAGAGCCAACAATCTTCTTCAATTTATACACCAAGTTAAGTCCAGCATCAAGCTTGGACGGGGAAGACTAGCGATGTTCTGTTGATTTTTGTATTCCTAAATGATGCGAGTAGAGTGAGGTCTCGCAATGTCATCTCAGAGCACCATGTTTTGGCCATCTACTGAGTCATAGGGTGGCCTAACACCAGATTCCAAAATTTCGGTCTGTAAATTTTGAGAGTTCAAGTCCCAGTAACGACCTTTAACTGTATGATGTGGTCGTCAGATGAAGCACCACGTACCATAATGTTTCAGTAACAATTCCTTGCACTAAAGAATCAATGTAGACCGTTTCCTTTTTTCTAATACTGCCACTCTATCTTCTTTCAGAGGTCTGCTTACAACACTCTGAGATACGTTAAATACCCTTGCAATGTCATCGTGTTTCATACCAGCGTTCCTAATGGCAATTTTACACATTATATCCTCTTTTTTCTTTGTATCTTTTTTAAAGCTATTTCATGACTCAACAGCAAAAGGAATTCATTCTTGCATGTCAACTCCTGGACAGTACTGTGTCATAAGCTTCCGGTTCATGGACAGTAGTGAATGAAAGTAATCGAACTTATCCAAAGTTGGTAGTCAAAATACAAGTGTACGTATCGAAAAAATCCCAAAACTCAAATTATTTTTCATTGCTTCGAAAATCGGGATCGTATAAATATGCTTAACTTTATGGCAATAGTATGTGTAATAATACGTAATGAATGGGTGGACTTGGTTGAGTAGTTAAGGAAGAAATAGCATAAGAATTAGACTTTGTTCTTGAAATTTGTTAAAAATTGACCTATTGACCCCTCCCCAACTGGTGGCGGGGCCAAAACTTAATTTGCACTTGCGAACTGAAAATGTGTATTAATTAAGTCGTTCAAAACATTCGGTTGGATTCGTTCTGGTCAGCGGTTCATGAGGAAGTAGCATAACAATCGGGCGGCCAAATGTAGGCCATCAATATCGTGCAAGCATCTACAAGTACAACCGTGGGGATAAGAAAAAAATCCCTCCTGATCACCCCCCACCCTGGATCCGCCACCGAGAAGGACGGAGGAGATCACAATATCCCAGAGGTTTTGTTTTTGTTTTGTTTTATAAAGCACGGCGATTTTAGCGTGGTAATTTTATCTGTGTAAACTGGTTATTTAATGCTGAAAAGGGCTAATACATTCAAGCAAAGCTCTTCGAATAATCAGTTGCCCTCTGGAACTGTCAGTGAGGAAAAGCTAAATCCTAACAAAACATTTTATAGAAATTGTGTTCTGACGGCTTTTAGCGCTAGAAGTCTGAGTCCTTGCGTAACAATAACAAATTGTCTCATTCCTGAGTGATTGGCAATGACCTTTTATAAAAGTTTTGGGATAACTTTTTATGTTGTTATTGCAAGACGACAACTCGTTTCATCTAGAAATGAAGACAATTACATCAAACATATCATTGATAAAGGTGCCTTACAAGTGGGCACAGAAACACTACGATGCGTGCCCGTATGCATGTCTATATGAATGCCCTTTTCAGTTATCACTGGGCATTTTGTATTAAAATATTCATTAATATCTCATAGCTGCATGGTTTTCTGGAAAATTGCGAATATTGTGATTAATCTACACCTAAAACTCACATCATAAACTTAATGTTTGACGCTTTTCCGACACATATTCTAATACACGGAGCTACAGAAAGGCTTTTGAGGGTTTATTACTTCATTTGCCGTCTGAGCTGTTGTAATACTGCAAATTGTGATAAGACTTGCAAATAATTGTCCGTTTCCATAGATGTTATCTCTTCTAGGGTGGCAATATCAACGTGTTTATTCACTGCTCTTGATACTTGTCAGAAACGACGTTCTGTAAATGCAATTTAGTCCTCAGTGAATCGATTTAGTAAAACTTCCACAGATGGTCTCAAATCTATTTAATTGAAGTGACAAATGTTTGAACTGAGGGTTTGAAATATTTCAATTATTTTTAAGGAACTAGCCTTTACCTATGCGCCAATTCGTTTGTGCTGAATAAGGCGCAGAGATTGAGTTGTCACAACTAACTTTTCAAAATAATTTTGAAGCTAAAGATGCTCTTATAGAATCTTAAAGAAAGGAATAGCGGCGAGCATGTGTAAATGAGTACAATGTACATGTACTTGTGTCTTTGCGATGTTGCCATGTGTTCAAAGGCATTTATTAAGTTGATTCTAGTTTTATGCATATGTGTGTTTGTCATGGGCCCGATCCAGAGGGGGGGGGACAGGGGTCGTGTCCTTTGAAATTCTGGTACGGACCTCTGTGAAAAACGTTGATAATTGCAAAAAATGTCAGGACCCCCGACATACACACACCACACACAAAGATTCCGGTCTATGTTGAAAGGTTTTGTGTTTGGCACTGGGCTTCGTGTCCCTTCTTGTTTGACTTTTACATCGCTTTAAACTTCCAATAAATAATTTGACTAATTGACAGGGTAACAGGAACCGCATATATCGCTTGAAGTTTTTTTTCACAATTAGTACAGTACTAGGAACCTAGACAAGCCTTAAGTAAAACCTGGTGCAATCATCTAAGGCATTTAGATACTGGAATACCGGCGAATATAGATGTATCTGTCGATTTGTACCCAATGGCAACCATTTACACGTAGAAGCACAAGCAGTTTACCAAATTCAAATTATTTTGGTTGATTTTTTTTATTTTCATAGCTCCCTACGTTTACGCGGTGCACAATTACTCAAAAAGAAAAAGACGCTGATTTCTGTTTCAATTTTGCGTTCAACTCTACAGCCTATAGGGTTTGCATTAGAAGAGGGTATTTCGAGCATTTCAGACGCCATTTTTTGACAGAGTTAATTTTGCAAAGTCAGCATATGACAACAAAATCATTCAAACATTACCCAGCATGCGTTGTTAGATGTGGTACATTTTAAGATGTTAAAACATTAATCATACATTCAAAGCCTTCGAAGGTTCAACGTACCCGCTTATTTGAAATTGAATTTATGATGCTATCCATGTATGACGTACATTTGTATTTATGAACTCAAATCAAGGAGATTTGGCGCTATGTATTGTAATAACTGAGCCAGTTCCAACAATGCTGTATGTGCGTCCAGCAAAGGCTCAGATCAGCCTGTGCATACGCGCAGTCTGATCAGAGCCTTTGCTCGTCGCTTGAATATTTTATGACTGTTAAGCTACTGACCGAACATCTTTTGGAGGTCCTAAGCCTAACAGGAGGCTGCACAGGCTCGTCTGAGTCTACACTTTTTAAAATACCACAATGTTGGAAATCACATGTCACGGCTCATAGTACATGTAACTGATGCATGTATAGAGTTTAGTACGTCGTGATGCAATAGCACATTACTGAGAATACATGAATCATTCTGTCCGCGAGCTACAATCAAAGTGTAGTCTTATAGCTGACAGACATGCAATGCTGCAATCTTCTCTAAGGTTTCTCTCAATAATCTGTGTTTCACAGGCAATCCAGTAAACTCGCCTATTTTAACACAGGTGTTTTAACCGTTTGTGTACTGGTGAATTATAATCAGACTTACGATTTTTAAACTTAAAACGCGGTCCGCAGGTGTTGTTGTTATTTTTTTTGCAACATTATTTCCAGCTATACCGATAGGTCGCCATAATGGTACCAACCCTTAATTTGTTACCCCCTCCCCAACACACACTCTTAATAACATTTGTTGTCGCTATCCTGTGAGATGCGATGTGTTAAACAATGTTTATTTAAATATTTTATTACAACATGTACAAGATAAACTAGGAATACTCTTTCGAGTCCTCATGATATGTTACATAGGGCAAACAAATACCCAGTAAGAATAATAAAGCGGGTTATAATCGACCTGCCTGCAAAATACCATCCAATGGCTAGTTATGGCCCGAGACTCTAGGCTGGCTTGGTAGGTGCTTATAAAAATCGATGGGTGGATCCATAAAAATCCGTCAGGGGGTCCTGATTTTATTTTTTTATCATCAATGTATTTCTCAGAGGGGTGTACGAACCTCCCTTGAGAAGAAATTGGACCCAATTGCTTCTCTAGGGGTTCCGTACCACTATTGTTTAAAGAAACCTATAGCCAATTGTGATTTTCCAGCGGGGGGTCCTGACCCCCTGTCTCCCCTCTCTCTAGATCCGCCCATGAAATCTGAATGGCCCTAGACGTTTTTAATTTTCAATTTGCCTTTGATATGAATTATCTGAAAGTTATTGAACAGTTCGATACATCTAAATGCCTTGTCTTAATGCAACAGACTTGCGATTAGCATAATTGCAGTAAAAAGTGCAACAGGTCTAATCCCAAGTCGTTGGATCGAAATCAAATTTATGCAAAAACAGTCATATCAGTCCTTAGATGCCTATAGGTATTTCTGATTTTCGTTCTATATGTAAATCAGTTCAGTTTATATTCAATATTTCAGTGTGAAATTTGAAGTTATGAAATTCTCATTTTTATATGGTTCATCATTTTCCCTTTGCTATGGATGCCTATATATTCTATAGTTGATAGCAATATAATTTGGAAAACCCCATCGTAAGAGAGAGCGCATTACTGTTTGGTCCTGGTTCTCTGTCCGTCCGTCCTTTATCATGTGTGTGCGGATAACGCACCTTACAATTGTCATCAGGTATAAATGGAATTCGTTATACTTTTTCGCTATAAAGGGTAAAAGTGCGAAAAAATACATGCATGGGCGGATCCCAGGGGGGGGGGTACTCTTATATTTATACATACGTAGGCTCGGGACATTTTTTGGGGTTCAAAATTTTAAATTTCAATATTTTTGGGGGGTTTCAGAAAAATAAACATTTTTGGGGGTATGAAGATTTTGTGGATATTTTCGGGGGGTCATTAGAAAATTGGATTATATTTAGGGGTTATTTCTATGCATTTTAGGGTCTTTTCTTAAGGTCATTGTACAGAATGGGGATATTGTTTTGGGTTGCTAAAATTTCAAATATTTTTTGTGGTGCTTGAAATTCCTGATATTATTTTGGGGTGAAGGGTAGATGCCGGGTCCGAGCCTACGTATGCAGAAAAATTAAGAGTACCCCCCCCCCCCTGGGGGCGGATCCAGTAAATTCAGTTAGGGGAGCCCTGACAACGATTGTTTTTATTTTCTTTTTAGTGTATTTCACAGAGCGCCAGACGAACCTCCTTCGAGAAGCAATTGGACCCAAGAGGTCAAATTGCTTCTTGATGGGGGTCCGTACCAGTATTAAAAGGAATTCTCTAGCCACTTGTGATTTTCCAGGGGATTAGGACCCCCTCCTCCACCTCTGGATCCCATGATACATACACATAATTAATTATTACCGAAAGAACATCCAATAGAGAGGCTCTCCTTACCTTGCATTTAACGACAGAAACGCATTTTTACTTCGGAAAAACCTAAAAACTATAATGCATGGTCTTGTCAAAATGTATTTGATGCGCTGATCTTTTTGTTCGACAACATTTTTATTCGATTTGGCACCAAGCTTTATAGACAAGTAGGGCACTAATTGTGCTCCCCTAGTTGTCGATTTATTCCTTTTTTTTTTGTTATTAGAGGGACTTTATGATGTCTCTTTCTGATGATAAGCAGATAGATATTATTGAGGCTTATAACACTACATCCAGATATTTGGACGATATTTTGAACAAATATTATGTTTTTGATAATAGGGTAGGTCAAATATATCCTGCAGAGCTCCAACTTAATAAAGCCAATACCTCTGATACCGAAGCCGCGTTTTTAGACTTGCATTTATCAATTTCTAATGATATTGTTTCTACCAAAATTTATGATAAACGCGACGAATTGGTTTTGAAATCGTCAATTTTCCATTTTAGATGGTCTACATCATAGAATTATGGATTCTATATCTCTCAGCTCATTCATTTTGGTAGAGCTTCTAGCCATGTTGCTGACTTCAACACTTTCAATAAATTGTTAACTTAGAAGCTTCTTATACTAGGGTATCTGTATCATAGACTTCGCGAACCCTTTTCCAAATTTTATAGAAGATAATATGATTCGATATCTAAATTCCAAGTTGGACTTTAGTCTTTTTTGTGCCAAGGACTTTCGGAACCTGAATTTTATGATGACTTGGTGTATAAATTGAAGAAGATTGTTGGCTCTAATAATTTTTCAGCTCAGTTCATTAAAATAATTTCCCATTATAAAAAGATTGGCAGGCTATAACATCAATGCATTGCAACCGATTGCATGCTTGGTATTCAACCCATTCACGGTTGGCAACTTTGCTTTCCTCTTTAATTGCATGTTGGTGGGCTGGATGATGAGATGGTAGGGCCCTGATGCTTTGGCTGTTATCAGGCCCAACGGGGTTTACGTGTTGGATTTCTTTTGCTCCGGTTTTCAGTTTTATTTACTGTTGAGTCCTTATCTTTGCTTTAAATATTTTTACTGACCGTTCAAACGCAGTACTTCTTTTGTGGTTCATTCATGTTATTTCTGTCTTGTGTTTGCAATGCTTTCGTGCGCGTCTGTTTATAGATGCCTTGTAGTCATCTGCTTGGAAAGGGCTGACCTCTTGGCTCTCGTTTGTGATGTCTAATTGTGAGTTTGTTACTCTTCAATTGGTATCCTGGGTCAGGTGTGGTACTTGATTGTATCGATCTTTGCCATCTTTCTTACTTTAAGAATGTCTGTTTTATGACACACTTCTTACTTTAAGAATGTCTGTTTTATGACACACATACAATATATTAGCTTCATAACAAATTTAAGTCAATAGATCATAATGAAAGATGTAAAACCTATTAGCTAAAAACCCCAAATAATCAGGATACAATTCGATTTGAACTTAGAAATATCCCACAGATAAAATGTGTAACCAATACTGACCAAAGATTGATATCCTTGATATCCTTTTCTCATTGAACGAGTTTACATCATAAGCTAAATGAGTATGATAAACATCGGAGTGGGTTTTTGCCTTTTGGGGTCTTAGAAAGATAACAGTATACAGTTTTTTCAGAGATAATCCAGTGGGTTATTGAGACAGTCCAACATGTCCTTAAAGATGAACACATGGTGTTAACAGACTGCAAAACCAAATTTTTCAACAGTTTAGTCATGAAAGAATCATATTACATTGTCTCGGATGGAAGAACATGATACTCGCCCTCTCTCTCTCTCTCTCTCTCTCTCTCTCTCTCTCTCTCTCTCCCAAGTTATTTGCTTATGTTGGTAATACGTATCTGAAAGATAATGATAACATACATGAAAGATAATAATAACATACATATTTACATAATCCTGGTATATATGAATTCAAGATCATACATGTGTGCAATCCAAGAATCGCACAAAGATTGTTTAGAAGAATGTCTTCAGGCCTAAATATACGTGTATTTAAAACAATCTATGAACACATGTTCATGACAGATATATATTCGATGATATATTTTAAGAGATAGTCTATATTATTTGACATAGGAATCTCAAATTCAAATGTGTAGGTACATAATTTAGCATACAAACACAAATACTGTAACGTCTACTGTCATAGATAATACAAGAGGTGTTTCATGTTTATTTGAACAAATTTGAAATTGCTGTATCTCATTTACTTCTTATTATATTTAGTAATAATAAATTTACATTGGTTAATCTGATCTTCAGTAATGCGCAGCCACCAAAAAAATATTTCTTAACTTTATTCGCTGGATTAAAACAGTCTCTGAAGATGAGTAGTCAAAATTTAAGCGTTTAAAATTGCTGTCTGAAACGAAATGTTCAAAATCGTTCTCGAACGATATCTCTTAAGGGTGAAGTTTTGTCTCTTGGAACCTATAATAAATTGTATATAAATGATTAAAGGGCGTTCTGCTAAGAAATAAAGCATTTCCGTTGGATATTTACTTTTTTAAGCAGATTAAACATCAAATTTTGGGGTTTACAGTTTCCAAAGCAACACTAAAGTGTTAGCAAAATACATGAATGCAATATTTGGTGATCAGTTTTATCGGCGATATATTTTTGAACTATTTAAGAACTTGTGTCGGCTGTGAGCTTTGAAAATTTGTTATTCACAATTCTTCCAGGACACATTTTATACATGGAATGCCCATTTGGGCACTCGTATGGTAGAACTTATAAAGCCTAGTTATCAAGCAAAAAACAGGCGCACAGAACCTGTTTTTCATTTGAATAAAAGAATGTATGCTCCTCTAAACTTAAAGAAATTTGAACACTTTTATACGCATTTTCATTAGAAATACACTCATTTTAGCTCTTAAAATCAGTAAAAGGGGGATGCGTGTATTTTGGGACGCCGTGTTATGGTTATGCTTTAAATTGCCTATTTGTCTATGTGGTCATACAAGGGACACGTCCGTTATTTAAGAGAAAGCAAAAGTTATTTAGTTTATTTACATGCAACCTCGAAAAATGAAATTCACATTTGTTCAAATAAACATGAAACAGGTCTCGTATAATACCAACAAAAGATGTTGAATATCAAATCAATAGCCATGCAAGCGTTTGACATAATTTAGCAGATCCTAATATGTGCATGTTAAATGGACGATTTGATCAATTGCTTGACCATTTTACAACAGTGTCTACTAAAAGATCTCAAGTTGTTGACTATGGTGTTATATTCCACGAGGTCAACTTTCTAAGTAACATGTTTGTTTTACTTGATCAGTGCTATTCTCAGATTGTGTCAGATTGCATCCTCGGGCATCCCTTATCATTCTTTTTCTGCCATGGTCAAAAACAATAAACGACAGCAGCATATTCAGGAATCGATTGTTAATAATATGTATGAGATGGCCTATGATAAATTAGATATATCCAAGATTCCTGATCGTTTTCTTTAAAACAATGACTTCTGGCAATTTGTGAATAATAAGAAACATTCATATCCACATGAGCAAGCAATGGAGAGGCACCAATAACTAGGCTGATTACATATGAATTAGGCCGTCAAAAATCATACAGAGCGAAATTGGAAATATTGGGGAGGAGACTTTACAGCCTAATGCTTTGAAGAGCATTGCAAAATCAGCACAGAGTTTGTCAGAAGACACATCAACCATTACCTAAAAGCAAGGAGGAGGTACATCAGTCGCATTCTAGCATGTAACTGAAAACCAACAAAGAAGAAACTTTCTCCAAGTCAATAATTCAGAAGAAGGACTGATCATTGTTGCCACATACATAAACTCGGAATGGCTGTATACGATACATGGAAAATATTTTCCACTGGTGCACGTCCTTTTGTCGAGGAAGTATGAGGTTGTTTATAGTACGTGTCAGTCTAGTATCATCAGCTTATGTGACACTGAGGCCTGAAATCATTTATGTGGCCTTTCCACTTACAATCATGCATGTGATACAAGAAATAGTTCCTGGTGTGACTACAAAGTGATAGGCAAGCCTGGTAGCATTAAATACAGAATTTAGGAACGAAGAGAGTTCAGAATTTGAAAAGTGAAGAAGGTTTTTTTGTCTTGGCATTTATTCCTCTGGGTGAAGCAGAGGACAGTATTGTGGAATATTGCATGACTGTCAAACATCCACAGCAATAGTAAATGTGAAAGGTTTCCTGACAACTTGACAAAAACCTACATGTCCATAGAGTCAAAATACACCCACAGCTTTTGGCTGAAGATACATCAGATAACAAGCATACAAACAATGAATCTGATTCGTTTCATGCTCATTTTATTGAGCAGTATTACCTTGGTAACCCTGGGATGTACGCCTTTTGGACGTGTTGCAAAAAGCAAACTACCAATAATAGCCAGATAAGGAACATAAACTCAGGTGTGGTACTTGATTGTATTGTTTCCTGATCTTTACCTTCTTCCTTACCTATATGTATCAAGTGTCAAAAGCTGAGAAGGAAATAAACAAGTTTGCCTGTGAATTGTATCATAAATGCACATATTGGAAAATCACTAGATAGGAATATACCAGAACCCTTGGCAACAGATACAGAGCCCGTACAGATGTGTTAAAGACTTTGGGTACCAAACAGGCATGTACATAATGTTTTAGAGAAGTTGTACATGGTTTTAACAGACTTCAGTTATTTATAATTTTAGTGCTATAACACATCCTGCTCAAGTTCTACTTCCATCTCCCAATGGTGAGTAGGGGCCACAGGCTAATGAACATTGTTTAGGCGCGTAAACAAAGCTGACTAGTTTTGTGTGGCTGTAAAATTTACTAATATTATTATTTCTCAAGGACTCTAAAAACCAATAATGACAAAAATTTCAAAAATGTTGTACAAAAGGAGAAATATGAGATTGTAGATGAAGTAGATTGGTGAGTTGGTTTATGACTATATTTTTCATGAGATGCGCATGATATAAATTCTAGCTCATATCGATGAATGTTATTGATGATGTTTTGTATGATACTACAACTTTAACTACACTATCTACAGACTAGTATATCATTACTATTCTTGAAAAGATATACAGAGTAAACCGCAAAGTAAACGAACATGGTAAATTTCGTGATAGTGTACATTGTAAGTACTATTCCACAAATAGTATATGACAGTGACTTAAGGTATATCCCAAAACTGACAACGCTTTCTTAATAGCTCTAAGATCTACTTATAATTTAAATTTAGGATCACAACATAGTTGACGCCACAGTCAGATTCTCCATGTTTAATAGTAAATACGGAGATGTGGCAGATGTCATCAATTCTAGTCAGTACACACCAAGTATAAATGACAACAAAAGAAAGGGTTTCCACTATTTGAAAATCCCATCAAGAAAAAAAAACATGGATACGCTATCACAACAATGAAAGGGTTAGATTTTATACTTAGCGCATATATATACTTAAGGAATAAAAAACGAAACAGACAAAAATATAAATTTTGCGTGTTTAAATGACGGTTTGGTAAAGTCTCTTTTGAAAATTTCTTATTGAGTATTTATAGAATGTGATGAAATGCCAAAACGTCATTTTAATGCTACATTTTACGCTATAATATGGAAACATATGAAAACGTAAAATGTGACGTTAACGTCAGAATAAATATCAGGAAACCCCGTCTTTTCCATGTTTGGTTATTTGGCGTCGACTTGACAATGTGCAAATTAAACAAATGTCCAATCATATTCGTAATGCAGTCAAATATTGCGTCAAAACGCGCAACTTGAATGGCAAGATACACAATGGTAGTGAATAAACGATAAACGTCACATAGAGCCGTCGGGTTTGGGTCGCTGATGAATATATGGGATGAGATAAACCTAGAGACATCAGAACATGCTTTCTTGGGAAAAACTGACTTGTCAGATACCGTAGAAATACGCTGGTAGGGTGTTAATATTGATGTTAGCCAAACAAAGCACGGCATAATGCAGGAGAAAACATCTGATAACATGCTGAGAGTGAAAACCAAACTTGTTAACTGTAACCTAAACTTTGTCACTGGACCATCTTATCATTAGTAAAACATATAAACAGCATGGAAACCATTAAATTGTAGGATATAGATTTTTGACGTCAGAATTGAGTTGTTTTTTTTACGTCTGAAGATCTCAAGTCATAATTCTTGAACAAAACGTCCTTGGAATGAATAAATCTCAAGCAGAAAAGAAAGTTTACAGTATTCAGAGTTGACGTTAATGACGTTAAGCCGTTTCAGAATCCTACAGAAACGTCGCCATTTGATCATTTCCTTGATCCACAATCTATTCCAAGACATTTTTAAAACAATAAACCGATGGTTGATTCAAACTTTGCTTTTATTGATCCTGTTTCATCAGTTTACTAAGGGGGTCAGGCTGGTTATGTGCATACCAAAATGATTACATAATCGATAATTACGTTGAACCTGCTGTAATTTGACGGACACATACTGCTCCTATGGATAAATATAATTTGCACTAAAAACTTGCATCATATTGTATGCTTACAATGACTCGAAGTGTTTGTTGCGTTTCTTTATTCCTTAAGTATACTATTGATTAGAGAAGGTTCAGACGATCTGGCCTGTGCCATTAGCGTAACATGTATTATGTTTATCTTTTTAATATGTTGTTTACTAAGTTTCTGTTGACACAGATATTGAAGATAATGATGGTAAGCAAGTTGTTGTAAACATAATGTTTATATATATGTTGATCATGAGATTTTTCTAGAGGAATGACTAATCATCTAGAAATTAAATTGTATTATCATGGAAGCTTCCCGAAAAGTCTGGAGTTACCTAGAACTTTCTTTTTCATGCCAAATAGAAGCTCTGAGCAGGTTCTAGAATCATCCAGGAGAATTGAGAAACGTGTGGAACTTTCCAGAACCGATGTGTTGGTTTACATTTGGCGTATGATATAGTTGTTACCTAATTGTTCTGGAATTTTCTTAAACAGTCTATATAAGAGCAAATTTTCATAAGGGCATCTCTGAAATTATTTGGTCATTTAAAAGTCTAAACCTTTTGTACTGAAATTCTAACCTGCATTACTTTCTAACATTCAGTGTTGGATTCAGACTAAGTTTTCATTTAGAATTAACTTCAAAATCTGGGGATCAGAAACTGCTGAAAGACTTGCGTTGATAAATATTCTGAGGGATAGTTTGGGCATATAAGGTACTGTAAATTAGATTTTCTTAGATTGTATAAATATTTTCCATTGCTTTTGTAAATGGAATTTTGACATTTTTTAAAATAAATTGTTAAATTTTAAAAGTGCTTTTTGCTGACTTTCCAAATACCAAATTTTGGTTTCCTGAAATCTATTCTAGTTATGTTTGGCACGTAACAATTACAGAATCAAATTCCTGCAAACGCTAAGCTTAGAGATAGGCGGTGGTTGCGCTAAAAGGTAGATACATCGACTGTTATTTAAAAATGACTTTGCAATTGAGTAGTACCATTCTCACTAGACCATTTTTTGTCTTTGGTAGCATTGTTCTATCAACCAGTTTTGCCAAGATATGGCTGAGTAAAGCTGTCAAAATATTAAGATTTGAAGTCTAGTGGATGGGACAGCAGGTCATATGGATGATATAAGCAGGCCATGTTGATGGTATAAGAAAACGTCACATACGTTGTGGCATAGCTTTCTTGAGCGATAAGTGAGTAAAAAGATTTGGTTCAGGCATCTACATGTAAAACGCATACCGCTCAATCCGGTATTACAGGTTGTGAGGGGTGTTACTTTTTCCATTGTATCTCGTGAAGAGACTTGACTTTTTAAAAAATGATTGCTGCCAGTGTGTTCTAACATTGCAGTTACTCTGTTTCATAAAGATAGGGGACTTATTGTTTGCCTTCATTCAGCAACTGATTGATCCTAACCTACTGTAGAATGAATAAGTCCAGGCATTGAGGTTTAAAAAATCATGCAGAGTAGACACTATCACATCAATGTTGGTCCAGGGCTAAATACCACATTAAAGCCCCAAGTGGTTTAGGCTGCTGTCTGTCCTAAGGCGGTGGTTCTGTTGCTGTTGATTCGTTGTTGATTGTTGCTCCCATTGTGGGATTCTGTAATTGGTCTAAGTTTTGTTGTGCGTTACATTGTGTCCAATACTAGTTTTACAATCATCTTAATGGGGAAAAGAGAGTCGGTTGATTTGCTTTTTGTCGTCCTACTGGTGTCTCGTAACTGTTGTACGGCTCTTTCTCGTGGTGCCACGGGTTTGTCTGCAGTTTGTAATTGTGGTATTTCCTAACCAAACTCACTTACTATTTACGCTCAGTGCCTGCCAGGTTTATAGCATAACTTATCAGGGATATTTTCTATGTCAGAATAGCCACTATCACAGCTATGGAGGGCCATGGATGATTACTACATGTACACTTAATGCCTGCCAGGCTTATAGAGGTTTATGACATTACCCCTTATCAGGGATACTTCTTGCCAAGAATAGAGCGGGTGAGGGTATTAGTGAACCATTAAGCGATATTTTATATGATATGTTATCTGATGAACTTTTCAAACATCCTGCAACTCAAATTGAGAGTTTGGTTCTTTCTTGTCGTTAGACAGTGGACAGACAGCTTCTAAACAGTTAAAGAAGCTACATTAATAGCGTTGTACAACTATACACTATGGAGGCAGTTAGTGAACCATTCGGGTATTAGTGGACAGGAGACGATGGCATTATTAAGAAACGCCATAGAGATGAATATAGACATGCAATTAAGGCTTAGATTAGACCTGCACTCACCAGTAAATGTAAAACTACCATGAACCTTGATTTGTTCTTTGAAACACAGAAGCAGCTTTCCACAATGGCTTGACTTTGTTCTTCAATCATGTTAACAGCATGTAGCTAAGTTTTGTCTGGATGTCATTTCTAAGGCAGTGTAAATTTGTCAGCACATTTTCAGACTGCCTTGGACTACCATTACCAAGTGATAGCTGGTGGTTAATATACGCTTTATAAAGCTTATTGCTTGACACTATTGACAGAAAAGTGTGATTATGAATGCATGTGTTTAGGTAATACATATAATAGGGTTAAGGAACACATGACTTGTGACGTCATATTTGTTGTAGCCATTCAGGAAATTGTCCTAAAAAATTAAGGTACGTTTATTTCCTCTGTAACACAAAGATTTTAGAACATGAAATAAACCTACAAAAATCTCTGTTTCAGTAGAGTATAACAGGTGATACTAACACAGCCTATTCTATTCATACACAAGCCAAACAAGAGCAAGTTTCCATCAGACATTATAAAACATTCTCTAGGCATATTTGTCATGCAGGTGAGGTATGCCTATTGCTCATATATTCCCATTTTTCTTGGGATTCTTTCATAAAACTAGCGTATGCATTCATGATACATGAAGTGCAATATGCAGAAATAAACTGATAAGGTCCACTTTATTCAATGTTCATGTTACTTGGTTCACTAATACCCTCCGTGAGAAATTTTCGTCGGGTATTAGTGAAACGTTTTTATAGACTAATCGAACACCACCAGGTCTCTGCGCAGAAGCGTTTTGGGTTAACAATTCAATTAGATACCGGCTTTTATCAAAAAGCATGACAAAAAACACTACAAAAAAGGCGTTGATCATTAGGATCAAATTTCTGTTTCCTTAACACCATGGTTAAGAATCGTCAAATTTATTGACATTAAAAAATAAAGTCTTTTTTTAAAAACTTGCATAGTGAATATGGAGACAGCACCCCCTAGATACTAAACAACACATAAGGTTGAACATTTTAAATGTGAAACAATATGCTTCTATGCATTAGAAATTAGGATACAGAAATGGTTCACTAACTACCTATGGTTCACTAATACCCTCACCCGCTCTAGCATGATATTAAACATCTCATTCAGCCAAAACTGACGAGAAATTATGAATTTTCAGCGAGGATTTTAGCTAAAGTCCCAGTATTCTTAGACAAAACGTTAAATCAACGTCGTGTCGATTCCGATGCGACGTCATCGACGTCGATATGACGTATTTCCGACGTAATATACATGTTTGTTTGCTGAGAACTCCTATTTATCGAATTTCAATGAAATTTAGGAAGAAATATAAATTTCTCAATATTTCGCCCGAAAATAATCCCTACCTCATTTGTTGAATGCTTTCTCTGACTGACGCAGTGTATGATTCATGGCTTAACACATTGGAAACATTTCTCTATGTTTGTGACAGTTTGATTCATGAATTCTGTCAATTCGTACTAAGTTACCATGACAAATCACACAAAGCTATTACGCTGGCATGGTTTTCTCGTGTATAATTATTTCTTCTTATTTATGTCTCCATAAACGTCCTAAAATAGGGACATTCAGTGTTGTCCATCATGAAAAGGCACTGTTATTCTTTTAACAGCAATTGAAGTGAGTTTAAATATTCAACGGTATGGTCTACGCTCATTGGTGTGTGCAACTGAAATAAGCCCACCTGAGATAGTTGTACTTATCGCAGTGTTGAGCAGCAAAGGCCCAGATGAGTCTAAATGCCAGACTCGCAAGTGCCTCCAGTCCTTGCATACATGTTCACAAGTATGTATGTAGATTAAAATGCAGACAAACTTTAGAGCTCTAGCTCCGCTGGATACATTAGCATGAGCGCTTATACGAGGCTTCTGTGCTATACGTACGAAAAAGGGAGGTTTCAGTGCTATGAGTACGAAAAAAGAGGCTTCTGTGCTATAAGTACGAAAAAGGGAGGCTTTTGTGGTATAAGTACGAAAAAGGGAGTTTTTTGTGCTATAAGATCGAAAAGAGATAGGCTTTTGTGCTATACGTACAAAAATGGTAGGCTTTTGTGCTATAAGCATGAAAATAAGGAGGCTTTTGTGCTATAAGTACAATCATAAGGAGGCTTTTGTGCAATAAGTACAAAAAAGGGGGCTTTTGTGCTATTAGTACGAAAATAAGGAGGTTATTGTGCTATAAGTACGAAAATCGCCTGTGCTGGTCCATATTTTATCACGTAATTAAGCCCACCCGATTTAAACCAATTTTACCTCTTTCCTTGCTAGCGCGGCGACTTTTGTAATCTGCTGAAAACTTTTGCAAACAGAACGTCAGGCCTGATCTGGATCCAAGCTGTTTCACACTCTTATGGTATTTATAAAAGAAAATTTGAGAAAAAGTTATGTTGAAAATTATTTGACAAAACAATCATGAAAACATCCCCAGCATCCTTACAGCATTTTTTTTTATTTATTTTGGTGCTCGTATGATTTATACTGCTGGTTGTAAACATTGAAATTTACTACTGCTGCTACATATCGCTTTGAAAATCACTACGTGTATGTTGTGATTGTGATTGCCAAAGCCATATGCAGCATACACGTCCTATGGGTGAAAAGCAATCGGAAAAAGGAGTGTCGAATTGTCAATGAAAACTATCTTAAAGGGCTATATACACGTATTGTTTTCCAAGATCGTCCTGAAAAATATCGTTTTATGTCGTGCATGTACCATAAATGAGAAGCAAAGTACAATGTAGCAGTAATAGTGTAATAGGGTCACCAAATGTGCTAATGGAATGACATAGAATTAAAGTGCCTTATCAACTGCCTACTTATGCCTTATGTGTAGCATTTGTTGTTATGCATGTATGACCAGGAATCGCAGCACTCACAGACCACAGACCAACCTATGACACCGCGAGGAAGATATATAGAACACAGCTAGACACATGGCAGCAAGACCAGAACTAAATTAAAGCAACCAGCTCTCTCATCCTCATCGAGATGATTGCAAAACTAGTAAGGACATCAAGACATGCAATACAAAACAAGGATCAAGCACAACCCCCAACCAACAAGGGTAGCAACAATAAACAACAAATAAAAAAAGGTTTCTCTACTTATAAAGTATATGAAATGGTCCAGCCAAATAAAAAATACCTGTGTCTAGGGTAACCCAATTCTGCCAAAATTTACTGGTAAAACCTAGAATTATTTTTCAGGTTTTCTGGGGAAAATATAATTTTATGCATTTTGAAAGGCAAAATGCCTATTAAATGCAACAAATTATATTTCTTTCCAGAAAAAAAATAAAAAAAATGTGTGCCTACCCTACCTGAAACGTTCAGACCCGTTATCCAAAGTACACTTATTCTTTTTATTTGGCCTTATGTTGATCAATGCAGAAATCATTTGGACTGACTCAGGTACGTTTTCGAAGCTTCCTCAAGATTAATATGACTCCGCAACTTTTGATCAATATTTTGAATGCATCAAAGCTATAAATGACTTTTTCAATTCGTTTAAATTCGAATAAGTGCTTGATATTTAATGTTTCAAAGCAACTAATTTATCAAACTCTCCAGACAAACTGAATGTAGGAACATTATGCTGCAATCGTTAATCTTTTAGTTGCAATTCCAAGAGATGATTATTTGGTACGCCAAATCAAATTAAGTGATATGCTGCGGCAATGACGTCATCTTTTTTTGTTTTTGAAAGCCTAATGAAACACATTTCCAAACTGAGTTGTAAATCATATTAGTTTGCGAAAAAAATAGATCAAATGGTCATTAGTATTCTTCCCATACATTTACTTACTGGAGATAGACGTCATGCTTAAGCAATTCTGCTTCTAAGACGCCGACTGTCTAGTGGTGGAGGAAACCCAGTGCATTTTTTCGGCGTTCGGCCAAGAACTACACAGTGAAACCACCGCAAACCGGAAGTTGACAGTCAAACCATTTAGATTCATACCACTGCAGGAAAAAATTGATAATTTGTCAATAATTGATATTTTTTTGCGACGCTAGCGAGATTCGAACCTGCGTGGCAGAGGTATCTAGCTAGTCAGAGCTAAACACGCTAGCAACTGAGCTATCCGGGCGCCCAAATCCGGGGCGGGGCGCCCGTGTATCTGTGTCTACCATACACTTGCTCTAAAACGCATGGCTAAAAGAAATCAAACTAATACGTTTTTGGGAGGGATTTAATTCTTTGTCCTTAGCTGAAACAATCTTATTTTTCTAGAGGAATGTAACTTACATACATGTCGGCCCAGACTTGTTTAAAACTGATGTTACAATATCGACTATGGCCGATTTGGAAGCCATCTTGATCATTGATCTTAGACTCTCTTTTTCAATCACACTAATCCAATCCAGCACTTTCTGTCGGAACCTATAGTGCCTATGGTCATATTTGACTCATTATTCAATATGGCTGCCATGTTTGCTGTATAAAACATGTCGTCCTCAAAACTACTTTTCTTTGTTTCATCATGGTGTGTAAATTTGATTAGAGTGTTTCTCCATGATGATACATTACATTAGCTAGATGGCCTCCATGCGAGCTGAACATTTCTTGTACTTCAACAACAGCAGAATCTTGGGCGAAGATTTGGTAGCAGTTAAATGCATTTAAGCCCCCCCCCCCCCCCCCCCCCGGTGGCTTAGGCTGCTGTCCGTTCTAAGGCGGTGGTTCTGTTGGTGTTGACTTTTTGTTTATTGTTACTCCCATTGTGGAAATCTGCAATTGTTCTTGTTTTGTTGTACGTTAATTTATGTCCATTCTAGTATTGCAATCACCTTGATGGGGGAGAGAGAGCTCGTTACTTTGCTTAATTTGTCTTCCTGATGTCTCGTGATGGTTGCGCGGCTCTTCCTCGTGGTGCCATGGGGTTGTCTGCAGTTTGTGATTGTGGTATTTCCTGATCATACTCACTGACTATTTCTTATGAAACTGGAAAAGCTAGTGGTATTAAAAATAGAATTCACTCCATGACAGTCTTTTTTATACAAGTATGTTACTTTAATCACGCCTAAGTCAGCTTTAAATACACACAGACAGTGCCGATCAATTTTATTTACTGGTGAATCTTAATTTAATGTGCAAAACTGCGACGGTCATAAGAGAGTCTATCGTGAACGAGGTCAGCGATTTTCAGGAAACTTTGTCCAGAAACGTAACCGCGGTGGTGGTGGCAGTGTTCACGTCTGGGCTGGTATCACCCAGTTTAACCCTTAAAGCGCCAATCACGATTGCAGTTGACGACAATTTTTGCGACATTTTCCCCAATTTCGACAAAAATAAGGTATGATATTTTATGAGAATCGTCTGCCAGCAGACGATTCTCATGAAATATCATGCCTTATTTGTTATTTTTAAATAAAGCGGCACAGTTTTAAAATGTCGTCTGCTGCAAATTATAGGTGGCGCTTTAAGGGTTAACACAACTGACCTTGTTATCTTGAATGGAAACGTGAATGCTAGACGCTACATTGACAACGTCCTTCGTCCTATGGCATTACCTTTTTAAGTCAAAATCATAGGGGAGGAAACGTTGTGTACCAACATGACAATGTCCCAGCTCATACTGGCCGCATCACTGTCAATTTTCTGGCAGCAGATAGAATTCAAGAGTTTAACTGGCCGCCATTGTCCCCAGGCATGTCTCCAATTGAACATGGGCAGACGAATTAGAGCTCGACGTCAGTCGCAGAGTAACGCAAATGAACTTACCAACGCCTTAATTGATAAAGGAATGGAATAACATTCCTCAGCAAGTAATAGCAATCCGTGTGCTTTCAATGAGATGGAGATGTACTGCATGCATAGCGGCAAATGGTAGTTCCACTCGCTATAAATTGCAACTTCAGAATCTAAGAGTATTGCTATTTGATAGACTGTTGCTCATTTTAATCTCCATTGTATTAGATCATTGTGTTAATTATTCTGCTCATGACGGGCGATTTGATAAGCAAATATACCATTATACAATTGATGCATTCTTTTGAGGTTGACATCAGGATTTGTCAACCCGAGAACAGTGATGTTCACCGAGGCGAAGCCGAGGTGAACATTACTTTCGAGGGTTGACTAATTCTGATGTTAATCGAAAAAGAATGAACCAATTGTTTTGTTATATGACACTGTCTCTCTTTTCCTAGTTTTATTTAAAGTATTTTCATATTTATAGGTTTACTCAAGTCAGATGTTCCTAGTGCACTTTCAATAGGAAGATTATTTCAACAATCTACTTCCCAAATTTCTACAACTCTTACACTACCGCCCATCTATTTGTCCTTGTCGAATTCGCGTTGAAAACGCATTGAAAACAACAATCTACTTCCCAAATTTCTACAACTCTTACAATGTATGAGATAAGCAAAATAATTGCATTTTTAACCTATATATGCCTAGCATCCTTTTTCTGGGTCATAGGCAAATAGTGCAGACCCAGATCAGACGCCGCAGTCTAACACAGTGTCTGATCAGGGTCTCCACTGTTTGCTTGCATAATTTTCTATTAAAATTTGAATAAAACTGAAAAATACCACCTAACATCTCTTAAAACAGAAATGGACTGTTTCAATTGGTAACGAGGGGAAATTCCATTCGGCATAAATGGGTTAAATGCTGTTCTCATACAATGAACAAATTCTGAATTCAACACATTTTACCTGTGAAATATACATAAGAAACCAGTCAGTGTTTCAATGTCTATTTTTAGCTCTCTGTTGGCACTGACAAAAACCATGCCACCTGGGCTAGATTTAGTTCAATCTATTTTTAGCTCTCTGTCAAGACTGACAACACTAATGTTAACCTGTCTTTAGCTCATCACTGTTTGACATCATGATCTGTCACAACCAGTGCAAGCTAGTTTCAGCCAATCAGAAGAGGTCTTTTATAGGAGTCAATTGTATTGTATTATATTGTATTGTGTTGCTCTAACATTATTTATTATTTTGATATGAAATTTAGAACATGTTTGCTGACAAATAAATGTTCATTGTTGAAAATTCTCAATAAAATTGATACTTTAAAAATTAGTAAATTTTACGAATTTCAATTTTTGCGCTTTAATGTCCTTCAGTGTACACATGTCAGCAATATTTGCACCAAGGCCAACAGGACCATTTACTTACTGAGGCGTATCCTCTTCCCAAATTTGTAAAGAATGCAGCTTTAATGGGTCCAGGCATCAAGGTTATAAAACTTGAGTACAGTTTCAGACTCAAACTTAAGCGCAATGATTGGCTGCTTGCGGACCATGTCGGCAAGCAGCCAATAATTGCGTTTTATTTAGAGTCTGAGAATGAACTCAAGTTTTATAACCTCGAGGCCTGGAGTATGGCAGTTCTGTTTAAGATCCTCAAGGTGTTGTTCTTCAGAAGGAATAAGAAAGCATATGAGACTATGAGTATGACTGGCATTCTTGGAAAATCAAAATGGAAATAGTTCAGGGAAAGGCGGAAAGATAATAGATGAATTCAGGGATGAATGTCAAATAATTCAAAATCGTAGGAACAGTGCCTAGGTACGTGTACGTATATGATGTGGGTTGGTCTGTCATGTGTGATTGTGGTATTTCCTGATCATACTCACTTACTTTTTGTATCGCATTGTGACAAAAGGTGGCTACTATATAACTCCACAGAGTGTATGTCTTTCTATCAAGCGACCCAATTTCAATTCGCGGCTGAGGCATGTGAGAATAATTTCGCCCCACGGCACAAGTGTAGCCCAAAGTAAAGCAATGCATTATGTCAACTACAATACAAATTACTTGTCATAATTGGTATTCACAAAAATATATAATTTCAGCAAACACAGTCAGCCTCGGGCCAACATCGAAAATCCCACTGGTTTGCTTTTAAATTTATCTCGTGAAAAAAAGAATCGATAGGTAGACCTCTTTCTTGAATAAAACGCTGACGGAGCATGGTAATTTATACCAATTGTTTACTCTCAATGTAGACTTCGTGACTGTTTTAGAACATAATCAATCCCAAATTCTCAAACAAACACGGTAATTCGCCAGCAAAGATGTACTTAACTACAAATATGAAACTAATGAATAGTATTTATACATTCTTGGACATATTCAGGAAGATCCTCGAGAAAAAAGGCCTGACAGGTATAGGAAAAATGTAATCAAGAACTCTCCATTTGGCATAAATGAGTCGTCTGTATGATATACAGTATACAACCGATAACATCGGTATGATCATTGTCTACTGTATATAATAATTTTATGATTATTTCTACTGTCTATCACATGGATATTGTCTACTGTATATCATATGATCATTGTCTACTGTATATCATATGATCATTGTCTACTGTAAATCATGTGATCATTGTCTACTGTATATCATGTGATCAGTGTCTACTGTATATCATATGATCATTGTCTACTGTATATCATATGATCATTGTCTACTGTAAATCATATGATCATTGTCTACTGTATATCATATGATCATTGTCTACTGTATATCATGTGATCATTGTCTACTGTATATCATGTGATCATTGTCTACTGTATATCATGTGATCATTGTCTACTGTATATCATATGATCATTGTCTACTGTATATCATGTGATCATTGTCTACTGTATATTATATGATCATTGTCTACTGTATATCATGTGATCATTGTCTACTGTATATCATGTGATCATTGTCTACTGTATATCATATGATCATTGTCTACTGTATATCATGTGATCATTGTCTACTGTATATCATGTGATCATTGTCTACTGTATATCATATGATCATTGTCTACTGTATATCATATGATCATTGGCTACTGTATATCATGTGATCATTGTCTACTGTATATTATATGATAATTGTCTACTGTATATCATGTGATCATTGTCTACTGTATATCATGTGATCATTGTCTACTGTATATCATATGATCATTGTCTAATGTAAATCATATGATCATTGTCTACTATATATCATATGATCATTGTCTACTGTAAATCATATGATCATTGTCTACTATATATCATATGATCATTGTCTACTGTATATCATGTGATCATTGTCTACTGTATATCATGTGATCATTGTCTACTGTATATCATGTGATCATTGTCTACTGTATATCATATGATCATTGTCTACTGTATATCATATGATCATTGTCTACTGTAAATCATATGATCATTGTCTACTATATATCATATGATCATTGTCTACTGTATATCATGTGATCATTGTCTACTGTATATCATGTGATCATTGTCTACTGTATATCATGTGATCATTGTCTACTGTATATCATATGATCATTGTCTACTGTATATCATATGATCATTGTCTACTGTATATCATATGATCAGTGTCTACTGTATATCATACAGACGACTCATTTATGCCAAATGGAGAGTTCTTGATTACATTTTTCCTATACCTATATCCTCTACTGTATATCATATGATCATCTTCAATAATCTTCAAACCCCTTTATCGAATATATATTGCTTTGTCAAGTTGGAGTGGTACAGTTTTCATTATAGCGGCTGCTGGTCGAAATTTCCAAAGTTGTGGTTGCTTATTATTGCTTTTAAAACAGCAAACAGTGCAGACTCTGGTGAAATGACTGAGTGTGTCCTTTTAATGGTGTACTGTACTTATAAAATAAAACAATGATCAATCTGAGCAGCTTCAATCATTTATGGTTTGCTCCTGCACGTTCAAATCTGAGGGAAAATCCGCCCTTTAAGTAAATAAATGTCAATGAAAATTATTCCTGGTGGCTTAATGCGGAAATAAGAACGTAGACAACTGTACACGAACTAGTCTGGATCAAGACTAAGAATGTATAGCAATTCAATGTTGCTGTAAGTTTTGGCATGTCCAGGCATGATTCGCTTTATATTGTATATAACTCGTCATATACGATGCCAAAAAAGAATGCAAATGAATTGAATCAACTTGTAGGTCGATGATCATTAATGCTTGACAACGTATTCTATGGGGGCAAGAGGTTTGGCATGGATCAGATAGACATTGATCTTTAGGTCTTTAATGTAGGTTTTGTTTTGTAACGTTGTCGGTGTTTTTTGTGTGTGTTTTTATCTTTTGTATTACCTTTTTTATTCTATTTATTTCAGTTAATCTTCTATTTTATTATATTTTTGGGTAGAGCGATGGGAGGTGGGGTCTTTTGCTGCCTTGTTTAATGTCCATTTTGCATTGCATATGCCAGGGCCTTTCTAACTTTACTTGAGACCTCTGTTCTTGTTTCCCTTTCTACTGATGCTACAGGACAGTTTGTGTTATCAGTGAATGTGGTACTTCTTTGGTCTACCTTATATAATGTATGTACTTCTTTTTTCTACCTTATATAAAGTTTATATTTCTTTGTTTTACCTTATATAATGTTTCTACTTCTTTGTTGTACCTTATATAATGTTTGTACTTCTTTTTTCTACCTTATATAAAGTTTATATTTCTTTGTTTTACCTTATATAATGTTTCTACTTCTTTGTTGTACCTTATATAATGTTTGTACTTCTTTTTTCTACCTTATGTAAAGTTTATATTTCTTTGTTTTACCTTATATAATGTTTCTACTTCTTTGTTGTACCTTATATAATGTTTGTACTTCTTTGTTGTACCTTATATAATGTTTGTACTTCTTTGATTTACCTTATATAATGTTTATATTTCTTTGTTTTACCTTATATAATGTTTCTACTTCTTTGTTTTACCTTATATACTGTTTCTACTTCTTTGTTTTACCTTATAAACTGTTTTACTTCTTTGTTTTACCTTATATAATGTTTCTACTTCTTTGTTTTACCTTATATACTGTTTATATTTCTTTGTTTTACCTTATATAATGTTTCTACTTCTTTGTTTTACCTTGTATACTGTTTCTACTTCTTTGTTGCACCTTATTATCCCCACGCTTTTTTAAAAAAGCGTAGGGGATATTGCAATCGCCTCCATCCGTCCGTCCGTCCGTCCGTCCGTCTGTCCGTCCGTCCGTCCGTCACGCTATCTCCTCCTAAACCATTGGACGAAATCCAACCAAATTTGGTGTGTGAGTTGCTCACATGAATAGGGTGTGCAACGGCACATTTTTTTTTGGCCCCGCCCCCTGGGGCCCTGGGGAGGGGCAAAAAGGTCAAATATCATTAAATATCATTAAATTTCAATTACAAAGTCAATTTCAAAGATTTTTTAACCAAACTTTGTGTGTCTTCTCACACATGAAAGATATAAAACATATCAGACGGGATTTTCATTTGGTCGCCTGGGTCATGCCCCAGGGGTCGGACTTAGGGGTACCGTGGGGGGTTTCGGGGTCAAAATTTTTTTTATTTCGAAATTCAACCAAATTTGGTGTGTGAGTTACTTACATGAATGGCACATGCACCGGCGCCATTTTTTGGGTCCCCACCCCCTGGGGCCTTGGGGAGGGGCCAAAAGGTCAAATATCATTAAATCTGAATTACAAAGTCAATTTCAAAGGTTTTAAAACCAAACTTTGTGTATCTTCTCACAAATGAAATATATATAACATATCAGACGGGATTTTCATTCGGCCGCCTGGGTCAAGCCCAGGGGTGGGACTTGGGGTACCGTGGGGGGTTGGGGGTAAAAAAATTTTTTTTTCCGAAATTCAACCAGATTTTGTGTGTGAGTTACTCACATGAATGGCACATGCACCGGCACAATTTTTTGGGTCCCCCCCCCCTGGGGCCTTGGGAAGGGTCAAAGGGTCAATTACCGTTAGATTTCTTTGAGAGCGTGGGGATTTGCGATGGCGCGCCATCGAATGTGTTCTAGTATAATGTTTGTTTTACGCACGTACGAAATGAAAATTATACATATATAAGTTAAATCACCTAATGTTGAAATCACTAGATCAGGGACGACTCTTAGAGGAAGTCCCGTTTATTTAAAAGAGACGTAATTGATTTTAATCACTGTTAGTTTCAGTAGTCTGTCTTTAACTATGTCAACGTTCTGGCTACGCCCATGATGGTTACTGTGCGTGCTGAACCGACAAACTGCACAGATCGATGAGATTTCATCCAAAGCACAAGCCATGGAGGCTCATAAAGCCAAATAAAAATTATTTATGGGCCCAGATAAACAACAGTTTTGAGCCTTAAATTGTGATTTGTCCTCATCTATTAATTTAAAGATATTTTCTTCGTAATCAAAAGAACCATTTTGAGAACTCACGACATATGCTTTGGCTGATATATTAGGTAATAACTCAAATGTGCACTCTTATCTGGAGGCCTGACTCCCAGGGGGGGGGGGGGTACTCTCATTTTTTCATCATACGTAGGCTCAGGCCCATTTGAAATTTTAGCAACCCAAAAAAAGATCCCGAATTCTGTACCTTGGCCCTGAGAAAAGACTATAAAATGCATAGAAATTACTAAATTACTCATAAATATAGTCCAATTTTGTGATGACCCCCTAAAAAAATCCACAAAATCTTCATACCCCAAAAAATATTATTTGTTCTGATAACCCAAAAATATATTGAAATTCAAAATTTTGAACCCCCAAAAAATGACCCGAGCCTACGTATGTATGAAAATATCAGAGCACCCCTCCCCCCTCTGGGGCCTGACTATCGTATTTGACCAAATCAGCTTCTTTTGAGTTGTGATACATGTATCAACTTCTGGATGGTTCTCCGTTAGTTCAGTGGTGCAATTTCTAGTTAATATTCATCGTGTGTTTCAAGACCATGTAGATCGGATGAAGTCAGCTGATCTAAATCTTCATTGTTTTTAAACGAAACTATGATTTTGACAATAAAATGTGCACGCAGTACGCGTATTTTGTCGAATGCGGTTATGTGTACTTACTGATCTGATTCTACACTCGTACAATGTCTTCCTTTTGTTTATATGCATAATAGGTTGATTTGTTTTCTCAGACAAAGGATCAATCAAAGAAATCCTATGGGACATGTGAAAATAGTGTTCATTTTGGCGGAAGAAAAACAAATTTGTAAGCAAACTGCAATGCTACGACAAGAGCAAACTTGCCAAGAAGTTGAACCATACATGTATAGGCAAAACGGCTATAATGAATTGTACGACAAGCGATACTGATCAGTTTCAATACCATCCAAGTCATAGCATATTAACCCTTGGATTGTTTAGCACTGAGTGGCCTGCCAATTAGGGGACAGTAACTCTGAGATGAATATCACAATATCAAACTTTGAAATGAGCCAGTGACAATGTGGTATGTGCGACCAGCAAAGCCTCAGATCAGCCCGCGCAGGATTCAGCAGGACAAGTCTTAAAGCAAAACATGTATAAGATAACTTCCATTGGACTGCATGACTGCCGTTTTACATAACATTCTATACTTTTGAAAATGTGTTTTAGAGATAAAACATTGACAAAAAACGGTATAGTAAGCCTAATGTTTCCAGCGCTTTAGAATGTACTTTTAAAACAGCAAGCTAACAGGAAAAGGAGAGGTCAGGCCAGTGTTTGCCTAGTCGCAGAATGCAGTAACGATCAAAGGTAAAAATCCAGATACATTTGTATATGAGTAAGCGCACGAGCTTTCGGTACATGTACTTCAAGGTGTACATCGGCGTGAAATGAATAAATTGTAAAACCAGTGCAATTTTGCACAGGTTATATGTTTGTCTATTTCCTGTGACTCTAACAGCAAAGAAGCTGTCGCGTGCTTTTAAAGCATTTTATTTTATAGACATCATGCCAGCTTATTCTTAAAATTATTGGTGAATTGCACCTGCGTTTTCACAATATACATTGTATGTAAAGCCACACTCATAGCAGATCACTACCAACTTTTTTAACATTGTATTTTTATTGCTGTTATTCCGCATTTTTTGTGGGAACGCGATCCGCGATTTTTTTTTTGCTTTATTTTACAAATTTTACGCAAAAAGAGAGTTTTCCATATTAGGTATCACCTTACTAGAGTTAATGTCACACAAAGCATTGTATCAACGAAACGTTGCCCAGTACCCTCTACATCAATTGACCTATACACCTGCAAAGTTTGTAGCTGATACGTCCGACGGCTTAAGAGGGGATGCATTTACAAGAAAATACATCATTTGACCTTGGGCCACACGAAACTCTGCCCGGTTGTTAGATTAATAAACATATTTGAGCCAGTGCATGAGATTTCCAACAATGTGGCATTTTCACAAGTGTAGACTCGGACGAGCCTATGCAGCCTCCTTTTACGCTTAGAAACTCTAAATGGTGTTCAGTCAGTAGCTTAACAATCATAGAATACTCAAGCCACTAGCAAAGGCTCTGATCAGACTGCGCGTATGCGCAGGCTGATCTGAGGCTTTGTGGGTTGCACATACCACATTGTTGGAAATCTCATGCACCGGCTCATTTTATTGTGCATAAACTTAGGTTTGATACAATTTATAACAATTATTGTACATCCCTCCCAAAAACATGTACAAATAGTACAGCGGATTAACCGAGACAGTCTACTTTTTTACATTTGGATATTATAACAAATTGTTTATAAACTATGTTCTATTTGTTTTTTACATGCCTAAAATTTTCGCAAAAAGAGTTTTCCATATTTGGCTTAACAGTAGATGCATTTACAAGAAATATACAAGAATTTGATCTTGGCCTTGGTGTCAAGGTCACGCAAATTATTGACCATTATCCTCTACACCATGTGACCTTTACATCTGCAAAGTTTGAAGTTGCTACGTCAAACGATTCAGAAAGACATACGATTACAAGAATCGTGACAGACAGACGGATGGACAGACGAACGAGGGACTGACTTTGAAACGAAATTAATGTACCAATTTTTTTCTATAGACATCGACAAAATGGATGTGCGCCGAGCAAAGAATTTGATCAGCCTAGACCCTAGCTTTACCCATGCTGACAGCAAAGACTGTGATCAGACTAAACTGATGTATAAGCTGATCTAAGCCTTCTCGTAACGCCCAGCTACATTGTTGATGTTCTCATATCGCGGCTCTAACTTGTTTGACATTCTGTGAAATACGAAACAGTGACATTCATAGAGGATCTAACAGGAGTGCCCTTGTTTTATTGAATTTATTAAACTAGTTGGGGAAAAGAGATAAAATGCGATGCTTGCCGAGCATTTTATCTCTTTTTCGCAGCGAGTTTAGTAAACTCAATAATACAAGACCACGAATGTTAGTATCTTTTTATCCTATGACATTAAGATTACTTTGAAATCTTATTTCTGGCATAAAACGTCATCATTTTGTTACTATGTATGCAACGTTGTTATGGACGTCATAAAGTTTCCCGCAAATCTGTAAACCTCTTAGGGGATAACTGTATTCAAAATTTTCGTTTGGGGAGGTACGTATATCGTCGGATATACGGTCGGAAATTTAGTTTTGAGGCGACGCGCGAGCGGAGCTGTAAAAGTTGATTTCCGAACGTATATCTGTCGATATACCTCCTCAAACGAACATTTTGAATATGGTTATCCCAATTCTAATGCACTTCTGCAGTTTGAGCTCAATTTGGAGCGTTGCAAGCCGCATAAAGCCGCACGTCATCCAACGATATGTGACGTAATTAATGACGTCAAACTATTTGCGACAGTATATCGCAGGATATACTGTCGCAAATTTTTGACTTTATCCAATCAGACGTCGTGTTACAAAAGCAAGTGCACTAGAATAATGATTTATCGATTTTATTGCATGGCGTTATTTTACTCCCAGACGCGACGTCATGTAATAAATATCTTTAATTTATAGGCGAGCAGCGAAGGCATAGAGAAGCCTACGCAAACACACAGCCTAGTCTCACAAACGCAATTTTGGAATAAGAGAAACGCTACCACAAAGTATCTGACATTTAGTTCCACTAGAAAATTGGGATACACGTGTAGAATGTGACTATACGAATGTGCAATGGGCGTTCAGGGGGACAAGGGCTTAAAGCAAACGCATGTATTAGACAATCTTCCATTTAACTAGATGACAACAATTTTACTTAACATTCTATACATTTGCATATATCAAGCTCTAAGTTTTAATAGCATCATTTGGTACAACTCTACAAGACACAGTGTACACTAAGGTACTTATATTTTGTAACTTTACACTGCACGTGACTGCATTTTGGCAATATGTATTGAAATAATTAAATGCAGTAAGAACACGCACACTAGCTCATCACCGTTCATGACAAGTCAATGCACAACTCAATAAAATTCAAAAGCGTTGGCTGTGCGCCGACTAAACAATGCTGGTTTGACAACTCTTCTTCAGCCAGGCATATTAGAACCAATACTTTATGGTGATTATGTATATTTTTCTATATTTAATAGAATGTTGGAAAGCCTTTTTTAAACGACCATAAGCATTATAAAACAGTGGATAAATATACGAGTAGCATGGATATTATGCGACAGTCTGCATGCCAGGTTATAAACCCAATCATGGTCTATAACTTTTGCTATTACACGGCAGTGAGTCGGGCCTCAGACTCAATAACGACCCTGACCTAAAACGTTCTGGTGGGTCAGAACCGGATATTTATCTTCGGCTGGGCCAACCCTTGCTCAACCAGATTTTAGTTTAGCTCTGGCTGTTTGTGAGTTAAGAGTATTCTTCTTTGTTTCGTCACAATATGTTAATTTGATTTGATTGTTTCCTTGTGATAATACGTTTGCAAAAGTTAGCAAGCCTTCACGTGAGCTAAACAAAATGTGTGTTTTAACAACAGCAGAAAATAAAATGACAGGCTTCACTTAAAAGGATTCACAATTTTTATGAATTTACCTGTGGAGATTTACAATATGATTTGTGAAGTATTGTTTTAGTTTAACTGCATGATTTGAGTGGTGTTGACACTTATTATTGGCAGGAGTGGTGTTGACACATATTATTCGGCATGTTTAATTTGTGTTATGGAACTTTAATACCAGCTTTTATCATTTTGTAAAGGTCATGTCAAGCTGATAAGCCTCTCAAATGCATCCAGTCAACAGGCCATTAGGGAATTGCCTAAACTGTATGACTATGAGTCACTTTTGTATCTTCCTATTGGTTGATATTGATGGAGAGGGAACTTTACTGATAACTTGAAATACGATTGGTTAACGATAGTGTCATTGGATGGCGCTGGTGTTGGCTTCTAGCACGTGACTTCTAGTACGTGACTTTATTGAATTTATTAAACGAGTTGGGGAAAAGAGCAACGAGTTTGATAAAGGTGAAGTCCAGCGTCAGAGTGTTCATTTTGATAATTTTGTTTTTAAGTTGATCAATTTAGACTTCAAAATATAATAAATTTCAAAACACAACGCGAACTCAGAAGAAGAACCTTTGGAGAAGATTTGGCCGGTTAAATGGATTTTACCCCCAGTGCCAGGCTGTTGAATCATTGTTTATTGTTGCTACCATTATTGCGTTTGGTTATGTGTTTGGTCCTTGTTTTGCCATGCTGTACTTTGTGTGTTGTTTAGTTATGCAATCATCTTGCTGAGGAATAGAGAGACTATTTAACTTTAATTGTGTTCTCGTTGTCATGTGGCCGTTAGTGTTCTGTGTCTCTTCCTCGCGGTGTCGTGGGTTGGTCACTTGCATGTGATTGTGGCATTTCCTGGTCATACTTACTTGCGTTTTTAGTGCAACTACGCATGCGCTATATGGGACTTTTTCTGTGCTGAACATCATACCAAAACACTTAATGTTTATTTTGCGTGAAAATTACCATGACCATTAAATTACTTCCTGCAAAGATTTAAAGTACAAAAACCTGATGATTTAATTAATTGTTGATGTAAGTGATAATTTCAAATCGATGAAATAATGGGCATGACCTGAATTAATCGCAGAGACATTGTAGAAGCCAAACGGATTTGGACCAGCTCTTGAGAAAATTACGTGTCCCGCCAGTAATTTTGTCCTGTAAATTGTGTCGGCTTTTTTGTCTGCATATGTTCAACTGCACTAAGAGCTATATTTTATCATGGAAAACATTATGAACCCTGATCAGACCACTCGTTAGGGAGCAGTCTTATCTTGGTTCATATTGTTTGTAATATATGTTACCTAAGAATATATATAGACCATGACAAATGGTAGCTTAATGAAGATCGAAAGTATTGCAGAATCCTCGCCTTGGAGCATTCTGCAATACTTTACGCATGCATTAAGCGATAATTGGTCTTGAAAATCAATTTTCGGTCTTTTTGAGAGTGGCCGTTTACACAGGTTTTACTATACTATTTTAGTGTAAAGTATGAGCTCAGCTCTATTGGAACAAAAACCAACGTGTGACACGCCATGTATCAAGATCGACCTAGGATCAATATTCGAATAAACTTTATAATGCTTATATCCCATGACCAAAGGTGATTGGCCCATTAGTTTTAGGAATGGAGATTTGTTTATAGTTTTTACCACACATGGCAATAGAGACACTATTTTGGTCATGTGACATGGACAATATAGTCTCATCCGAAGCATGCTTCATATGAACTTCGACTTAAACTTTCTTAACAATAAAATAAAAACTACCTTTAGTTTGCTGGAAGGTCAAAGGTCAATTTTTACCTTTGGTGGTTACCAAACGTTATCGTCTCATTAGGTTAAATGTATCAAGTCATTTTCCCGAATTTGAATACATACAGAAACACACTTGACCTTGTTGTAAAGTATATCAAGTTCAACCTTAAATTACTTGTCAAACACACATGGTACAGCCCACATCCACAATGCTACATACATGTCGTCGCTTCAGTGCTATAGTATTCTAAGTGACATTTTGGTCAAAAATGAGTTATGCATACCGCTGGAAAGGTGATCAAATGTTCTATTTACTGGTGAAGGTTTTATTTGCCTATCTGCTCCCAGTAAGCTTAAAATCGCTGTGCTTTTCTGTTCTATCTACAAAAAAAAAAACAAAAAACAATTTCGTTCAGTGCTATAGTGTTCTAAGTGAATTTCATCCAATTGCCAATGATGATTATGTCACGTGACTGGGTGAGTTCAGTGTCATGCTGTTCTATCTACATAAAGTCAATTCCCTTGGAGAAATTGCTTAAAGTGCCAGTTACCTCCCTTACATAAATTTAAATTTCCTAAATTGAAGCGGTCTGTCAGTCTCATGACAAATAAATGGCTATATTGGCTACTTTTAGGTCCAAATAATCCGCTCAGCCAAAAATATAACGCAAATTGATCCATGGACAGAATAATAAGGTGTAGAAACAGATAACGTCCCTTACACGTATCTAAACTGCTTTAATTGAAGTAATTTGTCGATGTAATTACATATCAATGATTTAATCTGCTACTTTTAAGTCCAAATAATCAGTTTAGTCTAAAATATTATACAAATTGACCCCATTGACAGAAAAATTAACTGTAGAAACAGATTACCTCCCTTGCATAAAGTTTAATGGCATAATCGGTGCGGTTTGTTACCGTTATACCAAATAAATGACTAAATCTGCTACTTTAAGGTACAAACAATCATTTCTGGTAAGACTGGTATATGAAATTACTCCATAAACAGAATATAAAGCTGCAGGAAAATATAGAACACTATAGCACTGAACGCAGAAGGCGATTTGTAGGGCAAAATGTTCTATCTTCAAACTGTAAAATGCCCGTAAATTCCATATTACTGTAAAAATTTCTTCAAACCAAGGTCATTTACACTGCATGTATACATTTTAACCCTCTGGTATGATTCAAAGGTCTGTGATAAATAAGGCATCAATAATCAGGATGCTAACATTTTCAAACTCATTTTTCTCAAAACTTGTGCAATGGTAGATAGAACACTATAGCACTGAAGCGACAATGTACCAAAGCTCCGTAATGTTGACCGTTTAGTTCTGGATAAGAACATTTTTGTAAAAGTTTTGACCTAATATGGGCAAGGTATTCATTTTGTCAAGTGTCCTAGACCACAGTCATTTTCACATTGTCTAATCCATATACTTCATATTAAATTTCAGTTAAATTGGCCTTGTGACTACTATGAAAAAATATGCTCAAACATACTGATGGCAGTCCAACATGAGCGACCTCGGCTATAAGGTCAACCTTGAGCTTAGGCACTTACATGTACCTATAGTATTTGTCTCTGGCTCTCGTTTGTGGTGTCTAACTGTGAATTTGTCACACTTATATTGGTATCCTGGTTCAGGTGTGGTACTTGATTGTATCGATTCCTGATCTTTGCACCCTTACTTACTTTTATAATATTAACCATAACTAGTAAGTATAATGACTTTGTCGCAATGGTAATGGTAAAATCAACTTTTCAAGATTATTCTCATTAAAATACATTAGGGAGCAAATTTGACCTTGATGTTTAGTAGGTCAAGATCAACTTAATATCATCATTTGAACAAACTTGGAAGGGTTCACCTCCCAAATGCTACAGACCAAGTCTTAAGGTCATTGGCCATCTGATTCTGGCAAAGAAGATTTTTCATACGTTTTACCATGTATGGGCATTGCCGCCATCTTGGTGATGGGTCCTGAACCATCTGCATAAAGTTTTGATAATACGTTTTAATTTATTTATGGTAATCAAATATGAGTAACCTCAGCTGAAAGGTCAAAGTCCTTTGGGACATATTATAAATAGCCTGTGTCTCATTAAATTAAATATGTCTACTAAGTACTTTTACATTTTTAATAATGACTTTGCCGTCAACAGTTTAAAAACATCTTCTTTTCAAATGTTTCTCATTAAATGCATTTGAAAGCAAATTTGACCTTGATTTCAAGCAGGTCAAGGTCAAACTAGGATCATCTTTTGAACAAATTTGGTAGACCTCACAGCCCTAAATATACATATCAAGTCTCAAGATTATTGGCCTTCTGGTTCTGGAGAATATGGGCGTGGCGGTCAGCTTTGTTATATGACCAGGACCATTTTGGCAAACCTTTCGTTCCCAAATCCTCAAGAGTCTTCATATGAAATAAGTGTTTAATTTGCCCTATGGTTTCAGAAGAGATGTTGATGATTGGACGGACGACGAACGAAAGCCGGGTTAGCAAAGACACCAAAAGCCATAACTTCAGAATTATAATCGTTCTGAAATTATGACTCTTCTTTTTTATTTGAGTCATGTACCGCGGTGTATTACCAAACAAACAGAGGTTTGTCAATACCAATATATATTCAAATTGAGTTACTATGTATGTTCAGAATTTCAAGCTGATGAACAAGATTTACAAATAGACAAACAACTAGACAAGTACTTTAGAAACTTATTCTCTCACTGTCATGGGCGTATCCAGAGAGAGGACAGAGGGTCTGGACCCCACCCCCGGAAAATCACAAGTTGCTATAGGTTTCCTTAGATATACTGGCACGAACTCCCCTCGAGAAGCAATTGGACCCAGAGGGGTCCAATTGCTTCTCGAGGGATGTTCGTGCCCACTGTGAAATAAACCGGTGAATTAAAGAAAAATACTTTTGTCAGGACCCCCAACCCCCTGACGAATTTTCTGGATCCGCCCATTATTGTGTACAAACAACTTTTGAGCCAAGTCATACGAAAATGGTCCATGTCATATAAGCTACCAAAATAACTTTTAATTGGTACCAACACCATAAATTTCGAGTAAAAGATAATGAAACAATATCGATATCTATCGATTTGAAGTTGATAATTTGGACTTCAATCGATATATACTGTAATCGATATAGCCTCCTTTAGTCTGCACAACAGAGGAGGGTCTGGATGGGGGTGGGGGTCTGGTATTCACTATTCATTAAAAATTTAGCCCACTATTCATCTCATTAAAATTTTGGGTTATTCATTAAATAAAACCATTATTCATTAAAAGTAAGAAAGGTGACAAAGAAATTTGATTATTCACTATTCATAAATTTTTTCTTCAATTCATTAAAAAAATAGGATTATTCATTAATTTTTAGGCCCTCATTATTCACTATTCATTATTCTTTGGCTCATTACTCACTATTCATTATAAAAAAGGGCCATTATTCACTAATCAGTATACCCCATCCAGACCCTCACAGAGGTGCTCGCTACACTAGCATTCTTTTAATTTTCTTTATTTGGAACTAGACGAACCTCCTGGACGAATGGTCAGATAAAAAAGTAAATGAGTATGACCAGGAAATGCCACAATCACAGACTACAGGCCAACCCATGGCACCAAGAGAAAGAGACACAGAACAGAGAGTATCACATTTACAACACATTTGAAGTAAACAATGCAGCTGTCTCTTCCTTAGCAAGTTAATTGTTAAAATAGGAAGTAAATGAAGAACCAGACCACAATTTCATGACCTAACCTAAAGCCCCAACACAATGGTAGCAACAACAAACAATGTATAAATAACAACAGAATCACTGCCTTCGAACGGACAGCACAGCAGGCAAGGCCACCCTGTGGCTTAAACAGAGGATATTACATCAGTGCTTATGTTTTATTGAATATATTATACGAGTTGTATCTCCTTTTCGCAACGAGTTTAATAAATTCATTTACACAAAAGCACGAATGTTAGAGTTTATTTATCACATAACATAAAACTTACTTTAAAATCGCATTTTTTGGCGTGGAACATTCAAGATTTGGGCATATTTTACGCAACATTATAATGGACGTATTTACGTTACGCTACGTATCTGTAAACCACGAGTGGTTTATCGATTTTATTGCATGGCGTCATATCACTTCCAGAGGCGACGTCATGTTATAAATGTTGATTATTGGCCAAATATTCGCCCTAGATTCTGCTGTTGCTAGAACATAAACATTGTGTAACTGGCATGGAGGCTTCCTAACTATTTCAATGCATCAACAAAGAAAGGCAAACCAATTTCACATGATCTAACAAATACTTTAAGTCTGACTAAAGAAACATGTTCGATTGAAGGTTTACTCTTTGGTTTACTCTCTCGTTCGAATACTGTGTCAGAATTGTTTACAAGAATTTTATAATCACTAAATGAATTATCAAGAACAACCAGACAGTCTGTAAAACTTCAGCTTTCCATTAGTGTTCGGTACCAAAACATCACGTGTTTACTTCGTATTATTAATCGAGCCCCAAACGGATGTGTTTGTTAATACAAACAGTGTTCCATTACATCAATTCAATGATATTAACCGAATGATGGTCAGATGTGGAAATCTTAGAATACTTGTGATGTGTTAATGCAACAAATCAACTCGTCAATATGAAATAATGTATATTACATTTTGATTGTTTATTTCTTCAAAACATGGTGTTGTTCATAAAATAAATGGCTGTACTTTGGACTTGGTGGAATGAGATGGCGTCCATTCCTTAGATATAGTAGCGTTATACGCTTTACTTGTCCATTCACCTCATATATACGCCTTTTAACACTTTTACAACCAGAGTAGACTCAGATCAGGCAGCTCTTGTAAGAGCTGCCTGATCAGTGTCTGATCTGTTTGACAAGAGCTGCCAGATTAGTATCTTCTTGGTTTGCTTATGGAAATATGTTTGGATATGATGCTACACAAGTGGACCTGACAAGTAATTTATTTGCTCTGTGTACAAACGTGAAAGTTTGTTTAATTATTCGTAGTAGGTGGAGCTTAGCATGAATTTTGTTGAAGGAAAGGGTTAACATATCACACGTTATAGTAGCACAGGCATCACTAAATAAGAAAGCACTGATACATGTATCCATAATGTAGTATATATTTTTTTAGAAAAACAAACAAGTGAGTATAACCAGGCATAAAATGACACAATTACAGAGTATAGACCAAAGTAAGGCACCATAGTGAAGAGACACCAGAGCACAGACAACGACATAAAAGAAAGAATACAATCACATTAAAGCAACCAGTTCTCTTTTCCTCAGCGAAATGTTTTCAAAACTATAAAGGCCACATAGAACTGCAACAAAACAGGTCCAAGCACAAAGTTAGAAAGAGGGCAAAGGTCAGAAATCGATACAGTCAAGCACCACACGTAATGGGAGCAACAACAAATTAATTAATTGACAACAGAATTATTACCTTAAAACGGAGTTCAGCCGCAACCACCAGGGGACTTTAATGTATTATAGGGCCAAAACCTGACCCTATATTATGTTGTTGTTAAAACACATGATTTATCTCGCAAGGGGGCTCTCTGCTTTCATAGTATCAGCACACAGAAACAAACAAATCAATTTAACAGCCACCTTTCATATCGTCTTAATTTGGTCATTTAAATCCCCATTTCACTATACGGCGATTCCGTTTCGATTCGAAATTTTGGTCAAAACGACACGAATCTTAGCAGAAACGACAAGAGCGCAGTAGAAGGGCAGCAGAAGCGTATCGGAATCTTCACAAATTAAACAAGCTTTGAAAATATATTTATTGAATAAGGTGATTAAGAATAGGGCTCCGGAAGCAACCCAGACTTAGGCCTACTCCCACTTTGAGGTGATACCTGTCTCTAAATTTCTATGTCTTGAATGTATAGTTATATTTATTTCCAAGACGTGTCAACTAGATTGACTCCAGAATACCACATGCATTATATTAATACCAAATAAATCATTTGGATAGATTATGATTTACGTTTCTGAAGAAGTAATTATAAAACTTCTATTTTTTTCTCTCTGAATTTTACAAAAAAAAATCCAAATTCATTTTCAAAGCTGGATATGTTCTAGTCCTTGTCAAAATATTATATTACAACAAAACTATGCCAGATATATCCTGTAGATCTAAGCTAAATTTCATGAAAATTTTGTCAGTGTCAACCTTACTAGTTTTGTTTGAAGAATGATATGCATTAAAAAGTTAGTGAGTGTGATCAGGAAATGCCATAATCAGACTAAAAACCGCAACCCACGGCAGGAAGAAAAAGATCAAGGCACACGACAGCAAAATCACATTAAAAGTAAAGTACATGTAGCCAGCTCGCTCCTCCTCAGCGAGATAAATGCAAAAGCCGAAGCCACCGCGAGGGGGGTATAAAATTATTCTTCTTGCCGAATCTTCAAAAACACAAAATTGTTTAGCTCACGTTTATGCAATGTTATCATATGACGTCGTGTCTGGGGGCGAAATAACACCATGCAATAAAATCGATAAACCACTAGTGGTTTACAGATTTTTGGGAAACGTTATGACGTCCATAACAACGTTGCGTGCATAATGACAAAATTATGATGTTTTTTACGCCAGAAATGAGATTTCAAAGTAATCTTAATGTCATATGATAAATAGAATCTAACATTCATGCTCATGTTTTATTGAATTTATTAACCTCGTTGCAAAAAAGAGATAAAATGCTCGGCAAGCCTCGCATTTTATCTCTTTTCCCTAACTCGTTTAATAAATTCAATAAAACATGAGCACTCATGTAAGATCCTCTATTTAGCTCACGTTAATGCAATGTTTCATCACAGGGAAACAATCAGATAAAATTGACATACTGTGAGTGTATAAAAAACTGTTCATTACTCACATACAGTCAGCGCTAAAGAAAATCCATAGATGAGCCACGTATATAGGGCCCAGCCAAAGACAATTATCAGGCACTGACCCAACGATGAAAGTTTAAGGTCGGGACGTATTCTGAGTCTTCAGCTGATCGATCTTTGCGCGATTAAACAGGAAGCCATAGCTATAAGTCGTGGTTGGGTTTATAAACAGTCATGCAGACTGTCGCGTAAAACCCATGTGTATATCCCTCTCTTTTATAACGTTTGAAGTTTTTTTATGATCTGGTCAGGAAAAGGAGGCATTCCAACTATTTTTTTGAAGTTATAAACTAAATCGCCATAAAATAATGGCTCTGATATGCCCTGCTGCAGAAGAGTTCTTAAACCAACTTTTTATTTCAATTACAATTACCTAACCATTTTGTGGAAAATGTATTCTTACCTGATGTGCTGAATTATACGATACTGTACGTATGCAGGAATGTCTTTCAGATCCAAGTATTTAATCTGGGGTTGAACATCATCTAACTATTTACTTGTCGGTGGAGGCAAAATCACTAGCTAAACGGGACTCGACGAGAGAAAACCTGTCTTCGGATGGAAACGATAAAGAGCTCAGACCAGCCTGTGCATCAGCTCAGACTGATCAGCGCCTTTGTTATACGCTTTTTGAAAAGTATCATATATATATAAACTTGCTACAGGTGAAATTTCCATTTTCTAGCTAGTCTCTGTAGCTGCGCAGATTGATGTGAATGTAATCATGTCGCAAATTCCGAAGAGTCTTCAAACTTAGGACAGATTTCCATCCGTGTAACTGGACTAAATTGGTAAAATTCTTTGGAATCACACTGGTGATGTATGTCTACAAACCACAAAAGCGCTTACTCAGATTCCGATGACCCGCGTAACTTGCTTAATGGCGCAGAACAACACTTCAATCTTGCTCTTGAAAGCTTCTATAGCACTCGTATTTAGGACAATTAATGAATCCATTTATACTGTCTCGTCTTAAGTGCCCCGTAGGACGCAAAATAACGGTTATAATTCTTACTTAAAACCGCCAGCAGAAATATGTGTAAGCCAGCATTGGTCCATTTATATAGGCTGACAACAGAAACAATTTTATAAAGCGCGAACATAGAAATAAACCAATCTACGCGAAAACGTTACCAACTGCGTATATATACGTGAGCTTTTATCAACCATTTTATACCAATTAGAAACATTTATTATAAATGTTTGAATCCGTCAATCTTTAATTTTACGACATTTCTGGTTGAAAAATTTACAATTTTTTCTAAAGTCGTTGAACATGACTGGCACGAGCGAATTCAGAGGGGGCAGGGGGTTCGGACCCCCCCCCCCCCCAGTGGCTACCGGTTTGCTTAGAAATTCTGGTAAGCAATTGGATCCTTAGGGTTCAACTGCTTCTCCAGGGAGGACCGTACGGTCCTTTATGAAATACGTTGATGACAAACAAAAAGCGTTGTCAAGACCAACCCCCACCCCCGAACGGACTATTCTAGATCCGCCCATGATGCATGGTTTGTGCCCAGGCATGAGAAACCATGCCTTCGCGGTTTGCTCAGCTACAGAGATCAGCTAAAATATTGAGAATTTCCATAGAGCAAGTTTGGATATTATCCTCCGCAGGGAGCGAATAACCAAGGTGCTGATCAAACTGCACAGGCGCACATAAGCCACTTTCTAGACAGAGTCTAATGATGAAACGCTAACAAAGAGTGAAATAAGACTCCTGTGATTTGCACATACCTACCTACACTTATATAGCTAACTGTGTTTCCTGGCCATGCTCCTCTCAAACATTCTAAGTACAGTAAAACCTGTGTAAAACGGCCACTCTCAAAAAGACCGAAAATTGGTTTGCAAGACCAATTGTCAAAAGTATTGCAGAATGATCCAAGCGGAGCATTCTGCAATACTTTTAACCTTCATTAAGCTACCATTTGCCAGTAAGATCTTTATTTTGTCTTTTTTGAGTGGCCGTTTAACACGGGTTTTATTGTACCTACCTACACTTATATAGCTAACTGTGTTTCCTGGCCATGCTCCTCTCAAACATTCTAAGTACAGTAAAACCTGTGTAAAACGGCCACTCTCAAAAAGACCGAAAATTGGTTTGCAAGACCAATTGTCAAAAGTATTGCAGAATGATCCAAGCGGAGCATTCTGCAATACTTTTAACCTTCATTAAGCTACCATTTGCCAGTAAGATCTTTATTTTAACTTTTTTGAGTGGCCGTTTAACACAGGTTTTATTGTACCTACCTACACTTATATAGCTAACTGTGTTTCCTGGCCATGCTCCTCTCAAACATTCTAAGTACAGTAAAACCTGTGTAAAACGGCCACTCTCAAAAAGACCGAAAATTGGTTTGCAAGACCAATTGTCAAAAGTATTGCAGAATGATCCAAGCGGAGCATTCTGCAATACTTTTAACCTTCATTAAGCTACCATTTGCCAGTAAGATCTTTATTTTGTCTTTTTTGAGTGGCCGTTTAACACAGGTTTTATTGTACCTACCTACACTTATATAGCTAACTGTGGCTCCTGGCAATGCTCGTCTTAACCATTCTAAGTACCCCGTATCCATATCCAGGAGCAAAAACTCTGAACTTTTATATATTCCTCGCAAAAAATTTAGCATAATGCAAAAACAGATTCAAAGAATTTATACAAATTAATGCTACGAACATAAATATTTTTCAGCAGAAAATACACTATGGTGCATCAATGTGTATGGGAAGTCCAAACAACACATTTCCTTGAATTCTGTACAACAATGATAGAGTAAGAACGCATGCGCAATGTCACCAAAATCACAAAACACATTGTAATCAGCAAAAATGTTTCAGATGATGTCTTTGATATATTACTCACTAATAACCAGTGCCATCAGGCTCAGCGTCTTTTCAGAAATCGACGTCAATAACGGATGTATCCTCCTCTACGCTGGTGTAACTCTCGTTAAGGTACTCGCCGTGGCATACCTTGCACAAGTTTTCTAAGAAACCGGGGCTCCAAATTGTTCCACTCGTCGACAAGCGCACGTACAATGTCATCAAGCGTGACGACGTACGAGGGGTGATCAGAAAGTTCGCGGAAATATGCTATTAAATCGCATTGCTTTTATCGATTGCAATGAAAATTGATAGATAGAAACTACAATTTATGCGAAGCTGACTGAAATTGAAATTTAGAAAATGTGACGTCAGACGTATAAGCACGAGGCGCCGCTGTGACGTCACTTCGCTGCAAGCGGCCCATATGTACCCCTGGGTTGCTTCTTGGGGCTATAATTCGTAGTTGTGATTGAATTGGTTGGTATTTTTAACGGAAAGTAATGTTCCTTTATTCTTTGAACATAATATGAGGTTTTTATGTTATTCCGCTGCGAAATGATTTCAAATTAATGGGTTTCAGTCTGAAGGGCATGCCTAAAATGCGTCAATTTTTCTAGTTTTTTGTAAATTTTAAATGCAAAACGTATTTTCTTGTCAGTGTTCATCAAAATAATTATAGTATTGGATTTAACTATCAATACCAGATCTACTGACCCGAAAAAGCCTGTTGTTCGAAGTGTGTAAATAGCTGACATGCCATAACAGGCAATGGGTTCAGAGAAGTTTAATGCTTTGCCTTTTGACAGTACTGTTATTCGTTTCGATTTCGACGACCATCTTTAAGATATAAATCTTTGAAAGTTTGCATAGAAGAGGAGTAAGCATGTCGTTAAATATGCATGGAACGCAATATGGGCTATCACAGCATAATAAACTTTTACAAAATGTTGAAGTTAATTGGTTGTGCAGAAAAAACGTCAAAATGCAACGTAAAATGGGCCACTTAGCGCTATATAGCGTTGCCTTGACGACAGCTGTAACGCACGTAGAGGACTAACAACAAACATGTTGTAACCGATCAACCGCATTAATGTTGAAGTAGTATTTACTGTAATCCCAGCTCTATTGATCAAACGATGTAGAAATGGCAACTATTTTCCGCGGACTTTCTGATCACCCCTCGTATTTCGTTTGCAGACGTTACGTCCCATACGGCCCCAAACGTGTTTGATCGGATTTATATCTGCGCTCATGCTCAGTCACTGAAGATTATCAATCCCCTCCTGTGCAAGAGAATCTGTAACAATGCGTGCCTTATGTGGACGGGCGTTGTTGTCCTGAATTATATGGGGCGTGCTGCTTGATGTGCTCGGAAATGTGGATACACAATAGGCTCAAGGATATCGTCAATGTAACGTTGCCCTGTCAAAGTTTGTCTAACAACCTTGAGATCAAGCTTGTGGCCATGACTTAAGCAGCCCCACACCATAATGGATCCGCCACCGAACATTTCAGTTTCACCAACGACGTTATCTTAAAATGGATCCTGTCCACGTCATACGCTAACACGCCCATCCGTAAAGCGTAGGAGAAAACGAATCTCGTCTGACCAGTAGATACGGCGCCACGTTCCTATACGTTCCAACGAAGTTAGTAAGCAGTCCACTGCACATGATTGCATCGATTATCAAGCGTCAGAAACGTCCGACGGCGTGGACGGCGCGACTTCAATCCAGCCTTATTAAGTCGCCTGTTAACAGTTCTGGTACTGGCTTGAACATTAAGATTTCGCCACTGCTGACGAAGTTCAGAATAAGGAGCCTTAGGATCACGAAAGCACTCTATCATCGGCAGCACAAGAGTCTTGGTCTCCCAGGCATTGGTCTGTCAGTGACGTCATTGTTTTGGCGATACTTTGCAATTAACCGGCTTACTTGGCTCTGGTTTCTCAATTTAATGTTTTTCATTTGAAATTATTGTCTGTTCAAATAGGGGCTACATTTAAAGGGAATAACAGGGTTTCCTTTAATAATAGCGCTTTTGAGGCGTGTTGTACTCTTCGTTGAAACATACTAAATCATTTTTTACAATACAAAGGGTGTTTGTCCATTTACTGCTTATTGTGTAACTAAATTCGAAACTGTTTTTCGCGGTTTTATATTTTGGCGATTTTTACTTTCTTTACCTCGTATAACGCCACAGCATTTTACCCGCTAAATATAATATGTGTTTAACAGTACTAGTTTAATCACACTGGCGGCATCCCAGTTGCTCTCATTTCCTGATAGTTATGCAAATTAGTGCCAGACAGACAATTGTATAAATGCAAATAAAAGGTTTGACAAGCCACAATCTCTTTAGCATCTGTGAAGGATGTATTTAAATTGGATTTGCAGCCATTCCATCTGAGTTTTCTTCTACAAACCCTATGTAGGTGTTTACTACAAGATAGAAACCATGTTAATATCAAAGTGAACATATCAAGGTTTTTCTGACGTTCCAGAAGAAAACGCATACTGTGAGAAAATGGATACTGAAACCTTCTAAACATCCAAAGGGTCATTTTATTCACCTGAAAACAAATTATAAAATGAAGAGTAGGACAGAAGCTTGATGAAACAACAAATCCGATCACGTTTTAGCAATTTATGATATGGTTTAAACGACATGTTAACGGTATAAACAGAAAGACAATAGAAACAAAAGAAAACTGAAACCAGAGAAACCAAAACGCAACTATAGCAAACCTATGTAGTTCAACAACAAGTACAGTCATGTCATTTCAACCGCTTACTACCCTGATCCAAATGCTCATGTGTGAGCTAATAGTCTAGGAATGACTCAAGCGTCCAGCGCCATCAATTTCAAACATAATCCTCTCTGAAACTACTAAGCCAATCGAACTCAAATGTCATATGAAGACGCCCTAGGGTAGGGGAACGAATAAAGTGAGCTTGACCAGGATATGCTACATTCAAAGACCAAACCATGGCCCCGTGTTTTTTGTGTTTTTTTTTTTTTTTTTTCATTATTGCTTTTTTTCAAATATGAATAGAACGTTCTGTGCGCAAACAGTGAGGACCCTGGGTCTGCACTGTTTGCCAATGTTCCATAAACATGACACTACAGGCTTAAACAGTTAACTAGAAAGGTTCTTGTTCAGCAACATGAAGTAATTACTCAAGTGTTGAAAGCCAGTCTGGGAGGAACAATCGTAATCCAATAGAAGGCACAAAACATTGAGCCAAATTTGTTATCTAATGTAAAATATCATATAAAAGCTTCCCTTGAATGCGTTTACTTGCTTATTTGATATACTTAGACGTCTACAATTTTGACAAGTCGTAACATGGGATGTAACTGAAGACGATTTGTCTCGCTCGTGTTACTCCAAGGAGTATAACAAACGTATCTGCATAAAAGTACCGGAATTAAGTAATATAAATATATAATAATAACATGCTCGGTTAAATGGTTAATAGCAGATCTAGATGATGCAAATGATACACGTACTTCGATTGATCGAGTATTGTGTGTGTGTGTGTGTGTGTGTGTGTGTGTGTGTGTGTGTGTGTGTGTGTGTGTGTGTGTGTGTGTGTGTGTGTGTGTGTGTGTGTGTGTGTGTGTGTCCTTGTGTGGTTAAGCAATAAACAACTAGGAAAATATTATGTTCCGTATCCACGGCCACTTTTCTTGTACAAGTTTTCTTGTACAAGACAAAATGTCCTAGAAAAATTGCTAGGATGAAGTGCATACGCTATATACAATGCTTTTAAGGACTGTTCTAAGATTTCGCGATAAGCTGCATCATAACACTAAATCTTCATGTTGTGGGATCAGTTCAGATTATGTACACCATAATTCGCTCAGGTATTGAAAGGCCAAAATGGCAGTAAGAAAGAAGAAAATCGAGTGAATCTCAGCACTTCCCACTAAACTTTACGTGGAGCAAAAATAGTAAGTGAGTATGATTAGGAATTACCACAATCACAAACCGCAGACAGACCCATGGCACCGCGAGGAAGAGCCACACAACCATCACGAGACACCAGGAAGACAAACTAAGCAAAGTTACAAGCTCTGTCTTCCCTATCAATTTCTGTCACATGGAGATTTGGGTACCGTACCGTACCGGTTTTTTTTTTTGTCATTTTCCGGCCAAAGTCGCTCCCTGAAACACCGTCCCTTATAAAATCAAGCCTGAGAAGAGATAAATAAGCAAACAACGCTCGTTGAGAAAACTTACGTGTAGAATATTGACATTGTATTTAGTCATACAAGAGTTATGGTTATTGGTGTCAGTAGTGACCTTAAGTTTTAATCAACCCTTGTTTAGAAGTAAGGTTCTCATTCTCCTGATGCCGTTGGTTGGTTACGGCTGCTGCACAGTCGGGAGCGAAGGTAGCGAACCTCTCGTGCGTTTGAAAACTCCCCAGCTACCCGAGCAAAGGCACCAGGAGACGGAGAGAACATAGCTCATTAACAAGGGCTGATTAAAACCCAAAAAAGCTTCCAGTGGAGAATGAAATTATTCCAATGTAAAGGGAGAATAACTCAAAATATACTGAAGCTGCAATGGTAGGGCTCTTGTGCACTGCACTTTCCCATGTTGCTCTGTATGCGAGTAAACTTACAAACAAATAACTAATAATATTTTTTTAGAGAAAATTGATAGACTGACGTTAGAATTATGGCTTTTGCATACTGAACTTCTTCCAATTATGATCTATCTGTCTGCGTGTCAAGTTATATGTCAGTAATTTATACACTTTTATAGAAATCTTCCGAGCATGCTTCAGTTAGCAAACAAGACAAAACTCTGCTCTGGACCTGCGTCGCCGGTGCACATCGGTGTGTGAACAGCCGATATTTACAGGAATTAACCCTTAATGCGCCAATCGCAACAAAAGTCGTCTGCTTTTCTCGTCTGCTGAAATGTTTAAGTAGCCTCTAGGGCAAACAGTGTGGACCTAGATCAGACTGCTCCTATAGGAGCAGTCTGTTCTAGGTCCACGCTATTTGCTTCTATACTTAATTCCTCAGTAATGTTAGGCAATTATTTGCAGCAGACGACTTCAGTTGACAACATTTTCAGATGCATTTTTTTCTTGGCGCTTTAAGGGTTAAATCAGATTACATCATAATTACACGATGTAATCTACAGTAGGTGACTTAATAATTTCTAAGTTTTACACTCAAAAATATATTATCAAATGTGCATAAATATAGAGTGTACATGTTCAATGTGTGAACAATCATAATACAAAGTTAGATAATTTAGGAATGATAACTGCTTGAGTTACAGACTACAAAAACAAGATACCCCCCTAAGCATTTCGGATGGAAAAAAAATGTTTTAGTTCAACAGCCCTTAAAGTTAGAAAATATTAATCAAATTTGCACAAAAAAGGGGGTGGCATATGTTCAATGTATGGACAATCACTATGGAAAGTTTGAATATCAAGGCATGAAAACTCTCGGAGTTACAGATAACACAAACCAGAAACCATCTAAGCATTTCTAACGGAAACAAATGTCTAAGTTCAAGACCCCCAAAAATGAAAAAAAAATACATGAAATGTGCATAAAGTAGCAGGTGTACATTTTCAATGTGTGAACAATCATAATGCAAAGTTCGAATATAAAAGAATGAATACTGTTGGAGTTACAGATTACACAAACTAGGCACCCCCTAAGCATCTCGGAAGGAAAGATTTCTAAATTAAACACACGTCAAAAATGGGAAAATATTTATTAAATGTGCACAAAATGGGAGGTTACACAAACTAGGCACCCCCAAAGCATTACGGATGAAAAAAAAAGTCTAAGTTCAACACCCATCAAAAAAGTGAAAAAATATGAAATGTGCACAAAATAGGAGGTGCACATCTTCAATGTATGAACAATCATTATGCAAAAATAGTAAGTGAGTATGATCAGGAAATACTACAATCACAAAACGCAGACAACCCCGTGGCACCGCGGGGAAGAGCCACTCAACCATCACGAAACACCAGGAAGACAAATTAAGCTAAACAGCAATCAGCTCTCTCTTCTCCATCAAGATAATTGCTATAATAGAATGGACATAAAGTAACGTACAACAAAACATAGAACAATTACAGACTCCCACAATGGGAGTAACAATTAACAAAAAGTCAACAAAAACAGAACCACCGCCTTAGACGGACAGCAGCCTCAGTCACCGGTGGGCTTAAATGCATTTTACTGGTACCAAATCTTCGCCCTAGATTCTGCTGTTGTTGAAGTACAAGAAATGTTCAGCTCGCATGGAGGCCTTCTTTCTAATGCAATGTATCATCATGGAGAAACACTTATCAATTTAACACACCATGATGAAACAAAGAAAGGGCTCATGACTCACAAATAGTCAGAGCTAAAGAAAACCTCAAGTTGAGCCACTCGGTGGGTCCAGCTACAGATAAGCATCAGGCACCGACCCACCGTCGTGGCATCGCGAGGAAGAGCCACACAACCATGCATCAGGCACCAACCCACCGATTAAAGCTTTACGTCAGAGACGTCATAGAGTCTGAGGCATGACCCACCGTCGTGCAATTAAAGAGGAAACCATAGCTATAAACCGTGATTGGGTTTAAAACCAGGCTTGCAGACTGTCGCATGATATCCAAGTTATATCCAGCCCTTGTATAACGTTAAACGATCTTTTTGAATTGATCACTAAAATTAGATTTTCCAACGATTCGTTTGAATTTATAAACTTAATCACCATAAAATATAGGCTTTGATATGCCTTGTTGCAGAAGAGTTTTTAACCCAATGTTGTATTTAACAATTAACTCTGAGTGTCTGTGGTAGAATTTAGAAAATGCTTTTCGAATTTTATGATATCTATAACCTTTTTTTTAATACTTTAGCAGTTAAAAATAAGTTTCTGTTGTTGAAATCATCAACATAAGAACGCACTCTGGCAAATCGAATGAGCTGAGAGATATATACACCATAGGAAGGGGAGCGAGGATCATCTCTATCAAAAATGGAAAATTTATTATTTCAAAATTAAAATCAACCCGTTTATCATAAATTTTAGAAGAAACTATGCCATTTGTTATTGACAAGTTCAAGTCCAAAAACGGAGCTTCAGTATCAGAAGAATTAGCCTTATTTAACTGAAGTTTAGTAGGATATATCTGACCTACCATTTGTTCAAAATAAGGATTATCAATATTAAGTAAGTCATCTAAATATCTGGAGGTGGAATTAAAGGCGGCTTCAATAACATCAGTTTGATTATTGTCTGACAGATACAACATAAAGTCTCTCTCATAACAAAGAAAAAACAAATCTGCAACAAGAGGAGCACAATAAGTACCCATTGAAATACCTACAATTCGTCTATATAATTTCGAGCCAATCTTATAAATATATTGCCCAAAAGACAATGGAGAGCATCACACATTTTCTGACATGACCACAATTTATATCGTTTAGGTTGTTCAGAAATAAAAGAAAAGGCATTTTTATCATTACAAGCCAAATAAAGTGAGCTCTCTCTGTTAAATGTTTGTTCAATTAATTATGTGAGTTTTTCTTTGATAAGATTATGAGGCAATGTAGTATAGAGAGTAGAGAAATCATATGTAGACAAACCAGATGCTAGAAAACCTCTAGACTCAATTTATTAAGATTTTCACTGGAATTTTTAATATACCAAAATAAAGTTTTACCGTTTCTTCCATAAACTGTTGTGCAATATTTAGTGACATGGTTTTTAATCGCAGTGAGGCAAGAAGTCAAAAGAATATACAACTCATTAGCAATAAAACGCTACTTATCAAGCCTGTTATGCTAATATGTTTTTGCAGTGCTAGGTTCTCGCTTTAGGGTGTAAATATAGTACCTTTTTCAAACGACCACAACAACGTTAGCAGCCTTATCTGCGGGGGCCAAAACAAACCTCCTATGAAATTCCCGGATCCCTTTCTTCAAATGTCTAAAAGTGAATTAGGTTTAGGTGGTAGAAGCTCTAAAGTGTTGCCATAAAATAAGATTCTACCATCAATAATCTTAAAAATATTTAGTCTCCAACTATTCAAGGCATTAGACCCAACATGCTCTCGTTTACACCAGCGATATTAAGTTTGAATATAAAGGAATGAATACTGTTGGAAGATCAGATCACACAAACTAAGCACCCCCAAAGCATTTCTGGTGGTAAACATGTCTAAGTTCAACACCCCTCAAAAATGAAAAAAAAAATGAAACGTGCACAAAATAGGAAATGCACATCTTCAATATGTGAACAATGATTAGGCAAAGTTTGAATGAAAAGGAATGAAAACTTTTGGAGTTACAGATTACACAAACAAAGTGTTGCGGATGGACGGGCGGAGTGGATCCACTACTCGACCTGCTTTCGCTAAAGTGACGCAGGTAAAAAAGGGGGAATAACTCAGATTATAATGTCGCTAGAATTATGGCTCATGTATACTGAATCCCTATATTGCTCTACATTCATGTGAAGTTACATGCCAGTTGCTTTGATACTTTTAAAGCGATTTTTTGAGCAATGATGACATTTTTTAGTGAAAAGGGATAATTACTCAAAATTAATAGGAATTAAAGTTTTAGCTCTTGTGCAATGCACTTCCCCTATTATGTTCTGTCTCCATGTGAAGATATATGTTAGTAGCTGTTATATTTTAGAGTAAATCGCCAAATACGCTTCGGATTGATGGACGAAAGACGGATGTGTGTGTAGGTTGGAGGCTCTAACCAGACTGCTCAGATGCGCATGTTTGCCTAATCCTTCGCTGCTCGCAAATACGATAAGAACCAAATTTCCATGAGCTGTCCGTTTAAGATTTATTTAATGCAGAATTGGGACGGGGTTTTTTTCAAAATCTTATAGACATGTAGGTAATCTTCTCTTTCAAATGTTTAATTTAGTTGCAACTTCGTGCTCGGATCCAGAGAATTCCGCCAGGGGGGGGGGAGGGGGAAGGGGGTCCTGATAACGTTTTTTTCGTATTTCAAAGAGAACTGTACGGACCTCCCTCGAGAAGCAATTGGACCAGAGAGGTTCAATTGTTTCTCGAAGATGTCCGTACCAGTATTTCTAAGGGAACCTATAGCCACTTGTGGTTTTCCAGGTAGGGTCCGGACTCCCTGCCCACCCCTCCTCTTGATCCGCCCATGCATTTTCTTCTGAAGAATCAAGTAATACTTTTTGGAGGCCATTCTGAGATTCCTATGTTGTTTTATGTGTTAATAGTATTCTAAAACAGACTCTTTTACAAAGTCAATATTACTTTTTTGTGTTTTATTACGAAATATTAATGAAACAATTTCAGATATGCAATAAAGTTTAAGATTCGTGGAACGATCAAACTCCCATGGGGGCTTATCATTTGCATCGAACGGTAAAACATAATAGTGTTTTATCATCTGAAAACGGTACTTAGCTCTTAACCATTCTTTGAATACTGGAAACCCTTAAACGGGTACTCTGCAAACAGTGAAGACCAAGATGTGATAAGTACACATTTCAACGGCGTGAGACTACTGAAACACGCAGTCAGTACGTCCCTTTCAAAACGAGAAAAGAGAGGCAAATTTCATGCCTTTAAGTAGGGTTCTTTGAATGCAGTCCCTTTTTGTACGAAAAAAAAACAATACATCCACATCAGTAGCACCTGTCAGTTCCGAAACAGTTATTAGATAATTTCTTGAAAACCCGGATGCAGTAATAATAGCTAAATTAAATATACTCTGCAGCCAGTGATATACAATAGGGTGCTTAACAGGCTATTCGAATGCGCAGACTGATCACACATACAATGTATGAAACAGCTTTCTTCATGACGTGGCTCTGTCCAGGTTCAATTGTCAAGAATCATTCAAATTTCAACATAGGAAGTATTTAGTAGCATACTAGGAGTGACCCGCGCAAGCGCAGTTAAAGGATTTTTTAGCTTATAATGAAAAAGTTCTGAGCTTGTGTCACAGGCTTTAAGTATTGCAGAATGCTTTAAGGGTAGCATTCTACAATACTTTTGACTTTCTATGTGTCTTGATCCACATCTGAATTAAGGGTGAGGTTGGCGCCGTTAAACCGGTTTAAGCCCTCCAGTAAAATATTTTACTGACCGTTCCAAGGCGGTATTTCTTTTGTGGATCTTTTATGTTTTTGTTCTGTCTTGTGTTTGCTTTATCTTTGTGCGCGTCTGTTTATATGTGCTTTGTGGTCACCTGCAGGGAAAGGGCTGACCTCTTGGCTCTCGTTTGTGGTGTCTACTGTGAGTTTGTCACATTCCCATTGTTATTCTGGGTCAGGTGTGGTACTTGATTGTATCGAGTCCTGATCTTTGCACCCTTACTTACTTTTAGCAAAATCCCAACTGCCCAAGGTGGGAATCAAACCTGTGCTGCAGGATCTAAAGGCAAACACTCTAACACGACGCTGTAAAGGCCGGCTTCTACCGCAAGTAGAAGAGTGTTATATCTATTCTGACTACATATTTCCCTGCTGAATTGTATTGACTTCTCCTAGAGCCTTTTTATGAGTGAATATTTGATATTCCTCTGCTCTTTCTCAATTCCTTAAATTCTTTTGTTTGGTGATAATGAACTTGAGTCGCATTTCGAAGATCAGTATTTTATAGAGATCATCAAAATCATTCCCCTTAACATTTCATTCTTTTGCTCTGCAGGAAATACAGTTTTCTGTGCCACCCTTTGTAAGATTTCTTCCAGTCTCAGACTCCACATCTTGACAGACTCCTCCGGCTGTTGAACAGCTGTGTAAAATTCCTGCAGAATACTTTGTCAACTTGCCACTTTTCCAAACACATTATCTAGCTTAACAAGAATTTCATCACTTGATGCTAGTGGCTCCAGTGTCAATAAGGTATTCCTTGCTGGTGGTTTCAATGAATTTCTTATTGACTGAGTAATGAGATATTCTAGGAAAATATTTGATTTCTTCAAACTTTGAATTTCCAAACTTCAAAAGAACTTTCGATTTTTTGGAATTGGGTCAACACCAGAAAGCTGACTTATGTACGGCTAAATAAAATGTGCCAGGTCTGGTTTTGACACACCTTTCACTTCTGCTTTTGCTGAAACAGTATCCACTGACTTTTCAGCCTGTTCCCTTACTTCATTTATATCCTTTATCAGTTACCTCTCGTATCAACTGCATTGTTGCACGTTGCCTGATAAACGTTGTCTATCTCACGGCATGTTGCCTTTATCAAGTCATGATGACGTTGCACTTTTTGAATGACGTCGCTAATGATGCTGAATCAACATACAAATCGAAAATGACGTCATAATCTCTAGTTTGAAGAGTGAAACAATGGGTAAACTGATAAATAGAATACCAGGTTCGCGTCTTTTGATATCAAGTTTACCAGGCTCGGCTTTGAGAACGCTTGTTGAATCGCTCGGCAAGCCTCGCGATGTCAACAAGCGTTCTCAAAGCCTTGCCTGGTAAACTTGATATCAAAAGACACTCACCTAGTATTCTCTATTTATTGTATGCTCAACATATGGAGCTAAACAAATCATTTCTCTAACTTTCTTCTCCTTTTTTCAAAAGGTCACCCTCTAATTGCATTTGATAGGCTTTTTCTATCTAATTCTGATTTATGCTTACTAGCACACCATCAAATTCAGCACTTTATCCCTCGAAGTGGATGTATGTGCATTCCCAATGTCAGTAATCGGAAACGACATTGGGCCAAATAAATCTACCCAGTGCCAAAATGACACAGGCTCAAACAACACATGTACTGCAACGCATTACTTTATTGTTCTAACCAAAGTCACAGAACCCCAGGTTACTTTCTTGATGTACAATGTACCATAATGCACTATTATATACTCAGAAAAACAATTGAAGGATATTAAAATTCTTTTGACTTTATAATATTTGGGAATATAATTTTCAAACAAATTATTTTTGTCATTGATAGAATTATCACTATGCAATTCACCAAAATGCAAATTGAAATTCACGGGTCACTGGTTACGATACAGTACTACACCAATGTACCGATCCTCTCTACCCAAAGTTCACAGGCAAAAAATTTAGCGCTCTCAATTTTAGCTGAAACCTTTACCAGGTCTTTGCTTATGTTCTAATTCCGACCACAGACAAAAGTTTAAACCAATTTTTCAGTCATTTCCCCTAATAATGGGGCAACTTCTTCAACAAAAATACACGGATATGGCATACCCCTGCAAATTTGACCACAAATTTGCAATAAAACACTTACAACAGCTTCAAAATTAGGTGTCATTTATTTGAGGGAGAACCAGCGATGATTTTGGGGCCAGTCATTATGGAATACAAACGATAAAAATGGGTTTCAATCATTTTCGAACGTTTGTGACTTTTCAGTATAGAGGGCTGAACCATTTGAATAGGTACTGTACTTAAACCATTGAAGCGTGACTAAAATAAAACATCCGTTTTGATTGCAAATGTCTGGAACTATGAAATGCATGCATAATTAGTTAAGTGTTTATTGTATTGGATGTAAGAGATGGGACTGAATCTAAATATCCTTCAATTGTTTTTCTGAGTATAGTTTAAATTGAAGTTACTGTACAGTTTGACCTGTTGTTGACAATAAATACCTAATTGCTGCTGTGAAATGGGGAGAATTTAAAACGTAGGAACTGTCGAAAATCACAAAACTATTTTAAATTGAAAAATATTCAAATCGAAATTATCATTGACACCAATATTTTAAAGAATTGGTATCGAAATAGTTTTGTGGATAATAGGGTAGTGCGCCCTCTACTGCAGCTTTCAGAGAGATGGCCCTGTCATATCTGACCTGTTGACAGGATGAAATTTGCTTCACTTGAGGAAATTTGGGTCATGGGTAGTGGCCTTTTAGTCTATCTCATTCTTCCTTTCTGGAATGAGTCCTGACATGGCTGCCATATTGTTGACTGGGACCAAGCCTTAACTCAATCAAATAGAAATATTCCAGGAAATATTCACCGTTTTTCGGCTAGCAGGACAATCTATTTATTTAGTATTCTAGATTTAAATGTCGAAAACAGTCTATCAGAGTAGAAAATGAATAATTCTAGACATTTTAGTAATAAAATCGTATTGTCTAAAAAATATTGCTACTGGCACTTAACAAAGTTAAGAAAGGGGGAACAAGTCAGGTAATCAAGGGTTTGAACTTAGGGCCCTCTGTTTGCTACGCACACGCTAAAAGATTTGAGCTAAGCGGCCGGTTACATAAATCAGGACAACAATAAACATCAAAGGATCATTGACACTTGCTATGGATAAATGCCTATGGTTTTCAGTAAAAATAAAAGTTTGTCAATTGTCCCTTTCTTCACCTTGAAGCTACCTTGACCTGAGTACTTTATGGCTGTGAAATCCGTTTTCGATATTAAATGCTTCAAAGATGTAAACTTTTGGGTAAAACAATCAGTTTTACATTAAAATATATAGAAATCCGAAAACATTTTTTAAAATATCATTCCCCCCCCCCCCCCCCCGTGTGCCAGCAAAAGCTTTTGCATGTATATGTGTTACCATATTTTACACATTGTATGGAAGTGGCTTGCTGGCACAAGGGGGGCAAAGATGTTCAGCAGCCCAAAAACCCAGGGACTAAGCCCATAAAATGCTTTTTCTACCAAATAAGAAATTAATGACAGCAATGAAGCTGTCTAGAACCAACCTCCTAAATAGCTTTGTATTCTGTGCTAGTTCAATATAAAGTACTTAAAGAATAAAAGTAGAATAAGCAAGGTTTTATGCATTTTTTTAATAAAAAAATCTCACTGTTATTAAATGACACATTATTTTGCAAACGTCCTGTACTTATCTATTTGCATGCTAGGGAATTGTTCATATTTTTATTTTCGTCTGTTGGCTTTCTTCAAAATTAAGTTTTTAAAAATAAACCACCCAGGACCACCATCAGAGTGTCAAACAGTTTGGATGTCTTCATCTGGGTTCAAACTGTTTGCAAAAGGCTATTGTCAGACGACAAAATTATCCACTGGCATGCAAAGAGTTATAACAGGTAAATACTTTAGTGGTCAATATATTGCCTCATTTAGGGATATACATGCGTATGTATACCATAAATATTCGGACACTTTAAACACATTCAACATGCTATGCCCTTTAAACAAAGCAAAATTAATATTCAAAGGATCTAGTTAGAATCAGTTTTACTTTCCAATGCTAAATGGGACACTTTCATTCCTTCAAAAATATTTATTTCTTTGTTGAGCTTTCAGTTTTGTATTATTTACGGTACATGTGGTCAAAAATGTACAGGTAACTTCTAAATTATCTCCCCAAAATCTTTTTATTATAAAACTTATTTTGTTTTTAAAACAATTTCATCAATTATCGTGATTTGTTATTACTCTGCATATGATATGTTCAATAGATATTACCATGCCTACCAAATAAATCAAGAAAACGTGCAGAAATCACTTTTTAAAGCACTTTTTATTTTCATGAAATTTCAGACCCCCTCCCCTTTCCACCCGCAATAACTCTCGAATGCGTAGGAATTTTGAAAAATTGTTGCTAGCTGGCTCTTGCCATTAGATTCACCTATTGCACTGATACTACATGCACCACACTAGAAGCTCAAAAGCAGCGTTCTGGGAATCAGAAAAATAGGCGTATAAGGCCCAAACCGTCAATGATCCTTTGGGTGTTGGTGGAAAGCTTCTAAAACGGAATTCACAAAATCTTTGTTAAATTGATTTTTTTAAATAACAACATCTTATGAATGGTTTGCACTGCATTCCAATTAATGTGAGTGTGTATTGTAAATTGACATACGATTGCAATGAAACACTAGCGTTCCACCCCAATATAGATGTTGAATCGGCTTTTTCGCTCACAACATTTTTTACTTTAAAAAGGTCACGACAAATTTGACAGACATTCAAAAAATTCACAAAAGGGTTATCTACTGACGTGTTAGTATTGTGAACACACTGATAATAAAAGCCGTTTTCGAGTTGTTGAGCGCATTTCGTTCCTTTAGCATTATATCTTCTAAGACACTTATTGTATACCCACATTTCACTTAAATTACTGATTTCATGGGCACTTTGAGTTGAATGCAATTTTTGGGGAAATTATATTTTGTGACCCCTCAATATACATGTATAAAATGGACAATCCTTACTTAAAAATTTCAAATTGTATAAAGCATATTTTAACAACACCCTGGTTCCACCATTGGTGTATACATGTAAGATTGTCATTAGAATCACATTTGACTGTGTCATAAAGTAGGCCAAGATCAACATATGAGCATCATTTAAACGAAATTGGTAGTGTCATCCACAGTGTTACATACCATGGTCAAATACACCAACATATTCGTTCCCAGTGGGCATCTTGGTAAAGTTCTAATATCATTTGAACATACCCACCACATGGAGTCGCCATTTAAAATAAATCAGATTTGTTTTGTCTTGTGTTTGCTATGTCTTTGTGCGCGTCTGTTTAATTGTGCTTTGTGGTCACCTGCTGGGAAAGGGCTGACCTCTTGGCTCTCGTTTGTGGTGTCTTACTGTGAGTTTGTATTTTTCCCATTGGTATCCTGGGTCGGATGTGGTACTTGATTGTATCGATTCCTGATCTTTGCACCCTTACTTACTTTGAATAGGCCCTGACCTGTAATAGCGGTGGACGAATGACGGAAGAGCAACCACCTGGGCAAGTGGTATACTTCGAGCTCATAAAAGAGCTATCCCGTTAACTTTCTTCGAACGATGCGTTTCTCGTTGGCACGTCTCAAAATATAAATCTTAAATTAATCATCGTTTTATGATTGTTTTATGATATTTATTATATCTTGCGTGCGGGAGAGGTATTAAAATCTAAAAGTACATTGCCAATTTTAAAATCATTTCCGCAGACTCGTTCAACCTTTAAAGCTAACATGGCAGCGACTAAACATGCTCAGAAACCTTAAATTCAAACTAAAAAACAATCTCTGGAAAAACTCTAATTCTCTTTCGTACGACCGTTACTGCACACAAGAAATCTCTAACCAACTCTAATCCATCCATACATAGGCAGCTAGAATAGTAACCGGCGCGACCAAACTATGTAGCATCAATAAATTATATACAGACCAAGGCTGGGAATCGCTGCAGTCTCGGCGAAGGAAACACAAATCAATCATGTTCTACAAAATGATAAATGGACTTACTCCCAAATACCTTTCTGATCTTGTACCTCCTTTTGTGCATGAAAACAACCCACACAACTTGAGAAATGCTAATGATTTGAAAACAATTCATCATGCTAATACTAGTATATACTTTAGTTCTTTGCGTGGGGCCCTTATAGTGGGCGGATATGTGAAAAAAATCGTGCATTTTATGATAAAAGCATGAAACTTTGTACATGGCCAGATTAGTAATTATCAAAATTTTTGAGGGTCAGTGCCACGCAAGAAATGCACCTTGACGGCCGCCATCATGAATTTCAAAATGGCGACCTTTTTCATGTAAAGCCTGTTAAGCTGGATATCATTTTGCAATAAACTTTTCATTAAGGCTAGTGGAAGTGTCTATTTTAACAATAAAACATTTGTAATTATCTGACATAACATGTATATGGGCATATTATCCAAGATGGCGGCCATTATATAAGATGGCCGCCATTTTTATATATTAAATCAAGCATGCTTTATGTAAACACCATACAAGGAACTTAAATTCAGATTATTGCATTAAATTCAAGCTTTTTCCAAGCATAGAAAGGCTCAAAATGTGACCATGTTATTTGTGAACAATTTATAAGAGAGTCTTGATACAATATGGCATCCAAGATGGCTGCCAAAGATAAAAAGATTATTGTTTTTCCCATACATAAATATATCTTAAGGATTTTTATGAGTGAAAGTTGTTTTAATTGCAATGAGTGTTTGTTTTCTATATATATTATATGTAATTTTGAAATTTTCTCAACTGTGAATTCAGCATGGCATTCAAGATGGCTGCCAAAATGGGAAATCCTATTTATTGGTGATATTTTGCAGTTGTTTTAAAAAAAATCATCACATTTTTTGCTATTAGGCGTTTTCTACATCGCTAAGGATATATCATGTTAATGAATTGTTCATAATCAAGGATTTAATGGATATGTACGCTAAACAAAAACAAAACAATGAATGCATGTTAAGTACTACCTGCCTGGAGTCAAAGGCAGAAGATATTAGTTGATCAGAAGGTTAAAAAGTTTACGGAGCCTCTACCATGTACATTTGCAGTGTTAGACTGCAGGCAGCTCGAGGATGTCTCTAGCGTAGAGAATGTCCATATGGTTACTGAAATCCTATCTCATATTTTATCAGGTGCTGTCACCTCCTTCACTGTTCTTCTATCATTAAGTCGTGTTGTGCCACAAGCATTTGGTGCGCCTGAGCTCAAGGGACCACTTTATATGACAGCATATCTTATGTTCACATGAAGACCCTTCTCCTACCAATACTTCCATGCATCCAACTTCACCAGCAGTTCCTCCATGGACTCAGCCTTGATCACCATATCATCTTTGAACAACAGCAACTATGGGCAGTCTGTTCTGAATTCCGTGAATAGAGCCTCTTACATAACAATAAAGAGCAGTGGAATCAGAAAAAAGTCCTGATGAACATCAACACCCAAACTTCTCGCTGCGACAATAATTATTGTCAACAATTTTCCTGCTTTCCATGTCCTTGATCATGCAATGCATCAGTTGCACCAGCTACTCGTTGAATTAAAAGCATGCACACTACCTACCTGCTGCCCTCTCTATGCTAATGAATGCGATGTAGAATGGCTTGTTAGAATTCATGTGCAACTTCTGTAGCTGGCTTAAAATGAAGATCGCAACTGTAGTGCCACCTTGGCCTGAAAAATCTGCATTGCACCTCGTCCATCTCCACTCTCTGCCTGATATGCCTCTCCAATATGCATCCAAACCTAATTAACTTCAAGCATTTTTAAGAGCACCTCCTTTGCATATACTGTCAATTTGCTCTCCTACCAGTTAGTTGTACTTACTCTCGAGATTATGTTGCCGATGAGGTCAAAGACCTTGACTGTGCCAGTTTCCCAAATACATGTTGAATAAAGCATCTCGATGACAATTGCTGATGATCTGTCTGATTTGTCAGAACACATCCTGCTAAATGCTTTTGTGATAAATCCTATACTGAACAGCTGACTAGACCTTCAACTGGGATTTCCTCTGGCATGCCTTCTGCATTCCAAAGAGTTCGAATTTTTAGTAAATTTATAATGCTCTTTCCACGCTTCTTTTTTAAGCTTCTTTACCTAGTGACTGTTGGTCTGTGTCATTCTGGACAATCATGTTATTCCCAGTTTGCTTATATAATAGATACAATCATAGCAATGACCAGGAAATAGTACAATCAGAGCTAACATTCTTTATACAATACCAAAATGGGGAAAACTTAATATACAGATAGACAGTAAAAAATGGGTGATGTATAGCTCTACACCCGAAGGTAGTCACTAGGCTGCCTTAACACAACAAACATCATTCACATGCATGTATATAAAAGTATATACAAATAACATTTACATCAATAATAAAATGAGAACGACAACAGCACTACTGCCTTAGAACAGTTTTAGGATGAACTTTTAACTAGGCAATGAATAACAGTGAACAATAAATCACGAAAGGCACAAATTGATGCAGCAAGGGCAAGGATTCAACAGAATATGCGGTCTAGGGCACCTAGCTAAAGATCCATGTGCTGTAAAAGAACATCACTGTAAATACAGAGTGAAACAACATCATCATGTAAACCCCTACTAAATAGACAAAAGAGCTTTCAAATTGGTTTCCACTCGTAACTAGACTGAATAGGTTTTTGGTTTGGGCTATCATAGAATAAAAAACCCGACTTGCTAGCGTGCAATTATATTAGTAAGGGAAACTTTAGCTAGAAACTAAGATGTCTGCAACATTATATATTGGTTTGACTTCAGAAAATACAAACTTCGATTACTTTCATGTAGATGTGATAGTGCCAGCTACATTATCAACACAACATAAAATTCAGACTGCAGCAAATGCATCATTTGTTAAGATCAAGTCAAAAATATAATGTTGTGTGTGTAAACGGAGGATTGTGGTCTAAATACAATTTTTGAAAATCGTAAAAAGCTTTAGGAGATGTAAAGCCTTTCTAAGCCTATGGTAACTTGATGAGATGGAGAAGGGTCAGAAAGAAACTTTGGTAACTGTATCACAGATTTCCCACTAAACTCTGATGTATAAAAATAGTATTTTATGCAATAACAATATTTCAGAAGATTTTTAGTTTGCTATAGATGCAAAAATTCTTTGCATCTTATTTTGATCATATCCATTATATATACAACACATTTTATAGGAATATCTGTAGGAGCGACTAAAAACACAATGATGATAATATAGGATTCAACTTTGGCAAACATTGTGGATTTCAGGTTGGATGTCTCATTTACTATCCTAATGCATTAAATATAATCATTTATTGAAAATCATTTTCATAACTTTAAACAACCTCAAAATATTTTCCAACTGAAAACAAAAAAACACTTCTTTTATGTTCTAAAACTAAAAACAATGCCATCTTGAATACCATGTAATAATAAGATAAAATAAGAAAATAATTTGATAAGTTCGTCCCTGGTTTGTTTGAACTATATCGACTTAATTGCATAAGCATTTTGCATGAAATTTCATAATTTGTCAAGTTGGTTTAACATCACTGTTGAGGATGCAAAATGTGACAGCCACCTATGTCCTAAATATTGTGTTTTAGTGACATTTTTTGAGGCAGATTAGTATGATTGACTGCAAAATAAGTGAAAATAAATGAAGACAACATATTGGCTTCCAAATGTATGAGCTTATTAATTCAGTTTAAAATAGACTGCAAACTTTTAGAGAATAAAAAACAAGATGGTGGCCACTTAATAAATGGTGACCATATAACATTTCCACTTTGACAGCCATCTTGGATAATATGTCGGATGCTCTCTTTTTTATCAAAGCCATTAAATAAAATTATTCTGAACATCGTTTGCATAAATTCAAACTACCTCCGTACAATTCCCAATGTAAGCAGATATTATGTTATGAGTTGTACATTGGTAGCCATCTTTAATACCATGTTGGAAAAATAAGCAACAATACGGCCATGGTGATAAGTAATTTACTTGTTTGACGGGACTATTTCTACTTGCTAGAAGTAATTTGCATAAAAAAAATAACTTTGTAAAGTTCTTATATACAACTGCACTTTCTAGATACACAAATGGCGACCATCTTTAAAATACAGACTCAATATTGACTTTTTTAAAATTGAAATATGATTTTAAGGTATTTAGATACAACTGACGGCTATTTAAGTAAAATCAACTGAAGAAACATGATGTATGCAAATAAACAATGACATCATAATTAATAAGTTGAAAAAGGCGGCCATTTTGGAAAAAAAACAAGATGGCGGCCATTAGAGGACATTTTTGGCGTGGCACTGACCCTTATTTTTTTTGTTTTGTTATCAACTAACCATGTACCAAGTTTCATGCTTTTATCATAAAATGCACGATTCTTCTCAAAGCCCCACTATTAGGCCCACGCAGTAAAACAAATCACCGAGATTCAGACCCTTGCCCTGTAAAATGAATAAGTCTGCAGGCGCTTTCTCAATATAGTATTCCAGGTTGCGAAAAGCTCGTGTTTAATAGACTGCTACACCAACCTCGTACATATTACAATTTTGATAGTGGACTATGTAGCAGTCTAACGTTTTGTAAGCTTCAAAACATTTTGTAGGGCCTGATCTGGGCCCAAACTGTTTGTAAAAATTAGTCACGTGTTTATTCCACTTCTGATATCATCCGATAACCACTAATAATAAATAGACACTTTTCCATCTGTATCATGTGATATTGGCTGGTCAGACCAGCTATTGAGCTTTTTCGTTATATAATGCAATAATACCTGACCGCATTTCACTCATCCATACCGGTTACATCAAGTTTCAGGTTTATTTGATACACTCAGGTTGTTCAAAAATATAACAACATGAGGGGCTAGTGCATACATGCATATATGAAGTGAAAATATGGCAACACAAATGACTCTGCGATCATCTAAAATGATAGGGAGAAAACAATATCAAAAACAAAAAATATCAAGAGAGCGACGCAATAGGTATGGTACCGTTAAACGTTAGAATCAATATATTGCATCCTAAGTTCACCTTCGTGGGAAGCATGGGATCATTAAAGCGAAACTAATTTCTCAAGGATATGACATGCTATTGGCGAAAATTATTATTTTAGATTTACAATTTTGGTAAGATTTAATTTGATATTAGCTGGATATATACTGATTGGTCACCTTACATTTTTACGCTAGTTTAGAAAGTGAAACATAGGGTATACAAAATTCATGCTTTTTTAAATGAAGCAATACTTTGCCGAGACTCTGCAAGTTATTTCATTTAAAAATGACGTGTACTTCTAGCACAGAAGAAGTTAGAGAAAAGATACCCTCATTTCAAAAAGTCACACTTTTCTACGACATGAACCATAACCATTATCAATTAAAGTTTTAAGAAGAATAAACCTAATAAGTTTCGTTTCCATCGGACTCGTCGTTTTTGCTACTCAACAACATAAGACAAACACTTTTAGCAGGTTAATAAATGAAATTCAGCTTTAAGCTTGCAATTTACATAGAGAATTTATACTGCTCTGTACGCTATATTATCAGCGACATGGCATTGAAATTTTCAGCGATTATTCATTATTATCAGACGTCACCGTTTCTTTGAGAATTGAAAAAACATAATGCTACCAAACCGATTTTTTAACCTCTCACTTTGAAACCGGAAGTGCACAGAAGTCGTAAAACTTTAATCGCGAATAATGGACTAATCAAGTTCTACTGTGTTTGGCCTACGGTATTTAAATAAAGTTAATTGCATTTAACAATTTTACCAGGAGTTACTTTGAATTTCAAAAATCTCAAAAAATATGAAAAATGCAACATTTTTAATAATCCTCGCTCGATAAGAGTAGAGTTACGTAGTTGGTCACTTTACGGTATTTTATTCATCTGATTCGACAAATACATGGTTTTCTTTTATACATCTAACTGTAAATCTGTTTCGTCACCCTACTCTTACCGAACACGACTTTAATTTGTCAATTTCAATTCATTTTCTTTGGCGAATTTAGATGTTTGTCAGACATCTGAACCCGTCCGTGACATTGAATATGCCATGGCAAATAGGTAGGGAACTTATGTGTTAATGTTTATACATAGCAGTTCGATAAGCAGCGTTTCAAATTCGGGTTTTAATAAAATTCGAAAAGCATTTTCTGAATTCTACCACAGACACTCAGAATTAAGTGTTAAAAACATCATTGGGTTAAAAACTCCTCTGCAACAGGATATATCAGTACCTATATTTTATGGTGATTTAAATATAAATTCAAAAGAATTGTTGGAATACCTAATTTTAGTGATCAGTTCAAAAAGGTTATCAAACGTTATATAAAGGTTGGATATAACTTGGATGTCATGCGACAGTCTTCATGTCTGGTTTTAAACCCAATCACCGTTTCCAGCTATGGTTTCCTCTTTAATTGCACGACGGTGGGTCAGGCCTCAGACTCAATGACGGCTCTGACGTTAAGTTTTTATTGGTGGGTTGGTGCCTGATGCTTATCTGTAGCTGGGCCCATCGTGGCTTAACTTGAGGTTTTCTTTAGCTCAGACTATCTGTGAGTCGTGAGCAATTTTCTTTGTTTCATCATAGTGTGTTTTGATTAGAATGTTTCTCCATGATGATACATTGTAATGGTTAGAAGGCCTCCAAATGTAAGCCGAGTGTATGTTCCATCCTTATCAGTTGTACAAGTCCATTTCCAATTGTATGGTTGTTGTATGGTATTTTTCATTTTTATTAAATATATTTGATCATTTTGTAAGCAAACATTGAAGACTGATCAGACATAGTTTTATGTGTCGTCTGGTCTGGGTCTACATTGCTTGCCTTTGTCTCATCAAAGGCACACTAGGCGTGTTTGGATTAACGTGTGCGTTTACAATAGTCCAAACTATAACAGTTTAAAACATGCAGAGCACCTTCCGCACCCTACCCCCTCCCAATAAGCATCAAACCTTCGCTCCATCAGTGTATGAATTCGCTTCGCATTATGATGAAAAGCTACGATTGAAGATGGGATTGCCTTGATCTTTGCGGCTTTGCGAAGATTTATAATGACTTTTAAGCAGGCAATGCATACAAATAAGATATTTTATTATCGTCGAGGCAGCTAGACACACCATTATAGATCAGGGTCATTAACTCTTCTAATAAACAAATTTACGATCAAATTAAAGGTCTGAGCCTCGGGTCAAGGCTTCACACTTTCACTGCCAATTCTGACTTAAGTCGTGTGCTTTGTTGAACCGCAAATTTCACACTTCGTAAATTTCACACTGTGAAGAATTGGTACGAATTCCTCACAGCACGTGAAAAAATTGGTACCAATACGTCACATATTTAGTACAAATATCTAACACTTTGTGAAAATATGCACGAAGTCAAATTTCATATAGCATACATGCGTATTCCTCACATTAATAAAATACCCCCAAATCTGCTGCATAATGCATTCGATTCCAATTCTTCACAGTTTTGTCACTGACATCCGTGACGATTATGTACATGCCCCGGTTCTTCATATGTGTAATAATTTGGTACCAATTTTTCACATGTGTGAGGATTTGCTACCAGTTCTACACATGTGTGTTTTGATACCAATTTTTCACATGTAATGATTTGATACCAATTTATCACAAATGTGCAGATTTGGTACAGATTCTTCACACGTGTGAGGATTTGGTGCCGATTCTTCATATTTGTGAACATTTGGTACCAATTCTTCACATCGTACTAGTTCTTCACACGTTAAAAAATATAAAAATTTGAAATTTTAACACAAATGTTACACCCAAAAAATTATCGAAATAGACCGTACGTAAATTTCACATTTGCCAAAAGTGACGTACTGGTACAAATTCTTCACATAGGGGGAAATTTACGAAGTGTGAAATTTGCGGTTCAACAGTGCTTTGTTGCCTGAAATTGGATTTTAAAGTCTCTACAGCAAAACGTACTGATTCAGATCAAGCTGGCCAGATCTATCTGAACGCATACTGTTTGCATGCAAACGTAGTAGTGCGATTCGACGTACATTTATTTCAAGAACAAGAAGTATCTTTGAAAAGAACAGGTCAAATTCTCCATCACGACATCATCTCACATTACAACGGAAATTGACAAAACTTGATTTCAGTTTGAACATACACTGTAAAAAAGTGAGTATGATCAGGAAACACAACAATTAAACACTGCAGATCAACACATCGCACCGTGAGAGAGAGCCACAGAATTCTAAATCCTTCCAACAAATCATACTCTCGAAATTTGGTCCTGAATCATGTTATAACAATGGCAGATACCGTTCCTATGAGGGATATATTAAATTATGTGAACATCCATGTTAAAAGATATCTGGTATTGTCTTCGTCAAAAAGATACATGTTACATTAAATATGATGGCCACAACTCGAAAATTTCTGCCATCAGTGAATAACCAAAACGGTGGTTGTTCTTCACCTAATACAAGTATGAATGATGGTCTATTCGAAATATAGATAAGCTCTAGCAGTGATTTGTTGCGTAATAATTCATTGTTTGGAGATCAGTTGTAAGGAAGACCAAAGCACGAGCACGCAGCGCGAGTGATTAATCTTCGTACAACTTACAGACAAACAATGTATTATTAGCCAACAATTCACGCACTAGAGCTGATCTATTTCGATACACACAATAAATGACGATAACACATTTGAAGTATTCAGCTTCTTCCAACTTTCTGCCATTGCACTGAAGAATTCCTGCCAATAGTTGGACTGTGTCGCATAAGTTTAAATGTATTTGTAACGTTTTTTCAAGCGCAAAAACGACGTTACACTGTCTAACACAATGGCTGACGTCATTTCTCAGTAACAAATGACGTCAGCAAACGCATGCATTCCTCGCGCTTTCCAAACTGTGAATTATTGTTTGATATATCACGTTTTATAGCATTTGCTCTATAGGCAAGGTGTGTTGAAATTATTGATAAATAGTTCAAAAGGACCTCTGACGGTGGTAATGGGAATTACAGTGTATCGCTGCCTATTATTTTGATAAAAATCAAAGTCGATCAAATGCTTCCATCTTCATATATAAGCTCGCTGCTGGTCTCTATGTTATGATTTTGCATTTGATTTCCTATTTCCATAAATGTACGGCTTTATTTTGGGGCTAAAATGGTCACTTTTTGTATTATGCATATAGGAAATAGAAAAATATTTTTAAAACATCATTCCCCCCCCCCCCCGAGTCCCAACTGATCCTTTTGCATGTAAGTGTGTTCTCATATGTTACATAATATATGTGAAAAGCTAGCTGGGACTCGGGGGGGGGGGGGGAATGATATCCCACAGCCCAAAATGTGGCGTTTGGGCGAGCCCGATTATTAGCATTTGGATTTTTGGTGTGCTCTCTTGAAAATCTTTTTTTCTAGTATAATGAAACAATAAGTACAAGTAAGCTTCCTTTTCATAACCCATTAGTCATGAAATAATACAACGTTTTAGCATAATTTTCTTTAAATCATGAAAATTGTCCTTTTACTAAATTCAGTTGGTAGATTATTTTGCACATACAATGTATACTGTGTCTATCCAATACACATAAACTACATGGCCATTGATGCTTTATGCATGGATGAATGGTTATAGTACATTGCTGCATAATTTTACACCAGGTAAATACATTGTCATCAAGGTTGAATATGGACTACAGTTGCTCTTCAAAATATTTCTTAACAAATCAGATAGAAAAAAACAACAACAAAAATAATCATTAAAATGCTCATGATTTTGGACTTTAAAATACTTTCACTGTGATTTGTAATCGAGGATTGATGATATATTACCCTTACACGTGAAAATAATTGATTTCTAAATGTTTTGGTGAAGTCAAATTTTGCAACCCCTACCCCCTTTGGTAGCGTCTCCTGTTTTGTCGTAGGGATCTGCCTGTCTTTTTATAACCTTAATTCGTCCCTAATACATCAAGCGTCCTATTTAAAAGAATACCAGCGATATCTTATGCATAGGGAAAATTTGGGAAGCATCTGAAAAAACGGCAGATACCCTATCAAAGTGTCAGAGGTCCAAATTAGAAAAAGGGAATATTAAAATGCGTATTGTCTAATGCGAGTGAAGCCTTTGCCTGTATGGCTACTTTTTCATTTCCAGGGATGCCTATATGACTAGAAATCCAACAGAGAACAATTTCATTATTTTCTAAAAGTTCGTAAATTTCTATGAAAATTACTACCGAAGCAGCAATTAACTTTATACCACAACTTGCAAGTCCAGTTCTGTGAAGTTCAAGAAAAGATTTTAGTACAACCTGCTTCGTTTCAATGATTTCTAAAACAACAGATAAACATTTTGTTCTGTAGCGTACGCTGTGGTCCATTTTCAAAATTGGCGGCACCAAAGGCTGTAATTTAAAATAAATAAACGCCCTTAATAGGTTCCATGTGTCCTAATATATAGGCCTCTTGATCTTGAGCATACTGTGACGCATAAAACATGGGCTTCCGTTGCTTAGCCGCCGATTGCGAATGAAGCTGATTGTCGGGCGTGAATAATCGGGAAGATTTGAGCGGAAGTGCCAAACACACTAAACGAAAATTCAGTTCGAAATAATTCTGTGTTATCAACGTGTCTAAGTGTTTTCTGCACTCATGCATTATACAATTTATAAAAGACAAATAAAGCCTACCTTTCTCGTTCATTATTCCACAAAATCACAGCAATTGTGACTGTTAACTATTGGTTTGTATATTCCGCATCATTATTTAACTCCCTGCATGCTTTTTAGGCGTCTGCTGATTTTTTGCAAAGTTAACTTTTTTCAAAAAAGAAAATTTTAAGTATACCACCATCAGAGTGTCATACAGTTTGGATCCAGATCAGGCCCGATATTTTGTCAGGCCTGATCTTGGTCCAGACTGTTTGCAAAGGTTGTCAGCAGGCGCACATGTACCAGCAAACACAGAGTAAAAGCCAACAATATTGTAATTATTAGAACATCGCTGTCTATCACATTATTTTATCAAGTACAAATATGCTCTTTACACAAATGGCTAGAGAAAATTACAATAATCAGTTTTAAAACAATAGCAGGGGCATCATCAGTCAGGGACATAAATTATCCTGTATATAAGTTAAAATATATACTGAACGAAACTTCTAAACCGCCAGTTAACAAAGCACATTTTTTCAATATAACTCATTTATTATTAAACTGTTTGAAATGATATTTGCCACAGTATATTTGGACACATGTATGCGTCGATTGAACATAACACAGTTTGATTCAATAAGGCTGTTCATTTATGCGTAACGATAGAGTACTTATACCTGTTTTGCACGTGGCACACAAATGCGAAATGTTTATCGCCATGTGTATACTCGTATTTTCATCGACAACTATCGGACAACTTTATTTTATCACAAAAATGCCAACGTTTGGGTTTTATGAGTATAAAGAAGAGGGGTCGGGCTGTGGGTTCAATCGAAAATGGGGCCTAGCTGAGACCGATTCATAATTTATCATAAAGTTTGACATGTTTTGATAGAGCCGAAAGTTTACACCACAACATGTCGGTCATTTTTCATTTTTGCACTCGAATGACGAGAAAAATCGACATAAACTGAGTTTTGCGTATGTCATAAAATGTCCTGTATAGTCCACCATACTTTGGTGCGGTGATGCACAAATGCTGCATTGGAACGTCGGAAGTGTCGAGATTGGTGTGCAGTAAACGGTTAATGGGTGACGAATGCTTCAATAATTTTGAAGACAAAAACAGTTCATCATCATAAACACATTTCTGTGTTCTTTTAGGCCCTATGGGCCTCCATAGGAGCACTGAATTGCATGAAAATTGCTACTTTATTACAAAATAAAAACACGATAGTGTTCAATTATGTCCATTTACAGCACCAGAAAGCTTCAGTAATATTGTGGATAAAAACATGTCATCTCCATAAAGCATTCTTGTGTTGTTTTATGTCATATGGGCTTCCATGGGAACATTGTGGATTTCCTGAAAATTGCTTGTTAATAAGAGCGAAATCCAAAATGTTCAATAATGTCCATTTATAACACCATAAAGTTTGTGTTTTTCACTTTAGGTCCCTTGAATACTCGGTTTTAAGCGATGAGTTCAAATTCTAGCGTTTGTGTGAAAATGAAATGCGATGGTGCCTTTATACAGCCTATCAATTGAGCATGTTATTTTCAATTTATGAAAATGAAATTTTGACAGGTTCTGTTTAATTGATTTTTCCATATTGAGTGTAAATTTTAGCCATGTATGTATCATATATATTAAGATATATGAGAAAATATCGAGTGGCGGTTTGGAAGTTTCGCTCAGTATATATCACTTGAACAGGTTAAAAGTGTGCCTTTTCAACAATGATTTCAAAGTGAGGCTACAAAAAGTAACTTATTTAGGTACTTTCTATGATTATTTAGGCCAAGTTCAATATTGCAATCTCAAAATCATAACCAGCTCGCGTTAAAAAGTGGCTTATTTACTGATCTTCAATGACTTTGCGTACAAATTTCTAGACGATGCGTACAGAATTATGTTGCATAATCATTAACATGGTTAAGTTTGACGAAAAAAAATACCCATTTGATCATGAAAATTACTATAACTCCAGGATTTAAAGATGAAAAATATACTTACACTCAAACAGGTTATTTTTGCTATTGTTGCAAAAAATGGAGGTTATATATATATATAGCCTGGGTTCCAGCCTGATCATTTTTCCTTTTTTTTCTCGGTCAAAAAATAACGATCAACCAATACCTTTGATGTGTTATCTATCATTATCTTCATTATCTTAAGTTTTTGATTATTAGAATAAGAAAATATTGACGACTGGATCCAGGCTATTATATACATGACTGATCATAGCACCACTGTCTGTGTAATCTGTTTTCAGAATCTATGCCATTTCATGAAAATGTACTCTTGGTATAGCCCAGTGAGATGATAGGAAAGCCTGTCCCCGAGTCATTGTTTGGCAACCAAGAAAGACACAAACCAATTACTTAGCTACAAGGACTAGCTATAGTCTTCAAGTGAAAACTTTGGAAAAGCTTGTTTAGTTTTTATATGAACCACGCTGTGATTATATTGTTTGGATTTGAGCGTTTTGATTGTTTGTTTGTTTGTTTTTCTTTTCTTTTTATTATTGTCACATAAGAACAACAAAGGCGCAGATCATCCAGCGCATCCACACAATCTGTTCAGTGCCGATGTTGATCGCTGTAGCGGAACATGATCAATCCAACTTTCAATATTCTAGCTAGTCCGTTTTAACGTCTTGGTCAAGGGTTGCGTAACTAAAAGCAACATACATTCGAATAGCTGTCTTACATATGTCTTACATATGGGCCTTTGGTAGTTGCAAATGTATTAAAGCATGGTTGCAATGACGTGTCTCAATCAAAATATGCATGACGTATTTCTTTTTACACATATCATTTACCTACGGAAGCCTATATGTGACATTGTGTTTTGTGTTATGTCCTTTTTAACTATTTACTTTTGTATGTTGAGTTTTCTGTTTAGTGTACAATTTTGCACATTTTAAACGACGCAATTCACGAGGTAGAGCCAAGATGGAGAACAATAGAGGAAAGAAAGACGAGAGTATAAGTATTTTAATTCATCCGTCGTAATGTGAGTTTTTATATATTTGAAATCGATGCAGCGGGTAACTATCACAGTCAAAAAAGTTTACCAGAAGCTTTCGGTTTGATTATGCTACATACTGGGTTCTCACTATGAAAGTAGTCACATAGACCCAGTACTATTCAATATAATACAGTTCCACTGACTATAATAGTTCGATCCATTTATATCGACCCATTTAAATTGTTACGGAAAACAATTCTGAGATTTTATTCTGTTGGTCTAGATCTGATACAGTGCAATAGAAAATAAGATGGCATTAAAGGCAAAATCTATCTATCTATCTATCTATCTATCTATCTATCTATCTATCTATCTATCTATCTATCTATCTATCTATCTATCTATCAATCTATCTTGAGGTTATCTGTCTGTCAGTCAGTTTAAATGCTGTTTTCAAACGTCACACCCACTGCAATATAAACTTCTTGGGTTTATCTACGTTTCTTTTTGCCTACATGCATTTAACTACCGTATACCCCATATCCACAACCCTCCCCCCCCCCCCCCCCCCGCCTACAAAAATACTTGAGTTTATTCACCTGTCAGTCTGTCTGTTTTTCTGTCTGTATAAGAAAACAAGTAAGTATTACAAGGAAATCCCATAATCACTATGATTACGAGACACAGTAAACAGACAGTCACACGACAGGAAGAAAGCATTGAAAGTAAATCAGTCAGTTTTCTGGCTCTTTTCCTAAGCAAAATGATTGCAAAACTACATGTATAAAATCACTACGAACCTCACCACAGAATTAGAAGACATTACAATAACACCGCACACAATGAGAGCAACAAGGAATAATGAATAAACAACAACACAATCAATGCCTTAGAACGGACATTGGTCGAGATCACCAGGGAGGGGCTCTTCACCCTAGATTCTGCTATTGTACAAAAAGCTGTTATCCATTGACTACCCTATACCCACCCACCATCCTATAAGTTTCTTGGGGTAATCTACATGTCTGTCTGTCTGTCTGTCTGTGTGCCTGCCTGCCTGTCTGTCTGTCTAATGTGATGGCGTGAACAGACAATCGTTATATTGCAAGGCTATATGTGTACTTATATACTTTTTTTTATTCATTTGGCTTTTATCTTTGGCACTTTTACCTCATCTTTTGTGTTTTGCCTTTTGTGTTTTAAATTTTGCCTTCAGAAAGGTTTCTTTCCTTTATTGTTTTTTGCCTTTTGTGTTTTAACTTTCATCTTTTTACTTTTGTCTTTTGTGTTTAAACTTTTGTATATTGTATTTTGGCTTTGGGTTTTCGCATGCTAGCTCTATGATAAAAGGCATCCCAGTACCCCTTAAATTTTGGCAGCAGACAAACAAACAGACAGACAGACAGGCAGATAGACAATTGATAACGTATCGGATATGGGAAGGCGGTGGAAGTAGATTGATAGATCACGGGTGGTAAACCTAGGAACTACCACGAAATTGTGTTAACGTAATTTTGTTCCCAAGCCACATCCGGGACACTTCGTGGTAGTTTCCAGGCCGAAAATTGGATAAAGAAAGGTTGGTGTCACTTTCATTTTTGTTTTATTTTACAACTAAGAACAAACAATGGTAAAATCCGACAATGTGGTTCCGTGTAAATATGTCTCAGTGTCCCTTCTAGCCCAAAATTTTGTTTGAAAAAGTTTTTTCTTTCTTTAAATTCGTGTTTCCCCACTGAGCATCGGACCAACTTTTCCCAAAGTTCGAAGGATTTTAGCCCATATCTGTCAAATTAAATGGATTTGATATCATTTGACGATGGAAATGATAAAAAGACCCTAAATAAACATTCCTACATAGAAACAAAATCTGAGCATTTACTCGTAAACGATTCATGCTCTGTTCGTCCTGTGTGGTAGTTTCCAGCTCATCGTGGTAGTTAAAATGCTATTGTGGTAGTTTCCAAGACTTTGTAGGAATTTAGTAGTAGTTCACATCAGCAGATGTTCACTATTCAGGGGCTACTTCATTTTTTTAAAGACAGGGTGTGCGGGCCGAACCTTGAATACCCCTCTTATTCATACGAAGACCTTTTCAAACAACCTTTTGTCAGATAACAAATGTCGACTGCCTGAATTTTAATTTTAGTGGGCTATTAAAATGATGAGAAGAATGAAAAGAAGGGATATTCACATCTTTTGTTTTTGAATAAACATGCTTTTAATTATCAAACAACATGCCCGTTCTTCGTCGCACTCACATGTATATAAAAAGTGTCCCAACCCGAGGGTATTTCCCTTTTTTCTGAACGCAAGTACTAACGATACTTTGGGCCAGTAGTCTTAGCCTGCCATTTTATCTTAAAGTTGACTGGACATGGAACAACGTAGCGAGTGACGCAATTTTTATATCATTTTTTTTTTGTCTGTTGCTTGGTCCACCACTGATGACCTTCTTTTGCTTTAGATTTCCAGACGGGTGTTGTTTGGCAGTCCAGGGCATGACCTCCACCTGTCAAGCATCACATTGAATCTCTTGAGTCCTCAGCTTAGCTTCTTCATGGTGTTGAAATGTGATTTATTTGTTTACCATGGTAATTAATTGACGAGTTCGAGGGTTATCAGGCGAAACAAACAACCACTATAATGTTTTGTAACACTTCAGAAACGTATCCTACAAAGTCTTGGAAACAACCACGATAGCATTTTAACTACCATGATGAGCTGGAAACTACCAGACAGGACGAACGGGGCATGAATCGTTTACGAGTAAATGCTCAGATTTTTTTTTCTGTTTAGGAATGTTTATTCAGGGTCTTTTTATCATTTCCATCGTCAAATGATATCAAATTCCACTTAATTTGACAGATATGGGTTAAAATCCTTCGAACTTTGAGAAAAGTTGGTCCGATGCTCAGTGGGGAAACACGAATCTAAAGAAAGAAAATAACTTTTCAAACAAAATTTTGGGCTAGAGAGGACGCTGAAACATATTTACACGGAACCACATTGTCGGATTTCACCATTGTTCGTTCTTTGTTGTAAAATAAAACAAAAATGAAAGTGACACCAGCCTTTCTTTATCCAATTTTCGGCCTGGAAACTACCACGATGTGTCCCGGATGTGGCTTGGGAACAAAATTACGTTAACACAATTTCGTGGTAGTTCCTAGGTTTACCACCCGTGTAGATAGATATGTTTTGTATTTAATGCCATCTAATTTTCGATTGCACTTTATTCAACCTACAGAATAAATAAATTGTGACTATTAAAATGAGTCAAACTGTCGTGTACAGAATTGATACAGAACAGATAGCATGGTTGAACGGAAGCCCTACAGTAGACTTTTTGGACTGTGATATTTACCAGCTGCATCGATTTCAAATGTAAAAAAACGTTACACAGTATGCATTAAAATACTTGTACTTTTGTCTTTCTTGCCTTTTTATTTCCATCTTGGTTCTAACCCTATGAATTGTGTTGTTTAAAGTGATTACAACATCATACACAAAACATACATATGTATGAAAATTCATATATGAGCCACGTCATAAGAAAACCTGCATTTTGAAATGTGAGAACAAAAGGCATTAATTAGATGTGTCCTAACATGCTGGTCAACACAATGTTTAAAGTTTAATATCTTATTTCAAGATTCTAACACACCTCGCCTGTAGAGCCAATGCTAAAAGACCGTGATATATCAAGCAATAATTCACAGCTTTGAAAGCGCGAAGAAGACGCGCGCTAGCATACGTCATTTGTTACTGCAAAATGACGTCAGTCATGGCGGTGTAACGCCGTTTTTACGCTGGAAAGACGTAACTTATACATGTAAATATATGCGACACAATCCTACTATTGGCTGGACTTCCTGAGTGCAATGGCAGAAAGTTGGAAGAAGCTGAAAACTTCAAATGTATTTTCGTCGTTTATTGTGTGTTAAAATCGAAATAGATCAGCTCTATTGCGTGAATTTTTGAGTAATAATTCACTGTTTGTCGGTCAGTTGTACGAATATAAATCACTCGTGCTGTGCGCTCATGATTTGATCTTCTTTACAACTGTCCTCCAAACAGTGAATTATTACTCAACAATTTACTGCTAGAGCTGATCTATTTCTAATTATACCAAGTTTTGGAAACTTAGAGAAGGTCAATTCGAGCCCAACATAGAAAGTTGGAAAATTCGAAATTCGAAAACGAGATGTCTAGCGATAAGGCTAATTGTCACTGTTTAATGCTTTATCAGTTTCCCAGTGGATGCACAGCTGATCTGCGCATTTGTTTTCTGTATGTATAAAAATGCAATTCAGCTTGTATTGGACATCTCTTTGATCATTTCTTTTTTCTATATAAACATTTATTTGTCTATAGCTACACAGCCAAGTTTGTGTTGGACCTTTTAGAAATCCGCAAAAACAGGTTTTCTCATGATGAGGGTCATATGTCAAAGATTATACAATACAACTACTCATATTTGGCGTGAAAAACACTGGTCCCATTTTACACAATTTACATTTATTTTACAAGAATAACAAAAGTAATGCAGGTACACTGAACGACTAACGAAACCTGGCACTAACGACTGAGGAAACCTGGCACTTTTCGTTTGTCTCTAACTTGTAAAGAACAAGTCCTAAGGCAAAAAGTAAAAGTGTATTTTAATAAAAAAGCATCAAATGTGATTTTTATTTTAATACATACCACCATCAAACTGCCTTACAGTATCTGATCCAGATGCTGAACTGGCTAGCACATTAAACCAATGACCTTGACCTATATTTTACAACCACCAAAGCGTGCATAAGGCATCTCCTCAAAATCCTGTGTTGGTTCAGAGACATTGACCTAAACTGAAACCAAGTTCTAATTGGTAAACACCTTGACCCATGACCTATTTTTTATGCTTTATTAATAAAGGCCCAATGACTTTGTCTCTCTTCCCCCAGCGAAAGCAGCACCAACTTCCATGGAATTCTTGTTATTTGTCAAAATACCCACCGTTTCATGTAATCTAATTACTGTGTTGTGGCTGTATAGCCAAAGTACATCGAGTCAAAGTCAGAATGCAAAAACATTTCTGCCAATCCATCTATGTTTTTCTTAATTTAAATTGAAATCACACGTTCATCTCATTAAAATTTCAAGTAATGTAGATTGAACCTTGAGGAAATCTGTATTAACTTAATTCAGAATGAAAACTTCATACATCTAAATAAACCAACTATTTATTTACCTGGAAATTAAGCAAAGCAATGTCAGGAACGAATACAATTAGTTTCTTAACCCTGCCCATAAAATCACAAGGTAAAAGAGTCACAACGAGATTGGTGGGAGTAAACAAGTAAGCAGCTATTTTCCAAACAGGCGGTGACTCTTAATTCGAACGTAACTGAATAAAATTACAGCTTAAATAGGACAATGAAGTGATAACACAGAACAGCAAGTAAACGCAACAAAGCATCTACTTGGAACGGCCAGAAATGCGTTACTAGTGGATTTAAGTTAACTTTGCGAGGTTTCAGTCCTAATCCTCACTTTTGATGAGGTTCTAAAACAAGCATTTTGATAGCCCATGTTGAGGTTTCCAACTCATCAATAAATCAACACAGACAACGAAGGTATAATAGGTGGTTCAAAGATAAAGAGTTAACAAAAACAACGCTTACTCTGACATTTCACATCGCCACTGGAACCCTGGAGGGAATGAAAGCCAAAAGTTGAATACTGGTGAGCCAACACACAGAGTACGTGTAATGTTTAATTTGTGCTACAACTGTTGCTAATTTCATATGTTAAGTAAATACAAGTTTTTAGAAATAGAATTAATTAGGATTACATTTCGTTGCTCTTCTATGGATGATGTAAAAGCTTCAATGCTTCATGTTTCCGTCATGTGTATGCAATGCAAAGTAGGGAAGGAGGCAAAGTTCTGGATTCTATACAATCAATTACCACACCTGACCCTGGATACCATATGGGAAAGTTACAAATACACTAAAACATTAAATACAGGAGAGCCAAGAAGTCAGCCCTTTCCTAGCAGGTGACCACAAGGCTGCATGACACAGGCAAGACATAATAACAAAGGCAAACACATAAAAAAGAAAATACCACCTTGGAATGGTAATTAAGAAAATTACTGGAGGGCTTAAACTAGTTTCACGGTACCAGCCTCACCCTTTATTCTGATGTGGATCAAGACACATATATGTTTGGTTAGCATGAAAGATCCCTAACTTATCCATAACTCTTCTCCAAGTACATATAAATCAAGATACAAAAAAGAGATAAAACAAAGATAAGGACTCAACAGAACATACAACTGAATACCGTAGCAAAAGAAATCAAACAGTTAAACCCTGGTGGGCCTGACAGCAGACACAGCATCAGGCCCAAACCCTCTCATTTATAGATAAGACTTTACTTTGGCAAAGCAAACCTCTTAATTTCCTACCACCACTGTCATCATAATAAGCAAATCTACTGCAGGTGAAGTTAGTTAATGGAACTTGTGTTCACTGACCAGTACATGTATATAAAGCAAACGTTTGTGTTTCAGAGTTTTTTCAGTAGGTCTTTAAGTCCAATGAACAAATTGACTGACGTTTCAAAATCAGTTCTTGGGTTTTATAAGGCTTAGTATCGCCAGAAATTCATTTAAACACGTCTTCTTATTATACATTTCTTAACATGTTGTTACATCAACTTGATCAACCAGTGTTCCAAACTCTATGTGACCATTGAGTATAGTATATCAGCTATCCTTCTTGTATATCAACATTTTCTCTGCGCTCTTATTGAATGGAGATTCCAGCTTCGCACAAGCTAAGAAGCCACCACTAAGAGCTAAAGACTCTTTATGTTTAACAACGGCAGCAACTAGGGCACATATTTGGCCAGTAAAATATATCTAAGTAAGAGTGACGGCAAAGATCAGGAAACGATACAATCAAGTACCACACCTGACCCAGGATACCACATGGGAAAGTGACAAAAACAAAATTAAACATCACAAACAAGAGCCACATGGTCAGCCCTTTCCCAGCAGGTGACCACACTGCAGCAATAAACAGACGCGAGAGCATGACAAACACAGGACATAAACAACACAAATGATCCACAAAAGAAGTACCGCTTTGGAAACGTCAGTAAAATATTTTACTCGAGCGCTTAAACCAGTTTCACAGCGCCAACCTCACTCTTAGTTCAGATGTGGATCAAGACACATAGATGTTTTCACCCCCATTGGCCTCAGCTGCTGTCTGTTCTGGGGTGGTGATTCTGTTGTTGATGATTCATTGTTTGTTGTTGGTCCCATTGTGTTGGGTCTTTGTTTTATAGTTTACTTCTTATTGTCCTTCTATTTTGTTGTCATCTTGCTGAGGTATAGAGAACTGGTTGCTTTACTTTAATTATGTTGTCGTGTGGCTGTCAGTGTTCTTTGTATCTTCCACTCTTGTGTCATGGGTTGGCCTGTGGTCTATGCTTGTGGCATTTCTTGGTCATACTCATCTGTTTTGGGCGCTTCTATCTACTTCTGCTTAATGAGATCAATAAAACAGTGTCGGACGCATTCAACATCAAATGGGGTTAGTGTCTTGAAATTATCCTGTATCTCTCAGGTCTTTTAAAAAGCGTATCAAGCAATGTAATCCCTGGCGCCTCAGCGTTTTCCGCCATGGCCCTATTCGCTGATTGAAAACACAGTTTCCGTACATGAAGATGTCAAATCCAACAACTGAGTCTGCAGCTGTGTGTCTAAAAAGGGTTGCAGAAGCACAATTCTTTGTGCCTAGGTCACAAGGTAGATCATCTGGTGCTATCTAGAATAATTCAAACCATCTAAATATGAGATGGGTTCTGAATGCTGAAATAGCTGTCGTGATTTTGTCTTTTGTTTGTTTAGGATACATATTAATTGTCATCTATAATGTAAATCAATGATGCACAAACTTAATCATTTGTCAAAATATACCAGAATTAATTGTACTCTAGATTGGCCATTCGTTGGAGGGAGGTATGATGGAACAAAATTAACAACTCCTAACTGTGTAGAAAGATGACCACATTAATCTTGCACAAACACATAATTAAACCTGAAAATAAAAATGATAAATTATGAATATTATTGATTATTAATAGTAAAACATCTTCAGGTGCACAAATATATGTTTTTCTGCGTTGTGTTTTGTTGACTGGTTTCACATAATATACTGCATTTAAACAACTATTTAAGTTTGTTTTTTTAGAAAAGAACAACTGATTTGATATCAGTGAAACTTCCAAATTTTAAGGTTCTCATAGGTACAATTATTGCATTTTTATGGTAAAACCAAAGATTTCCAGTAGAACACATTGCGCACACAAACAGTGATTGAGTACACTTTAGTTATTTCCAGAAAGACAGATACACTCATAGATAGATTAATATATGGATGGATAGACAGATATATACAGTATATATACATGTACGTAGATAGATATATAGATAGAAAGATACGTTTTGTCTTTCATGTCGTGTAATTTTCGAGTGCACTGCATCAGACCTACAAAATAAAATCTTAGAATAAATTTCTGTAACAATTTAAATTGGTCAAACTATTATAAGGGACCAAATCGTGTCGTAATGAATTGTCCTTGGTCTATTTGAATGCTTTCACAGAGAGAGAGAGAGAGAGAGAGAGAGAGAGAGAGAGAGAGAGAGAGAGAACCAACTGTGTAGCATGACCTGTATAATTTTGACTTTGTGATAGTTCCTCGCTGCAGTTAAATACCCCACTAACATTACATGTACAATGAATGCATTAAAATACTTACAACATCGTTTTTCGCCCGTCTTTTCGTCTATATCTTGTCTCTACCTCGCGAATTGCGCCGTTTAAAATGAACAACATCGTACACAGAACACATAAACAAGAAACTCAAAACACGAAAGTAAAAAGTCAAAACACCGAAATAAAAACGACATAACACAAAACACAATGTCACATATAGGCTTCCGTATTTACCTCTGTTTATCACTAATAACTCAAGGTTGGTTGAAGGAAAAAATTCGCATATCATTTTTGTTTGCTTTGCTACTTCACTGTAAACAATAAGTGTAAGTTAACACCTAAAGAGGTGACAGCTCAGCTGCCACACCTTTGGGAGTAAGTTTACACTTACTTTCTACTTAAACAATTTGAGGTCAACATTTCTCCAGACTGATAAATGTTAAACTTTTCTATCTATTTTTGATGTAGTTATGCAATCAAACTGAACATAGCTTTTTAAACAGTTTTTCAAAATGTTGCAGTAAGATCAATCAATGGCAGCTCATCTGCATTTGCATATAGGGTTTCTTAGCAATTCTGGTCCAGATCCCCTGAAAAATTACGAAGCTACTGAGCCAGCATTCATTGTTGAGCCATCATCAGCACGCCAGCGAAACGTCATTTAAATGGCGTTTAGCTGGCGGGCCGCTGATGGCCCGCTTATAATGGTATTTGGATCTTCCCACCCCTCATCAACTAAAAAAACGTTGTCAAAGTTGGACCCCCTCTTACAAAATTTTCTGGATCCGCGCATGATCTGCTGCCAAATTTGGTGCAGAGTTACACTTATTTCTTTAGTGTTGTAGACACCACCAATTTATAGCCTAGCGTCCAATTGGAATATTTCATTTATCATCATATATAGGCACGTGGGCTGCATCGCACAGTTCAGTTCTGAACCTAAAGATTTGCCTTCCATTATTTTGCGCTGGTATTTGATATATCTACTTTTGACAATATTATCCTAGCATCTTTGGCATATGTCAGTTTCTCTAACTGACGGTCAAATGCTCATTTGAATAACCCTGACAGGACGTAAAATTGACGAGAGACAGATATTCTCGCAATTTTACAGTATGCTAGAAGAAGGGTTATTCTGCGGCTAAAATGTCTATCATTGTGTAGTTTCAATCTCGTTCGGAATATATCAGTGCAAGTAATTGAAAAATCGCTATGCCGTAAAGGTATAAAGTGGCAAGGGCTCTAACTATAGAACCGATGAAAAATGTTCGTTTTGTCATGATCCTTAAAATCAATGTGAACCTTAGAAATGGCACCAGCGCATTTAATATTCAATCTAAATCTTCAGTTCATCATTCAAATAAACGTAAATCAAGATATCACAAATGCACTTTTAATTGAACAAAAAGAAAAAGAAAAGAAAGCTACACAGTGGGCACTTATCTATTTGGGTACAAATTACATTAGTGCATACATCTGAAACCCACTTTTGATATAAAGACACCATATACATTTTATAATGGATCCACTGTTAACAGAGGTTACAATAATGCAAAGTATACTAAAAAAATGAAGGATATTGAAATTATATTCCATTTCTAACATTCGGTAATATATAAATTATTTCAATATGCATGTATTTAAGAGATCTAGATATATGCAATCAATATTATACAATTATTGACTTCAATGAGGTAGACATAAGGATTTATTTACCCGAAAAAGTGATAATTCACTGAGGCCGCTAGGCCGAGGTGAATATCACTTTTAAGGGTAGATAAATCCTTATGTCTACCGAGATTGAAGTCAATAACTGTTTTGTTATATGACTTTTCAACTTAGAATGAAAATTTTTGTTGTTGCAGTCAACCTTCAACCGAAGGACTTTCTAAAAAGTTTTATCAACTGTATTAGAATATTTTAATGTAGTATTTTGCAATTTGAAATGTAGATTAATTCTCTTAATGTGGAATGTAAAATTTAATCAAAAAAACTTTTTTTTACATTTTGTTTATTCAAACAAAGATAAATGAACAAACAGAACATAACAAAACAGTTGTTAAAATTCATGAAAGTCTTTAGTTTACCTGTTGGGATGTGAAACAGCAAATCATGTCAATTTCATGCAGCACATGCTAGTTTTATACTCATCATGCTATTTTTAGCTCTCTAGAGGGTGATATTGCAGTAGTGTCAAAAATATTAACTTCTGGAAACTAGTTTGAGCTGGATTTCATCCTATATCACCTTCTTAGCCAGTTCAGACCAGTTTTCAGGTAGACATAGAGATTTATGAAAACAAATTGGGCCAATCAGGAGACAGGATTCTCTCCAGTCATATAACAAACATGTTTAATTTAAGCCAAAGTACAGTACAGCACCCTCTACACTAATAGTTCGCAAACAGTTAAAATGATTAAAAACCCATTTTTATTGTTTGTTTACTGGATGCAAAATCATTGCTGGCTTGGCACTTAATTTCCCAGTTGCTGTCGATGTTTACGGCAAATCTGATGTCAAATTAGCTGGGGTACGCTTTATGTACGCATATATTTACAAGTTTTTAGGTGTTATGGCTGTTAACGGGTGTGAACATAAGCATGTGATAAAATTAAAAGGTAAGCATTGACCAGGTCACGTAGAATTTTTAATATCCTTCAATTGTTTTTCTGAGTATATATGCTATTATATCCACATACGAGGACTGAGATAGCTGAGTTTTAATTAGACCTGTCTGAATTTTGAAAACAGCTACATATGTATTTAAATATTTCAGCGTGATTATTTACTTTATATGCTTGTATATACTTTTTATGGGCCATGGCATGGATTTAGTACTTATTGCATATGCGCCAGCAATTGCTCTGTTGGGTCTGAGCATTTTTGCGAAAAAATGGTATTTTAACATTTATCAGCATGATAGATACATCCTCTGAGTGTTTGTAACGATTTTTTTCAGCATTTCAGTTTTATTATTCGCAGTTAAAATTACATGCTCAGTTGAGTTGAGCATGAAAAAAGTACATATTTATAACCTCTAGGCCTGGTTCAATATTTTATTATAGGGCAAACGAGCAGTCGATCTCGATGACATGGACAGAATCAGTACAGTAACTCAGTAGATAACTGTTGTGATTTATGAGTTGAATCGATCAGTTGTCAAAGGAAGACAGACTGAGAGAAAATCATTACCTTCAGAATGCATATGCCAAAGAGTAAATTTGTCTCCTCTGAAAGATGGTTTGCTCACTTAGAATGATGGATGAAGCAATAAAATACTGGACAGTGTGAATGTCGTCTTTCTAAGACTTGTAAAAGACTCAGTTTTCCAGCTTCGTCTTCGACTCAAATAACCAAAATAGAATGTGGAAGAATGGCCTTACGAGTAACAGTTCCAAAATAACACGTCAGGCTTAACCCATATAGCCCTAGCGTCCTTTTTGTGGGACATAGGCGAACAGTACAAACCAAGATCAGACGCCGCAGAACGCGGCGTCTGATCAGGGTCTCTACTGTTTGCTTACGGAATGCTCTATTAAAATCTGAACAAAAATCTAAAATACCTCCCAACAACCCTTAAAAGAGAAATGGACTGGTCCAGTTGATGAGACGAAAATTCTATTAGGCATAAATGGGTTGAACTAGGCTATCACATACACAAGAGCTTCTCGATTTTTTCTTTACCATTCTATATATACATTAACCCTTTTCATAGACTTATATTAGTCTCCTTCTTATATTCTAACTCTCGTGGCCAAAACGCTGAAGTTTTTGACAATGCCACAACGTGATGAATACTATACATTGTTTAGTGTTGTAGTTTTGTTGTTTTACGTCCCAAGTCAACAGCTATGGTCATGGCGGGACGGTCAGTTCACCTAACCACATTTTTTTCCTGACAAGCTTGAACAAGCAGTTAACTAGTACTTTGTAAACATACTTTCGCTTATAACTGACAACAACCTTTCTTGAATGATTCAGCGGAAGGGAGGAGAATGACCGTAGAAATTATTTCATGATCATAATCTTATTCTGTACAAGAACAGTCCAATGCTGAGTCAAACGGTTGAACAGCCAAATAGTGCTGACAATATGACATAACATAAGGTCATAAAACTTACATTGACATGCACATTAATCCTCTTCTTTCTGTTTCTAAAAGCTCCACTTACACTAAAATGTCCCGAGAATTTAATTTGTCAAGAAGAAGCACTTTCTCTCTTACTCGAATAACGTTCTTGCACCAGTTCTTGCCACTCATATTGTTGCTTTTTTACACATCATAATCCAAAGACAAGAGCAGCCACTTAGTGTCAATTTCCTGCTTAGTTGGGTACATGGCTGCAGATAGGTGTATATAAGTTTAGATTATCTCCCTTATTACTCAATCTAAACAGAAGTTGTGGGTACACAAAAGAACCGTCTCTTTGAGACGGTTCTTTTGAGCACCCACAACCTATGTTTTGATTGAGGCATTAGCAAGAAATCAAAATTTAATGTGTGATATGTCTGTCTTATCCGGAGCTCTGTAGGGGATATTTCATGAGCTGCCTTCCCAAGAGAGGGGTGTCTTTCTTAGATTCCGTGACAATAACGTGAACAAAACTCTATTTGGACGTCTCCATTGCAATGAAACAATGAAATAATTATGAACCTATTCAGGCGACCATTGCTCCAATTAGTGAGACAAGACTGTAGCATAGCTCTCTCTCTCTCTCTCTCTCTCTCTCTCTCTCTCTCTCTTTCTCTCTCTCTCTCTGTCTGAAGAAAGTAAGAAAACATAAGACATAGAAGGACTAAAGCAAGACAATATTAATACGTTTCTATGGCCCAAAGTCTCCATTGCAATGAAACAATGAAATAATTATGAACCTATTCAGGCGACCATTGCTCCAATTAGTGAGACAAGACTGTAGCATAGCTTACTCTCTCTCTCTCTCTCTCTCTCTCTCTCTCTCTCTCTCTCTCTCTCTCTCTCTCTCTCTCTCTGTCTGAAGAAAGTAAGAAAACATAAGACATAGAAGGACTAAAGCAAGACAATATTAATACGTTTCTATGGCCCAAAGTGGAAGCATTGTATGTATGCCAGCGCACGAGATTTTGGTACTTATCACGGTGATCAACAAGCAGTGATGCACAGATACGTCAGAGCCTTCGCTGCTCGCATACACAAAGTATGGATGTAGATGAAGACTTAGACTAAAACAGTAGAACTAGCCCTGCTCGATACATAAACATGGTCGCTTAAAATGACTTTAGAAGGACAATATTAATATGTTATGGCCCAAAGTGGACTGCATAGTATGTGTGCCAGCGCACGAGATTTTGACACTTATCACATCAACATGCAACTATGGCTCAGGCGAGTCTTCCCAATTGCACATACACAAAGTACGGATGTAGATGAAGACTTAGACTTAAAACATTAGACCTAGCACCGCTGGATACATCAACATGGGCGCATAAAAGTGGTTTTGCCTGCGCATATGTGATAAATATCAATATCTAATGTGCTGGCCCATATATTCTTAGGGTTGATTATCACATGGGTTTGGCTCAGGTACGTTTTGCAAAAAATGGCAACAAAAGGAAAAAACACAAGGACAGAACACACTTAAACTAATAAGTCACATAGTTGATGTAAGAAGAAACAAGTTAAAAATAATATTGCTCTCTTCCCAAGCAAAATACTTGTCATAGTAGAAGCGCCCAAGGCAAAGACCTACGCCACTATAAGCCACGGCATTGGCTCATAAAGGACAGTAGGCAGTTACTGACAACTGACAAAACAATCTGCGCTAACGACTGACTAATGCATAAACATTTACAGGAGCAGTTATTTGTGATATACATGTACTAGGATATGAAGTCTGTTTATGAAGTATGCTTTTACGAAGATCAGGAGTACTGTACTATTGATTGAGAGATCAAAATGAGGGAAAATGTTGATTTTACAGTAATGGTATTAGAGGCCAAACAATGTACGAAGAGTGCCCATGAGTTTTGAGTCGCTCACCTGAAAAAGGCCAGGTGAAAGCATTGCCAGTCCCCAAATCCATCTATGAATGTAAGCAGTTTAATTTAGACTAAATACATTGAAACGTTTCCATTATGGTCAATTTACTAATTCCTCCATTTGCAATGTCCATAAAGATCAAAACGATAGCCATGCCTATTTCAGAAAGACAGAACAAATCCAAAGCAATTTGTAATTCGCGTAAATACGTCATACAGAAATATTGTGAACTACGTCACAGGAAATGTACAGAATGTAGTTCCTGGTGAAAACCTCCCTTTGGTGTTTTCATCAGAAACGACAATCTGTGATCTGTATGATAAAAAGAATATAAATTCACATACCTGCTAATAATAATGTTTCCATATCATTTCCGTGAAGGAATAATACAAATAATTAATATATAAATATATGTTCTACAGCCTGTAGATCGATGGAGTCGATCTAACTGCAAAAATGAGAATGCCTTTTCCAAATGTCGCGCGCATATGTATTTGTGAGGTTAGGCGCATGCGCTAAGTAAGTTAAAAGAGGTGTGTTCGTTAGCAACCAATCACCCATCATCTTACATCCTTATGTCTAACTAAAATGGCTACTGATTGGACGATAAAATAGAACAGCTCAGTTTCAAGGTACTCCATAAGAAAACAATGCAAGACAGGTTAAACCTGTTTTTCCCACGCTTGGTATGATTTAAGTAAATCTCAACACTACTCACGGTGGCACTAAAGGAGAAAAGGTACTTTTTGCGTTAAGCAAAATAATCACAAAGTTCACCTCTGTGACATATACAAATCTATGAAGAACATGTGAGCCCCAGAGAATGTCCATTTAAGCCCCAAGGTTAAACTTTGAAAAACAAACTTGGAAGAGTTCCATAAGGTGATAATACATACCAAGTATCAAAGCTCTCTAGGCCTTGTGATTTCTGACAAAATGGTTCATGTTTTCCCTAAATAAGCCTATGTAAAACGTGAACCCCAGGCGGGACATTTTAACCCCAGGGGCTAATTTAAACAAACTTGTTCTGTGTTGGTCTTTGTTTTGGTATTCAGTACTTCGTGTCCTTTCTAGTTTGCATTCATCTTGACAAGGAAGAGAGAGCTGGTTGCTTTGCTTTTAGTGTCTTTCAGTTGTCTTGTTCTGTGTTGATCTTTGTTTTGGTATTCAGTACTTCGTGTCCTTTCTAGTTTTGCAATCATCTACACGAGGAAGAGAGAGCTGGTTGCTTTGTTTTTATTGTCTTGTTACTGTAAATGTTTTGTAGAACCTCATTACGGTGCCGTGGGTTGGTCTGCTGTGGTAATTCCTGATCACACTCAATTACCTTTTGGAAGAGGTCCATTAGGTGATGCTACATACCAAATATCAAGATTCTAGGCCTAGTGGCTATAAAAAAGATATTTTATGTTTTCCCTATATGTCTATGTAAAACATGTGAGGACCCAGGGAGGGCACTTTATAGCCCCAGGGGTATTATTTGAACAATCTTGGTGGAGGTCTAGGTGATAATACATACCTAATATCAAGATTATATGCCTTGTGGTTTCAGACAAGAAGATTTTGACATATTTTGTTGTCAGTAAAAATATTTTTACTGACCGTTCCAAGGCGGTGCTTCTTTTGTGGATCATTTTTGTATTTATGTTTTGTGTTTGTCAAGCTTTGTCTGTTCATTGCCGCCTTGTGGTCACCTGCTGGGAAAGGTCTGGCCCCGGGGGTCTGGCCTCTTGGCTCTCTTGTGCGTTATGTTTTATTGTGTTTTTGTCACTTTCCCGTCAGGTGTGTTACTTGATTGTATCGATTCCTAATCTTTACCTCCTTACTTTGTATCACGTTTTCTTTTAATAAACCTAAGGCTGTATATAACATGTGATCACAGTGCAGGGCCTTTATTGAACATTGGGCCATAATTTGAGTAACCTTGGTAAAAGTCTAATGGGGGACGCCAGAAACCAAATTCCTAGACTCAATGCAGGTAGAGTTACATTAGATGAGGCTACATAACAAATATAAAGACTCTATGCCTTGTGGTTTCAGACGAGAAGATTTTTTTAGTTTTCATTTTGAAAATATATACTAGCCCATTTGACTACAACAATTTGAACAATTATCGAAGAGGGCCATATATTAAGAATCATTTCTGCCAAGTTTGGTCAAAATCCAGCCAGTAGTTTCGGTGGAGATGACTCTCCACTGAAGCAATTGTTGATGATGCATGACGGACATCAAATGATCTCAATAACTCACCTTGAGCCTATGACTCAAAACAGTTGAAAGAAATCCTCTCCTAATTCCCTTCTGATCAAACATAATATACTTAAGGAATAAAGAAACGCAACAAACACTTCGAGTCATTGTAAGCATACAATATGATGCAAGTTTTTAGTGCAAATTATATTTATCCATAGAAGCAGTATGTGTCCGTCAAATTACATCAGGTAAAACGTAATTATCGATTACGTAATCATTTTTGTATGCGTGTTACCAGCCTGACCCCCGTAGTAAACTGCTAAATCAGGGTCAATAAAAGCAAAGTTTAAATCAACCATTGGTTTATTGTTTTAAAAAGTCTTGGCATAGATTGCGGATCAAGCAAATGATCAAATGGCGTTTCTGTAGGATTCTGAAACGACTTAACGTCATTAACGTCAACTCTGAATACTGCGTGAAACGCGTAAACTTTCTTTTCTGCTTGAAATTTATTCATTACAAAGACGTTTTGTTCAAGGATTATGACTTAATATCTTCAGACGTCAAAAAATATCAATTCTGACGTCATACTTCGATATCCTACTTTTTAATGGTTTCCATAAGGTTTATGTGTTTTTCTAATGATAAAATGGTCCAGTGACAAAGTTAAGGTTACATTTAACAAGCTTGGTGTTCACTCTCGGCATATAATCAGATGTTTTCTCTTGCATTATGCCGTGTTTTGTTTGGCTGACGTCAATATAAACACCTAACCAGCGTATTTCTACGGTATCTGAAAAGTCAGTTTTTTCCAAGAAAGCATGTTCTGCTGTCTCTAGGTTTATCTTATCCCGTATATTCACCAGCGACCCAAACCCGACTGCTCTTAGTGACGTTTATTGTTTATCCATAACCATTGTGTATCTCGCAATTCAAGTAGCGTGTTTTGACGCAATATTTGACTGCATTACGAATATGATTGGACGTTTGTTTGATTTGTACATTGCCAAGTAGACGCCAAATAACCAAACATGGAAAAGACGGGGGTTCTTGATCATTATTCTGACGTTAACATAATATTTTACGTTTTCATATGTTTTCATCTAGTAGCGTAAAATGTAGCGTTAAAATGACGTTTTGGTATTTCATCAAATGCTATAAATATTCAATAAGAAATTTTCAAAAGAGATTTCAACAAACCGTCATTTAAACACGCAAAAATTATATTTTGTCTGTTGCGTTTCTTTATTCCTTAAGTATATGAACCTCTATGGGGAAAATGACTACGGGTGGCGGACATCGAATCCAAACAGTCTGTCAACTGTCTAGGTCTACGCAGCCATTTAACTTATAATATGAACCTCGTTCAGAGAAAACCCGTCTTCGGGCTGTCAGACCAAGTAAGGTTCAATCCAGCCAGCTCATATAAGGAGACTAACTAGTATACTATTTTTTTTCATGTAGTAAGTTAGGCTACTATACTTTTCAGACAGATGCCGTTGAGCATGTGTGGATGCGTAGGGTAATCTGCGCCTGTTTTGTACACTTGCAACAAAAATAGGTTTTCTCGCGTTGAGGCCTATATCATTTTGAATATCTTGATTTAATAATAAAGAAATGATGGATTCTAGCCAAATGTCTATATGCATTTCTTGTGACAAGATTGAAGATGGATTAATGCCATTTGTCATTTTAAATCATTGGCCAATGAGTTATGGCCATTTTGTTGCCAGATAATGTTTAGGTGTCATATGAGTGATGCTTTTAATTCCATATCAACTGGCTCAAAACAATATGTTTTAACCATTTAATCCATAATAATGCCTTTTAATAATGCCTTTGAAATATTACATATTTGGAAATATTATGGAAAATGGAGCATTTGCTCTTTTGGAACAAATGCTCCATTTTCCATAATATTTTCAAAAGTATTAAAACTTAACTTACATTTTCATGACTATGTCAATGTTGTCTAAAAAAAGAAAATGGTGTCATGATCTAAAATAGCCTATGGAGTTAAAGGGTTAATTTACATGCATTATCAGTACAATAGCTAATAAAAGGTTCGCAATGAGTTATTTGTCATGGATGCTCATATCTGACAAATCATGTTTTGAACACAGTGTAGATCAAGATCAGCTGGTTTCTAATAAGCCACTGAGCTAATGAATGTGCACACTGTTTTCCACTCTGTACATGTAAATGTTATCATACAATTAACTGGAATCCTACAAATTCATTGCATAACTTGGGGAGGAGTATACTGTGCAGTAAAACTATCTGTCATGCACATGTTAATGAAAGAACAAAACATAATTCTCACAAAGCAATTAATGGATTTTCGTACCATTTCTATTTGAATATTAGAGGTATTATATTAAAACAAACCAAAAAAAAACCCAATGAAAATGGGTTTCAAGATTCAACCCATCAAAACAATTCCAATATAATTCTATGTATAAATGTCTTTATTATGGTTGATTTTTTCTGTTGTTATGTATTTTTTGTAGGGATGGTGTATGGATGTTTGGGGTAGTTGGAGGGAGCTCCAAAGGCCTCAAATATCCAGGTGGTTTCCCACATGTCTTCATGGGTCTTTTGTCTTGCTGTTTCAATGTTTTTGTATAATGTCTGTATAACAGAAAGAATTAACTAAAAAATAAGTGAGAGGAAAATAAAAACAATGGAGTGGGTGTAGGGGAGGAGGAGCCCACAAAGGGAAAAAAAAACAAAAAAAAAACAAAAAAAAACCCAAGAAATATCTTTAAAAAAAGAGATATACGACGAAGTGACAGAAGACATGTTTGATATGAGTAAGGTGAGATTATGTTTTCGGTCAGCTGAGTTCAGTAAAGCGTTTGGCTTAAGGAATCTATGCTATTCCAAAATATCTATAGTGATGCTCCTATGGTACAAGATTGCTGGAATCTCGCAAAAATTCTAGTCTAGCCTTGCGCCCAAATGCTGCATATTTAAATAGCTAGTGTCATACATGCCTGGTGCAAAAAAATTTAAAACAGTAGTAGAATTTAGTTGACCATAACCTACAAATATTAGTTTGACTGTAGCCTACAAATATCGACAATTCTTCCCTACAGAAGAGTATTGTGCCATACATTATTTTTTTAAACCATGGATGCAGATATTTCTTCACATTTCTCGCGTTTTAACTATCATTCTTTCAGTGTCAATGTAAAAATCATATCTAAAACTAGTGAAAAAAAACTAAAAAAACATAGCATACTACTAAATCTTTGCGATAGATGAATAACCAATTCATGGCATGTAATTTCTTCCATACAGAGATCAAGTCAGCTTTTCACCAAAAATGAAATTATAAGACTTCATCTAAAAAAACAAGCTTAGAGGTACCTAGATTTTTTGGATTGTTGTCTAAATGTTTCTATGATTTTAGGAAAGAAGATACTAATGTGATCTCTGTCATGACCCTTCAACTGCAATCGCGACTAAATATCATCTGCTGTTTTGTCTGTGTAAGTCTCTGAAGCAAATGATGTGGACCTAGATTAGACTGCTCCTCTAGATCTGGGTCTACACTGTTTGTAATCTGAAATTAGTAATTGATGTAAGCATAAAACTTGCAACAGACGACTTCAGCAGATATTTTTTGATGTGTCATGCTCGGATCCAGAAAGTTTTGTCAGAGGGGGTCCAACTCGGACGTTCTTGTTTTTGTTTTTTAAATTGATGAGGGGAGAGTGGATCCAAATACCACTATAAGCGGGTCATCATCGGCCCCCAAACGAAGTTTCACTGGCGAGCCTATAATGGCCCAACACTGAATGCTGGCTTGGCAGCTTTGTGATTTTTCAGAGATCTGGACCAATATTGCTAAGAAACCCTTTATTTTTTTTTATTTTTCAGGGGGGGGGGGTGGGTACCCCCTCTCCCACCCTCTGGATTCGCGCATGTGCGTTTTTTTTTGTAGCAGACCAAGAAAAAGAGACAATGAAAGCAACAGTCACATATTTCCCCAAAATTTTCGGGTTATTTCTTGTTGACTAAACAACTAAAACTTTACCAATACTAAACAAAAGTGCAAGCATCAACTTGGAATCACATGGGATTCGTTCTGTCAAATTAAAATGCAGAAAGTGACGGTACTATGATTTATTAAAGCTCAGATGCTAATCCAACGGGGGATTTGTTTCACATGCAAAAGAACAAATTCCTAACTGCTATTGGCATTTTTATTTAGTATGCTAATTTGGTAATTTAAAGGAATTCAGCGTAAGACTTTGTTAAAGGAAATGAAAAAGTAGTGTGAGACGCATTTTAGATTAATTTTAGCCGCTTCATGCTGTAATGGAATGCATTTTAAATATTCACTCTTTGACTGCTTGTGGCAGCTTTTATTGTCTGCTAACTCTTGCGAACAGTTATGAGCCTGATCAGGCCCGACAAAAAGTCGGGCCTGATCTAGATCTAAACTGTTTGAATTTCTGAAAGTATTCATTAAAGATTTATTTTTTTTAATTAATTTTGGGGAAAAATCAGCAGATGACAAAATGGCATGCAAAATTATCCAGCATGCAGTTAAATGCTTAGTGTCTGGTGATGGATTAAAATTTTGCTGCATTTTGGCTGCTCTTCCGATTGCATATTAGCTTTCACTTCACACGATGTAGTTCCTTAGATATTCTGATTAGTGATGAACCAATTAATCCAAATCGATAAAGGACCTCTCTTAGTATAATAGCAAATTGGTCAAAAATAAATTTCAAGACCAACAATTTACTTTCCTTCAAGTGTAGTGCTCTTAAAAGACTTTCCTTATATTTGCTGCCCATTAAATTAGTTTTTGTATCTTTATAAATTTAGTGAAAAAGAAATGTGTTAAAGTCAGATTTCATGAACGTATATAGGAAAAAGAAAACCTTTTTATTAAGTATTTCCCCTCTTAAACTGAAGAAATACTTTTGCACATAGTTGTATTTCTCCATGTTGAATATTATGCCCGAGCTGAGCACTAAATTTATCATGCTCATAAATGTTAAAATGCCAACATTTGTTGGCATTTTAACATGCATTAGCATGAGAAGTACAGCAATTGAGAGTTTAAATGTGATGTCTTAATATTTTTCAACTGTTAAGTTTTTAAAAGCAATTAAAATTTCGTGCTCAGTGGAGTTGAGCATGAAAAAAAGTTTTTTAACCTTGGGGCCTAGTGGGAGGTGGGTGGAGATAGGCATGTAAATTAAATGAGAAATAAGAAAAATTGTTTTCCATTACACTCTTGAGGCTTTTGTTTGTTGGGTTTGATTCTTTACATCCCAGTCAACAGTTTTTCAGTATGTCGAGACAATTTGTTTGATTTGATTCTTTACGTCCCATCAACAATCTTTCATTTAAACAGGGACGGGTTTTCCTGGGTTGAACCAGTACTAAGCTAGGATAAATGTGTTTTGCTCAAGGACCACAATGCAGTGACGCCAGTGAGGCTCGAACCCGCAGCCTCTCGGTCTTGAGTCAAGCTCTCTACCACTGAGCCACTGCGCTCCCATGTCAAGACAGATCATCCTGGGTTGAACCAGTGCTAAGCAGTGAATAAAGTGCCTTGCTCAAGGACACAACACAGGGACCCCGCCCACGGTGAGGCTCAAACCAGCAACCCTTCCATCCCTTGTCCAACGCTCTTCTGAGCCACTGCACTCCGCACTATTGAGGCCTGTAAAATTGTTTTTTAACTATCAATATGCTCTTCAGCTTTTTCTATTCAATTTGTTAGACAGCTTGATTTAACCAGTAAAAACATATTAAGTCCCCATGGCCAGGAGCTATAGTTACCATCTGTTTAGAGTCCACGATTCTGTTGTTCGTTCAACTTGATGTTTTTATCTCAAAGTGTTTAGGTTGCTGTTTAAACCTGGTTTTGTGATGTTCTAGCTCAGCAATCATCTTACTGAGCTTTGCTTATTGTGTTTGTGCTATTGTCATATGATGTCGCATGTGGGAGTGATATAACCTCATTTATTTAAATTGGTAAACATCCAATGTTTTACATATTCAGTAACGTTATGTAATGCATCCATTAAATGGTAACATATTATACAAAAATCTTGACTTATTTATGCTAAAAACGTGATTTCAAAGTAATATTTTAGTGTCATGTGATAAATAAAATCTAACAGTAAACTTGCCGTGAGTTGGTCTGCAGTTTGTGATTGTGGTATTTCCTGATCATGCTCACTTTTTGCTGCGAAAAAGAAATAAAATGCTAGACAAGCATCTCTTTTCCCCAACTTGTTTAATGAATTGAGCCGCGACATGAGATTTCCAACAATGTGGTATGTGTGACCAGCAAAGCCTCAGATCAGCCTGCGCATATGCGCAGTCTGCTCAGAACCTCTGCTAGTCGATGAAATATTCTATGAGTGTTAAGCTGACTGAACATCATTATGCAGTTTTAAGCTTAAAAGGAGGCTGTACAGGCTCGAACGAGTCTACACTTGTAGAAATGCCACATTGTTGGAAATCACATGTCGCGGCTCAATTCAATAAAGCATGAGCACTCCTGTAAGTTCCTCTATCTCTATGTGTCATGTTGATTTGTCTGTGTTCTTGTGTCTCTTCCTCTGGGTGCCAACACTTGGACTGTAGTCTATGAATGTGACAATTCCTATAATTGAAAAAACCGCATGCTACTAACAGTAATGTTTCAGCCGGCTCAAACCAATGTACATGTATTAATAAGGCAATTCACATGCTGTTGATGCATGGCTATTTTACTTTACGTATACACATTCTGGGGCCGTCACAAAAATTGACGTCGTCACTTGCATAGAAGTGAACGTACTTTTGTGACCTAAGCAGAGTTCTCTCTAACTCCAAATTAGGATTATTTTACTCCAGCTTTCTGATTCTGACTCCAACATTTTCAAAAGTGCCAATAGAAAAGTATGGTAAAACTCCAAGTTTTTCTGGCAAACAGCATTTTTACTCCTATTTTCAAAATCCTAGTGAGAACTCTGCTAACTCTGTGCCCTGGAACAGGCATTTACAAAACCACTTTTAAGCCCCACTATAGGTAAATTGAACTTTTCAAAGCATTTTTTTCCAAAGTTTTCAAGCGAAATGAAAAAAGTCAACAAGCAATGCTTATTGGATACCCCCGCACAGTAAGAGTCAGTGAAAAAACTTGGCAAGTTATAGTTCAAACCAGCAGACCTTAGTTTTGAAAAGAAGATTTCAGTAGAATCTGTGCAAACAAAAATTATAAACTCCTTCATGCATATGTTCAATGTGTCTACATTGTATCCATAAAGTATCAAATTGCTCCATCAAAAGCTGTGGTAGGAGTTGATCGGCCCATAAAGGCACTATCAATGCATATACAAAAGCCATATAAGGGAATAATTGTCTAAGTTCTCACAGCTGTCATTTTGTCAAAAATCATTTTTTCTGAACCGAACTCCTTCATGCATATGGTCAATGTGTCTACATTGTATAGGCAAAGTATCAAATTGCTCCATTAAAAGCTGCGGTAGGAGTTGATCGGCCCATGAAGGCACCATCTATACATATACAAAGCCGTATTAGGGAAAAATTGTCTAAGTTCTCACAGCTGTCATTTTGTCAAAAATTAGTTTTCTGAACCAAACTCCTTCATGCATATGTCCAATGTGTCTACATTGTAAAGGCAAAGTATCAAATTGCTCCTTAAAAAGCTGTGGTAGGAGTTGATCGGCCCATGCAGGCACCATCTATGCATATACAAAAGCCCTATTAGGGAAAAATTGTCTAAGTTCTCACTGCTGTCATTTTGTCAAAAAAAATATTTCTGAACCAAACTCCTTAATGCATATGTTAAATGTGTCTACATTGTATAGGCAAAGTATCAAATCGCTCCATCAAATGCTGCGGTAGGAGTTGATTGGCCCATGAAGGCACCATCTATACATATACAAAAGCCTTCTCAGGGAAAAATTGTCTAAGTTCTCACAGCTGTCATTTGTCAAAATTATTTTTTCTGAACCAAACTCCTTCATGCATATGTCCAATGTGTCGACATTGTATAGGCAAAGTATCAAATTGCTCCATCAAAAGCTGTGGTAGGAGTTGATGAAGGCACTATGTATGCATATACAAACACCTTATTAGGGAAAAATTGTCTAATTTCTCACAGCTGTCATTTTGTCAAAAATTATTTTTTCTCAACCAAACTCCTTCATGCATATGTTCAATGTGTCTACATTGTATAAGCAAAGTATCAAACTGTTCCATCAAAAGCTGTGGTAGGATTTGATTGGCCCATGTATGGCCTATAATAGCATAGGCATAAAACCCTATATTAAAAGCCATTTAGAACTACAAAGGGAAATAACTCTTAGACTAATAGAATTGGCCCCTAGCCCTTACTTTTTTTTTCTAAAGTATTTGTCTTGCATATATGAACATGTTTGCAAGGTTTGATGAAAATCCAGCAATGACTCTTCAAGATATTAAGAAAACAAAACGTTACGGACGGACGGACGCACGGACACACGGACGTGAAAACAGTATACCCACCACAAACAAAGTTTGCGGGGGTATAAAAATGACTTTATGCAATAATAGCGATCAAACATGGTTTTCTGATACACTTACATCTGCTAGACTCCTCGGGGGCTGTTAAAGCCCTCACCTTTAGGCTCTGGTTTCAACACTGCCCTCGGGGTCCAGCAGATGTTAATGCATAGAAAATATTGTTTGATCCCTATGCTCATATTCACATATTATTGACATTTTATGATTAAGAGACAAAGATTCCAAGTCTATTCTAGACAGTGGAATTGGGGAATTCCACCCTTCCCCCTAGAATTTTTGAAAAATTCGCATTTTTGAGAGAAATGAGGATATTTAGTCTAGACATATCAAAACAATTAAGTAAAATACTTGCTTTTCATTAAAAATCTCTGAAATTTTTAAATCCTAGAATATACACTGAAAATAGTGCATTTTTCTTTCTGTTAACCACAAAAGCTGCACCATCGTTGGTTGAGACATTTACAAGCTACTTTGTCTCAACACTGCCAACATCTACATGTTGCTTTAGTCATCCAATCTGAGCAATTAAAAACAAACACTAAATGTTTACAAAGGAATCTATTTTGTTGCTACATATGCTTTAGTTGTATGTTATTATATTTCTGCATTATGTTCAAAAATGACCAAGGTAATTCTAAGATTGAAAGGCCATGCAAATAAATATTGCATCCTAGAGAATGATCGTCAAAACAATACCTAAATGAACAACATTAACAACTGAGATTTTGTCCAAGTTGATGTTAGTACAGTGAAACCTGTCTTAAGCGGTCACTCAAAAATAATCAAAACAAAGGCCTTTAAGACAGGAGATAGCTTATTGCAGGTCGAATGTATTGCAGAATACTCTCTTGGAGTATTCTGCAATATTTCCACCTGTATTAAGCTACCATCTGTCTTTAAGGCCCTCGTTTTTCCTTTTTTTAAGCCACCATCTCTATCTGCCTCTCTGGAACACATGGGACAGCACATAAGATTTTAGTACTTATCCCATCAGCGAGCAAAGAAGGCTCAGGCCAGCCTGTGCAAATGTACTCACACCAGAATCTTACACAGCTGGCATACACAATGCATGAATGTAGATGAAGACCTCTAGCCAAGCTGAATGTTTCAACATGGCATTTATAAAGAGGCATTAGACTTTGGTACTTATCTCATGTATAAAGGCATTCTTTAAACATCCCGAGTGTGTAATTAAAAAAATATTTTTCTTATTTCTCAACCAAAACATATGTTGTGGGTACTCAAAAGAACCGTCTCAATGAGCACCCAAAACACATATTTCAATTGACAGATAAAAAAATAATTACAATTTTATGCTCAAAAAAGTTTCCTTACCTGGACCTATGCATGCACAACTATCTTGTGGGGTTAGACTAAAGGCCTATAGTTTTGCCCGGGCCTTAATCTATCTCCCTTCTTTGAATGTGCGAGCAGTGAAGGCGGCTGCAAGAATATTGCCCTCATCGCGACAAAACCTGTCTTCTGGTTTCCGACAAAGTGAGAATCAAATCAGCCTGCTCAGCCACACAGACTAGCTAGAAAAATGAAACTTCGCTTGAAGCGTGCTTAGATATGGTACTTTACAAAAGGTGAATAACAAAGACGCTGATCAGACTGCGCGGATGCGCAGGCTGGTCTGCGCCTCTGTTGTTCGCAAACTCCCGAAGACAGATTTTATCGCGTCGAGGCCCATATGTTGATGGGCTGGCTTGTCTGCAGCTTAGTGGCTTGCATATGTGATTAGTTCCATATTCCTATGAACTGGCACACATTTTTGTACTGCAGGACAATTTTCAACCCTTAGCCTGCTAATATTCATTATCCTGAAAATGTTGTCTGCTTTTTACGTCTACTGCATTAAAATCAAATGCACTTCAGACTAGGTTTATCATGGGAGCAAACAATATGATTATGAACCCTAAACAGACTGCTCCCCTGGGTTCATATTGTTTGCAATACAGGCAACTTTAGAAGATAAGCAGACGAAAAAAATCATGACTGGCAAAAGGGTTATAAATGAGCCTTTTTTACTTGATTTATTTTATAATCAATGTTCTACTATATAAAATTTAATTATGTATTTCTTATCTAAATTGGTATCATCAATTTAATCCTTAAAGCGCCAATCATGGCTGCAGCAGACAACAAATTTTGCAACATCTTTCCTAATTTTTTTAAAATGATAATGCACAATATTTCATGAGAATCGTCTGCTGGCAGACGATTCAAATGAAATATCATGCCTTATTTGTTATTTATGAAAAAGCAGCAAAAATTGAAATTGTTGTCTGCTGCAAATTATAGGTGGCGCTTTATGGGTTAAGTGCAAAACTAAAGCAGAATTACATGATTAATGTTTCAAAAGGCAAATCACAATGAGCTGTACACACCCTTATCAAAATTTTCATCTGTTAAACCAGTCCGAACAAAGGAATCAATACTCAAAATCTCAAACACTGTATCTAATGCCGTTCTCCATGCCTCTACTTTTGTTGCATAATCATCGAAATAAACATTTGTGTTCCAGTCATAAATGTTATCATAGGAGTTATCACAGTCTGCAGACTGGTTCTGGGATATATCGTAATTAACAGACTGGTTACTTTGCTCTAATGAATGTTCACAGTCCATGGACTGGCTCTCAAATAAGTCTTCTTGATTGTCACAGCTTTCCAACTGGTTAATCACTGTTCCAGTATGGGCAGCCAGTACTCTCTGATCAAAGCCTGTATTGGCTAGGTATGTATCAACATATTCCTTGAAGGCAGTAGCTAATTCCTCAAAGACAATGGACAAGTACTTTTCTGAACCTTTTTTCTTCCTTTCATCTTCTGAAATAAAATACTGTATTTGCTATAATTATCGCACACTTATCCTATTCAACCTAATAAGTGCATTTCCTACTATAAGAGCAAACTGAGTCCATTTTAGCTCATAAATGCACAATTTATTAATTTTAATGTCAGATATACACTTTGTCCCGATGATATATACTGAACAAAAGTGAAAACGCTACACCCGAATTGTTTGACATTTATATACAAAATGAAGCAAGCCAGTAAAGCAAATGAAAATGTATCTGAATGTCCAAAGACTGTGTTATGCATAACAGTAAAAGTATTACGGATGTTGTTACAAGTAAAGACATGAAAGCCATTTAAATGTGACAGTGGTCCAATATTTCAGGTTACAAATTTGAAATCTCACACTGTTTAGTAGGCCTTCAGAAATCCAGTCCAATTGCACAAAATGGTAGTCTGGACATGCAACTACCAGAAATGTCAAGGACTTATCACAAGTGTGTTTTGATCGTTTAGAAAATCAATTTTGAAAAGCAGGGTTTTCATCAACTTTGCCAAGCTTGAAATTTTATGACTGAATCTCCATAGGAAAATCGATGTGCTGTTGCTTCTTAGTCTGGGGACATTAGCCCTTAAAGCGCCAAGAAAAAAATGCATCTGAAAATGTTGTCTGCTGAAGTCATCTGCTGCAAATAATTGCCTAACATTACTGACAAATTAAATATAGAATCAAACAGCGTGGACCCAGAACAGACTGCAGTCTGATCTGGGTCCACACTGTTTGCCATATAGAGGCTTCTTAAACATTTCAGCAGATGAGAATAGCAGACGACTTTTGTTGCGATTGGCGCAGTAATGGTTTAGTAGTCCAGAAATGGTAGGAACAATGTGCTGATAGGTCATTGACAACTAATTTAGCAAAAGAAAATGTATCGAAAATAGTGATAAATCGAAGAAAAATTCCCTATTTGTTTTTGCCAAAAGGAGACAATTTACAAATTTGATAAATAAGAAATTGATTTCTGAGCTTGTCTCAAGTGATAAGTCAGTTTTCTTGTGTTTTAAGCATCATGGGTATCACCAATTTCTGATAAGCAAACTTTTTTTGCGCATGCGCAAAATTCAGAAAATAAAGCTTAAAAAAAACAAGAAATGTCACAAAAACGTGACGAATGCCCCCAAAGGAATTGGTCTAGTATAAGATACATTTGAGGAAAGATAGCTGTAATATAGCACGAAAAAACTAGAAATGAGGCCAGAAGTCAATGTCAAGGTCAAAGTGACTCAAAATGGTATGCACCACCCCAAATTTGGGATTCCTACATCAAATAATATAGGAGATATGCTCTGGACACAATAATTCTTGAAAATGAGGTCAGAGGTCAAGGTCACAGTGACCCAAAAATGGTTTGTGACACTCAGGCATCCCAAGATGCATTTACATACCAAATTTGGAATTCCTATTTCAAAGAATATAGGAGATATGCAACAGTTTCTAGAAACTAGGTCAGAGGTCAAGTTCAAGGTTACAGTGACTAAATTATGGTAAGCGACACTTCGTCATCCCAAGATGCATCCACACACCAAATTTGAGATTCCTACCTCAAATTATATAAGAGATATGCTCTGGACATGATTATTCTAAAAACTAGGTCAGAGGTCAAGGTCACAGTGACCCGAAAATGGTACATGACACTCCGCTATCCCAAGATGCATCCACACACCAAAATTGGAATTCCTAACTCAAAGAATATATGAGATATGCTCGGGACACAATAATTCTTATAACTAGGTCAGAGGTCAAGGTCACAGTGACCCAAAAATGGTATGTGACACCCCGTCATCCCAAGATGTATTTACACACCAAAGTTGGAATTCCTATCTCAAAGAATATAGGAGATATGCACCAGACTAAATGCAGTTTCTAGAAACAAGGTCAGAGGTCAAGTTCAAGGTCACAGTGACCCAATTATGGTACACGACACTTCTACATCCCAAGATGCATCCACACACCAAATTTGAGATTCCTACCTCAAATAATATAAGAAATATGCTATGGACACGATTTTTCTAAAAACTAGGTCAGAGGTCAAGGTCAAGGTCACAGTGACCCAAAAATGGAACATGACACTCCGCTATCCCAAGATGTATCCACACAGCAAATTTGGAATTCCTAACTCAAAGAATATAAGAGATATGCTCCGGACACAATAATTCTTAAAACTAGGTCAGAGGTCAAGGTCACAGTGACCCAAAATTGGCATGTGACACCCCCTTATCCCAAGATGCATTTACACACCAAATTTGGAATTCCTATTTCAAAGAATATAGGAGATATGCACCAGACTCAATGCAGTTTTCAAGAAACTGGGTCAGAGGTCAAGTTCAAGGTCACAGTGACCCAATTATGGTACGCGACACTTCGTCATCCCAAGATGCATCCACACACTAAATTTGAGATTCCTACCTCAAATAATATAAGAGATATGCTCCGGACACGATTATTATAAAAACTAGGTCAGAGGTCAAGGTCAAGGTCACAGTGACCCGAAAATGGTACGCGACACTCCACCATCCCAAGATGTATCCACACACCAAATTTGGAATTCCTACCTCAAAGAATATAGGAGATATGGACCGGACACGAAAGCGGGACGGACGGACTGACGGACGGACGGACGGGCGGACTGACGGACGGACTGACGGACGGACGGACAATGCGATTACTATATGCCTCCCAAAGTTCCTTTGGGGGCATAAAAATAACATATCCGAAACATCAAACAAGACAAATGGATGAAGTTTCAACAAATCGTTTGCTGGATGTCTGGGAAACATTATCAAGTTTTAATAAATACCTTTTGCCCAATACTTTGTCACGAAAATAAAATATGGTAGTGTAGCCTTTTCACTTTTGCTCAGTATATTAAGCCTGATTGAAGATATTGGGTCTGACTGTCTGTAGAAAAGCAGCCCCAAAATCATGATATGCAAGCATAATCCTGAAAATGTTAAACAATTTTTTTCTGTCAAAAAAGGTAAAGTGTTTTGTCTCTTCTTAATACTGTATGGTTTCGCAGCAATTATTTAAAGCTATGAGGAATAGCCTGAACTAAGCTATGTACTAAAGGACCAAATCTTGACTCAGAGGCATTTAGGTTAAAATACAGCTTTTGAGTGTACTTAATATACAGGACTTTAGATAAGAGAGGGTAACAGAAAAATAATGTTCTTATTTCTCAACCAAAACATATGTTGTGGGTACTCGGTTCTTTTGGGCACCCAAAACATGCGTTAAAACTGATGAGTTAGAAAATATTTACAATTTTACGCTGAATTTTTTTGTTTATCTAAACCTGTGATATAGGTGTCAAAAACATGAAACTCATATTTTTGACACCTTTATAAGAACATTCAAATAGGCTGTTAGCTATCATACAAGCCAAGTCTAACAAATTTTTGAAATACTGAAATTACAACCAGAAAGCCCTAAATAATATCATGAACTATCAACCCTTCTATCTCAAGTCTATAACTCAACCACTGAGCCACTGCACTCCTCATGAAATGGAAGAAAATCCAAGTTCAAATCATGAGACTTAAAATGGGTTGTTGGCATGTTGTTACAGGGTTCATACAGGCAAGTTTGTGTAAAATTCAAGGACTTTTCAAGGACTTCTAAAGGACTTTCCTACTGTTTTCAATGACTGAAAACTTATGATAAATACTGATTTACACATTCAAATTCTACACGTTCAAATTCTAATTTTGAAATGCTAGACTGCAATACCAAAGATATAACTTTTAGAAAATAAGTATAAAATTGTGGTGCCTTTATTTGGTGCAGCATATGCTGCGCCAAATAAAGGCACCACAATTTCATATTGATTTAGGTCTCCAAATACAGTGTTGAATCCTCCTATAAATGGTAAAATCCAAGGATTTTTCAAGGCTTTTGAGCATTTTTCAAGTACTTTTCAAGGCAAATTTAATTTTCAAGGACTTTTCAAGACAAACCTGTATATTCAAGTACTTTTCAAGCCTGTGTTAACCCTGTTACATGAGAAAAAAAAATTAACCAAGAAAAATGATATCTTAATGCTTTAGCAGCAGTTGCAGTGTGATTTTGTTTGGAATCAGGTGAAATGTGCAAGAATAATGATCACAAATGTTGTTTTGTAATTGCACTTGCCAGAGCCCTTGGGAAATGTTTGAACACGAGACCAATAGGCCCCCAGATAAAGTCCTTAGTGTAACTGAAAATCATTTTTCTTATTTCTCAACCAAAACATATGTTGTGGGTACTCAAAAGAACCATCTCAATGAGACGGTTCTTTTGAGCACCCAAAACATATGTTAAAATTGATGGGTAAGAAAATATTTACAATTTTACGCTGAAAATTTTTGTTTATCTAAACCTGTGTGTAGCTAATGTTACTGTATTACCTGCTCTCTTTTCACAGAACTTCATACAGTTGATCTCTGTCTTGGCACCTCCTGGTAACACAAAACCAGTCTTCAAGGAGGAGACAACCATGAACAAACAGTCCCATAACTCTTGCTCTTTCAAGCTGGCAATCTGATCTGTCAGCTCACTTAATAGCACAGTCTGAAACAAATTGTGCATCGCAGAAACCCATTAAATATTTACATGTGTGTAAGAGAGTGTGAATAACACAAGATTTGCTTAGCTCTTTCCTTGCTAGGGGGGACTTTTTGTCTATTGATAACCTTTGCAAACAGTTTGGACCCAGAATAGAACCGAATTAATGTTGGTCCTGATCTGAATCCTAACTGTTTGAGACTCTAATAGTATTCCTGAAAGATATTTTTGAAAAGATTAAATGATTTGAAAAAAGTCAGCAGACGACAACCTAATCATGAACAATTACCCAGCATGCAATGAGTTAAGCTTTAACATCACGACTGCAGCCGACGACACATTTTGTGACATCTTTCTAAATTTTCCAAAAAAAAAATATATGATATTTCATGAGAATCGTCTGCCGACAGACGATTCTCATGAAATATCATACCTTATTTGTTATTTTTGAAAAAGCGGCAAAATTTGACATTGTTGTCTGCTGCAAATTATAAGTGGCGCTTTATGGATTAAATAAGGAATGTGAGAATTACAAAAAACATCACTTTAAGTCTGCAAGTTAACTTTTTGGTTGATTTATCTGAGGGCAATGCAGGGAACACATGTGCCAAATTATATTCAAATCTGCCCAGTAAATCAGATAAGGAGATTTTTTAAGCTTTCCCTATTATGTATGGCAACATTGCATGTTTTGAACAGATCTTAATAATTTGAACAATCTTGGTAGAGCGTACCCAGTTGACTGACAATAAGATTTTTTAAAGTTTTTCCTATTACAGGTGGTCATCCAAGCAGGTCCCCAGATAAGAGTTATGAGTGTGTAACTGAAAATTATTTTCTTATTTCTCAACCCAAACATATGTTGTGGGTACTTGATGAGACTGTTCTTTTGAGCATCCAAAACACATGTTTAAACTGATAGATAAGAAAATAATCGCAATTTAATGCAAATTCTTTTTGCTTAACTAGCCCTATGCATCCAAGGACCATTTGTAATTTAAAAACATTTTAAAGTGCCAAATTATATACAGCAATGGGGTTGAGTCACAAGTTCTCACAACATTAGTTATCACCCAGAGGGTCATTTGAGCCGAACCATTTTCAAATCACAAAAGTATTTTTTTTAGTTTTTAGATCTACCTATAAACGTATAAAAAAAAACTTACTCCTCTTTTAAGCTGCCAAATTATTTTCGCATCAGCCAGCAGTTTTTTTACAAGAAGATTTTTAAAGTTTTATCTTTCTGTTACCATGGCAACCAGAATTTTGCATAGACTAGAAATTTTGGAACAATTTTGAAAGCGGACCCTCCATTGATAATTCCTATGAAGTTAGGTGAAATTGCACCCAGTGGTTTGGGAAGAGATGTTGCTAAGGCCAGATTTTTTTTATTAGTTGATTGACTGGAATTTTTTTTTTTAAATTAAGGGTTGGGGAGACAAAAAAAAAAGAAAAAAGGATATAAAAATGACCAGTTAACTGTTAACTGGTCATTTTCAGAGCTTTTTCTTTCTTTTTTTTTTTTTTTAATTTTCAGGTTTTTTTTGTGTTTTTTTTTTATATATATATCTCCAGATCTAGTAAAGTAAACCAACAGTCTGTATTAAATCTTTAAATCCTGCATAGGACAATCACTTTTGACAGTGTCATTCTAAAAAATACACAAACAGAACCTCAAAAATATATTATTTTTTTCAACAAAACAAATAATATTTAGAGTCGGCGGATAAAAAATTTTTTTTAGAAATTAATTTTTTCTTCTATTTTCTGGTAAACTACAGTAGGAGGGTTCGTACATCAGCTTATAAAAAATTCTGGCCTTAGCAAATTGTTGACAGACTGATGACAGACAGACTGGCAATGGACATTAGACCATCACAAAAACTCACACTGAGCCCAAGGCTCAGGTGGATGAGGTAAGCTAAAACATAATGGTTTTGATGAGACTGTGCTGATGCACAGATATGTCTGAGTCTTTGATGCTTGCTTGCGCAACAACTTACATTTTTGCTAGAGCAGGCTAAGGAAATATCCAAATATAATGTCTTTCTGATTGCATGCCTCCTGCAACATGCATCATTTTTGACAGATAAAATTACTTGCTCCTAAGGGTGTCATGAAAATCCAAATAATTTCAGATGTTTTAGGATTATATATCTATTTTCATTTTATCTTACCATATTCCTCCTTATAAGCAAACAATGCTTTTATAAGCCAGGGAAGATGAAATAACAAAATTTGACACTTGTCCCGGGACAAGTAAAAGATCATAATGTACTTGTCCAAAGAAAATGCTCACTTGTCCCAAAGAAAAGATAACTTAGTTTAGTCCATTCTGTGCTGTATCATCAGTGATTTTATTTGGCCATTTGTACCGCCTTATATGGGAGTCGTTCCCAATCAAAAAATGGCCTTTATTATCCCAAGCTCATGTATTTTAGTACTTATTTTCCACATTTTTATTATATATTTTCCCAAATGTGAAGGAAATGAAATGGTAGCTTCCCAAAATCCCAAATAAAATCACTGATTCACATATAAACTCTTTCGAAAATATCATGAAACCAAAAACATACTCTTTTGGAAACAGTGTAGATCCAGATTGGCTTGCTTCTAAAGAAGCCAGCTGATCATGATCTACACTGCTTTCCATACAACACATGAGTTCACAAAAATCAATCTAAACATGAAGTACATAATTGTATTAACTTTCTGTTTTTACTTGTCCCTAGGACAAGACAAGTAAATTGAAATTTCTAACTTGTCCTGAATGAACTGGGACCAGGTCAGATAAGTCAGGCATGGTATTTCCACACCCCTGTATAACCATAGGTTGTTTGTACAATATATAAACTTCTGATTTCCCGTCAATCCAGTTGTTTAATTTACATTTCATTAATGTGGATTCATTCAATCGCAGGTTTAGATAAACTAAAATTTTGAGCGTAAAATTGTAAATATTTTCTGACCCATCAGTTTTAACAGATGTTTTGGGTGCTAAAAAGAACCGTCTCATTGAGTACTTTTGAGTACCCACAACATATGTTTTGGTTGAGAAATAAGATAATTAATTTTTTCGTATGCACTCTAAACTGAAGGCCTGATTCAATGAATAAAAAATAGTGTGGATCCTGATCAGACGGCTTCTGATAATCAGCTAGGGCTACAAATAGGAAGGATGTGAAACATTTTAGACTCAGACATTTTTTGTTGCCAATAATATAAACTGCCAAAGGGCAATGCCTGTGACAGCTCTCTTTTTTTTTTTTTAATATGGTTATCCGGATTCTAATTATGCACGTCAGTGCTTGTTTACCTTTAAAATCTTTGTTTAGTCTCAAATTTGAGTGTTGCAAGGCACATAAAGCTGCACAAAAAAAATCAGCATAAAGATGTAAATACTTTCTTACCCATCAGTTTTTACAGATGTTTTGGGTGCTCAAAAGAACCGTCTCATTGAGATGGTTCTTTTGAGTACCCACAACATATGTTTTGGTTTAGAAATAAGAAAATTAAATTTTCGTTACACACTCTTAACTAAAGTCCTGAAGCTGCATATCATCAAATGAAATATGACGTAATTAATGACATCAAACTATTTTTGACAGTATACTATTTTTGACAGTATATCCACTATTCCACTATTATCGCAAATTTCTAATGTTATCAAACCAGACATTGTGACACAATTATAGCAACTTCCTTAGAAATGCAGTTACATGACGTATATGATATTTTAAAAGTAGCAAACAAATTGGTCAATTTGCAACAATATTTTACCTGTAAACAGGCTGTTGAAACCTTCAGTATCAGGTCATATCTTTCTAATTCACCTTTATCCATCCAATCAGGGGACAATGGCAGCAAAGTTACATCACAACACACATTCATCTGGAAATACAAAAAGAAATGCTGCATTTTTGCTATATTTCCAGATACTTTAGGCAGGAATGAAATACAGTGCAGATTCTGATCAGACTCCTGCTGTCCTAGATCAGCCTTCTACTGAAAAGTGGGACCGACAATCATTAAAGACACGATTAATTAGCATTCTCCCTAAGAATCATGCAGATGGTGATAAGTAGGGAGCGCAGTGGCTCAGTGGTAGAGTGCTTGACTCGAGACCGAAGGGCCGCGGGTTCGAGCCTCACCGGCGTCACTGCGTTGTGATCCTTGAGCAAGACACATTTATCCTAGCTTATTACTGGTTCAACCTAGGAAGACCCGTCCCGCATAACTGAAAGATTGTTGAGTGGACGTAAAGAATCAAATCAAACAAACAAAATAAGTGACTAGTCACAGAAATTAATATATTTACCTCCATTTAATCAGACTTGTTGAAAAACTTTCACAAAACAAAGCATTCCCTTTTTCTGACAGTGGTTGCCATGGAAACCGGACATTAAGATTTCTTGGAGATTGGCGGAGAGTTGCCCAAGGAAAATTGTGAAATTGACACTTTTCAGGCTGGCTTTTGTGATACTAGTTTTATTTTGATTACATTCACTGCTAGCTCCCTTTAGAGGACCACATGAGTTGTACACAAAATTTAAGTGAAAAATGAAATATGCCGTTTGTATTGTGTTGCCTAGCAACAAATGTGACACCATGGAAACCAATTTTCAGAACAGTGTACTACAAATTGACCATTTTCAAACTTGATTATCTTTTTACAGCAAAGCTGTATATGAACGACATATATAGTGTCTGAATAACCAATGTCTGGTTTACAAATGCCATGAATAAAAAAACTCAAAATGTTTGTGATTTTTGTTTCCATGGCAACGAAACTAACTGACCGTAAGAAATTTTACAAAATACTCCAATTTCAAAGCAAATTATCTTGTTTATGAAAACAGAAATATGGATAATTTATACATATTCTGGCAAGTCCACATCTTATTTACAAATTCCAAAAAATGAAAATAATAATATTTATAAAATTTAGGTTACCATGGCAACCAAACCATCAGATAGTCCGTGATTTTGCAAAAAACGAGCATATTCAAAGCAAAATATCTCCCCTAAACAAAGGATTTGATTGTTTGTTTATGTACACATTTTTTTACTAGCACCTGATTTTCATTATCAAATTCAAATTAACAAATGAATTATCTCAATTCATGTTACCATGGCAACCGAAACATCATACCATCAGCGATTTCACAAAAATGGCAAATTCAACGAAAATGGCATATTCAAAGCAAACTATCTCCTTCCTGCATGACAGAATATGAAAGATTTTTAACATATTTTACATACTATACATCTGCAATACAAACACAAAAAAATAGTTTTTTTTTAAATTCCTGATTATAGTCACCATGGCAACAGGAATTGCCAAAAATGGTTTTACTCTTTAGAAAAGAAATGTTACGAAAAATGAATTTGCCCATGGAAAAATGTGAAATTGAGACTTTTCAGTCTGGCTTTGTGATACAAGTTCTTTTGATAATATTATCTACTAGGTCTGTTTAGAGACCCACATCAGTTGAACACAAACTTTTTAATGAAAAATGTAAAACATGCCATTTGCATTATGTTCCCTAGCAACAAACATGTAACCATGGAAACCAATTTTTAGAACTCTAAAAATTGACCTTTTTCAATCTGAATAACTTTTTTACAGCAAAGCTGTATATGAACGACATATATAGTGTCAAAATAACCCATGTCTGATTTACAAATGCCATGAATAAAAAAAATCAAAATGTTTATAATTTTTGTTTCCATGGCAACGACACTAACTGACCGTAAGAAATTTTACAAAATACTCCAATTTCAAAGCAAATTATCGTGCTTATGCAAACAGAAATATGGATGATTTATACATATTCTGGCAGGTCCACATCTTATTAACAAAATCCAAAAAATGAAAATAATATTAAAAAAATTTATGTTACCATGGCAACCAAACCATCAGATAGTCCGTGATTTTGCAAAAAAACGAGCATATTCAAAGCAAAATATCTCCCCTAAACAAAGGATTTGATTGTTTGTTTATGTACACATTATGTAACTTGCACCTGATTTTCATCATTAAATTCAAATTAACAAATGAATTATCTCAATTCATGTTACCATGGCAACCGAAACATCATACCATCAGCAGTTTCACAAAAAAATGGCAAATTCAACGAAAATGGCATATTCAAAGCAAACTATCTCCTTCCTGCATGACAGAATATGAATGATTTTTAACATATTTTACATACTATACATCTGCAATACAAACACAAAATAATAGTTTTTTTTAAATTCCTGATTATAGTCACCATGGCAACAGGAATTGCCAAAAATGGTTTTACTCTTTAGAAAAGAAATGTTACGAAAAATAAATTTTGCCCAAGGAAAAATGTGAAATTGAGACTTTTCAGACTGGCTTTGTGATACAAGTTATTTTGATAATTTTATCTACTAGGTCTGTTTAGAGACCCACATTAGTTGTACACAAAATTTTTAATGAATAATGAAAAACATGCCATTTCTATTATGTTCCCTAGCAACAAACATGTAACCATGGAAACCAATTTTCAGAACTCTAAATATTGACCTTTTCAAATCTGGATAACTTTTTTCAGCATAGCTTTATATGAACGACATATATAGTGTCTAAATAACCCATGCCTGATTTACAAATGCCATGAATAAAAAAACTCAAAATGTTTATATTTTTTATTTCCATGGCAACGGAACTAACTGACCATCAGAAATTTTACAAAATACTGCAATTCTAATGCAAATTATATTGTTTCTGCAAACACAAATATGGATCATGTAAACACTCTCTGACAAGTCTACATCTGTTAAGCAAAAAGGAAAGATTGAAAATAATAAAATTATTTAAATATAGTTTACCATGGCAACCAAACTATCAGATTGTCAATTATTTTACAAAAAAAGAGCATATTCAAAGCAAAACATCTCCCCTAAACAAAGGATGAAATTGATTATTTAAGCACGTATTATGTAACCAGCACCTGATTTTCATCATTAAATTCAAACTTACAAATGAATTATCTCAATTCATGTTACCTTGGAAACCAAAACATCATACAATCAGACATTTCACAAAAAATGGCATATTCAACAAAAAGGGCATATTCGATGCAAACTACCTCCTTCTGGCAGGACAAAATACGAATAATTTTCAACATATTTTGCACAATCTATATCTGTTATACAAATAAACAAATAATAGTTTTAAAGACTCCAGATTAGAGTTACTTTGGCAACAGTTACAGCAAATGCCACAATAGTTTTTACTTTATGGCCAAAAAATGACAAATATTGAGATTTGCCCAAGGAAAAATGTGAAATTGAAACCTTTCAGGCTTATATGAGTTTTCTTTTGATTACATTTACTACTTGCTCTGTTTAGATGACCACATTAGTTGTTATTATAATTTAAGTAAGCTATGTTCCATTGTCTCAGTTTATTGCTTGTTGCCATGGTAACCAAAAAGAAGGAATTTGGCCTAAAATGGCCAAAATGTGAAAAGACGTTTTTTTGCACATTCACATATCCAATAACACACCAATTTTGATTCTGATCTTTATATGCTGAAACATTAAATCTCAAAGGGAGTAGATTAAAATAATAAATAAACCCAATATGATCTTTGTACAAATCATTCCAGACTACCAAAGGTGGGTGGGGTAATCAAGCTTGGAAAACCCTATTTTGTGGAATATTTGAAATGCTACAATCATTTTACTGCCTACTAAGAGGTGCATACAGTTATTGATAAGTTCTAAATGGTATTCACCTTTCATACAATAAAAGAACATGCATCGGGTCTACCACTTTTTGGCCGTAACCATGGAAACATTAGCTATACTATACAGAAAAACATGAACTAGTTTTGACTTCAAAGCTATAAAATCATTTTAAATTGATTTATCTAAAGCTTGTTCTAAAATTTTATACTGAACTATGCTTATGCACATCAAATTCTGTAATATAATAACTAGGTGGAACAATTCTAACCACTATTAAATACAATTAATTTCATTTCCATTCAGAAAAAGGCTTGTGATTGTTTCCATGGTTACAACCAGAAGCAGGTAAAACCAAATTCATGTTTAACAGTTTATGCAACTGAAAGGTCCCCATTACATATTGGCAGTATGTATTCAAATATGTCAATATCTTTGCCACTATTTGGCATACTTGCTAAAAGTTATTGAAATAAGTTTTTGTTATATATCTGATTACCCCACCCACCAGGGGTTACCGAACCTGCCCCATGGCTATCATGACCTGTTCTCCTTGAATGAAGATTACCCTTTATCGCACAGAAACACATGATGGGGTTACCAGGACTATAACCGCCCTATTGTGCCTTAGTTAAATAGATAGGTTTCGCAGACCTAAATGTTATATAGTCTTTCGAAAATTTACGTTTTCTATATAATGGGACCCAACTAGCCCCGGTCTCCCCTATCAATGTTATAGTTGCCATGGTAACCAAATTTTTCTTTCCATTATTAACGGGGTTAAAACATGATTGGTATTTTTTCATACAGCATACACCATTTGTTTTTCTAAGATAAATAGGCTGTATTGTCTTAAAAAGTTTTAATGACTAAAAATGATGTTTCTTATATATCTGGTTACCCCCACCCACTTTCAAGGTTTATAATTGTTACCAAGTAAAACTTTACTTATTAATTTTGCTTAAATCATATTGATAATAATAATATGTTTCAACTCAACTATCTTTTATACACATTGGGAACTTGCATTGTAACCATCTGTACATTTTACTGTTTAAAGGTGCAATCTATTCAATATTCAATTTACAACAGGCCTGTATTTGTTTCCATGGTAACGGCAAGAAAGAGGTAAACCTCATACATGTTTTTATAGTCTATAAAATTTGGAGGCCCCTATCAAGTATTAGCAGTATGCAAATATGCCATCGTCCCCTCCACTATTGGGAAAACTTGCTTAAAAATCACTAAAACTATGTTTGGTTATATATCTGGTTACCCCACCCACTTTTAACGTCTATAAATGTTACTATATCAAACTAAACTTATTAATTTTGCTGGAATCATATTGATAATGTTAATATATCTCAACAAAACTATCTTTTAAACATATTAAAACTTGAATTATAACCAACTGGAAATGTTTAACCTCTTTAAGATGCAATTTATTTAATCTCTATTTTGCGACAGTACTCTGAATGTACTCTGATTGTTTCCATGGTTACCCCCAGAAGGTGGTAAAATCTACGCATGATTTTGCGTTTTATGAAAAGGTAATACCATTTAGAACTTACCATTAACTGTATATGTCTCCATGTACGCTGGGAGAATGGCTGTAGTAGTTAAAAAATGCTAAAAATTAGGCTTTTTCAAACCTGGCTACCCCACCACCTTTGGTTGCCATAGTAAGAAGGAAAATGAAATATTTTGATGATTTTTATTTTTTCATTACTGACGCCTAGCATCAGTGAATATCCCAAAAATAAAATTCATCCCTTTTGCTATTTCCTGTCTCAACAACTATCATTTAAAAATGGTCAAAAAGTGCAATTTCAGTCCAGTAGCAATATTCACGTTGCCATGGAAACCAAATTGAGACACAAAACCAAACAAGTGTGAGTGCAACTTTTCAAGTTTGTATCTATGCTTTGTATGCTATATAAACTAATGTCGACACATTTGTGTTTGTTGGCCATTTTATTCCATAAATTAAGGCATTTTTCCAATTTTGCTATTATGTTGCTACTTTGGTTGCCATGGATACCGAATATAGAAACATTTTGACCTTTTTTATTCTTTCATTTAAGACACAACGCATTAGTGTATATTACTTATGCTGACACCTTTATTCTCACCTTTGCTGTAAAAAGATAATTTGGATAGAAATTTGTCAATTTAAGCCTCCAAAAATATCATAGAGATAGCCCCTTTTCGTTGCCATAGAAACACACTCTGGTCTTTTTTATCCTTTTCCATTTGTGATATTGAAAGTTAATACCTTATTGATTTTTTTCATACAGCATAAACCATTAGACTTTAAAAGATAAATAGGCTGCATTGACTTCAAAAAGTGTAATTTTTCATTTTTCCAAAACTGGAAAACATGCTTCTGGAGGCAAAATCTTTAACTGGTCGTTGCCATGGTAACGGCATGACAATAACCGTTTCCCTTTGGCTATGTGACTTTTATGTTATAAGGAATCTATTGCGCCAACTTTTTTTGGCATTCTGAAAAAGTCACTTATCAGCTTTTCTACTGGGCCTGCATGATTCTTAGGGAGAATGCTAATTAATTCCTTTGTTTTGGGATATTTTGAACTCTTTTCATTCTGGATACTTGCAAACAGAGGAGATGAAATGCCGTATAATGTGGCATTTCATAAGGCATTTCATAATTAAATTTAAGCCAGTGCATGAGATTTCCAACAATGTGGTATGTGCGACCAACAAAGCCACAGATCAGCCTGCGCATACGCGCAATCTGATCAGAGCCTTTACTAGTCGCTTGAGTATTATATGATTGTTAAGCTACTGACTGAACGCCATTTGGAGTATCTAAGCTTAAAGGAGGCTGCAGAGGCTCGTCCCAGTACACATGTCAAAATGCTACATTGTTGGAAATCTCATGCCACGGCTCATTTCATAATGTTTGCAACGATAAACATAAATCTTCATGACAGACAATTCAAATGCATCATAATTTAGAAATTTCTGCCTGTGACCCTTTAAAATGCAAAATGGGCAATTCCATACTTATTCTATCAACATAAATGGGAAAATCCATCAGAATGAATCTTATAAGGTGGGTTGGTGTCTGGTTCTTGTCTTCCGTTTGACCTACCATTATATCAAATTTATTTTGACCTATTTAGCTCCACAGCGGCCATGAAAATTTTGGCAAGGTCACCAAAACCTAATTGAGTCTACATCATGCCCAAATGTTCAATACAAATTTGGTTCCAATCCGCCCATCAGATTATGAAATACTTTGCACACAATAAAGTGTCATGCAACACTGCAGGATCCACACCAAAAAACAATATACATCCCCCTCCCCTTCGGTAAGGCCAGAATGTTTTTATTAGTTGATTTACAAACCCTCCTAATGTAACTTTCCAGAAAGAAGAACAAAATAAAATTTAATTTCTAAAATTATTTTTTTATTTAAATATATAAAGTAAAGTAATAAATATTACTTTGTTTCATTGAAAAAATAATATATTTTTGAGGTTCTGTTTGTTTATTTTTGAGAGTGGACACTGTTGAAAAATTGTCCTATGCAGGAAAATTATGAAATATCTAAAGATTTAATACAGAACTTTACTAGTTTTACTGTTTGTTCTGGAGATATTAAAAAAGTACAAAAAATGAATAAAAAAAGCAGCTCTGAAAATGACCAGTCAACTGAAAAAAAAATCATGTAATCAACTAATGAAAAAAATCTGGCCTTAGGGATATAAAGATTTCACGCCAAATCTACTAAGACTCACCTCTGATGCTAGAGTGAGATATGTCACCATGTCAGCCTGACAACTGTCAGCGAGAATCTCAAGAGTTCTGTAAGGCACCATTTCTATAATGACAAGCTGGTCCTGCTGGCTAAGACTTACCTCTGATGCTAGTGTGAGATATGTCACCATGTCAGCCTGACAACTGTCAGCGAGAATCTCAAGAGTTCTGTAAGACACTATTTCTATAATAACAAGCTGGTCCTGCTGGCTAAGACTTACCTCTGATGCTAGAGTGAGATACGTCACCATGTCAGCCTGACAACTGTCAGCCAGAATCTCAAGAGTTCTGTAAGACACCATTTCTATAATAACAAGCTGGTCCTGCTGGCTAAGACTTACCTCTGATGCTAGAGTGAGATATGTCACCATGTCAGCCTGACAACTGTCAGCGAGAATCTCAAGAGTTCTGTAAGACACCATTTCTATAATAACAAGCTGGTCCTGCTGACTAAGACTTACCTCTGATGCTAGAGTGAGATATGTCACCATGTCAGCCTGACAACTGTCAGCGAGAATCTCAAGAGTTCTGTAAGGCACCATTTCTATAATAACAAGCTGGTCCTGCTGGCTGAGTAACTTCAGTTCATCACAAACTAAACCTCTGGCAAGAACAACACTGACTGAAAACTGAAAAATATCAAAATGCAAGGTCAATGACTCAATACCATTATTGAATCTTGTAAGGTCATAAGCTTAACAGGGTTCATACAGGCAAAATTTTGTAAAATTCAAGGACATTACAAGGACATCTAAAAGACTTTCCTACTGTTTTTAAGGACTGAAAACTTAAGAAAGTTACTGATTTACACCTTAAAATTTCACGAAATGCTAGAGTCCATTACCAAAGATATTATTTTAAGAAAATTAGTATAAAATTGTGGTGCCTTTATTTGGTGCAGCATATGCTGCACCAAATTAAGGCACCACAATTTGATACTGATTTAAGTCTCCAAAACACTGTTGAATCCTCCTGTAAATAGTGAAATTCAAGGACTTTTCAAGGCCTTTGAGCATTTTTCAAGTACTTTTCAAGGCAAATTTAATTTTCAAGGACTTTTCAAGACAGTTCTGTATAATCAAGTACTTTTCGAGCCTGTGCGAACCCAGGTCATAAGCTTAAGTGTACTTAATGTGCATACTGGGTACTTTAAAGGCATACTTAAGAAATGAAATTGATTTTTGGATTGTTCATGGAATTGTGATTACCGTAAGGCTTCATGTTAACTTTGCAACAGACCCGAAGTATTCATGATTACATGAATATTCCAAAAATTGAATTTATTGCTTATATTTACATTTTATTATAAATATCTAAAATATAGAAATTATTCATAATTTAGGAAACAAAACAGTTTTGTATTTAATATGTAATTGTATTAATGGTTTTGTTGGAGCGTAAAACAGAAAAGTGGAACAGTCAGTGTGAACATGGACAGCCAATTGAGAAAACAAGAGGCACATGTGGCTCAGGTGTGGCTCGCTGTCAATCAAAACACCAGTGTCATGTCCGGCGAATGAATTCAATGTTCGAAGCGTATTGCACGGGCAAGTGAGCTTGGCAGCTGTCAATCAAATTTATGTCATTCATGAGACTATGAATAGTTGCAAAAATCTTAAGATTCATTAAAGGCTTGCTTTGAAAATGTAAATATAACCACATGAAATGTACAAACATGAAAACTGTGCATTATACAGGCTTTCAAGTGCACATCAACAGAAAAGTAGGGATAAAATTTTTGAAAAAGTAGTGAAAAAGTAGGGATTATCGGTGTAAAAAAGTAGGGATAGTAGGGCTTTTCCAAGTACAAAATCCATTACAATGAGTTGTTTGAAATAAGAAATTCCATATTAAATGATCAGGATAATACCTGCGACAACAGAGAGACTTTTGGGTTAAAAAATAAAATTTGAGTTGTTTAGTGGCGTGCCCCTTGAATAAACATAACAGTTACTGTATAAAATCCGAGCGAGCGAAGCGAGCAAGGAAATTTTCTGGATTTTTACCCGTGAATGACATTTTAGAGTGAAAAAGTAGGGTTAGTAGGGCATTTTCATGAAAAAGAAGGGAAAAGTAGGAGCAAATCAAAAAAGTAGGGAAAAATTGGGAAAATATAGAAAAGTAGGGCCCGCTTGAAAGCAAAATGGAGCTATCAAATGCATTTGAAGAAGTTAATATATTTAAACATGTCGTCAGCTCATTCTTGCTAGTATTGCAAAAGTGCATCTGGATTTTGACAGCACAATTTAAAGAATTGCAAATCTTATCTACTAACAAGAGGGTCAAGATGATCCTTAACTGCTCTCATGAGAAAGGTGCATAAGGGAAACTAGCAACATCCCCTGGCGGCCATGATTTTTGACGGATCACATCAGTTTAGCTATTATGGTACTAGACCATCATTCAGTGATCGTTTCTACTAAATATTTGAATTCTGACCACAGGTTTCACTCAAGGAGATTTTTGAAGTCTTTGTTATCGCTATAAGCCACACCCCCTGGTGGCCATGTTTTTCGACGGATCAAATTTCTTTTGGCTATTTTTGTAGAGGGTCACCTAAAAACCATTTCTGCAAAATCATTTTCGATTCTGACCACTGGTCTCTGAGGAGATGTTTAAAGGAAAACTGGCCACAACTCCTGGCTGCCATGTTTATGAGGGCTCAAATTGGTTTTAGCTATTTTTGTAGGTCACCTAATAACCATTTCTGTCAAATCATTTTCAATTCTGACCACTGGTTTCTGAGGAGAAGATGTTTAAAGTATCTTGCATAGGGTACATAAGGGAAACTGGCCACCCACCCTGGCAACCATATTTTTTGACAAATCAAATTGGTTTTAGCTATTTTTTCGACGGTCATCCAGTAATCATTTCTACCAAATTAATTTGAATTCTGACCACCGGTTTCAGAGGAGATTTATAAAATTTGTGTTACTGCCATAAGCCACACCCCCTGGCGACTATGGTTTTTGACGGAACAAATTTCTTTTAGTTTTTTTTGTAGAGGGTCACCTAATAACCATTTCTGCCAAATCTTTTTCAATTCTGAGCTCTGGTTTCTGATGTTTAAAGTCTCTTACATAGTACATAAGCTAAACTGGCAACGCCCCCTGGCAGCCATGTTATTTGAAGGATCAAATTTGTTTTAGCTTTTTTTGTCGAAGGTCATCCAGTGATCATTTCTACCAAATTATTTTGAATTCTGACCACCAGTTTCAGGAGATTTTTAAAGGTCGCCTTACAGCGATAAGCCACACCCCCTGGCGGCCTTTTTTTACAGATCAAATTTCATTGGTTATTTATGTATCACCTTAGGATCATTCCTGTGAAGTTTGGTAAAAATTGGCCCAGTCGTATAGGTAGAGTTGTCATTTAAAGGAAATCATTGACGATGGACATTGACTTATCACAATAGCTAATTCTAATTCACTTCTGTGTTTGTTTATCATTAAAATCTTTGTTTCATCTCAAGTTGGAGCAATGCAAGCCACATGTCAACCAACAAAATGTGATGTAATTAATAATGACAAACAATTTCTGACAGTAAATCGTAGATATACTGTCGCAAAGTTCTAATGTTATCCAATAAGGCCTTGCATTACTATAGCATGTGCATTAGAATGCATTTTTTATTGTAGAAAAATTGCAATTTTGGCTGTAAAAAAATTAGGAGAATATATTTACATTTCCACTGCGAGTCTTAACTGAACCTTTACATTTAATATGTTGTTCATAGCTTCATGAACAGATTTATTTAAGCCACACCAACAAGCGTGCTATTTCGGCGGACCAACGTCAACGCCATCCAATAACGTTGTTTGTTTACTGACGTTTGCCTGACGTTGAAAGCCTATTGCCATGGCGTTAGTCGGAACTTTGGCGTTTAAGCTGTTCCGAACCCTCCCCTATGTCTAATATAATTCAAAATATCCAGAAAACCAGCCAAGTTATATGAAAATTGATACTTGACTGTCAATATAAAGTACAAATATTAGTAATAAATTTGATTTTTGTCTGTTCATGAGATAATGAACACTTTGGGTCTCTTACAAAGTTAACGTGAAGCCCTTTGAGCTTAACTTACTTTGCAAGAGACCCGAAGTGTTCATGATCTCATGAGCAGACCAATAATTGAATTTATTTCTTAAATGCACCCATGTTAATGCAGTTATTGGCTGTCCACATGAAGGCCGATCTTAGCTTTTGCTGGACGCAAGTGATCTCATGTCACAGCTAATTTAAGTTTTAATGGTTGATTTCTGCTCAAACCCTAGCTATTTTTGGAACAGGATCACATGTTTGGCATTTGACCTTTCACTTTTACACACAGATAGGCATTCTCTTTGTGTTTGAGTATTTGATAATCGAATGTGACTTTACTGTAGTGCTTGTAATGGTAAGAGTTATGGGTTGTCCATGCTCACTGTAAAAGTTTCCAAGTATACTGTTATGAAATAATTTCCATCATAACTGATGAGAACTATACAAGGTCAAATAGTGCAGAGTGTACTTCGGAAATATTGATACACATATTCAGTGACAGCTATAGTACACAGATTACCTGGTTTACACAAAGAACTCCAATGACATAGAGGTTGATTGAAAGTGGGTATATACCTCTTTAAGAACATGTCTAACATCCTTCAGCCAAATGTCATTTGGAGTCCCATGACCTGTCATTGCCTCTACTCTCCTCACTGTAGTTGTATTGTCAACTTTTTTGTAACCTTTATGATGATAGTTTGGTTGTATGTCACCATTTACAATCTGAAATAAATAAGGTTTTCTAAAGATAACCTGAACATAGGGCCAAATAAGCAAAGATTTTCAGCGTAAAAGTGTGATTATTTTCATATCAATCAGTTTAAACATGTGTTTTGGGTGCTCAAAAGAACCGTCTCATTGAGACGGTTCTTTTGGGTACCCACAACATATGTTTATGAGACAGTTCTTTAGAGTACCCACAACATATGTTTTGGTTGAGGAATAAAATAATAATTTTCAATTACGCACTCTTATCTGGGGGCCTGCCTGTCTTTGGGATTTCCCATCAAGTAAAACTCAAACCAGCCTCCTGAGCTACATATACTTTCTAGAATCCTGAAATTGAGTGTGGAGAAGTTTGGATAGTTATTACTATACTTTTCATATATTGAATAACAAAGGCAAAATCAAAATTTGCTGATGTACAGGCTGGTCTACCCGCTTTTTTTGCATGCAACAAAATCAGGTATTATGGAATCAAGGCCAATATGGAATTCACCTTGAAATATGGAATCATGTAAGAAATAAAATGACATGAAAAATTTTCTGAAAGTAACATTTGGTAAGAATATTATTAATCCTTGGTATACTTGTGACTCCTAAATGGGTACTTTGACAAACAGTGAAGACCCAGATGAAATGCCGCACAATGCGGCATTTCATCAGGGTCTACACTATTTGCTAAGACAAAAACACTCTTCTGAGAAAGGATTACATTTTTTTTTTTAATTTATAACTATAAACAATGGACCATCCAAATTTTGCTGAATCAAACCAGAAAGAAAGGGTAACCAGGTTAAATGACAATATTCTTAGGTTACATGGAATAAGCGGTACAATCAAATTCATTATCATGTTAAATACCAATGATTAATTTGAGGTTTGAGCAGATAAATGCATTAAACCCGTGCTATGCACAGCTCCTCAAAAACACAAAATAGGAGTCAATTACAGGGAAACACAACATTGAAATCAAGTATCTGACATGCAAATCCTTAAATAAAACAGCAATCTGTGACAAACCAGATCAAAATCAAAAGAAATGTAAGAAAGTCATAGAAATTAACATGGTAGAGTTGCTATTATAATAATTTAAGGAGATACATACCAAGAGACGGCAAGGTTTCTGTTTCCATTGTTCTACAAGCTCCATATTATCACATGTTGTTGTAACTATAAGACCTTCTACAAGTTCTGGCTTCCTTGATAACACACCACCCACTCTGTGACAGGAAATCATGTTGATGTTAAACTTGTCAGAAAACACTCTGAAAAAAAAAAGAAATTTTCATCACTTAAACAATATCATATGGGCCTTGTCACGTAAAAAACCTGATTTTATTGCATGTCACCAACAACGATGCACATCTGTGCAGTCCATGGGTGAAAGTTCAAAATTTCCATTATCCTGAATTTTCGAAATTTCAATTTTAAAACTTGCAGTATGCTCACTAAATATCTACAATTTCAAGTTTAAATGGTCAGTTGTCCTTAGACAGACTGAAAATAAATCAGAGAAGCTAATACAATCTCCTCAATTCAGCATTTTGAGGATGACTTTATATGGAATGTCATCCTCAAAATCCTGAATTCAGGAATAATCCTGAAAACTTTCACCCATGGCAGTCTGATCATTGGCATTTATATTGACTCCCTAATAGTCCCTATACAGAACAAACATTCTACATGCAAACTTTCAATATTCTAGCTAAGTCTCTGTAACAGATCAGACTCCATTAAGCCTCATCTGGTTGCAAATCCTGATGGCAGGTTTTCTTGCGGCAAGGCCCATATACCCTCAAAAATATTTGGACACCTACAATTTTATATTTTACAAATAAAATTGTATTTTCTTTCTCTCAAGATTGTTTTTGTCTTGGCAAACAGTGTAGACCCTAATGAAATGATGTATTATGCAGTAATTTATCTAGGTCTTCCGTTTGCCAAATATGTCAAAGACTAGCATCGCTAGAGCCTTTGTTGCTCGTTTACACAGTTTTTGTATTAGATGAATGGTCAGACCAAATATTAGTCCATGGATTGCAGCACATACATTTTTTAAGGCTGACTTTACTTATATGCAAAAGTACTATTATTATATATATGGGACAGTATTTGTCGTAATAACCCAAATTTTGCATATGTGATAATCGTTTTCTGCCAACTGGTGATCTGCCCTCTGGGCTGATAAACAAAGTCACATATTTTTTAAATGGAGAGAAGGCATCATGCCAGCACAAGACGTTGCTCATTAGATATGTCAAATGTAAACGAGTGATGTGGCATTACATAAAATGTACATCAAATAATTAAATTTTGCTTACATTTATGTTGACATGTCTTACACAAAAAAAAAACTCCAGAAAGTTGGAATGTGTGATTAACATATCATAATATGGAGTTTGGATTTATTTAGGCCTTAGCATCAAGTCTTCACCAATATCAGCCCTGGAGCTTTACCCTGGAGCTGAAGCTCCCAGGCTAATAATGGGATCTAAGGTTGATACTGCCAGAGATAACCAAATATCATGTGATAAATTCTAATAATCAGATAGGCAGACCTTTATATAGGCCTCTAATTGAGAGTTCCTAATTGAAGATTATTTTTCTTATTTCTAAACCAAAACATGTGTTGTGGGTACTCAATGAGGCGGTTCTTTTGAGCACACAAAACACATGTTTAAACTAATAGAAAATGTTGCTTAACTGGGCCTATGATATATTTACCTTATGTCATTCATTTCTCCCAGATGATTGCTGATAATTTGATGGACTATTTCTATAATCCCTATGCCTGTATATGGGCAAAGTCCAGTTATCAGTTTATACAACCATGAATGGTTCTTGTCATCACTCTTTCTGGTTACATCATTCAGAGACTCATTTTCTAGTTGGTCTGTTTTCATATGAATATTTGGTTGTGCAGTATCTTTAAACTTTCTTCCTTTAGTTTGTTCAGTTATTTCCTTGGAAGGCTGCAGTGTCCTTTCACCATTTCTGTCTGAATGTGCTTCTTCCAAATTAGTCTTGCCAACATGTCTGCTACTTTTACATATGTTTGCTACACCAATTCTTGATTTGTCACCTGATATACCCACATCAACTAATAAATTGTTAATACTTTTGAGATCAATATTTTGCTTTTTCACAGAGGATGATGATTTATTGCAACTATTGGAATGATTTTGTTTTGGAAATTGTTTGTAATGCTTTGTACTCTCGGAGGAGGATTCATCACCATGATTCCTCCTCCGAGAGTACAAAGCATTGTGATGATTCACTTCACCATGCTTCTCGCTTGACTGGTCTTCTTGTTCATTGGAATGAAAAGTATACTTTGTTTCAATTGCCTCCCTTTTATGAGTACAACTAGATTGAGAATTATTCACCACAGTGGGTTTATTTAAAGATACTACTGTTTTAGTTTCAGTACCAATCTTTGCATCGTTCAAATGTCTGCTTCTTATTTTTAACTTATTTGCATCTAATGTTTTATTGGGTATATCACATCTGTCTTCCGTATGGTGTAGTGAACATCCCTTCTTAGATTGAAACTTGTTTGCATTCTCAGTAGAATCACATGTACCAGAAGATACACTTTGGACATTGTTTTCAGAACTACATGTTTCAGCATTTACGTATCCGGTTTTTATATGTGCTAAACCAGCCTTGTCCTTGCTTTGAGAATCCTTGTGACAAGTTAACTTTTTATTTTTATTTTGAAAACATTCATTTCTCTGAATATTTCTGCTAACCTCAGTGCTTGGTCTTTCCAAAACTATTCTGTCAGTTTGTGGAACTATTGCATTACTTTTCAAATCTTCAAAGCAATTATCAAATTCATCATCATTATCAGGTTTAGGACTGCTTTTTATGTATTCTGATAATTTTTTGTTCATTCTCTGTCTTCGCTCATGTACTATTGTTAAATCTTTTTCAATGGCTTCTTTTAAATCTTGAATATCATCAATAAGCTCTTTGTCCCATTTTTCTTTTAACTGTTGAGCATTCAGACCATTCTGAAGGTCATTTTCTGGGATCACCTCACTTGTCAGATAGCCAGAGTCAGATGCACCACTATCAAAGAACCACTCTGTATCTTCTGCACAAACCTTTTCATTAGAACCTTGTACAACTGTCATCTTCAATTCTACAACAGGAACATTAGCCTTACATGATTCACTGACTTCTGACATTTCACTGACATTGTGTTGAATCAACTGACCTGTATCTGTTGTAGTAGAATCAAAATGCAATTCAGCCAATTTGGGTTTCATCTCAGCTTTATCATTAACACATTGTTTTTGATGCTGGTCTATTTCTTTTGAACTTGAATCGTCTTCACCAAAACTGGGTTTGACAAACAAATTACAGATAGCTTCATCTTTTCTTTTAAGTTTACCTGAATTTTTTATTAAACTTTTATTAGCAATTGCCCTCTTCTGAGAACATGATTTTTCTTTTAACATAGATCTCTTGGTTGAACAAACTGATTGGTTTAAAAGGCAACCTTTATCAGTGGATTTCTTATTTTTGCTTCTCATAAAAATAGAGGTGTGACCTGTCTCTGCAGCTGAAGTGTTGATTTTGATTGTTTCTTTTGTGATATGTTGTATACATTCTTCAAGGGCAGCATGAATTAGCTTGTCAACATATCTTCTGTCAAACCCCTGGAATAAAAAGATTCAACAACATATTTTGAGTACTTACAGGCCTTTAGTTAAGAGTAAGTACCAAAAAATTAATTTTCTTAATTCTCATCCAAAACATATGTTTTGGGTACTCAAAAGAACCGTCTTATTGAGACGGTTCTTTTGAGCACCCAAAACATATGATAATCCTGGTGAGTAAGAAAATATTTACATTGTTACACTCAAAAATTTTGTTTTTCTAAACTTGTGTACTTAACATAATGCTAAAATAGACACTCAATGAAGTATAGTTACGGTAAATGTTCTAAAATTTCGAACACTCTAAAATTACGAACACCTAAAATTATCGTCGAAAATAATTTTTAAAACATCCTAAAAAATCGAACACTGCTCTTTTTCGGAAAAGTGAATTTCTAAAATTACGAACACATGTTATATTCGGCGGAAAATCGAGGTCCCTTTATCTGTTTGTCCCATCTGTGTTTGGTATACTTCTAGGTAGCGACATTTGGAATGTTCCATTCTACGTAGATGGGTGATCTGGCACGTGACGTTCTATTTCGCATGCCAGCGCGCGACGTTATACATTATTCAAGGTCACCAGCATTGACGAACTTGATGCACGGACAAGTTCCTGCAACGATTCCGAAACTGCTTTGACTTACCCTATTGAGTATATGTATCCACCCAAATGGCTGATATAATTATTTAATACTGACCAAAGGCCGCGATTCAGCTTATTGTACGTGGATTATGCACGTTGACACAGGCATAAGTGTGCTGTGACACGTACTCGTTTTTTTCTAAAATACCAGCCCCGAAGAGAGAGAGTTGCAGAAAATGAGACGATCACTGGGCGAGAGAGAATGAAATAAGTTGATGCAAAGTGATTGCCGTGGACGTTTGCAACACAAGGGGTCATTCGGTTTCGTGCAAAATGCCGAGAAAATTGTGCAAGTCGCATGTGTTTTTTTTTCTCACCGAGACATGCAATGCGGAAAATAAAGCCACCGTATATTTAATATTTACCGACATGCCTGGTCATCATCTCATTAGTCCACGGAACTTAAGGTTTAAATATGTATGATACTCATCCGACTGACACCCCCTAGCCTCCTCTCCCTTTTAAGCATTTTAAAGGATTTCCCAGTTCGGCAATATGTCCAAGCCGCGTGTGACACGGAGGGCACTTCTATCATTCTAATTCTATGCGTGTGCTCTTTTCTTGAACACAGCTCGGACCCGAGCATGATATCAACTTGCGCGGAGCTCCATATGAGCTTGGTACTTATGACAGATGTGATCAGCGAAGGCTCAGGAGAGCATTGTGTGTTTGCACAATCTGCTCACTAACAAAGTTTAAAGTGGATGAAGACTCTAGCCAAATAAAAATTCTAGACATCTACGTACATTGACTTTAAAATACTTGTCAGCGGTTTTCTAAGTACATGTAATAATGGCTATTCATATCAATCAAAAACATCAAATTCCTCAAAATGGAAAATTTTAACAAACTATGAGCCGATCGCGGCGTGTCTGTCCTCATGAAACTGCACATGGAGGGCCCAACGAGTGCATTACCGGTATAATGTACGCACAGACGCATATACATGTACCAAGAAATAAATTGATTGTAGCACAATCCTGCATCTTGATGAATTTAATATATACATATTTAATTTCATGAAATAAGCCAGCTATGCGAGTAGCGAAGGCTCAGACGAGCCTGCGCATCCGCGGAAAATCGCCAGCGCCTTAACTTCCCACACTGTGAATTTGAAATCAATAAAGCCGGACATCTCGGAATTCGCTTTATTTACCACACGTATGCAGATATATGTACCCCGACTTCGTTACATGCAAAGATCAGCCTGCGGACACCGCACAGTCTTATCAGCACCTTTGTTTCTAGAACAAAACATTAAACATTTTGTCGGGCCAGATCTGGGCCCAGACTGTCTGCTAAAAATTGGTTTGTCACAGCCTCTTTGGTGGGGGGGGGGGGGGGGGGGGGGGGGGGGGGGGCTGGGTCCGGCACTGCTAATAGTATCAGCCGCAGACAAAGGGACGGGGTAATGGTTCATGGACATGTGTTTGAGATCAAAGAAGCCGACTATCAGACCACGTGCTGTTGTTGTTTTAAGACTCGGGTAGCACGCGGTGGCTTTTGCACACGAAAGCGGACTTAGCACGCAAAACATAATTGCCTAGCTGTGTCTCCTTTTCATGGGTTGGCATGAAAAAATACAATTTCAATGAACTGGAGCATGAACGGCGCACTGCATGCATGAAAAACTAGATTTGTGGTACTTGTCTGATTTTGAATCGTACGCATCGGTTCGAAGCCAATATATCATAAATTGAGCCGCGACACAATGTCGCATTTTGACGAGTGTAGTCTCAGACGAGCCTGTGCAGCCTCCTTTTAAGCTTACAAACTCCAAACGATGTTCAGTCAGTAGCTTAACACTCATAGAATATTCAAGCGACTAGCAAAGACTCTGATCAGACTGTGCATATGTGCAGGCTCATCTGAGGCTTTGCTGATTGTTGGAAATCTCATGTCACGGCTCAATTATATTCTTTCGAGGCATCGGACGCAAAGTCGGACGTTCGCTTACAGGTATGCCTGTTTGCCCCTGATTTGATTTGGCAGGACGTCGGAGATCTTCTGGATACAAACTATTTGCACAATTTGAAAGCAGGTGGTAGAGAGAGAGAGAGAGAGAGAGAGAGAGAGAGAGAGAGAGAGAGAGAGAGAGACTAGCGCTTGCATACGAATCTCTTGTAATCTCGAAAAATATCATGTATCGGTGCTGAAAATGATACTTGGAGATGCTTCTCGTGCGCATCGGCTTTTGGACGACAAAGTCGGATATTCGACAGTATTGATACTTTGCATGCTTTCTATCGCATGCCCAAATGTTTAAATTGACGAAACATTCTTTCCTGAATTCCATTCGGATCTGTTCTGGATCCGAACTCTGACAACGGTTTTTTTCTTCTTTTTTAAGGGAGAGAGGATCCAAATATCACTAAAAGCGGGCCATCATCGGCCCGCCAGCGAAACGCCTTTATATGGCGTTTCGCTGGCGTGCCGATGATGGCCCAACGTTGAATGCTGGCTTGGTAGTTTTGAGAATTCCTGGGGATCTGGTCCAGTATTGCTAAGAAATTCTATATTTTTGTGATTTTTCAGGGGGGGTCCGGACCCCCTGCCCCCCCCCCCCCCCAACACTGGATCCGCGCATGGGACCGGACAATGTATATACTGAAAACCCATTTTATCGTGCGCATCGGCTTTTGTACGGCACTTTGCATACTTTCTATCGCATGCACAATTTTTTAAATTTACGAAACATTCTTTCCTGAATTCCATTCGGGTCTGATCTGGATCCAAAACGTTTTTGCAAATGTAAATAGAGAGAGAAAGAGAGAGAGACTGGTACATGCACATCCTTTCAGGAAAATCAAAGTGCATCGACAGATCGACAAGTAGAGAGAGAGAGAGAGAGAGAGAGAGAGAGAGAGAGAGAGAGAGAGAGAGAGAGAGAGAGAGAGAGAGAGATGTGTGTTCTTTTTTAATTTCGTCATTTTTTTAACTCTGAGAACTCGTCTACGTATTTCAAAGTTTCGTGTATATCTTTGCAAAAAATTCTGATCGACGAGATCAGTGTCCTTGAGTGACTGTATTACATTATAAACGGCATTTGCGCAGATGGAGAGCAAGCGATTTCTGAAGGAAGAACGAAAGTGTAGCGTTTCATCGGTAGTCCGAGGTTAAATAAGTGGACTTTTACGACTTGTAAGTAAATTGAGTGACATAACATGCACGTGCCTGGCTCTCGACTTGGTAAATACTGCACGCGCTGGACAGTTTACTGACTCAGTCCGCAAGAATTTAGCTGTGGTTGAAAAGAAAAATGAGTAGATAGCGCAGAATCATATCGCCATGTTTTCAACACATTCCTACCACATTTTTACATGAATATATACCGTTTTTGCTCATGTTAAAGACCACATTCTAAAATTACGAACACTAGCACTTTTTCTGAAACGTAATTTCTAAAATTACGAACAGCGGGAAAAATAATTAATTTTTAATGTTCGTAAAAGAATACCTGTCATTTACAGTATGAAAATGTCAAACAGTGGAAACTCTGCTCAGACTAAAGGGACAGTCGGTGAGGGTTTCCATTGTTTGATCAAATCTGTCTAAATATATATAGAGGAACTCAGAGCTTGTGTGTTATGGAAATTATTAAATGAGCTGGGGAAAAGAGATAAAATGCGACGCTTGTCAAGTATTTTATGGCTTTTATCCAATGAGTTTATTTTGATTCTATATTTCATATGACACTAAAAAACATTTGATTTTGATTGAAAACTGGTCAAATAAATTTAGGCCCGATGTCAGTGTTTTTCTTTAGGCCTAAATTAATGTTAAATTCAGAAAGTTTAGTTGTTTATTTCAAAAAATCTACACTTACTCAGCTCAAGTTAGACAACAATACCTCAGGTGTAACTACACAAAATTTCAATTGGATAACTGATTTTCTTTCGATATGTGCTAAATTTCCAAGTGTAACCATATTTTTGCCAATTTTACTATAAGAAAGATAGGGAACGAAACAAGACATTTACTGAAATGTGTGAAGCTCTATTGAAATTTTATCAATATTAGTAAACCTAGTACATGTTGAGCAGAGACATTGCTGCTTCTTCGTTAAAAATTTTATGCAAAATCATTATTCCATAAAATGTCATCATAAAACAAACATGAGAGTTTTTGCATTAAGTCTATGGGAAATTTTCAGGTGGGGCTTAACTTATTTTGATAAGTTTATTTAGATTGTAGAGCAGTCAGCAGCGAAACACTCAGGAAGTGGTGAAAAATGCAAACTTTTACAAGAACTGCTCATTCAAAATACATCACTACTTTTGAAAATTTATTTTCATATATTTTTCAGATAAGTAAAAAAATGCATTACTCTTCACCACCAAAGCATGTCAACCAACAGCGCTTATTTTCTGCCGATTTTATAGTCATAATTCAGTTTGCCAACGCCAAAAAGTATCTTTGTTTCCCCCAATTTTCAGAGAAAAATTCCCAATTTCAAAGTCGGAAAAAAATTTCCAGGAAAATTTGCTGTTTTGTTGAGTAAAAGTTGGCTTAAAATTGTTTGTACAGGATGTGTATTCAGGGTTTACATTGACGAAAATTAGCGTGTCGTGCAAGGGATGTTGACAATTTTTCTACCAACTATTGGTGTTCACTATTGGCATATAGGTCGTGTGTTACTACACTGTAAATCCTGTTGTGGCATTATCAGGGCCCAGGGGTGTTATGCACTCTAACGATCGGCATATCAGCCGTGGTTTACTTCTTTGTTTTAACAGATAAGTTCCCCTGTAAGTGCAACATTTACAACTTATTCTCAGGATGCATAAAAAGATAAATATCAAACAGCTGATGCAAAAAGCTAGTTTAATTTGGTACATCTGTGTGTAAGAATGTGACTCAAGTGAGATGGACAATTTAAGAGGTAAGATATTATTTTGACTTTCGTAACTGTCTCTCTTCTATCAGACCAGAAGGAGCCGGTACTTTGGTGTAAGTTTCTGTAGTTCAAAGTACCCCACCCCACTTCTTCAGTTTTTCTATCTTATCCCCACTTTATGTTGGCCAGGGAAAAAGGCTTGGGGTGAACGTAAAAATATTATGTATAGGGGAACCCCTGCTCAATTTTTTTTTTCACTGTGTTAACTTAGTAATTTTCAAGCAAATTGTATTCAGGGTAGCCCTGCTCAAAATAGTTTACGGTGGGTTTGCATAGTAATTTTTAAGCAGTTAATAGGAAATCTAGGCCTACTCTGCGCTTTCAAAATGTGTGGCTGCCAAAATTTTCGTGGCTCCATGTACCCCAAAAATTTTACCCTAGAGGGATATGTACCCTTGAAAAAATATGAGTGGGAACCCTGTGAATTTCAACATTGCACAGTCTCATAAAATACATCATGCAATTCTGTTTATAAGTTAACAGTACAGCTAAATTCAGATAAATATGATGTATTTCATTATTTGACAATATAGCCAAAACCGCTAAAAAATTCCCAATTTTGGGCGTTTACCCGCTAAAATTCTCCATTCAAAGGGTATTGGTCAATGTCTCAAAATGGTGAAAATAAGCCCTGACCAATCCTCATAATAAAAATAAGTATATGACAGATATTATTTCTGACCATTTCAGCATGTTCTTAAATGTCATACTGGATTCCATTCTTGATCAGGTATAGAGTTTAAAGCAATATCAGGGAATGCATCAGCTACTGACCTCAGCACCACAGGAACCAATCTATTCTTTACACACAGTTCATACAGGCAAAGCGACATAAAATTCAAGGACTTTTCAAGTAAGGAACATCCCTGAAAAGGGTATCCCAATGGTTTTCAAGTACTTATAAAAACTTATAAAATATACTGATATACACTTTATATTTTCAACTTTGAAAATGCTAGACTTTAAAAAAATTATATAATTGCTGCACCAAATAAACTTAGGTCAAAACAATTTTTATACTGATCTTGGTCTCCATTCAACAGATTAAGTTTACATAAAAATCAAGCTGATTTCAAAGCATAAGAGCGATTTTACAGCACATTTCAAGGCTAATTAAATTTTCCATATGGGGATCAAACATGATTTTCAATGCATTAACATCTGCTGGACCGCGAGGGCTTTGTTGAAATGTTGAAACCCGAGCCTAAAAGGCGAAGGTTTTAACGACCTGAGGGGTCTAGCAGATGTTAGTGCATCAAAAAACCATGTTTGATCGCAGCTCGCTGTTCTTGTATAATATCATTTTTTGCTTGAAAACTTTGGAAAAACGCTATGAAAAGTTCAATTTTTGTATTGACTATAATGGCTCGCAAAAGCATGAAGGATTTCCTGTTATGGAATGCCCCAAAAATAGCAATCAGTTTAAACCTTATCCTATCCTAAAAATGTGGTCCATTTTTTGCATCTGTTGCACATATTCAAATGTACTTCAGACTTCTTTCGATCATGTATGCAAACACTGTAAGGGAGCAGTCTGATCTGGGTCCATATTGTTTGAAACATAGGCTTAGGAGCATTCTGATCTAGATTCATAGTGTTTTCAACAGCATACACCGATGAGAGATCAGGCGGGAAAAGGGGTTAACATTCCACCCTAAATGTAAGATTGGAAAATCCTCAGATTGCTTATGTCAGAACCCCTTTTTTTTGTTTCAAAATATTTAAAGAAAGTTCCTTGCAGTTTATACAAACCTGTTCCAGCATATTCACTGCAACTCTAGTAAAACTTCTGATATAGAACAATAGAGTGGCTGCCCCTGTATGGTGTTGCTCAGTAAATCCTCTACATATTTTCACTATATGCTGTCCAACTGGATGCTATAAAACAAAAAATAATATTATCTAAAACACTAGTTAGTCCATCATAAAATTAAAACTCTAAGCAAATTTACTTAAATTACTGTGGTAAAAATATTGCGAGAAAAAAGGTTGTGGATACTCATGATAACAATCAATGGGGTCTGAATTCGGAAGATGGAAGGATGTACATTGAATGGGGGTCTGAATTAAAAGATGGAGGGATGTACCTTGAATGGGGGTCTGAATTGGAAGATGGAGAGATGTACCTTTAATGGGGGTCTGAATTGGAAGATGGAGGGATGGACCTTGAATGGAGGTCTGATTTGGAAGATGGAGGGATGTATCTTGATTGGGGGTCTGAATTGGAAGATGGAGCGATGTACCTTGAATGGGGGTCTGAATTGGAAGATAGAGGGATGTACCTTGAATAGGGGTCTGAATTGGAAGATGGAGGAATGTACCTTGAATGGGGGTCTGAATTGGAAGATGGAGCGATGTACCTCGAATGGGGGTCTGAATTGGAAGATGGAGGGATGTACCTTTAATGGGGGTCTGAATTGGAAGATGGAGCGATGTACCTCGAATGGGGGTCTGAATTGGAAGATGGAGGGATGGACCTTGAATGGAGGTCTGAATTGGAAGATGGAGGGATGTACCTTGAATGGAGGTCTGAATTGGAAGATGGAGCGATGTACCTCGAATGGGGGTCTGAACTGGAAGATGGAGGGATGTTGGTTGGTTGGTTTTGTTGCTTTACGTCCCAAGTCAACAGCTATGGTCATTGCGGGACGGCCAGTTCACCTAACCACACTTTTTCCTGGGCAGGCTTGAACAAGCGGTTAACCAGTAATTCGTGCACATACTTTCGCTTGTAACTGACAAAAACCCTTCTTGAATGAATCAGCGGAAGGGAGGAGAATGACCGTAGAAATAATTTCATGATCAATCTCCACGAAAGTATGGGACCGGACCGGGATCGAACTCGCGACCCCTGGATATGCAGTCAGACACGCATCTGTAGCCAGACGCGTTACCGACTACGCTACGCGGCCCGGCACCTTGAATGGAGGTCTGAATTGGAAGATGGAGCGATGTACCTCGAATGGGGGTCTGAACTGGAAGATGGAGGGATGTACCTTGAATGGAGGTCTGAATTGGAAGATGGAGGGATGTACCTTGAATGGGGGTCTGAATTGGAAGACGGAGGGATGTACCTTGAATGGGGGTCTGAATTGGAAGACGGAGGGATGTACCTTGAATGGAGGTCTGAATTGGAAGATGGAGGGATGTACCTTGAATGGAGGTCTGAATTGGAAGATGGAGGGATGTACCTTGAATGGGGGTCTGAATTGGAAGACGGAGGGATGTACCTTGAATGGGCCGGGGTCTGAATTGGAAGATGGAGGGATGGACCTTGAATGGAGGTCTGAATTGGAAGATGGAGCGATGTTCCTTGAATGGAGGTCTGAATTGGAAGATGGAGGGATGTACCTTTAATGGGGGTCTGAATTGGAAGATGGAGCGATGTACCTCGAATGGGGGTCTGAATTGGAAGATGGAGGGATGGACCTTGAATGGAGGTCTGAATTGGAAGATGGAGGGATGTACCTTGAATGGAGGTCTGAATTGGAAGATGGAGCGATGTACCTCGAATGGGGGTCTGAACTGGAAGATGGAGGGATGTTGGTTGGTTGGTTTTGTTGCTTTACGTCCCAAGTCAACAGCTATGGTCATTGCGGGACGGCCAGTTCACCTAACCACACTTTTTCCTGGGCAGGCTTGAACAAGCGGTTAACCAGTAATTCGTGCACATACTTTCGCTTGTAACTGACAAAAACCCTTCTTGAATGAATCAGCGGAAGGGAGGAGAATGACCGTAGAAATAATTTCATGATCAATCTCCACGAAAGTATGGGACCGGACCGGGATCGAACTCGCGACCCCTGGATATGCAGTCAGACACGCATCTGTAGCCAGACGCGTTACCGACTACGCTACGCGGCCCGGCACCTTGAATGGAGGTCTGAATTGGAAGATGGAGCGATGTACCTCGAATGGGGGTCTGAACTGGAAGATGGAGGGATGTACCTTGAATGGAGGTCTGAATTGGAAGATGGAGGGATGTACCTTGAATGGGGGTCTGAATTGGAAGACGGAGGGATGTACCTTGAATGGGCCGGGGTCTGAATTGGAAGATGGAGGGATGTACCTTGAATGGGGGTCTGAATTGGAAGACGGAGGGATGTACCTTGAATGGGCCGGGGTCTGAATTTGAAGATGGAGGGTTGTACCAAGCACCAATGAAATTTCTACTGTTTTTTTTTTAATCTGACAGAAATCTACCTATAATGGGTGCTCATTATTAAATTTCTTAAAAAGTTGGAATAAAACCAGTCTGGAAAAAGTGATAAGATGCTCGGCATAGCCTCTCATCTGGCAGATGAGAGGCTATGCCGAGCATCTTATCACTTTTCGAGTTAAATTAATTCAATAATGATTAGGCATGAATGTTAGACTCATATATGACATAATATTCATTTCCTTCCTCTGGAAACAGTATTAACAGTTATTGTTACTGTTGTCTTATTCTATTGCAGCAATCATTGTATAATGGTTCTCTCTACCCTTTTGATCAGTATGGTCAATGTTCTATAATTTTGAACATTTTTCTCTTTCTGTTCTCAAATAAAAAGTTGGTTATCGGGGCTGGAATTCACAAAATGCTTGTCAGAATAGCAAACAGGGAAGACTCTGATCAGACTGTTTCTTCAGAAGCAGTCTGAACTGGGTCTGCACTGTTTGTGTAAGGTTCCGGTAAATGTTCTTAAAGTTTGAGGGAAGACCCTGGGTCTGTACTTTTTGCCTCTGCCTTTTTGGCATGCAACTAGTGTCCTAAATTTCAGAACATCAACTGTACTTCTTCTACCTGCTCAGCTAACCATAGACACAGGTTTAGATGAAATTTGGAAGAAATTGGGTGATAAATGACTAAGTTAAAGTGTCTGCAAGTGTAAACTGATAGGTGGCGGCCATTTTGGCGGCCATCTTAGTTATTGGACAAAGCGAGAGTTTGATAAAAATAATCCATATATGAAATTCGGAGGTAAAAGGGTAATAAATGATTATGGTAGATTGTCCACAAAAGCAAATTGATAGGCGGCTGCCACTTTGTAGGCCATCTTGGTTATAGTTCGTCAGACTAAACTGGTATTAATTATGAACAAGAGTTTGATGGAAGCCATCTGTACTTGAAATTTGGAAGAAATCAGATAAAAAATGACTAAGTTAGAGTGACCACAACAGCTGACACTGATAGGGGGCCACCATTTTGTCAGCCATCTTGATTATCGTTCGCCAGACAACTCCCATATTCGAACTTGAATGAGAATTTGATGAAAGCAATCCATATATGAAATTTGAAAGAAATCCGATAAAAAATGACTAAGTTAGAGTGACCACGACAGCAGACATTGATAGGTAGCGGCCATTTTGTCGGCCATCTTTATCGGTTATCGGATGACGGAAAAAACCCATATTCGAACTTTAGCGAAAGGCTGATGAAAGCAATTCAAATATGAAATTTGGAAGAAATCCGACTAAAAATGAGTTAGAGTGACCACAACACAGGATATTGATAAGTGCCAGCCATTTTGTCGGCCATCTTGGTTATCGGATGTAGGACAAAACCCATATTCGAACTTGAACTAGAGGTTGATAAAAGCAATCCAAATATGAAATTTGGGAGAAATCAGACTAAAAATGACTGAGTTAGAGTGACCACAGCACGGAAAATCGATAGGTGGCGGCCATTTTGTCGGCCATCTTGGTTATTGGATGTCAGACAAAACCCATATTCGAACATGAACTAGAGGTTGATAAAAGCAATCTATATATGAAATTTGGAAGAAATCTGATAAAAAATGACTGAGTTAGAGTGACCACTGACAGACGGACAGACAGGCGGACAAGCCGAAAATAATAGAGCTCCGCCAACATTCGTTGGCAGGGCCCTAATAAACAAAATTTTTGAGCGTAAAATTTTAATTATTTTCTTACAGATCAGTTTTAACCTACCTTTAGAGTGCTCAAAAACCGTCTCATTGAGACAGGTTTTTAGTACCCATAACATGTTTCTGTTGAGAAAAAAGAAAATTGTTTTTTTGTTACACACTTTTATCTAAAGACCTGCATAGACATACACTGCAGTGCTTTTATAATGCTACTTATAATGTTGACCCATTGGTACAGAAAAACAAACAAATTTGAGCATGTACACACAAATTTACAACTGAAAGTTAGATAGCAGAATACATGTACAGTTCTGGTAAAGAAAAACCCATAGTTCTCGCAGAAGCAAGAAATAGGCAACCAGTTAATATTTCGCGGAGAAACAGCCGGGGAAAAGACAGAACAGGGGAAACTTTACAGCAAAATTTCTCGGCAAAATATCATCGCAGCTTGAATATAAACAGGTAAAAACTTCTCTTTTCTCCATAAAAAACCACGTGATAATCACAAAATCTGTCCCTCTTCGCCATTAAAAAATGGCAGCTGATTGTGGAGAAAATTAGTGAAAAAAGATTGTTTCTTTCTTTACCAGAATTGTTACAGTAGTTAAAGTATACAACCAAAGACAGGTCAGAGTTCATACAGGCAAGTATGAGTAAAATTCAAGGACTTTTCAAGGACTTCTAAAAGACTTTTCTATTGTTTTCAAGGACTGAAAACTTATGAAAAAAAACTGACTAACATGCTAAAATTCTACTTCCGAAATACTAGAGTCTATTACTAATGATATTACTTTTAGAAAAAAAGTATAAAATTGTGGTGCCTTTATTTGGTGCAGCATATGCTGCACCAAATAAAGGCACCACAATTTTATACAATATGCTGCACCAAGTAAAGGCACCAGAATTTTATACTGATTTAGGTCTCCAAAAAGTGTTGAATCCTCCTGTATATGGTAAAATTCAAGAACTTTTCAAGGCCTTTGAGTGTTTTTTCAAGTACTTTTCAAGGCAAATTTGATTTTCAAGGACTTTTCAAGACAAGCCTATATATTCAAGTACTTTTCAAACCTGTGCGAACCCTGCAGATATTCTCAGTCTGAGAGATACTTGGGTTACTTAACCCATCCTTGGGTTACTTAACCCATACATACTTGTATATGCAGAAGATGAAGAAGCCGACCAACATCCTTTACTAAACATATTTCTCCCTCATCATCAATACATTTCACACTGAAACGTTACAAACATTATACATTTTGACAAGTGTAGACTCGGATGAGCCTCTGCAGCCTCCTTTTAGGCTTAGAAACTCCAAATGGTGTTCAGTCAGTGGCTTAACAATCATAGAATACTCAAGCGACAAGCAAAGGTTCTGATCAACCTGCGGGTATGCGCAGGCTGATCTGAGGCTTTGCTGGTCACACATACCACATTGTTGGAAATTTCATGCACTGCCTCATATTTGAACATGGAACTATATAAAGTCACCTTCAGAAAACATCACCTTGATCAAATAACTTAAACCATGTCCTGCTGAGCAGCTGAGCCCAGGTGTATTTGTTTTTTAATAACACTGTAGAATCCAGATCAGCTGGCTTCTGACAAAGCCATCTGATCATGATCAAAACTGTTTTCCACTCTGATTGAAAATACGCTTACAACTGGAATGCTGTACTGGCCAGCACAGGCTAACAGGATAAAAATTGGGAAGGATTGTAGTACATAAAACTATTGAATTCAGCATGACAAGGGTTAATACAGCATGGCAAGAGTTAATATCATCTCATGATCTGCTATATTGTAAGCGCTAGCAAACATGGTGCATATGTTGACACTGCATGCAAACAGTTGGGCCAGCTCAAGAGATAAATTAATGGTTTGCATATATGTACATTTTCGAAGCCATCTTTAAATGAATCTTTAGATTTTTGCAAACGTTCATAGTCTCATGATGCCAGAAGTGATACTGGTGTTGTGATTGACAGCGAGTCCCAAGTGCAAAACAAGCCTCTCGTTTGCTCCATTGGCTGCACGTGTTCAAGCTGGCTGTTCCGCTTTTCTAATTTATACTCCGACTAAACCGTTAATATGATTATATTTTAAACACAAAACTGTTTTAATTCCGAAATTAAATATAATTTTTATATTTTAGATACATAAAATAAAATATAAATATAGCAATAAATTCAATTTTTGGAATGTTCATGGGATCATGAATACTTCAGGTCTCTTGCAAAGTTAAGGTGAAGCCCAAAGATACAAGTGGGCCCATGTTGCAATCGGGTTGCAATTACCTGAAATGAGTTCTATCAAAGCACTTGACTAAACAATTTCGAATATTTGCACAAGGTACATTTTTCAAAGATTTTTTTAGGAAAAAGTATTTCACTTTCCTGTGACTGTCACTCATATGTACATGTCGACAGATCAGAAGAAGAAAGCATACCTTTGGTTCCCTCCAATGGCTGGTTGAACAATAGCACCTAAAATAGAAGAAACTTTATTGTAGCAGTGTAAGCACAATATTTTTTAAGAAAATGGAATTCACCTCTATACATCAAAAAGTTTATTTTATTAAACCAAATTCAAGCACCAAAATTTTTCAACAAAAGGGGCTTTCTATCATTTTTATGAAGTCCAACCCAAAGTTTATCATATCATCTACTTCTCAGTCCAAATGAGTAGCATGATTGTACACAAAAAAAAAAGACTTTGGCAATGAATATCTTTAAGTGTGTGGTGCTTAAAATTAAAAGCAATTCAAATGTGGAAGTGAACCTTTTTGTGACATAATATTCCTCCAAGAAAAGATGATCAATTAAACCTTTTTTTTTAGATAAACTGTCAAAGAGCAGACTGAAAAATATAATTGTTTTAGGTGATTAGAATGCTAAAAGAGTAGAATAGAAAAATTCACAGGTAAATAGAGGTTGGATCGATTGTAGAGGAGATGAGGTTTAAGTGTAATCTTATTTTTTCTTCTCATTGGATGGCCATCATTAAAACAGTTAAATTTAATTTAACTGTTTTAATGATGGCCATCCAATGAGAAGAAGCACATCAAATATCTGATAAAATATGCCAATTGTTAGTTGCCTTCCAGATTACGCTCTGACGCTACCGTATGTGGAATATTACAATACAGGCATTGATATTTTTTACAAATTTGTAACAGCGAGTCCCAGGACTCGCTGAACCTGAAATTTATGAGCAGCACTCTAGATAAGCAGTGTATTTGCATAAATACGCAATTAAAATCCTCAAAAAAGCAATTAAAATGAAATGCGTGCGTACCCAAACACAGTTCTAACGATGGGTATGCAATTACATGCGATGTCGTTGCATACCATTTGGTCCACAGTGACCGGGAAAGAATTTTTTTCTATGCGACAATGGCCCTTCATAATCCAAAATCAATGTGACATTTTGAAAACCAATGTGACATTTTCAAACTCTAATGTGACATATCCCAAAATTACTAGAATTTGCACACAATTATAGTTCAAGTGACTTTATTTAAGTCTATAGACTAGTTTTAAACAAACAAACAAACAATAAAAATTAAAAAATTAAGACAACTATCAACTTGTCAAGTAGTCAATGTAGGACTAAGTTAACCAGTCATAGTTCTGTATCAGTATGTCCTCTTATCATTCCTAACATGATGATTTAAATAAGTTACTGATTAGGCCCTGATTATCTGGTCTTTTCAATTTTTTTTAGGTGGCATGGTCAAAACAAAAGTAAATAACTCTTGATCTGCGATCGTTACAGCGCAGACGATGTTTACTATTTGCAGCGTTCGCACAGACCAATGATTATTAAAACATGTGTAGTTACTCGGGCGCTTTATTGTAAATGAAAAGCGTGAATCACAGCGTCTGTATTTATTTATTCGTACTCACCTATTTCGTACTCACCTATTTCCTACCGAAAATGATCGTAAAAATCGGAAAGAGACCTGGGCGCATCCATTGCAAAAAATGATGTGACATTTCCGTTTTTAATGGGACTATGGCGCATGGCGCATGCCTTTCACGGTCACTGGTCCATTTCGTTTCCATTTGGGTAATAAACAAATGACAGTCAGGTATTGATTTTATTTTTACTAGCGAGCATGCAATATAACTCCAGTTTATGAATAAAATATCGATGCCTAGTCCAGTATTTCGTGGAAAAACACTATGATGAAAGTGAAACTTTGCAAAGTGTACACGCTCGAATGTCAACAAGGGGATGAGATTTGCTTCCAGGTACAATAAAATCCGCTAGTTTGATACTTTAGAAAGGCAGATGAAGGGAGTGAATAAATATTCAAGCACATTCCCAATGGCTTCATGCAATAAGAAAACGTGTAATCACAGAAAAAAAACGTGGCGTAAAAAAAATGAAACTAGAGCGTGCAGTCGATTTGGCGCCATTGCAAATCCCCAAGCTAAAGTTTTGACCCCCCAGCACCCTGCAGTCCCAACCCGGGGCATAACCTTGGCAACAGAATGAAAATTCTGTTCAATATGTTTTTTATCTTTTATTTGTGAGAACACACACAAAGTTTGGTTTAAAAATCTTTGAAATTGACATGTTAATGATATTTTACCTTTTGACCTCACCCTAAGGTCACCAGTTTGACCCTAGGATGAAAATGTTACTTGTACTTTGTTCTGCTCGTCATCCCCGTGGATTTGATATGCTACATGACCATGTTTGAAAAAAAAAATGACTGACACCCTGGGTACCCCCAGTGCCCCAGTCCCACCCCTGGGGCATGACCCAGGTGACAGAATAAAAATCCCGTCTGATATGTTTTGTATCTTTCATTTGTGAGAACACACACAAAATTTGGTATAAAAATCTTTGAAATTGACATGGTAACCGAAATTTAATGATAATTGACCTCTGACCTCACCCCCAAGGTCACCAGTTTGACCCTAGGATGAAATTTTTACTTGCATTCCGTTCTGATCGTCATTCCCTTCGATTTGATATACCACATGACCATGTTTGAAAAAAAAAAAATTTAACCCCCTGGGCACCCCCAGCGCCCCAAAGTCCCACCCCTGGGGCATGACACAGGGAACAGAATGAAGATATGTTTTGTATCTTCATTTGTGAGAACACACACAAAGTTTGGTATAAAAATCTTTGAAATTGACTTTGTAATTGAAATAAAATGATCTTTGATCTTTTGACCCCTCCCAGGGGGTCCAGGGAGCGGGGCCAAAAAAAGTTTGGCGCTGCACGCCCCATTCATGTCAGTAACTGACACACCAAGTTTGGTTGAATTTCGTCCAATGGTTTAGGAGAAGATAGCATAACGGACAAACGGACGGACGGACAGACGGAGGCGATTACAATATCGCCTTCGCTTTTTTTAAAAAAGCGTGGGGATAAATACGCAATTGTTTTTGCAAGTACGCAATTGAGGATAACCAGGTTGCGTAAATACCCAATTGACCCAACAGCTTATCTAAGGCGCTGTATGAGTCCTCTGGATAATTTATGAGTCCCTTATTTCTGTCCCAGAGTTATTCAATATTACTTGTATTCAATGACTGGCTGGGTGAATTCTGGATTTTCGATAGCAAAGTTGCTCTGACTGCAGTAGCAAATATCAAAATAAAGAAAAGCCGCTTAAACGTCAGAGAAGACACGGGACTATCTGCACCCCAGTTAAGGTACTCTGATATTTTCATACATATGTAGGCTCGGGTCATTTTTTGGGGTTCAAACTTTGAATTTCATTATTTTTGGGGGTCTTCAGAAAAATGAATATTTTTTGGGGTATGAAGATTTTGTGGATATTTTTTGGGGGTCATCACAAAATTGCACTATATTTAGGGGTCATTTCTATGCATTTTGGGGTCTTTTCTTAAGGTCAAGGTCAAAAGTAGATATATTTTTTGGGGTTGGTAAAATTTCAAATATTTTCTTGGGGTGCTTGAAATACCTGATATTTTTGGGTGAACCGTAGATGATGGGCCTGAGCCTACGTATGAAGAACAAATGAGAGTACCCCCCTCCCTGGTATCTGCACCCCTATCATTATCGTTTATTTAACTTTGCAAAACCTAATCAACAACAATACTCTTTTTTCTTTCATTTTCAACACACAAGAAGCTATTGCTGATTGGTTGAAAAGCTCATAGTGACCAATCACACTTCAACAACTATCTGGGGCCCAGTAATTTATATTTACACACTGCCTCTCATAGTCCTAGTTGGTGATGGGTACCAATGCAGCCAGTAGTATATAGGGCTGCCACGTTAACACGTGTAAACGGCACCGTTTGGAGTTTCTGCAGTAAACGTTTACAAAATTGACCTACCATTTACACGAACTTTAGCACGTGACCAGTGTCCTGGTTTATTAATAGCATTTCCTAATGAAAAATATTCTCTTCAACAGTGATCAGTCACAACTCTATCTAGATCATCAATCAAATTGTATTTGATAAAGTATCTACTGCAATTAGAATTACGGCGGACATTCTCAATGGGCCATAAAAATGGTCCGAATATTGTCTCATTCAGCCACTGCTTTGAACAATTATATTCCCGCATTTAAGTTATTTATGAAATGGCAAAGAGGAGATGCATGTGAAACTTTTTTTGTTTACTCCATGTCGGCGTGTGTATTGTTGCTTACGTGACGATTCGCAGTTATCTCTTGTGTGTGTCCACTCATTAATTACACGCAAGTGAACAAAATGTCCGTAATATACCAGTCTGCGCATGCTGCAATCACTTTCCAATACTTGAAATGAATTCTATCACAAATCCCAACCAGAAACAATTTCGAATATTTGCACAAGGTACATTTTTCGAAGGGTTTTTAGGGAAAATATCAGCGATTTTAATGATCTGCATAAAAAAATCAATCTTGAAGTTATGTGTAAACGGAACCGTTTTGGTTACTGGAACTCATGTAAATGTTTACCAAATTTCGTAAACATGGCAGCCCTAGTAGTATAGTTAACAATTGCATGATAAAACACAGAACATGAATTTTTAAAAACGAGACTCGCTGCCCGCAAAACGTATGCCTCCCTGGGATTTACATCAGTCCTTAATAGCAAATTTTATGCAAGATTCTGCCAGGATATACAGCACGATATTCAGGTTAATGAAACACTGTACAGGGGCCTCAAAGAAAATTCCTGTTTTTAAAACTCAAATGATCCATTGCGACCAATACATATTCGATACAGAGTAACAGAGCTCGAAACCGGTAGGGGGCGAAACGACTAGAAACAGGCAGCTTTTGATTCGAGTTAAAACGGAGATTAATCCGCCTTTCCATTGTATGTCGATTACCAAAACACTTTAAAACATCAACATTGTTTCTTAGCAATTGCAAAGATGCCATTCTGGTTGAAAAATAAGGATTTTGTTATTGTTGTCATGCTCGCTGTTTTTCTTCAAATTCAAACTCCCCAGCAGTTAGCCTCATGTTCGGGATTTTCCCCAAACTCCCCGACATTGGCCAACCATCCCCCAAACCCCACCCCACCCGGGATGAAAAAGAATGAATGCTGCTGACACTGAACTGATTCAGTATACTATTGCCGCATGACCCGGGGGAGGGAATACTCTGTTATTTATATACATAATAGCTTGGCCGATTTTGCGGGCTCAACATTTTGAATTTCAATATAATAAAGAATGAATACTTTTAACTTCATGAGGATGCAGATATTTTTAGATTTTATGAGGGTCACCACTCAACTTGACTATTTTGGGGTAATTGCTATGTTTTATGGTCTTTCTAATGCCAAGTGAAAATTTTGGGGGTATACTAAAATTTCAAGCATTGTTTTTGTTGGGGGCGGGGGGAGGGGGTATGCCTTATGCATTGTATTTTTAGGGGGGGGGGGGGGGGTAAACAGTTAATTCTTGGACCGATCCTATGTAGCAAGAAAAAATGCGAGTATCTCCCCTGCCCCGGCCGGCAGCATGAGTACAAACACAAGAGATATCTGCTTAATTCAATACCCCCCCCCCCCCCCCCCCTTCGTCCTAAAATAGAGTAAAGACTGAGCATAGAAAACAGCAGACTGTTCCATTGCACATGAGTTAATCTTTGAGCGGCCAATAGGTAGAAATATTATTTGCAATAACTGGACAAATTATGAATTTTGTTATACACGAGGGGATTTTGCAGGTTTGGCGATTATCTGCTTTGCGGGGTATATATGTCCCGGATATGTATTCCATACCTGGAGCTTTTGCACAGGTCACAAAACATCCATCTTCACCAGCGAAGGTTTCGTCGTATCTACCTTTCGATTAGACAATCGCAACCCTTGGTAGGACAAGATGCAAAACATCCACTATTGGATTATTTAAGCTTTAACTAATGATCCACTATTTGATTATTTGTGCACATACACGAATCCTTAACAGAGACAGTGGCGACATGCATGACAAACATCCCGCCTCTACTTGAATATTGATCCCGTACACATATAATCAAAAAATGAAATACTGAAGCATACTAGTGTTGCCCGTTGGTCTCTCTCAAAACAGTTACACAGAGATGCAGTTATACGTTTTAGTTGGACATCACTGGACCAGACACGTATCTGTATATTATACAAAAGTATGTATGTATACAGGCATGGTCTTATTGTGCAGTAATGTTTCCCACACATTCTCCAAATTTCAAAAGTAAAATATAACTGCTTTCAGAGAAAACGGACATATCCACCCAATAGCGTGTACCGAAAGAGCCATAATTCTGAAGCGTAGTAATAAAAATGATTTGTAGTTACTAGATATACTACAATTATTAAATATTTGTAATATTACTACAACTATTTGTAGAAGTACGTAGTAGCACTTCAAATGTTTGTAATAATGCTAGAAATAAGAATCAGGACCCCCTTGGACTGCCGAAATATGCATACAACTCATAAATACCAAATTTAACAACAAATCAGAATTAGGACCCTTTCGATACACCACCGTCCTTGTTTTTACCCATTTGACCATGTTTCGGTAAGCACAATATCCGCTCATTGTCAACGTTTATACCAACATTCAAATATCTAACTCTAGCTTTCATTGTTACCGAGAAATGTAGAGAAATGTTTTAATTGATGGCATAAAAACATACAAAAAACATAATTGGGAAATCCACCAAAGAACATAACTACAAATTTATGGGTCTTTTGCGCTTAGTTTGCTGCTACATATTTCTTACCTTTGAGTGTTGAGAGCAAGTGTGATATAAGTTTCATTGAAATAGGACACCAAAAACAGAAAATTGGCAGATTTGTGCCGTGTATTCTAAAATTGGGGACAGAGAGTGCAAATCAAATTACCAGCGTTAAAAATAAAGAACAGCTGACTTTTTTTAAAAAAAAAATATATATATATAAACCCGTGGCCATAGCATCATGTGATCTGTTGCCGTGCTAAGCACATGTGAGTTTTTGCCAGTCCGCCACCACTTGTTTTGAATTTGGTTGTCTAAGAAACACATAACCAGATCATAATCCAATGGGTCTGTGGGATTACTTGGCTTATTACATGATTAATCCTAGTTGTTTCAGGTATACATGGCATTGTTTTTAATATTCGAGTATGCCCTCCTTTTTGTGCACGTATATACTGTCGTACCAGCCAAGAGTGACAGTGACGTATTATTCTGTTTACAATTGCTATGTAAAATTCAACATGTACCCCCCCCCCCCCACTTGATCTAATGTCATTGTGAATGGATGGTTTACTTCTTTATTAATCCTATCCTGCGGATAGGATTAATACAGCTGTAATCTATCGATTGAAAGTTCCCGATAACTTTGTAAACAAAACATGACGTCACTGTCACTCTTGGCTGGCAGGACAGTACTAATTACAATAATGTCAATATTCGAAGACAAACAAGACCTATCGAGTTGCTCAAACCTTTTCATTCTGATGGATTATTCCATATACAGTAAAATCTGTCGAAAACGGCCACTCAAAAATAGACAAAACAAAGGTCTTAACGACATATGGTAGCTTAATGAAGGTCGAAAGTATTGCAGAATGCTCTCTTGCAGCATTCTGCAATACTTTTGTCCTGCATTAAGCGATACAAGATACAAGAAACTTTATTTAACGTCGGTTTCCATAAACAAATAACATTAGCTACAAGAGCTATTTTCCGACAAACAAGAGTATAAAAATAACAAATGTAAAACAGCTGTAAAATGTGATAATGGGGTTTGAAAGTCTATTTTTGGTCTTCCTTTTGAGTGGCCGTTTAAGACAGGTTTTACTGTATATTAATACAATGCGCATGGAATAGTCCATTTTTGTTTTTACAAGGTTTCTATAAAATGATGTTCGATTTCTGTCTCTGAAGATCATATTTGTCTTAGCAAACAGGGCAGACCCTGACTAATTGTCATCTTATATTCATGTTTGCAAGTACGCCTTGACCGGTATCCAGAACGAAAGGGGTTAAGGTTTTCATGGACCCGTTACTTTCATTTAAGCCGGGGGCACAGCTATTATCACAACCTACATGTGCACCAAGCAAAGACTCAGTTCAGCCTGCTCATGTGCACAGTCTGATAAGAGACTTTCTTGGCATCAAGAATCTGTTATGCACACTTAGCTATCCCCTGAGCGCATAGGAATCTACATAGGTCCACTATATTAAAGTTTTTCCCAGCGAGTGCTCTAATCATACTGCATTGATGAGCAGGCTGGCCTCCGTATTCGCAGGGCACTCGTAAATTGTAGGAATTGCTGTGATCCAAATCATTAATCCAAACTCAAACAAAAACATCTACACCATACAGACTGGAAAACTTTAGAAGATGAATTTCGCAATTGTGTCGTGTAGCTTCAGCCTCCATAAACCATTATTTCAAAATCAAATATAATTTTTCCAATGATAAAAGTTTTATCTTTATCTCATATCTCATGACCTGTGTCAATATAAATACAGGTATTATACAGAGAGCGATATTGAGTCAAAACATTATCAAGATAAATTTAAATTCATTGGAAACATTAAAACATGGTATCCACTTATTTACAACCTCTAATTGCTGTCTGTTTCTTTTGTCAGACCTCGTTGGCTATAGAGAATTGTAAGTATCTGTTATAACACGAAAACACGCACCTGTGTTCAACACATCTATGCTCACTTTTATTGGGTTATAAATTTTAGTTTTTAATGACTGGACAATGTGGCAATATACCCAGCAGGAACATGACGTCGAAACAACGTATCAACGTCGATGCGACGTCACCGCATCGACGTTGATACAATATTGATTTATGGTTGTGTGTCTGCTAGGATATGGTCTTGCTAAGACGTTTATTGTCAAGTATCAAAGCCATAATTCAAACTCTTATTAAACGATGGTCAACAAAGAAAAATTTAATCAGACGCCAAGGCATAGTATATATTACCAGTCCTGACCCCGAGGTTATATTTTTTTTCACATTCAACTCAATTGAGCATGGACTTTATTCTGCTTATAGATATCAAAATGACAATAATTATTGACATTTTATTATATATGAGCAGAATAATATATAGTTTTAGTTATTTAAGCATGCAATTTGCATTGACTATTTTAATATGTATGAGCAGATTTGAGCTCAGCACGAATTTGATTTTGACCTAATCAAAGCCGATCGCTTTGCTTCTCTCTTTAATTACATGCCGCTGGGTCGGGGTTCAGACTCAATGAAGGCTCTGACATGAAGCTATTTATTTAAAACCAGAACTTTAATGTATGTTTCTTTGACCACCGGGGTTCAACTGTTGTTTTGGTCCATGGTGACGTTGTGAAACATTGTTTGTCTCAATGTACTATTTCTATTGAGTCTTCATCCTTAAATTGACTTATCATAGTTTTACCTGTTATTTCTTTGTTTTACGTGTTGATTCGTGGGTGTCCGAGGACCAAATACATGTTTTGAACCATGTTAAAACAGAATGCGAGGTTTAGGATCCTGTAAAGTATACTCAAACCCACTGCAATATATTACTGAGTGTTCCAAGTCTGTACTTTTGTTGTGGTTCCTTGCTGTTCCGTGTTTGTTTCGTCGATTTAACATATTCATTTGTGTATGCCATTTACTATTCAGTTAATCATATTCCGGGTCACCACCTGTTTTAATGTAGACTCGGTTTATCATACGTCTTATTTGTTTGCTAGCGTCGTTTCGTGCTGTTACTCCTTTCCCTTGTGGCATTATGGGCAGGGGTTGACTCACCTTGAGTTTTTTTTAGCTCTGACTATCTGCGAGTTGCGAGCCCTTTTCTTTGTTTCATCATAGTGCGTTTATTTGATTAGATGTTTCTCTGTGATGATACAATGCAATAGTTAGGAAGTCTCCATGCGAGCTAAACAATTTTTGTTTTAACAACAACAAAATCTAGGGCGAAGTTTTGGTACTAGTAAAATGTATTAAAAGCCCCCCTCCAGTGGTATAGCCCACTGTCCGTTCTAAGGCGGTGGTTCTGTTGTTGTTGATTCGCTGCTAATTATTGCTCCCATTGTGGGGTTCTGTGTTTGTTCCATTTTTTGTTGTGTAGTGCTTTGTGTCCTTGTGGTATTTTCTGATCATAGCCACTTAGTGTTTGACTCGAGACTGAGGGACCGTCGGTTCGAGCCTCACCGGCATCACTGCGTTATGTCCATGAACAAGACACATTAATCCTAGCTTAGTACTGGTTCAACCCAGGAAGACCCCTGTCCTACATAACTGCATTCGTATTACACACCAAGTAAGTTTAATATGAAATACTTTTGATATACAGAATATATAGTGGCAAATTGTAACCCTCATACAATTTTCCTAGTAAAGAACCCCTTTTACCAGTATAGAATCATCTGAAAACAGTCCAGTTTAATAGTGAATATAGTAACGGGTTGCACAATCAAAGAGATACTGATCTGATGTTGAATCCTTGAATAACATATTCAAGTAATTTAGGTCATTTAATTAAGTTTTCACATAAAAAATAATTTTAAGTTTCATAGTGCTCATTATAAGCTACAAGATTCCTAAATATTTACACTTTTTGACACCAGAAGTATATTTTTGATCAAAGTTCCATACATCTAACTTTATTTGCTTCCAGGTAGAAACAAATATTTATATAAATGTATGTATACCCTGACAATCACAAGTTTTCTATATTAGGGGTCCAAAATTATATAGGCGAGTTTTGCATGATGCTGTATACGTTGCTGACGAAACAATGACCAATATACAAGGGATTGAAAACACACATATTACTATTTTTTAAAAAAAGGTTTAGTATACTGTAAAATTGATTCCCCTTAAAACAGTTTTTATGGACGAGAACTGCGGGCGGACTATAGACGTCGGGTCCTACAGCCAGGTGCGGGTCCAGCTGACCCGCTACACTAGGTACGATCCGAACATGAGATGTGAATTGTTCCTCACCACCAACTACGGTAGTCGGATGATGGTGTATTTTGACAATATGGATATTGAGAAAGACAGGTTTGCTGGCTGCCACTATGACTATCTGGAAGTGGATGACGGGTCTACAACACAGTATCCATATATTGCAGGTAAATATAATGAACAAAATGAGAGATTTTACACTAGGGTTTGAAACGTTATTACTCAGCCCCGGACATATCGGTACAACAGTATGGAATGACATTCCGAGTAATTATTTAACGGGAAATGTTACCTGTTTTTGAAAACAAATTTGTAACATTGTCCGTTAAAATAATTTCTAGACGCAAAGTCTGTCTTAATGGATCTCAGCAAGGTTAGATGCAAATGCAGGAGGGGTAGTAAATCAAAATTCACAGTTGAGCAACATAGTTTGCATGTTACGCACGTCGGTGCGTATTCACTGCATTATTTGAGCATAACCGTTGACTACAAGAAGGCAGACAGGTATCGTTGCGTCAATCCATATTTGTTCAACATTGATCAAAACTTCCACTTGAATTTAGGCATGTTATGTGCCATTGTAAAGACTTCATAGTTTAACAAGGTTTTCCCCGTAGAGATTGTAAGCGCAGGTCTCTTGTATCAGGGGTAGCAACCTACGTCATAGCATGGATGTTGCAAACATGTAGTATGGCGCCATCTTTGCTTTACACGGTAAGTTTTTCCCTTCGTAAAATTATACAAATAAATGTCTGTCAAAACTAAGCAGTGCAGGTGGTGCCTAACATCCCACTTGGACCGAACATATAGTGATCATGCCCAGAAATGCCGTTGCCTTTGTAATCAATCACCCACAAGTATCGAAGCGGGAGACACGAGGATAATTTTAGCAGTCACCTGTGGGTGAGTGATTATAAAGGCAATGGCATTTCTGGGCGTGACTATTATACATTCTGTTCAAGTTTGATGTAAAACACCGCCTGCACTGCTTAGTTTTGACAGACGCTAATTTGTATAACTTTACGAAGGGAAAAACTTACCTTATAAACCAAAGATGGCGTCATACCAAGTGTTTACAACATCCATGCTATGACGTAGGTTGTTACCCCTGTGTATGGTTGATGACGTCTGGTTCATTTCTTTATTTTCTCAAATGCACTGTGCCTAACCATATCAGACTTTATCTGTGCAGACATGATAGCTCTATCTGTGTTTTCGGGACTCTATTTGTGCTTATATCGGACTCTATCTGTGGCAAATGTAAGAGGGGGTACATAAAAAGGCTAAAAAATCATCTGAAATACGTCTTATTTAGTAAAGGCAGTCTGTGCACGGAAATTCCGAAACTCTACTCTTCCAGTTTATGTAGGTATTTAGCCCGATGTTCATTACAGGGTTTTATTTCACGTCGAACAGGTTAAAGTGTACCCCAGTGACCACTTTGACTGCTGTTTATAGCATAACTTACTTGAATTTGCACAGGACTTTGATATAATTTGGACTTCAATATTTATTTTGAATACTGATAGCGACTCGTTGACGGAAATTTGCACCTTGTTTGTAAACAAATGACAAGTGTTTACCTTTTACGAAGGCACTGGATAGCAACACGGTAATTGTGGGCCATAGTGACATGCATTGAACTTCACTGACAGTAAACTGTCTGTAAAATGTTCATGCTTTATTAAGTAATTGTCCTGTGCTGGCTATGGAACCTTTCACTTACAAGCTTTTCCCAACGTTTTTTGCTTTATTAGATGACATGTCAATGTGGTTTTCACAGATAGAGTCCGACACAAGCACAGATAGAGTCTGAGCTGCACAGATAGAGTTCGCTCTGCACATGATAGAGTCCGATACGGTATGCACCGTGAAACGAATAGATTACACCCAGACTCAGATTGACTAAAATTACGATATTTGCCATCACTGTGACCACATACATTGGCCTTATATCCCGACATGGCCGCTAGGGGAATCCATTGCCGGAAAAATGGCTGCTTGTCATAAGTTTAGACTTTTATATAAAGACTGGGTATGATAATCAGTTTTATCTCTAACAATCAGTCGAACCTACCCCAACAACCCTCAAAGCATACAAAATGACCTGTTACGTTGTTCATAATACATTTTTCATTGGAATATGATAAATGTATGATTTATATAAAATCTATCATCAGAATAGTAACAGAAAGAACAATTTCATGCAAAATAGTTGGGTCTACATTTCATTCGGGAATTTGTTTCTTTGGCAGAGGGACCTAGTGAAACCTTAAGGACCCCTTATGGCCGGCCAACCTTCATGAAGGTTCAGGTGTAAGTCCTTGATATCAAAACATAAATTGCTTGGTTTGCCTTAAACCCATCCGATTAGCCTATTTAAGCCGAATGAATTTTCCCACTCTTATCAATTGTACCAGTCCATTTCCGTTTTAAGGGTTGTTGCAAGGTATTTGTCAGGTTTTTATCAAATATTAATAGAACATTCTATAACCAAATAGTGGAGGCCCTGATCAGACGCCGCGTTTTGCGGCGTCTGATCTGGGTCTGCTCTGTTTGCCAACGTTCCATAAAAAGGACGCTAGACTTATTCAACGTTTATCATCGAACACCGGATATAGTGATTTGCGATATGCATACGATGTTCTGGAAATTTCTGTTGAACCAATAGTTACAGAGCATGAAAAATGAATTGAGAAAAACAGGTTAGCAACAATCCCTCGCTTTACTATTCGCTATATCCGGTGTACGGTGATATACAGTGGTGTTGTGCGATTGAAAAAAAATTCGTATATCCTGGCCTGTAGGTGGTCGGTTATGCGGAGACGACAAGCCAGAAGATGTCTACACAACATCTGGGTCTGACATGACGCTTTATTTCAAAAGTGATGATGGAGTCCAGAAAAGTGGATTTGACCTGATTGTGACCTCTTACCATACTGGTGAGTATCTTCTACATTCACGTAGCACCCATTGCGCAGTAAACGCACGTGCGTAAATAAAAAGGAGATCGTCTAATGAGGTAAAAGTGATATTCCATACCATAAGGAACTCCTCTTGGTAGCTAATTCTTTCCTTTAAGAGAAGTTCATAGTCAATTGAATAGAATTACTGCTTGATCCAGTAGTCTTCCTTTCATGTGCGTAACTTTTTCAGCGTTCGGGCTACGCCATTGTTCTGCACGCACCTTCTGTAGTTAAGCAGTTCATCAAATGCCAAAGCATGCAGTAACAATAAAATTAAGGCATTGCAAGCTTCAACACGTTCATCTTCGCAAGCCAAGTGTACTATACCCACTCCGGTCCACACCCAAGTATGGAACGAAGTGGACTTTGTACCCTTGAACACGTTTTGCTACATCATCTACCGTTTGCCATACATGTATCATGTTTATAAGCCTAAACAATTTTAATATTGTGCAATATCAGAAATGTGTGTCTTATTATCATTAGCTCTTATCTTTTTTGTAGCTTTTATTTACATCTGACATTTTTGGTAACATCAGCTCTTATCTTTTTTTTGTAACTTTTTTTTTTTTGCTAAAAAGTAAGTTTTAGGGTTCCACAAGGCGTAATATGTGACCTTTATACCGTCGAGAGTCGAGACTCAAACTGACGGTACATGTAGCTTCACCACTCATGAAATATACATTTTTCACTTCACTTGATGGAGGAGCGCAGTGGCTCAGTGGTAGAGTGCTTGACTCGAGATCGAGGGGCGGCGGCACTGCTTTATCCTTGAGCAAGACACTTTATCCTCTACTTAGTACTTGTTCAGATTTGTTGACTGGGACATTTAAAATACTGCCTTTACCTGTAATTAGATATTTCCCGTTATTTAGCCGTTTCTATGAAACAATGTATACGGTAGTCCTATTGTCTTGCATCTTTGAACTATTACTTTCCAGGTTACTGTGAGAAGAATTTTGAGTATGCGTGTAACAATGGATACTGTATAGATAGTACTGTGGTTTGTAGTGGATACAACTCATGTGGAGATAACTCTGACTGCAATAATAGTAGGTCGAAATATTGGTGTTTATATATTTATCTATTTTATAAAATCTTTCCATTGCATTCAGTTATAAATGTTAACATACTGTTGAAATTGCGTTTAAGATACAAAGTTCAGTCATGACGTTTTACAGGCCGATCTTATACAATCAGATCCCAAACCATACCCTAAGCATTATACCATGAAACAAAATAGTTTTGAGCCGCAAGTAATTCTAGTCCAGTTATGCCAAAAGAAACCCACTCTTATCAATTGGTACCAGTCCATTTCCATTTTAAGGGTTGTTGGATGGTATTTTCATTTTTATTATCTACTATGTAATGAAATACAGGAAAATATTGAGTTAATATATTGCATATATTTCACAGCCGTGAAAATATAAAAACTTGTATTTTCACTGCTGTGAAAATACAAGATTTGATATTTTCACGCGAGAGAAACCGTAAAATTGGAACTACTTTTTTCTATTGTTTTCAATATGGTCTGAGGGAAGCAACTCTTTATGTTTTCTAAGGGAAACAATCCTGTTTCTATGGAAATGTAAAAAAAAAAAGTCAGAGTCGCTAAGAAACTTAATAAACTCTTTTAAGGAAAGAGCTTTAATTTATAAATTTGTCTGCTACAACTAGAAAATCAAAACAAAAGCTAATGTAAAGTAAGGTTCGCTTCTCTTTTCCTTAAAAGTATATGGGAAGTTTGTAGATAATAAAAAGCAAATTCAAATGTTTTTTGTTAAATATGTCTTTTACTTCACTTGTGAAGTGGACAATAATTATATTTCATTCGTTGCTTCGCCACTCATGAAATATAAATATTGTCCACTTCACTCGTGAAATAAAAGACAAATTTAACAAAAACATTTGAATATCCTCTATTTATTAATTTTTAATAGAACAAATGTCAGTAGACATTTGAGATCCTGATCAGACGCCGCGTTCTGTTGCGCCCTAGCTTGTTCTGCACTATTTGCCTAAGTTCCACAAAAAGGACGCAATGCTTATTAGGGTGAAGAATTGGGTTAACATCAATGTATACGTAACGTGACATGAGATTTCCAACAATGTGGTGGTATGTGCGACCAGCTTACGCGCAGGCTGATCAGAGCCTTTGCTAGTCGCTCAAATATTCTCTGACTGTTAAGCTACTGGCCGAACATCATTTGGAGTTTCTAAGCTTAAAAGGGGGCTGCATAGGCTCGTCTGAGTCTACACTTGTCAAAATGTCACGTGTTTGGAAATCACATGTCACGGCTCATTCAGTTGCAGATGATTTTTTTTATCAGCATGTACACTTGAAGACATCAATAAATCAGTATTGCAGCAATTAATTGTTTCGTTCAGGCTATGTTCACGGCCAGCTGATATTGTGTTAAACCTGAAACACAAGACTTTATGCCAAATACTCTGAGTCAAAAGACATTTTTGTACGCAATATTAACTCATCCATACACCTCTTTGCTGATGACACTAGCCTCTATATCATAGTCGAAAATCCAATCCAAGCAGCAACTATATTAAACTCTGATCTTTCACAAATATACACATGGGCATCAAACTGGCTTGTTACCTTTAATCCATCAATGACAGAGTCATTACTATTCTCACGAAAACTCGTTAAACCACATCATCCAACCCTTTATATGAATCAGCAAGACATCATCACTGTTGAGTCTCACAAACACCTGGGCCTAACCTTTACAAATGACCTTTCATGGCATGAACACTTAAACAGCATCAAAACAAAAGCTTGGCATCGTATAAATGTAATGCGAAAACTTGAATTCCAACTTAGCAGAAAATCACTACAGATCATCTATTTTTCATTTATCAGACCGTTACTTGAATATGCTGACGTAGTGTGGGATAACTGTACGCAATACGAGGCAAATGAACAAGAAAAAATACAACATGAAGCTGCACGTATTGTCAGTGGTGCCACTAAGCTAGTTTCAATTGAAAAATTATTAAAAGAAGTTGGATGGGATACTCTCTCTTGCCGAAGAAAAAAACATATACAAATACTATTCTACAAAATGATAAATGGACTATGTCCTGATTACTTGTCTTTACTTGTCCCCCCCCTACTGCTGGAAATAACACAGCATATAGTCTCCGTAATGCATCTGATTACAAATAAATACGCTCAAATACTCAGTTGTATTACAATTCCTTTCTTCCTTCAGTAGTACGCGATTGGAATGAACTACCCCGTTCTACTAGAAATGCACCAAGTATTAGCGCTTTTAAACGCAGTCTTAATTATTAAATCTTAATAGCTTGTGTCTTTTGTGCTCTACAACTGTATGAAGTTTCATCCAATCTTATTTCTACCCTAATTGGTGTCCCTCTCTTCTATCTAGATGGCAAGCGCATTGGTCAAATCTATCGTTCTCGACTGAGAATGGATTGTAGCTCTCTTAATCACCATCTCTTTTCAAAAAACATCATTGACAGTCCGCTTTGCATTTGTGGTAGACCAGCTACTACCAAACACTACTTGTTTGATTGTAATAGATACAATAACTTGCGCCAGCAAATGATGCAATCAATATCTCAATTATGCGAACCAACCTTGAATGCTCTTTTATATGGAGTCACAGATCTGTCCGACGAGACAAATAGGCAGCTCTTCATCATCATACAGGAGTATATATTAAGGACTAAACGATTCCAATAAATTGCCTTACGTAACTACTCTTTGACCTTGAGATTTACAAACTTCTATACATTTATAATCTGTTTAAACGTTAGGAAATGATATGTTCCATCCCCGTGGAGTCTCTTGCTATATTACTTATAATTGATAAGTTTCCAAACTCTCGCAGTACATTTGAGTACAAAAATTAGCATTGGTACAGAAATGGTTTTCTCTCAAAATCTCGATAAAATTAGTAAAATTGATATTTTAAATGGGATACAGATTCGTATATGTCTGAAGACTTTCTTCTGAATCCCATTTGTATACTGTATATTACTGTATGTCTTTATATGTTGTTCTCTGTACAAAGTATACAAATAAAATCTGTTTAAACCAAAAGACATATATAGTACTATTATCAGTATGTAGACTTGAACACATAATTTAGTTGCAGCAATTAATTGTTTCTTTCCGGCTATGTTCACGACCTGTTAATTGCGTTAAAACTGAAACGTAATGACTTTGTGCGAAATACTCTGTAGTAGCAACATGTACACTTTTAGGCAGCATCTAGTTCAAGTGAACCCTTTCGATCATGTGTTGAAATTGCGTTTTTCGTCTAAGTCACATTATCATATATGGTTAAACAATGCATTAATTCTTATTTAGTTGCAGTACTTGTTGGATCAGTATGCACACTTGTGGGAGCAATCTTGTCAGTCATCACATTTTGTCTCGTCAGAAAGAGAAAGAGTCTCATGAAAAAGGTAAGACATAAACATTACCATCTTCGCAAGCCAAGGGTACTAAGTCCACTTCGTTCCTTGTGTAAGGAACGAAGTGGACTTAGTACCCTTGGCTTGCGAAGATGAAACATTACAACAGCACGCCTATTCAATATAATAAAACAGAATGGGGAAACCACGTGACAATTTGACTTTATTGGCGATTTCGTCTTGATTCAAGCTAACACTTTTTTTTATACCTATTGGATTTTATTCAAATACAGTGCAAAGAAGAATCCAAATCGAGCTCTCCAAGTGGTGTTATTTGGAATCTTGGACAATATCCAGCTGATTCTCGAGATCATTTAGAAACATCATTTTTCTCCGCCTTTGGGGTTCAGAGATCATATCCACACATTAATACGAGAATCTCTCTATAAAACAAGGTGATTCATTGCCTTGCTGTAAACATGACCATGCACCTAACTAAAACCAGGGATTCTCTATACAAAGGAACAGGAAACACTGTATTAATTTTGCTGATAATAAGAATTATCTTGTAGGTACAGTACCATACTTGCAGACATTGTAAGAAGGAGATAATGAACTTATTTAAAAGTGAATTTTTCGGGATAGAAATAATAATAAATTATTTATGAAGTTTAAAAACACCCAGTACATAAAGTAGCCTTTCAGCTTCAAAACCATTTAATTTTCAAAAAGATACATTGTTCATTTCTCCAGTTAATCACATCGATAAATGGTATGAGCGCCAGAGCTCCTAAAATGTACACATTAGGTACATATTACAATATAAGAGATACACATATAAAGTCACAATGATGCTAAATGTTTAGACTGTGTGATTCAGCATATGGTCTGGTAAAGAAGAGATAGTAATTCAAAGTGTTGTTAAGTAAAATTTGACATTAATGATGAATTGTAACTTAACACTTGTGTTCGACTTTTGTGTGAGTAAAGTGGCAGGTGGTCAGTTATGTAAATACAGGTAACCACTTATAAGAACTGGTAACGTGCTTTTCCGTTTGTGACCACTTGTAAACCAGGTACCAGCAGGTATGGTCAATACACACTGGCGTACAACAGTTTTTGAACACATGGTAAAGATTCTTAACCCTTTGCAGAAAGACCCTGCTAAAACAATATCCATTTTTAAATGACAGCATTTTGATGAAATATTTATGGGCGCTGACTGGAAGTGCGCACGCATTTCAGTACTATTATTTTGTGCATAGACACACTGTGCATAATAATTTTCAATATCTTTCAGTTGCGACGTTTGAGGCAAGAAACAAATTCAAACAATCAAGCTGTGCCTACCCACAACACTACACCAAAGCAACCTTCTACAACAAATCTGCAAGAAGCGATCCCAAAGAATACTGAAACCAACAAACAAGTTACGACTGGACAACAAACAACGGCAACAGCGAATCAACAAGTACCACCTAGACAACATACAACGACAACAGCGAAGCCAAACACAATACAGCAGAACGCACCCACCATTCTGCAACAAACATCTGGGGCTGCAAACCAACAAACAAAAATAAGTCAAACTCCATCCGCATATCAAAACCGTATGAAACAAATACAAACCAAACAAACATCACAAACCAACACAATATCCATAATATCAGGAACAGCGAATGACTATGATCAACCTGTACCAAAAACGTTCGAATTACCTATACTAGATTAAAAATAGACCTTGTGCTAGAAGTCTGCAATGGAAATGAAAATGGCCATTCGAACAGTAGCCTCTCAGTGAATCCACACGTTTTGCTACTACTCGATCATCTGCTCAGTTGAACTAATAAAGAATGCACCAAGCTATGTCACTAGAAAATAGTTTATGTATTATTGTGCTCTACAACTGTATTAAGTTTCATCCAAATAGCTTGAACAGTTTTCAACTTACAGAATGGACACAAAATTGCATTTACTTACGTTCGAAGGTGAAAAAATTGAAAAATATACAAGACAGAGTTATGGTTCTTGTGCATGACACGTCGTCTGAATGTGCTTTACAAATGTATGAAGTTTCATCAAAATCTCTTTAACGGTCATCAAGTTATAGAGTGGACACGATTTTGTGACAGAGGGGGAAAACAATATGTCCCCAGACCCTAAAGGGGAGGCATAATAAGCATCAGCAGAATAATCGCCTTAGAACTGACAGCAGACCACGACACTGTCTTAAACAATGACATAAAACACTGATCATTATCCAAACTGTAACAAGCCTGTACAAAATGCAGCAATTGTGATGGTATTGCTTTTACATGCGTCACTTTAGCGAAAGCAGGTCTAGTAGTGGGTCCACTCTGTCCATCCACAACACTTTTGGGGTGCCTAGTTTGAGTAATCTGTAACTCCAAAAGTTTCATTCCCTTTTATTCAAACTTAAGTTTGCAGATTGGCTGTTCACATATTACAGATGTGCACCTCCTTTTTTGTGTACATTCGATAAATATTCTCATTTTACGGGTGTTGGACTAGACATTTTCCATCCCAAATGCGTAGTGGTTGCCTGGTTTGTGTAATCTGTAACTCCAATAGTTTTCATGCCTTTATATTCAAACTTTGCATAATGATTGTTCACACATTGAAGATGTGCACCAACCATTTTGTGCACATTTGATACAGCTTTCTCATTTTTACGGGTGTTGAACTTAGACATCGTTTCATCCGAAATGAGTAGGGGGTGTCCGGTTTGTATAATCTTAACTCAAACAGTTTTCATTCCTTTATTTTCAAACTTTGCATAATTATTGTTCACACATTGAAGATGTGCACTTTCTATTTTGTGCATATTTGATAAATGTTTTCTCACGTTTTACGAGTGTTGAACTTAGACATTTTTAATCAGAAATGCTTAGTGGGTTTCTGGTTTGTGTAATCTGTAACTCCCAACAGTTTTCATTCCTTTATATTCAAACTTTGCATAATGATTGTTCGAACATTGAAGATGTGCACCTCATAATTTGTACACATTTCATGATTTTTTTTTCATTTTTTGGGGTCTTGAACTTAGGCATTGTTTCCCTGTAAAATGCTACGATGGTGTCTGGTTTGTGTAATCTGATTAATAAATATTTTCTTATTTTTAGGTCTGTTGGACTTATATATTTTATTTCATCCGGAATACTTAGGGGGTGTCTGGTTTGTGTAATATGTGACTCCAGCAGTTTTCATTCCTTCATATTCAAAGATTTTATGTTATGATTGCTCATAAATTGAACGTGTGCACCCTATATTTTGTGCACATTTGATAATATTTTTGCAAGTGTTTAACAAAAGACATTATTACGTCTGCACCACCATGGAGTCTTACATTGTTTACTTGTATGTAATTCAAACATATTTCATTCCTTTATATTCAAACTTTGCATAATGATTGTTCACACATTGAAGATGTGCACCTACGACGCAGGTCCAGAGCAGAGTTTGGTCTTGTTTTAGTTTGAAATGGTATACTAAGAGTCTATGACAAACTCCTCTTTCATAATTTGAAGGAGGATGTTGGTATTTGGCACAGTGGTTACATAGGGGATGTAGATATCAATAGGCAATTCAGATAATCAATATGACATTGAAGACAAAGGTCAATTCCATATATACTTAAAATTTGTTTTACAGCTTGTAATGCACTTGTCATACATTTTTTTTTATTTTACCTAGCATGTTCATATTTGGCTCAATGATTGCATGTATATTTCAATAGATTACTTAGAACACTGATATGACCTTGGGATTAAAGGTAAAGGTCACATATGTTAAGGTAAGCCTATTTGAATTTCGAGCTGGCAAGGTTTTGGGTTTGGTTTTCGAAAACAAACTTGGAAAACTAAAAATAGATTATATCCCACAATACACCATTATGTGATTTCATATGAGAATTTTTAAAAAGTGCTTTAACTTCAAATATCTAAAACTGTGTATTTGAAATGTAAATCTTCAGTTTGAAGATGCCAGTTTTTTAATTGCCTAAATTACACTTTCAAATTGAAAGATTAAACATGTTTTGTAAGCTGGAGTAGAAACAAAAAACACTCAATTTTGAATTCTTGGTTTAAGATTATATTATATATGAAATATGTTTTTTTCCAAAATAAATTAACGTAGAAATTTAGATTTACTAACATTTGTATTATTTAGATTAAGAAATGCTTGGTCAGAATGAATTTAAATTTGAAGAATAAAATTTAAATTAAACGAAACATAAAATACACAAAACAATTTATGCAGAAAATCATATTAAAGTTTGGTCACTTCCTTGCATTTGCAAGCATTTTAATTAAATGAATAATTTCAAACCTCATATGAATGATGCATTTTGGGATAGAATTTATTTTAGCTGTCAGTCTGTTTTTGAAAAAAATGTGTCCAAAATTCAAATAGACGTAACTTTTGAACAGACATTTTTTGCTACAGTTTTTAACAATCTGTTTCTCACAACTGCTGTTTTCTAAAAGATTTGATAAAAATTTTATTTTTACCTTTTCAAATGATCTTTAAAGCCTGTCTACTGTTTGTAACGAGAATTCCTCTTTCATTTTTTGACCAAGGGTGTTCAGATTCGGCACAGTGATTGCCCATCATGTGTTGATTGCAAAAAATATCCAAATACGGATATGACCTTAGTCAAAGGTCAAGATCAAATATTTTTAAATGAGCTTGGTATTGTCAAATATACTAGGCCAAAAAAGAAACGCCGCTATGTATGAAAAGTGCTAACTGTACCAGTTATGTATTTTATTAAAAAAACATGGAGTATTTAGAAAAATTAGAGCAAAATGGTGCTAGAGAATGCTCTTTGCCAGTTTCTCAATTAATTTAGACGTTGGTTCTACCGCCGGTTCCTTAATTTGACGTAAATACTGCACCAAAGTAAAGTTACGTCAAACGTTGGGAGGTGGGGGTCTTAAACAAATCTCTTGAAACGATTTCTCACAGTTTGAGCCCTGATTTTTGGATTATGAGTTCCTTGGGATGTCCTAGCTGTGACTGACTCCAGATGAAATCGATTTCACAAATGAGACATCTGGATGTCTCGATCTTGACGTCGCGTCGACACACGTCGACGCCCTGGAGGCGGACGGTGTGACGTTGTCCCAATTTGTTAGAAACAATTCTTAAGACGTCCAATTGTCCTACCATGGCACCGAAATCGTTTGGCTACTACCAATGACGTCACGTTAGCTTTTAACATTCCTATTGCAGGTTCATGTTCCACATGTGCCAATTTTGTCACCGCAAATTAGCGATCGGTAATTTTAAATTCCAAAGTTTTAAAATGTTTTTAGACTTTTGGGATGTTCGACTAGAGATTTCAGTAGTTAGTACACATGTTTATCTGAATGGACTGAGTGTGCACGTGAAAAACAGGAAAATGGAAAATCGGTCAGTACACTGGTTTTGATTGACTCACCTCAATAAATCTATGGGGAAAATGTGCGGTCGAAAAAATAGCAAAACATAGACAGATGATGAAATTTTGCCACTCTCATTTAACACACAATATTTTTAATTATTGTATGCGGCGTTTCTTTTTTGGCCTAGTATATGTTTAAGACCTCCAGTAATTTTCTTACTGACTGTTCCAAGGCGGTGCTTTGTTTGTGGATCCCTTTTTGTTATTTGTTTCACATTTGTCTTTGTCATACTGTCTTGTATGTTCCTTGCAGCCTTGTGTTCATCTGCTGGGAAAGGTCTGCCCTCTTGAGTGTGAGGTTTTCCTTCGTTTTTGTAAATTACCCATATGATGTCCTCGGCCAGGTGTGGTACATGACTGTATCGATTCCTGATCATTGCCTTCTTCCTTACTTTTATTGCTCAAAACTCAAACCCCTCTTTCATTTTTTGAATGAGTGTGTTCATATTCAGCACAAATATATAAAATTTGGTGAGTTCTGTCAGTTTGTTCTCAAGGTATTGAGCAGAAATGAAATTGACATCAGTCAAGGGCCATAACTCAGTCAAAAATTTACGAAAATGACAGGTTACAATTCCAACCTAGATCGTGACTGTATCGATTCCTGATCATTGCCTTCTTCCTTACTTTTATTGCTCAAAACTCAAACTCCTCTTTCATTTTTTGAATGAGTGTGTTCATATTCAGCACAAATATATAAAATTTGGTGAGTTCTGTCAGTTTGTTTTCAAGGTATTGAGCAGAAATGAAATTGACATCAGTCAAGGGCCATAACTCAGTCAAAAATTTACGAAAATGACAGGTAACAATTCCAACCTAGATCTTGTCAATATCAATGCACATACAAAAATTGGTAAAATTCTATCAATTTGTTCTCAAGATAATGAGCGGAAATAAAATTCTGATATCAGTCAGCGGCCATAACTGTTACAAACGCATGAAAATTGATGTGTAACAATCCCAATCTAGATCATGTCAATATCAAGGCACATACAAAATTTCATTAAATTCTATCACGTTGTTCTCAAGATATAGAGCAAAAATAAAATTATGACGGATGGAATGACAGACAACCCAAATTCAATATAGCCCCTTCTTTTTCAAAGAGGGGCTATAATAATTGCTTATAGTGCGTAGATTACAACAAACAATTCCAATTCACCTGTATGACGGTGAGTGAAAGGTCAAGGTCACATATAAAACCTATCTACAGTGTGAAACTTTTTATTTTTTTTTTACCAAGGGTATTCATATACCCGACAAAAAAAAGAAACGCACCACTAGGATTTTCCCCATTAAGATCTCCTTTTAATACGAAAATGTAAATAGTCATGAAATATTCATTTCTGGTCAAATCTTAATAAAACTTGAGTATCTGTACTTTCCCTGTGCAGGCACAAAACACATCAAGGTGAATGGTAAACGAGTTTTGTAAGCGTTAATTCAACGCTACTGTCTGCATGGAATTCAAAGTATGTTTTACATTGGCAAAGTATGAAAACGATATGTTGTTGTTATGCGAGACAACCAATGTGTTTATTGATGCTTTTTAGTAATTCCACAATACACGGGGTACCTAGCGTTCAATTATCGCGTATGATGAATTAAATGATAGAATTTCCAAAGAATAAGTGTCAGGGTACGATTTAGTCTACTGAGATGATTCCAATTGCTTGAACTTATCCAGCAAGAGAGCATTATAAAAACACTTATTTCCTGTGACTTTGCAATTTGACCCTCACTTTGTTCATGACCAATTTTCTTTAACACAATTTCGACGCCAGATTGCTAAAGACGTGTGATGCAACAATACATAACATACCTTTGCACTGATATAAGCTAAACTGGCCTATCACTTGTGATCTTCTTGAGAGTTGAACAGTTCTGAGTGGTGCGTTTCTTTTTTTTTGTCCGGTATATTTGATAGTGATTGTCTATAGTGTGTAGATTACAACAAAGTTCCAGATCAGTGCTATGAACTTCGCGTCAAAGGTCAAGGTCACATATACTTAAAATCTGTCAATGGCATTCATACCTATGTAGCAAAATGGTTGCTTATTGTGTGTAGAATAAAGCAAAGGTTGTAGATTGCCGCTATTACCTTAGAGTCAAGGGTCAAGCTCACAAACTTAACTACAGCTCATAATGCGAATTTCTCTTTCATTTTTTGACTGAGGGTGTTCAACTTTGAATAAATAATTGCTAATGGTGTGTAAATTACAATGAACGTCCTAGATCACTGCATTACATTCTGAGGTTAAGGTCAAATAGGTTTAAATCTATATTATAAGGTTGCCACTCAAAATTCATTTTAAAATTCCCATTTTCCAGACACTTTTTGAAGGCTTATACAGGGTTCATACAGGCAAGTTTAAATAGAATTTAAGGACTTTTCAAGGACTTCTAAAAGTCTTTCCTACAGTTTTCAAAGCCTAAAAATTATGAAAAATACTGATCTAAGTGTTAAAAGACTACTTCAGAAATGCTAGACTGAGATAATGGAGACATGTGTGCTAGAAAATTAGTACAAAATTGATGTGCCTATATTTGGTGCAGCATATGCACGATTTTATACTGATTTAGGTCTATCAACAGTGCTAAGTTCTACAGAAAATAGTAGAACTCAAGGACTTTTCAAGGCTTTTGAGTGATTTCCAACGGCAGATTTAATTTTCGAGGACTTTTCAAGAAAGCCCTCTAAATTAAATTACTTTTCAAGCCTGTGCAAACTCTGTTATAATAGCAAAAAAAAATTTGTACGACTCTTTCTGCTTACTAAAGAAATGTCTCAAACCATGGGTATTAGAAAAGGAATGTTTCTATATATAAACTGCTTACAATTTATAGAAAATTGTACTTTTCAAAAGCCCATTTTGAAAACTTGTTAAAATTCCCTGACTTTTCCCATTTTTTCTAAATTTCCCTGACTGAAATGAAATTCCCTAATCATGGCAACCCTTGTATTACATCTTATAACAAAAATTATCTTCTTTTTACTGAGGGTGTTCATATTTGGCACATGAATTGCTAATGGTATGTAGATTACAAGGATCCACATAATTGCTTCAGAATCTGCAGTAGTGCTTTTAAGGGAGATTGATAGACAATACACCCATAGACTGTCAGATTTACTTTTTGTTTGTTTGTTTGATGCGATTCTTCACATCCCATCAACAATCTTTCAGTTAAACAGGGATGGGTCTTCCTGGGTTGAACCAGTACTGAGCTAGGATAAATGTGTCTTGCTCAAGGACCACAATGCAGTGACCCTGGTGAGGCTCGAACCTGCAGCCCCTCTGTCTTGAGTCAAGCACTCTACCACTGAGCCATTGCGCTCCCTTTATAATAGATGGAACCATTTGATTGTATATAATGAACAAAAAATTTGAAACAACCTTGTTTTTATTATGAACACATAAGATAAAGCAATAACATGAATGAACGCATAAAGCAAAACAATTAATTAAATTATTATCATTATATTAATTCAAATAACAATTTTGTGAGCAATCTCAATTCTATCACATTTTTTTTTGAATTTGGCACATTAATGGCACTTAACAAATAAAAGCATAGCAAACACTGCACAAAACTCCATCACAGAACAAATTTATGTATAACATGGCCCTAGGTGCCGAAATTTCACCCTTAATGGGCCCCAGGGAGAAGTGGGAGTCTCCCTAAAAAATATTTCTTTTTTAGGGAGACTCATTTTCACTCTGTCACCAAACAAATGCAAGCTTTGGTGACAATTTAATACCACTGCATCGTGTTTCTTTTTCCATTAAATGGCAATAGTATGTGTAATGGCTAATTTGCTTCTATACTGACAAAAAATGCCGTAATTTTGTGCTATGACTTCTCCCTATCTGACTGTCACTTCTCCCTAATTTTCCTACTATCAGGGCCCAGCTTGAACCCTGGTCATCAACTTTTTTCCTTCAAAAGTGTTATTCTAGAGATAAGGGTAAACTCAAAAATATTTATCACATATCTCCAGCCCCAAAGTTCACCTTGAGCATTATTCAGAAGTAAAAATTAAAGCCTATTCAACCCTTTGAAGACCAGAAAGCCTTAAACAGGTACTTTGGTAAACTAAATAGTGAGACCCAGATGAAATGCCACATAATGCAGTATTTCATCAGGGTTTGCACCATTTTTTTGCTAAGACAAAATATATCTCAAGAGAGAGAATATAATATAAATTTTGAAATTATAATCAATTACAATGAACCAACCTGACTTAACTGTATAAATCCTAATGGAAGATTCCATTGTTCTTAAAAGGGTCAAAATACCTTTTGGTATTTAGAGTCAACATGCTCAGTTCATATAAAAAAGCAGTATTTTCAGAGGACAACTATGTCCCCCAAACGCAAATTGAGTCGGCAAGCATGTTTACCAAAATTAAAATCAGCTCTTTATAGTGTCAGAATGACACAAATTAATATATAAAGAATGGCTGAACTCCATCAATTATTTCAAGGGAGAGCATGCACAGACACAAATAGAGCTCAGAAAAGGCTGATTTTTTTAGTTTTTAAAGGGCGGTGACTTTGAAAATTAGTTCAGCCTTGAACTAATTTTCAAGGTCACTAAAATCTTATCAACTCTTCATTTTGCCACAATGAAACAATATATAAAATTAAGCTAGTATACATCGTTCAATTCAAGAGATATCATTCAGAAACCCCATTTTGGTCAAAATATCACTTTTCAAAGTGCTGGTATGACCTTAAATAATAAGGTCAAGGTCACTAGAATCTAGCAAAGTCTTTCCACCTCCCAATAATGTATCTATACAAGTTTGGTTAATATCCACCCACCAGTTCAGAAGATAGTGTGCCTAAAAAGTCGATTTTAGGATTGTGACCTTGAAAATAGGGTCATGGTCACCAAAATCTAATCAACTCCTTATTGTGTCACAAGAAAACAGTTTATACAGGTAGAGTTTGGCCAGAATCCATTGTTCAGTTCAAGCGATAACTTTCGGAAACTTATTTTGGTCAAAATTTGACATTTCAAAGTACTGGTGTGTCCTTGAAAATAAGGTCACACCAGTACAGAAATTTTATCAACTCTTCATCCCCTCCAAACAATATATCCATGCAAATTTGGTTTGGAAGATGGTGTGTGGAAATGGCCGATTTATACAGCCTTTATAGGATGGTGACCATAAAAATTATGTCAAGGTCACCAAAATCTTATCAACTCCTTCTGACCTCCCAGCAATGTATCTATGCAAGTTTTGTCAAAATCCATCAACTGTTTCAGAAGATAACGCATCGAAAGGACAGATCTGTACACTCTTTATAGGCTGGTGACTTTAAAAATTAGATCAAGGTCACCAAAATTTAATCAACTCTTTCTGCCTTCCCAACAATGTACATACGCAATTTTGGTCAAAATCCATCCACTGGTTCAGAAGATAACACAAGGAAATGAAGCTACATGGAAGTCGACGGGATCCACACCAAAAAACAATGTCTCTACCCCCTTATTTGGGGGGATAAACTTAGCTGCACCTTAGTGGGGGGACTTAATAAACTTAACTGCAAATTTTCAATACTTGACCCTTTAACCCAACCCTAGGGAGTCAATGTTTTGTGTCAAGGCATATATTTGCTTGCATGTTGTTCAATACTTCATTCCCTTTAAATTGATATCCAATATGACCATATTTTGAAAAAAAATAGCACTGAAAAGATTAAAGACATACATTCGTATTTTGTTAACTATCCACTAATCAGCGAAATTGCATTTAGAAGGGGTCCTCATACACTAGCTGTATACTAAATATCAGCCTTCTAGGTCAAGTAATAAATAGAGGGTCATAACTCTGTAAGTGGCCTATGTACAACCACTCATTCCCAATATCAAATGATGCTTTTTTCAAGTTTGAAGAAAATCCTTCAAAAATTACTCAAGTTAGAGCTCAAAAACAAAAGTGACTTCATGGTGATAGATGCCAAACAATATTACATATAATATCCTGTCACTTAAATGCTGAGAATAAAAACAATGCATGCCATGTTCTCGAGATTCATTTACAAAATACCATATAAGCAATTTGAACAACTCTTAATTAATTGTCAGATTTGTGTGTAAATGTAGTTGCAAAATGATAACGAGCAGAACCTGGTCACAATGTCATCATGAAGAAGTCCAATCTGTGTATACACTGTTCAAACCTATCTGGGCAATTATTTTGGGAACAAGACATGTCAGTCACGTGACAAATGCCCCCAAAGGAATGGGTCTAGCAGGAATACATTTGTAGAAAAGCTATTGACAACACTAGACAGACCATTTTTATGAGGTCATTAAAACTGAGACCAGATGTCAAGGTCACAGTGACTCAAACCTGGTATGGGACACACAGCCTAGCCAAGATGCAACCAAACATCACATTTGGAATTCCTATCTCAAATAATATAGGAGATATGCTCCGGAGAAGATAATTCTAGAAATATGGTCAGAGTTCAAGGTCACAGTGCCCCAAAAATGGTATGTGGCACTCCACCACCCAAAGATGCAACCACACACCAAGTTTGGGATTCCTACCTCAAATTATATGAAAGATATGCCGGGGACATGATTATTCTAGAAATAAGTCAAGGTCACAGTGAACTAAAAGTATGTGACACTCCACCACCCAAAGATGCATCTACACACCAAATAAAATTTGGAACTCATACCTCCAATAATATAAGAAATATGTACCTGACACAATTATTTTAGGAACAATTTTTCAGTTATTTTGGGATGGGTCTTCCTGGGTTAAACCAGTACTTAGCAGAGGATATAGTGTCTTGCTCAAGGAGACAACACAATGCCTCCAGTTAGGCTCAAACACGAAGCCCCACAATCTCTACCACTGCACTCATGAGACGGTTCTTTTGAGCTCCCAAAACACATGTTTAAACTGTTAGAAAAAGAGAAAATCACAATTTTACAATCTAAAATTTAGCCTCATTCTGACCTATGGCAACTGTGAGAAGTTATTGGAAATCTCTTGAGACACTCAGGGTATAAGGTGGTATAATAGACGTTGACAAAATGAGCCACTAAATGTGTTCTATGTGATAATTAGGAAAGGAGAAAGTAGCTCAGACAGCAGTGTTTGCTCTGATATAACCATCATTTTGTGACATTAAGATAATTAAAAAAGCAATTAAGGCTTAACATTAACAGCACACCACACACATAATCAATAAAGTAGATATAATTCTCTTGCATTCCTTAACAATTCTTCCACACACCTTTATTAATCGTAGATTTCTTAATCTAATAATCGCATATATACAGTCAGACATAAGTTAAGCATAGCCGAAATAGATTCCTAGAAAAACAAAGGAAGCTTTCCAGTCATTAATATTTTCTAGTTTTATTTATGAAAAGAGATAGTGGTGACAATTTACAGCAAATTTTGATTTGATTATCATTAAGGTAATCAACAAGGCATGGGAAATGCACCCTTACCCCTAAAATGTCCCTATTCTCTACCCCATTATGGTATTTTCAAAATGCTTAGACATTTAAAGTGTTAGTGTCATATTGTTACAATATCAAAGACAAATTCTGTCTGAAAATTTCAGATTCATATCTCTAAAGGAACAAAAGTAATGGGTTGTAAAGAATGACAAGTTATATCTATATAGTGATAATGCAAAAATTATGAACACATGATTAACTATCTCTATAACTGACATGAAACCTTGAGTTCAACAGAATCAGTTTGGCACCAGTTTGAAAAATAGGTCTAGTTTATATCTGTGTTTATTTGAGTTCAAAGTAAGCACTTTGGGTTATGCTGTGACACTTTTAAGGGTATACCCCCGAAATAGGGGTTGGTGTATAAAGGACACCCAAGAACTTCAGCAAAATGACCAAGGAAAGACTAGGTAACAAAATATTACACATTTGCTGTTCTTATGAAGAAATTTGTATACGATAAACGTCTCTGTAATAATGTTCGAGTGATGCTTAACTTATGTCTGACAGTGACTTTATATATTTAAAACCAAACGTAACTTTACACTTTTAACTACTGAATATATCTTTACTGTTTTTTTTTTTATTATAACCAGATAAAATATTGCAATGAGCTGCTGGTACCCCCCCCCCCCCCCTAACATTATTCACGAAAAACAACTTAGGTAAATTAATCTTCTTTCGAGTTATCTGTTCTTTCATTAAAAGCACAAAATCAGCCTTTCCTGGTAAACCTAGGATTCAAACACGCTATTCTAAGGGCCATCGATTGCCTATTAAAAATATGGCCGGAAATTTTGTCTCTGGCGTATAGTTGGGTTTGGTAGCGTCTTAAAGTTGATTCACATTAAAATTACCTCCCTTTGAATTAAAACAATAGTAAACTTTAGTCCTTGCTAAAAGCTTTATCTCAGATGACATTTGATTTTTTTATCTGAGATTTGTTTGGACTTCTGTCTCAAGTATGTGATAAGATAAAATTCCCATGGGTTTAAAAGAAAAATGGCAAACAATTTGTTTTGGGGAGTGAATTGAAAGTTCACAAAAAGGGGTATGGACGTAAAAACACAAAAATAAACTGCTACATGAATAATAATTAATCAGACTTTAATATGAATCAAACACATTTAAAATAACACTCACCAATACCCAGAATATTGAGTGTAAAGTAACTTTTTGTTTTAAGTATACATCTCAAATCTTGACATGACCCTACTCACTACGGGCATAGCTCAGGCAGTGATTCATTTACAAATTCGGGCTTATGAGTCCTGGGACTCACTGTTTCCCATATCTATGGGTCCAAATGCAAACTTATGAGTCCTGAACACTATTTATCATGACAAGTCTGCAATACCATTGCATCCTTGGACTCGCTGAAATAAAAACTTTGCATCCCAGAGAAGAAATTATAAGTAAAAGATGCAGAATGTGCAGGTAAAAAAAAATCACAGTAGCTGTTGACTGAGACGTAAAGAATCAAATCAAACAATCAAAATATTTATTAAATATAGCAAGAAGTAAGCAAAGCTCACATAGCCCAGGCGGTAGCAATCGGAGGTTGCAACAATGGTGAAAATGAGGCATGGTTTGGCAACTTTGAATGCCAATAACTCCCTTGTTTATGGTTAGAAACAAAAAGTGTGGGTACTCGTTTTCTTAGTTAGAAGAGCGGAATATTGAGACCAAAATTGAGCAGATTTGGTGAAATTTTCTGTTTTGCAACAAAATTGCATCGTCTTTTCAAAGAATTTCATCAAATGGGTTGGGTAATAAAAACAGCTATTTCATGCCTGTTTGTAGTATAGTCAAACTATTATCCCTCGGTACCAAGGATGACCTGATGCATCATGTTGTCCATGGCACCTCTGGGTAATAGTTTTTACTATACTACAAACAGACATGCAATAACTGTATAATATTCAATATCTAGATATCTTCAATCAAATCAAGATAACCCTTAAAATACAAATATCCTTATTTTCTGATTAAAGATATTTCTTTGAAATTCAAATATTTTTATTTCAAATATATATCTCTCGATCTCTTGATTAAAAATGCAATCAATTTAAAACCAAATTTGATAAATTTCTTTCAAGTAACCAAATAGGCACAGCAGAAAGGTTGGAAAGATATGAAGGTTTTTATGATGAAAATAAATGCTGCCATTGGTTTTTATAGTAAAAAACAGATTTTATATATTTTTCATCATTTTCTAAAACAAAATCTCAGATTTGTCCGAGGGTTTAAATCTTTCCTACCAATGATATTTTCAATCAGTTTGGACCTGGATGAGGCTTGACTACATCTTTGCCTGAACTGGATCTAAAACAGTTTGACAATGTGGCGATATTTCTAAAAGATTTTTCTAGAGAAAAAACTTCAAAAAATAAAACCTGCAGATGCAAAAAGTCATGCAAAATTGCCCAGCATGTAATGGTTCAAAAACGTTTGATTTGGAGGTTTGAGATTTCATAATGCACTAAAAAGCAGTTCAAAAATGTATCACTTCACTGCTTTCATCTCGTCATATACTGAATTAACTTTCGTCCAGGAATGAAGGAATCATAATCATTGACAACCTCAAGTGATGCATCATATCTTGGTGGAAGAGAACCATACTTTTCCAGGAATTCTCTCTTTGACTGAAAGTAAAAAAAACAAACATCCTTTTAACTGAGCCGTGACGTGATTTCCAGCAATGTGCATTTTGACAAGTGTAGACTCAGACGAGCCTGTGCAGCCTCCTTTAAAGCTCAGAAACTCCAAATGATGTTCGGTCAGTAGCTTAACAATAGAGCATCTTTCATGAGTGCTTGTGTATTATTGAATTTATCAAATGAGTTGAGGAAAAGAGAAAAAATGTGAGTGTTGGTGAGCATTTATGGCGTTTTTGGGATATTTTTAATACAGGAGCAAGAAATTTAGATTCTATTTATCCTATGTCACTAAAATTATTTTGAAATCACACTTTTTGTGTGAAGACCTCAAGATTTTGCCATATATAGTATGTGACCTTTTGATTGGCATTATTTTATAATATTACCAAAATATGCAAACCACTTATGGTATAGCGATTTAAATACATGATGTGAAGTCATATGAAATTATTAACTTCAATTTGGTAAATTAACATAAGGATTTATCACCCCAAACATGTTTTTCACTGCAGATGAGTAATAGGTTAAATTCACTTTTAAGGGCTGATAAACCCTTACAACAAAAAAATGAAGTAAAAAACTGTTAGAAAGTTCTGTTATTATGATTTATTTTAATAATTATATACATGTACAAAATCTACCTTCACTTTTGCATTAAACCATGTAAAAATGTATAACAAGCAGTGCAATTATCACATGTGCATAATGTGCATGTACAGCTATCAATTTGAGGTACGGGTCTTTAGTTTGGTTTGAGATAGCATCGACCATAGATGTATTGTGTGTGTAGGGGGGGGGGGGTATGTAAAACCTAAGCAGTGAGGGCTGCCAGATTTCGAGATAAGAGAGCATGTTTGAAAAAAAAATCTTATTTCATATTTCGACCAAAACATATATGTATATATTTTGGGTACTCAAAAGAACCATCTCAAAGAGATGGTTCTACTGGGCACCAAAAACACATGTTCAGACTGCTGGATAGGAAATATGCTCAACCATTTTGCTTATAAACAGGCCCCCAGATAAGAGTGTGTAACCGAAAAAAAAATCTTATTTCAACCAAATCATATGATGTGGGTACTCAAAAAAACCGTCTCGATGAGACAGTTCTTTTGAGCACCCAAAACACATGTTTAAACTGATGGATAAGAAAATAATTGCAATTTTACGCTAAATTTCTTTGCTTAACTGGTCCTATTATATGGACTTATGACTGTAGTGAGACTACATTAAGCCTCACATGAACCTTTGCGTTTATCTATGTGGTAAATATCAAAATCTCATGTACTGGCTCAAATCAACAAAAACAGATTCAATGTCAGAGTGGAACATTATTGACAAAAACAACCAAATGTCAGGTTTCTTTAGTTGTTCTGAATATTTTTATTTTTTTTTATCAATTTAACTGTTTAAAACTTTAATTAGCTTGTATAAAAAACTGAAGTAAAATCACAATATCAAACAAGAGGGCCAATGGGCCCTTAAGCACTCACCTGAGTTTTGTTAAAAGCTTACATATAGGTATCTGTAGAAAGCTAACCATGTCCCTGGCGCGGGGCCATTTTGGCCCCAGGGGCATAATTTATACAAACTTAGAGGTCCGCAAGGTGATGCTACATACCAAATATCAAAGCTCTAGGCCTTATGGTTTCAGACAAAAAGATTTTTTATGTTTCTCCCTATAATAGCCTAAGTAAAGCATGTGATCCCTGGGGTGTGGCCATTTTTGGCCCCAGGGGTCTAATTTGAACAAACTTGGTAGAGGTCCACCAGATAATGCTTCATACCAAATATCAAGTCTCTAGGCCTTGTGGTTTCAGACAAGAAGATTTTTTCATGTTTCTCCCTATAAAAGCCTATGTAAAACCTGTGACCCCCCCCCCCCGGGCCAGGCCATTTTTGGCCCCAGGGCTATAATTTGAACAAACTTGATACAGGTCCACTAGATGATACTACATACCAAATATCAAGGCTCTAGGCCTTGTGGTTTCAGACAAGAAGATTTTTTCATATTGCTCTCTATTTAAGCCTATGTAAAACATGTGACCCCAGGGTTGGGGCCATTTTTGGCCCCAGGGCTATAGTTTGAACAAACTTGGTAGAGGTCTACTAGATGATACTACATACCAAATATCAAGGCTCTAGGCCTTGTGGTTTCAGACAAGAAGATTTTTTCATGTTGCTCCCTATATAAGCCTATGTAAAACATGTGACCCCCGGGGCGGGACCATTTTTGGCCCCAGGCCTATAATTTGAACAAACTTGGTAGAGGTACACTAGGTGATGCTACATACCAAATATCAAATCTCTAGGCGTTGTGGTTTTAGAGAAGAAGATTTTAAAAGTTTTCATCTTGAAAATCTATTTTTAGCCTGTGTGACCTAGATATGCAACGGACCGGAACCCTTTGAACAATTTTAAAAGAGGGTCATATAAGGATCATTCCTACCAAGTTTGTTAAAAATCCAGCCAGTAGTTTAGGAGGAGAAGTCATTTGAAGCAATTGTTAACTAACGGACGACGCACATCCAGCGATCACAATAGCTCACCATGAGCCAATGGCTCAGGTGAGCTAACAACCAGACACTCTTTAAAAGACAAACAGCTGCCCATGAGGGCTATTCCAGAAAAAAATACCTAGGAGGGGAAGAAGGCAAACGATATATTTTCTATGGGTGGTTGGTGTTGACATTTTTCAAATTATATGGGTCATTGGTGTTTGAAAAATTCTGATATATAGGTATATCAAATGGAATGTTCCTGTTTCAATCAAAACATCAAATCCCAATCTGCCTGTTTTTCTGTTGTGTGAAATCATGTAATCTACGCATAAATTAATTTATTTTGTGTGGAAATAAAACAAAACAAAGTTGTTTTCCAAGTTCATAAAGCCATTATAATTGCATGTCAAACATGATTGCAGTATGCAATCGGTAAAGCAACATGATAACCTCTGAAAGTTTCAAAATGCAACATCTATAACTAGCAGTGCAGAATTGGATAAAACATTGACTGGTCCGGTTATCACCTTTGTATTAACAGCTGAGTGGGACCAATGACCGTGATGTCAGACAGAAAAATACAAACAAACAAAGTTGAGCAGGCCGATCTAAAACCGTTCGCTTCAAAACCAAAAAATATTCATTGACAGTGGCTGTTTTCTGTACAGGGGATTATTTGAAATGCCATATGTTGATTGGTGTAAACAACACAGAATAGAAAAATGAGCATAACTTACACTTTCCTCTTTTTTATGGAAGCTTATTAAAACTAGAAATGTGTCCATAGGACACGGATGACCCCGCTATTGCCAAATTTGTACAACTAGGGAATTGTCATTAACAAAGGGCAATAACTCCTCAAGGCATGATGCGATATAGGACATTCTGAAACTTGAAGAAAACATCGTGGTACTTAACAATGTGACCAAGTTTCATAAAATTCTGATAAAAATTATTCAACTTAGAGAGCGGACGTCGTTTCAAATAGTGAATTTTCATAAACAAAGGGCCATAACTACTGAAAGCCTGGTGCGATATTGACCATTATCGAACTTGAAGAAGACATCATGGTACTAAGCAATGTGACCAAGTTTCATAAAATTCTGATAAAAAATATTCAAGCTAGAAAGCGGACATCCTTTCAAACAGTGAATTTTCATAAACTAAGGGCCATAACCAGGGTTTTACAGGACGCAATATCCTGCGTCTTATACGCATAAATCATTAGGTAGGACCCGTCAATTCACCTTACCTGCGTCCGCTGGGACGCAGATGTGTTTGTAGTGCCTTTCTTTAAAATCCCAAATTCCAAAGCTATTTCGTAACGATTCGGGTTTCCCCATATTTACAGGCTATCTATAAATAAATAGGACAGGTGCTCTTCTTTTAGACTGCTGCACTGACCTCATAGGTAAACGAGAAGTGAAAACATCCGTGCAAACATCGGCCGTGAAAAAAAGTTGTAAAATACCATGCTTTCTCTCAGGCCCGCTCGGCTAAAAAGCATGGAAAACGTATACTGATTTGTCCATCACTGACTTTGTGTATTGATTTTCTGACAACTCAGCCGACTGCTCAAGCGTGAAGGGCAATTATCTTGACAGTTTTCTTTCTTTTGTATATGCCAAATTACGTAACATTTTCACTTGGAAAGGCTCAAGCCGGCAAAGATAAGCAGAATAGATCAAAGATACCAGAGACTTCAGATAAGTGGAGACTTGTAGACAGATAGATAGAATACAATGACAGCAAGATCATGTGTATTTCAAATTTACCAACCAAATTTCTCAGAATGGAAAGCAAGTAGCAGTCTGATCAGTGACTGTTTTTTCATGTTTTTTTTTTTATCTCAATTAGAGAAAAGTCTGATCAGAGAATGTTTTTTTCTGTCTTCTGGATGCAGCAATCTATCACTTCTCCCTATTTTCTCAAATTTCTTCCTATTTGTACTGGAAATTTAAGGGCTAGCTTGGTCCCTGCATATTATAGGGACAAGTTCAGCTTTTGTAAAAAAAAGTGTATAGGATTGTGTTTCACTGATGATAATATGTGGCCCTCAAAATTTTCAAATGGCCCACAAAAAATCGGAAGGGGGCCAAACATGGCCCTCAAAATTACTGACCTGGGGACAACAACGAGCCTTCACGGAAGGATGTACTACCTTCCAAAATTCGAAGCTTACATAAAAAGATGGGACCCCCAATTTCAATGATGGGACCCCCATCATATTCAAAGTTGAGTCCCAAGGACCCCCAAACACTCAACTTGGTGTAAAACCCTGCATAACTACTGAAAGCCTGGTGCGATATGAACCATTATCGAATTTGAAGAAGACATTTTGGTACTTAACTGTACGACCAAGTTTCATAAAATTCTGAAAAAAAATATTTGAGTTGGAGAGCGAACATAGTTTTAAACAGTGAATTTTCATAAACAAAGGGCCATAACTACTGAAAACCTGGTGCGACATAGACCATTATCAAACTTGAAGACATCATGGTACTAAGCAATGTGACAACGTTTCATAAAACTCTGATAAAAAATATTCGACTTAGAGAGGGGACTTCGTTTCAAATGGTGAATTTTCATAAACAAAGGGCCATTACTCTTGAAAGCCTATTGCGATATAGACCATTATTGAACTTGAAGAAGACATCGTGGTACTTAACAATATGAACAAGTTTCATAAAAATCTGATAAAAAATATTTGAGTTAGAGAGCGGACGTCGTGAATTTTCATAAACAAGTAGCCCAATGGGCAACGATCACTCACCATGGAGCCAGCATAATGTTTGGAGACACCATAATTTATGATGCTCAAAGGCAGATAACTCTGAACTTGAAACAGTAACCAGGAATTTATTCAAAAACATAAAATATTATGGTGGTTCTAGTTATCTGCAAGTATTAAAAAGATCTGAATAAAAATTGCATTGGAAACCTGGCGAAAGTGTAGTTTTCAGATACTCAAGGGCAGCTAACTTCGTAGTCAGTTATGGGATCTGATCGAAATTCAAATTCATCCATACTTTTATGTATGTCCTGGTAACCTACAAGGATGAAGAAAATCAAATGAAAAATGAACATGCTAGAGTGGTCACAACATTATATAGTTTTATTTTAGATGCTCAAGGGCAGCTAACTCTGTAGCTGGTGGATGGGTGTGGTGGAAAATCAAATTCATTCAAACTTTTATGGAAGTCCTTGTTACCTACAAATGAGGAAATCCATTCAAAAATGTAGGTGCTAGAGTGGTCACAACAGATCTCCCATTGTAAGTCTATGCAGATTTTTTATGATGCTCAAGGGAAGTTAACTCCACAGTCTAAAGTTGGTTCTACTTTAAATTAAACCCATCCAAGCTTTAACAGTTGTCCTTGTTACCTGAAAAAATGAGGAAGATCCAATAAAAAATGAAGGCGCTAGAGTGGTCATAACATTATCAATCAATTTTTAAGATGCTCAAGGGCAGCTAACTCCATAAAAGGTGATGGGATCGTGACTGAATTCAAACTCATCCAAGATTTTATGGTTGTCCTTATCTGCAAGAATGAATATATGATCTATTATAAAATGAAAGCACTAGAATGGTCACAACAATTCTCCCATTATAAGTCGATGGTGATTTTTTAAGACGCTCAAGGGCAGCTAACTGCACAGTCGCGGGTCTGATCTGGCCCAATTTTGAACCCATCTAAGCTTTTATAGTTGACCTTGTTACCTGCACGAATGAAGAAGATCCAATAAAAAGTGAAGGCACTAGAGTGGACACAACTGTGTTACATTATCCATCAATTTTTAAGATGTTCAAGGAGAGCTAACTCCATAATAGGAAATGGGATCTTGACGAAATTCAAACTCATACAAGCTTTTATAGCTGTCCTTCTTATCTGCAAGAATAAATAAGATCCATTCAAAATTGAAAGCACTAGAGTGGTCACAACGTTTCTTCCATTATTAGTCTATGGGGATTTTTCCAGATGCTCATGGGCAGCTAACTCATAAGTCCCAAGTCGGATCCTGCAGAATTTCAAACTCATCCAATCTTTTATGAGAGTCCTTGTTAGATGAAAGAATAAAGAAGATCCAATCAAAAATGTAGACGCTAGAGCGATCACAACATTATCCATTAATTTTTAAGATGCTCAAGGGGAGCTAACTCCAAAACAGGTGATGGGATCTTGACGAAAATTAAACTCATCTAAGCTTTAATAGTTGTCCTTATTGTATGCTAGAATGAAGAAGATTCATTCAAAATTGAAAGCACTAGGGGTGGTCACAACATTTCTCCCATTATAAGTTTATAGGGATTATTCCAAACACTCAAGGGCAGGTAACTCATAAGTCCCTGGTCAGATCCTGCCGAATTTCGAATCCATCTGAAATATTATGGGTTTACTTGTTGCCTGCAAGAATGGAGAAGATCCAATCAAAAAATGAAGGAGACAGAGTGGTCACAACATTATTTGTTAATTTTTAAGATGCTCAAGGGGTGTTAACTCCAAAATAAAATTATGTGATGGGATCTTGACAAAATTCAAACTCATCCAAGCTTTAATAGTTGTCCTTATTGTTTGCAAGAATGGAGAAGATCCATTCAAAATTGAAATCACTAGAGTGGACTGGTTGCAACATTTTTCCCATTATAAGTCTATATGGATTATTCCAAACGCTCAAGGGCAGGTAACTCATAAGTCCCAAGTCGGCGCCTGCTGAATTTTGAACCCATCCGAGATATTATGGGTTTACTAGTCCCCTTAAAGAATGAAGAAGATCCAATCAAAAATGAATGAGCTAGAGTGGTCACAATATCATTCATTAATTTTTAAGATGCTCAAGGGGAGCTAACTCCAAAATGTGTGATGGGATCTTGACGAAATTCAAACTCATCCAAGCTTTAATAGTTGTTCTTATTGTATGCAAGAATGAAGACGATCCATTCAAAATTGAAAGCACTAAAATGATCACAACATTTCTCCCATTATAAGTCTATGGGGATTTTTCCAAACGCTCAAGGGCAGCTAACTCATAAGTCCTTTGTCTGATACTGCCCAATTTGACACCCATCCGAGATTTTATGGGTGTCCTTGTTGCCTGTAAGAATGAAGAATATCCAATCAAAAATGAAGGCCCTAGAGTGGTCACAACACTATTCATTGATTTTTCACACGCTCAAGGGCAGCTAACTCCAAAGTCAGTGGCGGAATCTTGCCGAAATTCAAACCCATCCAAGTTTTCATGGCTGACCTTGTTACCTGCAAGAATGAAGAAGATCCATTGGAAAATGTAGGTACTAGAGTCGTCACAACGTTTCTCCCATTATAAGTCTATGGGGATTTTTCCAAACGCTCATGGGCAGCTAACTCATAAGTCCTTCGTCTGATACTGCCCAATTTCGAACCCATCCGAGATTTTATGGGTGTCCTTGTTGCCTGCAAGAATGAAGAGGATCCAATCGAAAGTGAAGGTGCTAGAGTGGTCACAACACTATTTATTGATTTTTCACACGCTCAAGGGCAGCTCTGAAGTCAGTGATTGAATCTTGCCGAAATTCGAATCCATTCAAGCTTTTATGGTTGACCTTGTTACCTGCAAGAATGAAGAAGATCCATTGGAAAATGAAGCCACTAGAGTGGTCACAACTTTTTTCCCATTATAAGGCTATGGGGATTTTTCCAAACGCTCAAGGGCAGCTAACTCATAAGTCCTTTGTTGAATACTTCCCAATTTCGAACCCATCCGAGATTTTATGGTTGTCCTCGTTACCTGCAAGAATAAAGAAGAACCAATCAAAAATGAAGGAGCTAGAGTGGTCACAAGGTTTTCCCCATTATAACCTTATTGGAGCTATCTGTTGCCATGGAAACCAGAGTTCTGATCCGATCTGGCCCAAAACCTAATGGAGTCAATCCCCCACCCCAATGATGCTTCTGATGAAATTTGATTACGATCAGCCAGCTGATCTCAGAGATATTCATGTTTGAAAGTGTGGACGGACGGACGCCCACTCTATTCCCATCCTATAAGCTCACCCTGAGCCTTCGGCTCTGGTGAGCTAACAAAGGGCCATAACTCTTGAAAGTCTGATGCGATATAGACCATTATCGAACTTGAAGAAGACATCATGGTACTAAACAATGTGACCAAGTTTCATAAAATTTGTCGGGACAGACGTACGTAATTACGTACATACGGACAGGGGTAACACTTAATGCCCCGGCCATTATCATGGCGGGGGCATAATAATTCACATGAGTAGACATTAGACTTGCTTACTCTATATCGACTATTGAACATTTTGTATCCATATACATATCATTTTTAATTCTACGGGTAGTTGGTACATGAGCCTTTCAGATTACATGAGTTGTAGGTGTCTACGGAAATTTCATTCCATGGGTGTTAGGGTCCAAAAAAAAGTGCCTTCTTCCCCCTCCAGATATTTTTTTCAGGAATAGCCCTGAAACAATTTGTTGAAAATGTAGCACATTTTATATATGTCTGTAGAGATCTAGAGTAAATGGGCCTTGACGCGAGTAAAACCTGTCTTTGGGGGGGTTGCGAATAACAAAGGCGCAGACCAGCCTGCACATACGTGCAGTCTGATCAGCGCCTTTGTTATTCGCTTAATGGAAAGTATCATGTCTTGACTTCCTACAAGCAAAATTTCAATTTTCTAGCCTGTCTCTGTAGCTGAGCTCGTTTGAATATCAATTTGTTGGAAAACCCAAAGACAGGTTTTATCGCGACGCGACCCAAACGTTAATTTAATACAGACTCAGCCTTTCATTCACCAGAGATTAATGAAATAGTCTTACTCCGTATAACCTGTCTTTTTCTTCCATTATTCTTCTCCTTTTTGAGGCCTGGAACAAAACAATAAGGAACCCATGTGATTCGTATGTGTTCAACAGAATCAGATAACTATTTAAGAAATAGATTCACACCTCGCAGTGATTTGTTGCTTAATATATCACTGGCTGGAGGTCAGTTGTTAAAGTGGATAAATCATGAGCGCAAAGCGCGAATGATTTATAAACTTACGACTGACCGACAGACAGTGATACATTAAGCAACAAATCACTGCCAGCAAGAATCTATTTCGATTCTAACACACAAAAAGAATGAAAGAATGAACGATTCCTTCAGATTCTATACAGATTCCGCCATCTTGAACAGAACATTAGAATTTCCCGCAAAACTTTTTTGGACTGAAACACGTATTTTTACGTACGTTTTTGATGCCCATTAGATGTAAATACGACGTTACGCTGTCTAAGTATGATGTACGTGATAGATGACGTCATTAAAAATCAAACTGGCGGCTGAATGACGTCACGTCAGTACGTGCAGTGATTTATCAACCAATAAATCACTGAGTTTAACCATTGGCTATATAGGGGAGGTGTGTTAGAATCGTGATTTAAAAAATCTAACAAAATATTTGCTCATTATAGCAAATAGGAACAGTCGAATCCTGGGCTGCACTGTATGCCACTTAAAAGTAGTATTGAAAGCTACATTTCAGATATACATGTACTATTCAATGTAAGTAAGGGTGCAAAGATCAGGAATCAATGTTACTCTATTGTGGTTGTTAGGCCAAATAAAAAAATATAAGTGTGTTTCGGGTAGTGGGTCTGAAAATTTTAGGTATGGTAGGCACACATATTTTTTTTAATATTTTTTTTTTCTGGATAAAAATATAAGCTTATGCATTTTGAAAGGCATTCTGGAAAAAAATATAATCTTATGCATTTTGAAAGGCATTTTGCCTTTCAAAATGCATAAAATATTTTTTTTCTCCAGAAACCTGAAAAAAAATTCTAGGTTTTACCAGTAATTTTAGATAGGGTCGGGTTACCCTAAACACAGGTATTTTTTTTTTGGCCTTACAAAAGATATCATCCTTACGCATTATAGAGGTTAAATGACCTATATTTTTGATAAAAGTTGGTTATAAGGATAAAACTGAAAAGTCTTAAGAGACAGCCTACAGCCGAAGAATTTACATCATTATGACTCATCAGTCGGTTAGGGACCCCATACTGGGATTTAGTTATCACTTATAGTATCTAGTACATGGGAACATGTAAGGGTAATCCTCTCAAAAGAGCAAACCTTCAAGAGCCTCTTTATGAACCCATTCAGAGAGCTCATAATCCTCTCATTAGGATAAGTCTTTGATCTGCCAAGTATAGAGATAAAGTAAGATAAAAAAGTAATCAGGTGTGGTACCACTTTAAGGCTATAAAAATATAGGACTTTAAAAACTGTACATTTTTTCAGTGTATTGTATATTCAGGCTTATCAGTTACCATCCATATTAATTGCAGCATTGCACGTTGCCTGATGAATGTTGTATTTCTCACGGCATGTGCCTTTATCAGGTCTTGATGACGTTGCACTTTTTGAATGACGTGGCCAATAACGCTGAATCGACACAAAAAATCGATCATTACCTCATATTCCCTAGTTTGAAGAGTGAATCAACTTGGTAAGCTGATAAATAAAATACCAGGTTCACGTCTTTCGATATCAAGTTTACCAGGCTCGGCTCCGAGAACGCATGTTGAATCGCTCCGCAAGCCTCGCAATGTCAACAAGTGTTCTCGAAGCCTTGCCCGGTAAACTTGATATCAAACAGACACTCACCTAGTGTTCTCTATTCATTCATCCACTGGTTAATACCAATAGGTGCAGAAATAAAAGATTGCATTAAATACCAACTTTCTTTATGATAGTCCTAATACTTGCTTATATATATATATATATATATATATATATATATATATATATATATATATATATATATATATATATATATATATATATATATATATATATATATATATATATATATATATATATATATATATATATATATATATATATATATATAAACACTTGCAAATGAATGTTTATGCTGTAACAGCAGGGATATTTCTGGGATGGGCCCAAACCATTTAATGAAAAACTATTAGTAATAGGTAATTCTGATTTCATTTTTGGCTGGGCCCCATACATAAGCTATTCAAATCTGGTGTTCATTTTGCTGTAGGGTGGATATTAAGGTTTCTTGGGCCCATCATTTTTTCAAATGGCCCATCAAAATTTCAAATGGCCCATCAGACTTGATTTTTGCATGCAAGTGAATTGGGCATGGGCAATTGGCCCATTTTCATGGCCCATTCATATTTCGGACCAGAAATATCCCTGAACTGTTATTATTCTTACTGTGGAGCAGTGTCAAGAAGAAAGTCCGCTTAAGAACCAAATGCTGCAGAATCCATACATGCATCTCATGGCTGGTTTGATCATGTTGTGGTACAGAATGATAAGTTAAGTCACATATCTGTTGCTCATCACTAAACCAGGTATCCAGATAAGAGTGTGTATTTGAAAATTGTTATCCTTATATCTCAACCAAAACAAAAATTGTGTGTACTAAAAAGAACTGTTTTAATATTATTTTTCGACTTTACTGAGAGAAACAGGTTTCCATATTGCCATCATGCAACATTTGATTATAGTTTACAATGATGAATCTTCTTATTTAATATTATACAATTATTGACTTGTGTTGAGGTGGACATGGAGTGTTCATAATTGAACAGTTAACGTCATATTGACCAATGCGGAGCGGAGGTCAATATGATTAAGTTTACTGTTCAATAACACTCCATGTCTACCGAAACATAAGTCAACAATTGTTTTATTATATTATTTAAAGTATGTTATGCATTTCCTACCAATTGGACTATTAAAACCATTGACCTTACAGATGGATCATGCAAAATTACTTGACATTCTGAAGTCACTTTATAGATTATATAATAAACAAATTTTTTCCTATTATGTGAAAATCAATTTATTCTGGTTGTACAACTTAAAGATCTGATAACCAAAACATTTAACACACATCATAATGTAAATTTTTATCAAAAACACTCGCAGAATTCCAGATTTGAGCATGTATTTAAATGCAGAGTGGAAAAGAGTGTAGATCCAGATCAGCTGGTCTGCATATATTCAAATGTCTTCAAGTTCAAAACAGGGTATATATCCTGGTTTAAAATGGTAAGGGTTTACTTATAAGATAAACTTGCAATAAATCTGAGAAGCTATCATAATCTGCTTAATTCAGGATTTTGATCAAAATCCTGAATTCAGGAAGAATCCTGACCGCTTTCACCTATGCTTATATATTCAATAATACTTCTTCCAAAGGATGCTACTTACAGTTCTATAAATGTAGAAGGCAAAAGCGATATGGAAGACATGTAGTTATATCAGCGGCAGTGGATAGGTATATGAGCCAATCAGACGATGTTTATTTATAGATTATATAATAAACAAATTTATTGCTATTTATATGTGAAAATCTATTTATTCTGGTTTATTACTTAAAGATCTTATAACCAAAACTTTTACACTCATCATGTTGTTGGTTGGTTGGTTTTGTTGCTTTACTTCCCAAGTCAACAGCTATGGTCATTGCGGGATGGTCAGTTCACCTAACACACTTTTTCCTGGGCAGGCTTGAACAAGCGGTTAACCAGTAATTCGTGCACATACTTTCGCTTGTAACTGACAACAACCCTTCTTGAATGAATCAGCAGAAGGGACACTCATCATGTTGTAAATTTTTATCAAATTAACTCGCAGAATTCCAGCTATGAGCATGTATTTAAATGCAGAGTGGAAAAGAGTGTGGATCCAAATCAGCTGGTCTGCATATATTCTAATATCTTCAAGTTCAAAACAGGATATATCCTGGTTTGAAATGGCAGGTATTTATTAGGGTTTACTTGTACATGGTTGAAATTTTAAAAATCTTCAAAATCCTGAACTTTTGAAGTTCATATCTTAAAGTTGCAGTATGCCCACAAAACATTAATCATTTTGGGTTTAAGCTGTCAATTGCCTTTCGATAAAACAGTTTTTTTTAAAACTTGCAATAAATCTGAGGAGCTATCATAATCAACTTAATTCAGGATTTTGAGGCAGACTTTCTATGGAAAGTCAGCCTCAAAATCCTAAATTCAGGAAAAATCCTGACGGCTTTCACCTATGCTTATATATTCAATATTAAATCTTCCAAAGGATGCTACTTACAGTTCTATAAATGTAGAAGGCAAAAGCGATATGGAAGACAACTAGTAAGGCAGCTAATCCTACCATGGACCATCTGTCGTAATATTTCATAGTATCCTTGTCAAGGAAATGAACAAAGGCATTCATGCAAGCATTCTGAGCAGCCTGGATACCAAGGAATATAAGAGCTGCTAAAACATACACATCCTGGAACAAAACATTAATTATTATAAGATTCAGTTCAGAGTTAGGCATTTTATATAAACTATTTGCATGTTGGGTAATTTTTCACAATGTTTTGGTTGTCTGCTGCCTTTTTTTCAAAATTTACTCTTAGGACCACTATCAGAGTGTCAAACAGCTTGGATCCCGATTAAGATAGAAGTTTAATATGGGTTCAAACATACACATCCTGGAACAAAACATTAATTATTATAAGATTCAGTTCAGAGTTAGGCATTTTATATAAACTATTTGCATGTTGGGTAATTTTTCACAATGTTTTGGTTGTCTGCTGCCTTTTTTTCAAAATTTACTCTTAGGACCACTATCAGAGTGTCAAACAGTTTGGATCCCGATTAAGATAGAAGTTTAATATGGGTTCAAACTTTGCAAAGGTTATCAAAAGACGACATAAGTCACTGTAATCAAGGAAAGAGTAGATGTTTGTTGTGATCTTAGATCTATGTTCACACCCGATGGTCCAGAATATGAATAGGCCATGAAAATGGGCCAATGGCTCTGCCACTTATGTCCCATTCATTTGCATGCAAAAATCAAGATTTTGATGGGCCATTTGAAAAATTGATGGGGCATTCAGAAAAAATGATGGGCCCAAGAAACCTTAATATCCTTCTGACAGCAAAATGAACAACAGATTGGATAGCTTATGTACGGGGCCAACCCAAAAATGAAATCAGAATTACTCTATCACTCATAGTTTTTTTTCATAAAATGGTTCGGATCCATCCTAGAAATATCCCTGCAACGCTAAACTTAACTAAGGGCTGCAACAAACTTTTCACACCAAAACCTGAGATTAAATGTTAACCTTACACACTCAATAATTTTATCCATCATCTTATCTAAAACAAGCCAAGTGTTTTGCAATATTTTAACAATCATATCTGCCTCTTTATATATAGACACAAAACAGTAGGTTTGTGGAAAACCCATCCTTATCCCATTCCATTCAGGACAAGTTAGAAATTCTATTTTACCTGTCCTGAGACAAGTTACCATGGTTATTTATAATAAAATTGTTCTTATACATTTAGCTTTTCAGACATAGAAAGGTAGAATTATTGTACAAATTGGTTAATCCTTTAACATGCTGAAATCATTGATAAGCCATAGATTGATTTGCAAGCAATCAGGTTCAACGGTTCAGTTGAATAATCATCATGAACCTACATGATGTAGGGAAAAAACTGTTGAACTTTGTATTTAAATGTAATCGCATGCATCTAAGGGACTTAATCTTATCCTAATCATTTCTTATTCATTCGGAGTTATCTTAAATTGTACTATGACGTCATTAATGTTATGTTGCGAAGTGATGACGTTACCTATGAGTGTGTGTTATTCTAGTGTTGTCAATAAACATCAGTTATTGGCACTGAGTGTTTTGTGTTTATATTTGTGGAATTAACAATGGTAGCAGAGTGAATATAAGAATCTCTCAGCGTGGATTTAAGGAATTAACATGTAACAGTTGGTAAATTAATGGTGAAAATTCTTTTACAACTGACATTTGGTGGAATTGTGCAGGGATTCAGTTTGGCGTCGGCCATCGGACACAGTCCGAAAATAGTTCCAGATGTCCGAGAGTTTGCTGTCCAGTTTGGACAGTTTGTCCGAGACGATTTTCAGAAGTGCATACTGTGCGGTAGTGCACAGTAATGCAATAGTATTTTTGTTTTATAAAAGGATCGCCGATTGGCCAAATTTCTGTAAGCGGTAGGCTGGTTCGCATAATTTTACCCCTAAAATACTTATTCACTAAAGCAAACCATTCATGAAATTTTGTTACGCGACGCCTGATTGGTCTATTGCATCCTGTAAACTTCTTACCTCGATTTCATCTCGAAGCGGACAGCATATTTGCATTGGCATTCGCCGATAAGATGACTAAAAACTTAATTGCCACCAAAAAACAACGGGAACTCAAGGCTTTTTATGCCCCAAAACAGTTTGCCCGCTCCATCATTACCTGAACAGCCACTTTCCGTGACTAACGAGTCGTGCAGCGGCCAAAAATAGCAGCAAAAAAACAGTACCCCACCCACTTCCACCGATCAGCAAGCTCCAGTCGCCTCATTAAATAAAAAGCCAGCCAATCAATCAGGCCGCACCTACCATCCGAAATGGTAGCAAAACTACCCCTTGTTTCATTATGAGAAGGACAGATAGCATTTTCGGTTTATGGTGGTAAAATGAGTGTCTGAAAAAATGTCCTAAAAAATTTCCAAATGTCCGAACAATATTGGGGTTGCTCGGACAAAATGTCCGAAGCGAATTTCAGTCCAGCTGAAACCCTGTTGTGGTGGAGAAGCTGGTATCAACTTGCTGGACGGCAAAAACACAATCAGATAGGGATAGTTTGTTTCACTTTTTGTAAAATAAAAAAGTTTTTGAAATTACTTACTTTTGGCGTAAACTGTTTATTTCATATATCAGACATATGATCATTAAGGGATTTTGATTGGATTTTCTCCATCTTTAAAATATTGAGCTTTTACCATGATAAGGGTCAGTTGTCTACGGACACTACCATATAAAAGTATAACGTGTACAAAACTCGTAATAAATAGTATAGCATTATATATTTGCAAGCTAATTACTTATTCCTTGCCAGTATTTTAAGATTTCACACAATTTTCAAAATTTAAACGATTGTTTTAGGAATTCAATAAAACTTAAAAATGAACACTTTTTATTCTAGTTATGGTATCTTTTGCAAATAGAATATCTTTTCATACAGGATAGCTATGCTGAGGAAGTTCTTTTTGATAGCAAACTTTATCTCCATTCTTCACAATAGAAAAGTTTTCCAGCCTTTGAGGGGACTGCATTTTTCATGAAATGTCATTTTTCATTTGTGTGCCTATAGGGCTACGGACGCTACATACCACGTTATGCTATAAATATACATTTCTTTTAGCCAGTTTCATTAATTATACTCACTTTTGGAAAAAGGGTGGTTCTTAAGTACAAGCAATGGCATTCCAGACAAAAAATGATTCTATTTTCATATTATGAATTTTCTTCTTACTTTATAATCATCAAATAGGAGATTTGAATAAATACACAATAGAAGAATTCTCTCTCTCTGTAGAAGAGTTCATATTGCATTAAACTTTGGAGTCAAAGGCTTTTCTATGCGAATCATCATAATAATGCAGTCTATAAAACTGTAATTATTGTAACAAATCTAAGAAACTATTAATGCTGGAGCAGGGCTACGGACACTACTCATTTGTTACAGAAGGATATCACTGCAGGCTTTATGAAATATTGCTCTAAAGGACATACACAATGAAATCAAAACTAGCTTTACTGAAATGCTATGTTTTATTAAATGAACAAATGCTTGAAAACAAGTGTATTTCAGGCTATTATGCACTTTCAGGACAGGCATGAGGGCTCAAATCCCTATGGGCAGGTGTCAAAGTTCAATGCTGGAGCCCGGGTGCCTCTAGATAGATTATCTTTAAATAAAGACCCTGGATAAACTAATTGCAACTTGAAACCAAATTCTAACCTGTTTACATCTAGTTTGCAAACATTTCGTGGGCTGTTACAGAGAATTAGAAGTGTAAATATATTTTAAACATGTTCAGTTATTAGTGAATTACTGTTATTAGTGAATAACTTGAATGCTGATGCAACAAATAACTGTCAATGGTTTATAATTTGAAAGTGTATAGCCCAGTCACATGTAACATTTAAACAATCTACAGGTGTGAAATTTTTATTTAGAAATCACTTCATTTTCTGTGTAGCAAGATGATAAATGTGGAAATTTTACACTTGGCTCTTCAAAAAACAAGAGCTATTTTCTGGGATTTGATTAATTTCTGAAAACATCTGTTTGATTAATTAAGCCGAGACATTGTGGATAGTTAATAATTTGAGACTTTGTGAAAAGTTTTACTGATGTTAGGCAGCAATTATATATCGAGGTTACAGTAGAATAATTTTATTGTAGTTATCGCTCTTAATTGACTGTCAAATAAATTGAAATAAGGAGATAACAACGCAAAAAAGAGAGTCAGTGGTCATGAACATGCCTACTATTAAAAAGAATATCAAATTGCTTAATGTGTCCTGCCTAGCACTTGCTTATTAATTGTATATTTCCAAAAACTTCCCAATTTTCTTATTGATATAATAAGCACTGCCCCTTCCCTAGAATCCTGGAGAAGGTATAAGGGATGAGATGTATAAAAAGTTTAATTTATGAGGCAGTTTTAATATTATACATTCAAATTTGATATACTGAAAAGTAGCATTAGAAATTTACATACATATAACTGATTTTCAATTTAGCTGTTTCATGCCATTTGGGTGCACTTTAGGGTTGGTAAAGGGGTCAAAATCATTCTTCAGAAGTAAGTCATGTTACATATACATGGGCAAGTTTTAAAAAAATGTGACCGTTCAATTTTTTTATCCCCATGCTCTTAATATGGAATACTTTTATTTAAATTTATCCCTCAAAGGTGTGTTTTGATACCCATTCATTTGTTGCCAAATTTGAAATAAATCAAATGACAAATAAAAAAGATATGTCATTAAAACCACCCCAAAATGTCAGGAGTGTAACGCTTTTTGTGTGACATTTTTTCACCATGCGAATGTTCTAAGGAGTATATTAGTAAACATAGTGATATTACACCAGTTTAAGCTTTTGTATATCATAAATTGACATGTTGTAGATAAAATACATAAAGCAGGGCTCTTTATATAATCTACCTATTGATATAACATACATTTTGGAGACATGCCTTTCAAAATTTACATGAGGTAAAAAAACAATGCTTCTTCCATTATTAACTGCTACAAGTTGACTATACATGCTACATATATGTAACTTGGTCACAACACAAACAGACATGTGCAACATCAACTGAAGCTCTGATTTTGATCCTAACTTCACTTCACATGGGTAAGCGTTTCTTCAAATTTAACAACCCACTGATGTCAGGAGTGTAACACATTGTGTTTACCTTCTCACCATCTTTCTGTAGGCTGCCCAATACCTATATTTTTCTGTTTTCCAGGAACACATCCCCACTCCAGATAATCAGCAAAATTTACTTGCTGCATCAGAGGATTGAATTTCCTCACAGAGCATGATTTATGATGTCAGGAGTGTAACACCTGTAATTTTGTTGCATGTTCTTTAGTGTAGGTGATGAAATACATGATTTTAGCTCAAAGTAACCAAATATTATGATAATGCAGACATTGTCCTAGCAGTGGAAACTTGTTTCTTTCCTTCTATAACATAAAAGCACCGCAAGCACTGCAGAATACCCCGCCACTGCTGGGGGCACCAAAAGTTTATTTTGTGAGATATATAATGCCTAAATAGCAACAGAACTGAGATAGACAGTGATATGACGTCCTTAGTCACAATATGTAACCTTTGATGGTCAACATATCTGTGAAGTTTCATTCAGATACTCCATATAGTAAATGAACTACAGGTCAAAAACCATTTTTCAGATCAATCAAGGGCAGATAACTCATGAACTGGAAAGGTAAGGGTGACGGTCCTTACTAAAAATATGTAACCTTTGATGTTCAACATATCTGTGAAGTTTCATTCAGATATTCCATATAGTAAATGAACTACAGGTCAAAAACCATTTTTCAGATCAATCAAGGGTAGATAACTCATGAACTGGAAAGGTAAGAGTAAAGATCCTTAGTCACAATATGTAACCTTTGATGATCAACATATCTGTGAAGTTTCATTCAGATATTCCATATAGTAAATGAACTACAGGTCAAAAACCATTTTTCAGATAAATCAAGGGCAGATAACTCATGAACTGGAAAGGTAAGAGTGATGGTTCTTTGTCACCGTATGTAACCTTTGATGTGAAACATATCTGTAAAGTTTCATTTAAATATTCCACATAGTAAAGGAACTACGGGTAAAAAACATTTTTTAATTCAATCAAGGGCGAATAACTCACAAACGGGAAAGGTAAGAGTGACGGTTCTTAGTCACAATATGTTACCTTTGATGTGAAACATATCTGTGAAGTTATATTCAGATATTCCACATAGTAAAGGAACAATAGGTCAAAAACCTTTTTTCAGACCTATCAAGGGCGGATAACTCACAAACTGGGAAGGTCAGAGTGACGGTCCTTAGTCACAATATGTAACCTTTGATGTGCAACATATCTGTGAAGTTTCATTCAGATATCATGAACAGTAAAGGAATAACAGGCCAGAAACCATTTTTCCAATACGAAAAAGGGCAGTAACTCCGTTAAAAATGGACGGATTTTGCCCATTAACAATCCCACACCACTCATCGCCGATAACAATAGGTATGCAAAATTTGAAAAAATTCCGTGAATAAATACTCAAGTTATCGATCGGAAATGGTGAGCACGGACGGACGGACGGACGGACGGACGGACGGACGGACAGACACCGAAGGGTATAACATAATACCTCGCCACACTTTAGTGGCGGGGTATAAAAAATGCCAGTTATTTTTTGTATAAAAGCCGATTTTTAATAAATAGCCATTTTGTAGGTATAAAATAATATGCATAAATAGAAAGATAGTGGTCAGTGTTTTTTTCACCATGAGATTATTCCTTTGCCTTACAAATGAAACCATCAAATAATGATAAAAACTTCCTTATAATGTATTTACATGTTGATAATGATAATGTATACAAATTGTTACACTCCTGACATTTTTATATGTAATAGAGATATATCTTTACTAACACTTCTAATCTAAGAGGCATTTCAATGAATGACCTCAGCATCAATTAGAAATAGGAAAGCTATTTATAAAACTTTCTTGTATCAGGAAATCAATGAGAAAACTTAAGGTGGTAGGGAATTTTCTCGGCTCAAGACCAAGGAACCAAGACATCTGCTTCAGAAGGAGTAAAGAAATATATAGGAAAAAGGTAAAAACTAATCTAGTTGAGATGACAAAATAGAAATATCATCATATAAGGCTGACTGTCATGTAAAGTGATGAGAAAAGTTCATGGATCAAGATGAATACTTCTGTCTTTTCATGTCAGGAGTGTAACAACTTTCAATTTTGTTCATTTGATAGTTCGAAGTCTGTTTATGTTTATTAAAATCCTTTAGGAGTATTTTTTTTAAATGTTTTAAACTAAAAGTGTACACACTGTTCTAAGTAGTAGGGAGGCACTACATTTTGATTGAATATTCTATCAAGACAAGCTTTTTAGTGCTGATGATCTTGAGTATTTCAAGATAAACAGCAGTTAAGTTATCAACTTTCATCAAAAGCAAGTTATATAATGCTGTGAAAAATAGTATACCATCACACTATTTGTTAGCAAAATGTGCCTGATATTTCAGAAATATATAGTATGTATGAAATATAGATTGTCTATATCAACATACTTGTACCAGTCAGGGGTGTAACATACTAACAATACAGTTTTATACTTGTGTTACTTCAGACTGCTTTTTTCTGAAGTTTATTGTTCATTTTTGGTCATTTAAGCAGTTCATAAACAACATTTTACAGCATTTAAATCATGCTGTTGTCACCTTATTTTCTCATAATAGCTGAACAATAATGGGTGAATTCTTCGTCTGGTGAATATTTTCTGACCCAAACATTAAAAATGTATTTAATAGTGGTAACCACCACCTGTATGTCATTTGGGTGTCATATGAAAACCCCCAAATCATATGAGATCATTTTAAGCAGTTGCTTGGTAGCAGAAGAAATGAAATTTTATCTTTGAAATAAATAAATAGCAATGAATGTCAGGAGTGTAACATTTTCTTTCATAACACAGTGTTTTTATTATGTCCAGCATTAGAAAGCTAGACATCCAGACCCCAAAAGGCTAATGTTTTCTTCTTCTATAGATCCTAATGTCTGCAATTCAATGAGTTTTCTTTTAATATGGGCTTTAATATCAAAGATTTAAAAACTTTAAGCTCTACATGCTGGAAAATCCTTGCAAAATTTTATAAAAAGTATCATTAATTTCAAAAACATGTTTTAAACACGCCAGTTTTGATGCCAAACGTGGTTTATAGTATCCATTTCATCATATTAGGTCAAAATTTCAGGACTTAATAATTTACTTGATGTTTTTATGACCTTAAATAGAATAGATAAATTTTGGTAAAAAATCTCTTAATAATCTTAATCAAGAGGTTGATAAAAGAAAACTATAAATACTATTTACAAAAAACTTAAAATTTTTCAAAATTCAGGATATAAGGAAACTTATGTTACAAAAAAGAGAGCTCTGACATAATGTTTATTTTTTAACCCCAATGTCACACTTTGGTTACATCTTTTTTAAACTTGCCCACATGTATAATGGAGTGACATTTAGAGTAGATTAACTTGCAAGCCAAATAACAATTCCCTGGGCCTTTGAAATAACCTTATTGGATAGGACAAGGGGCTAGACATCTCCAGGGGTCGCGAGTTCGATCCCGGCCCGGTCCCATACTTTCGTGGAGATTGATCATGAAATTATTTCTACGGCCATTCTCCTCCCTTCCGCTGATTCATTCAAGAAGGGTTGTTGTCAGTTACAAGCGAAAGTATGTGCATGAATTACTGGTTAACCGCTTGTTCAAGCCTGCCCAGGAAAAAGTGTGGTTAGGTGAACTGACCGTCCCGCAATGACCTTAGCTGTTGACTTGGGACGTAAAGCAAACAAACAATAAAAGTGATCAGAAAATGGTGGTATTGCATATCAAAACTGAAGGGCAATGAGATTAGAACTGACCAGCCACAGTTAGGCCTTTGTGCCCCTTGTATAGTTTTTAGGGTGGGATAAGGGGCCACTTATCACTTTTTCAGAAATGGGTCATAGCATAGCAAACTAAAGAACGTAAAAAGTAGAGCATAATTCCTACATTAATTCTGTACTTCTGAGCCTAAAGAGTGGGGCAAAGGCCTGAATTGTTTTTCAGAATTAAGTGTTGTATATCAAGTTTAAGAAACAGATTTTAACGACATGAAATTAAATTTTTTATTTACGTCAGGTGCCGACTTTGTAACTTAAAAAACTATATATCTACTTAACATATTCCTATCTCTAACCCAACCATAATACCATATTCAATTATCCAAGTAACATACAACAAGCACATAATTTGCTGCTTGCGGTGCTCTTGTTTACATTTTGCATTTCTCTGCCACTCATTTGACATCCTGTTCCCTTTTTGTTAACATTCACATTCATTTTGTTTTCTCAATCTATCTTTCTTTTTTTTGGCTGCATCTGATTTAAAATATGTTACTTTGCCTGTCTTTATATTCTTTCTGTATCTACTCAATTATTGTTTTATTTTCCTAAATAGATTTTGCTTTCATCTTTATAGCTGTTGCTGTTCATGGTCTAAAAATTACTGAAAAAGGCTAATATTTACAGCTTACAAAGTGCATAACGCCAAATGGTAGTGTCTGTAGCCCCATGTTCATATTCATTTGTTTAAGGGAAAATGGAAACAATGGTAGTTAAACCCCAAGTATTTTTATCCTAATTCATGTTTCTGTCTGGAATAATCATATGGACCCAGAAAATGAACAACTAGATATAATGTATGCCTAACAGATGGTCTTCAAGCTGCTCAGAGGTTCCTTAAAAAAGCAGTTCATTGTTTGAACCTTTATTGTGGAAATTTAAGATACTTGATAACACCCCTTGGTTGGCTTTGTATAGTTATGCACTTAAAAGAGTGGTGGAGTTGTTTATGTCTTCAAAACTTGTAAAACTTTGTAGGGCCTACGGACACTACGGGGCTAAGGACAAAATTGCAGACAAGAGGCCATGGAAGTTAAATACTGCAGCTGTCTAAACCTATTATTTTTTTGCTAATATCCTCATATGAAATAGAAAAAAAAGCCAGAATATGAAAATACATGTATACATCTATCAATAAAAGGAAGTTGAAAATGGGGCTACGGACACTACACAAAAACTACAGATATTGACCGACTGACATTTTATTACTTGCTTTCTATAGGCAGACATATATGAATTTTCTGGCACTGTAGGGTTCATTATATGCAACAATCATACTAACCACCAGATTATTGAATCTTTAATCAAAATAATGTAGCTTGAGTGAATGGGGTATAGAAAAGGCATTTTCATAACGATGGTATAGTATTTTCAAAATTACACCAAATTTTTTCATTGCAATATTTCGTGAAGTATTTGGCCATTTGTTATGCATCATGTGCAATATATTACTAAACATAGAATCTCCGAATTATTAAATATTGCATGTTTTCAAGGTTAAGTGTGCAAATTGGTCAATTTTAAAATGAAACAACATAACGCTGAAAAAAGGGCTATTTTGCTCTATGTTTCTGGTCGTGAAAAACAGAAACTTCAAATGGCCATGACATGTTATATATCATTTTGAAGGATTTGATGAATTCTTCATGGAGAACTTACTGCTATACAATTTTAGGTAGAAGAGAAGAAGTTATTAAGCCATGACATATGCCTCTTTGAATATCCCTATCTGATTGTGTTTTTGCCGTGGAGTATTGGAAAAATTGGTGGAACTTGATGTGATATTGGACCATTGGTGGAATATTGGTGGAACATGCTGGGGTATTGGTGAAACTGGTGGAATATTGGTAGAAATTGGTGGAATATTGGTGGAACTTGGTGGAATATTGGTGGAACTTGGTGGAATACTGGTCAAATTTGGTAAAATATTGGTGGAATTGTGGGTAAATGGTGGAGCTTGCAAAGAATTATGAGCGGTTTTAAACGATTCTTGGGAATAAGAAGAATATTGTGAGCTGTGGAAGAATATGGATAAAGGAGAACTATTGGAGTTAAGCCAGAGAGAGATGTGATTGGGAGATCAAGATGACGGCTTGGACAAACCCACCAGCATTCGACAAAGGGAAGTGTTTTGAAATATATAGGAAAGAAATTTTAGCTTGGGGAGAACTGACTGATTTACCAAAGAGTAAGCAAGGGATTGTGGTTGCTTTATCACTTCCAGAAGATGATGAAACACATATTCGAGAGAGAGTTTTTGATCAAATCTCACTACGGGATTTGAAAACTGATGATGGACTAATTTTTCTTTTGAATTTTTTAGACAAACATTGTGGAAAAGATGAACTTGTTGATAGTTTAGAGAAGTATGAAGATTTGAGAGTTTTGAAAGAGTCGATGGACAAAGTATTCAAAATTTCATAATTATGTTTGATTTGAAATACAAAAAGATAGAATGAAATTAGCACCAGAAGTACTTGCCTTTAGGTTATTGAAAAAGGCAAATATAACTAGAACAGAAAAGTTACTTATTTTAACTGGGATTGATTTTGAAACTAAGCCAGCATTGTATGAACAGGCGAAGAAAGCATTGATAAAATTCAAAGACTGTTTCAGCATTTCAAGTGGTAGTAATTGTGTGGGGGAATCAGTTAGTCAATTTAAAAGGCAGAAATCACGGAATAGACAAGGAAAAGATAACCAGAGGCCTATAAAAGCTAATGGAGTCCTTAGAAAGAAAATCAACCCATCAGGTGCAGATGGTAAAATCCTAAAATGCCTATCTTGTGGGTCATTTGGGCATTTGTTAGATGACTGCCCAGACAGTTGGGAAAATATAGCTAAAAAGAAAAATATGGGGAATGAGAATAGAAAAGCATTGTGTCAAAGTGACAGAGCTGTATTAGATGGTTCCAGAGTGTGGGAAGAAGCAACTAAAAAGTCAGGTTTTATTGAGGAGTTGAATACTGTAGTGACAGGCTTAAAAGAGGAAATTATAAGTTTAAAAAGGGAGATTAAGCAGATAAAGATAGGTAAGAACAGAAAAATTGATGGAATGGGAGAATGCTTTAAACTACACCTATGCCAGATAACAACAGAAACAAGTCTAATAAAGAGAATGGGACTGACAGAAGTGCAATTAAAATTGAATCAATGAATGGCAGACTGGGAGCAGAGATGATGAACAAGAAACTGGATTCTTGCATTGGATTAGAAAGCCAGATAAAAGCCATTCAGATCAAAGAAAACTGTGAAGAAAATCAATCTAAGGAGAACAAAGTCAGAAATGATATCAGAAAAGAAGCAGGGGTTAAAGAAAATGGATGGGATAGGAAAAGTGAAAGGAACATTGTATGCTCCACTTACAGGAGAAAAGACCTAGAGGTCAATAGCAAAGCATGGCATAAACATGTTATTGCATCTAGGAGGGATGCTGAGAAGCATCGGAAAATAATATCATTACTCACAGTAATACAAATAAAACTGAGTGACAATATGAGACAATATGTATGGGATACTGAATTATCAGCGACAGAAATAGCATTTTGGAAATAGTTAATGTTTTGCAGTATAATTTTATTGCATGTTATTAGTAAAAGCCTGTGCAAAAGATGATCAAATATCACTGGAACAGTTTTCACACATTATGGTATTCACCTTATAATTCTCCATCAACAAATGTCTATTCACTTTTCATTTATTTCATTTTGAATACTTTTCACTTAAAGAAAGAAAGAAAATATAATTAATGTTGAACTTTGTATTTAAATGTAATCGCATGCATCTAAGGGACTTAATCTTATCCTAATCATTTCTTATTCATTCAGAGTTATCTTAAATTGTACTATGACGTCATTAACGTTATGTTGCGAAGTGATGACGTTACCTATGAGTGTGTGTTATTCTAGTGTTGTCAATAAACATCAGTTATTGGCACTGAGTGTTTTGTGTTTATATTTGTGGAATTAACAAAAACTAGTGTGGGTCCTGATCAGCAGGCTTCTGCTTCAGAATCCAGCTGATCTAGATTTACAGTTATCATGAGAGTACATCTATATTCTGGTTTCATACCATTTTAAAAGGGTTTATTTAAGTTCTAAGTTCAATATGTACCATTCAAAAGGTTTATAAAATTTAATATATGGGCCTGTTCATGAGATACAGATACTGAGGTACTTATCGCTTTGTCAAGCAATGATGGCTCTGGCAAGTCTGCTTATGTGCTCAGACTCTCTAGAGCTTTCTTTGCTTACATACAAAGTGATAATGTAGATAAGACTCTCTAGAGCTTTCTTTGCTTACATACAAAGAGATAATGTAGATAAGACTCTCTAGAGCTTTCTTTGCTTACATACAAAGAGATAATGTAGATAAGACTCTCTAGAGCTTTCTTTGCTTACATACAAAGAGATAATGTAGATAAGACTCTCTAGAGCTTTCTTTGCTTACATACAAAGAGATAATGTAGATAAGACTCTCTAGAGCTTTCTTTGCTTACATACAAAGTGATAATGTAGATAAGACTCTCTAGAGCTTTCTTTGCTTACATACAAAGTGATAATGTAGATAAGACTCTCTAGAGCTTTCTTTGCTTACATACAAAGTGATAATGTAGATAAGACTCAGACAAAAAAAAGACCACTAGCCCCACTGCATCGATAGGTCAGCATGGGTGTTAAAAAAGATGCTTTTATGTACCAGTATATGCTATAAGTACCAAATTCTCATGTCTTGGCTCATATGGGCCTCATGGTTGCGAGAAAACCTGTCATTGGGGTTTCCGGCAAAGCGAGCTTCAAACTAGTCTCCTCAGTTACAGAGACTAGCTAGAAAATTGAAATTTCACCTGTAGCAAGTTTACATATGGTACTTTCCAAAAAGCGATAACAAAGGCGCTGATCAGACTGCGCTGATGGGCAGGCTGGTCTGCCCCTATGTTATTCGAACCACCCAAAGACAGGTTTTCTAGTGTTGAGGCCCATATAAATCACACAATACAGGCCCCCTAGAAGACTCACATGAAATTAAAGGTTTTTTATAAAGGCTATTAACAATATATACATACTAGATAAGTGAGGTAGGAAATGGTAGGCAAGCTCTGTTTCACGACTAGTTTGAAGGCAACAGCAGTGAGAAATAAGGTGATAGTAACTGTGATTCTATCAGCTGTACCGTTATCTATGGTGAATGCAGCAAATGTCAAACTAATGATCAGCAACTGAAAGAAAATATTTACATACAGTAAACAGCTATACCTTTAGTTAAGAGTGCAAAACATTTTTTTTTATCTTTTTGCTCAACCAAAACATATTATGGGTGCTCAAAAGAATCGTATGTTTAAACTGCGTAATTAGAAAATATTTACAATTGTATGCTCAAAAATTTTGTTTATTTAAAGATTCTAAACCTGTGGTAAACATTCTAAGTTCCAAACGCTTTCTCTCGTAAAGATACAGAAAATGTCAGATTATATTACTTCTCAGAGAATAACAAATAAATGTGCTAGTAAGAAGGTGGTAAACAAACTAAGAGTTGGCGCCAATATGGAAACCTGGCTGTTCTCAGTAATGGTAAAAATAATGAAAAGACACAAACTATGGGCGGCACTTCTTGACAAAATTGATTTTTTTTTACAATAAAAATAAAATTTTGGGCCGGTTTGTGTGTACTGTGCAGTGTGCACACTGCTTACAATTAAATAATATGTCAGCAAAAGATAATTAAATGACTCTTTCAAATTTTCTTATTTCTCAACCAAAACATATAATGCGGGTCCTCATTGAGATAAATTATGTGATTTTGAGCATCCAAAACTCATGTTTAAACTAATTAGTTAGAAAATACTTCAAAAGATCGCTTATCTTGACCTATGCATGAGCCATCAATATATACTGTTCTTGTAAGTAGGGAATATTTGAAAATTAGAAATTATAGCACTTACCAACCTAATGCCATGAAACAGCTAGTATTATTTGGCCAAGTCATCTCACCAACAATATGAATAAAATTTTCTAGGATTATTAATATGGTCATGTGTTTCTGAGACAGCCATATTTAGACCAGTGGTAGCCTCTCAATTTTCACACGTAACGGATTATGCAATAGCTATGTTTTTTAAGAAGAAAATATCATCATTCATTATTTTTATGTTTAGAATTTGTTTTGATCTCTTTGTGTCCTCAATTTCAGGAATACGTGGCTTAAATCTGTCAATTTTTACTAAACCATGTCATTGTGTTAAACAAAGATATCCAAAATGCATCTTTAGCATGCATTATCAAAAGCTTGTCAATTTTTTTGGATATTTTCTGTGAAATTTCAGTCTTGACCCCTAGTTTCTATGGCATGCCCTTGAGGTCACATTACTCAATTTTCAGCCCTCAAATTATGCAGGAAAACTGGCTTACATATTACTCTATGTACATGACAAAATATGCGTTTAATTTCTAGATTTGTTTGTGCCCTAATATCCCCAACTTTTTGTAGACAGTATTTATCATCAAACTCAACGGAATATTCAATTGGATTATACTGGGGTTAACACTTTGAGGACTGAAAACCACTTAATGGCTACTGTGGCAAACTGTTAAGACCCATGTGGCATTTCATCAGGGTCTGCACTGTTTGCTAACAACAAAATCAATCTTCAGAGAAATTAATACATTTTTTTTAAAATTATATGAACCCCTCAATATACATGTACAGTTATGAACCATCCTGACTTTATTGTATCATAAAGTTACCAAAGTTACATTGGTCTTAAATGGTAGCTATTATATGGGTTAATTGCTGGCAAAAAGTACCATGTTCTTAAGATATGACTCATTTGTTGCTTGTATTACCATGATAAAGACAATATTCCAAACAAAGTATCCAGTCTTCCTCGCAACACGACACTGAGCATGTAGAATTGGGTGAACAGTTGAGCTACAATATTCCACAGTGGTAAAGTCTCTGTAAGTCTCTATATGTTTGTACAAGTTCCACTCCTGAGAGTCCATAAAAGCTTTGGTGTTTATGGAACTTAGAGCAGTCTGGTCCTCTATCAAATCTATTTCCTTGTCAGATCTTTCTGTTGATATTGAAATTGTTAAATCCTGAAATAACAAGAATGCAATATGTTATATTACCCTTATTGTTTGTAGGGCTATGACTGAATTACACTGCTTATAAGATACCCCCGCACAGAACTGGTCCATATAGGAAGGTGTTATCGAGTGAATGTTTACTCCATTTATGTGTATGTGCCCACTAACTGTAAGGCCTGCTTTATTATAAGAATCTGCAACTATTTTACCAAAAATAAATTTATCAATTTCACTTAAAACTTCCAATTTACACTGATTTTCATGAAAAAGGCTATATTGATCAGCAATTAATGTATGATATTTTTTTCCACAGTGATTTTTTTGGCCCCCACCCATGCAAACACTCTTTTAAGCTTCAAACTTGCTCTCTTCTATCAAACTCCTCTTACAGGAGCAGTCTGATCTAGGTCTGGATTGTCTGCCTTGGCTTTTTATTAACTATTGTAATGCTGAACATTTTAAATGGTACTACTCCTCACTAATTTTTATCCTGCAAACCTGAGTGCAGCATTCCAGTTATAAGCATGTTTTAAAAGCAGAGAGAACAAGAAATGTCACAGTCACGTGACAAATGCCCCAAAAGGAATTGGTCTAGCATAAGACACATTCGAGGAAAGTTAGCTGTAATATAGGAGATTTGCTCCAGACACGAAAAACCTAGAAATGAGGCCAGAAGTCAATGTCAAGGTAAAAGTGACCCAAAATGGTATGCACCACTCCGCCATCCCAAGAGGAATCAACACACCAAATTTGGGATTCCTACATCAAATAATATAGGAGATATGCTCCAGACACGATTATTCTAGAAACTAGGTCATAGGTCAAGATCACAGTGACCTAAAAATGGTATGCGACACATCAGCATCCAAAGATGTATCCATACAGAAAATTTGGGATTCCCATCTCAAATAATATAAAAGATATGTTCTGGACACAATTATTCTATAAACAAGGTCAGAGATCAAAGTGACCCAAAAATGGTATGTGACACTCTGCCATCAAAAGTTGAATCCACACACCAAATTTGGGATTCTTACCTTTAATAATATAAGATATTCTCCGGACACAATTTTACTAAAAACTAGGTCAGAGGTCAAGGTCACAGTGACCCATAAAATGGTACAAGACACTCCATCATCCCAAAATGGTAAGTGACACTTCCCCATCCCAAGATGCATACACACACCAAATTTGGAATTCCTACCTCAAAGAATATAAGAGAGATGCTCCGAACACAATAATTCTGAAAACTAGGTCAGAGGTCAAGGTCACAGTGACCAAAAATGGTATGTGACACTCCATCATCTCAAGATACATTTAAACACCAAATTTGGAATTCCTATCTCAAAGAAATTAGGAGATATGCACCAGACTAAATGCAGTGTCTAGAAACTAGGTCAGAGGTCAAGTTCAAGGTCATAGTGACCCAATAGTGGTACGTGACACTCCGTCATCCCAAGATGCATTCACACACCAAATTTGAGATTCCTACCTCAAATAACATAAGAGATGTGGTCTGGACATGATTATTCTAAAAACTAGGTCATAGGTATAGTTCAAGGTCACAGTGACCCAATTATGGTTTGCTACACTTCCTCATCGCAAAATGCATCATCAAACCAAATTTGAGACTCCTAGCTCAAATAATATAAGAGATATGCTCCTGACATGATTATTCTAAAAACTAGGTAAGAGGTCAAGATCAAAATTACCAAAAATGGTTTGTGACACTCCTCCATTCCAAGATGCATTTACACACAAAATTTGGAATTCCTATCTCAAAGAATATAGGATATATGCACCAGACTAAATGCAGTTTCTAGAAACTAGGTCAGAGGTCAAGTTCAAGGGCACAGTGACCCAATTATGGATTGAGACACTTCATCATCCCAAGATGCATCCACACACCAAATTTGAGATTCCTACCTCAAATAACATAAGAGATATGCTCTGAATATGACTATTCTAAAACTAGGTCATAGGTTTAGTTCAAGGTCACAGTGACCCAATTATGGTTTGCTACACTTCCTCATCCCAAGATGCATCTTCACACCAAACTTGAGACTCCTAGCTCAAATAATATTAGATATATGCTCCAGACATGATTATTCTAAAACTAGTTCAGAGGTCAAGGTCACAGTGACACAAAATGGTTTGTGACACTTTGCCATTCCAAGATGTATTTACACACAAATTTTGGAATTCCTATCTCAAAGAATATTGGAGATATGCGCCAGACTCAATACAGTTTCTAGAAACTAGGTCAGAGGTCAAGTTCAAGGTCACAGTGACCCAATTATGGTATGGGACACTTCGTCATCCCAAGATGCATCCACACACCAAATTTGAGATTCCTACCTTAAATAATATAAGAGATATGCTCCGAAAAGGATTATTCTAAAAACTAGGTCAGAGGTCAAGGTCACAGGGACCTGAAAATGGTATGTGACAGTCCAGCATCCAATGATGCATTCACACACCAAATTTGGAATTCCTATCTCAAAGAATATAAGAGATATGTTCCGCACACAATTCTTAAAACTAGGTCAGAGGTCAAGGTCAAGGTCACAGTGACCCAAAAATGATATATGACCCTCTGTCATCCCAATATGCATTTACACACCAAATTTGGAATTCCTATCTCAAAGAATATATGAATATGCACCAGAATCAATGCAGTTTCTAGAAACTAGGTCAGAGGTCAAGGTCAAGGTCACAGTGACCCAATTATGGTACGTGACACTTTCTTATCTCAAGATACATATACACACTAAATTTGGAATTCCTACCTCAAATAATATAAGAGATATGCTCCGGACACGATTATTCTAAAAACTAGGTCAGAGGTCAAGGTCAAGGTCACAGTGACCCGAAAATGGTAGGCGACACTCCGCCATCCCAAGATGCATCCACACACCAAATTTGGAATTCCTACCTCAAAGAGTATAGGAGATATGCACCGGACACGAAGTGGGACAGAGGGACGGACATTTACTACTATAAAATCTAAGTCAGAGGTCAAGGTCACAGTGACCCGAAAATGGTACACGACACTCCGCCATCCCAAGATGCATCCACACACCAAATTTGGAATTCCTACCTCAAAGAATATAGGAGATATGCATCGGACATGAAGCGGGATGGACGGACAGGCGGACAGTGCGATTACTATATGCCTCCCAAAGTTCCTTTGGGGGCATAAAAACAAGTGTGGATCCGGATCAGATGGCCAGGGTTTTCCCTGACCCTTGTTTATATATAGTAATTTAGTAAATGACCCCCATATTTCCCAAATGACTTAAAACAAGGCAAATTTGATGAATTTATATCCCCCGACGAAGGGTTATTTGAGAGAAACATGTAAATCACAAAACATAATCCCATTTATCTAACCCTTAGTTCACCTACAGTATCATTCAGATCATAACAAACGCCTGTCAAGTATGTTTTAGTGCTTAGTTCAATAAAAAATATACTTACATCTGCACAATTTCAATATCTGACCTTTAAACCCAACCTCAGAGGTCAAGATTGTGTGTAAATTCAAAGTGTTACCTTGCATGTAGGTCTACACTTCTTCCACTTTACTTTGATATGCAACATGACCACTTTTAGAAAAGAACAAAAATGACCCTTTGACCCCACCCCAGGGGTTGTTGGTGTGTGTAATGACAGCACACTTGCTTTCATGGTGCTCTGTGTTAAAGCACACAAACACTAAAAGTAAGCTTAACACTTTATTATGACTCTGTATTGCTCACACACTGTAACACTACACTATAACGTCGTCATGGTTGCACTTGTGATGTCATGACGTCACATGACGTTACTAAATGTTGTTTCACAGTGGAGAGTGTTTAACAAGTACTAAACATAATAGAATGACAGTAAATATGAAATTAACATTAATTATATTTTCTTTTTTTTTCTTTTGTTTTTGAAATGAGAGGCCAAAATAATGTCAATGTGAAATAGTATTGTATCCAGAAAGGCATGGTAATTTTTCATCTCAAATGTGTTATATGTATTTTTGATAAATTAAAGGAAGCATAGAAATAAATACATTAACAAACAAATAGATAAATACATCAATAACATGGACTGTTGCTTCATGCAGTTATCAACAAATTACATTCAATCTTTTTGCAACATTTTGAACCTCTGGTACACTTCTTTAATATCTATTCCATAATTAAGTTGATTGTCACAATACATCATTCTTAACAGTTTAATGTCACATATCGGAAGAATTTCTCTTATAATCATTTTATACTGTTGTAATTCTTCTTTATGATCTAGAGTCAGACCATACTTCCGCTCAACTTGAGATACAATAGTTTGTTTATGTACTTCTTGTTTGATGCTCTGAGCTATCTCTTGAATCATTTGTCCTGTCTCATCAAGTTCCTTTACTCTATGCTTTGTTACTACCATGTCAGCTGCTTTATTTTCAACAGTACAACATCTCTCCTCCTCTAACCTGGATATTTGCTTTTGAAGCTCTTCTACTGTAGAATCCAATCTCACTCTGGTTTCAGGCAGCTCTTTTTCTGTTTTCTTTTCTAGCTTCCGTTCAACAATAACACACCTTCCGCTTTGTCTGTCATCTTGCATTTTCTTTATTTCATTTTTAGCTTTCATTAGCTCATCTTTTAATCTTGTTATCTGAGCTATAACTTCTTCCTGAATACTATTCTTCCATTTCTTTCCTTGTTTTTGCTCTTTAATCTGTTCATTTTTGTCTACTTTCATCATCCTTATTTCTTCTTTCAGATACTTTACCTCATTGTTCAGACTTGCTATTTCAACAGACAATTCACCAGGAACACTATGGTTCATTTCTAATCCTACCTGCAGTTCTCCTTTATTTTCAGACCTGGTCAATCCCTTACGATCGTCGCTGCATATTCTCCCATTCACTCTCGGAAATATAGAATTTAAGTAATTTTTACTGACATTCTTTTTCTCCATATTTTCCCAACTATCTGGGCATTCTTCAAGGAGATGCCGATATGATCCGCAGGAATTACACAGTAATGGTTTTCCATTTGCTCCAATTGGATTTATTTTCTTTCGGGGTCCCTTATTACTACTATATTGGAAAGTACCTATTCTGTTACTCGTATCTTGGCTTAGTTTACTAAACCCGCCACCATAGGTCTGTTTCATAAGATTACATGTATTACCAAATGATTTGTTCTTGTTTTCAGCTTTAACTGATTCTGTCTTTACATTTTCCTCCATCATGACCTCAAACTTTCGTAAAGAACACTTAGTGTCCTCGTACAATTCATTCCTATTTGAGAAATTTATTCCCGTCAAAACTAGCATTGTCATTTCCTTACTCAATTTTGCTTTCCTCAAAAGTTTTAATGCTAAAATCTCAGGTGACAACATTATATTAAGTTTCTCTAGTTTCCTGTATTTTAAATCAAATGAAGCAATATAATCTCTAATGCTCTGTTTGTTTGCTCTCTCAAAATTTTCAAACTCTTCAAATTTGTCAATGCTATCTACTAGCTCATCTTTACCCAAATAACCATCAAGGAATTTAATCAGAATATTTAAACTGCCTTCCCTTGTCAAATCATCTAAGCTAAGCCCACTGAAAACTTTTTCTCTGATTTGATGTTTGTCATCCTCTGGTAATGACAAAGCTATAACAGCTCCTTGCTTTGCATTACTAACATTAGTCACTTCACTCCATGCCTGTAACTCTAGCTTGTAACACTCAAAGTTCTGTGATGTGAAACGTGGTGGATCAATATCCATCGTCATCTTAAAAAGTCAAAATATAAAACACTACCTTGATTTATCCTTTATACCAGTTCACTATACCACTAACAACAAAACCAACAGCTGTTTTGTTTTTCTTCTATCATGTAGATACTACCAGAAATCCATAAAAGTCTCTCTAATATTGTTATTTCCTTTTACACATGGCTCCCATTTTCTTCTTATTTTTCCCTCTGTTACTCTGTTAACTGGCTATCAATCTTGATTTCTTCCAAGTCTACAATAAATTTCACTAGTAGACCAAAATCTGTACATCAACACTTCTTCATACACGTGAAGATCCTTTGTTACGCTCTGCTACCATTTGTTAAAGCACACAAACACTAAAAGTAAGCTTAACACTTTATTATGACTCTGTATTGCTCACACACTGTAACACTACACTATAACGTCGTCATGGTCGCACTTGTGATGTCATGACGTCACATGACGTTACTAAATGTTGTTTCACAGTGGAGAGTGTTTAACAAGTACTAAACATAATAGAATGACAGTAAATATGAAATTAACACTCTGTGCTCAATTCCCTTTAATTTGATATGCAACATGACTACTTTCAGTAAAAGATATAGTTTGACCTTTTGACCCCACCCCTTGGGTCAAGGGTGTAACTGTGGGCAAAATATTTGCTACCATGTTGCTGCAAGCGTCGTCAGCTTTAATTTGATATGCAACATGACTACTTTCAGAAAAATATATATAGTTTGACCTTTTGACCCACCCCCTGGGTTGAGGGTGTGTCTGTGGGCAAAATATTTGCTACCATGTTGCTGCCAACGTCGTCAGCTTTAATTTGATATGCAACAAGACCATATTCTGAAAAAGTTTAATTTTGGCCTCGGCCCCACCCCCTAAGTCCACCAAAGGGGCTCGGAATCAGGCCTTCAAACTGAAATCCCGTTTGATATGTTTCATATCTATTGCTGCTCTGCCTGCATGCAAAATTTCAGCAAAAAATATTAATAATTGCCTTAGTTATTGCGAAATTTAAATATTTGACCTTTGACCCCTTAGGTGGGGTCAAAGGGGGTGGGGTAAAACTTTGACACTGCCATTCTTATCTACAGGCACTTGGCAATCATGGTCTTTAGCGAGAAGTTGGTAAATATAATAGCTTGGATGAAATGTGAAGATCATTACGCAAAAAAGCTTATATAGGTTTTGCCTTATAATTGCCTATACTTAAACAAGGGCAATAACTCAAGTGTTAAGAGGTCGATTTTGACCAAACTTATAGGATATCAAGAGTCCATGGTACTAATCATTTGTACCAAGAATGAATTAAATCTGACCAATAGGTACTGAGATATGAATCCAGACAGACGGACGGACGCAGCCAATTCTATATCCCTCCGACTTCGTCGGGGGATAATAAAGGTGTTTAACTGTTTTTTAGTCTTTATTTTATATAAAGTGGGTCAACTGACCCCAATTCAAAAGGTAGAATGCGTAACAGAAAAATAATTTTCTTCTTTCTCAACCAAAACATATGTTGTGGGTACTCAAAAGAACCGTAACGTTGAGACGGTTCTTTTGAGCACCCAAAACATATGCTGAAAATAATGGATAAGAAAAAATTTACAATTTTACGCTCAAAAATTTTGTTTATCTAAAGCTAAAGGGAAAACCCTGGATGGCTTCATTGATCTGGATCTACCCAGTTTTGAAAAAAAGAATAAATCAGAATTCAGCAGGACAAGGGCAGGGGACAAAAATATTTCAATATTGCACTTGTCCTGCAGGACGAGTGACTTACAATTTTCACTCGTCTTGCAAACACATGCACTTGTCCTTTAAAGTTTATGCAACTTAACACTGATTATATGACTTCCCCGAGTAATTATTCCAAAAGCACTCGTCCTACAGGACGAGTGCTTTGGGAAGAATTACTCATCCTTTCTAGATTTTGCTCGTAATTACTAGCGGACGAGTGGAATTTTGTTCCCTGAAGGGTTAAGTAACCAATGTTCAAAATTTCAGAACATTTTCTGTTATTTTACCTGAACATCTACTGGGAAATGCTCCAACTCCAAGTTTTCTTTGAAGAACCCTTTAAACCTCCAGAGCTGCATAACAAGAGGATATTTATAACCTGGCTCGTGAAAACGAATATCATATGTTTTTCTGTCAAGTGTGAATGCTCCATCAATATTCATCACAATAAGTTTGGGATCCCAGGGAACAAGCTTGTCTATATCATCGTTATCCTGTAAAAAAAAACACTTTCAAGACTAGACTGCAGTTGATGGTACAACATAGCGATTCCCAAATATCTGTTATTCTTGATTTTGACCTTAATCTTGTGGTCAAGGTCACTTGTAATGTTGTCCAACACCCTCTTCATCATGTTACCTATGGACCTGTAAAGTTTGAAGTTGCATAACCCAACATTTTTTAGACAGGGAAAAAGACTAACAGGGGCCCAGTAGCCCAGTGCCCCTAAATTTTGGGCTGGGCCCCTAAAACTAAACGTTTAGGGGCCCAGCTTGCCCCTGAAAAAAAAGTAGTATGTAAAGGTACTGTATGATGTGCTATCACATCTGACACTAGCTGTTGGACGTAATGATTATTTACCATATTGACAGTATTTGGAATTAGCTGAATGAAGATTTGTATATGAGGTATACCTCGTATACAAATCTTCATTCAGCTTATCCCAAATACTGTTAATATGGTAAATAATTAGAGGAATACAGATTTTGAGTTTCTCTGACTTCAAGTATGAGTAAAGCAAACGCTTGGCAATGCCGTATGGTATTGAAATGAATTTTAATTTTCCGCCTAATCTTGGGCCCCTTAGTTTTGGGCTAGGCCCCCAAAAATTTTGTTTTAGGGGCCCAGCTTGCTCCCAGTGAAAAACGGTTAGCCTGTTTCCCTGTTAAGTGGAGATGCATTTACTGAAAAGGTTGCCAAGTATTATACAAATATTAGGTCACTGTACAACATATCGCCACATAGTATGCAATGGCCCAGTCTCTTTAGCTAACAAAGAATAGGAACCAGTTGGAGGTGTGGCTAGACAGTGGCCTAATAGCTGAATAATACCCTCTATTATAGTACACCACCTGACAGTGACTGTCCTGACCTATGCACCTGCAGAGTTTGAAGTAATCACATTGAATGGTTTAGGAGATGCATTTAGCCATTTACACGAAAATACAGTATTTGACCTTGACCTTGCGGCCAAGATCACACCTGTACCATGGGGCCAAGATCACACCTGTAGCAGGTTGCCTAGTACCCTCTTCATCATGTGACCTATGACAACCAGTGCTATGTATAAGAAATATCTTTAAATGGCATCTTTTCCCGAACCACTAATTGTATATAAGTTTAAAAAAAATCATAGAAATGTTCCTCATATTGCCCAGTACAGTGCAGCAGAACTGTTTGTGCAATTTTGATAGATGGCATCATGGGGAACATTCAAGTGAAATTATTCTAAATTTGGACCAATGGTTCAGGAGCTGTCGCTTAGAGAAAAAGTTTACGGACCATCGAAGCACGAAGAATGATCACAAAAGCGCTCAAGATGACCTAAAATAACTGACACACAGATAGATGGACAGCATGTTAAGAGTCAAACAAAAAATAATTTTCTTATATCTCAACCAAAACATATGTTGTGGGTACTCAAAAGAACCGTCTCAAATAGACGGTTCTTTTGAGCACCCAGAACATATGCTTGATCTATAGTGTAGATTTTATTTTCTTGTCCTTTGGGATCATGGGTTTCAAGTAGAACTTTGAAACTATTAGAGGGTCAATGATGAAGCCTAAATGGCCGAAACTAGCTAGTCTGGCCCACAAAATATGCACACTCTGGTTCAGTTCTTTGGTGCAGTCTTTGCTTCCAAGGGATACCCTTTTAAGAACATATTAAAATTATGGGTAAGAAAATATTAACAATTTTACTCTGAAAATAATTTTTTTTTTACCTAAACCCCAGTTATAAGGAGCTAGCTATGAAAGTTGATGGTTTTTTACCTGTTCTCCTGAAGCATACACTGACTGCTGTAGCAGAGGTTCTTCCCATTTAGCTTGGACAAATATTTCTGCTTCAAACTGTTGGTTAACAGTATCAATATCATTGATCTTCAGAAAGGTACACTTTACTTCAACAATGACCTACAAAATAATCAGATATATCTTAATTCTTAGCTTGATATTCATCTTTAATGTACATGTAATGTATTTACATAAACAATGTATTTAAAAGAAATATTTACAACTTAAAATCTGTCTAAAACAGCCACTCAAAAATAGACAAAACAAAGGCCTTAACGACAAATGGTAGCTTAATGAAGGTGGAAAGTATTGCAGGATGCTCTCTTGGAGCATTTTGCAATACTTTTGACCTGCATTAAGTGATAATCGGTCTTAAAAGCCAATTTTTGGTCTTCTTTTTGAGTCTAAGACAGGTTTTACTCACTCACTGTATGACCATTTACATGACAGTTGATCATGCCAAATTTAATTTGTAACTGCCTGTATTACCGTATCAATTCAAATAAACAACAATTGATACGGCAATTGATAAGTATAATGTTCTGAACAGAGTCAACAGACTCTCCAAAATTTTAAAAGGTATATAGGAGTTAATGACGGAGAACCCTCTTTTGAAATGAATAAAAGCACCGCAAGCACTGCATAATACCCCGCCACTGCTGGGGGCACCAAAAGTTATTTTGTGAGATATATAATGCCTAAATAGCAACAGAACTGAGATAGACAGTGATATGACGTCCTAAGTCACAATATGTAACCTTGGATGGTCAACATATCTGTGAAGTTTCATTCAGATACTCCATATAGTAAATGAACTACAGGTCAAAAACCATTTTTCAGATCAATCAAGGGCGGATAACTCATGAACTGGAAAGGTAAGGGTGACGGTCCTTACTAAAAATATGTAACCTTTGGTGTTCAACATATCTGTGAAGTTTCATTCAGATATTCCATATAGTAAATGAACTACAGGTCAAAAACCATTTTTCAGATCAATCAAGGGTAGATAACTCATGATCTGGAAAGGTAAGCGTGAAGATCCTTAGTCACAATATGTAACCTTTGATGATCAACATATCTGTGAAGTTTCATTCAGATATTCCATATAGTAAATGAACTACAGGTCAAAAACCATTTTTCAGATCAATCAAGGGCAGATAACTCATGAACTGGAAAGGTAAGAGTGATGGTTCTTTGTCACAGTATGTAACCTTTGATGTGAAACATATCTGTAAAGTTTCATTTAAATATTCCACATAGTAAAGGAACTACGGGTAAAAAACATTTTTTAATTCAATCAAGGGTGGATAACTCACAAACGGGAAAGATAAGAGTGACGGTTCTCAGTCACAATATGTTACCTTTGATGTGAAACATATCTGTGAAGTTATATTCAGATATTCCACATAGTAAAGGAACAATAGGTCAAAAACCTTTTTTCAGACCTATCAAGGGCGGATAACTCACAAACTGGGAAGGTCAGAGTGACGGTCCTTAGTCACAATATGTAACCTTTGATGTGCAACATATCTGTGAAGTTTCATTCAGATATCATGAACAGTAAAGGAATAACAGGCCAGAAACCATTTTTCCAATACGAAAAAGGGCAGTAACTCCGTTAAAAATGGACGGATTTTGCCCATTAACAATCCCATACCACTCATCGCCGATAACAATATGTATGCAAAATTTGAAAAAATTCCGTGAATAAATACTCAAGTTATCGATCGAAATGGTGAGCACGGACGGACGGACGGACAGACGGACAGACACCGAAGGGTATAACATAATACCTCGCCACACTTTAGTGGCGGGGTATAAAAATGATAACTAATAAGCAGTTACAAACTGACAATCAAGAATATAAAATATAAGAAGAGATATTATAGTGAGTGTCAATGCAATTCCTAAGCTATTGATTGCAATACAAACTATACAGCAAAAATGGAATAATGCCTGCAAAGAAACAAATTTATTTTTGCGCTTTAAATTAGCACAAGAGTGGTTAAGTCAAAAAGTAAGCCCAATAGAGCAATGATGTATCATTCTTTCATCCGACAAACTTGAAAACATTTTAACACGATATATATAACATACTCAACAAAAAAAGTCAAGGAAATCTCAGAAAACCATGGAACCAAACAACACCAGAACAAACAATTATTCAATTTTTATTTATTTGTTTAGATACATTTCTTCCGTTGAAAAAGATGCTTCCTTTAGTATACTAGCTCTTATACCTTTGTTGTGGCACTGTGTCAAGTAGCCTAGGGGTCACTGTCAATTTTCGCAAAAAAGTGTCTACATAGTATTCCCTCGTTTGACGCAAAACACATGAATAAGCTGTAAGTTTTCAAAACTTGAAATGCAATATCTTTGAAATTTGAATGTCACATGAAATTAATGTAATACCCTTAAATGTCACATTTGGAAGATGAAAATGCCTTCAGTAACGAGTGTGTCCTCCGTCAGCTTGCACTAGTTATGCATACTTGGAATGATTCTGGTGATTTGGTACCATGGGATCAGCCAAGATTCCTCCTGTCACGCCCCATTGAGAGCCTGGAGGTTTCTTGGTGCCAGCGTTATGCGTTGGACGCTATGTCTAAAATGTCCTTCGCATGCATGTTCAATTGTAGACATGTCTGATGAGTGCAGTAATGAGCCAGTCAATGGGCACAACATTGCTCTGATGAAAGAAATTTTGCTGTATATGGCGAGATGTGTTCTGACATTGTCATCCTAGGCCTGGTTCTTGCACTGGTTCTGACACAGGAAAGGCAGGACAACAGGCCTCAATACCTCATCCATGTAGGATTGGCTGATCAAGTTTCCCTCTATAACCCTCAGATCTATCACCCTCGGTTTTTAACATCTACCGAGTGACATAGGGAATGTTTGTGCATGAAAACCCATGTTTGACCAATATATTGAAATTTTGCGAAAAATGAGAGTACCCCCGCCCCTGGGTCAGGACCCCCGGACGGAATTTTCTGGATTTGCACATGATTTATTACCTTGTCATTTCTTTTTGAGTTGATCAACACACTATCGTCATCTGGAACAGATGTTTTGTTTGGGCTTGGAGCGGCAAGTGTTTCTATTGTATTAATAGCTGAATTCATCACCTCGGAACTTCTGTTTATGGCATCTACCAATCTACCCATTACTTCCACCATATACTGCTCTCTTTTCTCTGACATTGTTCTGTTGTCATTCATACTCATATTAGTCAACTTCTGAAAATTAAATTACATAATATGTATGATTAATTTAATCATGTACACTACAATTTAATTGACAGTGTTAATTGATGTTGGTCCAATATGCATAATACAATATGCATATATCTATTATTAATAGATATCATTCTAGAAAAGGCAAATACTATATCTTTGTACTGGTCCAGGCTTCCAGATCTAAGTAAAGAGTGTGCATTTGAAAATTATTTTTCTTATTTTTCAACCAAAACATATATATGTTGTTGGTACTCAAAAGAACCGTCTCATCAAAAAGTACAAACTGACTTGGGTCAGGTGTGGTACTTGATTGTATCAATTCCTGATCTTTGCCACCTTTCTTACTTTGTATACTTAGAAACTAGCTTTAAAACTGTTCTAATATAATTTTTAATATAGCCAAATATATGTTCAGAAAAAAATAATAAGGAAATCACACACATGTAAGTGTTTGAGATGAAATGGGCCTCAAGCAAACCTATCTTGGGGATATTGGACCAGATATAGTACTCAATCAAGCCTGCTCAGCTACAAAGACCATTGCTACAATATCTGAATTTTGAAAGTAGTGACTAGTCAGTTTTGATTTTGAGCACCCATGCTTTCCAGAAAGCCAATAATATAGGCGCTGATAATTAAGATGTGCACTGACAGATCTGTGCACCTTTGTTGTTCCCATGTCAAAAAATCAGGTTTTCTCTTAATGAGGGCCAAATGTTAGACATGAGCAAAAAATACTAAACTAAAATTTTTTATAGAATCAGAAAGAGAATTTTTAAAAAAAGCAACATATACGGTGAAAGAAAAAAGATAAGCGTGTTTTTGGTAATGGGTGTGAAAATTTTAGGTGTATGGTAGGCACACTTAGTTTCTTATTTTGTTTTTGATTTTTTTTTATCTGAAAAAAATATAATTTTATGCATTTTGAAAACCGGAAAAAAAATTTCTAGCTAGGTTTCACCAGTAAATTTAGGTAGGGCCGGGTTACCCTAAACACAGGTATTTTTTTATTTGACCTAAGCAAAATGGATACAGCATTTTGCTCAACTGATACATATAGGCAGACATGTGAAATCAAATCTCATTCTGGGCCTAAAAACTTTTTGAGGTAAAAGGCCCAGAGGGTAAATTAATTAGCTTGCTAGGTTAGGACTGACAAATGAATCTGAAAAATCTTGTCTGCTGAAGTCATCTGCTGCATATATTTGCTAACATTAATTACTGACTGATTTAAGTGCAGAGGCAAACAGTGTCCTACAGGAGCAGTCTGATCTGGGTCTACACTTTTTCAACAAGAAGCTTCTTAAACATTTAGACAGATGATAAAAGCAGACAGCATTTGTTGTGATTGGCCCTTTCAGGGTTAGTCTTACTCAGGGGTGTGGAAATACCATGCCCGATTTGTCCGACCTGGTCCCATTTCATTCAGGACAAGTTAGAAATTTCTGGACAAGTTAAAATAGATTTACAATTCTGTAATTTATTATGAGCTCACACATATAGTTCTAAAACAATGTGGATCCTGATCAGCTGGCTTCTCCAGAAGCCAGCTGATCTGGATCTACACTGTTTTAATAGTTTATGTCTGGTTTTATCCTGTTTTTAAAGGAGTTAATACATGTATATTGTTTAAGCACAGTGAGGGCTTTCCTCAGATCTAACTGCATTAACTGTTCTTTAATATGGGGCAAGTAAAACTTTCTATGGACAAGTACCCTATGGCAATTTACTTGTCCCTGGGCAAGTATCAACTTTTGCTATTTCCACACCCCTGTCTTACTTGTTCCTCTTCATTATCACTGCTGATGTTTCTGTGTCGTGGTGTTCTTGGTGGAGTCCACATTCTGCTATCTACATCCTCACTACCAACTGGTTTTAAAGAGAATTGCAGAAACTCACTAAAAAACATAGAAAACAATTATCTTAGATTCTCTGAGACTGACTTATAAATGTGAATTAAAGAGCAAAAGCATCAGTCATCCTTCGTTTTATTTCACATTTTAAGCCTATAAGCCAATTTGAGGAAAACAATCAAGCTAGAAGTAGACGATAGCCAAGATCCAGACAAGTTTTGCCCATGGTCAGGTCATACCACAACAGCAAATCAAGTGCGGATCCAGAGAGGGGGACAGGGGGTCGGGACTCCCCCCTGGAAAATCACAAGTTATATGGGTTTCTATAAGAAATAAGCAATTGGACCCCCCCACCCCACCCCCCCCCCCTGCAAAAAGTGAAAATGTTGGACCCCCTCTGGAACCTTGAAAAATGATAGTTTTCTTTGAAATTAACCATTTGACTTCTGTAAAAATGCTGAGGACTAAAAAAACAAACATTGTCAGAGCTTTTTTGTCCGATTGACCTCGACCCCCCCCCCCCCCCCCCCCATGTGGCTAAAGAAAAAAAAAGCCAGAGAAAGCTTGGGTTACAGACTTACAGTGACACGTGATGACTCAGACTAGGGCTGCCACGTTTACACGTGTAAACGGTACCATTTCGTGCTTTTGCAATAAATGTTTACAAAATTGGCCTACCGTTTACACGAACTTTACCATGTGACCAGCGTCGTGGTTTGTTAATAGCATTTTCTAATGAACATCCCGCTCTGGATCATCAATCAGTTTGTTTGTTTTCTCAGACTCACTTGCATTTGATAAAGTATCTACTGCAATTAGAATTACGGCGGACATGCATGCTCAGCTGACAGTATCTTTTGATAGGGAGCATTTTTTGCGTATAGGGCCCGCGCAGGCGGTGGCTCAAAGGGCCATAAAAATGTCCTGAATATCCTCTCACTTAGTCACTGCTTGGACCACTTATATTCCTGCATTTTTAACAGTTATGTAAAGGCATGTTTTAATATTTGGTGGAGACGCATGTATGGCTTAAAACTTTTTTTGTTTACTTCCTGTCTGCATGTGTATCTATGCGTACGTGATGATTGGCAGCTATGGGTATGTTTTGTCAGCGCCCTAGATAAGCTTTTGGGTCAATTGGGTATTTACGCAACGTGGTTATCCTCAATTGCGTACTTGCAAAAACAATTGCGTATTTTCATAATTTTTACACCACGTTTTTTTCTTCTGTAATTACACGTTTTCTTATTGCATAAAGCCATCGGAAATGTGCTTGCATATTTATTCACTCCCATCGTCTGCCTTTCTAAAGTATCAAACTAGCCGATTTTATTGTACCTGAAGCAAATCTCATCCCCTTGTTGACATTTGAGCGTGTACACTTTGCAAAAGTTTCACTTTCATCACAGTGTTTTTCCGCGAAATTATGGACTGAGCTCCAATATTTTCATAAAACCGGAGTTATATTGAGCGCTCGCTAGTAAAAAAAAAAATCAATACCCGACTGGCATTTGTTAATTACCCAAATGGAAAGGAAATGGACCAAATGGTACGCAATGACATGGCATGTAATTGCATACCGATCGTTAGAATTGCTTTTCGGTACGCACACATTTCATTTTAATTGCTTTTTTGAGGATTTTAATTGCGTATTTACGCAAATACGCTGCTTATCTAGGGTGCTGTTTTGTGCGTGTCAACTCATTATATACACACTTGCAACGGAAGAAAATGTAGGTAATATACCAGTCTGCACATGTGGCAACCACTTTCCAATTACTTGAAATGAGTTCCATCACAACACCCAACAAAACAATTTTGAATATTCACACAAGGTACAAGTTTTTCCAGGAAAAATATCAGCGAGTTTACCGATTTGCATAATGAAAAAATAAAATCTGAAAGTTCCGTGTAAATGGAATCGTTTCGGTTATTGGAACTCGTGTAAACGTTTACCAAACTTTCGTAAACGTGGCAGCCCTAACTCAGACTGAATACAAGATTGACAAGTTGTAGATGATATCTTCAGCCTCGCCAACCAGATGACTAAAGAGAATGTTGATGTTGTAGGTGGCAAGCCAGTGAAGAATGGCGCTGGGAAAATGTCAATGAGCCAGCAGGAGGTATGCTCAATAACCCAGTTACCGGTGTATACCAGTTATCGGGGTAGTCAGCAAATAAGGAGTTAGAACATACTTCATCAATTTTGCTTGCAGAACTAGAAAGTTTGCTTCAAAAAAATAACACAACACAAAAATTAGCTTTTTTGCTTAAAGATTTTGGATTTTATCCCACATTTTGTATTTTCCTTTGAAATTTTCGCCCAAATGAACTTTTTTTATAGAGGTATTTTTAAAAGCAGCTTTTTAAAGAAATTGAAACAAAAGCAAACAAAAACCGATGTAAATTAGTTTGAGACAAAGGTTGAAGTCTTCTGTAAGCATAAAATGGTTAAAATATTTCAAGTCTTCAAAAAGATACATCAGTTTATGGGTGATGCCTTGGTAACTGGTACCAAATTTTAATTGTCACTTTTTTGGGTACTTCATTTATAGGGATTATTACGAGATGAAATCCTAAACAAAAATATAATATTTTCTTACTGAATACAGGGATTCAGTTTGGCGTCATCGGACATAGTCCAAAAATAGTTCCAGATGTCCAAGAGTTTGCTGTCCACTTTGGACAGTTTGTCCGAGACGATTTTCAGAAGCGCATACTGTACGGTAATGCACAGTGATGCAATAGTATTTTTGTTTTATAAAACGATCGCTGATTGGCCAAAATTCTGTTAGCGGCAGGCTGGTTCGCATAATTTTACCCCTAAAACACTTATTCACTAAAGCAAACCAGTCATAGTGTTTTGTTACGCCACGCCTGATTGGTCTTTTGCATCCTGTAAACTTCTTCCCTCGATTTCATCTCGAAGCGGACAGCATATTTGCATTGGCATTCGCCGATAAAAAGACTAAAAAACTTAATTGCCATCAAGAAACAACAGGAACTCAGGCTTTTTATGCCCCAAAACAGTTTGCCCGCTCCATCATTACCTGGATAACCACTTTCCGCGACTAACGAGTCGTGCAGCGGCCGAAAATAGCAGCAAAAAACAGTACCCCCACCCACTTCCACTGATCGGCAAGCTCCTGTCTCCTCATTAAATAAAAAGCCAGCCAATCAATCGGGCCGCATCTACCATCCGAAATGGTAGCAAAACTACCCCTTGTTTCATTATGAGAAGGGCAGATAGCATTTTCTGTTTATGGTTGTAAAATGAGTGTCTGAAAAAATGTCCTTAAATATTTCCAAATGTCCGAACATAATTGGGGCTGCTTGGACAAAATGTCCGAAGTAAATTTCAGTCCAGCTGAAACCCTGGAATATAGTCAAAGGAATGTTTTTTGAGCTTGTGTTTTCAATTTATTAAATCAGATTGACATTCCTTTGTAAAACAGTGAAAACCTTAAGTGCACCGGTAACTGGGTTCGGAAGCATAAAGCAATATGATATGAAAGGCTTCTCAACTTCGAGTTTGAGTGGGACCCTGACTTAGTCCAAGGTTTGACTTGTTAATTTTCAAGTGACCTAATTATTTATTTTATCCTGATTTTTTCTAAAAATTCTCCTCCATGAAAATGAAATAATAATGTCTCAAAGCCTGAAAGGAGGGTCCAAGTGAACCCGACCCCCCTCTGGACCCGCTCCTCGTGTTCTAGTGGTGCAGTCAGAAAACGTGTGACGGGTAGTTTCCAGTTTAGCGGTTCCCAGAAGTATTCCTTTGCGCATGTCTACTGGCAAAAATAACCCCAATAAGCATTTCGACGGGGGTGTGGGGGCAGTAGCCCCCATATAAAAAGAATTCATAACCCCGATAAATAAACTATCGATATTTGGTGGTGTTGGGGTGTATTAAAGGGCTTTCAATTTCTGGGGACCGCAAAACTGGAAGTCTTCCCGTGTGACATACAGGTTGAAGGCAAACGGGAGTCAGGGAGGCCGAAAATGACATGGAAAAAAACTGACGGAACTTTTAGTAGCGGTATAGTGATGATGGACCAGAACGTCATTACCCACGAAAACAAATGACATATGGCCATATCATGTCCTAAAATATTTAGCTACATTAATTATAATTAAAATTGGCGACAAATCAACATTAGTATACTCTCCATGCGTTAGGATCACCTTTCTATGATGCCATATAGCCATTCATTTGCATTTTGCTGCATTTGGATCGCCGCTTTTCTTTCGAGCTGCGTCCATATTGCAGACGAAATTACACGTGACTAACACGTGACCAGGATAAAATTATCTGGTCACTGGACATTTCGGCCCATAACAATTTCGGCCCATGTCAATTTCGGCCCATAACCAAATCGGCCTATACAATTTCGGCCCACAGGTATAATAATGTATAATTGCTATGTGTGTCTATAATTGGTATAATTAGATCGGCTTACCTGTAATTATCCACACAAACATAATAATTAATAAGAATGGTTCTTAATTGATAAGAAGTTTGTATGTAAGAGAAGAGTTCATTACATAGGCAACAGGCAGCCAAGGCTCAGACGAGCCTGCGCATGTGTGCACTCTAGCTAGAGCGTTTCCTGCTCCCATTTGAAACGCAAGCGATTCTTTCTTAATCCAATTATTCAGTTTAACTCACTGAACAAGTTGTATTTGCTAATGGAAAATATATATGTGATTTATGATAATTTCTTCTAATAAAGATACAAGTCTAAGGTGTTAGTACACAATTACAGTCTTCCGGTTTGGTAGCCCACGAAAATAGTACCTTTAGAAATTTAGCACTTGCCGTTTCTGGGCCCTTTATGGCGTAAATGGGTGCTTTATTCGACTTTAAATGTACATGTGATTCAACATTGGTCTATGTTTGTCAGGCTGATGCAGAAAAATGCATCTTTGTGTGGACTATTTTGTCACAGACTCACCGGCGCACTCCCCAGGTAACGTCTGACGCGGGTCGGATTTCAGCCCGGATTTTTTGACTGTTCCCCAAAGAACGGAGAATGCTGAGAAAACGAGATTATCAAGGTAGGTTGTCTTTTCTTTTTTTTGATAGGCAAATGACAGATCTTGCCACTCACAGACAGAAAAAGGTCGAAGCAATGTCCTGGAAAAATTTGCAGATGCTCGAATTCTGCCTTTTTACATGGAGTTGAATGGGACCGATTAATTGTGCACCGAACCCTATAAGAGAGAAGGTGAAAAAAACGAAAATCTTTGTAAAACAGTCATTTTTCAATGGATTCAGATAAAATTTCGCACACAGATCAGAAATCAAAATAGAAATAGTTTGAAAGTATTTTTGGAAGAAATTTAAATTTAAATTTTAAAATTTTATTGAATTTTAGTTTAAATTTTAATTTTTTCTTAAAATCATTTTTAAAGCCTGGTTCTCTCGAGGAAAGACTCAAATTGCATTGTATACCAGAAAATGCAATTAAATGGACATACACAAACAGTTTTGACCAGGATTTGACTAATCAATCCGAGCAGGCTGACCGTGATACTCCGTTTTTGCAGACTGGCTAGCACTGCTGTGCAAGTTGATTTTTGTGATTGTATTCCCTTTTCTACTGAAATGTGCTATGAGTGCTTACTCACTTTAACTGTACCAGTATGGTGACTTAGCATATGGGTATTTATTAAAACACTCTTAGGATACTTACACTCATTAGAACCGCCTCATAGAGATGGCACTTAAAGACATAATGATGAGGATCCGCAGGGACTGGTCGGGACCATTCCCCCAAGCAGGTTCCCTGGCCTCAATGCTAAGACCAATAAAATTCAATTGTATTTGGCTGTTCAACTCACCGGATCGAGGCTGTACTAATTTGAACACAAACTTAAACTTTTTCAGCTAAACAAATCAACTGCAGCCCCCCCCCCCCCCCCAGCTTCACCCGAGATCAAATTTTGTTCTTATTTCGACCACGCAAGCAGTAGTATTGTTTGGTACTCATTAGAGTCGCCTCACACTCAAAATTGTTTATGAAGCTACTCATTAGAACCGCCTTGCATAGATAATGATATAACACAGTTATTAAAGCTCATTTAGCTACCTAACCCCCAATGAAGCACTTTCACACAGATACTCGTATTATGTGCTTAAGCGGGTTGTGATATTTCTCGTTTGACGAGGCCGTTCTAATGAGTAATCTTTACTTACAGTCTTTTCAGAAATTTCAAATTTGTGATATAGTTTCATCAAAAAAAGAGGATGAGCAATTTCCATTATGATATGGGCATTAAATCTAGACCTAGGTCTCAAATCTTTCCCACTCTGGCCATTTTGGTAGCATGTAAATTGCGGAATATTTCACATTCAGAACTAGCAGTGTAGATCATGATTAGAATGAAATGATGTGTTTCGTCCAGCATCAGGCACTCATCAGTGAAGCTGCTCTACTTCAGACACAAAGTAAGTGGTATAAATTGCTGTTTTCAGCATGCTTGGGTGCAACGTAGCTTGGTTTTGGGGGCAAATTTGAATGTGATTCAAAACTGTTCGCGATTTTGCTTAAAATCACTTTAAAATTTGATTTTTTAGCTTCAGTTTTTAAATTTTGTAACTAAAGTTTATGTGAGATTATCCTTTAATGACTCTTACAGATGCCTAAACTTTCTTTTTTGCTTTTGGGTTATTGAGATTCATTGAAATAATTGAAACTATGAACTTTTTCATCAGACTAGTTTGAATAATTGAACTTTTGCTTGTGTCAGCTTGTGAGGGGGGTCACATATGAAATCCTTGATTTGTATCGCTTTTTGGTGACTGAGTAAGTCTTTTTGGACGATTATTTGCTTAACTATATGAGTTTGATATGTCACAGAGACAAAATTTAAAAATTCGAAAATTTGCAGATTCTTGAAGGTGTTAGTACACAATTACAGTCTTCCGGTTTGGTAGCCCACGAAAATAGTACCTTTAGAAATTTAGCACTTGCCGTTTCTGGGCCCTTTATGGCGTAAATGGGTGCTTTATTCGACTTTAAATGTACATGTGATTCAACATTGGTCTATGTTTGTCAGGCTGATGCAGAAAAATGCATCTTTGTGTGGACTATTTTGTCACAGACTCACCGGCGCACTCCCCAGGTAACGTCTGACGCGGGTCGGATTTCAGCCCGGATTTTTTGACTGTTCCCCAAAGAACGGAGAATGCTGAGAAAACGAGATTATCAAGGTAGGTTGTCTTTTCTTTTTTTTGATAGGCAAATGACAGATCTTGCCACTCACAGACAGAAAAAGGTCGAAGCAATGTCCTGGAAAAATTTGCAGATGCTCGAATTCTGCCTTTTTACATGGAGTTGAATGGGACCGATTAATTGTGCACCGAACCCCTAAGCGGTAGCGTTTCTAGTCTTTTCTAGTTTGTAAAGTCAATCTATTTTTCAGTTTTTTTTCTCAATTTAACTCTAGTTATCAATTTTAAATATTTTCAATAATATATAATCGCTTTTGTAGAAATACAGGTTGACAAAATTTATGGGCCGAAATTGCTATGGGCCGAAATTGACATGGGCCGAAATTGACATGGGCCGATTTTGTTATGGGCCGAAATGACCCGGAACCAATTATCTCGGTTAAATGAAATTGGCTATTACTCGACAACAAATTCTCCGCCAACAACGACGATCCACATGTATCATAAAAATTATTTAGTAGCAAATCCTATTTGCATGGGCGTCTACATCAGGGTCGTTCTGAATACAATCACCGTGTCTACATGTAGGTCAGCGGACAGTACGCTTAATAAACTGCTTAATATAGGTTTATTAGGAATACTGGTACGGGCCACTTTCGAGAAGAAAATTGGTCCCTCTGTAAAATAAGTTGATGACTATATCCCGGCACAACCTCTTTTCGACCGTCGCCTAATTTCGAACACCTAAAACTTTATTTCACAAAAATCTTAATAGTCTGAATTTTGCAGCTGTGATGGAATCATTGTTTACAGGAGGGATAGGCAAGTTAAGTAGCGGTTTACTTTCAGTTTTGGTAGGTGAGTGTGAACCATGAATGAACATAGTATTAGAGGATCCTGTTTTCTTTAGCCTTTTCTTATACCAAATTACCTGCTTGTTTTCATGGCTACAGTTTCTAAATTTTTGATACAAAGTTCATGTTTTATACATCTGCATGATTAACTGTGTTGCCTGTGACCCGTTTGGCCAATTAATATTGAAAAGCTTACAGAATAAATTTATTTTGAGATTAACTTTTGGTATACCATGCTTATGACAATTTTCTTTAATTTAAAAAAGGCGAACGCACTTGACAGCCGGCTGATTAATCAATTTTCTCTCAAAATCAGCATGATTGTAACAATAAAAATACCAAAATTGAATAACTTTTGCATTTGCAAAAATAAAAGCTGAGAAATTTATCGGCCTACCTAACTAAATATAAGAGATCAATTAATAAAATTCGAACAATTTAAACATGCCCCCCCCCCTGCTGGAAAGTTAATGGCGACCCCCCTACTAGCCACATGGAAATTCACATGACCCACCCCCCTCTACTTTTTAGCCGCCCCCCCTAACACTTAAATACTGAGCAGTCCCTTACTTTAAATATTTGTGTGGATAACATAAATAAGATAAAATTTAAAATGCACAGAAGATACTTATAATTACTTAATTATAATTATCTTGGGGCAAGAGTTGGTGGGGACATTACACTGATTGTTGCTCCATCCTATCTCGGAATCGGTATACTGTGTCCAAGTCCCTATGCAAATTATACTGTGGGGATATAGCACAAGGTGTTGACACTCTACTCTATAGGGGGTCATGCAACCTAAGGTGTTGACTTTTCACAGTACACTAGAAGTTGACAATCAACCCTAGATAGGACACCACTCTGGATGACGAAACTCTACCTGAGGTGGGGACATAACACTGGTTGTCAACACTCTACCCTGATTCAGTGTTCAGTCTAGAGGGGGCCATGGGGCCATTGATCCGCTTTTTGGGTCATCTGAGCCAGAGGCTTACATGTGAGCTATTAGTATACCAAATACCTCATTCATCCGTCCATCGGTCGCCTGTAAACATTTTCAAATATTTTCTATTGTGGACGTGGACCCTACCAAGTTTGCAAGGTTGACATTGACCCCCAGTGGTGGTACATGTACTCTGATATTTTCATATATATATATGCTCTGACCATTTTTTATGGGGGGGGTTTAAAGTTTTGAATTTAAATATTTTTGGGGGGTTTCAGAAAAATGAATATTTTTGGGGGTATGAAGAAAAATTGTTGACTGATATGTAAAATATCAATACAAACAAACTAGGACAGGCTTTCTTGTCCCCTGGTTTAAAACATCAACATCATTTAATGAGAGTGTGAACATCATCAAATTAATTATTTGGCTTCTGCAAATCAAGATACCCCAGGATAATTAATTAGAGACCTCTGGGGCCCTCAATGGAACTAGTTCAAGTAAATAAATGTAATACTGAATAAATATTTTAAAATAGATACGTGTATAAGAAACAAAAGATTAATGTAAAAGTGCTTTACATGTATCCATAAATATTGCTGGCTGTCAAAAGCTAAACAGGCAAATTCGACAACGAATTGATATCCCCCACCGAAATTAAAGTTCATGGAATTTGATCAATTGCTTACTTGGTTATGATAAGGATGGAATACTTTTTTTTTTTAAATTTAAGCAATCAAAGGGCAACAACTCCTCTGTTACTTAGGATATCCTGACAAGCCTTCGTATGTATAATCACACCATGGTCATATATACTCAGTATCAGTAACTGTTTCATGAGATTCCAGCCATTGCTTACTAAGTTATGGCTGGGGATTAAAAAAAAATCCTTAGATATAGTCAAAGGGCAATAACTTCTCTATAATTGATGACACCCTGATGAAACGTGCTTAACCACATCAAAAGGGCAGTACCTCTGCTATAGCCAACGACACGGCGATAAAACTTCACATGCATAGCCTCAACATGGTCATATATATATATTCAGTATAAGTTTCATGAAATTATATCCATTGGTTAACTAGTTATGGCTGAGTATGGGAAAAATCATTGATATTTAGGCAATCAAAGGCGATAGCTCTGCTATAACCGACGGTAACCCAATAAAACTTTATGCGCATAACCTCACTATGGTTATATATAGTCAGTATAAGTTTCATTACGCTCACATATCAGCGCTTACAACTTCCACTCTCGTTTCATAGTCTACTGAAGACGTGAAGTTAGCTGACCTCTGCAAAAGGAGAGTAAAGTTTCATGAAATTCCATCCATTATACATAGGTTACCTAGTAATGGCTGAGGACGGAAAAAATCATTGAAATTTAGGCAATCAAAGGAACCAGAACTCTACTTTAACCGACGGCACCCAGATAAAACTTCACGTGCATAACCCCACTATGGTTATATACTAGTACATATGTTCAGAATAAGTTTCATGAAATTCCATCCATAGGTTACCTAATTATGGCTGAGGACGGAATAAATGTTGAAATTTAGGCAATAGCTCTGCTTTAACTGATGACACCCGATAAAACTTCATGTGCATAATCTCACCATGACCATATATATCCAGTATAAGTTTCATGACATTCCACCTATGGTTACTTAGTTATGGCTGAGGATAGAAAATCAGATGGATGGACGGTTCCAAGGATGGGCAACGCCAAACCAATTTACCTCTGCCTTCGGCGGGGTATAAAAAGGATGACATGGATTAGAAGCCGACTTTGAGCTTGGAACTTAATATTTCTTTAATAGTTTCACAGTATGTAAACTGAAATAAACATCCTGTACCCGTTCCTCCTAGCTCACGCCTTATACATTATGAATTACAGCACTCGTGCGTAGCCAGTTGTCGGAAATCGTGATGTGAGAGTTGTTGGTACAGCTGTAATTGCGAGGGCCCACCTATTAAAATTCATTTTCCCATAGATCTAAGTAACTGTTACAGTTACAACCATGTAATCATGTATACATGTGATTGCCAATTCCACTTAAACCGTGCAATCTGGCATTTAAGCTCGTTTTCGACACAGAACGGCTCTGATTGTGAGCAAGTCGTTTTTTTCAAAGCAAAATGCAAAGGAGGAAACCGTTAAAATCATGGAATAAAACGGAATAAAATAGATAAAATGGCTTTTCTTACCTTGTTCGAATGTGTATTGTCTGTATCGCTAACAATATGAATCGAAACGTGTACATGTACCCCCCCCCCCCGGAAAATCACAAGTTATATGGGTTTCTATAGGAAATAAGCAATTGGACCCCCCCCCCCCTGGAAAAAGTTGGACCCCCCCCCCCCTGGAAAATGTTGGACCCCCACTGGAACCTTGAAAAATGATAACTTTCTTCGAAATTAACCATTTGACTTCAGTAAAATAAGCTGAGGACTAAAAAAAAACAAAAAAAAAACAGAGCTTTTTTTTGTCAGTTTGACCTGGACCCCCCTGACGAAAATTCCTGGATCCGCGCATGTACTGTGAGTTTCTATTAAGATGAATGTAAGATAAATAAGTAGCTGTTAAGACCTTGACTATCATCCATAGATTTACCTGGCTGTCAGCAGCGATTTCGCTGGTGACAGCCGGCTGGCAATAGTGAAATCGCTGCTGACAGCTGGCTGTCAATAGCCACTGGATTCCTTGTGACAGCCGGCTGTCAATAGCCACTGCCTTTTAAGAATTGTTCAGGCCTCAGAAACTGTCAAATAAATCACCTTATATATGGAAATATGCACACTCTAGTTTTAGTTCTTTGGTGCAGTCTTTGCTTCCAAAGGATACACTTTTAAGAACATATTTCACGCAAAGGCTGTACATTGGTTGTATTGGAACTCACGCATATAATCGTCAAGTGACGTTATTATTATGTTAAAGTGACGTCATCATAAGATGTCGCATCTCAGCGTATTCAGGAACTTCTGAACATAAAACATAAAATGCGGTATTTGATAGTGAGCAAGAACAAGACTCCATTATAGGTGACGTAAGGATGGGATAGAAAAATCAGTCCCTCGTGATTACCGTACAATTGCCTCGTGATGCCATTTGGTGATGTAACAATTTCTTGATGATACACTAACTTTAGCACCTTTATATAATCATTTAATGGCACTGCTTTCTACTTTTAGATTGGTCTTGTAACTAATAATTTGTAGTTTATGGTAGTCTATGCAAACCTTTTCTCTGCCAGTGACTACCTAATTTAGATTTGAAACTGTGTACACACCACGTTCTTCCAAAATCATCTGAGATAATCAGATAAGCTGTTCCACACGTATTTATATACTCATGCTAAGAAAAAGAAGGCCACACTGAGCTTTGTATAAGGTTTGTTTAATTTTCATAGTAATTCATCGGCCACTTACAGGCCAACGCAAGGCGTTCATCCACATGTCCTGCCAATTTACCAGACTGTTTGAAACAATTTTCTCTTCCAGGAAGACCATGCCGGCATACCTGCAATATGGCAAGGAACCGTTTGAAAGTTGGTCATGCCATACCCCTTGACTGGCCTTCGGGGTCTTGACCATTCTCCAATCGACAACCACTGGGATAATTTGGGCTGGTGGTTACATGATCGTATCCTTTCCCTGTCGATACGTTTCCCGAATTCGAAAACTAGCTGGTTGAAGGATGGCAATGCATTCCATAATGGGTGGGTGGGGTACAACCCCAGGGTTCTTTTAAGCATGCGCAAAAGGCTCATTGAATGCATTCATACAGGTGGCGGTTAAACAAGATATGACTTACAATATATAACTTTGTAATCATAACATGATCATGTCTGTATTTATTTTCAACGAAACATTGTAAATTGGGTGACCTTCTTTTTATTAGCATGAGTATATAATAACTATAACGAATGTGTGTGAATAATTGATCACATCTAGGCGTTAAGAGTTGGTAATGTGAGAAGATATGAAAAACTAATAAAACAATCTTAAATGTTTGAATTACACCTCCTCTATGTCTTCTATGAGCAGGTAATGGCACGGATGTATATGAATATATACGTCCGTGGCAATGGTAAACGTTCCTATAAATTTAGGAATGGCATTGGGTGTAAAAAAGAAACATTTACTTACCCTGTAATATTAGTAAATCACGTACGAGTATAATTAGTTTATCATGTTTATATTCCGTTCTATCTAAGACAATGTTACAATATATCTCACAACATGACTCTAATTCACCGGCCGTATTGTAACATACCTACAGTATCGTCCAAAATATAATTCCTTTTCTTATATTATCACTTGGTAGAGGTAGAGCCTGTCATTTAGGTTCTCCTGACTTGGCCACGAATCTGATCTCATGGCAATCTACTGTCCTGCCAGCCAAGAGTAACAGTGACGTCATGTTTTGTTACCAGGGACTTATAATCAATAGATCATGTGTGTATTAATCCTATCCGCAGGATATGATTAATACACAAGTGATCTATCGATCCGCGTTAGCTCAAGTGGAGTGAACAAGATAATGTTTTACTTAACACCTGTAAGCAAAATATTACGTCATTGTCACTCTTGGTTGACACGACAGTATCTACAGACATAGAACTAAACCTTGTCCTGCTGACCAGGATTTATCTGTTTTGAAAACACTCTAGATCCAGATCAATTGGCTCCTTGCGGACTGGACTGCTGCAGATTAAAAAGAATAAAAAATGGGGGGTGGGGGGAGATTGTAGCTCATGAAATATTCAGCATGTCTGCTCCCATAATCCATACCCACCAGTATCAATGTAGAGTTCAATGCGAATTTCTAGGGTGTATTCTGGCCAAACCATATTCTGTGGGCACTTGCTGTAGCCGTATTGATGAGGCAATTCTGACAAGCACCTAAAAATTATATCTCACATCTCATCAAGATATTTAGGCCTAAACTGAATGGCGTGTTTCCGCATATATGCCGAAAAAATAAGATAGTTTACGTTAATCGGTAGAACTAATTGGCGAAAGAAGGTCAAAACTATTTCACATGTTAAAATTTAAACAATACATGTTCAGGGAGATATACTATAAGTAATGAAATTTAGGAAGAAACGGGAAACAAAAAGAATATGTTTTCCTAATAGTTGTACAACATCCTTTAGAATATTAATCTCGGACACAGTATATTATACGCGCAAACATACAATCCTATTGCCTTAATTTATTATTCACATACAATTCGCTGAAATATGTACATGCAATGGAAGGTTGCGGTTGTATGAGTAATGTGAGTGGGTTCTTTCGGCCAAAGCATGCACGGATCCAGTTTTGTCAGAGGAGGTCCAACTTCGGACGTTTAGAGAGGATCCAAATCCCACTGTAAGCGGCTCGCAAGCGAAACGCCATTGCCCAATACTGAATGTTGGCTTGGTAGCTTTGTGATTTTTCAGGGGATCCGGACCAGTATTGTTAAGAAACCCATTATTTTTGTGATTTTTAAATTTTTAAGGGGGGGGGGGGGGGGGTACAGACCCCCCGTTCCTCCCCCTCTGGATCCGCGCATGCAAAGGGATGAGTCCGGTTATCATGCACAGTGTACCACAAATCTATGATATTAATGGCGTGTAGTAGAACGGGACCATTTTGCGTATTACAGCCATGTCTGCAAGTATCACTTCGGTTAGATGACATGTCGAGATAAGAACGGACAAGCAGATGAAACACCATATACAAGTAAATACTTACATGTATTATGCTATGTAGCATATTTTTTACTGTGTTTAATTAACGCTCTCTTTCCGGGGTTTCTTAACATACAGATAGGACCAAAAGTAGATTTCGTGCGATCGTATTTTCGAAATATAACTTACTATACCGCTGCCATGTACATATACTTTAAGCAATTTTATTTTAAAGATGTTGTCAACTCATTCTTGAAAGTTGTGGTCGTGTGCACCTGAACTTCCACTGTATAATTGTACAGGTTACAACGGATACGACTGAGTGGTTTAAGCATTTTAGAAAATTGTATTTCAATTGCAGAAAATTTGCAGTTTTGGCGAGATATGCGGTCGCGATTCTTTACATGATGATTGTTCAGTTTAACCAAAAAAGACATGCCTCAATATTAGCATCAGCTCTTGGCTTGTTTCTTCAATTTCTATAATCGATGCATCCACATTGTACACCTTCCCATAGCCCCAGGGGTATGGGTACTTTATTTTTTTCTTCATACGTGGGCTCGGGCCCAGCATCTACCGTTACCGCCATTCACTACTTTGGTCGTCTGCTTTTGTTCTTAGGTAGCTTTTGTTGCAAACAATATGAACCCAGATCAGGCTGCTCCATGGGAGCAGCCTGATCTGGGTTCATATTGTTTGCTTCCCATGGAGCAGTCTGATCTGGGTTCATATTGTTTGCTTCCAGAAAAAAACTAGTCTAAAATGCTCTTGAATATATGCAACAGACGTAAAATCAGACGACATTATCATGACAAAAATAATCGCAGGATAAGGGTTCATTCCCTCAACTTACATTGTATACGAACGACCGTTATCGATTATCAATACGTATATGATATCGATTATCGGCAGTCAACATACCACTATATATGATTAGACGGTTATTGACCGAGCCTTTCTTTCTTCGATTACTGGCTCGATCAAATTTTGATCATTACGCCTCCATTACCACACGCATATTATACCACTGACAGGGACATGGGACATCAGGGTATATTGGCCTACTGCTACCGTGTCAGTCAAGCATCTCCTGACGTTTGTGCTTTAAATTTGCCATTGACCTGTAATAATAATTAAAACTAATAGTGTCATATTAAAGCAGATACTATAAGAGTTTTTAATTGAAAATATTTTAGGTGTGGGGGCGGAGGAGTGTAAACATTTTGATCCCGTTGTGAAGTTAATAAGGTAAGCCAATGGCAGTAACTCAACGGTGAGCCGCTAAATGAGTTATAATGTCGGTGTCGTGCGGCTCCCTGTCTCATTCATAAAGAGCGAAACGGTGAGCCGCTAAATGAGTCGATTTTGACGAAACTTAAATGATTGACGTTCTGGTCAATTTAGGGACGTTGTGGTGTAATATAGGACATTCCGACTGACTTCGCGGAAGTTTTTAAAACGAGTAATTCAATTGGTCAAGAATGTACATATCTCTAAATTTAACCAATTGAAATAAGTGTCTTATCCCTCTCACGAGGAGGGCTCCAAGATGGTCGAATTTTAGATAGAGAATACTTTTGTGATTTTTGCAAGTTTTCTTTACCGATTCAAATGAGTCATTGAAACAAGAAGTATATTTAAAAAGCTATTTGTCAAAGGTAACTGTTGGACGGACTAAATGTCCATAAGGCACCTCGCCTGGATCACAGGAGCTTGAGGTTATGGCCCGAGGTTATCCTTTTTTCTAGCATTGACGATGTCAAGGGAATTTCAATTTTTGCCTACAAAAACTTTTTAGATGCCAATTATATATTTGTTTTGTCATCTATACTTTAAAAACGCACCACTTGATAAATACTAATTTATGTCGAAAATTAGATAGTTTCATTATTTGAAAAATAAAATTGACAAGACTTAGTTCCGTCACTCAGCTTGCATTCAATAAGAAAATCGAAACGCTATGGCTTATGATTGCCGTGACGTCGCGATAATTCTGAGCCAACTCAAATTCAAAAAGTCACCTTCCATTATGAACGAAAAAAAGTTTTCGAACTGATGTTTGTTCTTGAAAGCAAAAGGAAAGACAAAATCAAATCATGAACTTTTAGGCCTTTGGCAACGTTTATTACGTCTATATGACGTCAATGATTTTTGACATAATTGGCCGTTTATATCATAAGGATCAGGAATAATAAAAAAAAAAATGTTGCCAACATATACTCCTCAATCAGTTGCATAAAAGACAAACGTATCGCGACATACGCGGACGTCACCCGTCTGTTATTGATTTTTGAAAATTTAAGACTGACGTTAGCAAAGAAACGCTGCGAGTGGGAGTGTAATAAAACGATTTTTTTCTGAAAACTTTTGTGTATTTTCCATTTGTTAAGACATCTGGCTGCCACCTATAAGTGTTTGTTTTCAAATTGAATTAAATTCACATTTGTCAGACGACAATTGTTGTAAAACACTTACGTCGATATTACGTCAGAATGAACAGCATGAGCAAATCGAAATCATGGCAAATCATGGTCCATTTTGCAAGAGGATAAAAAATGATAAAGAAAAAGTCAGTATATAGCGCTCGCAAAGAGAATGAAAATAAAAAAAGTATATTTGAATTGGCCTAACTTGAATTCAGATAATAAAGCTATACGTTATTGCGGTTGAGTTTGTCAATGACTTGATAACCCACCTTTAACGAGAGTGTTAGGGAATTTAACTAATCACGCCCATAACTGTATATGATTAATTAATTAGCTAACGATATTTAATTATTATAGGAGCTAACATTATTCTGAAGCATCATAGAAACAATGGACAATCAAGTTCTCTTTGGCGGCCAAATTAACATGCAAAATAATATGCGAACAATTCACGTTGGCATATTTCACTTATTCCAAAAAACAAAAAAAAACATGCTGGGTATAAAAACCTCTTAGAAGTCTTATATTTTTGTATTCATAATAGAAGGGTCTCGGTGACGCTGTGGTTTGAAAACAAACATAAGCTTTCACAAAAACTTGCTTCCCCATCACACCGTCTGATTGAATAGTTTATGTATTAGCGAAACGTCAAGCATTTAATGACTCATTTCAAAGCCGCTTTAGTGTATATCTCATTGCGAAAAAAAACTTCATTATTATCCTTCATCTATTATTACTCACAAGAATCTTTCAACAACGCCGTTTATAACATGTAACACATGTTATAGTTTTTCTTGTCTAGAATACAACTACACTTTTCCAACAGACAGGCATCACAGACTTGACAACATACCTCCTTCTTGGCTGCGATGAAATTGACCTTAAAAAGAATTAAGAATGACAATTGTTTTGGCTCTAGGTGATTTTATCAGACACAGACATCGCAATTATAAAATTGATGCCCTGCATGAAGATTGGTTGGCTAATACGACAATTGATCTAAAAAATCACTCTAGTATGATACTACACCTAATCGGAAATAAAATTAAGGATTTTAGACCAAATGTCGCACACTCATTATTTTCTGTCTTTTTCGATTTCACTCCCCCTTTTTCCTCCGATATATTAAACCATCTGCAAGGAACTGAAAGGATACTCTGAATCCTGCAGACCTAAGTTGACTGTGACAACATGGAGTACCTTCGTGGGATCCGATACAGCCTTCGACCAGTCTTTCCTTGCCATTACCAAGATTTAGATGAAAAAAATTGACACATTTAATTAGACCAAATTTTTTAGACTTTTTTAGACTCTTGAGACACTTTTCTACAAAATTAAGATGAAATGTCGTATTTGACAAAAATGTCTATTAGTCAAATTGTCCTTTAGACGAAATAGTTTTAGACGAAATGTCATGGACCCCCTCCCCCATGAACTATTCCACATTGGAATAGCCTGTCTCCTTCTGTGGCCAATGTCCAGACCACAGAGGAGTTTAGGGCACTCCTCATCTATTCAAAAACACAGCTGGAAGGTTTTTTTTCTTCTTCAAAATTTGCCTGGCATAATGTTCAAAATTGAGGAAGCCAGTATACATAGAAAGATTATGAGTTTGCACTTCACCCACCACAAACAAGTTATACCGGGAGATATATACTGATGAAAATCACAGAGAGATAAAATAACCCGGTCACTGGCAAGATACTATTGTCGTTTCAACATAGAATCCAAGAATTTCTATGCTTGTATACCCTTTCGTTTCCATAAGGGAATGACATCTTCCAAAAGGGAATGACATTTTTGTCTTCCAGGTTCTGGAAAATGTTATGTTAGGCTTAAATGAAATATATGTGTGGTTCCTGTTGCCTACCTACCCTATTTTTTTAACCCTACCCTAAACATTAAAATGGTCTTTGGAGAAAAAATACCTAAAATGGGCACTTTTTCAGATTTTGTCACTATTTTCTATGTTAAATGTTACAATAAAATTTAATAATTTCCCTACCTACCTACCCTAAATTTTCTTGGTATGCAACAGGAACCACACATATATTTCATTTAGGCCTTAGTCAGAGTGGCAGAAGGTCCACAGTGCAGGTTTAAATAAGGTAAAAACGTGTTCCGATCTGGGGAACCACAGCAACTATCCTTGTTTTGAAGACATCTAGGGTAGACACAGTAACTTGATCTCAGCTGGAAGACTGTTCCAGAGACGGATGCTGGATGTGACATTGTGTAGAAGGAATAGTTGTATTGACGCTGCAGTAGGGCTCAAGAAACCTGTTCATGGGACAAAAATTCCACTTCCCTGTCCACTCATAATTACAAGTGAAATCTAGAAAGGATGAGTAATTCTTCCCAAAAGGCTCGTCCTACAGTGAGGGTGAAACTAGCATTTTCTGAACGTCAGGAAGAGTTTTCATCGAACCAAATACCTTTTCTCAAAACATTTGATTCTGAAAGTAGAATTCGATATAAATAGGAAGTTATGATTTTAAAAGTTGTTATGATTACAAATGTGTACAAAAGCTGCACGTTGCAATGCAGTAGACTGTATCCCAGTATATTGATATTTTGGTGTGAATTTTAACTGAGCTAAATAGGTTTGTAAACTGACAGACTGTATCGCCATAAATATCGAATTTTCTGAGCGAATTTTACCGGCATAATAGATTTGTAAACAGGTCAAATGGTTTCGTGTACATGGCGCTCATAATAAAATGTCTACATTCTTTATAATTACTCAAGTTACTTATTTCACTGCTAAAATATATATTACACAGACAGTTATGACAACCTGTCAAGATGGCTTGGTCACTGAATGAGTATTGACTGTGAAATATTTTTGTCAGTTTATGGGATACAGTTATGAAACTGACTGGGAAAATATAATTTTAGCAGTGATATTTATAAGGAACTTCATAAGTTATACTCCTTATAAGTGTTCTTTATTGCATACACTAAAAAGGACAAATGCATGTGTTTGCACGACGAGTGATAATTGTAAGTCATTCATCCTGCAGGACAAGTGCAATATTGAAATATTTTTGTCCCTTGGCTGCTGTTGACATGTTCTCTAGTGGGCATACCCTCGGAAATCAGTAGGGATGTTGCCTGGGTGTTTACAAGCTGTTTCACAATCCTTAAGAGCATGGTTGCTTTTGTTTGCTGGGGGCAAGTATGCAGTTGTTCATCTTACTCAGGGTTTCCATTTACTTTAGATGTATTTGGGGGTCCAATGGGTACCCCTGCTGTGAAAACAGAGGGTCCCAGAAATATTTTAAAGAGTCCTACTGAAAATTATCTTTGAAAGTTGGAACAGCCTGTTTCGGTTGTGAATGGGTTATTTTACTGGCTGACACATAGTGACTGCATTTCATACTATTTAAATGTTCTTCATATATCGACTAAGAATAAACTGTCTGACAGCCACTTGTCGGTGCAACTTTGTGACTTTTTCGGAGCAGACACCAACTGGTTTCTTAGTAATTCTATCACATTCCAACACGGCTCGACTGGTTTACAACATCATGTTAAAAATCAATACCAGGACACGAATGAATGTGATTTTCTGGTAGAACCTGTCTATGTTCAGCGTAACTACCGAAAAGTACAATAAACTACAGTGAATAAATTAGCGATAAGTACTGAAATGACTGGAATGAGTAATGAGGAAGGATAGGAACATCAGAAATTCACGGGCCTTGTGGCCCTGAAATTGTGTTAAGGACACAGAGAACCTGCCTGATACTGGTAAAGCTGCTTGAGTGCCAGTAGTCACTGGTGCAGAATCTCGCTGCTCGGCGTTGGATAGTCACTCTTTAACAGCTCAAATAGTTTCTGTGTGAATTGACCTTTATTATTCAGCTCACAACCTCTTTATGTTGATTACATACTTACTAGTTAGACAATTTTTTCTTACATACCATTTGATGAAAAGATTGAAAAATCACGCAATTTACTGATTTTGGGCAAAAGCTCTCTCACATCGCTGGCTACATGTAAGTTTCAAATACAAGATACAACACAAATGAAACTTCTTAAGCTTTTTAAAAATGTATTCAACTTTTATTTCCAGTCTCCGTAAGGGAAAACTGGGGGGGGGGGAGGGGGGGGGACTTAAATGCATTTTACTGGTGCCAAATCTTCGCCCAAGATTCTATTGTTGTTGATATACAAAAATTGTTTAGCTCGCATGGAGGCTTCCTAACTGTCGTTACTAAAGCAATGCATCATCACAGAGACACAATCTAATCAAATAAACACACTATGATGAAACAAAGAAAAGGGCTCATGACTCACAGATCATCAGAGCTAAAGAAAACCTCAAGTTGAGCTAAGGCGGGCCCAGCCAAGGACAAGCATCAGGCACCAACAGATTAAAGCTATACGTCAGGGCCGTCATTGAGCCTTAGAAATGACCCACTTGCGTGCAATTAAACAGGCCTTCAGATTTATGGTGGGCCCGGGTCATTGTCCCATGATTTCAAAATATGGCACATCACTTTCCAAGGCGGTGGGCCCAGCAGACCCATCCTTTTTAGTTGTTAAAAAATCTCACTTTAATAAACATATTGATCTTACAGCGAGTCTACGAACTCCACAAAACAGAAAGTACATGTAGATTGTCAATATAGTAAAACATGTCTTAAAGCTGCATAATCTGTAACTTTTGATCTTCTAATTTAAAAAATAATGTTTTTATTTTTCAAGAACACAGTAAAAATACTGAAATTCAAGTACACATTTTACCATTTTCGTAAATCTTAACAAGTTATCACTATCAAAACAACTGCATTTATGTTAAAATTCAACGGTCTAGAATTACTGGAGGGACGCAAATAATTACCAACAAGAGAAAAAAACACCTATTTGATAAGATAATTCACTTTCCATGCAGTTTTCAGCTGTACTGAACATTTTTATTGTGAAAACATAGCTTAATTCTACTTATACAAATGATTTAAAAAGAAAATATTTTTTTTCGAAAAATGTTTATAGTTACAGAGTATGCAGCTTTAAGCAGCCACTCAAAGACAAAACAAAGATCTAATTAACAAATGGTAGCTTAATGAAGGTCAAAAGTATTGCAGAATGCTCCAAGAGGAGCATTCTGCAATACTTTTGACCTGCATTAAGTGATAATTGGTCTTCTTTTTGAGTGGCAGCTTAAGACAGGGTTTACTGTATAATCAGCAGTCAATATACATATATGCATACATGTGTCTGTGTCAGTGTGTTGGTAAAGTATACAACCCAAATGTCAACTGTGGTTAGTTTGATATGCTTGGACTACATTTCAGAAAATGACCCACCAATTTTTGCTCCATGGGTCACCTCGGCCCACCAGTCTTGAAAAAAATCTGAAGCCCTGATTAAAGACTGTAAAGATCAAATTTTTCTACACTCTATATTCTGAACCAGTGGATGGATATTTAACTAACTTGCACAGATACATTGTTGGAAGGGGAGAAAGTTGAATAGACTTTGGCGACCTCGACCTTTTTTTTAAGGTCACACCAGCACTTTGAATTGTCAAATTGGACCCAAAAAAGATACTGCACGTTATCTCTTGAACGAAAAAATGGATTCTGGCCAAACTTTATTTTATAAGTGTGAAATACTAAACATGATTAAGGTTTGGTAAGATTTTAGTGACCTTAACAACCTATTTTTCAAGGTCAACATTATATAAGGACTAAAAATCAGCATTTTCTGCACTATATCTTCTGAACCAGTGGGTTGATTTTGAGCAAAATTGCAAATGTACATTGTTGGAGGGGGGGGGGGGGGGGAAGAATTGATAAGACTTTGCAATTGGTGACCATGACTTTATTTTTAAGGTCACACCAGCATTTTGTAATGTTAAAGTTTGGAAAAAATTGTGTTTCTTTGTGCCATCTCTTGAACTAAGTGATGGATTCCAGCCATACTTTATATTGTATTATTGTGACACTGTGTGCCACACAGTAATGAGCTGATTTATGGGGTAGAGAACATGAAAATGAAATACATTAAGTTTTTGTATATAGCTTTCAGCCACTTTTATATAGAGCTCTGCATGACTTCCATAAAATTATACAAATGTTTTCATGTTTTACAGTGTATCTACTCAAATTCCCTTCACCTCCAAGGAAAGAACTTTAGCTAGTGCAATGGATTACTATGAGATAACTTTGTGGGTGACAATAGAACAAGAAGCAGCCATTGTAGAGTTGTTCAAACATAAACAATGGACATATACTAGATCAGGTATGTAAACTCTTGCATACACATACATACACATACTAAATACATGTATACTGACAGACTTTAAAAACGCAACACTTGGATATCACCTATGATTTATGTCTAGAAAATGAATGCAAGATAATCATTTTGATTGTATTTTAAAGAGTGCTCATTTGTGAGTAGTTCATGAAACCCATGACCAATTAAAATTTACTTGAATTGTAACATTATGAGATAGGGGTTGCTGCTTTGTGTGACAAAATGTTATCAGTGAAATATTCCCTACCATTTAAATCTAAACCCGAGAAGCATCAATATTTGTGTCATGGACTTATGTTAGTCATCAAGGAATCACTCTCATTTTGATTAGCAGGGCTGCAATATAGCACATCTGCTTACTTAATGTTTATCTGTTTGTGCCCTTTTATAAATAATCAATGGCTTAAAATCTCCTTCACTTAAAAAATGTGTCAATGACTAAGTTCAAACGAAGCAGTATCCGTCAGGTTAATTAATTAAAACTAAAGTGTTGGTTGAAGAAGTAACTCATGATAACATCATCAAAGCAATGAAAGTATACATGCAACTGTAGTTTGAAAGATATAAAGGGAAGTTAGTGTTGTGTTTTTTAAGTTTCTCAGTATATTTTGTAGCACATGGATTATTAATTATGCTCAAACTTTATTTATGGTAAATGTTCTAAAATTTCGAACACTAAAGGCATAGACAAACAGTGCAGACTTAGATCAGACTGCTTCTGAAGAAGCAGTCTGATCAGGGTCTTCCCTGTTTGCTATTTTGGCAAGCACTTTGTGAATTCCAATCCTGATAACTAGCGTTTTATTTGAAAGCAGAAAGTGAAAAGTGTTTAAACTTTTTGAACATTTACCGTACCAAATGAGCCAGTTCATGAGATTTTAGTACTTGTCACATCTGCACAAAAGCCTGAATGCTCAGGCTGCTGCTCTGTTATGCATGGGTGAAAGTTTTCAGGATTATTCTTGAATTCACGATTTTGAGGCTGACTTCGATAGAAAGTCAGCCTCAAAATGCTGAATTCTGCAGGTTATAATAGCTTTTATGATTTAGTTTCAGTTTATCTTAAGGTATTTGACCATTAAAATTGGAATTTTGGAGGCATACAGAAAGTTTTATATTATGATTTTCTAAAGTTCAGGATTTTGTTAATTTTGAACTTTCACGCATGTGTTATGGGATGTGTCCAAAATTTCATATGTTGGTTCAAATAAACCGGTCAAAATAATTTAAGCCCCGCTGGAAATTTTCCTATAGGCTTAATGAAAATACATTTATGTGTGAATTATCAGGCCTCCAGATAAGAGTGCGTATTGGAAAACTATTTTCTTCATTTCTCAACCACAACATATGTTGTGGGTACTCAAAGAACCGTCTCAATGATACGGCTCTTTTGAACAACCAAAACACATGTTTAAATTGATGGGTAAGGAAATAATTACACTTTTATGCTCATAAAACATCCTTAACTGGGCCTATGATTATCATATTATTTTAACTGAATAAAGATTCTTTTATAAAATTTTCAGTGCAGTAGCAGCTATGTTTTCTCTCAACATGTGATAGGTTTCGATTTTATTGAAAAAATTCCAAAGAGCTCCACACATTCCAGTAAATGTCCTATTTTGCTCTCTATCATTCCTATAGTAAAATTGGCAAACATTTGGATACTCTCACATACCGAAAAGAAAACTGGTATTTTCATTTGAAACTTTGTGGAATTATATCTAAGATATTGTTGTCTAACGTAGGTGGAGTTTTTTAACTACTTTCAATAATTTTTTTTAAATAAACAACTAAACTTTGGGTATTTAACATCAAGGCTATGGGAAAAAAAGTGGTATGGGGTTTAACTTATTTTGACCAGTTTATCTAGAACTCACAGCAGTAAAGTGGTCATGTATAAAGAACATAATGCAGGGGACAAAATATTTCAATATTGCACTTGTCCTGCAGGCGAGTGACTTAAAATTTATACTCGTTTTTCAAATATATGCGCTTGTTCTTTAAAACCGTATGCAATAGAGAGCATAGGGGAGTAATATGTAATATGACATATAAAGTTCCTTATATCACTGCTAAAATGATATACCCAGTCAGTTACAGAAAGTTCTGCATCCCATATAATGACAACAGTCATGCTAGTGTCACCCTCAGATTTTTCACCCTCACCCTCGAGTATAAAGTAATTTAAGAAAATTGTGTACACCTTGTTCGAACTTTGGGTTCTCTTGACACTCCAGGGGCCATTTTGATCTTTTTGCTCCACTGCTTATTACCAGCCCTTCTCTGAAATGTTTAAATAATACTACATAAGTTAATTAGTATCAGAAATTTTTGCAGGATCCTCATAACAGATGTTTCCAAACCATGCCCAGAATGTTAGTCAAAAGTCACCTGAGGATGATAGTGTATAACTGACCAACACAAGGACCACTTAGCCTGTCACATAGTCCCATAAACAAACTCGGATTATGTTCAATCTACCAAAATTAATCCGAGGTTACTTTACATTTGGTGGATTTAACTCTGCATGCTGGGTGATTTTTCATGTTTTAACTTCATCTCCTCACCAGTAGGCTTAACTATAGCAGTTTCCCTTACTCCCTGCAAAGTTTATGGACCGTTCTGTATGGTATGTAATAAGAGCCAGCTGTCACATATTTCCACGCCTCTTGTCACATATTTTCGTGATTATGTTAATTTTTTTCTAAGCAAAAGTCTTTTGTTATGTCCCGAATTCGTGGTTCATGTGGGCATGTCAATGCCTCCTGGGACAACCATACAACATTCTTCTTTTGTTCTCGTTATAGTTTTGAGACCCAGTGCTCAACTTGCAGGGAGTGGAATAGTGCGATTTGGACTTAATTGCCAAACGCCGTACCTCCATGGGGCGGAAGAAGTCCACTGATGACAAGAAGAAGAGGGACATGGAAGCTTCTGTTACCCTAGAGACAGTAAGTCCAGCTGTAGAGGGTTCTAGTGACAACAGTCATACATATTGGGAAGGCACAGTCTGAGACATTGTCTGAGTCAGAAAAGTCCTTAGGGGAGAAGTACCGAGACAATCAGAAAAGTCTCCTATCTGACACTCATTGGTCAAAGGGGGCAACTTCTTACCAATCTAGTAGCTTGGCTACCCCAGTGTCTATGGACTTGAGGGTTGACAAATCACAGGTACCATTCCCGTCACCAGTCAAACAGGCATCCAGGCACGGATCACCAGTCGACTTGGCACCAGTCAACTAGGCAATGGTCATTCACTAGGTCTCTGGACATCCAGTCACCTGGTATTTAGGCAAAGAGATACCAGTCAACAGTGTCCCCTGAAATGGATGTAGGCTTGGTTCACCGGTCAACCAGGCGCCAGTCACCGGTCAACTGGCCACCGGTCAACTGGTACCAGTCATCTTTCAGAGAGTCAACCAGGCACCAGCCATTCTGACGTCAGATCTAGGAAACGAGGCTACCGGTCTTCCCCTAGGACGCATAGGTGAAGATCTAATCACAGATCTTCTCGTTAATAGACATCATTCTAGTAGTCTGAGTCATTCTGGATCTTCGTCAAGATCTAGATCTAAGTCCTCTTCGTATAGCTCTATAGGAAGAATTCATCAGATAGGGAAGGGCGTCATTAGTTGATACAGTCTCATAGACACAGATCTATTTCTTGCCATAGACATTCTAGGAGACATAGGCACTCTTCTGTTTCTCATCACAGAAGGCATGTTTCTAGAAAGCCTAGATCTAGAGATCGGAAGGGCTCCATGGCCAGACGATCTCGTATATCTAGAACCCATACTGTGAGAAGACATAACTTCAGACAATGATAACATTTCAGTGAGAGTAGATCATAATGAATTTGAAAGGGAAAGTATGACTGGATCTGCTGTTAAGAACAGTTCTAAATCACTTCGAAAACTTTCACCTGACAAACGTGGTTCCGACTGAGGAAGAACCCACCATTTCTTTTCGATGACAATTCCGATGTAGTGTCTTTATTACCTCTGGAAATTTGTCCCAAGAAAGAGTGTTTAGATGTTATTCAGAAACTGAGATCTGCTCTTGATGCTCTGAATCCTTTGGACGGTAAAGAATTGGCTTCGTTACCCCAATCTTTACTAATTAAAGATATAACCTAAATATTACAATCTCTGAGACTGATAAACAACAAGATCAAAATTGAACCTGGCTGGGTTTCAAACCAATCCCTAGAAAAAGATCTAGGTATTAGTTTAAAATTTTATCCTACACACAGTCAATTGTTTCCGTCTAGTGTTCCAAGGTTGGATAAGGACGAATCCCTTTTAGATGTGTCATCTTCTGGGAATGTCTCATTACCTATTAAGAGTTTGAAAACCATGGGGCGACAAGCTCGGAATATGGTAACCATTAATTCTTACGCTGATTTTTTGCAGTAGCATCTGTCAAATCCTGACAGTTGGAGAATTTAGATGCTCCTGTACTTTAGAAAATGCTTACTTCTATAGTTAATTGTCTCAAGCATTCCTCTTCGATGGCAGTACTCTTAGCTGTCGAGTTGCTACAGGCTAGGGGAGAACCTGCTATTGATAAATCCAAATTCCTGACTGATTCAGCAAAGGACAAGCTTCAAAATGTATCTATTGCAGCTGAATCATTGTTTGGGGTCAGGTTGCTGAAATCAGAAGTCAAATTCTAAATCTCAGCAACATACTTTTATTGCTTCTTCTTTAGCAAGAGGTAATAAGTCTACTATTTCCGATTTCAGGATTCCTATATGCCCAACCAAGAAACCTGACAGTAGGGGTTCTTCTTTGTCTAGGCCACCTAAGGCCAATAAAAAAAAACCCCTGTGTTTCTGGTTTCCCTACCAACCCTAAAAATAAAGTGCTGACTCTAAAAAAATTAAAAAAAAAAAAAATCCGATATTTTGTATCACAAATTTGCTAGGAAACTGACAAAAAATGGATAAATCAGAGTAAAATATGAAGAAATATATGTATGCTTAACGTGCCTATGGGCTAAATTGATAATTCAGAAGCATTTTTAGTTTGAAAATTGCTCTTAATTATGTGAAATTTGCCGATGTATTTGCGAAATTTTCGGAAAAACTTACCCACGAAAACTAATGACATTTCATTTTTTAGTACTTAAGAAATGAACAATGTGATAAAAAAAGTTTATCAGGCAACCTAAAAACCATATTTGTTCGTATTTTGGTAAGAAAAATGATTAAGCTCAAGTCGTCTCACTTCTCTTATTTTCACCTTTCCAGTGCGCCTTTTAATGGTGTTATTTTGTCTGCGCAGGCGCGAGTATTTTGAAGAATGCTTCCCAGCTTAGACAATGTGTTATTTTGGTCATTGATGTAATAAATCCTTCCTTTATAGGAACATCTCACACCTTCATCAGCCAAAGTGTGATAATCAGTCATGATATATGAAATATTAGTAAAAACTAAGCAGAAAACAACAATTTAACCTTGATTAAATATTGAATATTAAAGTTATTGTACAAGCAATGGCTTTTGAGAAAAAAAAACACTATGGAATCAAGAACTGGCTTTTATTTCAATATAATAATAATAATATTATAATTAAGTCACTTTACACTTAATATATTCTGGTCTCCTCTGTCTTTGAAACAAAATAAATTTATCGTGATTTTTGTTACCAGACAGGACACTACAATTCAATGTTTGTAATGCCAGGGCGCACAAATTTAGAACAACAGCATCTGCCAATGGCCCATAGTACATATCACCAGAATCCACAGCCTTATGACATTGCCTATACTTTTTTGGAGGAGAAGAGGGAAAATACACTAAGCAGAGTTCAAGAAAGGAGACAGAAACACAGTCACCAGAGACTTGAAGACTAGTGTCTCTTTACTCCATTACCTGCAAGACGCTGGAGCATATTGTATTCAGTACATGTAGCAAACAAAAACACTGTAGAGACTCACAGCATACTCATACTTTCAAAAGAGACAGTATTGTGAGATACAGCTGAAAGCTTTTGGCAAAATCCCCCACCAGCACCTACTGCATAAACTCCAATTATGATGGGGTTACTTATTATCAGCACCCGATGCAGTTTAGTCAAGGGGTGCCCTTTCTTTCTTTCTTTCTTTCTTCCAATACTTCTTAACCTCTATTAAGGAAGCGTTCTGGGACCTCTGCTCTTCCTGCTGTTTATATAAGATCTGCCATAGATCGTATCACCAGGATCCACAGCCTGATGACATTGCCTGTACCATTTTGGAGGAGAAGAGGGAAAAGAACTGTTTGTACTGTTAGCAAAAAAAAGTAAAGCCTACCTACCGACCCTGTTTTTTTCTGGCAAGGAAGGAACCTGAAACACAACTATTTTTTATTTGGCCTAAGCAACGTGAGAGAAGTGGTTCAAGAAGAGGCCATCAACCTAGAGGTTCTAGTTTGTGTGGAAGGGCTATCGTGCGCCCTCCCGAGGAAGTGCCTCCAACAATCCCAATACATGAAACAATCTCTCCACTGCCTCGTCCTGGAAGGCATCTTCGTAGGAGGACGATTGGTCCATTTTCAAAAATGTTTGGAAGATAATAGAAGACTCATGGTTTCTTTCTGTTATAAGAAAAGGGTTCAAGATTCCTTTTATAAGGAACTCCTTTCTTTCCCCAACTCCTGTTTTCCTCGGGCAGACCGAAAGTCCAGCACTGGAGCAAGAGGTCAAAGAACTCCTTCTCAAAGGGGCAGTGGAGAAAATAAACCCAGAAGATCCAGGATTTCACTCTCAAATTTTCTTGGTTCCCAAGAAAAACGGGAAATTAAGACTTATAATAGATCTGGCCAAACTGAATTCCTTCCTAGACATTCTGTCTTTCAAAATGGAAACAGAAAACACAGTCAGGCAATCGAATCTACCCAACGACTGGGCATTTATCTGGATCTTACCGATACCTATCTGATTTCATCTCTAGGACTGATAATCAAAGAAGACAAGTCAGATTTAACTCCTGCCCAGAATTTTGTTTATATAGGGTAGGGATGGAATTTCTGACTCACAAGAACATAGTTTGAGTGCCATGGGACAGAGTACAAGACATTCTGAGTATTGTACTCTGGTTCAAGAAACAAGAACAAGTATCAGCAAGACTATTCCTAACTCTTCTGGGAAAATTAAGTGCAGCTACTTAGTTTGCTGTTTTGGGCAGGTTACTCTTACGTCCTCTTCAAATGGCTCTGTTTGCTCAGTGGAAACCTCATGTTCTACCATTAGAACATTCCATTCTGATCAGTAGGCAAAACAAGAGTCATTTGAAATGATGGAACAGCAGAGAAAGGTTTGTCCAGGGTGTACTACTGAAACCAACCTTTCCATCTCACAGCCTTTTCACAGACGCGATTCTCTGCGGATGGGGGTGCCCATCTGGAATCAGAGGGACTTCTGTATCATGGTGTTTTGTTTCTAGACCCAGTCAACGCTACTCATCAATATTTTAGAGATGAAAGCCAATCTGTTAGCTCTAAATCAGTGTCATCAACATGTCACCAATACCACAGTCATGATAGCCTCGGACAATTCATCAGTGGTAGCTTATTTGAGGAAGCAGGGGGTACCCACTGTCAATCTCTTTGCATGGAGGTTTGGGAAACTCTTCAGTGCTGCGACAAGAGAAACATAAAACTTCTTGTTTGCCACGTGCCCGGCAAATCTAAGGTACTGGCGGACCGGCTATGCCTTCTTACCAAGCCAATTTTGACAGAATGATGTTTGGATCAGGCTATTTGCAACCTAATTCTTGTTACAGGTTACCCAAACATAGACCTGTTTGCGAATCCTCTCAACAACAGACTACCAGTTTATGTATCCCAGATTTCAGATGACAGAGCTCTAGCAATAGACGCTCTATTAATGAATTGGGACAGGATCAATGTGTATGAATTTCCTCCTTTCGCTCTGATTCCCGGGATAATCAGCAATATTCGTCAACATCAGTGCAAAATTGTTCTGGTAGCCCCATTCTGGTCCGAAGCATCTTGGTTCCCAGAGTTAATTCAGTTACTAGTAGCACCTCTGATCAGACTTCCTGTAAAACAGCATCTGTTAACACAACTGCAGTTTGTGAGAAACAATATAGAAAACCTCAGTCTCTACGTTTGGATATTGTGCGCAAATCAATCAGAGATAGAAGTTTTTCTGAGAAAGTTGCAGAACATGCCTCTAAAGCTAGACGAATTTCTACTAGGAAAGTCTATGATCTCAAATGGAACTGTTTCCCCAGTTGGTGTTGTATCAGGGAGATTGATCCAGTCATGGCATCTCCAGGAAACGTAGCAGATTTTTTTGTAACATATGTTTCAGGAGAAGAAATGTTTTTTTCTTTTTCTTTCTCTATATACTGCCTGGCGCTCCCTTTCGAGCATTATCGGCAGGTGTACATTGTACACTCCGGGTTGCAGGATGAAAGTAATAAGGTTGCAAAGATCAGGAATCGATACAATCAAGTACCACACCTGACCCAGGATACCAATGGGAAAGTGACAAACTCACAGAAGACACCACAAACGAGAGCCAAGAGGTCAGCCCTTTCCCAGCAGGTGACCACAAAGCACATATAAACAGACGCGCACAAAACATAGCAAACACAAGACAGAACAAAAACATAAAAGATACACAAAAGAAGTACCGCCTTGGAACGGTCAGTAAAATATTACAAGTAACCATATCGAAATTACCGTAGGGTTCTTTAACCTGCACAGGGGGTGACTTTCCCTGCACAGGGGACATCCAGTTCACGTCCCGATCCGAAGGACGATGCACTTATCTAGCGTCATCCCTGCAAATGACACTAGAGAAAGCGTGTTCAGACACCGAAATTTTTCTCGCCGCCAGTACTGCAAAGGGCTACAGATCTACTATTTCTATTACCCTAAAGTTTGAGACTGTGCAAAATACTGGCCTAGGTCCTATCATTTTTGAACTTATTAAGTATATGGAATTACACAGACCAGTTAAAGGTCTTTAGCTCCAAAATGGGACCTTTCCTGCTTTCTTTCATCTTTATGTGGCGAGCCTTTTGAACCTTTGCATTGGGCATTGAGGTTCTATCTCACCTTAAAAACTGTCTTCCTGCTTGCAATGACAACGGCTAGACGGGTGAGTGAGATTCATTCCTTGTCTATTGATCCAGGTCATCTCAGATTGAACGAATCTGATTGCTCTATTTCTTTAAGAACAGAGCCAGGGTTTTTAGCAAAAAATCAATTACCATCTATTTTGTCACGATCATATATTGATTCAAAATTTAACTAAAACTGTTAAAAGCAATGACTTTAACAGACTTTTGTGTCCAGTTTGAGCCATTAAACGATACTTAAAAGTAACAGAGCCTATCTGAAAAAAAAATAGGGTAAAGCTTTTTCTTCCCTTGAAGGAAAATCATGGCATCAATAAGGGCTCTATTTCTGGATGGATTGCTTATACTGCTTATACTATTAGATTAGCCTATAAGAATTTTTCAAAATCAAAACAAGCTTTAATAAAGATTAAGGCACGTGAATTGAGAGCTTTGTCAGCTACCGGGTCTTATTGTAGTAAAACTCTAGTTGAGGAAGTTATTAAGGCTGCAGTATGGTCATGTAGGTCAACCTTTACCAAGTTCTACCTTAGAGACTTAAACAGACACACAAAGAACCTCAGACTATTAGGTCCAGTGGTTACTGCGCAAAAGGTGGTGGGGGACCATTTGGTCTTTCTAACCAAGACTGCTAATCTGAAGAGACAATCTTCCAAGGCCAAGAAACCAGTTCAAAGGTACTTGAATATTATTTGTTTGTTTCACCCAGGGATTGAAATGGTGGAAATTTAGGTTTCTTTATTAGAAATACCCTTTATAATTCCATTATCATGGAATCTTAAGTTTCTACAGGATTAATCCCTGGATAAGAGGATCGTTCTGTGTGTGTCAAGAATCCAAACCTCAAAAGCTGATTCTGCTATAGTTAAGCCTATTGGTGGTGATGAAGTTATAATTTAGATTTTAATTATGAAACTGATTTTTTCGAAGATAATCACCAGTAAGCTTACTTATATTGCCCACCCTCCCGCCCCTCGTTCTTTTGGGGCAAAAAATTACTGATGCACGTGCGCTTTCACGCTCTTATTATGGTTCCCTGGACTGGTTCCATACTATACAGAACGGTCCTCAAACATTGCAGGGATTAAAGGAAACTGCTATAGTTAAGCCTATTGGTAAGTATCTTCGTTAAAATAAGTTTTATAATTAAAAACTAAAATTTTTTGTCATCTGATTTTTTTCAAATGATCAGTTTCGAAAAATTATTGCAGGAATACAATCAGAGTGTCAAACAGTTTGGATCCAGATCAGGCCCAACATCACGCAGGCCTGATCTGGGTCCAAACTGTTTGCGAAGGTTATCATCAGACAACACTCTGAGACAAAAAGTTAAAGTAGGTGTGGTTTTTGGAACTTTTAAGGTGAATTATTAATGCTACCCAATTTTATTATCCACTGTCCAATTTAAATCAAATATACTGTGATTCAGCCGGGGATTCAGCCTTTAGAACTATCCTGTATTTCATTAATCACTCCACCAAATATAAAGAATAAAGATGCACATGTAAGATACCAACACTTTATATTTAACTATGCATATTTTAAACAGGCTACATTAGCTGGGTAACATCACAATGTCTCAGACAGACACTTACCCTCATACACGAAAGTTGGCTTATGATAAACGCAAATGTATGTATATATAATGTAATAAATTATTTTTTTGGAATCATACAGTAACTTGCTTTGATCATTTAGTTTACCTGAGCAGTAGGCTCAAGGTGAGCTATTTCGACTGTTGGATCATTGGATGTCGGTCGTCTGTTATGTGTTGTCTGTCGTGAACAATTGATTCAAAGGACCTTCTTGTCCAAAAGCACATAGGTTTAGAGCCGTGATATTTGGAAGGTAGCATCATCTAATGGACCTCTACCAAGTTTATTCGAATTATTGCCTAGGGGCAAATTAGGTCCTGCCATGTCAGCTGACGATCACATGTTTTAGAATTTTTTAAAGAAAACATAAACAAATTTTCTTGCCTGAAACCACAAGGCCAAGTGTCTTGATATTTGCTATGTAGCATCACCAAATGGACGTCTATCAATTTTGTCCAAATAATGGCCCTGTAGCCAAAAGTGCTCTGCCCTGGGGCCGGAGTGTATCAGCTATTATATATAGGTTTGTTAAAGTATGCATAAAAAGGTCTTCTTTTTTGAAACCACAAGGCCTAAAGCCTCAATATTTGGCCAACTACCTCGGGGGTCAAATGTTTTATACTTGCTTTCTAGAGTAAACATAGAAACCAAAAGGTCTTAAAATAATAACAGGCTCTGTTATTATAAATTTCACAGAGGTTGTACATCCTGCTACTATCTTCAACAGAATCGAAACCTAACCATGTAAGTCTAAATCTAACTGCTGATCATTTTACAAGGTTGGCAAAAAGGCGGTCAATACTCATATTGACCAGGCCAGTGGTTTAAAACGGTCATTACTGGTTGATTTAAGTGGTTGATTGGGTCAATTAAATCACAGACATACAAGTGTATATGCAGCAGCATCTGTCCTTTAGACATAATTGTCAATGTTGTTCAGTTGCTACTGCAAGGGTTCTTTCTGATCTACTAAATTAGGCTTTTTCAGTGCATCTGTGTGAATACACTGAAACGAAGTTCTAAGTGGCCACTTTTTAATTTCATTTTTTCTGACTAAGCTTTAAATGATTTAAAATGATTTTTTTGCCCAAATATGTGCATGCCAATGGACTTAAGTTAAACGGTGCTTTAGAAGAGTTTTCTATCACTTCAAAAGTTTTAGGTTCAAAAATGCAAAATCAACTTTTTGAGCAATTTAAGCGTTTCCGGAGCAGTTTTTATTGAATTGCAGTACATGTGATTACAAACCGTTCTAGGGAGCGCAGTGGCTCAGTGGTAGAGTGCCTCACTTGAGACAGAGGGGCTGCGGGTTTGAGCCTCACCGGCGTCATTGTGTTGGGGTCCTTGAGCAAGACACATTTATCCTAGCTTAGCACTGGTTTAACCCCCGAAGACACGTCCCCGTTTAACTGACAGATTGTTGATGGGAAGTAAAGAATCAAATCAAACAAACAAAACCAACCCCGTCTAGCATATTTCAAAAACACCAAGCACTTGATTTTTTGCTTTGGCAGATTTTTTATGAATTTTCAAAAAGAAAAAATCAATTTCTGTTTTTTCCTATATTTTTGAAAATCATCAGCTGCGCTAAAATCATTGTATGTGTTTTACTAAATGTGCCCATGTAAGACCATACACAATACAGCTTGATCAGCCCAAATTTCTAACGATATATATTGTTAAGACTGGTGTCTACTTCCGGTTTTAACGTGAAACTTTAAAGGCTATTTAAATGACATATTTTAAAGATTTTCGTTTTTTTTAGTAGAACAGTGACGCCTATTCATAATAAATGATTGCTGAAAATGTCAATGCCTTGCTGCAGAAAATAAACGTACGGGCTATGCAAAGTGTGTATACAAATATAGTGGCTCTCTTCATGTTAACGTAGAGGAGAAATGAAGAGTTCAATTGTCACAAAACTTTTGATTCCTTTTTATCGTACATCACAGCTGTTATTAACAACTTCAAACTAATTGAAATATAAATGGAACACGTATCTGAGCAATATTTTATATCACACTAAAAAGTGTGACTTTTTGAAATGAGTGTACCTTTTCTCGGACTTTGTCTGTGTAAGATCTAACTGTCATTTTGAAATGAGATAATATGCAGAGTCTCGACAAAGCCGTGGATTTTTTTAATAGCATTAAAATCTTGTAAGAGTGATTTTTTTCTGAACAGGCGCAAAATGTAAGGTGGCTACTTATAACACCGTTTCAGTGTATAGCCATAGAATCTATGCAACAGTCCATATTTCACATATACCTTGCCATATTCAAAAATGGTATACAAGATGTAAATTATATGTAGTGCCATTTTTTGGCACAAAATTCTAGATGTTAATTCTAACACTTTCATAATCTGATACTGATATAACAAGACAAGGCAACAAATTGCTAATATTTCATACACCTGTATTAACTCTTCTTTCAACACTCCATCTGATAGTATTTTTTCACCTGTACCCTAGTGAATAAGTCACTTAAAAATAAAAGTTTCAAACCAGTTTGGATGCATACCGGGCCGCTTAGCGCAGTCGGTAACGTGTCTGGCTACAGATGCGTGTCTGACTGCAGATCCAGGGGTCGCGAGTTCGATCCCGGCCCGGTCCCATACTTTCGTGGAGATTGATCATGAAATAATTTCTACGGTCATTCTCCTCCCTTCCGCTGATCCATTCAAGAAGGGTTGTTGTCAGCCAAAGTATGTGCAAAAATTACTGGTTAACCGCTTGTTCAAGCCTGCCCAGGAAAAAGTGTGGTTAGGTGAACTGACCGTCCCGCAATGACCATAGCTGTTGACTTGGGACGTAAAGCAACAAAACAAACAAACAAAAGTTTTGATGCATGATATCATTAGTTACAAATTATACGCAGACTGCATTGAAAACATGATCCACTAGCTTCTTCTGAATCAATAGAGTGCATTCTGTATTCAGCAGGACTATGGTTAATTTAAACTCAACACCTTTAATGGATTAGGACCAACACCTAATTGAAGATGTGGTTTGGGTTTCGGGAGTTTACCTGTTGGATTTCTTTTGCTCCGGTATTCAGTTTTATTTACTGTTGAGTCCTTATCTTTGCTTTATCTCCTTTTTTATATCTTGATTTATATGTTCTAGGAGATGATACATTGATGAGTTAGGGATCTTTCATGCAAACAAAAATCTATGTGTCTTGATCCACATCTGAACTAAGGGTGAGGTTGGGGCACTTTTAAACTGTTTTAAGCACTCCAGTAAAATATTTTACTGACCGTTCCAAGGTGGTACTTCTTTTGTGGATCTTTTATGTTTTTTCTGTCTTGTGTTTTTATGCCTTTGTGCGCATCTGTTTATATGTGCCTTGTGGTCACCTGCTGGGAAAGGGCTGACCTCTTGGCTCTCGTTTGTGGTGTCGAACTGTGATTTTGTCACTTTCCCATTGGTATCCTGGGTCAGGTGTGGTACTTGATTGTATCAATTCCAGATCTTTGCACCCTTACTTACTTTTGTTGTCTGCTGATTTCCCCCCCCATCAAAATAATCTCTTTCAAAGAATTCATTAATAAATATCATATCAGAGTGTCAAACAGTTTGGATTCAGAGTTGGTCAAAATTTTGTCAGTCCTGTTCTGGGTTTAAACTGTTTGCAATGTTTATTAGAAGGTGATACTAGCAGGCAAAGAGTAACCAAAACACAAATATGGTGGGTGGCACGTTTCATTGCATACAGCTTTCAGACTTTAAATGCTAAATTTGACTGTAATGCCGTTTTTTAATTGGCATGGACCAACAGTTTTTTGTACTGAAAGATCAACTATTATTGTACATTTTAATCAATTTCACCAAAGTGAAAACCAAAAAGACATCTACATTTTTCAAATGATTACTAAATCTCAATAACAATCACTCAATTTATCAATCAAAAACCCATAGACCAGTATTGACCACTTCTGGAGTATTGACCAGGGTGGTTTTAACCAAATATAAACGATGGTTAAATCCCCCCTCGGTTTTGACCGGCCAACCTTGCCTTTAAACAGTCACTGCAAGGTGAGTGACCCATGGCCAAGAGCCCTCTTGTTTGAAGTTGAATAGCTGATTTATATATAAATGTAAACCATTTATGCTGTTCTGATTTTGTTTAAGGAAATGTATGGTTTGTGTTTCAGATTCACAAGAAAGATTTCCAAACTTGACAAGAAACGTTGATAATTCAAATTTTTCAACATTTGATAACGTTGAAGAAAATCTTGTAAATGAACATCAGAATAATGAAAGGAAACCCATGATAGATAATGAAGGAACATCCATCTGCAAAACAGAAGACCAACACATCACCCATAACCTAACAGAGACTGATCAGGAATCAAATAATGTATTTTGTAATAAAACCAGTACTTTGTTTGTCCAGAGGCAGGATAGTGTATTTGTTCCTGATTCTCATGACAGATTTGATTCCCATGACAGATTCATGCAACTGTTTGATGGCCTTTTAGAACTTCGAACAAAGCAGGGCCTTTCAGCTGTTAGGAGCCCTATTGAAAACTGTTTACCTTTTAGTTCGAATATTGTTTCACAAATTAATGAAAGTGAACATGAAACCACTAACACAGGATACCATCCCGAAGTTTTGCAAAAAATAAATGATTGTGTTGATGCAGTAAAGAAGGAAGATCATATTGTGGCTAGTGGAAGCCTACTTACACATCCAGTGTCAAATAACAATTCCCTGGATCAATCCATTCCGAATGTTGATACAAACTTTAATGTTGCATTAAATAGTTTGTATGTGACAGAAACAGCCTTAAAAAGAGGCTTTGAAGATTGGAGTGGGAAACGGAATAAGGACAAACGAAAAGAAACCACTAAGTATGATTCACAGCTGCTTAGTTCGAAAACAAATAAAACAAAAAACAAACTGAGGCAAAGGGTAATGCAAAAGATACGAAATATCTCGATTCCACAGCCCAATGAAAGTAGTGATATAAGTTGTAGTTTAGAATTAGATAACTTGTCAACTATAGACCCTGTCTTTAAATTGCATAATGCAGAATGCAACAAGAAACAAAGAAAAGTCAAAGGGAAAGAGAGCAATGGAAGTTTGAAAACTAATAAAGCAACTTCTACCGAGAAGCAAGTGCATCTACCATTGAAAAAATCTTCTTATAAAACAAACAGAATTAACACCTATTGCAAGGATTGTGAACATACATTTAAATATAGAAAAACTTATGAGCGTCATAAAAAAGAAGGAAAGTGCAGACATGTTTGTGAATACTGTGGGAAGGTATTTTTGTATAGGTCAACAAGGGAATACCAAGCACACTTAAAATACCACTTAAAAATTAGGAACTATGAGTGCAAAGTTTGTGGTAAGACGTATGTAGAATATCGCAAACTTAAAAGACATAATAAAAGTCATACTGGAGAGAAACCTTACATGTGCTGCGAGTGTGGGGTAAAATTCAAACGCTTCTTTGATCTTTATAGTCACAGGAAGCTCAAACATCAAGAGTACCAGGAGACATATCCTTGTCCTTTTTGTACAAAATCATTCAAGGGCTTTAGTGGATTAAGTTTTCATGTGAAGTATTACCATGAAGCTCAGTCTGATAGACATTACTTATGCAGCAAATGTGCTAAAACTTTCAAAACGCCAGAATTGCTTAAGAGACATGAAATTATCCATGAAGAAATCAGAAAGTTTAAATGTGACCAGTGCAACGCTTCTTTCAAGAGGATTCAGGGTTTGACAAACCATAAGAGAAGACATACCAAAAGCTACCGTCATTTTTGTAGCCAATGTGGTAAAGGGTGTTATACAAAACAGACTTTGATGGCTCATGAGAGAACACATACTGGAGAAAAACCTTATTCTTGTAAAATCTGTGATTATAAATGTGCTGTCAGTACAAATCTTAACAAGCATATGAAAGTTCATGAGAAAATATGAGTGACAGGATAGGGTTAGTCTAAGAAAAACAATTTTTTGGAGTGTAAAATTGTAAATATTTTCTTACCAATCAGTTTCAACATAGAGAACTGTCTCATGGAATTTCAAATTCCCACACTATTTGTTTTTGTTGAGAAATAAGAAATCTTATATAATAATAAACACTCTTTATAGGGGCTTATGACAGATGATTCCCCATGTACAAAGTTACAAACTAGCACATTTACCCCTGCCTCAACGCCAAGACCCCCACAACCTTTGGCTTGGCCTCATGTACAGATGTGCCAAAGATGTAAGTACCAGGTCTCGTCCACTGGACCAAATATACTTGAAGTGTATTTATTTCATTTATCTACTTATATATACATGTATCTGTCAGTGCAATAGATTTTGTCACTTATCGCAAGTTCCACAACTCAGATTACCTTGCGCATTTTTAATGTTTCACCCGAGCTTTCGCTGCTCGCACACACAAAGTATGGATGTAGATAAAGACAAGGCCAAATTTTAGACAACTAGCTGGATACGTCAGCCTAATGTATAAAGAAGGCTTTTGCGATACCTACTAAAATATTGTGAGCTGACCCATATCTATACCCTTTTGAGATTGGTTTGGGTGGTGTTGGGTATTATTAAAGAGCTATTCAGTCACTGTAAAGGCGGAAACATTAATATTACTATCAGGGCGTGGTTCCTCTCAAGAAGGAAATTCAGGTTCTATCTATTTGGTTGAGTGAATAAGTTGTTTGAGCTGCGCAAACATGCGTGCATTTCATGGAAATCCTGGCTGTTACATTTATATTCACCATAAGAGTGCCAATAGAACCTGATAAATTGTCTTTTTGTGTCGTGTTGAAGCCACGTCAACAAACAATGTAGACAAAGATCAGATGGATCCTGTGGGAGCCGTCTGATCTGGGTCCACACTGTTTGCCTCTATACTTTCGTTAACCAATAAACAGACCTTTTCTGATGCAGTCAATTTGCTGGCGTTTTAAGGATTAAATTTTTTGATCTGGGTCTACATTGTTTGTTGAAATGGCTTCAAACAACAAAAGTAGACGATCTTTGTTGCATGAAATGCACACACGTTTGCGCAGCTCAAACAACTTATCAACTCTACCAAAAGGCCGAGCTAAAAGTTGTGGGGTCTTGGCGGTGAGGCAGGGGTAAGGGTGTAGTATGGTCACGAGGAGCAGCGTTTGAGATGGATTGGTGGTGGCTTAGGATGTTTCAGAAGATACAAATTAATACACACATTGCTCTAGGCGCCTGCATGTACTGACATGGTATACTCGAAGGAACTGGAGCGTGATGTTACAACTAACACAATGGCAAAGGAGCTACAGCGCCTGAAAACTTTGGCATCATTCCTCCATAGTACATGATCGGATCTATACTGCTCAACTAAAGTTTAGCACGGATTTTAACATGATGCCCCACTTTGAATGACCATGAAACATTTTATTCAATGTTATCAACATGTATGGGGATCTCGAAATTTCCGTTTTTTTGTGTCCGCTAGACAAAAGGTAATCTGATTAGGCGTCAGTGGATTGACGTTAAATTTGATGCCATGGGTATGTAAAAGATACACGTCTACATCTGAAATTGAGACTTTTGATTCTAATGTAAAGCTAAAGGTTGTTAATGGAGAAAAACGTTAAAACATCAAAGTTTGATACCCGTTTATGCCACGTTTTACCGTTCATTTATGACGTTAAAATGTTATTTTTCGACTTCTTGACTTTTCAGCCCACTGAATCAAGCGATCAAGTAATTATTTTGATGCTAGAGTGGCACAAGCACCCGGAACATTTATGTTAGTTGATCCATTGAAAACGTCTTCTTTAGAACGCGCTACCGCCTACATTTAGCCTCAACTTCAGATTGACGTCACTTTTTTATGAATTCAATACCCAGGGAAACAAATTATAAACGTGCCTTACCCTTAATTGTCTCTCTTTTAGCACCCTTTTAAACACGAAAACACTTTCAATTAACCATGCCTACACAACGAAAACAGTTCTGTTTTTGACTTGTAAACGTAATTATAACAACGACATTAGTTGTTATGAAGACTCAACTTTTGCCTCAACTGCTCAATGGAGATGACCTTGTATTTTTTTAGAATGGCTGATTCGACCAAGCTGGAAAACAAAGGACTTTATAAACCGATACTGTATCAATTTTGTATTGCCTATAATGAAGTTGAAACACGTTTTTGTTGAATAAGGGCTATAATGTACATGCCATGTGTAAAATGCTCTTGTTCTGAGCTAAATCTGGCAAAACAGCTGCATATTTTCTTCATTTTCACATAAAACTGAAGAAATCTCGTTCTGGGTTCGAGTTGGTTTCAATCCTCATCTCATGGCAAAGCTTTTTTCAGCATCGCGCTTGACCTGTTTAGCCAGGTAAATCATATCTACATGGAATAGCATTGCTGGATTTTTACATTGTTTTCTCATTCTTTTCAAAAAATCAAAACAAGTGAGAGTACCTACCTTTGTTTGGCTTTTGTGTGATGATGCCACTACCGAGAAAGGTCATGAATGTGACAAAGGAACAAATTTAGATAAACGTAATTTCGCGGTAGTTCCGCTGATGCCCACCCGTATTCTAGTGGCGACTTGTCATCAGCTGATAACCATTGGAAACAGTCTGGACCCAGATCAGGATGGACATTCTGCCCATCTTGACCTGCATCCAAACCGTTTGACCTTCTGATAGTAATGCTGAAATATTGTATATATGAAAAGCCAGTAGATAACAACAAAAGCATGAAAAATTACCCAACATGCAAAGAGTTAAATATTTGCAACAAGCAGCAACTTCACAGCGGTATACAGGGTATAATGATAGCTTTTCGTATGTCTTATTTTATGTTCTTAATAGCATTAATAACATAAGATAAGACATAACAAAAGCTATCAGCATTTTGTAGCTAATGGGGGTTAAGTGTATTATACAAAACACACTTTGATGGCTCATGATAGAGTACATACTGGCAAGAAATCTTCATCTTATAAAATCTGTGATAGTGAATTTGCTGTCAATACAAACCTTAGAAAGCATATGAAATTTCATGAGAAAATATGAATGACAGGAAAGGGCAAGATAAACATTTTTTTGAAAGTAAAATTGTACATATTTTTCTAACCCATCAGTTTTAACATATATGTTTCTGGTCTTAAAAAATAAAAAGAAGTGTTTCATCGAGGCTGTTCTTTTGAGTTCCCACAATATTTGCTTTTGTTGAGAAATAAGAAAACTTATGTAATAATATACACTATTTATAGGGGCTTATGACATTTATAGCATTAAAGGCCAACACCTTCATTCTGTAAAGAATTGAGTGAATGATTTACAATTTTGGGCTTATGGGTCCTGGGACTCACTGGTTCCTATATCAATGTGTCCTTCCATATCAATGGGTCCAACTGCAAACTTACGAATCCAGAACACTAATTTGCATGACAAGTCTGCAATATCATTGCATCTGGGTATGGTACTCACTGAAATAAAAACTTTGCATCCCAGAAAAAATATGAGTAAAAGATTCAGGATGCGCAGGTAAAAAAATAACTGAAATATCTATTTTTATGTCACACCTTTCATTTCTAGTGGCAACTTTTGTCATCTGCTGATAACCATTGGAAACAGTCTGGACCCAGATCAGAATGGACATTCTGTCCATCCTGACCTGGATCCAACAATTTGACCGTATGATAGTATTGATTATATATATATTTTTTTGATAAAAGTCAGTAGATAACAATAAAAGCATGAAAAAATACCCATCATGCAAAGAGTTAAAATATTTGCAACCAGCAGCAACTTCATATGCCATATATATGAGCTGTGTATAGGGTATAATGATAGCTTTTGGTATGTCTTATCTTATTTTCTTAATAGCATTAAGAAAATAAGATAAGACATACCAAAAAGCTATCAGCATTTTGAAGCCAATGTAGTAAAGGGTATTATACAAAACCGACTTTGATGGCTCATGAGAAGGTACATACTGGCAAGAAACCTTCAAACCTTTAAAATACCTTGTATAAGTTAATTACAATGTAGTATTACTTGAAAATATGAACCTGATCCTGGCCTTTATCATTAACATAATTTCACAGCTGATTTAGCATCTAAATATATCTTTGGCGTCCATTGTGTGTTTTAATACGGCAATGTATGTGATACTTTATAGCAAAGTAAATGTATATACGGCTATAATTATCAATTACCTATCGGTTACCTGCGTGGGTCAGTGGGTATTCAGGTCAGATCCGTAACACTGTACTTTAATTCTTGCATGTCACCTCGTAAGAATTTAAAGATATGAGCTGCGACATGAGACTCCTTACATATTGTGGCATATTGACATGAATAGACACAGGTGAGTCTGGGTAGCCCCCTTTTACGAATAAAAAAATCTAAATGCTGTTCATCAGTAGCTTACCAGGCATCGAATATTCAAGAGACAAGCACAGGCTCTGATCAGATTGTGCTTATGCACAAGCTGATTTGAGGCTTTGCATGTTGCAAATACCAGAAAATGAAAATCTCATGTTGTGGCTTTTATATGAACCTTCTTGATGCTCTTTATAGAAAATCTCCGACGAGCTATAACTGATTTATTTTGCTTGGAGCCAAGAGCAGGGGCGTTTGTTTGTTTGTTTGTTGGTTTTTAAGGCATATTCGAAACTAAATTCTAACTCCCAGCATCAAAAAGTTGTCATTCATTACCTTTTCAAAGAACGCCTGAACTTACACATTCTTGTTTTAAGTGAATTTCTTTAACAGTAAAAATGAAAATAAAATAGTCAGGTCAGGCAGGATTTAAACCCATAATTTACGTATTTGGAGTTATGTTGACTAACCATACGACTACCTTGGAAAGTACAACTTTTTTGAGTTATTGACGGATATTATAGCAATTGCACCAAGTAATGCAATCCCCTGACCTTATAAATGGCCATTCTAAGGTGAGTGTCCCAGGTCCAAGGGCCCTCTTGTTTATAGTTGAATAGCTGATTTATGTAAACAATTTATGCTGTTCTGATTTTGTTTAAAGAAATGTGTGGTTTGTGTTTCAGATTCACAAGAAAGATTTCCAAATTTGACAAGAAAGGTTGAAAATTCAATTTTCTCAACATTTGATTACCCTGCAGAAAAGCTTGTCAATGAACATCAGAATGGTGAAAGGAAGCCAATGAGAGATGATGAAGAAATATCATTTAACCAGAAAGAAGTCACACACAGCACACACAGCCTGATGGAGACTGATCAGAAATTAAGCGATATATTTTGTAACAAAACCAGTACTTTGTTTGCCCCGAGGCAGGATAGTGTATTTGTTGCTGATTCACATGACAGATTTGAAGACTATTATTTACCAGATCAGGTTGGAAATATTCCTACTAATAATAGCAATAGTACCATGAAATTGTTTGATGACCTTTTAGAACTTCAAACAAAGCAGAACTTTTCAGCTGTCAGGAGCCCTGTTGAAAACTGTTTACCTATTAGTTCGAATATTGTTTCACAAATTGATGAAAGTCAAGATGAAACGACTGACGCAGGATACCACCCAGACACTTTGCAAAAAATAAAGGATAGTGTTGATGCAGTAAATCCAATCAGTTATTTGAAGGAAGATCATATTGTGGCTAGTAGAAGCCTACTTATGCATCCAGTGTCAAATACTAATTCACATGATCAATCCAGGGGGAATGATGCGACTAGCTTGACTATTGCATTAAGCAGTTCATCTGTGACAAACACTAACTTAAAAAGAGGCATTGAAGATTGGAATGGGAAGCAGAATATGGTAAAACGAAAAGAAACAACTAAGTTTGATTCAGAACTGCTCAGTTTGAAAACAAATAAAACAAGATACAACCTGAGGCAAATGGTAATGCAAAAGAAACAAAATGCTGGTCAAGGAAATATCTCGACTCCACAGTCCAATGAAAGTAGTGGTATTAGTTGTTGTTTAGAATTAGATAACTTGTCTACTAAAGACCCTGTCTCAAAATTGCATAATGCAGAATACAATAAGAAACAAAGAAAAGTCAAAGGGAAAGTGAGCAATGCTAATTTGAAAACTAATAAAGCAACTTCTATCGAGAAGCAAGTGCATCTACCGTTGAAAAAATCTGCTTATAAAACAAACAGAATTAACACCTATTGCAAGGATTGTGAACATACATTTAAATATAGAAAAAAATATGAGCGTCATAAACAGGAAGGAAAGTGCAGACATGTTTGTGAATACTGTGGGAAGGTATTTTTGCATGGGTCAACAGGGGCATACGAAGTGCACTTAAAATACCACAGAGAAATTAGGAACTATGAGTGCAAAGTTTGTGGTAAGACGTACGTAGAATATCGCAAACTTAAAGTACATAGTAGATCTCATACTGGAGAGAAACCTTACATGTGCTGCGAGTGTGGTCTAACATTCCCGGGCTTCTGTGGTCTTTATAGTCACAGGAAGCTCAACCATCAAAAGAAACGGGAAACATATCCTTGTCCGTTTTGTACAAAATCCTTCAAGGGCTTAAGTGGATTGAAATTTCACGTTAAGTATTACCATGAAGCTAAGTCTGATAGTCCTTTCTTATGCAGCAAATGTGCTAAAACTTTCAAAACGCCTGAATTGCTTAAGAGACATGAAACTATCCATGAAGAAATCAGAAAGTTTAAATGTGACCAGTGCAATGCTTCTTTCAAGAGGATTCAGGGTTTATCAGAACATAAGATAAGACATACCAAAAGTTATCGTCATTTTTGCAGCCAGTGTGGTAAAGGGTGTTACACGAAACAGACTTTGATGGCTCACGAGAGAACACATACTGGAGAAAAACCTTATTCTTGTAAAATCTGTGATTATAAATGTGCTGTCCGTGGAAACCTTACAAAACATTTGAAAGTTCATGAAAAATTGTGAATGACAGCATGTTTTATGGTTACTGGGCCGCGTAGCCCAGTCAGTTACGTGTCTGGCTGCAGATGTCTGACTGACTGCAGATCCAGGGGTTGAGAGTTCGATCACGGCCCGGTGTCATACTTTCATGGAGATTGATCATGTTATAATTTCTACAGTCATTCTCCTCCCTTTTGCTGATTCAAGAAGGGTAGCTGTCAGTTACAAGCGAAAGTATGTGCACAAAGTACTGGTGAACCACTTGTTCAAGCTTGCTCAGGAAAAAAGTATACATGGTAAGGTGAACTGACCATCCTGACATGGACATAGCTGTTGACAGGGGTATAAAGCAATAAACCAAAGAAAAAAACGCATTCATGTAGTCCAATATAAACAGCAATATGATTGTAAAATTGTGAATATTTTCTTACCCATCAGTTTTACCATATGTCCAGGATGCTTAAAAGAACTATTACATAGATATAGTTCCCACAACATAGGTTTTTGGTTTAGAAATAAGAAAAATAATTTTCTAGTATACACTCTGATGTAGGGGCCTATGACAGTTAAAGCATTTAAGATCGACACCTCCATTCTGAAAAGATCTTTTTTCATGTCAAACCCTTCATTTCTTGTGGTGACTTTCCTCAGCTGCCCATAACCTTTGGAAACAATCTGGACCCAGATCAGGAATTTGTCCATCCTGACCTAAATCCAAACATTTTGTCACTGGTATTATCCTTACTTTTTGTAAAGTTTATTTTGAAAAAAAAAATCAGCAGAGGACAACAAAAGCATGATTATAAAAGAGCATAAATTATCAAGCATACAGTTAAAATGCTAACAACAAGGAGCAACTTTACTTGCCCTAGATATGAGTGTTATAAAGGGTTTGACAGAGCAAAAGATAAGCCACATACCAACAGCTTTCTTCATTTTTGTAGCCAATGTGGTAAAGAGTATTATACAAAACAGACTTCGATGGCTCATGAGAGAGTACATACTGGAGTGAAACCTTATTCTTGTAAAATCTGTGATTATATGAGCGGTGACACGTGATTTCCAACCATGTGACATTTTGACAAGTGTAGACTCAGACGAGCCTGTGCAGCTTCCTTTTAAGCTTAGAAACTCCAAATGGTGTTCAGTCAATAGCTCAACACTCATTGAATATGCAAGCGACTAGCAAAGGCTCTGATCAGACTGCGCTGATGCGCAGGCTGATCTGAGGCGTAGCTGGTCACATATACCACATTGTTGGAAATCTCATGCCATGGCTCAATTTATGTGCTGTCAGTGGAAACTTTACAACACATATATGAGAAGTTTATGACATATTGTATATCAACTTTTATAATTGGAGAGTAATCTTTTTCCTGTAAAATCTGTGATTATAAATGTGCTGTCAGTGAAAACCTTACCAAGCCTATGAAAGTTCACGATACAACTTAGAATGACAGTTAGCATTTAACCCTTAACATGCTGAATATTTCTGTGTACTACCTACCCTATTTTTTTATCCTGCTGGCCTGCAACATTTTAATTGTAAGCATGAATTATTAATCAGAGTGAAAAACAGTGTGAATCCTGATCTGGTGGCTTCATGAGAAGCTAGCTGATCTAGATCTACAGTGTTTGCAAACAAGCATAAATCCGGGTTCAGCAGGAAAAAGTCAAGATCTTCAACCTGTAAAAATCTTTGTCTTACCTTAACTCTTTCCTTTGAGGCAGCTTGAGACAGAACGTCTGTCCTGATCAATCTTGATCAAGATCCAAACTGTTTCATGTGCGGATCCTGAGGCGCGGGGGTTAGGGGGGCAGGGGATGGGTCCAGGCCCACTCTGAAAAATCACAAAAACATAGGGTTTCCTAGCAATACTGGTCGAGATCCCCTGTAAAACCACTAAAGCTACAAAGCCAGCATTCAATGTTGGGCCACCATCGGCCCGCCAGCGAAACGTCATTTAAATGGTGTTTTGCTGGCGGGCTGATGCCCTCATCAACTAAAAAAAAACAAAAAAAACATCGAAGTTGGACCCCCTCTGACAAAACTTTCTAGATCGTCACATGTGTTTGAAACTCTGATAGTGTTTCTGAAATCTAATTTTTTTTAAAAAAAGAAAAGAAAAGAATATGTCTTGACTCCTGTGCAATTCTGTACAGGTTTTATTTTTTGTACAGTTACTGTAAGTCTAACAGCACAATAGAAATATAACATGTATATATTGAGGTTTATTTTTAATTGTTTAATTGTTGAGAGCATAGTGGCTCAGTGGTTGAGCGCTTGACTCTGGATCCAGGGGTAGTTGGTTTGAACCTCACTGGAATCACTGTTTTGTGTCCTTGAGCAAGATTTGTTTGATTTTATTCTTAACGTCATATCAAAAATGTTTCAGGTATAAAGGGACGGGTCTTCCTGGGTTGAACCAGTACTAAGCTAGGATAAATGTGTCTTGCTCAAGGACACAATACAGTGACACGAGGTAGGCTCAAACCCGCCGCCCCTCGGTCTCGAGTCAAGCACTCTACCACTGAGCCACTGAGCTCCCCTTGAGCAAGACACACTTCTGCTTGCTAACATGTAGTACTGGTTCAACACAGGAAGACCCATCCTGACTGGTACGTGAAGAACCAAATCAAACAAGCAAAAATATGCTATTTGTAGAAAAATCAATATTTTGGCGGGAAAGCAATTTGAATCTTTTCTATAATATTTTTTACTTTACTGAGAAGGATATGTATCCATAGAGAATATGAATATGCCATTTATTTTATCGAGTGAAACCAAAATGCATATTTCATGAGTGGCGAAGCCATGAATGAAATAACTTTTTTCTCGCTTTCCGAGATGAAATAAATGGCATATTTATGACAAAAAAAAATTGGAGTGCAGTGGCTCAGTGGTGGAGTGCTTGACTCGATACCGAGGGGCCGCGGGTTCGAGCCTCACTGGCGTCACTATGTTGTGGTCCTTGAGCAAGACACATTTATCCTATCTTAGTACTGGTTCAACCCAGGAAGACCTGTCCCTCTAACTGAAAGATTGTTGATGGAACGTAAAGAATCAAATCAATTTAACAAACATGTCAAAAATTATTTTTTTTTTAGATACAATTCTAAATGTGACAGATTTTTTGCACTATATGACGTCATACACGTTCCCACATTACGCCATATCAATGATGACATTGCATAATGTGCCATGTCAGCCAAAACTAAAACCACAGGAGCAGGAGTAGAGAAAGTGAAAATTTCAGTAAATCCTGACAATTTTATAACCAACATATTCCTTGCGATCTAATTAAGAAAATGTATACCCACATTTTGTGTTTTTGTCCACTTATAAGAAAGTTATAGGCGTTTAAAAATCTGTAGTGGGCTCAAGGAAGTCAATGGAAAAAGCAGAGAGCATTCAATTTCATCCGTGAAATATGGTTATATTTTCACAGGCGTGAAATGCAGCTTTTAATATTTTCACAGTCGTTATATTTAATCAATATTTTCCTGTATTTCATTACTAAGTATAATAAATATCGATGCTAACTCTTTTAAAATTGATTTAACCTATTCTTATTAATACATATGAGCAGCGACATGTGATTTCCAGCAATGTGGCATTTGGACAAGTGTAGATTCAGACGAGCCTGTGCAGCCTCCTTTTAAGCTTAGAAATTTTAAATGATGTTCAGTCAGTAACTTAACAGTCATGGAATATTCAAGCGACTAGCAAAGGCTCTGATCAGACTGCGCATATGCGCAGGCTGATCTGAACCTTTGCTGGTTGCACATACCACATTGTTGGAAATCTCATGTCGCGTCTGCTGATAGCACATACCACATTTTTGGAAATCTCATGTCGCGTCTCATATGTTTGCTGTTCTGTTACTCATGAGAGAATACATACTGGAGAGAAACCTTATTTTTTTTATTCTGTGACTATAAATGTGCTGTCAGTGGAAACCTTTCAAAGCATATGAAAGTTCATGAGAAAATATGAATGACTGCATTGGTCAGGATAAATGAAAATTCTGAGTGTAAAATTGTGAATGTTTTATTGCCCTTCAGTTTTAACATTATGTTTTTGGTGCTGAAAAGAGACAGTTCTTTTGAGTACTCACAACATATTGTTAAGTTGAGAAATTAGAATATCAATTTATATGTACACATTCTTATTTACGGGCCTATGACAGTTATAGCATTTAAGATCAACCCCTTCATTCCAGAAAGATCTACTTTTAGCTCACCTGAACCAAAGGCTCAAGGTCAGCTATTGTGATCGGTCTTCGTTTGCCTGTGTCGTCTGTTCGTAGACCTTTTTAAGCTCACCTGAGCCGAAGGCTCATGGGTGAGTTAATAGTTTACACCAGTCAGTCCGGCGTCCATCTGTTGGTCCGAACTTCCACAATTTCAAACATCCTCTCCTCTGAAACCACTGGGCCAATTTAATTCAAATTTCATATGAAGACTCCTTAGGACGCGAGAACGAAAGTTTCTTTAAATGGTCCTGGTCACATGACCAAGATGGCCACCACGCCTATATATGGTAAAAACCCTTTAAAATTTTTCTCCGGAACCAGGAGGCCGATGGCCTTGGGACTTGGTATGTAGCTTTTGGGTTGTGGGGTCTACCAAGTTTGTTCAAATGATGATCCTAGGTTGACCTTGCTTAACGTCAAAGTCAAATTTGCTTCCTAATGCATTTAAATGGGAAAATTTCTGAAAAGTTGATTTTTTTAAAACTGTTGAAGCCTTAGTCATTATTCTCACTTGATATGTTTAGCTTAATGAGACAATGGCTATAAATAAGTTCCAAAAGTCAAGTTTGACCTTTGACCTTTCAACTTAGGTCGCTCATATTGGAGTCCCATCAATATGGTAAAACATTGTTTTCTCACAAACCGTTGGTCCAATTGAACTCAAATTTCATGTGAAGACTCCTTATGATAAGTTTGCCAAAATGCACGCAAAATATTTTGGTAACATGACCAAAATGGCCACCAAGCCCATATATGGTAAAAACCCTTTAAAAATCTTCTTCTCCGGAACCAGAAGGCAGATGACCTTGGGACTTGGTATGTAGCTTTGGGGATGTGGGACCTACTAAGTTTGTTCAAATGATGATCTTAGGTTGACCTTGACCTACTTAACGTCAAGGTCAAATTTGCTCCCTAATGCATTTAAATGTGAACTTTTTTGAAAAGTTGATTTTTTGAATACTGTTGAAGCCAAAGTCATTATTCTCACCTGATATGTTAAACTTAATGAGACAATGGCTATAAATAAGTTTCAAAGGTCAATGCCACCACACCCATATATGGTAAAAAAACTCTTTAACTATCTTATTCTCTAGAACAAAAGGTCAATGGCCTTTGGACTTGGTATGTAGTATTGGGGATGTGGTCTCTACCAGGTTTGCACAAATGATGAATCTAGCTTGACCTACTTTATGGCAAGGTCAAATGTGATTCCTAATGCATTTTTATGGGGAAAATCTTGAAATGTTCATTTTTCTATAACTGTTTAAGCCGAAATCATAATACTTTCGAGAAATGTTTAACCTTATGAGACAATGGCTTTATATAAGTACCAAATCTCAAGCTCACATGTGACCTTTTATTTAAATGTCACTCATTTGGACTGCCACATGTCACCAAAATGGCTACAACTTTCCCATATATGGTAAAACAAAATGGGTTTTATTATAAGCTGTAGACCTTGACCAAATTTAACATTTTAAAGAGATCAGGTGAGCGCCTCAGGACCTTCAGGTCCTCTAGTTTTAAAACAACATCTCCTGAACCACTGGCCCAAATTTTAAATAACTAAACATGAAGGTTCCAAATAATGCCCTCTACCAAAATTTCATAAATGGTTCTGCTCCACCAAACACAAGGGCCGCCAAAGCTACCAAATTGCACAAATGTATCCGCTCCGCCAAAAAAGGGCCACTAGAGCTCCAGATAAGAAATATCTTTAAAAGACATCTCCTCCTGAACCGCTGGTCCAAATTAAAAATAATTTCACAGAATTGTTGCTCATAATACCCCCTACCATAATTGTACAAATGGTTCTGCTTCGCTGAACAAAGGGGCCGCCAGAGATCCAGTTAAGAAATATCTTCAAACGAAATCTCCTGAACCACTGGTCCAAATTCAACATATTAACAAAGAATTGTTCCTCATGATGGCTTCTACCAAATTGCACAAATGGTTCCCCCACATATTGTAAAACAAAAATATGTTATAAGTGATAGGCCAAATTGGATTTTACGTATTTTAACATTGTTAGAGAGATCAGGTGAGCGCTTCAGGTCCTCTAGTTTTATTATTATTAAACATTTGTTTGTGATGTGTAAAACAAATAATGGCCATGGGCCCCATATAATCCCCATCCCAGGGTCACAAGGGCATTTTCAGTTAATGATTGGCACCTGTTACTGTCCATGGAATTTGACCATGGACATTGAGTCTGAGCCACGTTGTCAAGATGATATGTCAAAAAAATGATTCAGTCACGTGCTAGATGTAGATTGGTATGTTGTCTCCCCGCCTACTGCGTAAAGTTATCCGCGACAATTCGAACTGTCTGGGTGACAAGACAGGAAAGCAAACTACGTGTGTGAAATATATGCAACACGTCATGCAGTGCTCTATTTTGGGGATTTGTGATGTCAAATATCACATATACAAAGCCTTCATCATTTTTATTCAGACAGATATTCCGAACTGTTTGGTGACATAATCTCTTATTTGTCCGCAAATAGATTAGTCATTTCAACTGCCTGCTGGAGCAATATAATTACCCTTGCATACAATTTTTAACAGATCAGTATGTCCCGAAAGTGACACAAAAAGATTGCCGCCAATAACCATTGCAAATAGTTTGAACTGACCCTACCAAACGTCTGCAGCTGTCTGGTGAGGTTTCTAAAATAGTCTTTATATTTACAAAACTATTCAAACTTATCCAGCATGCAAAGAGCTACTAGTTTCTATAAATAATTACACAACATAGTAAGTTCATTGAAATCATGTCAGTGTCAAAAAATCTTTTTATCTGGAGCTTTAAAAGGCTTTGAAATTAATACGCCTTGATGTTAACCCTTAAAACGCTGATCATGACAAACTGTACTGTACACTTTTGTGATGTATTGCTTGAATTTCAGGGAGAAAATAGACCTTGGTATTTCATATGAATCATAAACCAGCAGACAATTCACATGAAATGTCGTTTTTTATTTGATTTCCAAGACAGCAACAAATTTTAAAATAGTCAGGAAAAAAATCAGAAAAAGACGCTTATTTAAGAAGGTACAGGCATTTTGTGAAGAAAAGGTTTTGAGATGCCTATTAGGAGTATTTTGGTATGCTGAATCCAAAAACCAATGTTGGCAAGCTGAAAAATGGCGTCTGAACTATCTATTTTGCATATTTTCAAGATGGCCGCCAAATTGAAGAAAAATCCATTAAAATCTGTAGAGCAACATGTTAAAGATGCCAAACTGGTACAAATCAATCCCAAAGCATCTCTTCGTGATTGGGGATCTTCACTGACATCACTTTATGCATTTAGAAATAAAATATGACCAAGAGGTAATCAGGGGAGACCTTTTGAGCAAAAAAATCTTGCTTTCCACTTAGTTAAGGTTTTTTCATCATAGTCCATGCATATTATCTGGCCCAAATGTGTGAGAAATAATTTCATTAAAATGACAACTTTAAAAAATGCATCACAATGATATCACTATTGTTTGCAGTAAATGTAGCGATTTAAGCAAAATTCTGTAAGATTCAGCTAGGGGAGGGGGTTAATGCGATTTTAAAGAAAGTGGGCCTGTACCTACAAAATGACTCGTATCTCTTCAGTTATTCACCCTACACTATTAAACTTGTTAGCAAATTATAGCTTAGATATAGTACTTTCATCTGATGGAATGGTCTGTTATGCAGATCAGTTATCTAATTTGCATATTCATCAATACTGATGAAAATTTCAGAAAATAAGGGAAAATTATAAAAAAAAGAAGCAAATATAACTGAATTCTGCCCCCAAACTGTCCTTATTGCATGTTAGTATATCATCAGTGATACAATTTGACAAGTCCTTTCATCCAATAGTCATATAATAAAGTTATATCATTTGCATATCCATGAGTATGAAAGTAAAATTAGAGGTAAATCATGGAATAACTATTCCTCCCTCCCATACACACACACCTCAGGAGGGGGAGGGGGCTTATTGGACTTGCCTTGCACCCAAGGACAATTATTCATGGATGCGAGTTTTGTTCAATGGGACCACTAAATACCAAAAATTCTTATTGTCTCCGAAAATAAACTTATTTGGATTACATAAAATTGCATGGTGTCCATGGCAACCCATCGGGCACTGTAGCAGACCCAAGATTGACACTTGCGTGCTGCACATACTTTCATAGATTTTCTCTCTCTTCCACTAATTCAAGGAAAGCAAGCTGTCAGTTACTGGCGAAACAAAATGGACGCTAAATAGCAAAGACAAAAACTGGCTAGAACAATTTACCCTTCCCCCATAATGTGAAAATACACAATATGATTCTAAAGAAAGTGGGTGTACCTACAAAATGATTAGTATCTAGGCAGCATCTCATCCTAGACTACCGACCCTGGTACCGAATTGAAGCCCAGACATAGTTTTTTTATTCAATGTGCTGATATGCAAATTTTCGCTTTTGCATATTAATGAGTATTAATGAAAAATAAAGATTAAAGAAAATTCGTAGAAAAAGTAAGGGGATGTACCTATACACATTGCCCATATGTCATTTGCTAGTTATCATAGACTATCAAACTGGGTACCAATTTGAAATCAAAGCCTAGACAAAATACTTTTATCCAATGGTACAAAATGCAAATAATCTAATTTGAACAGTAATGAATATTTATGAAAACATGAGAAATAAGAGAAAAAATGGTAGAAAAAAATAAGGAAGGTGTGTACAATATTACCTAAATGAAAGCTGCTAACTTTTCTGGACTACCAAACTTGTTACCAAATTAAAGTTGAGACATTACACTTTAACGCAATAGTATGATATACACATTATCTAATTTGCATATTCATGAATATTAATGAAAATATTAGAAATAAGAGAAAAATATTAGAAAATTTAAAGGGGTGTACGTACAACATAACCCATATGCCAGCTGCTAACTATTCTAAACTTCTATCATTGGTACCAAATGAAAGGTGAGTCATAGTACTTTAACACAATAGTCTGATATACAAATCTTATTTACAAATGTTTTAATATTTATGAAACATTAAACAAAGAAAGAAAAATTGCAGAAAAATTAAATTGGGTATATCTACAAAATTACCTATATCTCATCTGCTGAATGTCATAGACTAACAAGCTTGGTAGCAAAAAATGATAAGACATAGCACACTTTATGCCATGATCAAATATGCAAATCATTTTATGATTATATTCTTAAATATTAATTTAAATGTTAGAAAGGGGAGAAAAATGGTAATAAAATTAAGGGGGTGTACCTACAAAATTACTCATATCGTAGCTGTTAATATTCCTCGACTAACACACTTGGTATCGACTTAAAGCTTAGACATTTTACTTTACTCAATAGCCATTATGTAAAATTGTCCGTTTTTTCATTTTATTACTATTAATTTAAACATTAGAAATGAGAGAAAAAACGTAGAAAAAATAGTGGGGGTCTTCTTCTAAAATTACTCCTATCTCATCTTTAAATTGTTCTAGAGAATTAATCTTAGTATCAAATTAAGGCTGAGACATAGTATTTTATTCCAATGGTCGGATATACAATCAATTAACAAACATATTCATGAATATTGATGAAAACTATAGAAAACTAAGGAAAAATTGAAAACGAATCAATAAGGTTGTATCTTCGAACAAATACTCATTAATAAACAAATTAAATAATTTGCATATCAAACAACACTATTATAGAACTTATTCTGGACTTCAATTTGGGAACAAGTTTAGAAAGTAAGTGGGTATACTATGAAATCTAGGATAAATAGCAGCTGAGATATGAGTAATTTTGCATGTACATTTTATTCATTGTTCTCTAATTTATTCTCATTTCTAATATTTAATTAATTTTTCATAAATACAATTTTTAGATGATTTGCATATTGGTCCATTAAGTAAACATGATATGTATTAGCATTAAATTGGAACCAAGGCTTGTAGTATAGGATTGTCAGCAGCTGAAATGTGGATAAATTTGCATGTACACCCCCTTAATTTTCACGATTTTTCTCTTATTTCTAATATTTTCATTAATATTCATGAATATGCAAATTTGATAATATGCATATCTGAACATTGAATGAATGTCCAATGTCTTAACATTCAGTTGGTACCAAGTTTAAAAGTTTTGGATGAGTCGCTGCTGAGATATGAGTACTTTTAAAGGGACATCCCCATTCTTAAGAAGCGCATGATGCGTTGTCATGGAAACCATGCGATTTAACATAACTCAAATAGGTTTATTCTTTAGGGCAATATTTTCCCCATTTAGGTGGTCTCCCAAAACAATTTGACACACATTAAGAGTTTTCCTGATCGTGCAAGGATTGATTAATTAGACTCTAGGGTACTAAGGAATGAGCATGCTGTTAATTTTTATAGATACTAAATGTACCATATATTTGGGCATGGACATTATGACTTATTTATTTTAAAACAAAACAACTTGTTGATTATCAAAATAAATGAAAAGCTGGTAAACAGTCCAAAATAGTGCTATGAATAAAACTAACATTTAAAAAGCAGGATACTGAATAAGGCAAGTTTATATAATGATTTTATAGACTAAATGGACATTTATTACCATGAATACGGTAATATCCTGAAAAAATTATGTTAATTGCCGCCAAAACCATGTACTCTAATGGTAAAACGATCTGAGGACATAAAACAAATGATTTTGGATACAAAAGCATTGTCAAAAAATAAAATATTTCAGTTATATGTCAAATTCCATGATTTTGGCGGCCATTTTGAAAATATGCAAATTAGGCCATTAAGACGTCATTTCTCAGCTTGCCAACATTGGTTTTTGGATTCAGCATACCAAATTACCCCTAATCAGGGTGTCAAACCCTTTTCTTCACAAAATGCCTGTACTTGTTAACTTTTCTGATTTTTTTTCCTGACTAAAAGTGTTGTCTGATTTTTTTGTGGACATGCGAATAGGGTCAGCTTTATTATTTCGTAAGAAATGTGTGATTACTGCAAGCACAATGGAAGTACACGGACCCAGGAATATAGCTTAATTGGATACATGATAAGGGTATATATTGAGAGACAGTTAAAACTGTGCACCATGCTACCCAACATGGAGCCTGATATTTGTGATCAGCAAACAATTCACATGAAATGCCGTTTCTTATTTGGATTCCTAAGGCAGCAACAGACTTTAAAAGTGTTGTCTGTTTTTGTGGACAGCTTTATTATTGCGTAAGAAATGTGCGATTACTGCAAGCACAATGAAAGATTCTACACAGACCCATGAAAGAAGCTTAATTGAATTATGCTGTGGAATATACGAGGCAGTATGCTACCCATCACAGAGCCTGATATTTGTGATCTATGACACGCCAAAAGTAGCTATTTTTGGAGCACTGACACGTTACGTATATAGTGACCTTCCTCTTTATACACAGCTAGGCATTGCTTTCCGTTGCGGTTGAATACTTGAATCCAATAAGGATCGACCATGTGACTTTGTGATGAGCTGCTGACAATCATTGTGATTGCGCTTGTGAATCGGGTTGATCACAGTCGTGTTCCAACGGCAGTAAAACATTTAACGGTAACTCCGGTGAGTGATCAGCATGTGAGATTAAGTGAAAACTGAAAATTCACATCGAGCGTTTAAGTGCTTAATATATTCAAAGCACAGTCACCAGATTTAGGTTAATATCATTTAAGTGATTTCTATGATTCTGAAGAAAAAATGTCGATGTCATCCCTGTTACTGAATGTCATCCCTGTTACCCATCAACTTTGCTGCAATATATGAACTAATCCAATGTTCTGCCATTGAATTTAATTTACTAATTTGTAAGTTGGTGCAGAAAATGAAGACACTCATCCTATTTTTTCTCAAAATGGATTTGATGTTATTTGTCTTAAAACGCGTTGTTTCAGTAATATAACTAATAATTGGTTATATTAGCTAATAGAAATATGATCCGTCAAAAACATGGCTACCAGGAAGGAGTGGCTTATTGCCGTAACACAGACTTATCAATCTGTGAAACCAGTGATCGGTATTAAAAATGATTGGTAGAATAAATCACTGAATGACCTACCGAAATATAGTAAGGAAGAAGGCAAAGACCAGGAATCGATACAATCAATGACCACATCTGACTGAGGGCATCACATCGGAAAAATGGCAAAAACACAAGAAACATCACATACAAGAGCCAAGAGGTCAGTTAGAAAAATTACCGGGCGGGGTAGCGCAGTCGGTAACGTGTCTGGCTACAGATGCGTGTCTGACTGCAGATCCAGGGGTTGCGAGTTCGATCCCGGCCAGGTACCATACTTTCGTGGAGATTGATCATGAAATAATTTCTACGGTCATTCTCCTCCTTCTGCTGATTTATTCAAGAAGGGTTGTTGTCAGTTACAAGCGAAAGTGTGTGCACAAATTACTGGTTAACCGCTTGCTCAAGCCTGCCCAGAAAAAAGTGTGGTTAAGTGAACTGACCGTCCCGCAATGACCATAGCTGTTGACATGGGACGTAAAGCAACAAAAACAAAAACAAAGTTAGAAAAAAATTGGAGGGTTTAAACTAGTTTAACGGTACCAAGCTGGCCCTTAATTCTGATGTAGATCAAGACACATAGATGTTTGGTTTGGATGTAAGATCGCTTACTTACCCATGAATCATCTCCTAGTACATATAAATCAAGATTTAAAATGAGATAAACAAAGATAAGGACTTGACAGTATATACACTTGAATACGGCAGAAAAAGAAATCCAACAGTTAAACCCCTGTGGGCCTGACTACAGACACAGCATCAGGCCCCAACCATCTAATCTATAGATATATCTTTATATAAGTTGGAACCGTCAAAGAGTCTGAGGTGGAGGTCCCACCCACCAGCGTGCAATAAAAGAGGAAAGCAAAGTTGCCAACCGTGATTGGGTTGACCAACGTGTATGCAGTGTTATAACATTAAAGTTATAACCATTTTTTTAATGAGAAGTTATTTAAATAAACTGGGCTGAAAAAATTATTAGAGCTAACGATTTTCTTTAATTTATACACTAAGTCACCATAAAACTCTGATTCCGAAAGTTCTTGTTGCAAGAAAGGTTTAAGTCCGACATGAAATTAAGATATAGTATCTGCAATAAAATTTAGAAAAAAGTTTTGCGAAGTTTATGATACTGATAGCCTTTGAGTTAACAGTTAATTGCAAGTGTTTAAGTCGGCAACAGCAACTAATTTTGATCCCAGACCATTAAAAACATGGCCATCAGGTGGCGTGACCAGTTTCCCTTATCTACATATATAAGTCACTTTAAACATCTTCTTTGAAACCAGTGATCAGAATTAAAAATGGATTGGCAGACATGGCTATTTTGTTACAATCTACGAAAGTAGCTAAAAGAAAAACGTGGGATCTTCATTAGACATAAGAGTTTCTAAAAACTGTATTGATCCGAAATTTGTAAATGGTCGAAAGAGACAGGACCAAACAACTTGCCATGTTTCTCGGCGCAGGAATGGTGCGCCTGGGATTCAGCCACATATGTCTTTAATGTAGATGACAATTTTCAAACTCAATTGGTTTGAGCTTTAAATCAAGTATATACCTTGGGACCCGGATTATTATAGGACCAATGATCCGCTGGTATGGTTCCACTTATGTCCTTTACATAAGCTTTATAGTATTTGCTTGACAGATTGGAAGTTTAAAGGTTGAATATACATGTAGGACAAAGACGAATGTATTTAGACTGTTTATTTAGTTGAAAAGTCTTCAGTTTGATTGTCCAGTCTTCATTTTAGTTAGTATCACTTGCTTGAGCTGGCATACTTTCCTGGATACTGTAGTCACCTACAAAAGATGATGGTAAAATTAGGCCACACCAAATTAATCTTTAGATTCTCGTCCAAATTTTGTGAAACATTGGGGCGGGTGGAAGTTATATATATATATTTTTTATTATTTTTCATTTTCCGACTGCTTTAAACAACAGAACAGTCCTTAAAACCTCCTTTTAATACCTTGAATTTAAATTGTCAAAATGAATATATAATAAATAATAAGTGTCTATTTTTATACAAATATGCTGGCAAGGAAAATTGCAACAAAAATGTTCAACCTTTTCATAAGCATGGAACCTTCCACCCCAATTTTGCTTATATTTCATAGGGGCGGGTGGGGATGAGAATCTGAAAAATATTTGGTATGGCCTTATACTAAGCACTGTCAGGGGATGACATTCAAGATCTTTGTTTAGTGGAACTAATAGCCAACCTTCAGCTTCATCTTCAGTTGGCTTTCTTGGGGTCGTGCGGTTTAAATTGTGCAAATGCAATGCAATAAAGACAAATTAAGCCAGGGCCCCGGATAAGAGTGCGTAACTAAAAATGATTTTTCTTATATTTAACCAAAACATATGTTGTGGGAACTCAAAAGAACTGTCTTGATGAGAGGGTTCTTGTGAGCACCCAAAACACGTTTAAACTGATGGATAAGAAACTAATCACAGTTTTACGCTAAATTTTTTGCTTAATCACAGTTTTACGCGAAATTTTTTGCTTAACTGACTATGTTAAACTTCATGTTAACCTATTGTGGCAGTGATTTGTTAATGCATTTAGCCTAGCATCCATTTAATGGGACACTTGCAAACAATGCAGAATCAGATGACGTCGACTGATCAGGCTCTGCTCTGTTTGCTTAAAATTACTTTTGATGAATTTGTATTTTACAACCCAACATTCATTTATTTGGAAATGGATTCGTCCACTTGATAAGGACAGGTTATTTCATTTTGGTACAATGTATAAATGGGTTAATCAAATGTGATAAATGCACAAGTCAATAATATTCACAAAGTGTTGTACTGTTATTTAGGCCCAACTTAGTGGCTGGTCTGTAAGAGTAGTTACAACACTTGAATTCCAGTGTGGCAACATACTTTCATTTATGATTTTACATGTTACTCTGATTCAAATGTTTTTACTAACTGTGGCTAAAACAATGAATTACCTTCTTTGCTTGGAAGATACACAGTAGTATGATCGTTGGTTGTACAGAGGTCATGGGCAACAGTGAACTCATCAATGGCAACGTCTCCACGAAACCCAGAACCAACCGTATATGTGAAAATAACCTGATATAAAGTGAAATACACATATTGTACATTTATATACTGTAAATTCAGATGTTTTTGTGAGAATTTTATTTTCACAAAAAGCGATAAATGACATATTTGCGACGTTAAAATTTCGCACTTGGAGCATGATTTACCTAAATCAGTGAACAGCAGAGTGATAGCAAAGGTTCGCAAAAATAAATCCTCTCAAAGATTTCTGAATTAAAAGAATCCAATTTAAAAAAGATGAAATAAACCAGCTCAAAAAAATGATGCCTAGAAGCATTTTGTTAAATTCACAGACCCAGAATGAGACGGTGCTTATAAATACAATTCAAAGATCAAGATTGACCTCTGGCTTTCCATCCAAGATCTTTCATATTGGACTCCCATCAACAAATCAAAACACATTTTCCTCAAAACTATTAGTATAGACAAATTGGACTCCAATGTCAGATAAAGACTTCTTACAGGTTGGAGACAATTTGTTTATAAATGGTTCTGGTCGCAAAATCTTCTCTGAAAACAAAAAATGCCAAAGCAATTGGGCCTTGATACTGTAAATTCGGAAATTTTCGTGAATAGCGTTATAAGACATATTTGCGATGTAAAAATTGGCGACCATGACATGATTTACCTTCATCTAAAAGCTACAGAATGATCTCGCTTTTCGCGAGGATTTTATTTTCACAAAACTTTGCATATGTGAAGTTTTGCGAAAATAAAACCCTTGTGAATATTTCCGAATTTACAGTATGTACCATTTGGGATGTGGGTCCTGTCATTTGTTCAAATTATGATCCTGGTTTGACATTGACCTACTTATTGGCTAGATCAAATTCGTTTATATAAATGGGAATAATCTTGAAAATGTGATTTTTCAATTATTTATGGAGCCAATATCATTACGCTTACCAGATAAGTTTAATGTAATGAGACGACTAAAGGTAAGTACCTTAGGTCAAGGTTGCCAATATTGGACTTCTCTCAATCGATTTAAAGCTGCATAGTCTGTAATTTTTGATCTTTTAATTTTTGAGCTAATGTTTTTATTTTTCAAGAACACAGTAAAAAAACTAAAATTCAGGTATACATTTTACCAATTTCGTAAATCTTAACAAATTATCAGTATCGAAACAACAGCATTTATGTTAAATTTAACTGTCTATAATTATTGGAGGGACGCAAATAATTATCGACACGAGTAAAACACACCTGTTTTATAAGATAATTCACTTTTCCGTGCAGTTTTCCGCTCTAGTGAACAGATTTATTGTGAAAACATAACTTAATTCAACTTTTACAAATGATTTAAAAAGAAAATAAAATTTTTCGAAAAATGTTCATAGTTACAGAGTATGCAGCTTTAAGCATAGAAGACACATCTATTAGCAATCGCCAACCAATTGTAAAATTTACATGGTTTTGCAAATGATTGGACAGATTGCTTATCAGTTAGCCTATAAAATATTATTATGATTATTAGCACATAGGCAGGTCCAGACCCCCTGTATAATAACAAGTGGCTGCAGCTTTCTTTAGAAATACCAGTAAGGACCCCCCTCCAGAAGCAATCAGACACCTTGTGCCCAACTGCTTCTCAAGGGAGATTCGTACATGTACGTTGATGATTGAAAAAACGTCAGGATCCACGCCCCCTTACAGAATTTTCTAGATCCGCCCCTGTAACAAGTTGATTGTAATGGTCCCATGATTATTGTATCAATATGTATTGCAAAACCCATCCGATTATATAGAGGATCTTACATGAGTGCTCATGTTTTATTGAATTTATTAAACGAGTTGGGGAAAAGAGATAAAATGCGAGGCTTGCCGAGAATTTTATCTCTTTTTCGCAACGAGTTTAATAAATTCAATAATACAAGAGCACGAATGTTAGATTCTATTTATCATATGACAAATACTTTGAAATCTGATTTCTGGCGTAAAAAAGTTATAATTTTGTCATTATGTACGCAACGTTGTTATGGGCGTCATAACGTTTCCCGTAAATCTATAAACCACTAGTAGTTTATCGATTTTATTGCATGGCGTTATTTCACTCCCAGACGCGACGTCATATGATAAAAAGGGTTAATAAAGCCTTACCTTAAACATATCTACACTGATTACAGAGATGTATATTTGGTACCAGAGACGTCCATGGGTCGATGAGGATATGAATGAATGTACACGGTCATGTTCATCTACCAATGACACGTTGAGTGATCCCATCTGTTGCTTATCACCAAACATATGGTACATGAATGCTACACATTTATGTCCTCCTGTTGACATAGACATAAATTACTGTATGGATATTGGTAAATTTTCGAAATTTGATTCTCAATTGAAATATATGACCATGTCAGGCCAAAGAATATAGCATTCCATATTTACCCTAAATATTTGGATGGCAATAATTAGAGTTTTAAGTAAAATTGAATAGTTTTATACACAGAGATGGTATCAAGTGATTTCAGCCTATTTTTTTACATGTCAAAAGAATAATGCTGTTATCTGAAATAAGGTTTATTTGGACGATATTCTAAACATTAATAATGTTTATTTGACAATATGGTGAGTCAAATATACCTTTCAGAGCTCCAACTTAATAAAGCCAATACCTCTGATACCGAAGCTGTATTTTTAGATTTGCATTTGTCAATTTCTAATGATATTGTTTCTACTAAAATTAATGATAAACGTGACGATTTTGAAATTGTCAATTTCCCATTTTTAGATGGTGATGTTCCTCGCCCTACATCTTATGGAGTCTATACCTCTCAACTCGTTAATTTTGCTAGAGCATCTACCTAAGTCACTGACTTCAACACTCGCAATAAATAGTTAACTAACAAACTTTTTAAACAAGGCTATCGGTATAATAAACTTTGCAAAAATAGTAAGTGAGTATAATCAGGAAATACTACAATCACAAACCGCAGACAACCCCATGGCACCGCGAGGAAGAGCCACTCAACAATCACAAAACACCAGGAAGACAAATTAAGCAAAGCAACCAGCTCTCTCTTCCCCATCAAGATGATTGCAATACTAGAATGGACATAAGTAACGTACAACAAAACGTAGAACAATTACAGACTCCCACAATGGAAGTAACAATAAACAAAAAGTCAACAACAACAGAACCACTGCCTTAGAACGGACAGCAGCCTAAGCCACTAGGGGGCTTAAATGCATTTTACTGGTACTACCTTTTATAAATTTTATAGACGATAATATGATTTGATATCTAAATTCCAAAATGGACTTAAATCTCTCTTGCGCCAAGGACTTTCGGAACCTGAATTCTATGGTGACTAGGTGTATAAATTGAAGAGGATTGTTGGCTCTAATAATTTTGCTGCGCAGTTCATTAAAATAATTTCCCATTATAAAAAGATTGGCTATAACATTAATGTACTGCAACAGACTGCATGCTTGGTGGTCAACCCAATCACGGTTGGCAACTTTGCTTTCCTCTTTAATTGCATGCCTGTGGGTCTGACTTAAGACTCTATTACAGTTCCGACTTACAGACTTATCTATTGATGAGATGGTAGGGGCCTGATGCTTTGGCTGTTTGTCGGGCCCACCGGGGTTTACCTGTTGGATTTCTTTTGCTCAGGTATTCAGCTTTATTTACTGTTGAGTCCTTATCTTTGCTTTATCTCCTTGTTATATCTTGATTTATATGTTCTAGGAGATGATGCATTGATAGTTAGAGGTCTTTCATGCAGACGAAATATCTATGTGTCTTGATCCACATCTAAATTAAGGGTTAGGTTGGGGCCGTGAAACCACTGTAAGACCTCCAGTAAAATATTTTACTGACCAATCCAAGGCTGTACTTCTTATGTGGATCTTTTAGGTTTTTTGTCTTGTGTTTGCTATGCCTTTGTGCGTGTCTGTTTATATGTGCCTTGTGGTAACCTGCTGGTAAAGGGCTGACCTCTTGGCTCTCGTTTGTGGTGTCTAACTGTGAGTTTGTCACTTTCCCATTGGTATCCTGGGTCAGGTGTGGTGCTTGATTGTATCGATTCCTGATCTTTGCACCCTTACTTACTTTTATACAGAGGACTGATCCTCATCGTCCTATGAACTGAATTTTGGTCCACTTTCACATTATGTCATTCAGATTAATCACAAGGATACATCTGTTATGAAAAGTGTTGGTTCAAGTCAGAATAAATGAGTTAACTTGTTGGTCAAAATACATAATGCCAATAATGCATTTGACCAATATATTACTAGAGATTTACACAAGTAATGGTTTGTAATGCAGAGGGTGAACATGCATGGGGAATTATAAAACAAATAAAATTATAAGGTGGCACTGCCATTAAATGCCTTAGATAAGAATACATATACTCAGAAAAACAATTGAAGGATATTTAGATCCCGTCCCATCTCTAACATTCAATACAATTAAAACTTTACTTAATACGAATGCATTTCACAGTTCCAGAAATCTGCAATCAAAATGGATGCTTTATTTTAGTCACGCTTAAATGATTTAAGTACAGTACATGTCCAAATGGTACAACCCTCTATACTGAAAAGTCACAAACGTTCAAAAATGATTTAAACTCATTTTAATCGTTTGTATCCCATAACGACTGGCTCCAAAATTATCGCTGGCTCTCCCTCCAAAACATGGCACCTTATTTTGAAGCTGTTGTCAGTGTTTTACTGCAAATTTGTGGTCAAATTTGCCGGAGTATGCCATATCCCTGCATTTCTGTTGACGAAGTTGTCCCATTATTAGGGGCAATGACAGATAAATTGGTGCTAACTTTTTTCTGTTGTCGGAATTAGAACATAAACAATGACCTGGTAAAGGTTGCAGCAAAAATTGAGAACGCTAAATTTTTTGCTTGTGAACTTTGGGTAGAGAGGGTCGGTACATTTGGTGTAGTACTGTATCGTAACCAAAGACCCGTGAATTTCAATTTCCATTTTGGTTAATTGCATAGTGATACTTCTATCAATGACAAAAATAATTTGTTCGAAAATTATATTCCCAAATGTTATAAGGTGAAAAGAATTTTGATATCCTTCAATTGTTTTTCTGAGTATATATAAAATCAGAAATAACCGAAAGTTATCTTAAATGTCTTGCAACAATATACAGTCACGAGTAACAAGCATATAGGGCGAATTGAAACTTTTACATTGAATGTATCTCTATAAAGTGATAAAGGATTGAGTCTTGTAGACTGAGGGTGTTCATGTTAATACACAAAGGAGTTCAGTTCTACTGATAAGGCATACATTTTCCCGTATTTACATCATAACACACTAAAATTTAAAATTGCCTTTATGTTTTAAAATTGGCATGGTTCGGCAGTAAAATAAATATACTATGCATAAAATACTCTCCAACGCAACTCGTCATTTACAAAGTGAAAGTTTACATTTTGTGCTGCTTTCCATCATTTTCTATCATTAAACTCGTACTGTTTTGACCATATTATGAGTAAATGCGTTGCTTTTATCAAAGATTAAAAGTGTTGAAATGTTATGAATAGAAGTGCTCTTTAAATCCAAAAATTGATGTCTTCTTTCTGGGCATGTGTACAGAATATGATTAAACATGGCATTAGTCATTATAACAATTGAAATTTGTGTCTTTTACATTGTTTAGATGCCCCCTAACGACCAAAGATGGCATTTGGACAATGAAATGTCACTACATATAAACACAACATATGTAAAGGGCATCCTAGGTCTAGTGGAAAACAGGGTTGTTCAAGCTGAAGGCATCAGAATTCTAACAAACCTCATGCCAGTTACAAAAATAGAAAGCAAAGATAACGATCTCAGCTCTACCCATACACTATCAGTAATATTGTGTTTATTGTCCTGATCTTCTGACTGCAATGGCAGTATTTTAAGTATTATATTCGGATTTGCACATGTTTTATTGAAATGAATTTCCTATTGCATTTCCACCATAAATCCATTATGTGGGAACAGTTCCACAAGAATGCATTTATCCTACAACTTTAATTTGCAAATCAAAAGTAGTTGATGTACTATATTTTGTTGAAAACTGCCCAATAGAACAAATGAAAGTAAAATTTATGTGATTCAATGAAACTTCAATTTAACAGTATTGCTGTGAAAACAATTAAAAGATATTTAATCTGTGGTATAAGAAAACTACCCTCTTGAATAGAATGCAGCTTTGACTTGATCATGGATGTAACATTCAATCATTGAAACGCCAGTTATATGAGGGATGATCAAAAAGTTCTCGGTCCCTTGTACTTCGGGCTCCCTGGGAATGAAATTTTGACCACTGCTTTTCAATATAATCTCCCTTCAAGGCAATGCACTTAGCCCATCTCTATTCGAGCTTTCTTATCCCTTCAAAATAGAAGGTCTTTAACTGGGCCCCAAAGTTCTCATTTACTGTCTCTATGACGCCTTCATTGCTTCCATACTATGTACCTAGAAGATGGGATTTCAGTTTTTGGAACAGATAGAAGTCAGAAGGAGCCATATCAGGAGAATTTTGGGGGTGAGTGAGGATTTCAAATCCACATTCAATCGCAGCAGTCATGGCAACTTGTGACATGTGGGCAGAGTAAGTTTCCATCCCCTCTTTCTTGGGATTTTCTGGCGTAGCGGCCTCAATTTGCCTGCATAATATGCACCATTTATCGTGCGACCTTGCTCTAGATAATCAATCATGATCACCCCTTGACTATCCCAAAATATTGAGGCCATTACTTTCCCTGCTGAAAAACACCTCCTAAATTTCTTAGGAGGAGTGAGCATGGGTGCTTCCATTGTTTGCTCTTCATGTCTGACTCTGGGTCAAAGTGTTAAACTCATGTCTCATCTTGGGTTTCAACTTGCTCAATAAAATCGCCGGGATCATCTTCACAGCGAGTCAGGAGATACTTAGAAATATTGAGCTGAGTCCTTTTCTGATCATCGATCAACAATCGTGGCACACACTTGCTGAAACCTTTGACACACCTTAGATGTTGGTTAGGATTGATTGTACAGCCCAAAACCTTATGCCCACTTTGCTGGGTATGCTTCACAGTTCTCGCCTTCTATCACACATAACCAGGATGTGCACGACCTAGACATTTTCAACAGAAGTGGCATCTTTGGGGTGGCAGGACTGTGCATTATCCTCAATGCTCTCTTTTCCACTCTTAAAACTCTTTTGCCCGCTTATCTCACTGCGCTATAAGAAGGAGACTACTTTTCAAGAGTTTCCATAAAGTCTTCATGAATTTCCTTGAGAGGCATTCTTTTCTTACAGAAGTACTAAATAGAGGCTCTGATTTCAAGTTTCTCCATTTTGCAAATGTGTCGTACCCTCCTCGCTTAAAATGCTTTATATGAGCACCCAAGCATGACTGCATGCTTTTCACACTCCCAATGTCCTTCAATTAGATCAAATGACCAACTGACAGAGATTTTAATGAAATGAATCTCAGTGAAGCTTATCAGGTCAAGAACGTTTTGATCACACCTCATTCAGCACAATGACCAAGTTTTTAATAATGCTATAATTATAAATGCTTATAATTTCCTTCACATATTTGCAGGGGAACATCAGGTGGACATTTTATTTTTTGCTGAGTGTATACCAAAGTAGACTGGCTGTCACTGATTGCTTGATTGTTCACCTATCAAAATCTGTAGGAGAATGACCTAGTAAGTCTTGGAGTGAGTCATGAGATCATCGCACACCAATCCAGGTGGAGGTAAAAATCAAGAAAAACCCTAATATTGCCCCAGCAAATACTGAGTAATTTTGCCGTTGCTAGTTCTTTGTTTTTATGCTCCCATCATTTGTTGGTTTTTTGTGGATCCTGGTTTATTAATTTAGTTCGTCTGCAAATGTTTCACTAAGAAATAGAAAACTGGTTACAAAGTAAGGGAGAATGCAAAGATCAGGAATCGGTACAATCAGGACTATAAGTACCACACCTGACCAAGGACACCACATGGGAAAGTGACAAAAACACAAAAAACATCACATACCAGAGGGCCAAGAGGATAGCCCTTTCCCAGCAGGTGACCACAATGATGCAGTGAACTGACAAGACAGCATGACAGACACGAAACACAAATAACAAACAAGTAGCCCAATGGGAAAAGATTGTTTACCTAGGAGCCGGCATAATGTTTGGAGACACCATAATTTATGAATCTCAAAAGCAGGAAACTCCCAACTTGAAACAGTGACTAGGAATTAATTCAAAGCAAAAGATATTATGCCAGTTCTGGTTATCTGCAAGTATTAAAAAGATCTGAATAAAAATGCTGAAAGTATACTTTTCAAATGCTCAAGTGCAGCTAACTCCATAGTCAGTGATGGGATCTGACCAATCCATACTTTAATATATGTCCTGATAACCAACAAGAATGGAAAAATATAATGAAAAATGAAGGCGCTGGAGTGGTCACAACATTTAACATCTATATTTTAGACGCTCAAGTGCAGCTAACATGGCTTTGGCTGATGTCCGTTCGAAGGGGGTGGTTCTGTTGTTGGTGATTAGCTGTTGATTGTTACTTCCATTGCAGATTCTGTAATTGTTCTATGTTTTGCTGTGCGTTACATTAAACATCTATATCTTAGATGCTTAAATGCAGCTAACATGGCTTTGGCTGCTGTCGGCTCATGCATTACTTTGTGTGCAATCATCTCGATGGGGAAGATTGAGCTGGTTGCTAAATGCTTTGTCTTCCTGGTGTCTGGTGTTGTGAGGCTCTTTCTCATGATACCACCAGTTTGTCTGCAGTTTGTGATTGTGGTATTTCCTGATCATACTCACTATTTATGTAGCTGGTGGTCGGTTGTGGAGGTTAATCAATTTCATTCAAGCTTATAAGGTGGCTTTGTTACATGCAAGAATGAGTAAGCTGAATTCAAAAATGAAGGTGCTAGAGTGGTCACAACATTAAACAGCTATATTTTAGACGCTGAAGTGCAGCTTACTCTTAGATGGTGGTTGGGTGTGTTGGATAATCAAACAGTCATTCAAGCTTTTATGTATGTCCTTGTTACATGCAAGGACGAGGAAGTTCCAGCCAAAAATGAAGGTGCTAGAGTGGTCACAAAAGATCTCCATTGTAAGTATACGCAGATTTTTTATGACGCTCAAGTGCAGTAACGCCTACTCCATAATAGGTGATGGGATCTTAGAGAAATTCAAATTCATCCAAGCTTTTATAGTTGACCTTCATGGCTCAGCAATGACGATCCATTCCAAAATGAAAACACTAAATTGATCACAACATTTTTCCCATAATAAGTCTATGGGGATTTCCAGACGCTCAATGGCAGTTCACTCTATGGTTCAAGGTCCGATCTTGTCGAACTTCAAGCCCATCTGAGATTTTATGGGTGTTCTTGTTACCTGCAAGAATGAAGAAGATTCAATCAAAAATGAAGGTGCTAGAGTGGTCCCATCAATATTCATTGATTTTTCTGATGCTCAAGGGCAGCTTTCTCTGAAGACAGTGATTGAATCTTGCCGAAATTCAACCTTATCCAAGTATTTATTGTTTGTCTTGTTACCTGCAAAATAAAGACGATCAATCCAAAATTGAAGTCACAAGAGTGGTCACAACATTATTCCCATTATAAATCTATGAAGTTTTTTCTAGATGCTCAAGGGCAGCTAACTCATAAGTCCCTGATCTGATCCTGCCGAATTTTGCACTCATCCAAGATTTTATAGTTGTCCTTGATACCTGAAAGAATAAAGAAGATTCAATTAAAAATGAAGGCGCTAGAGTGGTCACAAAATTATCCATCAATTTTAAAAATGCTCAAGGGGAGCTTACTCTATTATAGGTGATGGGATCTTGACGAAATTCAAACTCATTCAAGCTTTTATAGTTGTTCTTCTTATTTGCAAGAGAAGAATATCCATTTACAATTGAAAGCACTAGAGTGCCCACAACATTTCTCCCATAATAAGTCAATGTGGATTTTTCAGATGCTCAAGGGCAGCTAACTCCACAGTCCAAGGTCAGTTCTGGCCTCATTTCGAACCCATCCGAAATTTTATGGGTGTCCTTGTTGCGTTTATCAATGAAGAAGATCCAATCAAAAATGTAGGCGCTAGAGTGGTCACAACATATTATTCAGTTTTCAAGGGCAGCTCACTCCAAAGTCAGTGATAGAATCTTGCGGAAATTCAAACTCATCCAAGCTTTTATTGTCAGTCTTGTTACCTGCAAGAATCCAAAAATGAAGGCACTAGAATGGTCACAACATTTCTCCCATTATAAGTCTATGGGGATTTTTCCAGACGCTCAAGGCAGCTAACTCATAAGTCCCTGATCAGATCCTGCTGAATTTCAAACCAATCCAGATTTTATGGTTGTCCTTGGTACCTGCAAGAATAAAGATGTACTAGTCAAATATGAGGGAGCAAGAGTGGTCACAAGACTTTCCCCTTCTTAACCCTAATGGAACTATCTGTTGCCATGGAAACCAGAGTTCTGATCTGATCTATCCCAAAATCTAATGCAGCCGATTATCCTCCAGATGAAATTTGATCTTGGTACACCAGTTGGTCTCAGAGATATTCATGTTTGAAAGTATGGAAGCATGGATGGATGGACGCTGGCTCCTGTCCCATCTTATAAGCTCACTGGGAGACTCTGGCTCAGGTTGAGCAAAAAGATCCACAAAAGAAGCAACACCTTGAAACAGTCAGTAAAAAATTACTGGAGGGCTTAAACATGTTTGTCGGTACCAACCTCACCTTTATTTTTGATGTGGATCGAGACAAATAGATGTTTGGTTTGCATCAAAGATCCCCAACTTATCAATGTATCATCTCCTAGTAAATACAAATCGAGATATAAAAAGGAGATTAAACAAAGACAAGGACTCGATAGTAAACAACTGAATACTGGAGCAAAAGAAGGCTTATTAGGTTATTGTGTGTTTGTGTATTTGATTTGATGGTGCACACGTGTGTCTGTATTGTAATTTTTCTTCCTATTGATGTCAATGGTTGGTCTGTAACCTGTGTTTGCATTATTTGGTCTCATTCGCATCTTTTTTAAATCACCTAGGTCTGATTATTCTTTGTGTGTGCTGTTTGAACAGCTAGGAATCTAAATGCTTATCACTTGGCATATATATCGAGTTATCAGCCACCCCTAATATTAACTGAATTGTTTCAACATAACCTAATAAACGTTTCCTATCTCACGTCATGATACCTTCATCAGGTCATGATGATGTTGCACTTTTTGAATGACGTCGCTAATGACGCTGAATCAACACAAAAATAAAAAAAATACGTCACAATCTCTAGTTTGAAGAGTGTTCAACAATGGGTAAACTGATAAATAGAATACCAGGTTCGCGTCTTTTAAAATCAAGTTTACCAGGCTCGGCTTTGAGAACGCATGTTGAATCGCTCGGCAAGCCTCGCGATGTCAACATGCATTCTCAAAGCCTTGCCTGGTAAACTTGATACCAAAAGACACTCACCTAGTATTCTCTATTTATAGGTCTGTTTCTTACTCAAGTATTGGCTTTTACCTGTGATGTATGGTGTTGCTAAACTTGCCACATCAAACTGTTTGGCAGGCTCAGTTGTTTCAACATAGAGGTAGAAACCATTTGAGGATGCGTCTGCAGAAGGACCTGTGAATTGTGATTCTGTTTTGCCCTTGAATGAAAAAAAGGACATGTCAATGTGTATGTAGAACATTTGGCCTGAAAAACAAAGATACATCCCCACTTGTTCATTCTATTTAAGGGATTGTAAATATCAATGAGCATGATTAGATGATGTTGGTACTTGTGGCATAAAAGGCCATTAAAATGCTCAGATTAACCAGTGTATCTCACCTTCTCAACACAACATAGCCTATGCAGGTAGATAAAGGTTCTAGCATAAAGAAATTAATGGGTCAACACATAAGATTTTGGTACTTATCACATATATGCAGAAGTGCGTGAGAATTTACTACTCGCCAATGCAATAAGTGCAAATATCTCGTACAGTGGCCCATAGCATATTGATTTTACAATGACAACAACTATGCTATGGGTTCTATTATCACATTTGCTGACCAAAATTTTATCCAATGTGATTGCTTATTTCTTTCTGTGTTTCTGTGAATGATTTTATGTTATATAAGTGATTCTTGTTAGATTGTGACTGGCATAGTACCTACATACATTTGCTCTCTGACTCCTGGTGGCTTATAGCGCAAAAATAGGACTTGTCATTGAGAAATGAGGAGAAGGCTTTTTGTAAATAATCAATGTACGTTTTAGGCTAAAGAATAAGATAACTTTTACTTGATTAAATACACTAGGTTATCTTTTTGAAAATCAGGGCACTGCCTTAAACAATTTCTTTTTGGATCAATGTATTTGCATAATGTCCTTCTTATAAATCTACATGATTAGAAGAATTATTTCTGTTAAAGTGTTTAAAATCTAGTTTTGGTCAGATTTTCAAAAATCCAGTAGCATTGTTCTATGCCCATGGTGGCCACATAAGGTAAAAAAACATATCTGCTCTTTCAAGGTCGTCTTCATGTAGTGTTCATAACTGCCAGAAGTGTTTCTATATTTAACACGTTTAATAGGAAATAAGTATTTCAGGTTGCCTAGAAGTACATTGCATAGAAGGTGTCATTAAAAGCACATGGTGATCATTGAGAAGGTCTAAGTTACAAATGCTTACTTTATTTACTTCTTGCTGGTGTATGCTAAAACAACTTCCAGATATTTTCTGTATTTGAAGTTAATGCTAATAATTTCACAATTCACATTGACAACATAATATGTTTACCACAAGGACACAGAATAATCATTATCAAACTATATAATCATATTCTATGTATAGAGATACTTTTATAAGGCTGTCACATTTTAATGATAATATTGAAAAACAAACCTGATGTCGTACCCAGTCCACATCATTAACATCGTCATTTTGAAATACACACCAGCCTCCATTGTCAAGTATATCATCAAAGCTGCAGTAGACATCACCTGAACGTACAAAATGGCATTTGGCAGTTTGTGGTTTAATGGAATAGTTGCTTACTTATGTATTGAGTATAATGTAATATTATATTGCACTAACCTTTTGTATACTGGAAACCCCAAAACGGGTCATTTGGCAAACAGTGAAGACTTTAATGAAATGCAGCATTGTGCTGCATTTAACCAGGGTATGAACTATTTGCTAAGATAATAACAACATTCAAAGTTATAAATGCATCATAATTGAGATAATTCTACCTGTGACCCCTTAAAGTGCAAAATGGACCCATCCATACTTATTGTGTCAACATGTATGAAAACATCCATCAGAATACCCAGAGTTAAGGTGTTGTCTAGACACACAAAATATCAAGGCAAATGTGGCCACTGTATCTGGGTTTGTGTACTTAAGATACTTACTTACATAACTACAGTCTACTCCTATAAAATGCTTAGGACACATAGCAACTCCATCCGATAGGTCAATTACGTAAGCAGCAATTTTATTATCCTCCTCCAGCTTATCACTGCATTCACCATTGGTTAGATGAACTGAATCAATTGCTGTGTCTGACCTCCATCCAGTACCACGTATAGCAGTTATTTCAATCTGAAAAAATCACAAAAGACAACCATTTCACCATATCTCTATTAATTTCTGGTTCCTTGTTTACAGGTTGTCAATATTGAAAAACAGGTAAGATAGGCATACCCCTGTATTGGGGGCGAGACATCCTGGCATCCTGTGTTAGTTTTGATAAAATGGTGGCGGATTATTTTTTTACATAATATAATAGATCCAGCCTGATAAGGATTAAGCGCAAATCTTTCATGAGCTGACCTGAATAAATATTAAACCTGCAAACCACTCATAAACAGATGTGCTATCTTAAGCCTTGACGGACATGGTTTTGAATGTTGTATTTTAGCTCTGGCTGTAAGTATGTACACAATTTGCTTTGATTCTTCTTGATTTTAAGGCTGGCGTAATTAAACTTATTTTCATGCTCAGCTCTTGGCCATGGTAATCTTGAAATATCGAAAAACAAGCCAATGGAGTGATTTGCCTGCTCAGATCAGGGACAGTATTATTTTACACATTTCTGGTAAGTGTAACAGCACAAAGGAACGACCAAGAACATTAAAAAAAAGAATTTATTAAACATATTGCCAGGTCATTTTTGAAGTTTGCCTGAAGTGCATCCTGAGTCCAATTTCTCTATTCCATAGAATGGTATTTATCAGACACCCCTAATATTAACTGAATTCTTTAAACATAACCTAATAAACGTTTCCTATCTCACGGCATGTTACCTTTATCAGGTCATGATGACGTTGCACTTTTTGAATGACGTCGCTAATGACGCTAAATCAACACAAAAATAAAAAAAAATACGTCATAATCGCTTGTTTGAAGAGTGTTCAACAATGGGTAAACTGATAAATAGAATACCAGGTTTGCGTCTTTTGATATCAAGTTTACCAGGCTCGGCTTTGAGAACGCATGATGAATCATTCGGCTAGCCTCCCGATGTCAACATGCGTTCTCAAAGCCTTGCCTGGTAAACTTGATATCAAAAGACACTCACCTAGTATTCTCTATTTAACGGATACCAGTGATTAGGAAATTTGGAACATTGTGTTTATATTGTAGAACATTCAGTGTTTTGTTGGTTCACTTGCCCCTATGTGATTCCCTGCAATAATGATTTTCCATTTTAATGAGAAGCATAGGCAAATCCATATAATTTCGTCGGGGATGGAGGGCGGGTGGTGGGAGGGGGCTTTTAGTCATCTACCTATTTCCGTATTTCACAGAGGGCTGTACACTCCTCCTTCAAGAAACAATTTGACCCAATGAATCTTGAGGGTATCTTACCAGTATTTCTAAGGTAACATTTATAGCCACTTATGATTTTCTAGTGGGGTCCAGAACCCATGTCCCCCATCAGGATCAGCCAATGAGAAGGACAGGGATCTATATTGGCCCTACCTCTTAATTTGTTTACAGTTTTAATAACGAAATTGTTCACTATTCTGTTAGAAGCGATATATTTACATTGTATTATTAAGTTATAATACTTTGAAATTTCTACCAACCAAAAGTAAGAGAGTATGACCAGAAAATGCCACAATCACACACCGCAGACTAACCTAAGGCACCATGAGGAAGCAACAAATAACACTAACAGCCATATGATAGCAGGAAGACAATTAAAGTTAAGCAACTGACTCTCTTCTCATTGAGATGATTGCAAAACTAAAATGCCACTTAGTACTACATAACAGAACAAGGACCAGAAAATGCCACAATCACACACCGCAGACTAACCTAAGGCACCATGAGGAAGCAACAAATAACACTAACAGCCATATGATAGCAGGAAGACAATTAAAGTTAAGCAACTGACTCTCTTCTCATTGAGATGATTGCAAAACTAAAATGCCACTTAGTACAACATAACAGAACAAGGACCAAACACACACACACACACACACACACACACACACACACACACACACACACACACACACACACACACACACACACACACACACACACAAACATTGGTAGCAACAATAAATCAAAATCAACATTGTACATGTATTAGATAACAGACCATTTCAATGAGATAAGCAAAACTAGAAAGAGGTATTCTATTTGTCATGAATAGAAACATTTTAGGACAGGCTCTCTACTACAAGTTATATGGAAGGTTTTGTTATAAAAATGACATACAGACTTCGTGGACTGATACAAATTTCAGACAAATGACCAATTAAAATTGGTTTGTGCTAATGCTCTGTAGCAGTTTCTGGTCAAGTCACATGCCAGAAATATCTTCTAGAATTACATTTACAATGCAAATTTGTGCAACTAACTCTGACATGTGGCTTAGACCATCAATTTTAAATCATATGAGCCAGTACATGAGATTTGGGTATATCACATCGACAAGCAGCTTGTCTTAGACGAGACTGTGCATCTGTGAAGTCTCTCCAATTCCTTTGTTGCTCAAATATACAAAGTAGGAACGTAGAAAAAGGCCCAGGCTCAGGGGAAGATTTATGTTAGCTGCACATGCATGCTGTAAGAGTACTGGTCCCATACTTTAGTAGAGATTGATCATAAAATATTCTTATACTGTCATTCTCCTCCCTTCCGCTGAATCATTCAAGAAGGGTTGTTGTCAGTTACAAGCAAAAGTATGTGCACGAAGTACTGGTTAGCTGCTTGTTCAAGCTTGCCCAGGAAAAAAGTGTGGTTAGGTGAACCGACCGTCCAACCATGACCTTAGGTGTTGACTTGGGACATTAAGCAACAAAACAAACAAAACATGCTGTAAGAGTGACTTATGACATATGGGATAAGTACCGAAATCTCATGTGCTGGCCCACATGGTCCAACCAATACACATTATCCCATTTAAGCCAAATAGAATTTCCCACTTTTTTTATTTGGACCAGTCCATTTCCATTTTAAGGTTTGTTGGGTGGTATTTTTCATTTTTAATCAAATGTTAATAGAACATTCTGTAAGTAAACAGTTGAGACCCTGATCAGACGCCACATTTTGTGGCGTCTGATTGGGATCTGCACCGTTTGCCTATGTCCCACTAAAAGGACCCTGGACTTATTTTGGTTAAAGAAGAATTTATTGATTGGCTTTTAATGTTCATGTGTGGATCATATGTTGCCTACTATAAAGTTTTCACTGGTTTTAATAGCTATATCAGCTCTTTTCCAGCTGTTTCCATGGTCTCCCACTTGTATCCAATCCCGTTTCTTGTCTCCTGCTGTGACGGTAACCATGAGTTTACCAATATGAGCACCGTACATATGATAAAAGAAGGAGAAACATTTCACACCACCTATAAAGATATCAAAGCAGTAGGCATACATTGCATCAATTTTTAACAATACTTTCTTGAAAGGCCCAATCATATTCTTCACATCTAGCTTATTATGATAAGGTTTGAACAGTCTGTTATCTATTATATGACGTCAGGTCTGGGAGTGATATAAGATCATATAACATCATGTATTAAATTTGATAAACCTATAGTGGTTTACATATTTAGTAACGTTATTGAATGTCGGTCATAACGTAGAGTATATATGGCAAACCCTTCAAACTGGTTACCAAAACTTCATAAAAATCATATAAATCATACTTTATTGCTTATTCTAGCTCATGTTCTACTACTGAGCTGTCAATACTTTTGACCTCTTGCCTTACTTCTATTAAAAACCATGTTGTAAAATATTTTGAAAAAGTTTATGTGAGAAATAGTTAAAATCTAATTTGGTCCATTATAATTCAGGCAATGTTGCTAATAAATCAAGATCTAAATGTTTTCTAGCATCTAGTGTGTCTTAGTAACATATGATTTCTCGACTCTCTATACGACATTGCCTCATAGTCTATAGTGTTTCCAGAACTTTAGTGACCCCGTTTTTTGCTAATTATTCTTTAATAGTGATTTTAATTGAAAAATAAATTAGAGAAATGAATTTAGATACAGACCGCGTAATTGAATTAATTTTTTCCACATAAATGTGAGTTTTTGTATAGGCTGGGATTAGATGGAATGTTGGTGTGTTTTTGCCGCTCCTCTTTGAATTAGTCCCCAAGTGAACCTTACGATATAAATAAAACATGGCTTATACGGGTCAGTGGAGGTAATTCGTCAGTCCTACAGATAAGAGTGCGTAACAGAAAATTATTTTTCCTATTTCTCAACCAAAAATATTCGAAAAAAATATTTGGTGTGTACTCAAAACAACCGTCTCGATGATACGGTTCTTTTGAGCACCCAAAACACGTGTTTAAACTGATGAAGACAGTCGCTGCTTCACGCTAAAATTGCTTAACTGCATTAGGCTATGATTCGCTGCAAGCTTATACTGACTTGCAAACTTCAATGTCCATTTAAAACCAATGCATTGAAATGGCCTGTGTTAAAAAGTGATTTAAGTAATAGTGTTGTCTAAACCTGGGTTGTTGTTGTTCTCTGCTGAATTTTCTTTCGAGATAATTATTTTCTAAAAATATGTCTTTCAGGAATACAAGTAGGTTTTCAAACAGTATGGATCCAGATAATGCCCAACATTTTAGCCTGAACTTGGCTTCGGCTGTTGACAAAGTTTATCAGCGAAATATCTTAAGCAGACAAATATTTGATGCTCTTGAAGTTTAATGTATATCCCCGATTCGCTATTTCTTGTCAACTCTCTAATTTGCTTGAATTGTCGTCATAAACTCTTTACTTACTAGTGTCGTCTGCTGATAACCTTTGCAAACAATTTAGACCCAGATCAGACCCGACGGGCATGATCTGGATCCAAACTGCTTGGCACTCTACTGATATTACCGAAAAAAGAATCTAGAAAAAAAAAAACAAAAAAAAAATGATTTTGAAAAAAAAAATTAGCAGACGACAAAAACATGGCAAATTACCTCGTAGGCAAAAAGAGTTGATGAATTGAAATGGAAGGTGCTACATGTACATGCAGGTTAAATGCTTAAGGCTTTCAATACGGCACGGTCTAGGACCCATATAAACTTTTACAATTGCGTGTGTGTGTGTCAAAGTGATGACGAGTGAGGTTTGCTGAATAGATTTTCGTTGAATCAGCGGATATAGATATTCCTGTAGGCTAATATATATCATCATAGCAATGCAAATATACCACGTGTATCTATAGGGGTACACATGGGTATATTTATAGGGAAAAACAACTAAGTTATTCTTTTGTACAGGGGATTTGGGCTTCATTTATAAATAAGGGCGTCTCCCAAAAATAAGTTTTAGTTACGCGGTGTGCATTTAAATCCACATGCTAAGTGCCGTTCTTCAAGGTTCAATTTAAAGCTGTTTAAATACAGAAAAACGGGGGTCACTTAAACTCTGGAAACATATTAATAAAAACTTTACTGCATTAATTGAACAAACTTTTAATAGAGAGGGCTCTATAAATTGTCTTGTAACGAGAACACACTTTTTTGCACTTCTAAACAACCAATTTTTAGAATGATTTAATTTATGGTCATGTCAGAGGGTTGACAACGCTCTCCATTATCTTTTGGATAACATATCTATTAGGTTTTATTCTAAACTGTAGTGACAAATTGTTGGTATTCCTATCAGTACTTATTGGTACTTGTTGCAGATTTGTTTTTGTTTTGTTATGAGAGAGACTTTGTGCTGTCTTGTTTGACAAGAATCAGGCTGATGTTATTGAAGCGTTCAACTCCTCTCTCCAAGATATCTGGGTAAATTACTGAACAAAAGGTAAGTCAGATACACCCAACTGAACTTCAGTTAAATATAGCATATTCGTCTGATACTTAAGCCCCCTCTTTAGACTTTTGGCAAATATTTGGTACCAGTAAAATGCATTCAAGCCCCCCAGTGGCTTAGGCTGATGTCCGTTCTAAGGCGGTGGTTCTGTTCTTGTTGGTGCATTGTTTTATGTACCTTCCATTGCTTGTGGTTGTTCTGTGTTTGGTCTTTTTTGTATGCATTATTTTGTGTCCTTTCTAGCTTTGCAATCATCTTGCGGGATAGAGAGCTGATTGCTTTGCTTTAATTGTCTTCCTGATGTCTTGCTTCTGTTATTGTTCTGTGGTTCTTCCACATGGTGCCCTGGGTTGGTCTAAGTGTGTGATTGTGGTATTTCCTGATCATACTCACTTACTTTTCGACGTGTATATAACTAATGGCATAGTTTCTTCTAAATTTTACAATAAATGTGATGATTTTAATTTTGAAATATTTGATTTACCATATCAGGATGGGGATTTTCCTCCCCCTCCTTCGTATGGTGTATATATTTCGCAGGCAATTTCTTTTGCTAGGGTATGTTCAAATGTGATTTAAATAACAGAATCCATTTTTTGACTGGTAAGTTGCTGAAACAGGGCTATCGATACCATAAACTTTGTAAAACATTTCTAAATTTTGGATGTTTAAAAGCAACCTTCTAGTGAGTCGTTTCTTTTAAGAACTCAAGTTATTTGTTTGAAAAAAAAATCAATATAATTGTTATTCAATACATCCTATTGTCTGAACCCAATGTCTTTAATTTTAATTTTCCTCGTACTTTGAATTCTCAAAGTTTGAACATTTAGTATTCTATTGTATTCTTTCAAACCATTTCAGTACCTTCCTACCTAATATTTCTGCACTTCTCAAAACGGCTCTGTCTCCTGTCTTGACATAGGATGCCTCAAGGTAAAGATAGGTTCCTGATCCACCAACGTCGTCCTCTGGGCCTGTGTTAGAGGAGGTAGTTTTACCCTGTAGATTAAGAGATTACTATTATCCCTTGTTGTACTAATGCATATTGATATGATAAGAATGAAATTGTCAAATATATTTATCTTTAAGGGGTCAAAGGTTAGCATTACCTATTAATGATGTATTTAAGAATTAGGTGCATCAAGGGGCTTATTTGGCCACCTAGCTCTGAAGCCAAATACTGAAAATTACTTTTCTCCAATTTCAACTGATTGTTTTATTAGAATAATAACCCAAGTTTAAAAATCTTGTATTTATTTAACTTTTACAGTTGCTATAGTAACCGAAAATGGCCACCAAAAACAGGCTTAAGATAGGGAAATTGCCGTTTTGGACCCAAGTTGGACTTAATAGTCCGGTAGAAAACCAGAATGACCTGGAACTTGATTTTAAAGTTTTTTCTTTGTTGATTCTTGTTGTTGAGGCATTGTAATTGATGAATCCAACTGATGCCACTCTGGCATCATTGAGCGTTTTAAAATATTCAAGATGGCGTCCAAGATGGCCATCAGTTAGGCTCCTAAGACCTATATGACCAATATACTCAATCAAAAGCATTTTAATTTTGACTTTTTATGGATGTTTCAGAGACTAAATGTTACAACCAATTAAAATGGAAAATTGTTTTGATTCAGAAGGTTGAAATATTAAAGATGACGTCCAAGATGGCTCGTCAGTTAGTCATCTAAGACCTATATGACTGACATATTCGATAAAACACTTTAATTTTGACTTATGGGGATGTTTAGAGGCTAAATGATACAAATGATCAAATTAGAACATAGTTTTGATTCAGAACGTTGAAATTCAAAGATGGCGTCCAAGATGGCTGTCAGTTAGGTTCCTAAGACCTAACTCACTAAAAAACTCGATATAAAGCATTTTAATTTTGACTTTTTATCGATGTTTAGAGGCCTAATAATACAAAAGATTAAAATAAAAAATTCACAGGTTTGATTCACAAGGTTGAAATAGTGAAGCCGGTGTCCAAGATGGCCGCCATTAAAAGCTTAATTCAACCTGAAATCAAATTTGCAGGTAGTATCTATTTCTGATAGTTTTTGGTGTATGTGGAGAATTTGACTGGCATGCTATTGTTGTTTTTCAGCGTTGTAAAATATTTAAGATGATGATTAAGATGGCAGCAACAACAGGGTGGGGAATCACATGGTTTTTGCTATGATGCACTCTTATTTTTCGTAATGGTAATGTTTTTGTATTTGTTCTGGGAATCATATTCATCATTCCATGCACCGTGCACTTGCGAGACCACTTTTGACCTAATATGATAATACCATAATATATTATTCTCATAAAAATCCTACTTTTGGAAAGCATTCCTTCAAAAATGAAGTGATAAATGCCAGAGTATACTGAACGGACGATATCACTTAAAACTTTGTGACAGAGTGTTTGATCGAAGTATAAACCTTTTTTGAATCAATGTGCAGAAAAAGTCAGCTGAATTGATGGCTAAATTTTACAAAAAAAACTTATGGAGTGTAGTGTAAAAACACAAAAAAACAACCCCTGAGCAAGGTATCTGCATGCTGCAGATGTTTGTTACCATTTTGACTGCTGGTTGGTACAGGCCTGCTTGCCCGGTGCAATTGTAACAACCATTATTACTTTTCTGGTCTGTTGCAAGTGCATTAGACAGCACAGATGGTTGGATATTGCTATAACAAATATGTATGCTGGTCTGGTGCCACTGTATCATGCTTGCATGCTTGTAGGCACATGTTCACAGAATGATATGACTGCTAATTGATGCAATTGTTAAAGACATAGGAAATGGCAGGGTGCACTTTTTACAGACAAGGCTGATGGTCAGGTGCAAATGTAATATGCATGGATGCTGATAATATGAAACTGTATCAGACGTGCATGCTGCTAGTATGCGTCTTATAAAGTCATAGCTACTAGTCCTGTGCAACTGTAAAATACATGCATGATGGTCTGGTGCAATTGTGCTTACCAGCCTGTTAGTTGGGTACTAGCATAGAGACATATCCTCGCGTCTGAGGCAAGTGTAACAAATATACCTGTTGGTTCAGCCACACAACTACAGATGTGTTTGTTAGTCAGTCACAACTAATTCAAACATATCTGCTAATAGATGCAACTCTAGACTAACAGACATGCATGCTGGTCGAGTTTAACTGTAACCAACATGCCAGGTGGTCGGGTGCTACTACAAGAAATAGCCTGTTCAGGTTCAAAAAAAGTAAGTCAGTATGATCAGGAAATACCACAATCACAAACTGCAGACAACCGCGTGGCACCACGAGGAAGAGCCGCTCAACCATCACAAGACACCAGGAAGACAAATTAAGCAAAGCAATCAACTCTCTCTTCCCCATCAAGATGATTGCAATACTAGAATGGACATAAATTAATGTACAACAAAACATAGAACAATTACAGACTCCCGCAATGGGAGTAACAATCAACAAAAAATTAACAACAACAGAACCACCAAAGCAACGTTTAAAAATGGGTACTGCAACATGCCTGCTAGTCTCGTGAAGCTGTTACAGACATAACTGCTAGGTTTCAGACATGTATTCTGGTCCAGTACCACATAATCAAACATGCGCAATGGTAAACATGTCTGCTGACCATGTGGCAATGATGCCTGAGCTGCTGGTTGAGAGAAAGTAGAACATACATGCACACTAGCCAAATGTAACTCGAACAGACATGCCCGCTGATCCAGTGGAACAGTAACCAGCATTCATGTTAGTTGTGTGCAATTGTAACATACATTATTACTGGTGCAATGTAACTAACACGCATGGCTACTGGCCCAGTCTCGTTCAAAGGCATGTTTGCTTGTTTAGTACTGCATTATTCAACACGCATGATGTTAAGGATGTCGGATATGATGAGCTGGTGGCATTACGTGAAACTTCAATAGATATGCCTGTTGGCTTGGTAGTATTCAATCAAACATGTCTGCTGATCCATTGGAAATCAAAGAGAAAAGCTACTTGATCGATGCCCCTCCATCAGACATGCCAACTAGCAATGTGGAACTTTAACAGCCAAGACTGCTTCATTGTCATTACAACATGCATGCCGTGTATAGAGTTGCTATATCGCTGCAGCTGCAACATATATATAGTAAGTCAGTATGATCAGGAAATACCACAATCACAAACTGCAGACAACCCCGTGGAACCGCGAGGAAGAGACGCTCAACCATCACGAGACACCAGGAAGACAAATTAAGCAAAGCAATCAGCTCTCTCTTCCCAGTCAAGATGATTGCAATACTAGAATGGACGTAAATTAACGAACAACAAAACATAGAACAATTACAGACTCCCACAATGGGAGTAACAATAAACAAAAAATCAACAACAACAGAACCACCGCCTTAGAACGGACAGCAGCCTAAGCCACCGGGGGGCTTTAATGCATTTTACTGGTACCAAATCTTCGCCCTAGATTCTGCTGTTGTTGCCTGCTGGCCTAGTGTTCTGTCACCAACACCGCTGCTGGTCAAATATGCCTACTGATTGAGTGCTGCTGCAAGACGAATGCTAGCTGGACAGTGGCCACTCAATCAGCATGCCTGCTGACCTTTTGTCATTCAATATTGCATGTCTGCTGGCGAAGTGCTTCTCTATCTGCTATACCTGCTGGTATGGTATCTCACTATTAGCCGTGCCTGCTGGTATGGTGTCTCACTATCAGCGGTGCCTGCTGGCGTGGTGCTTCATTATAGGTCATGCCTTTTGGTTTGGTACCTCACTATCAGCCATGCCTGTTGGTATTGTGCCTCACTGTAGGCCATGCCTTCTGGGGAGGTGCCTCACTGTAGGTCATGTCTCCTGGTGTGTTGCCTAACTATAGGCCATGCCTGTTGGCGTGGTACCTCACTATAGGCCATGCCTGCCAGTCCGTTGTGCACCTCATCCTACATTTTGACTAGTTGAGTGCAGAGGGAAGAGGGGTGGCTACAAGTCTGGTGCTACTCTTACATAGGTGCCATTACGTCAGACATGTCTGCTGATCCGGTGCCACTCTCAGATATGCCTGCTTGTACAGCGCAACTCTATCAGACATGCATGCTGGGTTCATTTATCCAGAAACATGCGTGAGAAGTGCTTCTCCATCGGACAAGAAATTTGGTATGTTACAAATACACCAGACATGCATACAGGTAAGGTGCGGCTCCCACGGGATTGTTTAACTTATCCGCTATCAGCCTGGACGACATCTTGAATATATCAAATTCTGAGTGATGCATCATCTGCATCACTGGGATGTTACAATGTTGATGTCTGTAACTCAAGAATCCGTAAAATCAGCATTTTGCATGCAATTCCCTGGAGTTTGCCAGTCTCAGGGAAAATTTTCTTATATTCTTGTAATAAACTGCCATTTTGGCGGCCATTTTGTCTGTATTCTTCTTTTCCATATCACGCAGTTTTTTCACTAATAATTGGCCTCCATCTTGGACGCCATCTTGGATATATCGAAATGCTCAATGATGCCAAAGTGGCATCACTCGGATCTTTCAAGGTCAATATATGCACTACCAGAATCAACAAAGAAAAAAGTTTAAAATCAAGTTCCAGGTCTTCCTAAAATTTGCCCAAATTCTGCTGGACTATAAATTTCTCTTGCGCCAAGGACTTTCGGAACCTGATTTCTATGGTGATTTGGTGTATAAATTGAAGAAGATTTTTGGCTCAAATAATTTATCAGCGCAGTTCATTAAAATAATTTCCCATTATAAAAAAGATTGGCTATAACATTAATGTATTGCAACAGACTGCATGCTTGGTAGTCAACCCAATCACGGTTGGCAACTTTGCTTTCCTCTTTTATTGCATGCTGGTGGGTCGGACTTCAGACTCTATGATGGTTCCGACTTAAAGACTTATCTATTGATGAGATGGTAGGGGCCTGATGCTTTGGCTGTTTGTAGGGCCCACCCGGGTTTACCTGTTGGAATCCTTTGCTCCGGTATTCAGTTTAATTTACTGTTGAGTCCTTATCCTTGCTTTATCTCCTTGTTATATCTTGATTTATATGTTTTAGGAGAAGATGCATTGATAAGTTAGGGGTCTTTCATGCAAACCAAATATCTATGTGTCTTAATCCACATCTGAATTAAGGGTGAGGTTGGCGCCGTTTAACCGGTTTAAGCCCTCCAGTAAAATATTTTACTGACCATTCCAAGGCGGTACTTCTTTTGTGAATCTTTTATGTTTTTGTTCTGTCTATAGTTTGCTATGTCTTTGTGCGTGTCTGTTTATATGTGCTTTGAGGTCACCTGCTGGGAAAGGGCTGACCTCTTGGCTCTCGTTTGTGGTGTCTACTGTGAGTTTGTCACATTCCCATTGGTATCTTGGGTCAGGTGTGGTACTTGATTGTATCGATTCCTGATCTTTGCACCCTTACTTACTTTTAGAAGACCAATTATTTAAGAATTAGCTGCCAGCACAGCTAAATGACCAAAAAACCCTATTTTGCCCTGATCATTCTTATCATCTGTTAAAATATTCTTTTGGTATTTGTTCTATGTTAATTTCTCTGTAGAAAGTCTCAAATTTGTTTCAAATGACCATTTTCATATTTTCAGCCTATTTTGGCGACCATTTTTGTAACCATAGCAACGGTAAAGCTCAAAGTGATGCCCAACTTTTACACATGGGATATTGTTCTAATAAAGTATTAAGAAGAAATTGGTGAAATGCAACGTTTATTTTTTGGCCTCAAAGGTTAGATGGGTCGAAATACCCCCTTAGTGAACTTAGCTCTTTCTGTCCCTGACTTTCCTTGGTAAACTGTGCAAACACTAACAAAATTCCACGTTATGCAGCACTTCGTCTCGGTCGCCAGTGTTTCCCAAAGTCAGTGTTTACTGTTATACAATATAAAAAGTGTTAATGGATCATGTTCTTTTACTAAAAAACAAATTACAAGGATATGCGGGCAATAAAGACTGGCTTGTAAAGTACATATTTTTTTTAAAATTCCAAGTTGGCAAACCTCGTTGAACCATCCTTCAATCAACGTCAATACCAGAAAATAGAATATATCAGCCACCTACTGATAGATCCAAGTATTTAAGGGGGATCAGTTACTGAATCACAAGTCATTACGTTGCCACACTTTAAACATATGTTATTCTAATTTATTGCATAAAATACCGTGTCATATGCTATTTACAGACATGTTTTATTCAACACGAGCCCAAGTATTAACAAGGCAATTGGCATGCTGTTATGAGTATGCCCCCTGGGAATGTCACAAAGTTGGCGTCATCAACAGTAACGGGTTAGAACAGAACATAATTTAGTGATGTTGGGATAATATATAAGCCTTTGCTCTGTAAGTGGCTTTTTAAAGCATACATGTCTTTCATAATTTTGCGAACTGTTATAGGGACTACAAACAATCGAAGCATTTTTCCAATGTTTTCAAGCAACAGAATGAATAAGTAATAAAAGCAATCCAAGAATATTATTTTTACATCAACTTTGCCGGGCCCCAATAAAAGCAATAAAGTTGGAGTGAGAGGGAACGTCCTCATATACAGTTTGGAGCAGACTTAATCTCAAAAGTTGTTGCTTTTAGAAACAGTGTCTTTGTTAGGTCCATACACGTGAAATATCCTAAAGACCCATTTTCTCAAAATGCCACCTACTTATCAGTGGGCCCTAGCTTGATCCCCAGCTTCTCATTTCGTTGGGTCAAACGTTAAGCTGTGGCCACGTCTCAATATGACCTTAGCTGTTTGAGAGATGTTAAACACAAACACACCATAATGTGACTAGAAATATGACATTCAGAATTTCTTGTCCAATTCCATTGAATCAAATCTCGGACGTACACCAACAGTCTACTTTGATCACATGGTATTTAATGTCAGAGAAACCATGCAAGGACAATAAAAAGTTTGATTGCAGATGGTTACAACAAGCTGCAATAAATGTTGCAGAAAGGAAGATGCTATAACAATATGTTATGAAACTAAACTGTTAACTTTATTTAACCAATCAATAAAAAGCTTTGTGTTGCCAGAATAAACGACTTCAATTAGGCTGGCTGCACATGCTAACTAACTAAATTTTCTTGTGTCTTTTCAGGCAACCAAACACTGAGTTTTTTTTACATAATACTGCTCCTTATATACATCAAAGCCCTGGAAAAAAGAGTTTCGAATGAAACATAGGATTAAAAGAATAACTAGAGGACCTGAAGGTCCTGAAGCGCTCACCTGATCTCCTTAATTATGTTAAAATTGGTCAAGGTCAACTACGGCTTATAAAAAAACATATTTTGTTTTACCATATATGGGATTCGTGGCCATTTTGGTCACGTGACCTAAAACAATCTAATGAATACTCCATCAAACAGCCCAGTGATTTCTGAGAAAAGATGTTTAGATAGGTATGTGGCAGACCAAATGAGTTGCCTTTGATAAAAGGTCACAGGTCAGCTTGACATTTTTTACTTATAAAAAACCATTGTCTCATTAGGTTTAACATTTCGTGCAAGTATTATGATTTCGGCTTAAACTGTTATAGAAAAATGAACCCATATAATTCATAAATGCATAAGGAACCAAATTTGACCTTGTCATAAATTAGGTCAAGGTCAACCTAGATTTATCATTTGAGCAAACCTGGTAGGGCCCATGTCCCCAATACTACATACCAATTCCCAAGGCCATTGGCCTTTTGGTTCCAGAGAATAAGATATTTTAAGGTGTTTACTATATATAAGTGTGGTAGCCATCTTGGTCATGTGACCAGAACAATTTGTAAAAATTTGGCTAACCTATCATAAGAAGTCTTCATATAAACTTTGAGTTGAATTGACCTGGTGGTTTCTGAGAAAACAATGCTTTAATATGTTGATGGGACTCCAGTGGGAGATATTGGCTGAAAAATCAAAGGTCAACCTTGACCTTTGAAACTTATTTATAGCTATTGTTTCATCAGGTGAGAATAATTACTTTGGCTTCAACAGTTTTCAAAAACTCAACTTTTCAAAAAATTTCCCATTAAAATGCATTAGGAAGCAAATTTGACCTTGATGTTAAGTCGGTCAAGGTCATCTTAGAATCATCATTTGAACAAACTTTGTGAGCCCCACATCTCCAATGCTACATACCAAGTTCCAAGGTCATTGGCTTTCTGGTTCTTGAGAAGAAGACTTTTTATGGGTTTTTACCATATATGGGCATGATGGCCATCTTGGTCATGTGACCACAACATTTTGTATAAGTTTTAGCTAACTTATCATAAGTAGTATTCATATGAAATTTGAGTTCAATTGGTCGAGAGGTGTCCGAGTAAAATATGTTTTAATATGTTGATGGGACTCCAATATGAGCGACTTTGGCTGAAAGGTCAAAGGTCAACCTTGACCTTTGAAACTTATTTATAGCAATTGTCTCATTAGGTTTAACATATCAAGTGAGAATAATGACTTTGGCTTCAACAGTATTCAAAAAATCAACTTTTCAAAAAAAATCCCATCTAAATGCATTAGGAAGCACCTTTGACCTTGACGGTATGTAGGTCAAGGTCAACCTAGGATCATCATTTGAACAAACTTGGTAGGCCCTACATCCCCGATGCTACATACAAAGTCCCAAGGTCATCTGCTTTCTGGTTCTGGAGAAGAATATTTTTAAAGGTTTTTTACCATATATGGGCATGGTGGCTACCTTAGTCATGTGACCAGGACCATTTGAACAAACTTTCGTTCTCCCATCCTAAGAAGTCTCCATATGAAATTTGAGTTCAATTGGCCCAGTGGTTTCAGAGGAGATGTTTAAAACTGCTGACGGACAGACGACGGACAGACGGACAGACGACGGACGCCTGAGTCACTGGTTACTAATAGCTCACCTCAGAGCCTTCGGCTCAGGTGAGCTAAAAAAGCAAAAATTAACCTCTTTGGGTCTCCAATCTAATTGGTCATCCGTGCTTTGTGAGAACAAGCAATATTGGTTTGGTCCCATAGGTACATCAAAGTTGCAGGTAATGGTTTCTGAAAAACATTGAAGAAAATAACCCAGTTAAGCCAAATGACGGTTCCATTCATTATCAATGCATGTACTTTCAGTCACATTTTCTCAGTATATCGATGTTGTCTATAAGCTTCAATACGCACAAGAAGTAAACTGTCCCCTAAACTAACAAACAGTGGTAAAACAACTCATGACTTACCTTATTTAATTAACCTAAAATGGTTGAAGTTGCAGCAGATTCATCACAAGATGGGATTATCGTCCGTTTCATCAAATGAGAGAACTTGTTATCACTATCTTGATGTACCATAACTTAGTCAAATACATTAATAGGCGTTTTCATTATTTGACACCTCCATACTAGACTTTATTATCTATACATGATACAACTTTTGAACTGTCTGGTTTCTTGCCATCTGATACAGAAAGCAGGATCAACGAATTGAGGTTTTCTGATTCTGTACCACTATCCTTTAAAACAAGGCTAATGATGGATACCTGTTTTTGCGGCGACATTACGTAAACAAAATTTCAAGCATGGAACCAGAGATGGCAAACGTGATCACGTAACGTAAAGAAACGTAGCGTAATGGCAAACGTTCTTGAATTGTTCAATATTAAAACCAAAACATTATATAAAATCAGCATCATGCCAGAAAAAGGTATATAATAAACACATTATTATAATGATAATTTGATCTGGCATACAGTATCAGGTTTTGTATATGAGGACTAACAATTGGATCACCCTCGGATGATCCGATGGTATGATCTCATCCACTCGACGTGACACGCCAGATCAAGTTATCGTTATAACAATGTGACTAGTTTAAGATTCTGTAATCACTGGGGCAGTATCATGAGACAACCTGTTTATGGCGTTTACAACCAGGTTAGGGTCATACATGCCTGCTCAGCTACATAGACTATCTAAATTATAGAAATTATACATGTATCAAGTAAAGCTATATTCTTTTTAGACAGCAAATAACAAATATGCAATCAGACTGTGTGAATGAAAAGGCTGGTCTGTGCATTTCTTGTTCACAGGCAACAAATTCAGATTCTCATGACGAAGCACATATAATGCCAAGCGAAAGCCTAACACATAAAAAGTGATTATGAGGAAGAAATATCAGACTACCAGATCAAGCATTCACATGGTACCAATAGAAAGCAGAACAAGAAGAAAGTACTCAAATAATAAAATAAGCTGCCATTCAAAAATAGACAAAACAAGGATCTTAATGACAAATGGTAGCTTAATGAAGGTCAAAAGTATTGCAGAATGCTCCCCTTCGTAGAATTTTGCAATAGGTTTGACCTCCATGAAGCGATAATAGGTATTGAAAACTATTTTGGGTCTTCTTTTTGTTTGGCTGCTTAAGACAGATTTTACTGTAAGCTATTGCATGACAAAACCAAGAATTTGATAAGTGTGTCCTGCGAGGACTTAGATACATGTACATTGTAAGTCTTGACATCAACGTAATCAGTCCTTGCTTTGCATTCAATAAGTTGCTATGGGCATATGGTTTTATGCAGGCAGCAATGTACTCTGATCAGTCCGGACAACATATGCAGAGGCTTATCTGAATCATTACTGGGATCACACATCATTTTGAAATAATGGTACATGCACTTATTCATGTAGTGCGTATGTACAATCATAATTTAATCATTTGAACCTGGCTGTCTAGTGGTATTGGACATAATCTTAATCTACTATCATACTGTGTGTGTTCAAGTCAGTTGTGTAGCCAGAATGCCAAAAAAAGTTGCGCACATCAAAGGGAGACTACTGGATCAAGCAGTGATTCTTAGGATTTATTCTGATATATTGTTTTATCAGAAATAAATCAAAATATGGCAGTTAAAGGGCTTAATGTGTCCTGTATGTCATCCACATGTACATGTTTTCGATATTTTTGATTTCAGCAAAATCTAATGACAATGCAAACATTTTTGTTAAGACCATTCTTGTAGATCTACATATACGATAGTATTATGTCCTCTGAATATTTTGAAATAAAGAAGAAAGATTTGCGTCCCTTATAACGGTTAAACATAGACAGCTATTAACTGTGCCTTTAAAGGGGGAGTTCCACCCTATATTGAATTTACATAGGGTTCTGTCCACGCACAGAATTTTATAAAATTTTGTAGAAAGATTGTCTATTACATGTGTGTTCTATTTGTGAGATATTTACCGATTCTTCTATTTCAGTTGTTAAATTTAAATAATTTTAAATTTTTAAATTAAAAAAGATGGACACTCTGATTAAAAGTGGCCCTAGGCGACAAGATTTTGATTTTTCAGTGAAGCCGCCGTGGTGTAGGGGATAAACCTATGTCTTGTAAACCAGGGGTAGCAGGTTCGATTCCCGGCTTCTCCCAGTCTGTCGGATGAGACTTTAAGCCGTTGCCCCGTCTTCTGAGACGCTTTAAAACCAGAACCACTGCCAGTTGAGCCTTCGGGAGTTCCTGGACATAGAACCACAAAAAGCATAAACCCACCCGGCCAGTACTGGTACAGCCAAGGAACACGGCCACAAAAAAGATTTTGATTTTTCAAACAAATTTGTTCTCAATATGGTGCCTAGTAATTTGTAATTATGTAGGTACCATACATGTATTTCAATGTATAAAATAAACAAGTCCACATCAAATTTTGTTTGAAGGTACCCCTATATTTAACATTTTGAAAATATTTTCAACAAATTAAATTGTCAATTTTGCCTAGTTGCAGTTCTTGTCAACCTATGAAAATATCAAATTTGTCCACAAATGTGTTTGTTATAATCATAAAATCTCAAGAAAAAATAAAACCAATAAAATGGAGTTTTCTGAATTTCAATCTAAATGGTCAAAATTTTGCAGAATGTAAAAATCAAGATTTCATGTAAACTTCCAGCAGTATGCTTAATTTACATAGAATTCTGTTCTGCACAGGCATAGATCCTGATGATATTATGCAAATTGACTGTTTGGCTTATAAGTATTTTATTTTCATCGCTTTTCATTGGTTGGGTACAACATTTGGTACTTTGTAGTATGTTATTATAGGGGTACCCCCACCCCCACCCCCCCCCCCCCAAAAAAAAATCAGCCCAATTTACATCTATCAGAAATCAGAATTTCTAAAATTGATAATTATTAGAATAATCTGTGAGTTCTTGCTTATGTGTGCGGTACACACATTACCAATTTATATCACATAAAATGGTGAAAATAATATTTCTTTTAGAATATTTACTCAAATGCAGCTGTTCAAATTATATCACCAATGTTTGGGTTTTACAGTGTGTTACAGTTCCTGTCAACCTTTCCCATCACTATATATAATTTGACTATATGTATAAGAATAATATTCACAAGATTTGAAGCCCGGAAATATATTTTGTTTGAATGGTGTGTCAGACTTTTGTTAAATGAATAAATATTATTGAATTCATTATAAAAAATTATGCCCAGTTTTACAGAATTTTTTAGTATGTCAGCATTATGATTATGAGGTCATTTGAAAATCAAATTTGTGATTCTATAACCTCGATGGAAATAACAGCACAAAGACTGTTTTACCTCGTCTAATGCCAGATGTTCAGTATGTATACATTCAAAAATTCGCTAGGTGTTTCTTAATATTTGGAAATCCATTTATAATCTTTAAAAGTATCATTTTTATTTTCATCAACTCCATTTCTATTTATAAGAGCAGTTTTAAGCACCCCCCCCCCCCCCGTGGCTTAGGCTGCTGTCCGTTCTAAGGCGGTGGTTCTGTTTTTGTTGACTTGTTGTTTATTGTTGCTCCCATTGTGGGAATCTGTAATTGTTCTATATTTTGCTGTACATTATTTCCCTTCTAGTTTTGCAATCATCTTGATGGGAAAGAGAGAGCTGGTTGCTTTGATAAGTTTGTCTTCCTGGTGTCTCGTGATTGTTGTGTGGCTCTTCCTTGTGGTGCCATGGGTTTGTTTGCAGTTTGTGATTGCGGTATTTCCTGACAATACTCACTTACTATTTTTAAAGCTTTTGTTGGAATATTAATGATTTTGAATGGAGTTTATGATAAGTAATTTTGGATACTCTTTTGAAATGTTTTGGCGGACAGAACTTAATGCAGGTGAAATAATCTCAATCAATACCAATTAAGATACAATACAATTCAATAAGATTCTGTAAACCATTCATTAAAATGTACATATTGAGTGACTAAGGGACTGCATTCCATAATAGAAATAAACTATAAAGTTTTAAAATTGAAGACTTTGTTTCACTCAGTCTCTGCATGACACTATATGGAAAGTGCTGCAGCTCTCACGCCTCCTAGCACTGGCTTAAATGGTATTCTACTTTCTGCTGAAACTAAATATTCCAGAAGGACCAGAATATGAAAATACAACACTTTATCAATGTACGGTGAAAAGTTTAGTCCAATACAAAGACAGCTGGTGTGAAATCCAACCTCTCTGAAAAAAGAGCCAACCAAAATAGTGAGAACGTACACAAGTTCTTAAACACTTGACCTTGTTTCACTTAGTCAATGAGAAGTATGCACATAGTCCTGAACCAATTTACCCTCAATATTTGATTATGAGGGACATACGATAGAGGAAATTCTAGGTGCAACAGGAAAATAAAATGTAGATGGAGACGATGAATTACCTAGCATAAATCCTAATCTGTTTAAATTTTTTCAATGGCTGCAAGACATTAAGAGCATAAAAACCTGTTGACTTCGGTCCAAAAATAATTTGGAAACCAATGGAAGATCAATTCACGAATGATACCTGCTGGACATCGACCCGTACAACTAAGTTTTAGACAGAGTGCTACTTATCAAGTGCTTCTTTCAAAAATGCCAGTTTTATGCTATTGAATTAGCTAAAACTCCTGTCACCAAACAAATCTTGGACCTAATTTGGATGAAGACACTCACTAGTAATAGTCAATGCGTTTTTAGACTAATACTGGTGGAAAAGCTGCGGTTTGTAAAACCTAACTGGAATATTTTATTTGAAATCACTTATGAATAAAAACTGGCTTAACTCATTTCTTGCAAATAATAACACTGCTACCGGTGTCCAAATTTTATGAAAATTTACATGCATAAAGAAGATGTATTTGACCTACTTTTCTGAAAATATTATGGGTTGACAAATACTGGAACATGGTAGATATAAGGACATAATCCCCTATAGACACTAACTTTAGTGTTCAATATGGGGATAATTCAAATTTTGATGGGTCAGAAGAAAAAAAATCTAGATGTATTCATATACATTAATGGTAGTAAGGTATACCCTGGGGAGTCTTCTTTTATATTCCATTCAGAGAATGTAGCAGTTAGTAATGTTAATGATTTGAGACTGATATTTAATAGGTCATATATTAGTACAAAGAGGGTGTACATCAAGGTGCCCACTTGTGACCTAACAGCCTTCGAGGAATAAAATAATTTCATTTTGTAGTTGTTATAACGAAGGTATTCAACATACGAAATATTATCGAAATCCATGCGTGGGCAGATTTGGAACACCCCCTTTCGATTGTAGTCGCGTTTGGCAGTGAATGGTAAATTCGACTACAGTCACTTTTGGCAGCAAGAGTGTTAAAGGAAAAAAAATTTTCCTTTAAGAACATGCCTAAATGGTATGGAAAATCATTTTTACAAAATTTGGTGACCTCCCTTGAATCTAACTATTTTTATTACACACGTGCTTAACTGCATAATGGGAGCTACGCCAGTGGTACAAGCCACAAAATTTAGCTAAAGCTTCATAGATGTGCAGGCTTATGTGAGCCGTCGCTGCTTGCCTATGTGATGGATGCCAAATTCTTGCATGCCAGATCGATGTTTCCGCTGTTCACCCATATACCAAGCCGTACGAAGGTAACAAAGTAAGGAAGAAGGCAAATATCAGGAATTGATAAATCGATACAATCAAGTACCATACCTGGCCCAGGACACCATATGCAAAAGTGACATAAAGACAAGTAAACATCATACACAAGAGAGCCAGTAGGTCAGCCCTTTCTCAGCAGGTGATCACAAGATTGCAAGGAATGGACAAGACATTATAACAAGAGGGCCTGGATGGGGTATAATGATTAGTGAATAATGGCCCTTTTTTATAATAAATAGTGAATGATGAGCCAAAAAATAATGAATAGTGAATAATAAGGGCCTAAAATTAATGAATAATCCTATATTTTTAATGAATTGAAGAAAAAAATAATGAAAAGTGAATAATCAGATTTCTTTGCCATCTATCTTACTTTTAATGAATAATTGGTCTTAATTTAATGAATATCCCAAAATTTTAATGAGATGAATAATGGGCTAACTTTTTAATAAATAGTGAATACCTGAACCCCCATCCATACCCTCTTACAAACACAAATAGCAAAAAGATTCCAAATATGAAGCACCGCCTTATAACGGTTGGTAAAATAATTACTGGAAGGGTAGAAAACAAACAGCATCATGTCAAAAGACAATTTATGTTAGTCAAAATAAAGTGCATTTAAATATTTAATGAGGCAATGAATCACTTCCAATGTTTGAATGATATTCATCTTGGCACGTACCAAAAAGTAGTTTTTACTTAACATCTAAATAGGGACGGACTTTTATATGAGCTTTCACTGATAGCCTATCCCATAAGTACAACTGTAACATGTAGTGGCCATTTTAAGCTTTTGTATACTGCAAATAGGTTCTTTGGCAAACAGTGAAGACCAAGATGAAATGCAGCATAATGCTGCATTTCATCAGGGTCTGCACTGTTTCCCAAGATTAAAAAATCTTCAGGTACAGGAATACTTCATAATTTAGAAAATTCTACATGTGACCCTTTAAGTACACAACGGGCAGTCCCATACTTATTGTATCATTATGTATGGGGAAATTCATCAGAAAGCAAGGGTTAAAGGAATTTAGGATAAAGCACATTCTAATGCACTTGCTTTTGTTACGCGAAATTTGATTGGATAATGTCAAAAATTTGCGACAGTATATCCTGTCGGGAAATAATTTGAGGCGATTAATTAAGTCACATTTCGTTGGATGGCGTGCCGCTTTTATGCGGCTTGCAACGCTCCAATTTGAGACGAGACTGCAGAAGTGCATTAGAATGGGGATAACCATATTCAAAATTTTCATTTGGGAGGTATAACCTCGGATATACTTTTGGAAATCCTGTTTTCTGGCTCCGCTCATGCGTCACCATAAAACTAAATTCCCGACCGTATATCGGACGATATACCTCCCAAAATGAAAATTTTTAAATCAGTTATCCCATAAAAAAATGTACTATTATTCAGGGTTTCCTGTCTTACCAATTAAGCTGCAGTCTTCGCCTAACAAATGAGCAGGACATTTACAACGATAACCCCCTCCTAGATTGTTCCATCTGCTTTCATCAACACAGACACTCTTGGTACCGTTGCATGGGTTAGGAAAGCATGTCTTTCTACTATGTCCACCTATAAGAAAGAAACAAACTGCAAACATACACATAATTAAAGCATCAGGTATTCTTTGGGACACTTTATGATAAAGTTAATATCATCTCACTGCATATAAGCCCTTTTTATAATATATACTAAATTAATAGAATCTTGCGTTAACTGGGAAACGGCGAAGATTTGCTGTAATATTTCGATACCAAAAATTGTAAGTGAGTATGATCAAGTCTTTAAAATAGTGTTATTATTGATAACTTTGGTTTAAATAATTTACAATTAAACATACATTCTGTGATTTTTCTGAATTTATGGCATTTTATTTGTTTTCAATTCTCCCAACTCTTTCTCAAAAGACATGCAGCGAATGGACGATTTTTCTGCATGTTATATATTCTCCGAACTCTTGCATAGAAATGTCAGCGATTTCTGTTGTCAACAATAGGTCACATGGTAAGCAGACCTCTATTAAAACTGTAAAAGAGTGCTCCCTTCACTATAGTTATGTCTCTACCCTTCAGGGTAGGAAGACATATTGTTTTCCCCCGGGCGTCCATCTGTCTGTCCATCTGTCTGTCTGTCTGTCACAAATCGTGTCCGCTCAATAACCTAAAAATCGCTTAAGCTCTATTTACCAAGCTTTATACAAATATCAATCAGCATAAGATGACGTGCAGAGTGCAAGAATGGTAACTCTGCCTTTTATACTTTTTGAGTTATCTCCCTTTAATCTGTGTGCATCACAAAAATCGTGTCCGCTCTATAACTAAAAAACCACTTAAGGTATATTCACGAAACTGTATACAAATATTAATCAGCATGAGATGACGTGGAGAGTGCAAGAATAGTAACTCTGCCGTTTATACTTTTTGAGTTAATTCCCTTTGAACTTTGTGCATCACAAAAATCGTGTCAGCTCTATAACTTGAAAAAAGCTTAAGCTATATTCACGAAACTTTATACAAATATCAATCAGCATGAGATGACGCGCAGAGTGCAAGAATGGTAACTCTGCCTTTTATACTTTTTGAGTTATTTGCCTTGGAACTTTGTCCATCACAAAAACAATTATCGTTGACTATTTTATACCAGGTTTTTATTGTGCAATAGTTTACTACATTGACAGATCTCTTTACTAGATACAAGCTGATTGTCTGCAAGAAATGACTAGAATATCCGTTAGAAATTGTATTTAATGTTTCTGTTTGAAACTGTTTTAATGACTCATGCTTTTGACATCAAAAGGGGGGAGACATCTGTTTTTTTTCGTCGAAAAACAATTCTAGTTATGTAGGTTGTTACAGGTAGATATATGCACATAATAGTTCTATTTGGAATTGGACCTTGGGTGCTGCAACACATAATAGATCTACTCGGAAGCGGATCTTATGAGCTGATCAGGAGGGGGAGGGCCATTGGGGCTCAGATCCTCCTCCTAAAATCGCAAGTGCTACATTTTCTGTGGGTCCAAGCATTAGGGCACCCATCCTGAAAAAAACTTGAACATCCACCCTTTAAAAATTACTTTCTCTAGGAAAACACAATGACCCCCTCTGTAATAAGTTGGACAAAAAAAAATCAACGCTACCCAAGATTTTTTTAAGATCGGCTTGCCCACCCCACCCTGCCCCAGGCAAAAATCTCTTGATCCACCTTAGGATCTACTGCAAGGGCGGGTCCATGATATCTGGAATTTACTTCATTCATGAAAACGGAATAATTTTGTCTTAGAGTGAGATTCAAGTGAACCCCCTCTGCGCCCGTCACTGTGCTTTGAAGGGAGTGCTTATCTGGGCTGAAACAAATGAATGAAGATGGCAAAGGTAAGGAATCAATACACCAAGTACCACACCTGACCCAGGACACCATATGGGGAAGTGACAAATATCTATGTGATGAAAATGTCTGAACAACACCAAACTCAGCCAAACACATATAGCTGCTCGGCACAATTATTCTAAAGGTTAGGTTAAAATAATTTTAGGCTTGAGATAAATGTAGTTTTAGCTAAAAGGAGTTGTGTGTAAATAGCATTAAACCACCAACTAGATTATTTCATTATTTAATATCATATTATATAATATATGCTGTGGGTACTTAAGATAATTTAGGTGGATACTTTTGAATATCTGTGAGATGGTTTCTTTCAGTGCCCCTAACAGTCTAATTGACATTAACAGAGGAAACAATACAGATGTACGCTTCTGACTTGAATCGAATGTATCCAAATTTTCTGTTGACTCAAGTGGATGTTTCGAGTAATCTAGAGTGAATGAAAGTTGATTGTATTTGAAAATGTTTTTCAAGGTAAAAATATTTATTTTGTCAACTGTATACGCACCTGTTGAAAACTCCATTTCAAAGGATTCCCCATAGTAATTCTGATCTTCTGCATGAAGTATCACCATGACAGAGCTGCTTGATGAGTTTAAAAACAGAGGATGTAGGGTATTGCCACATAATCTATAATAATAATAATAATAATAATAATAATAATAATAATAATAATAATAATGATAATAATAATAATAATAATAATAACGTGACTCAATTATACCACAACATTAATAGAAATAGCAATATTTTGGTTTAATTTCCCTTACTGACTATTAAAACACACCAAAATGTATGGATAACAAATCTAACTAGGACAGCAAAAGCTTTATGTAGCCTGTGTTCTACAAAGACCTACATTATTTTTAAAAGGTGGTTGCATTTAGTGTTTTTGAAACGTGGGTACTTTGTATCAAGGTTTATCAGTTACCTCTCATATCAACTGAATTGTTGTGCGTTGCCTGATAAACGTTGTCTATCTCACGGCATGTTGCCTTTATCAGGTCATGATGACGTTGCACTTTTTGAATGACGTCGCTAATGACGCTGAATCAACATACAAATCGAAAATTACGTCATAATCACTAGTTTAAAGAGTTAAACAATGGGCAAACTGATAAATAGAATACCAGGTTTGCGTCTTTTGATATCAAGTTTACCAGGCTCGGCTTTGAGAACGCTTGTTGAATCGCTCGGCAAGCCTCGCGATGTCAACAAGCGTTCTCAAAGCCTTGCCTGGTAAACATGATATCAAAAGACACTCACCTAGTATTCTCTATATAACATAATCCTAAAAGTAGTATGGACTATCCTCCTGTACCATTTCCGTCAATAACAGTATTATTGCTAACTAGCTCCAAATAATGGAATCAGGGGTTTCTCTATCAAATTATACAAGTTATATACACTATTTCGAAATAGCATAAAATGTGAAGACTAATATTATTGTGAAATCTTATGCTTGATCATCTTTACTGGTAGTTTCTAATGACTACATCCTACATACCGTGGCCCATACTGTCCCAGGAGATTGTAGCGTATTTCTATACTATGGTAACATCTGTGTGTCCGCCTGTTGCGGGGTATATCCTTTAACGTTATCGCTATCGTAATATTTGTTCCTGGTGGACTCTATAAGAGACACAATTAGCAAATTGATTATTTTTATATTATAGTTATTCTGTATCCAAGTCTCATACAGGCATATATTCTATACAGTAAAACCTGTCTTAAGCGACCACTCAAAAATAGACAAAACGAAGGTCTTAAAGACAAATGGTAGCTTAATGAAGGGCAAAAGTATTGCAGAATGCTCTCTTGGAGCATTCTGCATTACTTTTGACCTGCATTAAGCGATAAGTGGTCTGGAAAACAATTTTTGGTCTTAATCTTGAACGGCCGCTAAACACAGGCTTTACTGTTTATATTCAAAGATAGAAATGCAATATAATTTGAATTTTAGCATCCTGTGACCCATTCATTTGTTACAAAAACCATTTTACCAACCAACGTGTAGAATGCTTGCTAGCGTCTAAGAATGAGCAAAAAATAAAATGATTTTAGATATATTGACAACAAAAGCAATCCACCTCAGCTAGTCATTGGCAAAAAGGCTGATTCCTGATCTTTGCCCGCATTCTTACTTTAAATATGTACTGTTGAGGTAAAAACATAGCCTAGAAATTACAAGCCAATAGTATATGGGATGCAAACACTTCTCAATTCTATTTTATTTACCTTGACCAGCCATGCACACTCAATACCAGTGAACGCCAGAGGGTAATTTGGTGACTTGACTGTAAACGAATCATCTTTTCCAAGAATGGTAACATTTGATTCACATTCTGTAAGATAGAAAGGTCGACATATTAACCCTATCAAGACTACAGTCTTCAATAAAGGTCTAAGCAAACAATGTGGGTCCAGATGAGACAGTTCATAAACTATAAATGTAGTGTTAACTACTAGCCAATCTAGCGATGCCAAATATGCCAGAGGCGGAGCTTGGTATTCATGAGTAATCTATATGACTACATCCCTTTACCATGCGGGACAGACCGCTAGTTAGTTAGGGGATAACTGTATTCAAAATTTACATTTGGGGAGGTATATCGTAGGATATACGGTCGGAAATTTAGTTTTACGGCGACGCGTAAGCGGAGCCGTAAAACGTGAATTCCGAACGTATATCATCCGATATACCTCCCAAGATGAAAGTTTTGAATATGGTTATCCCCATTCTAATGCACTATTAAATGTTTCCCTTAAAAAAGACAGTGAAAATGTACTTTGTTGCGCTCAACGTCCAGCGGCTGTCAGCTGCATAAAACCGCTTGCCAGCTGCATATATTCACTTGTCAACCAATGAAAAGCGACGTTACGCAATGACGCGGGTTTCCGACAGTATATCGCAGGATATACTGTCGCAAATTTATGACGTTATCCAATCAGACGTCGCGTTGCATTTGCAAGTGCATTAGAATTCCTAATAATAAAGATCAGCCTGTATAACCAACATGTGTTACTATCATTGAACCCACGAACATCAAACATTACAGTAAACAAACAGTGTAGGCCCAGATGAGGCAGCTCATAAACAATAAACAAACAGTGTAGGTCCAGATGAGACAGCTCATAAACAATCAACAACAAGTGTAGGCCCAGATGAGACAGCTCATAAACAATAAACAAACAGTGTAGGCCCAGCTGAGATGTCTTATAAACTATAAACAAACAGTGTAGGCCCAGATGAGATGGCTCATATGAGCCATCTCATCTTGATCTACACTGTTAATGAGCCATCTCATCTGGACCTACACTGTTTGCTCATTCATTTTGCTTTTCTTTCTCAATCTCAATTTTAGCAGGGTTTTTTTTTTATGATTTTTAACCAATGGACTCTCCTACAATTTATCATATGACGTCGCGTCTGAGAGTGAAAAAACGCCGTGCATTGAAATTGATAAACCACTTGTGGTTTACAGAGTTTCGGGAAACGCTATGAAATGACGCTTTTAAAGTCACACATATGGCAAAACCCTAACGTTTTCACGCCAAAAAATTAATTTCTAAATTATTTCAATATCATATGACAAAAAGAATCTAACATCCGTGCTCCCGCATCACTTTGTTTTATAAACTCGTTACAAGAAAGAGATAAATTGCTCGACAAATCTTGCATTTTATCTCTTTTCCTAAACTCTCTAAATTAATTCAATTTAACATGAGCAATTATGTAAAATCCTCTATATAAAGGGGGAAGAGTTTACCTCAGAAACTTTGGATTGAAATTGGGTTTTGCTTTCATCATATGTCTTTTACCCAAAGTCACTTTATGAATCAACTAATGGCAAACTAGTGGACTTCCATGTATATCCTGGCAAGGCACAGGTTCAGTGAGTCGTTTTCATTTGTCCATTATGACAAGGTTCTATTTTTACTAAATAACTGGTTAAATGTCAAAACTTGATCTGAATTCTTTCCTTTCAGTTTAATGTATTCATATTGTTCATTTAAATATTTTCTCTTGTATGGTTATTGCTTTTGGGTTTGTATTGAAATACATCCTTCTTTTCAATACTTGAATAACATTTTCACAAACTGTTTTTGTCAAATGAGTCTGCATGTTTATACATTTTTTACATGTATAAGCCTGTCAAAATGTGGCATTCATTCATGGTAAATGAATTGCTAGTTAATGCAAATACAAAACGTTATCAAATATTTGCCATGCCACAGGATTTTTTAAAAAATCTTATGTTAGATTATAATGAAAGTAAGTAAGGTTGCAAAGATCAGGAATCGATACAATCAAGTACCACACCTGACCCAGGATACCAATGGGAAAGTGACAAACTCACAGAAGACACCACAAACGAGAGCCAAGAGGTCAGCCCTTTCCCAGCAGGTGACCACGAAGCACATATAAACAGACGCGCACAAAACATAGCAAACACAAGACAGAACAAAAACATAAAAGATCCACAAAAGAAGCCTGTTTGTGGCAATAGGGTGAAAATAAACCAAAGAAAAATACTACCCTGATAATACTTGAGCTCAGACCACTTCTTTTTGAAAACAAACTGGCTATGCCTTATACTTGGAAATGATTTGGGTTTAACTGAGATTGTTTCACCTAATATCTAGATTAACATACTCTAATCATAGCTTTAAAAGAAGTCGGTAAAAAGCGAAACATAGAAAATAATATATACAAAACATTATGCCAAAACTGAGCATCATGACTATAGATTTAACAAAACTTTGCCCATGATTACTGTGCATGTAATATGAACCAAATTTACTGTAAGTTATCATATGGCGTAACTGTTATTCAGTGGATAACGTTATGTCATAAATAATGTTATGATGACACGCTACATGGGAACAAGTAACGTCATAACAACGTCCATTACAACAATGCAAGTTTTCATGGAAATATACAATTTTTAAGGCGATAAAAACGCATTTAAAAGGTCATATGACAAATAGAATCATACACTTGTGATCATTTCATATTAAATTTATTAAACTCGCCACAGGCTCGTTTAATAAATTTTCTTATGAAATGATCACAGTGCAAGATCCTCTATATATGTAAAACAAAGTATTGTTTATTACCTGGCTTCATTAATCTGGATATAATCTTTTCACATCGAAATCCTTCCACAACATCAGGACACGTACAGTTACAGGTCTTATCAATAAAACCATCATTCTCACAAGTTAATATGCCAGGCTTGTCACACTCAGCTGAAGTACACAAGCACATTTTCATACATATACAGTAAAATGTGTGTAAAACGGCCACTCTCAAAAAGACCGAAAATTGGTTTTCAAGACCAATCATCTTAATGCAGGTCAAAAGTATTACAGAAAAAGGAAGCATTCTGCTATACTTTCGACCTTCATAAAGCTACAATTTGTCATTAAGATCTTGGTTTTGCCAATTTTTGAGTGACGTTTTACACATGTTTTACTGTACGTTTATAATATTGGTATATGGGCCAGCTAATGAAAGTTTGGTATCCCATATGCGCAAAAGCCTTTTAAATGTCAATATAGGCGTATACAATGATGCTGAGTGTGAGTCTTTCTCTACTTTCATACTTTGTGTATGCGTAAAGCGAAGGTTCTGACAAGATTGTGCATATGTGCAGGTTTGTTTGAGCATTAGCTGCTTATTCATGTGATAATTAAAGATTATCTTACGGCATGTTGGTTATCGCCCAAAGTATCAACCAAAGACCTCATTATCACCCCGAGAGCTTTAGCGAGGGTCGAGGGTTGATACTGAGGGCGATAACCAAAACCCTGTCTGCTTATCACATATTCTAATTCTCTGTTTAACGCGGTTGAGGTACAAAAATGTAAGTAAAACATAGGATTGACATAAACTTTGCGTTACATCACACCACATGTTTATATCTGACGTCATCTAATGATCAACATCTGGTGCCGGGCATGATAACCTCTCCCCTTCAAAAGACATGACTTTTGGTTATCAGTCATGGCAGGCTGATAACCTTTGGTGAGAAAGAGCTTATGGCATATGCAGACTTTGGGTTATCGTGGTAAATAGCGTCTCATATATATCAAAAGTACTAGTATTTCAAAAGGCAAAACACACAAATGAGAATTTAAAGGACAAACAGGTAATCTAAAGACAGGAAAGGACCCTTAAAGTTAACAGAATACAAACATTTATATAACACAAAGCGAAACCAGTTGTTATATATATTGATACAAAGGTATCTGAAAATTGTGTTTAAAATATTTCATTCTTTTGGAAAAGCTAGATGTATGTAAGTGAAATATCCTGTAAAATCAAAACCTTATAATAGCTGAATATATCAAGCTAACAGAAGGTATGCATTGCAAACCCTGAAGAGTCTTTGATGTGGGTAGTGTATACTCAGATCTACAAATACAAAATTAGTCGGTTATTTGTATTGGTAAAATTTGCCATGCATGCATTATTGATCACTGATGCTGCATATTCAATCACATGGTTGAATGTGATAGGACACCAAGGAAATGGTAACACAAATGCAACAATTTAGGGCTGCTGCATGCATATAGGGTAAAGTCAGGTAACTTCGGACATCAGGTAAATTCGGACAGCGATCTTGTTTGATTCGTATTATAATTATTGGAATAAAAAATAATCAACTAAGCAAACAGTAAAAATCCTGATGAGACGGCTCATAAGGAGCTGTCTCATCTGGATTTCCACTGTTTGCAAATGTGTGTCCGTATTTTCCTGGTGTCCAAAGTTTCATGAATTTACCCTAATGACCCCACGACGATAGTCTATCATTATTGAATACAGTGTACAGGAAGAAAGTCGAAATATTCTTTATCTCAATTTTGGAGAAAAAATATTCAGATAGTCTAACAAACATCTAAGACTCCTACAATACCACTTATTGTGCTGAATGCTTTTGCATAGATGTATAATGCTAAATTGATAATTTGATATCAATAAATCTACAAATATGAGTGTTTAACATTGTTTTATATGAACAAAAACGCTATCAAAGTAAGAAACTTGGCAAAGATCAGTAATCGATACAATCAAGCACCACACCCGACCCAGGACACCAAGGGAAGTGACAACTACACTATTAGACATGACAAACGAGAGCCAAGAGGTCAGCCATTTCCCAGCAACTGACCACAAGGCATAAATAAACAGACACACACGAAAGCATGACAAAAACAAGACAGAAATAACAATTAAATGATCCACAATCATACAAGGGATGTTGCCACTTTACGGTTTCTTCATAAATTGAACTTGCCCTTATATAGAGAATGATTTATTAAACTTGCATTTGTAACAGTATACACCACGGCTGCGAACGTTGCTGGTTATAAACAATTGTCTAGTGCATCTATTGGGCAGAAAAAATAAAATTAAGTACCTATCAGACGGAGTAAATAAGGTATACCAGGGCCACGGCTATTAAAGTACTACTTTATTTTTACCAGCCTTTGTAATAAAATAACCCAGAATATATGCAAATAATTTAACATTGGCGGATATGGTCTGGAGATCCGAGGGTGGTTGTGTGCAAAAATAGTATGTGAGTATGATCAGGAAATACCACAATTACAAACCGCAGACAACCCTGTGGCACCGCGAGCAAGCCTTATTTGATATACTAACAACAGATAAAATGAACAAGTTGTTGTATGTGATGTGTATCTGTATGGGCCCTGTAATTATAAAGAGGATCTTACATGAGTGCTCATGTTTTATTGAATTTATTAAACGAATTGAGAAAAAGAGATAAAATATGAGGCTTGTCGAGAATTTTATCTCTTTTTTGCAACGAGTTTAATAAATTCAATAATACAAGAGCATGAATTTTAGATTCTATTTATCATATGACATTTTTAAGATTACTTCATTACTGCCGTAAAAAAACGTTATAGTTTTGACATTATGTATGAAACGTTTATTATGGACGTCATAACATTTACCGATAATTTGTAAACCACTAGTGGTTTATCGATTTTATTGCATGACGTTATTTCACTTTCAGACGCAACGTCATATGATAACTTAACTAATATAAACATGTTTCAACTGTTCATAAAAGCCAATGAAGATGAAAATGAAGAATTTTTTAAACTTTTAACTCTCAGATATTGTATTTATTACGCCTTTGTTTACTTGTTTGTTTGTGTTGATGCTTAACGTCCCAGTCAACAATAATTCAGTCATGTCCGTCTTCATGGGTAGGTTGAACCACCACTACCCATCAGATACAAGGTTTTGCTCAAGGACTAAATGCAGTAGCAATCCTTGGATCCCAAATCTAACGCTCAACCAACTGAGCCACTGTGTTCTGTATACATCAAGCTAACAAACATTGGCATTTTAGCATTTATGATTGTATGGATACTAGGTGAGTGTCTTTTGATATCATGTTAACCAGTTTTGATATCAAGCTTTAAGAACACTTGTTGACATCGCGAGGCTTGCCGAGGGATTCATCATGCGTTCTCAAAGCCCAGCCTGGTAAGCTTGATATCAAAAGACGCAAACCTGGCATTCTATTTATCAGTTTGCCCATTGTTTAACTCTTCAAACTAGTGATTATGACGTAATTTTCGATTTTTGTATTGATTCAGCGTCATTAGTGACGTCATTCAAAAAGTGCAGCGTCACCATGACCTGATAAAGGCACATGCCTGAGATAGACAATGTTTATCAGGCAACGTGCAACAATGCAGTTAATATGAGAGGTAACTGATAAATTCCATACTCAGTTGCGTTTAGCATAATCAAAGTTTTACAACCTCGACGCCAAGAACATTAGGCATACGTGTACATCCTTTCACAAAACTTACATGAGCAGTCGTACATGAAGTTTGCCGCTTTTATATCATAAAAAGATAACTCTTCTTCGTTCCCCAGGAGAAACCCAAGATTCTGGTCTCTGGCTACTAGAGTCTCTAGATCGTTCATGCTAAAGAACTACAAGACAAAAACGTTCAAAGATGATACCAATTATGTATGTATGTCCTACATCAAAATTTCTTTCACCGCAGACATGAATATCTTAAAAAATTTAACCTCGGTAAGAAATCCAGATCGTACCCAGGCCGTCACGGTAAGAAATCCAGATCGTACCCAGGCTGTCACGTGTGAACTATTCATTAATGTTATTGAAACTCATGTACATGGTTTTCAGGTAACGTCGACGTTTTGTCAATTAAAAAAACCGATGAGGTGGACGTATGATACAGGGCTTCGAGATTATAAAACTTGAGTTCATTCTCAAACTCAAAATAAAGCACAATGATTGTCTGCTTGTGGACACGTGTCCGCAAGCAGACAATCATCACACTTTATTTGAGTTTGAGACTGTGCTCAAGTTTTATAACCTTAAGGCCAGCTGTGATTGAGTACTTCTTAAGTTGTCGATATATATTAGCCAAGTATAGTGTGTCTAGGGTATGTGATCCTCGAGTCATGACCAGACATAAAGGTGTACAAATCTGATTGGATGCTGTCAACTTCGTGACTAAATCACTACAAATATCATATCAAAGTTGTTTAAGCATCATATTGTGACTTTTCCTTACTTTTCCTAATCCTGGCTCCAAGGCTATAAAACTCCAGTAGAGTCTCAAACTCAAAATCAAGCGCAATGATTGGCTACTTGTGGACACACGTGTCCGCAAGCAGCCAATCATTGTGCTTGATTTTGAGTTTGAGAATGTACTCAAGTTTTATAACCTCAGAGCCAGTGATAATTCGGCAATTTTTCGTTAATAATACACACAATACATGTACCTTTCTTCCATAATGCATCACAGAGTAAAAGTCGTAGGTGACGTTGTTAGTTGTATTGAAACTTCTGAAGTTGGCATGGTATACATCCTTAACGTTTTCCAGTCTGATGTCAAGATACTTATCTCTGTCGCTGCGGTTCTGCTCGTGAAAGAAGCCGAGGGCGTGGCCAATCTCGTGCAGTATGGTGCCGTGCTATATAAAAGGGAAAGAACATTAACCATTTTGAACTGGAAATTAGTAAACGGATATTTTGGCAAACAGTAAGGAATAAGATGAGATGTCATACGAGTAGATTGAGTCATCTAACCAAGGTGTGTATTGATTGATAATATGAAAATGATATTTACCAGGGACAAGAATTAAGGACTAGAAGACTTAATTAGTTACTGGCGGTGTTGCTCCCGTTGCTTTTGTTGTTAATTCCGTCAAATCTGGTTTTATTGCGTTCGAATTTGCGCATATATCACTACCTTTGCTATGCGCTCGCTGGCTATTGATGATATGCACAAGCTATTCGTGGCATCAAAATTTGGAGATTTTAAAAAATTGACATATTGGTGTAAATTAATTTTGCGGTGCCCTTTTAGGTATTATCAATTCTCAGAGGGGCTGCTTTTAAAGAAAAACATATTCGTTCCTTTATACCACCCTTACCAACTTTAGCACGATATATCTCGTGCTTTGCAAGGTCTACACTGATGTAGGTGGTATAAAATATTTATACCATGTTTGTCCACCTGTACGTAAGATAATCCACTCGCTAAAGCTCGTGGATTATCTCCACGTACAGGCGGACAACCCATGGTATAACTATTACTTAAGACGAGATGTGGTTTCTACTTCTACGTTGAAACATACTCTACTAATATACAAAGGATGTCTGTCCGTTTATTGCTTATTGCTTAACTGAATTTGAAGCTGTATTTTACAGTCTCATATTTTGGCAATTTTCTTGCTTTTACCGCCAATAGCGCCAAATGAAAATGCCCGCAAAATTTTAGTGTTAAAATACTCCCGTGTATAGAATAACCCTATGCATTTTGTTTTATTTTGTTATTTGATTCTTTACGTTCCATCAACAATCTTTCAGTTATGAAGGGACTGGTCTTCCTGGGTTGAACCAGTACTAAGCTAGGATTAACCCTATGCATACATGTATATGGTGCATCAAATATCAAGATTATATTTAGTTTCTGTAGCTGAGCATTAGCTGGTCGCCAACCCAAAATACCCAAGCTCTGTGGTAGAATAGTTTTATATTAGCTAAATGTGTTTTACCCTCGTTAAATAATGTATGTAATAAATTGTTGGAAATCTCATGTCACGGCTCATTTATAGTTTTGTTGCTCCCATTGTGGGCGTGGGTTCTAGCTTGTTTGATGTTTGTTTTATAATGCAGTCTAGCTTTGCAATCATCTGGCTTATAAAGAGGTGTTTTGTTTTGTTTTGTTTTCTTTTGTTTTGTTTTTACTTTGGTTGTGTTTTGTTGTTGTGTGTGTCAGTGTTCCTTTTCCTCGCTGTGGCTTGGGCTGGTCTTTGATTGTGATATTCCAGGCTATATTCACTTATGTTTTACCAAGCCAATTCCCATATGGAATCGGATTAGCATGCAACATCAACATTTTATTCTGATTGAATCGTGTGTTGTGTGAGATTCCTTGAAAATTGAATGTATGAAGTATGAATATGCTTGTACCGGCTGCAGCATATGTAGTCTGTATAAGACTCCTCTAAGTTTTCTGCGGCACCCCTACCCACCACAACACACTTGTGAATGACTGAGTACATATTATCAATATGCCCCTACCTCGGCGAGGATACGAGACGGCCTAACGCCGAGTCTTGGGTTTTGGCTGGTTACAAATAATTCCTAGGTCCTTTAATTTATAAGTATTTTATTATCAGACCATTTAAATGTATGTTAAATGAGCTCGAAAAAAAGACGATTCTTTGGTGTGACCACAACATATGTTTTGGTTGATAAATACAACTACACAACTACCACGTTAGCAAAACGGTAGTTCATAAAATCGAATTTGGAAATACAATTGTCATGCAATTATAAACAATCTGTGGTATAGTGACAGGTATTATAATACTGATTGACAGTTTGAGATGTTTAAAAGAGGCAAAACAATGGACATGATACTAGGTTTAAGTGTAAATTTAAATACTGTTTCCTTATTTTCAGTAACATATGTTGTTGGTTCACATTTGAATTGCCTCATAGAGGCAATTCCAATGTATACCTACAACATATGTCTTTCCAATAAGCTTTTCAAATTCTCAACTACCTTCGTTTTGTACCTGGTAGTTGCGTGGTTGTAATAAAAAATGAAATCAATCTAATTTCAGACTCTTACCTAGAGGTCGTAAATATACTTACATACAGGCATCCTTTGAATTTAATGCTTATGTCTTGTCCTGCTGCAGATGAATAGAAGCCGACGTATGAATAACACCTGAAAGACATCTTAAACTTACTAGTAAGGCTATATATGCTCGTCACTCTCCCCAAAGTAGCACCTGTGTAAAACGGTCACTCTCAAAAACACAGAAATTGGGTTTTAACTCAAGGATCCATCCTAAAACCTCTGTTCTTAACACTTTTTATAAATGATATATTTTATTTTATTGTTCTTTGCATTTAATAAAACTATACTCTGATGGCAATACTTTGCATAAAATCCAGTCTGAAGTCAACTTTAGAAAAAAGCAAAACCCTTATATCGTTGTTAATGAAATGATACCCAAACAAAATATTTGACGAAAAGGCAAAGAAAACATTTACATCCAAGGACATCCAGACGAGTAACATTCTGCGAAACTGTGGGTACTATTCAAACAAACTTCGTTAAGTAGACTTTTCCATACCCTGGCCGCCTCAGACCTAAATGTCCTCAACCCATAACTTATTGTGTTTGTTCGAGGGACATTTGCATACTTTCTTCCCTGAAATCACACCAACAAGCTGGTTGGCTAATTAAGCAGGTGGCATCAGCGGAATGTTATGGCATCCTAGATTTTCCTGCTCTGCTCCAATGTAGGTTGGGTGGTATAATTTGAAAATATTATCACTTAAAAAAATGATACACTTTTGTATCCGAAAATCTATCGTTTCTTGTTTCCCTTAATATATACTTAACAGCAAAAGTAACGCGTAGTTTTAAATATTGGCTACTTTGTATAAATTGGGTGTTAAATAATAGTCCGATGATATGAAAGATATAAATGATGTATATATGAAACAAGTGTATAGACAAAAAAAAAAGACAAATGGGTCGTAAACTGTTGGCTCTTTGGAGTAATATTGATAAACGGGGAATAACTCTGAGTGTTATAAAACAATTCATAATAAACGCAAATTTCAAGAAGTTGTATACCTAAAACCACAGAACGCATTTTAATGAAAATCACTCTGTGTCTTAATCAGGACAATACAGACTACTTTAGAAGATTAAATCGACCAGAATTATTCAAGGTTAGCCTGGATGTGTAAAAAGTAAGTAAGGGTGCAAAGATCAGGAATCGATACAATCAAGCACCACACCTGACCCAGGATACCAATGGGAAAGTGACAAACTCACAGTAGGCACCACAAACGAGAGCCAAGAGGTCAGCCCTTTCCCAGCAGGTGACCTCAAGGCACATATAAACAGACGCACACAAAGGCATAGTAAACACAAGGCAGAAAAAGCATACAAGATTCACAAAAATAGTACCGCCTTGGAACTGTCAGTAAAATATTTTACTGGAGGGCCGGTTTCACGGCGCCAAACTCACCCTTAATTCAGATGTTGATCAAGACACATAGATATTTGGTATGCATGAAAGACCCCTAACTTATCATGCATCATCCCCTAGAACATATAAGTTACACCGTCAAACAATTAACCAGAAAAGTGCACAAGACAGGCACGTTAGTGTCCAAGCAATTGTTTTAAACGGTTTTGTAAGACAGTACCTCACTTGATATAACGCAAAATGTACCAGATTTCCTTGCATCCCAGAGTTCCCAGCTGGTTTCAAGATAAATGTAAAAAAAATGGAAAATGCAGATTTTTGTATCTGCAGCGATGATTTTAAAAGTTTTATACCGTTTTCTTATTTGATACACTGTGCTGTGGTAATTTGAAATGAAATTGGATTCAAAAAATGGCTATTCCAACGTAAGGCTTTTTATTTTGCGTTTTACTTTTTTCTTCTTTTTTTTCAAATGAATGTGTCACGAAGAATTAAGTCCTGTCAAACATAATGATATTATTCAGAGTAAAATTGTATTATGGTTTCAAATATCTATTGAGCAATGAAAAATATGCGTTTCTTTTGCTGTTAAGTATAAATGTGACAAGCCAGGGGTGACGAGCTGCCGTGCCGGACTCAGTAAGGAAACCCATATGGGCCAGCACTCAATATTTTGCTTTTTATCGAATAATACTCCTCCTTTAGATGACAATGCTGAAGTATCCAAGCAGGCTATAGATCTATAATATTTCGTCTGAGTCTTTATCAACATGCATACGCATAGGACCATTAAGCAATGTTTTTTCGGCGTAAAATTACATTTTTTTTTACTTTTCCATCATTAAAAACGTGTGTTTTGGGTACTCAAAGAACCGTCTCGTCTCATTGAGACGGTTCTTTTGAGTACCCACAACATACGTTTTGGTTGAGAAATAAAAAATATAATTTTAAGTCACGCACTCTTATCTGGGGAGCATCGAAGGCTCAGGCGAGCCTGCGCAAATGCGCAGACTCGCCAGTGCCTTCGCTGCTTGCATACATATCAGGCTCAGAGGTGATAAAACTTTTTTCATGCTCAACTCAGCTGAGCACAAAATTTATCTTGCCAATAAATGTTAGAATGCCAACAATTGTTGTCATTTTAACATTTATTAGCATGATAAATACAACATCTGAGAGACTTAAAGCAAGAAACTTCTTCAGTTGTCGATATTTTAGTTTTTATGAGCAGTTGAAATTTCGTGCTCAGTTGAGATGAGCATGAAAAAAGTTTTATAACCTTGGGGCCTGGTGTGCTGACTCAATAAAGCTTTAAATACACTTACCCACCGCCATTGATAAACTTTAGATAATTGTTTTTGTATACAGATTTCAGTGTGTCATCGTCCATGGACTCTTTCAGCAGGAACTTCAGGCAGGTGACAGATTCCCATTTATCTATTGCCTCTTCGATCATTTTCATTGCCTTTATTTTGTTCTCTGTAATAAAATAGTACATGATGTCAGTAATGTTGATTTTGTGGGGTCAGTCAAATCACGCCAATTATTTTTATCATATTACGTCGCGACTGGGAGTGAATAACCGATAAACCACTATTCATGCATAATTAGATTGTGTTGCGCAAAGCTGTAAACTCTGCCCGGATTTGTTTGCATGACGTTACACGCAAAAGTGTTCCGGCCTGGACTGAGCATGTCATCAATGCTTTCGTTCGCGAAAACGTCGCGCGTGTCTATGACGGTATTGCGACGTAATGACGTTCGAAAGTTTGACGCTGACGCAATTTCGCTTGTACGAAAATGGATACATGTATTTTTTTAAATGTTTCAGCGACGTTTCAGAGCGGTTTATGTTGAAATCATGTAAAATATGCAAAAAAAAAAAAAAAAAAAAAAAACGATCACACATGTTTGTTTCATTAAATTAACACTTGCCTGGTTCCGAGATCGATGTTGGAACACTAGACCTAACGGCCTCGCGTTCAAACAACTTCCGCGAGGCCCGGCAAGTGTTAAAGCATGAAAAAAACATGTGTGATCCCTATAGTCATGCTTGTAGTTTACATACTTTGGTAGCGTTATGAAATGACTCCAATAACAACATTTGTTATATGACTGGAGAGAATCCTGTCTCCTGATTGGCCCAATTTGTTTTCATAAATCTCTATGTCTACCTACAAACAGGTCTAAACCGGTCCACAAGTTAATATTGCATGAAAACCAGCTCGAACTAGTTCCCAGAAGTTTTTTTTTTGACATTTCTGCAATATTACCCTCTAGAGAGCTAAAAATAGCATGATGAGTGTGAAACTAGCATGTGCTGCATGAAATGAAATAGACATGATTTGCTGTTTCACCTCCAAACAGGTAAATTAAAGACTTTCATGTATTTTTACAACAGTTTTGTTTTGTTTTGTTTTGTTTGCTTATTTATCTTTGATTGAATAAACAAACTGTAAAAACAGTTTTATGATAACATTTTAAATTCCCCATTAAGAGAATTATTATTCATTTGAAAATGCAAAATACTAAATTAAAATATTTTAATAACAGTTGCTAAAACTTGTGAGAAAGTCTTTAGATGTCTTAGATTGAAGGTTGAATATGTCCTTAACAATTAAAGTGAAAGTAACGAAATTTCGTTCTTAAATGAAAAGTCATATAACAAAACAGTTATTGACTCTAATTTCGGTAGACACAAGGATTTATCTACCCTCAAAAGTGATATTCACCTCGGCCTAGCGGCCTCGGTGAATCATCACTTTTTCAGGTAGATAAATCCTTATGTCTGCCTCATTCAAGTCAATAATTGTATAATATCCGATGTGACAAAATCCTACCGATTTTTCACAAAAAAGGCCATTTCAAAGTAATAATGTCACGTGATAAAAATAGAATTTAACATTCGTGCCCCTGAATTACTGAATTATTGATTATACTCGTTGCGAAAAAAAAGATATCACTTTTCCTCAACTCGTTTAATAAATTTAATAAATCTGGAGCTATTTTTTCATCACTATATACTAGGCCAAAAAAGAAACGCCGCATATAAAACATACATTTTATATGGGTTGTATTTCATCAATCTCTCGCAAACGATTTGTCACAGTTTGAGCGCTGATTCTTGGGTTATGAGTTCCTGGGGTTGTCCTGGCTATCATTGTCACCGGACGAAATTGATTCAGCAGTTTAAACCTACGTTTTTATCTATCTTGACGTCGCGTCATTAGGCGACGACGTCATGAATGCGCACGGTCTGACATTGTTCCAAGTTGCCAGAAACGTTTTCTAAGAGGTTCAATTATCCTTGCATGACATCGAAATTGGTGTGCTATCATCGATGGCGTCACGTTAGCTTGTAACATTCTTATCGCCTTTTCGCGTTCAACATGTGTCCGTTTTGGCATCGTAAATTAGCAATGTGTAACTTTTAATTTTAAAGTTTTAAAATGTTTACAAGCAAATTGGATATTAGACTAGTGATTTCAGTAGTTATTACATGTGTAAAGCTAAATAAAATGAATGTGCACGTGAAAAACTTGAAAATAAAAAGACAGCCACTACACTGGTTTGGGTTGACTGAGCTCAATAAAACAATGGTAATAATGTGTGGCAGGAATAGTAGCGAAACATAGGTAGCAGATAAAATTTTATAACTCTCATTTAAGGTAGTGCGGGACCCATGTCAAAAGATAACCTTACTTTTACTTTAAAGTAAGAGTGTAAGAGTTATCGTTCCTGAATCTTGTTTTAAAAAGAGAATACTTATTTGTAAGACGGTAGACACTATTCTCCCCTGACAACTCTTTGATGCTTGAAACGTAATTCTGTAAGTATTTTGCTTTCACAAAAAGAAGGAATGCAAGTATTAGCTTTTAGTATTTTGATGGTTAAAAGTTGCGGACCTTATAAATATACATACTATATACATGTCTCGGTTGCTATTTCTGCATGCTGCCACTAACCTAAGACCCACTCCCACCCCAAAAAGGGGGGGGGGGGGTGTAGACGTGCACATGCCTTGTATGTGACATTCTCATGTTTTAGGTCCCATGGAGGTACATGGTCACTAATGTTTTATGGAGAAATGACGTAACTATTTCAATTCCCTTATCACACCGGATAGGCAGCAATAAAAACCAGTCTAAACAATCGATGAATGCTGATAACAAATTGCTAGAAACAGTGTTTGTGATTGCCATTTGTTGCCTATCGGACTACAAACAACAATCCAAAATTCTGTTACTTACAATATTTAACTACGTTCGTCGATAGCATTAACGTTTTCGATTGCCGCCTATCTAGTGTGTTTTGATATACTGAAGACGTAGCCAAAACAATCTGATACAAGGGCTAGGAGTTATTTCATGTTTCTGTTGAAAAAAATATTTTGTTTCCTTGCATGTTTCATGATGATAAAATGGACATTTCTGCATACATTTTAATAAAATTAATTGGAACTGCATGTGCCTGAAAGGAAGATATATGACAATATAACATTCTTTTCTGTATATTAACGGTTGGCAAGCATGGTACAGATGCACAGATCCAGGAATTTTCATCAGGGGGGGAGGGTCCAGGTCAGTCTGACAAAAAAGCTCTGACAACGATTTTTTTAGTCCTCAGCTTATTTTACAGAAGTCAAATGGTCAATTTCAAAGAAATCTATCGTTTTTCAAGGCTCCAGATGGGGTCCAATTTTTTCCAGGGGGTCCAACTTTTTCCGGGGGGGGGGGGGGGGGGGGGGGGGGGGGGGGGGGGGGTGTCCAATTGCTTATTCCCTATAGAAACCTATTTAATTTGTGATTTTCAAGAGGGGGTCCGGACCCCCTGCCCCCCCCTCTGGATCTGCACTTGGTGCAGCCCTCACAGCTTCATGGTTAAGGCTACAATACATTATCTCATTTGGGCTTGGCAAACGTTAATAGACAGAAGAATGTATCATCCTTTTATTATTATATATCTTATAATAAGTGTTTACTATAGAAACTTGAGGTGTTTCAATCGCTGACAATTGTACATTTTATTTAATAATGTGTCATATTTTGGTTGATCGTTGACCAATCACTGACCGCGGGCTTTATTTCCGATAAAACATGACTGCAGAGGGCTTAATTGCCATTTCAACCTGCTCACGGATATCCTCTGCGAGTTAAGATACCGTCGCTTATGCTTTTTTGAGAAATGACCAAAATATTCAATTATCATAAGATAGGGATAGTCGGATAGGGGACAATCGAGAAGGCTCTGAACAATCGATGAACGTGGATCGCAAATCGCTAGAATTTACCATTTGTCGCCAGTCAGGCAAACAAATTGCAATCCAAAAAGTCTGTTTCTGACGGAATTTGATCTACGTTTGTCGATAGCATCAACATTTTCGATTGCCACCTATCCGGTATGTGTATTGATACAATGAATACGTAACCAAAACAATCTGAAACAAGAGCTAGGAGTTATCTACATTTTTCAGTCATGTTTCTGTTGAAAAAGAAGTTTGTTTCCACACCGGATAGTGAGCAATAGAAAACACTCTTAACCATTGACGAACGCGGATCAAAACTCGCTAGAAACAGTGTTTTGATTGCAAAGTGTCGCCTGTTCGATGAGTGATGGTAAAAAAAAAACTATGATTCTAACTATTTTTGGTCTATAATCGTCGATAGTATTGATGTTTTCGATTGCGCCTATAAGGTGTGCTTCACGATGTTACAGTGGAAATTTTTTTAATATGCTTTTAGCTTGAAAGGAAAGTATTCTAGAACTTTTTGGATACTGTAAAGGCGGCACCTCATGACTGCCTTATTAGTCTACTTTAGACATAGGTAAAATCTGAAAATGAGGCGTTATAACTACATTCGGAAGTGTTTGTTTATTGTTTAACATTAGTATAGAGGCAAACAGTGTGGACCCAGATCAGACTGCTCTAGATCTACACTGTTTGTTTAAGAGGCTTCATAATATTTCAATAGACGATAAAAACATACGATTGTGTTGTAATATACGCTTTAAGGGTTAATAAATGTGGGTTCAGTGCATTAACGGACAGGACTTTCATGAAATGCACGCAGACCTGCGCGGCTCAAGCAACTTTTAAATGCTTAACCAATGGATAGAACCTGATTTCCATTCTTGAGCAGTTGAAATAACCGAACCACGCCCAGATATGAAAATTAAAGTTGCCACCTTTACAGTACCCAAAAAGTCCTATAATATATAACAATGACAATATAACATTCCTTTCTGTATATTAACGTTTGTCAAGCCCTTGTGCGATAATGTGTTGCAGGCCTCACCGCTGTGTGGTTCTGGTTGCAACACATCACATTCAGGCTTGCCAAACATTAATACGAGGAAAAAAATGTTTTATCCTCTAATTGCATATTTGTAAGTTTATTCTTTAAATGACATTTAGATCTATGCATTAGGAATAAAGCTATAATTTTTAGCTTTTATCTACATAAATCCTAAGTGTAAGAAAGCATCAAAGTATCAAGACATGCTATAGCAATGCTTTAATGAGAATCATAATGTAATGTGCTGGGTCACATATGCTAGGTCAAAATCTTTTTTGTCATTTTCTACGCCCATTTTTCAATGCTTAATCAATAATAGCTATGTCTCCGCCCAGTGATATAAATAGGGCGTAGACAAACAAAAAAATTGGTTGAAAGGGGAGACAACACTTATTATAGTCTTTATTTTTTTCAGGATTTTTCAGAAAAGTCACCAAAACAAAAAAACGAGCACGGTGACACATATTTTTTATTCAATCATTAGATTCTTCATGAAAATATCTTTGTAAAAATATGTTTTTTGTTGTTCCAGTTACATTCTCTAATATGTTTATTTTGAATATTAATGTTTTTTGGCATTAATTCGTTTGACTTAATTAGGATTTTGCTTAATAAATTGTGTAATTACATGCTATTTCACTATTTTTTGTTTTTATTTATATCTCTGGTGTGAGTAGTATTTGTTCTGAAAAAAAACTGTATTGCGTTTCTTGTTAATTTGTTAATAAAATCTGTGTTTGTTTATTTCAAAAACCTGCGATTTTGCAGTTTTTGACATCAAATAACTTTTTAAAAAGAATGGTGAGGTATTGTTTTTTTTTGTCTTAGATTATAAGTATAAGTCTATATTATAATATATTAAAAGATGAAACACTTTTGGACATATGCCGGTGAGTCCGGTACTACCTCAAGGCGCATTATTTTTAATCTTTATATGCGGCGTTTCTTTTTTTGCCTAGTATATTTCTGATCGAGACCCTCGGCGTTACTCAGTACTTAGCGTACACAGGTGCTTGAATTTATGAATAATTGCAACTTTGTTAGATGCTTAATGGCATTCTCTTCAACTCCATCCAAAAATTTCGAGAAAACAACAGACCATGACTATAATGCAAATTTTGACCAAACTGATACATACAAAACATTTTTTCAAATCCATAAAAATCCCGACTTTCGTCATTCCAAAGCACATAGTACGCTTCCCTCAAAAGTCATAACTCCAAGCCCCTGTGTTAGCACACACACATACTTTCAAAAGTAACTGATAACTGCCTTCTGTTACCAACACGTCGAAGGAGAACCGTGTGTATACAGATAAGGGCTCAGACTAAAAGGGATACTTTTATCTGTGCCCACGCATGTATTTTGTTTAAACTTTGCTTATTAATAACTCATTATATACGAACTATCGAATTAGATAGTCGAGAATAAGGCTTAGGAAGCAACCCTGACGCACTCCACCTTTGAGGTGGTACCTGTCTCTAAATTTCCATGTCCTAAATCTATAGTTTTGTTTATTTCTACGATTTGTCATCTAGATTGAATCCAAAATACCATAGACATTAAACTAATACCACGAAACCATTTGGATAAATTATGGTTTACGTTTTCAGAAGAAGTGATCATAAAATTTCAATATTTTTTTTTTCAAAAATTTACGAAACATGCAACATTCAAATCAAAAGATAGATAAGTTCTAGTCTTTGTCAAGATAACATATTATCACAAAAACATGCCATATATATCCTGCTGATCTGAGCCAAATATCATGAAAATTCAAAACCGGCAACAAATGTACATGTATCTTGACAAAGACCGCAACGTGTAAAAATGTTAATTTCAAAATTGACTGAGTACAAAATATACAGTTGAAATTGGGGGTACCATGCCATAAAAGTAAATGCCCACCCAATATCCTAATACATACAAAGCCATTTTAGTAACAACGAACTTATCAATGATATAGTTATTTGATAAATCATTTCTGCGCCAGTTACATGATATGTCAATTACTTTAGAAATGATTTTCACTGGGTACCCTAAGGTATTATAGTGGTATCATTCATGACATCATAAATTAACAATGGAATTGCATAAACACTCAAATGCACCATAAATATACTGACGTCAACTAAAAACGCCTCACTCATTATCACTGATTTCTTAGCGATGATATATTTAAATGAACAGCCACGTACTGCTTCTTTATGATGAGGTTGGGCGATGTTGGAAAATGACTTTAATTTGATAGACAGGTGATGCGTTATTCCGATGACGTCATACAGGCTCAACGTACACATGACGGCATTGTGCATCGATCGATTATGATTTCAATTTGAATTTGCACCCAGTTTGTGCCGCTAATGTTTTGCTAATCAATGAACAAATTTTGGATCATTTTTCCAAACCATTGTGCTTTAGAGTAAAAACTTTATGAAATTATGACGTCATATCAAAGACAAAATGTAAGGTCCGTTTACGAAACTTGCCAACATTCTCGTTTTTGCTTTAAGTAATGGAAAAAATGATAAGGGGGTAAATTAGGCAATGTACACAGAATATGCCTACATAAAATTACGTTACTTAAGATGAGATGTAACGCCCAATGGCCAGTCGTTGGTCTACGTTAACGTCACCCAAAACGGCCGTCTGGAACACGTGCCAGATTGCGTTTCCTCAGCAATCGTCGCTGGTTAAAGACTCAAGACTTTTGCAAAGGATTCGTAACAATCTTTTCACCCACTTTGCAGAGTCATGACATTTAAGATTTACTGAAATGCATGGCGAAAGGATGGTCGGGGTATGTTGTTTCGTTCAGCAGAAGCATACAAACATTGTCTGAACATTATAAACGCATTTTTGGTAAAATAGAGACTGTTTTAAAATGGTAAAACACGTTTTTCATGTCCACGGAGTGTGTCTGGAAACAAAGCAAATGTGGCTAAAATCTTGTGTCGCATGAAATGGTGACCCCTGTCTCAAACCGATGTCGTTTTCTCAGCCTCAAATATTCTTTCAGCAATTTGGTTTTCATGAGATACGCTTGACTGATAAGAAGTTATAATGCACTAAAATTCATAACTTTAGTCTGATCAGTTTAAGAGATATTCACGTTTATTTTTAGATGAGGCGTTTTTTCTTGACGTCAGTATATAAAAGCCATACCCCAAACAATTAAATAAGATAATCTTATCAAATTCCAAGCGTGGACAGACTTCCATGTTAATTTCCCATACCATGTAAGAGCCCCTTTAAAAATCTAGCGTAGCTCATGCGCGGATACAGAGGGGGGAGGGGCAGGGGGTCCGGACCCCCCCCCCTGAAAAATAACAAAAATAAAGGGTTTATTAGCAATACTGGTCAAGATCCCCTGATAACCACAAAGCTACCAAGCCAGTTTTCAATGTTGGGCCACCATCGGTCCGCCAGCGAAACGCCATTTAAATGGCGTTTTTCTGACGAGCCGATGTTGGCACACTTATATTTGGTATTTGGATCCTCTCTCCCCTCATCAACTTAAAAAATGTACAGTAAAACCTGTCTTAAGCGGCCACTCCAAAATAGACGATCCTAATGACAAAGTTTACCTTAATAAAGGTCGAAAGTATTGCAGAATGCTCCCCTGAGCATTCTGCAATACTTTTGACCTGCATTAAGCGATAATCGGTCCTGAAAACCATTTTTGTCTTCTTTTTGAGAGACCGCTTAAGACAGGTTTTACTCAGGTAAAGACAGGTTTTACTAAGACAGGTAGTCACAGTTGGACCCCCCTCTGAAATAACCTTTCTGGATCTTGCGCATGTAGCTGGATACGTGCGTTTATCAGAGGCATTTGTGCATAATTTATGCGATAGATACATATTCAAAAGTTCCAGTTCGCACATGCATTGTCGGATTTCTTGTCATCCGTTTCATCAAAATACTTACCTGGCCCTGTTCTGTACTTTTCGAAACTGTACGGTATTGTTCGGTTTGGCCAGCGACTCGTGTTCTCAGGTGCGATCTTGCGCCTATTCAACGCCTGTCCGTTCTCCTACAATAATTGAAAATCGCCGGTAAGATTGCTTGTTTGCGCTGATGCTTTATTTCACAGTTAACAATTTTAGTAATGTCGAGGCGTTTCCTGGCCCCGAGGTTATAAAACGTTTTTCATGCTAAACTCAACTGAGCATGAAATTCCAATTGCTCATAAATACTAAAATACCGACAAATGAAGATGTTTATTGCTTTAAGTCTATCAGATGTTATATTTATCATGCTAACAAATGTTGTTGGCATTTTAGCATTTATGAGAGGTTAATTATACTTATCATGCTAATAAATGTTAAAATGCCAACAATAAGTGGCATTTTAACATTTATGAGCAGGATTAATTTCGTGCTCGGCTGAGATGAGCATGGAAAAAGTTTTATAGCCTCGGGGCCTGGATTGAACAATAGTACTAATCCGAGGATTTATCTGGTGTATTGGTAAAGGACTGCTCAATGAGTTGATGATAGTAACGCCATTGACTGTACCCGTTTATGGTGTATATCCTTAAAGCTCGACCTATCATTTATACTGTTTCACCTTATAATGGAGTAGCATACTATTGGGTTGATAGTCCATCTCAAATAAAATATCAAGCCAATTGTTTCATCTTATAATGGAGGAGCATACTATTGGGTATTTAGTCCATCTTAAATAAAATATCAAGCCTATTGTTTCATCTTATAATGGAGTAGCATACTATTGGGTTGATAGTCCATCTCAAATAAAATATCAAGCATATTGTTTTATCTTATAATGGAGTAGCATACTATTGGGTTGATAGTCAATCTCAAATAAAATATCAAGCCTATTGTTTCATCTTATAATGGAGTAGCCTACTATTGGGTTGATAGTCCATCTCAAATAAAATATCAAACATATTGTTTCACTCATACTATTGGGTTGATAGTCCATCTAAAAAATATCAAGCATATTGTTCTATCTTATAATGTAGTAGCATGCTAAAGGGTTGATAGTCCATCTCAAATAAAATATCAAGCCTATTGTTTCATCTAATAATGGAGTAGCCTACTATTGGGTTGATAGTCCATCTCAAATAAAATATCAAACATATTGTTTCACCTTAATATTGGAGTATCATACTATTGGGTTGATAGTCCATCTAAAAAAAAGTATCAAGCTTATTGTTTTATCTTATAATGGAGTAGCATGCTCTAGGGTTAATAGTCCATCTCAAATAAAATATCAAGCCTATTGTTTCATCTTATAATGGAGTAGCATACTATTGGGTTGATAGTCCATCTCAGATAAAATATCAAGCCTATTGTCTCATCTTATAATGGAGTAGCATACTATAGGTTTGATAGTCCATCTCAAAAAAATATCAAGCCTATTAGTCTATATTGTTTCATCTTATAATGGAGTAGCATACTATTGGGTTTATAGTCCATGTGAATTGCCTCAAATAAAATATCAAGCCTATTCACACCACATCATTTGTTCTGAAAACAAAAAACAATGATTGGCATGCGCGGATCCATTTGGAGGGTGTGTGTGGGAGGGGGGGGGCAGAGGGATATGCCTCCCTAAATGAAAAAATGGATTATGATTAATCCATTTCAAAAATTCAAATGCACTTCAGAAAAAAAAATCTGCAGTTTTGTCTCAAATTCAAGCGTTGCAAGCCGCATAAAGTCGCATTTCACTCAACAAAATGTGGCGTACTTAATGACGCCAATATTTTTCCGACTATGCGTGTTCAGTTTCTGACGCTGTCTAATCAGACAAAAGCAAGTGCGTTAGAATTTGCTGTTACATTCGCGGAAAATGTGCAAAATAATGCAGAGGTTATATGTCATGGTACGTCTTTATGAGAATAGTGAAAGAAGACTGGACAATCATAGCATCCTTTACGTTACTCATCACGTGACCAATGATGTCACACCTGGGTTACACAATGTAGCATTCTACTAAATATTCATGAAGTATGGCCACGCCCTTTTTGGAGAGGAAGTAGTAATCAAAAAAAAAAAACAGTGTGGATCATACTATTGGGTTGATAGTCCATCTATCATTGGTCATATTCCTTTTGCTTCATTAGAAGGTGATAAGAGGCCAGGTAAAATAAATCAAATCAAGAGAGTTTGAACATTTTATGCCCTAAGCAGGAGAATAATGTTTCGATTTTAGAGAACCCCCTGCTGCGGACTAGGGGGTTCCCAAACTTATTTACACATGACTAATTTTTGAGATGGGAAACATCCATGTTTTTCATCATAAATCAAATAAGCTATGGCAGGTTATTAAAAATTTACAGTTGAAATTTACCTCTTGGTCTGTAGGTATAATTTGATCTCCATTTTCAATGTCATCGTTGGAGGACGAGAATGGCTCTCTGTTGATCAGCGTTCCAAGTAGGTACTGGAATTTAAAATATCATACACATCTAAGAGCATATCAAAGCACTGCCCAGGACAGCGATTCTGCTCGCTTTTCGCTATCAACTGCTGCCTATAGTGCCTTGTTTGTTTGTTTGTTTGTTTGTTTGGTGCTTAACGACGCATCAACCCTTGTGTGTCATTAGCGTCAGACGGTATTTAACTAAACATGATGAGGATGGAGATAGTAAAAATTTATAAGATAAAATAAAAGGAATGATGACGAGTTTGTATAATGATAATTAGTTGCAATAAGATTGTTGACAGGAGAGACCACGTACAATATCTGACAGTTTCAAAGAGCTATTCAGATAACTGTACATGTTCTATAACTGAACAGAATACAACATTAAAAAGTCTGTATTATGGTCTGATATAAATGTAATACAAAACATGATTTTAAAAATAGCAATTAGATTTTGTTAAAAAGATTTATTTGTCTTTAAAATGGCATAATACTATCAATATGTATACCTTGAAATAATTCTTTCATGCTATCAACATGGAAGCAATTATTTCTTACGTGTGTAAAGTCGCCACACTCCAAAAGGAAGTGACGTACAGTGAATGGTGCGTCACAACCAACACATTGTTGCTGCTCTTCACCTTGTAGTAGGTATGAATGAGTGACTCTTGTATGACCTAAACAGAGTCGAGCTAAAATGACTTCTTCTTTCCTAATGTTTCGAACAACTGATTGATATTCACCAATAGTTGGTTTTATGTCAAGAAGTATATTTCCAATGCTGTTATTCCATGAAGTTTGCCATTCTTCCAAGATACATTTATTGATAGCTGGCTTAAAATTAGAAAATGGAATCTTAAAAGAAGTTGGTTCTAATGAAAGCGATGATTTTGCTTGCTGATCTACCGTCTCATTCCCTTGGATACCTATATGACTAGGAATCCAACAGAGAACAATTTCTTTATTAGTTAAAAGTTCATGATATTTTTCTAAAAGTTTCTGAATCTGTGGATTGTTTGAACTGGTATGGTTCATAGCTTTCAATACAGAAAGCGAGTCAGAAAATATAATAAATTTATTGTTAACATCACAAGTGCTAATAAAATCTAAAGCAAGATCGACTACTTTGGCTTCAGCAGCGAAAATTTATGAATCGTCAGGTATACGTTGCATATTACTATGCAGCACAACCAACCTTTGAGTCTTCTTTTGACCCTTCAGTATAAATTTGTTGGTAATTCTTATAACGACTTTGAAGCTTTCTGAAATCATCTTTTAATATGTGTGGATTTGATTCAGATTTTTCCCGGAATGTAAATCGAAAAGAATGTCAGGTTGTTTCATACACCAAGCTGGAATATTTGGTGTAAAATGTTTTTTCGATATTTTGTGGTTTGATATTGGCAGATTCTAAGAGTGGTGAAATTCTGATGCCAAATGATTTAATAGCTTTAGGTTTTTGTGCTATAATGCCTTGTAAATGGGACATCATTAGCATATAGTCAAGCAGTGACGATCGCTAGAATTAGACCGAATTTTGTATGTGATTTACTATTGTCAAGATCTAGGTTGGAATTGATACATGTCATTTTTCGCGACTTTGTAATAGAGTTATGGCCCTTGATTGAAATTAGATTTTCGTTTCCGCTAAATATCTTGTGAACAAATTGATATAAATTTACCAAATTTTGTATATGCATGTGCACATCATTTTAGCATATTTATAACAGAGTTACGGCCCTTGACTGATGTCAGAATTTCATCTCCGCTCAATATCTTGAGAACTAATCAATATAATTTGACTAAATTCTGTATGTGCATTGATAATGATAAGATCTATGTTGGGATTGCTACCTGTTATTTTTCGCAGTTTCACAAAAGAGTTATGGTCCTTAATTGATATCACAATTTTGATAAAATTTGCAACAAGGTCGTCATTTAACCGTTCTTTTACTTTCAAATTCTGGTAATTGTTCAAGTGGTTGGTAATATGCAACGATGTGATTTGTGTGGTTTGAAAATTGGGTCTTTTTACGACCATATAGTTCGGCCATAATATGTTCAATATCTTTAGGAACAAATGGATGGCTTTTCCCAAAATTTTATACATTGTATATGCATTTATATTGGCAAAATCTAGGTTGGGGTTGCTCCCTGTCATTGGCAGCGGGGCTAAAGTCAGATTCTCTGACAAATCTAGTTTTATTCAAATACCTTGCTGAGATGGTCTCCCTCGACATCAATATCACTGAGAAGTTTCGTACCCTCGTCCTCCTGTAATATATAAAAAAGCTCTGTCAATTACTGTCCTGTCAGCCAAAAGTGACAGTGACGTCGTGTTTTGTTTACATTTGTTAAGTAAAACATTAAATTGTACACTCCACTTGAGCTTATGCGAATCGATAGATCACTTTTGTATTAATCCTATCCTGCGGATAGGATTAATACACAAGTGATCTATTGATTGTAAGTCCTATATCTTTGTAAACAAAACATGACGCCACTGTCACTCTTGTCTGGCAGGACAGTACTAGTGACGTGAACGGGTCCCACCAAAGGACCTCGGACAGTCTTATTGAAGGATTGCCCATAAAAATCACCAGACAAAAGTTTCAAAGAAAACGATTGTTTTTCCATCAAAAAGATAGTAGGTTAAACTCTCGAATAATCCGCAAAAGTATTTTTCTCATTGGACAAGCACATATTCAAAAATATGGGTTGAAAACCCTGTTTTTGCTATTCAACGTATAGAAAATAGAAAAAGCTTTACTGAAGTGCTCCCCCCCCCCCGTGACCAAACTAATCCTTTTGCCCACTGTTGTAGTTTAACATTTCACACATCATATTAAAGCGGCATGATTGGTCACGGGGGGGGGGGGAACAATGTCAAAATGCTCAAAAACAATTTATTATAAAAACGTATTAAGAACTTATTTTGTGCAAACCTGTAGTTAAATATCAATTTACAACGGCATGTATCAAGGGCTTTAGTTATGATTGTGTACCAAGCAATCAATTGTCTTATTTCTCAAACAAAACATATGTTGTGGGTGCTCAAAAGAACCGTCGCAATGAGACGGTTCTTTTAAGCACGAACTTATAGGTTAAATCTGATGATTATGAAATATTTAAAAAATATCTCAAAAATTGTGTTTATCTAGGCTCTGATAATACACAGTATGCAGATATGATACAGCTCAGTAAACATGTCAAACTGGCTGAACCACAGGTAATTGTCAAAAGTTATGGACAGCATACTTATTTAGAAGAATGATGAAATCTTCTCAACCTGAATTTTATGCAAACGCATCACTTTCGTCTCAAGTTTTATTTCCCAAACATTATATTTTCATGTATTTAGGTGAATACCCGGCGAAACTTTGACTTTCTGTTAAATAAAATTTGTTCACAAAAAATACCCCCACCCCCTAAACCCTAATGTCCTGGCATAATCATGCAATATTTTCAAAATATTTTTATTTTGCTTGGTACACTTAATGTAAGGGTTTGATTTAAGCACAAAACTATTGTTGTCAAGTATGCATTATCCTAGCCACAGGCTGTCAAATTTTGGGCAGATTGAATAGGAGACTGTCCGAGGTCCTTTAGAGAATCGAAAAATGTAAATTTGTCTTAAAAGATAGGCATTCCACAAAAACTGTTTTATTACAAACTTGATCTAAATCGGTCAATAAAATTATACAAAGGTAGTGATAAATATCTTGCTGTCTGCTGAAACGATTTATAAAAATCTCAGACAAACAGGGGTTGATGGTGATGGCGTTTTGGAAGGGAATGAATCTATAGAAGGAGAAATCTATCGTTACTTCAAGGTCTAATGATGACATGTTCTTTAGGTAGTTGGAGGCTGGTACCATACCAGGGTCGATATCCCATCAAGTCTTCACATTGGCTAGTTGATTGCTTTAGAAGTTGCATGATTTTGGCTAATTAACATGTACGCCGTAGACCAACTGCAGTAGAAATCGATTTTAATTTTTGTCATCTGCTGATAAACTTTGCGAACAATTTGGACCCAGATCAGAACCGATGTCGGTCCTGATCTGGGTTCAAGATGTTTGACACTGTAATAGTGTCCTTTGTCCTTTAAGAATTATTTGAAAAGATTATTTTTGAAAAAAAAAAGACAGCAGACGACATTAAAAGCATAAAAAAGTTAAGCACAGGGCAAAGGGGACGGCAACTCTGATGATTACTATGTTTTATATGAAAGATCTTAATAAACCATGAATTTTGATACCAGTTTCATCTAAATCGGTTGAAAAACTAAGAAGTTGTAGGCGTTTGAATATTTGCAAATGGGCTGTAATGTAAGCGGCCATATTGTAGGCTTAGTGACGTCACACAGCCTTATTAAATATGCGTAATCAAAATAAAAGACAAGCCAATGAATTACTTGCAGTTATCTTTAATAAAACGTATTCCTTATTTATAAAGCTGCATATCAGCTGAAACACCGATGCTGTGATAATATTGATAACTAAAATAAAGCAGTTGAAAAATATTCTGAAAACTAATTAAATATTCAAAATGGCGGCTAAATGTTGGCCATATTGAATTATTTAAATGCCCATAACTTCCCCATTTTTCAACCGATTTTGATGATTCTTGTAGCAAAATTCATGGTTCGTAGAGCTCTTTCTGATTAAACATACTTATCATTAGGGTTGCTGTCCCCTTTAAGTGAGGCATCTGTATGCAGTTCATATCCGCATTAGGTGCCGCATATAGCGGCGTCTCATCAGGATTTGACTATTTGACTTGATTGTAGCTCACATGTCAGAAAACAAAATAATTCAAAAGGTTACATGTACTGATGTAACCGTTAAAAAGAGTGAAAAAAAACGAATTCTAATGTATTGATGGTTTTGCTTTGTTGTATTTGTTACGACCCAGTCAATAATTGTTCATTTATGTCGGGACGGGTCTTCCTTGGTTGAACCAGAGGCGAGTTCAACAATGCGAGCGTTTCGCGGTGGTACCTATCTTTATCCGTAAAATCAGTACAACAATCGCCTGAGATCGCTTGCGTCGTTGAACTCGCCTCAGAACTAAAGCAGAGGTTAAAGTGTCTTGCTCATCTCTGGTGAGGAATACAGATAGTTGGGTAGTCAATTTCAGTAAAAAATGAGTTAATCCTTGAAGCGCCTGCAAAAATCCATCTAAAAATCCGTCTGCTCAAGTCGTCTGTCGCATATGTTTGCTAGCAGTTTGTGAATTATGTAAGTATATAGGGTAAACAGTATCGACCCAGATAAGACTGCTCCTAGACACAGGCGTTTGTAGTTATGCTCCAAAACATGTAATTGATGCTCTAGAAGGCTTTTCCCAGTTTCTTGCGAACGAAGTCACAAAGCCTTCGTTCGCAAGAAACTGGGAAAAGCCTTCTAGAGCATCAATAACATGTTTTTGGACATATCTCCTAGAGAAGGCTAGCCTGGCAAAGTCCTACTAAAACAGTTCAACAGACGACAAAAGCAGACGACTAGAAGGTAGTAAAGATTACTCACCGTCTGTTCCACACATGAAAACGAGAAGTAAAACAACAGAAAATAAAAGATATTTCTTGAGTCCATGTTCCATACACAATCGTTTTGAAACTAAGATGAGTATTCACCTTTCTCCGTTATATTTTACTCGAGAATATTTACCTGATTAGCACGTGCTTATAAAAACTGTTATTTGGAACTACATGGACAAGCCTGAGGAATTAAATAAACCGGCTTATAAGAAAATGGTCCGTAGCGCACAAACCTGGCGATGACATCTGAAGCAAGTGTTGACAATAGATGACTGAGCTGAGTTTTTCCCTTTCAAGGGCAATTTCGGGTATTGTCCACGCACATCATTCCCGCGGCGGGAAACGGGGAAAGTTGTCTGGGTCCCGTCTTTCGACCATTTTCAAATTCGCATCAATACAGGTTTCAGATACGTTTACGTCTGGTGGATACTTCCGCATTTTCTGAACAAATTAAAGAAATAAAATGTGTCCGAAATATCTATTGACCCGTACTTATAAATGATCGTCTCAGTACCAAATACTGATAAAAATAGATCTGGTGAATTCAAACAGTATTATACAATTATTGACTTCAATGAGGTAGACATAAGGATTTATCTACCCTTAAAAGTGATATTCACCTCGGCCTAGCTGAGGTAGACATAAGGATTTATCTACCCGAAAAAGTGATAATTCACCGAGGCCGCTAGGCCGAGGTGAATATCACTTTTAAGGGTAGATAAATCCTTATGTCTACCGAAATTGAAGTCAATAACTGTTTTGTTATATGACCTTTCAACTTAGAATGAAATTGTTCTACTTTCACTTTTGTTGCTGAAGTCAACCGTCAACCTAAGGACTTTCTTACAAGTTTTATCAACTATTATTAAAATATTTTAATGTAGTATTTTGCAATTTGGACTGTATATTAATTCTCTAAATGTGGAATGTAAAATTTAATCATAAAACTTTTTTTACATTTTGTTCATTCAAACAAAGATAAATGAACAAACAAAACATAACAAAACAGTTGTTAAAATTCATGAAAGTCTTTAGTTTACCTGTTGGGATGTGAAACAGCAAATCATGTCAATTTCATGCAGCACATGCTAGTTTTATACTCATCATGCTATATTTAGCTCTCTAGAGGGTGATATTGCTGAAGTGTCAAAAATATTTACTTCTGGAAACTAGTTAGAGCTGGATTTCATCCTATATCACCTTCTGAGCCAGTTTAGACCAGTTTTGAGGTAGATATAGAGATTTATGAAGACAAATTTGGCCAATCAGGAAACAGGATTCTCTCCAGTCATATAACAAACAATATTATCAAGTTTATACCAAGTATGCGAATACGAATATGGCCGGTACTCGGATTGTGTGTCCAATATATACGGTTAATTTGGGCAGTGCACGATCTGACCATGTAGCCTAGTGGTAAGCGCGTCAGACTCTTAAACCAGCAGACCAGGATCGATTCCTGGGTGGGCACCTATTAAATATTGTTGTTTTTTTCTTCTTCCTTTCCAGCTTTATAATAATGAATTACTTCCTACCAGTAATATAAATTGATATAAATGACAAAAAGTACACTCCATAACGTTTTATATTGAATTATCCTCAAATATATGGGGGGTAGGGGTAAATTTTGCTCTCCTGAACGAAAATTAGTCTGGTGACCCCCATTTTCTATTCGTTTTTCTAAAAGGTTATATAAAAATCTATACAATAAAAACAAAACTTTCTTTGAGATTGTTAATGCCATATTTTTTAAAAGTTCACTTCATAACGTTTTATATTGAATTATCCTCAAAATATGTGGGGGTATGGGGTAAATTTTGTTCTCCTGAACGAAAATTAGTCTCGTGACCCCCATTTTTATTCGTTTGTCTGAAAGGTTATGTAAAAAAACTGTGGAATAAAAACAAAACTTTGAGATTGTTAATGCCATATTTTTAAAAGTACACTCCATAACGTTTTATATTGAATTATCCTCAAAATATGTGGGGGTAGGGGTAAATTTTGCTCTCCTGAAAGAAAATTAGTCTGGTGAACCCCATTTTTTGTTCTTTTTTCTTAAAGGTTATATAAAAGTCTATGAAATAAAAACAAAACTTTGAGATTGTTAATGCCAGATTTTTTTAAAAGTACACCCCATAACGTTTTATATTGAATTATCCTCAAAATATGTGGGGGTAGGGGTAAATTTTGCTCTCCTGAAAGAAAATTAGTCTGGTGACCCCCATTTTTTATTCTTTTTTCTTAAAGGTTATATAAAAGTCTATGAAATAAAAACAAAACTTTGAGATTGTTAATGCCAGATTTTTTTAAAAAGTACACTCCAAAACGTTTTATATTGAATTATCCTCAAAATATGTGGGGGTAGGGGTCAATTTTGCTCTCCTGAAAGAAAATTAGTCTGGTGACCCCCAATTTTTATTCTTTTTCTAAAAGGTTATATAAAAGTCTATGAAATAAAAACAAAATTTTGAGATTGTTTATGCCAGATTTTTTAATATACAATTCAATCTAAAACTCGTATTCCTATTTTGGGGGAATTCGCAAAATATATAATTCAGTATCTTGTCACGGCTTGGGAAAACAAACAAATTTTCACTTTTTCTATAAAGCTTGATGTCGTGAGTAATAATTAAAATTAAAATAAAGATGCTGGATGGCGATTACAACTATTTTAACTTAATATTAAGGACTTTGGGTGTTTTCAGAAAATTGGTAAAATGCTGAAAACTTCCATGTCAGATTATGGAAAATCGAACGCGGTGACATATCCTTTTTATTTCATAAATCGACAGTCCATACATAAAACAATTTGTATGCAAAGAATTAAAAAGATCTTACTGATGATGCGAGAAGTATTTCCCGCAATTGCCTAATTGCAATTGGTATCAAATTTAACCTAAACGTTAAGTAGGTTAAGGTCAACCAAGAGTTTTTGGTAGGCCCCACAGCCACTGTGCGCATCGGCTCTGGTAAATATTTTGCAGGATTTCTACCATGTATGAGCATGGAGGCCACTTTGGTCATGTGACCAGGACCACTCCGCATCCTAAGGAATGTGACTCTCCATATGAAAAGGAGAGTATGTTAGGATATGTTGACGGACAGACGACAGATAGACAGAAAAAGCGTCATTTGTATACGTTTACTCCACAAAATGGCTGCGTTATGTCATATCGTGGTTTGTTATAAAGGTATACTGCACTGTAACGAAGTTCAGTTAACGAACACTTTTGTGTGAAAATGTTGCCAGACGGACGACTTTTTGACGATGCTGCCAATGGTTTACAAATAAATTAGAAAAGGGAAATGAGAATTCGACCTTATGTAATGCAAAGTAAAGAAATGTCATACATGTATTTAGAACACGGCGTTCACTGTTTGCTTTCATATTGCACAAATTTCATTTATTGACAAATTACATTTTTCCTCTTATTAACAGGCCCGAATGCAGAATGGAAGTGTTTTTTTACAAAGTGAAAGAGGTTGTTGCGCATTTCAAGAAGAGCCTGATTTTTCGGTCAAAATTACAAGTGAAAACTGCATGAATTTGAAATACATGTAGTTTGCCTGGCTAGCGGGGCTGTGCCTAGCACCCCGCATCCCCACCACCATTATACGTACGTGTCTGTTTACTTTTGTAGATTTGAGAAATTCAATGTTTATTACTGCTTGATTTCAGAGGTCATTTCAAGCGTAGCCTGTAACATCTCTGATCAGTCCATGCCAGAAGGGTTGGTTTGCTTGCTTCGAAAATAAGTTCTGTTTATTTTGCAATCGGTTAGATGTATTTGTTTGGGTGAGAAAATGATTTTATCACTTCTACTGTGAAATAAATAGAGAGTTTTTTGTTTTTTTTTTTGTTTTTTGTTTGTTTTCACCAACTTTGCAGCATATTACATTCATATAGTTCATTAATTTTGTTTCGCGAGTAAATCTATATGATACAGTCCCATGTTCGCATGATGAAGCTACATGTACATTTAGTATCTGTATGTTGTTAAACGATATTCTAGCGACAGGTCATACTTCGGAAAGTGGTTCTTGCACTCATCAGCGACGTTTCTAGATATTCCAAATACAATTAAGGTTCGTAATTATATTGGCATAATTGAAAACCTTAGTGTTAATTAATAATTGAATGTACACTTATGGATTCACCCCCAACTATTTTCCTCAATTTTGTTCGTAACCCTTCAAGTTAAAATTACAAAACCTGTACGTTTTTTCCGTGCCTGTGTGTTATGGCGGACCAGGGGTGATATGGAGGATCTAACACTCCTGGGCCTTCAATATGCTATTTACGAAACCACATTTAGCGAATTTCACCAATTTCACATGCAATGACCTCAAGTGCAAGATTTTACGGTTTATAATATCGCCGTTTTAGTGTTTAAATTTAGTGTTATTAAAGGTAAAGTTCCTAAAGTTAAGTATTTACTTAAGTATTGATATTTCAATGTGATATTTTTCATACTAAGAATGTATCCAAGTACAGTTTGATACATACCTAGCAGGCACTTGACGTCGAAATGACGTTGATATGACATTGTTTTAAGGATGTGTGCCTGTTGGACTAGCAGGCACATGACGTCAAAATAAAACGTATCGACGTCAATGTCGCGACGTAATCACATTGACGTTGATATGACGTTGTTTCAAGGTTGTGTGCCTGCTGGGTATGGTCAAATATATCATTGTGATCTACAAATTACATGTATATGAACAATTTTGACTTCAATAAAGTTTCAAATGACACTTTTAGCGTCCTGAACTAAATATACACATGTACTTAGCTCTAAAGCGTGATTGTGATTCTGGGTCCTGGTTTTGTTGTGTGGTTCTTTGTGCCATTTCTAGTCTAGCGCTCGTCTCACTTAAGGGAGGAGGACTAGCTGGTTGTGTTCTAACTAAAGTAAAACCTGTGTAAAACGGTCACTCAAAAATAGACAAAACAAAGGTCCTTATTACAAATGATAGCTTAATGAAGGTCGAAAGTATTGCAGAATGCTCCCCTTGGAGCATTCTGCAATACTTTTGACCTGCATTAAGAGATAATTAGTCTTGAAAACCACTTTTTTGTCTTTTGAGAGTGACCGTTTTACACAGGTTTTACTGTATGGTGTGCGTGTATTTGCTTAATGTTCTGCTGTCTGTAAAGGGTTATCACTTTTAATCAACTGAAAAAAAAATTTTGGATCATGTGTACTTTTCACTATCTTCAGAATAAAGCACTGACCTGTTAGTGTCGAACCGAGAGCTAGGTTTATTTTAGACATACTGTGAATTTAGTTGAAACGGTTCTTTGCACTGTAAAAATATGTGTAAGTTAACACTAAAAGAGGTGGCAGCAATGATTATTGTTATATGACTCCTATACAAGACCTCCTCTGATTGGCTGAAACTAGCTTGCACTGGTTGTGACAGATCTTGATGTCAAACAGTGATGAGCTTAGGACAGGTTAACAATAGTTTTTTCAGTGCTGTCAGACAGCTAAAATAGGACAGGGTAGCATGACTTTTTTCACTGCTGTCTGACAGCTTAAAATAGACATTGTAACACTGACTGATTTCTTATGTATATTTCACAGGCAAAATGTGTTGAATTCAGAATTTGTTCACTTTATGAGAACATTTAAAATGCAATTATTTTGCTCATCTCATAAGATTTTCAGAAATTTGTGAAGTATATTGTGAAATAATCTTCCTAGTGAAAGTGCACTAGGAACATCTGACTTGAATAAATTTATTTTAAATAAAACTAGGAAAAGAGAAACAGTGTCATATAGCAAAACAATTGGTGCATTTTTTCGGTTAACATCAGGACTAGTCAACCCTGATGTTAACCTCAAAAGAATGCATCAATTGTACAATGTTAAACGATATTTTGTGTGGTGAAGTCCTTCTCCAGATCAATACAATCAAACAGAACATAGTTTTTAACCAATATAAGTCTAGCGTCCTTTTTGTGGGACATCGGTAAACAGCGCAGAATCAGGATCCTCACTGTTTGCTTACATAATGTACTTCTAAGATTTGAAAGAAATTTTAAATTACTTCCCAACAACCCTTTAATTCAAAATAGATTCGTCCAATTGATAAGACTTGGAAATTCCATTCGGCTTAAATGGGTTAAAGCAGTTGTAAGGTTACAACCTAGATCAGTGGCAGTTCAGCTGCCACTAAATTGGTGTAAAGTTACACTTATTTTTAACAGTTTATGGGCCTAAAATATATAGCTTCCTGAAGTCCCCCATCCCCATGGCTGTATTCTTACTGGGCTTTTGAATAGTCAGGCATTATATACCCTACTTAAGAACAAACCGAAACTTGCATGCACAAATCTTAAAAAAAGTATTTAGGCTTGTGCATGTTTTGCCTTACTGATTTGCATTCTAGAGAGGTCCATTGTATATCCGAGCGCATCGCCCGGCTTATCGGCGACGCTGCTCAAGAGACAACTTTCTCGTCTGCTGATACCATTTGCAAACAGGTTGGACCCAGATAAGGCCCGACTAAATGTCGGGCCTTATCTGGATCCAAACTGTTTGACACTCTGGTTGTACTATGATTTCTGGAAGGTGTTTTGAAAAAGTTAATTTTGAAGATAAGAAAAAAACCTCTAAAGACGACAAATAAGCCTGCAAATTATCCAGCATGCAAAAAGATAATAATATACTGTCGTGCCAGCCAAGAGTGACAGTTATGTCATGTTTTGTTTACGATGCTACTAAGGACTTATAATCGATAGATCACTTGTGTATTAATCCTATCCTCAGGATAGGATTAATACACAAGTGATTTATCGATTCGCATTATCTCAAGTTGAGTGTACAAGTTGATGTTTACATAGCAATTATGAACAAAATATTACGTCAGCGTCACTCTTGGTTGGCACGAGAGTAGATAGGTAACAAGATAGGTCAGTAACATTATAGCAAAATACAACATGATATGACATCAAATAAGCTGAGGGGCGACATTGAGATAGGTCAAGGATTTATCCGTACTGAGAGATAAAGGGTAGTAAGGTGAGTTGATGTGGTTTTTTGCGCGTTTTTTTTTTTTTTTTTTTTTTGTATTTCCTTTTGCTTTTCGTGAATATTTTTCGGATGAGGAAGGCGTATTGAGATTAACGCTTTGCCTACTGGGTAATTGTGTATGCTTTTTGTCGTCCGTGGTTTTTTTAAATAAACATTTTCGAAAAAATCTTTCAGGAATACGATCAGAGTGTCAAACAGTTTTGATCCCGATCCAGATCAGGCCCGACGTTTTGTCGGGCCTGATATGGGTCCAAACTCTTTGTAAAGTTTGTCAGCAGAAACGAGCAAAGGAAACTGAGAAGCAGCTCGCTGGAACTAACTCAAGCTGTGAAGGAGACATGCTCAGCGACCTACAGTGGCAATTTGACAAGGTTCCACACTGGCGCTCGAGGCTATTACACAAACTACACGACTATGGTTAGAGCGTACACACATAAGTGGATCAACTCGTGGCTCTCTGGATGCTCACAACAGATAGTTTTAGAAGGCCATGCCTCATATCCAGTCCCAGTGTGCTCCAAGGGTTGGTCTTAGGTCCGGTGTTTTTCCTATTTTTTATAAATGACCTATATACCGGAAAACATCAGACCACAATTCTTCTGTTTGCAGACGATTGTGTCCTGTATATAGGAACATACATGTATATTCACTTCAGGACTGCCTGGCCCTGCAAGAAGACCTCACTTGCTTAAGACAATGGGAAGCCGATTGGCAAATGGAATTCAATGTAGCCAAATATCACTCTATGAGAGGGATTCGCATCAACTTCACAAGCAAATATTTCACTTTGACTATTTCCTAAAAAAGATCAGTGGACCATCTCAAATAACATAGATTGGGGTCAACATATTTCTGAATTTTCCTCCAAATCACCTAAGACATTTAGTTTCCTTCGCAGGAATTTGGCTTTTGCATCTAAGAGTACAAACGAAATTGCATACAAAACTTTGGTTCGACCTAAACCGGAGTAGCCTTTATAGTCAGGGGCGTACCTAGGTGTACAGCAAAAACGCATGTGCGTACAACTCGGCGCCACCAGTATAGTTTCTTAAACCATTTACTTTGATTTTTGGAAGAAAAATGCTACTAAAAGTATTAACTTTTTGCCCCATGAGAAATTTTATTATCTTTTTTTGTCGTCTGATGATTTTTCAAAATCACTTTTTTGAAGAAAAAAATCTTTTAGGACAATCCGAGTGTCAAACAGATTGGATCTAGATCAGGCGTCGGGCCTGATCTGGGTCCAATCTGTTTGCAAAGGTAGGGTTATCAGCAGACGACGCACAGAAGGCAATGAATTAATTGTGTGCCTTGGGGCTAGTTCTAGCCATGTGAATGCTCTAAAAGCAGGGCTTTGCTCCCTGGCCCCAATCTAGAATGCGTACTCCATAAAATTCCTCAGTTCCTACGCCGCTGATAGCACCCATTTGGAGCGAGCGGGTGGGCAGGCAGGCAAAGTCTGATTGAAATGTTGTTCGTGTCTTCTTGGTCGAGAGAGTGTGTGTTTTGGAGGTTGTGGGTATCCGGAGAGAGGCTGTCTAGCACGGCTGTTATACTGGACACGATCTGTATAACAATAGATTGCAGGCGACTCTTTAACGGGAAACAACGAAAAGATGTCCACGTAAGTTGTTATTTTAGAAGGTTTCTGCTAATTTAAAGCATCTGTATCAAAATTCTCATCTTTTTAATCATAGAAAAGAGGAAAATTTGACACATGATAACAAAATCAATATCTTGCTTGCCAGATTTTAGAATCATAGTGTTATTTTGCGGTTTGTTTTATATAACAAGGTACCCCACCCACATATTATTGAGGCTAGATCAAGATAGTTTACTGATGAAACACCAAAAATGACACTAATTTACGTGTTTGTGGGTTTGAGCCCTACCTTGGGCATGCATTTTTCTCCTCTGCTTACACTTTAATGGTGTCAGAAATTATGGTTGACAATGCAGATCGAGTTGAGATAAAGAATTAAAGATCAATAAGGATATTTCAAGATTGTGTGTTTCATGCAATGTTCCTGAGGATCTGAATCAGTATTTTTTGACTGCCAAAATATGACACAGAACGGGATCATATACAGGAGAAGGTGGAGGAGATTCTAAACAGGGAAGGTGCTAACCAAACAGCAACCATAGATCAACATAAAAGTGATTATTGGCATGGTTGAGGACATAAGTAGGGAAGCACAGAATAATCTTACTGGAGTGCTGATTGAATGAATTAGATGCTCAAAGAGGTTTTAACCCTTTACCTCAAAGAGACGTCCTTTTAATGCTTTTCTAAACAGATAATTCCCATGGAGTCAGGCAGCCTAATCAGGGTCTCTGTTTGCTTATGGAAAAATGATATATCTGATCCTACACACGTGGACCTGACAAGTAATTTTTTTTGTTCTATGTACCAACATAAAAGTTTATTTATGTAATTATTCGTAGTGGGTGGAGCTTAGCATGAATGTTCATGAAGGAAAGGGTTTGCTCAATTATTTTATAGTAAAAAATAATTGAGCTAACCCTTTCCATGATTTAGATCTTAATTGTTTTGAAGAAATGGTTTTTTGATTTTAGAAAAAAATCACTTAAATTTTTACTATTGATTCGATTCCAGAACATCTCAGTCCCAAGAAATATTCGAGGCCCCTAAGTCAATATGTACAAATTTAGTCCCTTGTAATTTTGTCTGGAGGTGAAAAAAAACAACATAGTGTTTCAGACAAAATTTTTTTTTCAGATTACCGATAAGGTCGGCAATGGCAGATCCCCCTAAAGCTAATCTCCAACAACAGCCAAAGTTTACAGAGCTCAACGATCTGACAGGAGAAAAGGTGCGTAATGAAGACCTTATACATTGCCCTGCATCAGAGCTTACTCTGGCTCAGAATTTGTTGTAGCCAACACTTTAGCCAAATGGAAAAAGTTGTAGCAAAATGAGATAAGCTTTAGCCAAGGTTTTTTGTATTTAACTCTTTGTCCACTTTTGTTGTCTGCTGATAACCTTTGCAAACAGTTTGAACTCAGATCCAGCCAGACATTTTGTTGTCTGCTGATCACCCTTGCAAACAGTTTGGACCCAGATCAGGCCCGACAAAATGTTGGGCCTGATCTGGATCCAAACTGTTTGACACCCGGATAGTATTGAAAAAATCCAGCATCCAAAGAGTAAAATATGGCACAATAATAATGTGTGAAGGAATAGTAAAAGCAATTTTTGAAAATCCAAAAGCTGATCAAAATACACTTTTTCACAAATATGTAATTTTTGAACCACCTAGACTACACTTTTAGCCAATGGCATATATTTGTAGCCACTCTACATTTTTAGTAGCAAATGGCTACAATGTCTAATGGCAGGATGAGCCCTGCCACATGGGTCAAGATAAACAAAAATTTTGAGCGTAAACTGTGAATACATTGTATATTCTTACCCATCAGTGTTCAGGGACCAAGCTAGGGGGCGACTAGGGCGAAATGGTCGCCCTGGGGGCCAAAATTTCGCCCTAAATGCGACCCAGGGAGAAGTGGGAGTCTCCCTAAAAAAAAAATATTTTTTTTTTTTTTTTTTTTTTTTTTTAGGGAGACTCATTTTCATTCTGTCACCACACAAATGCAAGCTGTGGTGACATTATCAGACAATCTACTACCACTGCATCGTGTTTCTCCTTCCATTAAATGGCAATAGTATGTGTAATGGCTGATTTGCTTCTAAACTGACAGAAAATGTCGTAGTTTTACGCTATAACTTCTCCCTATCTGACTGTCACTTCTCCCTAATTGTCCTGCAGGGAGAAGTCACTTCTCCCTAAAATTCTGGGCCAGCTTGGTCCCTGGTGTTAGCATATGTTTTGGGTGCTCAAAAGAATCATCTCAATGTGATGTTTTTAGTACCCACAACTAGGGTTTGAGATAACCAAAATGCTCTGTTTGAGCCAATTTTAATGTCCCGTACTGAATGAATTTGCATAATTTCAGGAATTTTTTCATGTTCCTCCCCTATCTCACACGTTTTGTGGCTAAAATCTAATACTGTTATACACAACAGATTCGCTAGAAATAACTGCTGATTTAAAGGGAGTGCAGTGGCTCAGTGGTAGAGTGCTTGACTGGAGACCGAGGGGCTGCGGGTTCGAGCCTCACTGGCGTCACTGCGTTGTGTCCTTGAGCAAGACACATTAATCCTAGCTTAGTACTGGTTCAACCCAGGAAGACCTGTCCCGATGTGACTGAAAGATTATTGACCCCAATGAATTGTCATATTATAATAAACCATTAATTTTTGTCTGGGGGAAATGTGTGGTCATCATTGACACTTTATTTATAACGGCTGAGACAAGCCTGCACATATGCATATTCTAGTATCAGGACTTGGGAGCTATCAGAGTCTCGCCAGAGACTTCAGTGCTCACAGGCACAAAGAAGAGAGGCAGATGAATGCTCTGGCAAGAATTCAGGCCTCTTGCCCGGTGCCCACTAGATTCATAGCTAAACTGGACATGCTTGTTTACAGAATGACGTTATTTAGGCATATATCCCAAATAAAAAAATACTTGTGTTTAGGGTATCCTGACCCTACCTAAATTTTCCAGTGAAACCTAGAATTTTTTTAGGTTTTCTGGAAACACATTTTTTATGCAATTTTCCAGAAAAAAACTTTATGAAAACCCATGTGTGCCTACCCTACCTAAAATTTTCAGCCCCGTAACCCAAAACACACTTATTTTTTGATCTTGCGGTAGATATTAGAAATATCATGAACTGGCTCGTACCTATGTATCATTAGAGCATTAGTGTGTTGAGTTGTCGAGTTCAGATATGTTTTTCAGGTTGGAGGTAAAGTGTTATTTGCTACAGATGATTGGTTCGCTACTGCTGAAAATTTGCTCAAGGTCAGTGAAAATAAGTCCGTATCATAGATACTTTGAGTGTAAAAGTATGATTATATTCAGTTCTTGCAGCCTTTATGATCAGGGCTCAAAACTAGTGCTCGTATTTATGAGTGTCTCAGGCTGCAGGGCAAGTGGAATTTTTTATATTTCTAGTGAAAATTGAATTCTTTTCCCATATATGCCAACAATTTTTGTGATGCAGGGTAAGTGCCTATTTTAAGGAAGTTTTGAGGCCTGATTGTGCATTGTAATATAGCAGCTCTGATTTGTTTCTATGACATTACCAGGGAAAGTTAATCTGGGATTAAAGAGGTGAATGGAACTCACACCCAGCAACGGTTAAGGTGACTTTTTATTGAAAGATCTACATGTTTCGGTATTGCAGATATCTTCATCAGGATAAACAATAATAATATTTCAGCCTCTGAAGTAAGAAAAAAACGGTTGTGTGTGTGTCTCGTGACCTGATTGTTGCAGTTTCTAAAATTTAGTAAAAAAAGATGCTTTAAGCTAGCTGACATAAGCATTTAAAATAATAAGATACAGTAAAACCTGTCTTAAGTGGCCATCCAAAAAGAAGACCAAACATTGGTTTTCAAGACAGATTATAGCTTAATGCAGGTCAAAAGTATTGCAGAATGCTTCAAGAGAGCATTCTGCAATACTTTCAACCTTCATTAGAGCTACCATTTGTCGTTAAGACCTTTGTTTTGTCTGTTTTTGAGTGGCCGTTGAAGACAGGTTTTACTGTAACAGATACATATTTGATGACAATAAATGTTTCTAGAATGTTTGAGCTACATGTAGGTCTCTTGTCAAGGTTTTCAACCTGGTAAAGTGTTATAGTAGACATTAGGAAATGGGTGGATCTGGCTTAACCCTTAATGCGCCAATCGCAACAAAAGTTGTCTGCTTTTCTCATCTGCTGAAATGCTTAAGAAGCCTCTATGGCAAACAGTGTGGACCCAGATCAGACTGCTCCAATAGGAGCAGTCTGTTCTGGGTCCACGCTGTTTGCTTCTATGTTTAATTCATCAGTAATGTTAGGCAATTATTTTCAGCAGACAATATTTTCAGATGCATTTTTTTCTTGTCGCTTTAAGGGTTAAAAAGTTAGATAACAGATACATATTTGATGACAATAAATGTTTCTAGAATGTTTGAGCTACCTGCACATGTAGATCTCTTGTCAAGGTCTTCATCCTTGTAAAGTGTTTCAGTAGACATTAGGAAATGGTTGGATCTTGCTTAAGTGTCTAGAGTTAATGTTATATCCAGAATCAGCTGATATGGGTGATCAAATAATTCATTTGAGCCATGACATGTGATCTTAAACAATGTGGCATTTTGACATGAGTAGACTCAGACGAGCCTCTGCAGCCTCCTTTTAAACTTAGAAACTCTAAATGGTGTTCAGTCAGTAGCTTAACACTCATAAAATGTTTAAGCGACTAGCAAAGGCTCTGATCAGACTGTGCCTATGCGCAGGCTGATCTGAGGCTTTTCTGGTCGCACATACCACACTGTTGGAAATCTCATGTCGCGGCTCATTTATGGACGTTGTTAAGGCCTGGAAATAGAAGTACAACTCCTCACACATGTGTGGCCTTGTCATAAAGTTACATAAGATTACATTCAGTCTGTTTAGGATTTCCCATCGGTTAGTCCATGATTCCATGATGATAGGGGTCATAGGAAGTTCAAAGTTAATTGGGTCTGTTGCATCTGCTGTAATGGCTCTGGTACACATGCTAAGGTGATTTTGTATTTGTTTTCGACAGTCTTAGGGAAAGTGTTATTGCATGGAAATACCATTTTTGCTAATGGTTTTGTTTGTTGTTGAGTTCAAAAGTTTAATTCAAACCAGCATCATTTTGAAAAAAAGAGATCCTATTTAAGAAAGTGGATATTTTAATCCCTATCATGCTGGGATCCATGGATACGGTAAATCTTGTATTAGTTCGTACAGTAAAAAATAATTATTTTTCACTGTGTACGAACTAATAAAAATTATTTTCCTGAGAAACGGGACTGTACGAACTAATAAAATGAAATTCTGAAGATCGAAAAACGGGCCCAAAAACATGCGAAAATTGCCAAAGAGGGTGGAATTTCTGTTTATCCTTTTAGCCTAATTACAGACTGAATGTCTGATCAGTATATTCAATTAAACTAACATTCTTAATTGCAGGGTGAAAGATTGAAAATAAACAACCAAACATAAAAGTCCGGACTGCCGTTTCAACCGACTCATATGCAATGTGCGATATACCCGGCGATATCACCCGGTTGCAGGCCTGCTTTACGGAAGAGATGTCACGTCGGACTTGTTCTATGACGATTGTCTTGATTGGAATCATACTCGGACCCACTGGGTCCGAGAAATCATAACAAAAATACAACTTCTGTTCACTGCCGACGGCTAGCTCTTCAACGTAACAGAGCAATGTATATCGCAGCTTTCGATTTTGGTCATGATGTAGATTCTTATTTTCTTAGAACCCTCGAAAATGCAGCATAGAAGTAGACAAGACAATACATGTACGTACATTCAGTCATACAGGTTAGACGTACGCGTACGCTCATTGATTTGGAATGAAAACTGAAAATGAAAATGGCGACTTCTAAATATGAAATATGAACAACTGGAACGCAGAACTCCCATTAATCAGAGTAGTACATTTCTCTGCCTTCATATTGTAAAAAGACCCACAACTTACGTTTTTGCGAATGCTTACTCCATTTAAAGGCTTTGTAAGAACACCTATATTTCTGCATAGGTTGGTTGGTTCGTTCGAGTCTTCATCATACGTCTCATTCCTTGTGGCGACAAAACATGCTCAGCTTGTTCGCACACCCCCTTACGTGTTAGCTCGGACCCAATATAGCTCGGTGTTAGGCTGTTAGCATTCTAAGATTATGATAATGGCAATCAATGTAGAACCAGATTCCCGTACTTTGTCATCTTCGGTCGCTTGACCATGGAAAAGCCATTTCATGAGAAAATCTGTCTTTCGTGATTTGAGGCTGGACTGACTCTTTTACATCCAGAAACAGGGATGGCTGCACATGCTAGTCTTTGCACTGCTATTTGAACACCATGCTATCCCGTGTACACCTTGCTTTCCATGCGCGGATCCAGGATTTTTCGTCAGGGGGGTCCGGGTCAATCTGACAAAAAAAGCCCTGACAACGTTTTTTTTAGTCCTCAGCTTATTTTACTGAAGTCAAATGGTTAATTTCGAAGAAAACTATCATTTTTCAAGGTTCCAGAGGGGGTCCAACATTTTCCATGGGGTGGGGGGGGGGTCCAACTTTTTCCAGGGGGGGTCCAATTGCTTATACCCTATAGAAACCCATATAACTTGTGATTTTCCAGGGGGGTCCGGACACTCTGACCCCCCCTCTGGATCCGCACTTGCTATCTCGACCAGCAGGAGATAGCTTTTTTTCCGTTTAGTCGTCGTTGGGTGGTATTTTTCATTATTGTTTAAATTTTGATAGACCATAATTTTGTAAGCAAACAGTGGCGTCAGGCGACCCCACGTGCGGATCCAGAGGGGGGTTAGGGGGTCCGGACCCCCCTGGAAAATCACAAGTTATATGGGTTTCTTTTTGACACCCCCACCCCCTGGAAGAAGTTGGACCCCCTACTCCCCTCTGTAATAAAACCATTGGATCCACTCTGTAAACTGTAAAATAAGTTGATGACTAAAAAAACATTGTCCAGACTGTTTTCTGGCCGTCGGGCCTCAACCCCCCCCTCCCCCCCCCTCCCTCCCCCCCCCCCCGCCTGATAAAAAATCCTGGATCCGCGCATGAACCCTGTTCGACTTGTTCACAACGCCTGGGCCACTGTTTAATGTTTAATGTACATTTTCTTGCGTCAAGGCCATCATCACGTGCGACCCCAAACTTTAAAACAACATTGATGTACGCGGTCTCTTTGATCTTAAAAAGGATCATGCTGTCTTTGCCCTTGGCGTCAGCTGATATAATTAGCAGACGTTTTGTGAATTGACCAGGCCCAGCAAAAATATAATAAATAAATAAAATGTGAATTCAAACTGTTTGAAATTCTGATATGGGCGGAGACAGAGGGGGCAGGGGGTCCGGACCTCCCCATAAAAATCATAAGTTGCCATTTGTCTCCTAGAAGAAAAACTGTTACGAACCTCCCTCGAGAAGCAATTCGACCCTTCCGCCCCCCCCCCCCCCCCCCGCCCCCCCCCCCCCCGTTGGAATTGTCTGGATCCGCGCACGCATGTAGGACAGATTTTTATTTTTTTTTTTTTTTTTGCATGTAGCAGGTTTAGCTATCATACTTTCTAGAGATGATTGGTAGAACTCCGCAGGTGCGCTGGCTGATCTCCTTTGTTGTTTGCATACAAAAAAAGTTTCTCGCGGAATTGGCTAAAAAAGCTAAGTTGCAAATTTAAATATACACGTATACACGGGCGGTTAACGAGATGCTTTTTCGACCATTTTTTCTAATCTGTTGCGGTGTTAGTGGGACTATAAGCCTTACTTTAAACATGCACCTTCATCTACATTCCTTGTATGTGAGCATTGATTTATGCCCCTGGCAAGACTGTGCGGATGTGCAGGCTCGTCTGAGCCTTCGCTGGTTGCATGTGCGAGAGGTACCATAATCTCATGAACTGGCTCGTTTCATAGACAGCCCAATGTAAAGCATGATGCAGAAGCATGCATTAATCACTTTTTATCTTGGTTTGTGCGTCTGTGTGTACGTGTGATGATCCACAGGAATCATTTAATGTGTAAGACCCATAATACAATTTCATGAGGACGCCGCGCTAGGCTCATCAGTGTCGTCTTTGTTTGATAAAAAGTTCCATCGGATATACAATGTATATAGTTATTTTATTACGCTTATTGCGTGCACGTTTTGATGAAACTTAGAAATGAAATTGATGCACGCACATTTAAAGCACAGCTAATTATTGGGTCTAGATTCTTCATCCACTCCAAAACTTTGAGTTACCCGACGAGATTGCACAAAAGCACAGGCTCCCCTGAGCCTTCGCTGATAACATTTGCGATAAACACCAGCCGATATGTTTTCATCATGCTCGGATCCAGTGATTCAAAAAAAGACGCTTGGGCATATTTATGACACAGAAAGACCAGAAAGGCTAAATGATCACAGACACGTAGGACACTGTGTGCACGCGCGCGTGGTTGTTTACATGTATTTAATTTTTGTCATGGCTGTACAAAAGTCTCCGCGATTTGCATCAGTCCGACGTTCATTGAACCTAGCGTTTATCATTGAATAAAAAGTTTGGCATGCATCACTCCTGGATGCACGCGCATAAGCGACACTGACGATCGCACTGGCAGGCGAAACGCTCCTGTTTCGCTGATATGTTTGTTAACTGACGTGCTCGACGAAAAACGAAAGCATCGTAGACAGACGCACTGATTGACCAAATGAACGGGGAAAAAACGTTGTGTACGAACTATTAAAAATTACAAATATGAAAAAGACCACTGTACGAACTAATACATGACATTTGAGCTGACCGGTCATGAATAATTTATGGTGTACGAACTATTCGAGTGTACGAACTAATACAAGATTTACCGTACTTTTATGTACTCCAATCCTCCCTAGTTTTAAACAGTTCAGGCTTGCAGGATTCCAACTATTAACATGTATTTACAAGCAATGAGGAAGAAGCCAGCTGATCTGGATCTACTCTGTTTTCAAAACAGGATCATATATCTTGGATGACCATGGTAAGAGTTGATGATTTAGGAGCATGGGCTAGATCTATCAGATTTAAATCACATTTATGATTAAAAACTATTTAGCATAATATCATATACATGTACACACAGGTTTAGATTATAAGCAAACAATTTCAGCTTAAAATTGTAAATATATTCTTTCCAATACTTTTTAACATATGTTTTGGGTGCTCAAAAGAACCGTCTCATTGAGAAAGTTCTTTTGAGCACCCACAACATATGTTTGGTTGAGAAATAAGAAAATTAGTTTCCTGTTACGCGCCTGATATACATGTAAGTTATTATGATATTCACTTAATATAGTGAGACGAAATGATAAAGTTGGTTTAATATCTTTCCTAGACAGAAGCTCCTGTATGGAAGGAAGGAGTTTTCACAGAATATGGCAAATGGATGGATGGCTGGGAAACAAGAAGGAAGAGAATTGAAGGATATGACTGGTGCATTCTACAACTTGGTATGGAAGATATACATGTACTGCCATGACTTCTAGTCTTGTAGTTGCATGGATGACATTTTTCAGGGTTATGTTTGACTTCAGGTTTATGAGGCTGACACAGAAAACCAGCCCTAAGATCCTGATAAGTGAAGCTGCAGGCCTCCAGATAAGAGAGGTTACTGTGAAATTTTCTTATTTTTCAACCAAACAAATGTTATGGGTACTCAAAAGAACCATCTCATCGGGACAGTTCTTTTAGGCACCCATTTATTTATTTATTAACCCATTTAAGACTAGCGTCCTTTTTTTGGTTGTAGGCAAACGATGCAGACCCACATCAGAGGCCGCAGAACACAACTTCTGATCTGGATCTCCACAGTTTACTTTCAGGATGATTTCTTGAATTTCAAATAAAAACTAAAAATTCCACCTATCAATTCAGGATTCACATGCTACAGTGACTTAGAAATACATGTATTGCATATAGCAAGTTAAGCTACAGTAATGTTAATGACAAGGCTATAATCAGACTGCACAGGCATTGATATAATGCAACAAAACATAACAAGGGTAAACAATTTTGTGTGTGTTTGTTTGATTTGATTCTTTATGTCTCAGTCAACAATCTTTCAGTTATGTCGGAAGGGGTCTTCCTGGGTTGAACCAGTACTAAGCATGGATTAATGTGTCTTGCTCAAGAACACAACAAAGTGACGCCGATGAGGCTCAAAACTGCGGCCCTTTGGTCTTGAGGCAAGCACTCTACCACTGAGCCACTGCACTCCCACATTTTTATTTTGTGATTCACTTTGAATGTTATCATATAGTGTATGATGGGCTTTTGTAAACTGTTAATTTGCATAAGAGCATTTTGAAAATAATGGTTGATTAATTAGTGACGCCCGTAAAGCTGCAAATTGCAGTTTTTAGGGGCATCATTCATATTTCAGACAGCTTTCAAGTTGCTGTATGCAGTTAAATAGTGAAATACAGTAGCAGTCCTTTTATAACACACCTCATTGTAACATAGACTGGATATAACATGGTCATGTTATGGCTCCCAAATTTTTTTAACCATGAAATTTTACAGAGGAATTATAGGAAAACGACCATGAATGGTCATATTTCCTATAATTCCTTTGTAAAATTATCCCTTTATAATATGATTCACTAATAACATAGTTCACTCGTATAGATGGCAAATATAGCACCATTAAAGGACTGTGCTGATCAGTTTCCTCATCATGCTTTTGGTCATACATGACACTTCCATACAAACAAATTTTATTTTAACATCTGTTGGGGGTGTTATATACAGTACTTGAGCATCCGTTTTTGGAGATGCCTTGGTAGCGAAGTGGTTAAGGGGGCAAGATTCTGCAGTGCTAGGTGGCAGATGCGCACGCCACATTTGTTAGGGGTCGACCCCAACAGATGTCAAAATATGTATATGGATTATGTCTAGACTGTGGTCGAAAAGACAAGTGTCGCTGTGCTTTCATAATTCTGCATATTCTTAAGTGTATTCTTACTGTATCCGAGGCCTTGTATAATCTCTCAACTCTTGGGCCCTTTCTGGTCTTCTTTCATTGAATTGGTGTTGTCTGGCATGTGCAAGAAGATAAGTATAACAGTCTGGTCCAAATTTGATTGGCATATATTTCCAAGTCTTGTTTAGTCTGATCTTAAATTGGGTGATTGTATCTAATGAGATAACATTCTCGGATAGACTATTCCAGTCATCAATTGCTCTTTGCAAGAATAAGTGTTTTCTTTAGTCCATTCTAAATTGATGTTTGAACAGTTTCTGGCTATGACCTCTAGTTCCATGGTTCGGTTGGGTTTGGAATAACTTATTTTTATCACATTTGTCTATGCCATTTAAAATTTAATATACTTCTATCAGATCTGCTCTGGCTCTTCTATACTGAAGCGATGGTAACCTATGTTTGCTCAGTCTATCACTATAGTTTAAATGCCTTATACCTATATGCATAGAAAATATATAAATTTTACTTTGGGTTTCCAAAAATTTTATCTTGGAAAAAATCCTAAAAATTTAAGCACGAAAACAAAGTACATGTAGGTCCTTCTGATAAGCATAAAGTTTATTTTTCAGGTGTTCCAGGGGTAATCCATGGTGTTGATGTAGACACTTCATTTTTCACCGGAAACTATGCACCCAGGTGTTCTATACAAGCTGCTTGTCTTGAAAAAAGTAATGAGTTTATCTTATGTACACTAAATATTCAGACACTTGTTACACTTCACACCTGTACTTTACATCTTACCATATTAAATCTAAAACTTTAAGTTAAATTTAAACAAGCCCATTTGACTGCCTGATGAAATTTTTAATAATATGTATGTACGTACAAACTCTGGCATGATTTAACTAAAATAAAGTCATGGGGAAATGTCGATGCACGGTCATAAACATTGGTAGACCACCTCCAGTCAAGTGTTAATGCCTTGACAGTGCCTTTATTTTCATTCTCCAAACTCAATATTTTAGCTTGTAATCAGACAAATACCCGCCCAAATTTCATGCACATTTTGTTTTATTTGACTGACAACAATGAGAAACCTGCTTGGTGAATCAGGAGAAGGCTGAGCGATTTTCATGCTCAACTGACATGAGTGGACCATAGGTTTAGATAAACAAACATTTTTAGCGTACAAGGGTAAATATTTTCTTACTCATGATTTTTAACACATGTTTTGGGTGTCTCATTGAGACGGTTCATTTGAGTACCCAAAACATATCCTTTGGTTGAGAAATAAGAAAATTATTTTACTAGTAATCACTCATAACTGAAGTCCTGGTGGGCACTCAATACACATGCTGATTTTCAACAGGTAACTTACTTGTTGTCATAAATGGTAAAATAATTATAAAATTGTCAAAAATAAAACAAACAAAAAAAACAACCAAATATCAATTTTGAGTGTGTAAGAAAAGCAGTAAAACATGAGTTTTGGGTGTTTAATGATTGTTGCAGCCCTCTGTTGTTATTAATACCCTCTACTCAATGTTGGGCATAAGCATTGGCCCCAACAAACGATAAACATAAAAAACATGGTTGAATCTTATGATAAATGAGAATTCAATGCAAATCCTGATCAGAAGGAGCAGTCTGATTTCGATTTACAAATTTTATTGGGCCTATCTGTCAGCATATATCAGGTAAACATGACATTTCAAGTTTATGGTACATTGTTTGAAAAGAACAAATATCATTCTGTAAAGGATTTAATAAAATGAATGGAGAAAAGTGACACTTTTCAAGCTTAACTCTTCGATTATATCATAGCAACTAAATTTTGCATATTGACTGTTTATGTGTTTGTGTCAAACATCCCACCAAACAACTTAGGTCATCTGTGGATGGGAACATGGCATAAAGTCTCATTTGACAGACATGTGGTCAGAGGATTGTAGTTTATGAAACATGCTATTCATCTATAAGTCAGCAATTACCCCCATATATTAAATGGTCCATGGCAATTATTAAAGGTCAGCCTTATGGGTGAGGCAACTTTTATTGGCAACCAATTTTGATTGACAAATTTTTTACTAAAATTTCCATGAAGATTTATTTTTAATCTTGAAGTTCTGCTGCAACTCATCTGGATCTAAATGTTTGTTTACAAGTTTGTTAAGCCTTTGTATACTAATGGATTCTTCCTTCTGGTTTGATTCCATAAACTTGGGATTGTCCATTGTACATGTCTAGGGAAGTCCGGTTATAATTTTCAAAACATTGTATTTGTTTGTCTTAAGATCTTTATCCACCTTTACAAACAGTGTAGACCCTGATGAAATGCAGCATCATGCTGCATTTTATCCGGATCTTCATTGTTTGCAAAAGTTCCCATTTAGGGGCTTCCTGAAATACAAAGGGTTAATAGAAGAAGTCCCACAGATTGAATGATTGAATGGGGCTTTCCACTTTTGCTAATATGCTAGAATGCCAAATAATCAACATTTTATGAAAGCTGATTCTAAAATGCATACAATTTTTGTTTTCTTTTTTTTTTATTAGATTTTCCAGGTAGAGAAGAGAAGATGGGATCTGCAGCATCAGAAGAAGATTTTAAAGAAATTAATAAATTAGATTCAGAGGTAAATATGTTTGAGTCATCAGAATTCTAAATACTGCTGTTGTAAGCCATATATTTACATTTCCACTGCGAGTCTTTAAATGAACTTTACATTTAAGATGTCCTTCATGGACAGATTGATTAAAGCCACGCGCACTTATGCGCCTTAAAGGGTGGACCAACTTCAATGCCATCCAATATTGTTATATGACTGGAGAGAATCCTGTCTCCTGATTGGCCCAATTAGTCTTCATAAATCTCTATGTCTACCTGGAAACTGGTCTAAACCAGTCCACAAGTTAATATTTCATGAAAACCATCTTGAACTAGTTTTCAGAGGTTAATAATTTTGACACTTCTGCAATATTACCCTCTAGAGAGCTAAAAATAACATGATAAGTGTGAAACTAGCATGTGCTGCATGAAATTGACATGATTTTTATTTAAAAATAAAACACCCAGGACCACCATCAGAGTGTCAAACAGTTTGGATCCAGATCAAGACCGACATTCTGTTGGTCTTCGTCCGGGTTCAAACTGTTTGCAAAAGGCTATTGGCAGACGACAAAATTATCCACTGACATTCAAAGAGTTATAAGAGGTAAATACTTTAGTGTTCAATATATTGTCTCATATAGGGATATACATGCTTATGTATACCATAAATATTCGGACACTTTAAATACATTTAACATGCTATGCCCTTTAAACAAAGCAAAAGTAATATTCAATGGATCTAGTTAGAATCATTTTACATTCCAATGCTAAATGGGACACTTCCATTCCTTCAAAAATATTTATTTCTTTTGTTGAGCTTTCAGTTTTGTATTATTTACGGTACATGTAGTAAAAAATAAACAGGTAACTTCTAAATTATCTCCCCAAAATCATTTTATTACAAAACATATTTTGTTTTTAAAACGATTTCATCAATTATCGTGATTCGTTAATACTCTGCGTATGGTATGTTCAATAGATATCGCCATGCCTACCAAATAAATCAAGAAAACGTGCAGAAATCACCTTTTAAAGCACTTTTTATTTTCATGAAATTTCAGACCTCCTCCCCTTTCTACCCGCCATAACTCTCGAATGCGTAGGAATTTTGCAAATATTTCACTAGCTGGCTCTTGCCATTAGATTTACCTATTGCACTGATACTACATGCACCACAATATAAGCCCAAAGTCAGCGTTCTGGGAATCAGAAAAATAGGCATATAAGGCCCAAACCGTCAATGATCCTTCAATAATTGATCTGTTTATGGAGTCATGAATACTTTGGGGCTCTTGCAAAATTAAGGTGAAGCCCTTTGGGGTTCAATACTTCGCAAGAGACCTGAGTTATTCATGATTCCATGAACATACCAAAAATCGAATTTATTTCTTAAATTTACGGTAAATATTCTTAATTACAGGACCAAGCAAGCAGTGAATACCTTGACCAGACAGCTCTCTCTGTCTGCTATCATGTCAGTAATTTTGATATTAATTAACTAGTGGGCGGATTGGAACCCATTTTGCAATGATAAATAATTTGGATATGATTTAACGCAATTTCAAAATACTGTAGTGTCACATGGTAAATGGAATTTAACACTCATTCTTTTGTATTATTGAATATATTACACCTTTTGTGAAAAAGTGATTAAATCCACGGCATGCCTCACTTTTTTGTATCTCTTTTCCTCAACTAGTTTAATAAATTAAAAACAACATGATCACTCATGTAGGATCCTCTATTTGAGACAGCGCACTAGACTTTGTTACTGATATTTCTAATGCACGAATGCCTCTTATATACTACCATGCTTATGTATCCAGCAAAGCTACAAGTCTAAAGTTTGGTCTAGGTTTTCATCTACATCCATACTCTTTGTATGTGAGGGGTAAAGGATCAGCAAGCCTGCACATATGCACAGACTCTTCTGGGCTATTGCTGCTCGCTGATCGATAAGTAGTGATTGGAATCGGCTGGATTTTTATGATCGATCATCAGAAATATCAAGTGATTAATTATTTATCAACTAAAATGAAATCATATACGGTGCATATTATGCTGCTTATTAGATGCCTTACTGTGGCCAGTTCATTGACCAGCCATGCCAGGTGTCAAATAACAGGGCCCTAGAAACAAAGAACACATTTTACTGAATTATTTTTTTGACTATTTGCTGCCCATACCTGAAACTGAAAATGCAGAAAAGGATCATAAACAAATGCACCAAGCTAAAAATTTAATGCCATATGTACACATGGGGTAGGCGGCAATCAAAAATGCCAATACTATCGAGGAACGTAGATCAACAATCAATAGAAACAGTGTTTTTGATTGCCATTTGTCGCCCCACTGGCGGCAAATGGCAATCGAAAACACTGTTTCTATCGATTTTTGATCTGCATTTGTCAATTTTGATTTCGTTTTTGATTGCCACCTACCCGGTGTGATGTAGGAGAATGTCTATACTGAGTAATCGATTATTGTAAAACTACCAATCATCAATCAGATCCCTGAAAATGACCAATGGTCGATGAACTCGATTAATCAGCCTACAACTATCGTTAAGTACCGAAATCTTGTGCATAGACCTATATATCTAATTTGTACAGACTTGAGTCTTGAGCTGACATTTCAGTTGTCTATTTCAGAACTGGGAGCATATTGTACCACTGAGTTCATTACAACCAGGATATAAAACATCATGTCATAACTTCTTCCAATGTGATACAGATAAGAGATTCACTCATATAAGATTGAACATGTATCCAGGTAAGTGGAGTTCATCTCACAAGACACAGGATATTGAGTCCCATACTCCTAAAATAGTGGCTGGGAAATCCTGTGAAAAATTAGGTCCATCCATTGGGGCCTCAAAACATTGCTAAGAGAAAAATTAAATTCTTGGTTCCCATACAATTTACATTGTATGATAATGTTCATGAACTGGCCCATATATTTTGTGGATTTTAACCCTCAGTTACATGTATTAATAATAAACTATACTGCATTGGTCAAAAATCAATCAATATTGACTGGATGTCAACAGTATTGGTCTCCGGTTAGCTGTATTAATCTGAGGTCAAAGTAGAAGTGCTATATATTAGTAAATGAAGACATCATTAATTAAGTGATTTAGTATTTGCCCAGTTACAGGTCGGTCCTTGGTCAGCTGTATTGCTTTTTGTATTTTTGGTAATAGTGTCTGCAAAGTGTACACAATACCTCAAGAACTTATTGGTGTGTTGTAACCAAAAGGAGCTCTAGCGATAAGGCGTATATTTTCCCTAGTTGACATGATTACAAAACCTAAATTTTCAAATTGCCCTAATGTTTTTAAAATTGGTCTGTTCCGGTAGTAAAATTTACATAGAAAGCTTCAAAATAGGTTTAAAAGCAATTCATCCTTTACAAAACTGTTAAAACTTGCGCCTTCTACCCCCACCCCTCATTTTACGTCTTTAGACTGGGTGCCCTTTAGACGAGAGTTTTAGTAAATCCTTTGCAGGTTTTCAAAAAGTATAAGTGCTAAAATATTAAGGATATAAGTGCCCTTCATTTTCGAAACATTGTGGTATTCCTTCTGCGCATGCGTACGAAATATACTTAAAATTGTGACATTTGTCATTGAAAAGATGAAACTGGCGTCTTTCAGTTTGTTTTTAGATGCTTTCCCCCCCTAGACCCAAGATGCCCTTTGGACAATTAAATGGTGCTATACAAATATATAACATATGTAAAGGGTGTCTTGGGTCTAGGGGGGGAAAGGGGGTGTATAAGCGAAAGAAGGCATAACATATCTGACAAAAAATAGACCACTTTGCAAGATGGTCGTTTTAATTGTACATCAACTGTATAAATAGTTTTACTGTACATAGCATGATAGGACGATTGGTACCCTTGTTTAACGGTCTAGTTCCCATATATGTTACTGAATAACAAGTACAGTTGATGATCGAAATAAATTCTCATTCAATAAGAAGTAGAGTTATTACATGCAATAAGGAAATCCTGTTTTAAATATACAAATTCGGGGGCAATGGTGCATCGACGGCCCGTCTATATACATTAGTTGAATGTGCCTAGTTTCTCCAGTCGTTATTTCAACAAAATAAAACAAACGTCTCGTTTAGGGAGAGTGCTCGCCTTATCGCTAGAAATTCTTTGCATGGATATTACATAGGGACAGGATGAATTATAATTGATTAAGTGTTGATTAGGTGTTTGTGACACTCTGGCCTCACTATCAATGTCACTATTTGATATGAACTGGTAAATGCAAGTGAAATTTGATTTTGTCCACAGTATCATCTTAAATGCGCAACAGACTACCATCATGCACTAGTTTGGATGGTGGGGTACATTTGTTTTTCTGCAAAGTTTTATTTTCTCAATTGTAATGGTCAGATTTGCCTCATTTTGAAAACAATGTAGATCTAGATCAATTGACTTCTCAGAAATCAGTTTTCCTCTCTGCTAGTAAATACATGCTAAAAATTTGAATCCTGCAAAGGAAACTTGATTAAAGAAAATTGGGAGGAGTGTAGTAATTTAACTCTTTCCTTGCCAGTGGTGAATTTTGTTGTCTGCTGATAACCTTTGCAAACAGTTTGGACCCAGATCATGCCCGACAAACTGTTGGGCCTGATCTGACTCCAACCTGTTTGACATTCTGATGGTATTTCTGAAAGAATTTTAAAAAAAAATCAGTAGACGACAAAAAAAGCATGCAAATTTACCCAGCATGCAAAGAGTTGAAAATTATGTACTATCCTGTTTCAGACGGAGGAATAGCAAGATTACGAGTGTATGGCAGAGCTGCCCCAGATTGGTCACAGGTTACTACTTCGGAGGTCAGAAACTTTTATAAACTGTTTACTAAAGTTGTGTGTAACCCTTTTTTAGCTCACCTAAGCCATAGACCTAAGGTGATCTTTTTATGATCATTGAATGTCCGTCATGAGGTGTACGTACAGTAAAACCTGTCTTAAGCGGCCACTCAAAAATAGACAAAACAAAGGTCTTACAGACAAATGGTAGCTTAATGAAGGTCAAAAGTATTGCAGAATGCTCTCTTGAAGCATTCTGCAATACTCTTGACCTGTATTAACCAATAATAGGTCTTGAAAACCAATTTTGGTCTTCTTTTTGAATGGCCGCTTAAGACATGTTTTATTGTTCTTAGTCTGTATTCACCAATTGCTTCAAATGACATCTCAACCTAAACTACCGGCAGTATGAAACCATCAATTTTACATAATTGTACAGCTGATGCCTAATATATGGTAAAAAGTGAGCATTTTCGAAAGGGTTTATTTTTGTCAGTTCCATCTCTTGCTCTTAGCTAAAGATGTCACTAACAAATGTTGTGTATACATGTTTGTCTAACATCAAACTTAAAAATACTGAATTCAACAAACAAAATGATGCATTTTCATGCAGGTAGGCAAGCACTTGAAGAATATTAATAACTGTTGATCTTTTAGGAGCAGTCTGATCAGAGTCTACCCATTTTACAATTCCATTATCACCTATTACATACTCCATATCATATTTTTTAAATGGACCTTTTGTAATTTAGGGTGTACTATGATATTTTAACCCTTTGTAGACTTTGTAGTCCTGGGAATGATCTTAAACTGCATCCCCCACCTCTGGGTTAAGAGGATGCCATAGCCTGGGTGGCAGAGCTAGATGGCAGCCATCTACACACCGATGGTTTGGCATCCTAGCTATTGTGGCTTGGCCGACGACTCTGTATAAGAACAACGGCAAGGCACACTGCCCGAGTGCGGGAACGGCGGAATCTCAGAGGCCATCATAGATCTGAGTGGGGATGTCAGCTAGGACAGGCGATCCCAGAAAAACCTTAGTTCCAAAAACAATCATGGCAGTATCAACAAATGAAGTCACGTTAGACGATGCTGGCAGAAACCAGATTTCTGTCAGTGGCGTCTCCGGCTTGGCCCCCTCTCAGGTGTGGGGGGCAGGGTTGGGCCATTGCGGCAAATCCAGCAAGCATCTAAGAAATTTCAGGGTGGGCACTCTTAATGTGAGCATTCTAAAAGGGAGGGTCTGGGAGGTGGTGGAAACACTATCTCGTAGAAAAGTAGACCTTTGTTGTGTCCAAGAGACCAGATACCTGGGTGGACATTACCGTATAATAACGGGCAAAGACTCAAGGTACAAACTGTTCTGGTCTGGAAACAGCAAGGGTGTTGCTGGTGTTGGAGTGTTTGTGGCGGAGAAGTGGATAGAGAAGTTATTTGAGGTCAAGCGAGTCTCCGACCGGATCATCCTGGTGAGGATCATAGTCTGTCAGCGGGTGCTTTGTCTTCTGTCCGTCTATGCCCCACAGTGTGGTCTCAGTGATTCTGTAAAGGATCTATTCTACGACCAACTTAGGGCCGTGACTGCAATGATCCCAGCATCAGAATTCCTCATCCCATGTGGTGATTGGAATGGCCATGTAGGCAGTACAGGCTCCAGTTACAAAGAAGCTCATTGAGGCTATGGGTATGGCAAGCCAGACCCTGATAGTGAGGGTAAGAGGATCCTGGAATATGCACTAGCATATGACCTGTTCCTCAGTAACACATGTTTCAAGAAACGTGACAGCCACCTCATCACATACAGGTCCAGTAATACAGCAACCCAAATAGACTTCATGTTATTTCGAAAGAGCCTGCGCAAACTTGTTATGGATGTGAAGGTGATTCCTGGAGAGGAGGTTGCTTTGCAGCATCAGCTCCTTGTGTGCGACATGATGATTGATATGCCGCCCCAAATCAAGCGCAAATTCACCCCACGTCCAAAAGTGTGGAAGCTCAGAGATCCTCAAACATGTAGCCGATTCCAGGAAGTCTTCAAGGCACATGGGCCCGCTGTGGAAACTGAAGCGGCTACTACTACTGAGGAAATCTGGGCGAAACTCAAGACAGGTTTGCTGAAGACAACAGAGGAGATGTGCGGCACAACAAAGCCCCACCGATGGCGACGTGAAACTTGGTGGTGGAATAAGGAAGTAGATGATGCCATCACAGCCAAGCGCCAAGCTTTCAAAGCATGGAAGGCTGGCAAATGCACACAAGCATCATATAACACTGCCAAGCACATCTCCAGACATGTGGTGCACCATGCACGCCACGAAGCAGACAAGGTGGTCTATGAGGGCATTGACCACAAGTCGTCTGATATCTTCCGCCTCGCCAACCAGATGAGGAAAGAGAATGTTGATGTTGTAGGCGACAAGCCAGTGTAGAATGACACTGGGGAAATGTCAATGAGCGAGGAGGCAAAGCAGAATGCGTGGGCTGAACATTATGAAAGGCTTCTCAACATTGAATTTGACTGGGACCCTGATCACCTGTCCAATGAACCTCCTAGAAGGCCTGCCTGTCCCAATCACTATTGACATGGTGAAGAAGGCCTTCTCAAAGATGAAGTCAGGCAAAGCTGCAGGTCCATCAGGCATAGTGGTGGAGATGATCAAGGCAGCAGGTGATACAGGTGCCACCATGATCCGAGATCTTGCTACTGCGATTATCCGTGATGGCAAGGTCCCAGCTGACTGGGAGGAAAGTTTCATTGTCTGCCTTTACAAGGGCAAGGGTGATGCTTTGGATAGAGGCAACTATCGAGGCCTCAAGCTAACAGAGCAGGCCATGAAGATCCTAGAGAGGATTTTTGATGGTCTCATAAGACAGGTGGTGTCTAGTGACGACTCCTAGTTTGGCTTTGTCCCAGGAAGAGGCACTACAGATGCAATCTTTGTGGTCCGGCAGCTGCAGGAGAAATACCCAGCAGTGAACAAGAGGCTTTATATGGCCTTCGTTGACCTAGAGAAAGCATTTGACCAAGTCCCTTGGAAGGTTATCTGGTGGGCCCTGAGAAAGCTAGGTGTTGAGAAATGGATTGTGCGGTTAGTCCAGGGAATGTACGCTAATGCAGGAAGCCGGGTTCGTGTTTGCGAGGGTTTCAGCAAAGAGTTAGAGGTGAAGGTCAGGGTCCATCAGGGATCTGTACTCAGTCCCTTGCTCTTCATCGTTGTGCTGGAGGCCTTGTCACGTGAGTTTCAGGCTGGTGTTCCCAGGAGGACCTATATGCAGATGATCTTGTCATCATTGCGAATGTGTCAGGAGGCTCTTGATGTGGAAAGAAGCCATGGAGAAGAAGGGATTGAGGGTAAATGCAGGAAAGACAAAGGTCATAATCTGTGGTACAGGCCTGGACCTCTTGCAAAGTTCAAGCTAATACCCATGCACTGTCTGTCGTACAGGAGTAGGCAACAACAGCATCTACTGCAATGGCTGCAAACTTTGGGTGCATAAGAAATGCAGTGGGCTACAACGACTGACACCAAATCCTGATTATAGGTGTGCACGGTGCATGGGAAATGCTCGCCCTATTGACGGCAGACCACAGAGTGAAGTCCAGGTCGGACCTGATAAGCTTGAGGTGGTAGCTTCCTTCTGCTACCTAGGTGACATGCTTTCTGCTGGTGGAGGCTGTGAAATGGCAGTCACTACTCGTGTGAAAACCGCCTTAAGGAAGTTCAGTGAGCTACTACCAGTTCTCACATCCCGCCACCTCTCTGACAAGACCCGTGGCCATGTGTACAGCTCTTGTGTGCAGAGTGCCATGCTCCATGCCAGTGAAACTTGGCCACTTACCAAGACGAACCTGCAGCGCTTGCAACGCAATGATAGGGCCATGGTCAGACAGATCTGCAGTATCAAGCCAGAAGATGTGGCCAGGGTAAGGTCAAGCGAGCTACTAGCAAAGCTTCAGCTTGAGGACCTTGACCTCATTTTGAGAGAGAGAAGGCTTCGCTGGTTTGGGCATGTGGAGCGTTCGAGTGGTGCAATCAGAACAGCATATGATATACAGATTGATGGCAAGCAGGGGGGCAGGGAGGCCCAAGCAAACATGGAAGAAACTGACAGAGAAAGACTGCCGTGAGTGGAAGCTCACCACAGTTGACCCTCAAGAAAGGAGTACCTTGAGATCAGGTGTGAGATCCGCTATGCGTGCAGCTAGCCGGTTACCTGGAAAGGGGCCCACTGATGTGGATGATGCCCCTGCACATGCACGTTAATCAAAAATTTGATTATGATATGATGATGGTATGAAACTCCTACTAAATGGGTACTTTTACAAACAGTGAAGTTCTAGATGAAATGCTGTAAAATGCTGCATTTCATCTGGATCTGCAATTTGCAAAGACAAAATCAATCTTTAGTGAAAGAAATACAATAGTTCTGGAATTTATAACCCATGGCCCCTCAATATATACAATGGACCAGCCTGGCTTAACTGTATAAAACTTATGGAAAATCCATTGGGCTACAAAGGTTTTAGCCAATTTAGGATTAATAGGGTATTTGGAGACACAGGGAAACTGCTAGATTGTTTTTGACTTTGACTTTGAAGAAAGATTAGCTTACTATTTCAGAGGAATTGGTAAATTTTGCTAGCCCGAGTGAAAATGTTTGGCAAATGTGTAAAGGCAATGTTTCCACTCTTCATGACAATTGTCATCTGTTGTATTTTCTGTTCACATACTTTGGAGACCATTATTGCAAACAATTTGGACCCAGATCAGATTGCTCCAAAATCTGATCAAGGTTCATCGTGTTTGCTTCCATGATGAAATTAGTCTAGAGCGCATTTTCGTATATGCAGCAGACGTAATAAGAAGAGAACATTATTCTGGGCAAAAATTTAAGCAACTACTAGTAAGGCTTGAATGAGTTTGCAAAGCACAGGGTTAGAGCACTGGGCCTTCTATACTTTGTGAGCAGTGATGCTCTGGTAAGACAGCACAGATGTGCAGGCTCAACTGAGCCTCGCTTGCTGCCTTTGGTGTAAATAATCAGCTGCACATACCTGTCTGAGCCTTCACTGCTTGCATATGTCATAAGTACTGAAATCTCATGAATTGGCTCATTCATACATCTTAACCCTTAGCGTGCTTGCAAAAATACATCTGAAACTGTTGTCTACTTAAGCTATCTGCTGCAGATATTTGCTTATCTTACTAACTAAATATAAAGGCAACAGTGTGAACCGTGATCAGACTGCTCCTACAAGAGCAGTCTGATCTCGGTCTACACAGTCGAAGGGGCTTCTAAAACATTTCTGCAGACGACAAACCAGACCATATTTGTGATCAGCAATTTAAGGGTTTCTTCCTGTGTTTGTATCACATTGCAGTTGATAGACCTTATAGCTATGGAGAATGGCGGTATGTGTATTGGTTACACTGATGCTCACTTTGGTCATCCACGTAATCTTATACAACCTGGCAGGGCTGAAACAATGGCAGATGGCTGGGAAACTGCCAGAAAGGTTAGTTTCTTTAAGATATATATTGTGAATATAGACCTTATAGCTATGAAGAATGGCTGTATAAGTACTATTGGTTACATTGATGCTCACTTTGGTCACCGGCGTAACCTGATACAGCCTCAGGCCCTGGCAAATAAGTATGCAAAATTTGATGCAAACATACCATGTGGTTCAAGAGCTTCGAGCATTTTTACTAATGACCACAAGCGGCCAGACTGATGCTCAGCAAAGCCTTGTCCATCAAAAAAGGCTGTAACACATGCCATTGGTTAGACAACGTATGCAAAAGGACTTTGATCAAAATATACCAATGTGGTTCAAGAGTTATGAGAATTTTCACTAACAGATAAGGGACGGACAGACATACTAAAACAGTGATTATAGTGCACACCTGCGGGTCATGTAATTTATGCCTAAAATGGTAATTTCACCCACATACAAGCAAACAAAACTGTCCGTATGATAATTACGACGGTGTTCTGGTTTAACAGCTGACCAAGATTTAGTGAAACTCTAGATATTTATGTCTTGCCAGTTTTAAAAACGATCAAATCTGTACTGCAGCTTGGATCAAGATATATATATATTTGTATATTCCAACATCCCAGATAGTATAATACAGGCCCTCTATTAGGAAATATGCTTAATATTAAATATATGTATCAACAAATACCAGGGAGAGTGAAATATAGTGCATTATCGCATGTTGCAACAAAGTGGCATATTCACTAACGTTTGGCACAAGGGAGCTAATTCACTAATTTTGTACTGTTTTCCGTATCTGCTACATTAATATACTATCCCAGGCTTCCCTTCTGTTGTGAGGGGCTATAACATTTAATGAAATCGTTATCTCCAGTTACTTAAAATTTGCGCATAATTTGCTAAAAAATTGGATTGAAATTCTACATCATTCGAGCCAAAATAGAGCCGAAACCCGTTTTGTAAGCTTATTGCTGATCGGCCATCCCATAGACAAACAATTATAATATGCCTATAAGACAGCCAATTCTGCTGACCCATATTAAAGTTAATATTATTTTTGAGGGTTCTGACTTATCGTTTCTTGGGATTTATGAAAAGTGAAAAATTTCAGAGCGCCATTTTCTTGTTGTTTATTATTATTTAACTTTATTTGATATGCTGAAGACAATCTTAAAATGTATAAGTAAGCAAAAATTGATAAAGTATATCATGTGGTTCAAGAGTTATGAACATTTTCACCAACTGAACATGACCGGCCAGACTGGTCACCGTTTTGCATACCAGTGTCTAAACAATGTTAAAATGAATAAGTATGCAAAATTTGATCAAAATATACTTGCAGTTCAAGAATTAGTGAAAATTTTCACTAAAAGACCTTGACCGGCCAAAATGATGCATAGCAAACTCTCAACACTGTTTTGCATGCCAGTGGCTGGACAATGTTAAAATTATTAGCAGGCAAAATTTGATCCAAATATACCATGTTGTTCAATAGTTATGAGCATTTTCACTAACTGACCACAACTCGAACTGGCTGGACTGATGCTCAGCAAAGCCTCGTCCATCAAAAAAGGCTTTTATACATGCCAGTGGTTAGACAATGTTATTTATGCAAAATCTGATCAAAATATACTGTATGGTTCAAGAGTTATGAGCATTTTCACTAGCTGCTAACGGACATATGAACATTCTTACAGTGATTATAGTGCACACCTGTGGGGCGTGCAATATTCAGCTAGATACATGTGTTGTAGATACTTGAGACATATTATGTTTTGGAAATTAGGCTCTGTGTCATTGGCATTGGTCCCCCGCCTTTATCAACACCCTGGCAAAAGGTGTTGAATTTATTTACCAAACACTGTCAGATCGCTTTGAAGGATATAATATTATTTGTACAACTGGGCAGCATGGTAAAAAATATGATCTTATATGTTTTTGACAAAAATTGTTTTTCCTTCTCAAATACATATGTTGGGTACTCTAAAGAACCATTTTAATGAGAATTTCTTTTGAACACCCAAATCACATGTTAAAACTGATGGATATGAAACTAATCATATGTTATGCTCAAAAGTTTGCTTGCCTAGACCTATGTATTATAAGTAATCTGTTTTCTCATTTATGTAGGTAACTAGACCAGCAATATTGCTGGCTAATAAAGAAGGAATTCTTCAAGTACCAGGTAAAATATGCATTCATATTATTTATAGATATATATTATTATTATATTAACATTATCTGGCGTACTATATCATGCCAAGTGGATTAGGTCATATCATCAGATCACCCAAGACGCGAAGCATTGAGGGTGATCTAATGATATGGGCTAATCCAGGAGACATGATACTGTGTGCCAGATCAAGTTACTACTATAATCATATGTTTATTATATACCATTTTTCTGACTTTGTTCTGATTATATAATTCGAAATTGTTTTGGTCTTGTCAGTGCCTTTGTTGTTCCCATGGAACAAAAACAAAATCCGGGATTAAGCCCATTGAAACCATGCAACTGTCATACTCAGGTGTGCGATCTTGGGCCACTTTGGTGTGCTATGTTTTTTTTCAGTTAAGGATTTTTTGTGGTAATTATTACCAACTATTACATAGAAACAACATTTTACACTTGGTATTGATGATTCCAAGGTCCAATTAAGCAAATTTTTTGAGCGTAAAATTGCCATTATTTTCTTACCCACCAGTTTAAACATATGTTCTAGGTGCTCAACAGAACCGTCTCACTGAGACGGTTCTTTTGAGAACCCATAACATATGTTTTTAGTTGAAAAATAAAAAGTATAATTTTCAATTGATTGTATTCTGTTTATAAACATATTTCAGGCACTGACTGGTGTGTGTTCAGATTAGGCCATCAGGGAATTATCAAAAAGGTTAGTTTATTGCTGTTTCTCTTTTTTCAAGCAGTATATTAAACCAGGAAATAGTGGACCCAGGGAAACAAAGGAACAAAATCATATATCTGTACGCTGTACCTAAAATGATATCTGGAATTAATTAGCTGCTATTGTATAAAATGTGTAGTGTGAATTTTAATTTTTTCTCAGAATAAGCAAAGGCTTGAAAAGTACTTGAATATGGAGGGCTATCATGAAGAGCTTGGAATGGGCTGCATCAAATAATGGCAAAGCAATTTTTGTATCAGGATAGCATTTTCAAAGTTAAATTAGAAATTTTAAATCACTATTTAAATAAACCTTTTAGTATTTGAAAATTATAGGGAAGTGTGGCTTGATGTCTAGTTTTTGGTGATATACTTTATCTATCATGGGCATAGTGCACACACTATGCTTATGAGTACTGAAAAATGGACATATTCAATGAGGATCAAATAATGTGGAAATGTTGTGTTCTTATATCATAAGAGACTGCTCTTAAAGGAAAGAATTTGCATAGAGCAGCTCCTTTCTTATAAAAATTGTAACTGTCCCAATTTTGAAAAGGAAAGCAATTGAACAATACTGTTTGTTTCCGTAATCTCCCTTTGGTGTGCATAAATATTAACCCTTTGTATACTAATGGATTCTGCCTTCTAGTTTGATACAATTAACTTGGGATAGTCCATTGTACATATCTATTGTTGTCAGGTTATAATTAAAAAAACCATTGTAATTGTTTGTCTGAAGATATTTTTTACTTTAACAAGCAGTGTAGACCCTGATGAAATGCCGCATAATGCGGCATTACATCTGGGTCTACCCTGTTTGTGAAAAAACCCGTTTATGGGTTTCCTAAAGGGTTAAAGCATTCTGGCCATTGTAATATCATGCTTTCAGAAAAGAGTTGCTTATTAAAAATTGATTTTTTTTTATTTCTCAACCATAACATATGTTGTGGGTAGTCAAAAGAACCGTCTCAAGGATGCAGTTCTTTAGAGCACCCAAAACAAATGCTAAAACTGATGGATTAGAAATTATTCACAATTTTACACCAGTGGTAGAGTGCTTGACTCTAGACAAATGGGCCGTGGGTTCAAGCCTCACTGGAGTCACTGTGTTGTGTCCTTGACCAAGACACAATTTTCTCCCACCTTTGCCCATATAAGATAGGCTGTCAGCTCATGTAAGAAATTTCTATCTTACATGACCACGTGACTGCTTTCTTACCTGGGCAGTGTTAAATATTCTTTTATTCCGAAAAAGGATACTCAAAGGACCAATATATTGCGCCTAGGTAACCAAAAGGCACCAAGCAAGGTTAAGCGTTACTTACTGACGTCATAAAACGTTAATGACGTCACCGAACGTGTGCCGCGTGACGAAAACGGCAATGTTATGCTAGTGGCACAGGGAGCCAAGCAGGAATTTATTTTGCATATTGCAACTTAACTTATGCTCCTAGGGTGTTTTCCTGACAATATCAAGGTGCAAACTGCGTTTACACCCATTTTAATGCCCGATAAAAACACTGGTGAACTCAGAAATAATGTTAACCCAACGAGTAAAAAGTTAGAAATTTCAGGTTTTCACAGAGTTTTTATGTTCTGAAAAAAATCCTTCGAAAAGTGGGAGAAAAACGATCCATCATGAGCCTGTCCATGTAGGATAGAGAAATCTCACCCTCGGGGTCGGAATTAAACCAGGGAATCGGCAAGCCTCGTCCCTGGTTAAACTTCCGACCCCTCAGGTGAGATATCTCTGTCCTACATGGAGGCCCATGGTGGATTGTTATAATCTTTGCTTAGTACTGGTTCAACCCAGGAATGCTGGGACATAAAGACATAAAGACATAAAAAATCAAATCAAATCACACAATTTAACGCTGAAATTTTTTTGTTTATCAATAACTATGATTATCATACTTTATGTGAGGTATCAGTGAAAGTTTGTAGCCTTTGCAGTAAGTACTAGACTCATGTGCTGGCTCTTTTATTACAGATTGAGATTGATACAAATCACTTTAAAGGCAACTTCCCAGATTCCTGTAGAATAGAAGGTAGGTATTGTTAGTGTCATTTTCATATTAAGACTAATGCCATAAATGGGTAACAAAATCTGAGTTTTTTTTTTCAGTCTGTTATCTCTTGTCATGCTGAATAGCTTTATGTACTACAGTAAATGTTCAAATATTTCCTCTTTCGGTTCTCAACTAAAATATTGCTTCTCAAGACTGGAATTAAGGAACTACTTGTCAGAAGCAGTCTGATCTGGATCTGCACTGTTTGTTTAGGCCTTTTTCGCAGGCAACTAGTGTTCAACACTTTAAAACATTTACCTTATGAATGACTTTATGCACTACAGAAAATGTTTAAATGTTTTCTCTTTCTGTTCTCAACTAAAAAGGTGGCTATCAAGTCTGGAATTCACAAAATACTTGTCAGAAAAGCAAACAGGGAAGATGCTGATCAGACTGCTTCTAAAGAAGCAGTCTGATCTGGATCTGCACTGTTTGTCATGGGCTTTTTGGCAGGCAACTAGTGTTCGGAATTTTAGAACGGAACATTTACCGAATGTACATTCCTCCCAAATTTTTATCCTGTTGACCTGCATGATTCCAGTATGGGGCTATATACTAATACTAATGCATGACATATGGGCTCTTGCGAGAAAACCCGTCTTCAGGCTTTCCAACCAAGTATGAATCAAACCAGTCTGCTCAGCTACAGAGGCTAGCTAGAATATTTATATTTTGGCTTGTAGCAAGTTTAGATATGATACTTTCTGATAAGCGAATTACAAAGGCTCTGACCAGGCAGCGCTGATGCGCAGGCTGGTCTGTCCCGCTGATGTAAGCAAACCTCGAAGACGGGTTTTCTCGCATTGCGGCCCAAAAGTCACACATTAGTGTGTATATAAGGACATAGGGAGTGCAGTGGCTCAGTGGTAGAGTGCTTGACTCGTGACAAAACGGCCGCAGGTTCGAGCCTCACCGGCGTCACTGCGTTGTGGTCCTTGAGCAAGACATATTTATCCTAGCTTAGTACTGGTTCAACCCAGGAAGACCCGTCCCTCTATAACTGAAAGATTGTTGATGGGAGGTAAAGAATCAAATCAAACAAAACAAAACAAAATAAAACAAACAAGCAAAAGAAGGACACTGTTTCATATTTAAAAATAATCATAATAAAAATCAAACAAGTATACTGTGTAATATTAGAGATGGGAGATTAAACAGATATACCATATATTTAGTTGCAGTTTTATCGCCTTCAAAGTAAGAAAGACAGCAAGGATGAGGAATCAATACAATCAAATACCTAACCAGTCCAAGGCTACCAAATGGGGAAGTAACAAAATCACAATAAACATAACAAAAGTTTGTTTATTTCAATGACAATTTGCATTTTTGTCGCGGACATCGTCATGACGTTAATTGTGACCCCTTGATATTGTTATGTAATGTGTGGTCATAACATTATTAATGACTTGACGTTATCCACTGAATAACAGTAACGTCATATGATGAATTTAATTACCTAATGAGGTATTAAAATGTAGGGTTGGAATGGCTAATGGAGTAAAGCCCGATCAGACTGCTTCTTTAGGAGCAGGCTGATCTGGTTTTATGATGCTTGGCCGTGCCTGCCAGTCCAAATATTTAGTATAAAGATGGTATGTAAAAACTGAACCTGGCTTCATATCCTTTCAGGATGCTGTATTTCTGAAGACAGGGAACCAGAAGCGGTGAAAAATTTAAGCGGTGATCCTTGGAGAACATTACTACCTGTGACTAAACTTAGTGCTCATAACAGACTATTTTTAGAAGGTTCTTCCATTAAGAATGGTGGAGTGATCTCCCATGTTAGATTGACAATGGCTCCAGATGGGGGTATAAGTCGCTTAAGACTTTGGGGACACAAGCAAATTACGGAGATATCTAAATTTTAGCAGTATTAGATAGATAGATACTGTGATTTCTTGGTAACTTGAATTCTAATGTCCGGAATTTCCATGATTAAGTCAAGTAAATTTAGACAAGTTAACTCATTTACGCTTATAAATTTGGAAGGTTTATAGGTTTCTAGTATCAAAAGTTTCAACTTCGTTCATAGAATGTATTTCTGAAATGTTTTTCTTAAAAAGTCTCGAAACATATATTGTGGGTACGTAAAAGAACTGTCTCATCAAGACATTTCTTTTATGTAACCACAATATGTTATTTTATAACAAATATTGAAATGATCAAGAACTTTAAGTGTATTATATTTTACAAAAGACTCCTTTTCCAGAAATTACTTTTAACTCAAACTGAAATAAAATCTTGTCATATGGATTTAAGTTAACAAGAGTTTACTGTATAGGAATAGCTATTTATTGATATATTTGGTGTGATATAAGACTAATCTGATATTCCTACTATACTTGCCTAAAATATTCAGATACCGTAATTTCTGACCATAGTTTACCCTTTGTATTCTAATGGATTCTTCCATGTGATATGATACAATAAACTTGGGATAGTCCATTTCACATATCTTGGGATGTCAGGTTATAATTAAAAGAATGTATTCTTTTGTCTGAAGATCTTTTTTACCTTTACAAACAGTGTAGACCTGATGTAATGCAGTATAATGCATTTCATCTGGGTCTTCAGTGTTTGCAAAAGTCTTTGTTTAGGGGTTTCTTGAATACAAAGGGTTAATCTAAAATTTTTACAAATTATTTGACTACTTGATCAGGTGTATAAAATGTATTGAGGGAATTACAAACACTGTAAAGCCTGAGCTAACTGCCAATACAGTAATAGACTGATCTGGGTTTAAACTGTTTGATGTGACCTGGTAATCAAAATATTTAGTGAAAACATAATAGTCATTTGTTCACATTAACCACTCACATTTTATTTCTGTCCCCAAAGATTGTTTAGAGGAACATGCGCGGATCCAGAAAGTTTTGTCAGAGAGAGTTCAACTTTGACACTTTTTTTAGTTAATAATCAGAGTTCAGATGATCTAAATAACACTCAAAGCAGGCCATCATTGGCCTCCAGGGAAACACCATTTAAATGGGGTTTCACTTGCTGGCCGATAATGGCTTGGTAGCTTTGTGATTTCTAAGGGGATCATGAACCCAATAGTTTTGTGATTTTCTAGGGGGGTCTTCAAAAAATTCTATCAGGAATACTTCCACAAAAGTTTGGATCTAGATCAGGACTGACAGAACGTCAGTCCTGATCTAGGTCAAAACTCTTTGCAATGGTTATCAGCAGATGATAAAAGTAACAACTAGAAAGGAAAGTGTTAAGGCATGTTCATTACCAAATGGAAGGGGGTTTGGAATATTTTATTTAATGTTTTTCCTTTTAATTACTTACAGGAAAACTTTCAGCCAATCATTGACAGATTTTAGTCCCTTTTCATTTAAAGTGTAAGAAAACTAATACGGTGAGGGGGTGTATAACCCCAATGTACATGTATTAACATTTTTATAGCATAATCATATACATTTACTTGCATAATATAATTTACTAAATACACTAGTTGGAAGTTGTGTTTATTAATCAATCTATGGCTCAATTCACACTACTGTTCTGCAAGCGAAGAGTGACAGTGACGTCATGTTTTGTTTACAAAGTTATCAGGGACTTACAATCGATAGATCACTATCCTGAGGATAGGATTAATACACATGTGATCTATCTATTCAAGTTAGCTCAAGTGGAGTGTACAGGTTATTGTTTTACTTATCAATTGTAAACAAAGTATTACGTCACTGTCACTCTTGGATGGCATGACAGTAGGGTTAATGATCTAGATAAGTTCAATTATGTCTCCCCCCTTTCGGGTCGGGAGACATATTGTTTTTCCCCGGGCGTCCGTCTGTCTGTCTGTCTTAAATCATGTCCGCTCTATAACTTGAAAACGGCTTAAGCTCCATATACGAAACTTCATACAAATATATATCAGCATGAGATGACATGCAGAGTGCAAGAATGGTAACTCTGCCTTTTATACTTTTTGATTTATTTCCCTTTGAACTTTGTGCATCACAAAAAATCGTGTCCGCTCTATAACTTGAAAAAAAAACACTTAAGCTATATTCATGAAACTTTATACAAATATCAATCAGCATGAGATGACGTGCAGAGTGCAAGAATGGTAACTCTGACTTTCCATCACAAAAACTGTGTCCGCTCTATTACTTGAAAACCGCTTAAGCTATATTCGGGAAACTTTATACAAGTATCAACCAACATGAGTCGACGTGCAGAGTGCAAGAATAGTTACTCTGTCATTTATACTCTAAGTTATTTCCTGTGGAACTTTGTCCATCACAAAAACAATTATCTATGACTATTTTATACCAGGTTATGATTGTGCAATAGTTAACTACATTGACAGATATCTTTACTAGATACGAGCTGATTGTCTGCATGAAATGACTAGAATTTCCCTTAGAAATTGTATTTTATGTTTCTGTTTGAAATTGAATATAATGACTCATGCTTTTGACATCAAAAGTGGGGAGACATCCGTTTTTTCGTAGAAAAACAATACTAGTTTGGATAGGCTAGTCCAGGCCCTGCAGTTATTAAACTTCTTTCATGCTCAACTCACATGAGCATGAATTGTGTTTTGGTCATTAATTTAAATTATTATATAATCTATATTGTCCTAGCTTAGTACTGGTTCAACCCAGGAAGACCCTTGTTTAAATGAAAGATTGTTGATGGGATGTAAAGAATCAAATCAAACAAACAAACAAATATAATAATGTACATCTTCTGATTGGCTCAGATGCCTATCAACTGCCGCTAATATTACTACATGTTAAATGGTTTGCCGGATGTGACGTTGTAAAGAACACGGCATAAGGTATCATGGCTTAAGGGAAGTGATGTCAGAATGTCAATTAATTTTGCATGATCCATAAGTAACGTCAATGGTTTTAATGGTACAAAATGGCAGGAAATGCATGACATACATTTATTATATAATAAAACGATTATTGACGTATGTTTTGATAGACATGGAGTGTTACAAAAGCTAATACCTGTGATACTGAGGCCGCGTTTTTAGACTTGCATTTTTCCATTTCTAATGATATTGTTTCTACCAAAATTAATGGTAAACGTGACGATTTTGATTTTGAAATTGTCAATTTCCCATTTTTAGATGGTGATGTTCCTCGCTCTACGTCCTAGTGAGTCTATATCTCTCAACTCATTCGTTTTGCTAGAGCATCTAGCCATGTTGCTGACTGCAACACTCACAATAAATTGTTAACTCTGAAACTTCTTAAACAAGATTATTGTTATCATAAACTTCGCAAAACCTATCTAAATTTTATAGACGATACTATGATTTGATATCTGAATTCCAAGTTTAACTTAAATCTCTCTTGTGCCAAGGACTTTCAAAACCTGAAAATTGAAGAAGATTGTTGCTCATAATTTTTCAGCACAGTTAAAATAATTTCCCACTATAAAAAGATTGGCTAGTACATTTTGAAGTAACAAAATCACAATAAACATCACAAAGAAGAGCCCTACAGGTGACCACAAGGCAGCAATGAACAGACCCGAAAGCATGACAAACATAAGACATAAATAACACAAATGCTCCACAAAAGAGGTACCACCTTGGAACAGTCAGTAAAAATATTTTACTGGAGGGCTTAAACATATAATAGACTGAAAATGGCAGAAAATGTGTGCATTGTTATCACTCACATGTCAATGAAAATTGTTTCCAATCTGAATATGGAAGGGTGATACCATAACTGTAAAATACTGAAAAATAAACACCGATGTCCATGCAATAACACAATATCAATTATATTCCATGCAGAAGTGCAGGCTTGTTTTAGCAGTCATTTGTCTCCGATGCACCAAGTACCTCATTGGCAAGCTTAGATTTATTTTATATCGATTATATTCCATGTTATAATGTAGATTTGAAATTGATACAATCACACCACCTTATATAACTGAGCTTTTCCTCTTAGAATGAGAACTTTTATCAGGGTTCCCACAAGCTCTGGAAATCATGGAAAACCACCAAAAAAGGTCCATGCATGGAAAAGTCATGGAATTTTGAAAAAAACCCTGAATAATCATGGAAGAATCATGGAATTTTGCGAAACAATTTGACAAAACCTCGAGTAGCCAGAAAACTAGCTGTCAGAAACACAGAACTTGTATGTCTGACAGCAAGTTTCTAGCTACTGATGGTTTCAAGTTTTAATTATTTTAAAATGCTTGGATGGTCTACAAGCATGCTAATTCAAATACAGATTCCTGTTGCTGCATTCCGCATTTAAAAGGAGAGTTTGAAGGCTTTGCATTTAATACTCATGGAAATTACATTGTTGATCATGGAAAATCATGGAATTGTGTTTTTGAATTTCTGTGGGAACCCTGTGTCTTACATGTATATGAACTCTGTGTATACTCATTTATTCTCCCATCTTGTTTGCTACAATAAACGTGGGATGACCCATTGCAATGGCGTAGCCAGAATGCTGAGAAAGTTATGCTCATCAAAGGGAGACTACTGTATCAAGCAATGATTCTCTTAAATTACGTCCCTTTACAAAATAGGAACTTTGCTCCCAGAGGGAGCAAATTCTTTACTTTAAGAGCAGTTCCTTAAGGTAAGGAAAATCACTTGTACGCCACTAGGTGAGCTTCCTTGAGTTACTATTTTTATATCGGACGTTCCTATACTGCGTGATGGGAGTTTAGCCAGTGCATTGTACATATCAAAGGGTCACAGGTTAGAATTAACAAATTAAGTTGTACTTCTGCCCCAGATTATTGCTTTTATCTTTGGCAAACAGTGCAGACCTTGATGAATTTCTGGCATTTTCCAGTATACAAATGGTTAAACCACACTTGGGCGAAACATCCCATGGAAATCTTTTGGAAATCGAGGAACATTGAAATCTGCTCTGGCAATCTCTTTCATAGTTTTAGCATCCAGTACTAGTAGAAAAGCACGTTTTCCGCTTTCAAACTCTGTACAATTCACAGCTGTGAGAACAACTCCTGAAATTACATATGAGCTGCGACTTGAGATTTCCAACAATTTGGTATGTGTGACCAGCAAAGGCTCAGACCAGCCTGCGCATACGCGCAGTCTGATCAGAGCCTTTGCTAGTTGCTTGAATATTCTATGATTCTAAGGCTACTGACCAAACATCATTTGAAGTTTCTAAGCTAAAATGGAGGCTGCAGAGGCTCGTCTGAGTCAACACTTGTCAAAATGCCACATTGTTGGAAATCACATGTCACGGCTCAATTATGAGAACACCTAATTTAGGGTACCCGAAAATATGAAGGTTTGTTGATAACAGTAAAAAAACATGTTTGCTGTTAATAACTTTTTTCATGTTTGCAGATGAATGAATCAACATTTGTCATTATGAATTATGATTATTTATTAGAATATAGATGGTAAAAGGAGACATTCAAATAGCACTAACATGAAAAGACATTTGATCATTTTTTTTATTAAAAATGTGTGTTAATGATCATTTGATAACAGTAATATGATAATAAGTTAGAATGCAAATGACACACACAGGCATACACACATGCACGCACGCACACACACATACACACATACACACACACATCCCCGCACACAAGAAAACCATTTAGTGCTAGCAAGAAAAAAATGCTATTTATTCTGTTTGTTTACTCTGATATACGATGCACAATTTCATATATTTTTATACACACTAAAAAGGAGATTCAAAGTAACATTTTCTTACCATCATCTTCGTCGTTACCATTGGGATTACCAACAAATACAGGCTCACTAGGGAAACACTTTTCTTCCTTCCATTCTACATATGTCTTTGTATCCAGGTCAAGTTTGCAAACCTACAAAAAAAACATTGACTTTACGGTTAAGATTCAGCTGGTAAAATATTTCAAGCCCCCTAACCACCCCCTCACCACAACCCACCCCTCTGTTGTCCATTCTAAGGAGGTGGTTCTATTATTGTTGATTCATTGTTTATTGGCAAAACACACCCCTTTCACAAACAATGGGAGCAACAATATTATTGTTGCTCCCATTGTTTGTGAATGGGGTGTGTTTGGCCCTGGTTTTGTAATGCAGTACTTGGTGTTCTTTTTTAGTTTTGCAGTCATCTCACCGAGGAAGAGAGCCGGTTACTTTGCTTTGATTATGTTTTTGCTGCTTTTTAGCTGTTATTGTTCTATGTCTCTTACTCGAGGCGACACGAGTTGAGTTGATGTGCGATTGCGGCATTTAATGGCTCAGATATTAATTTGTTCACAGGCCATTTATACAGCCAAAGAAAACCAGCAGTTAAACAAGGTTTTGTTTCGTCACAGTTAAATGTTAATTAGATTTGATTATTTCCATGCAATGGTATAGTGCATAAGCCTACATGGGGGCTAAACCTTTTCTTTGTTTTAACAGTAGCAGAATCAATCACCATTTGATCAGTACCATTTATCTATGCTTCTTATGACCTCGGCTGCTATTTGTTTAAAAGTAGTGTTTATCTTGTTGATTCATTGTTCACTCTATAGAAGTTAGATATTGAACTCAACTTGCCACCAATTTTACTTAGTGACCATAGGCAAGGACATTCATTCGCTGAACCATGGTGGGTCACAAAGACTTACATGTATTTGCTGCTATTTTGAAATGTTTATTTGAATTAATGACTAAAACGGTCCAATCAAGAAGCTAATACATTTCCTCTAGTGACCAACGCTGCTGTCCGTTCTAAGGCAGTGATTCTGTTGTTTTTAGCTCACCTGAGCCGAAGGCTCATTGGTGAGCTAATAGTATACCAGTGACTTTGGCGTCCGTCGTCCGTCCGTCCGTCGTCCGTCGTCCGTCAACATTTTCAAACATCTTCTCCTCTGAAACTACTGGGCCAATTGAACTCATATTTCATATGGAGACTCCTTAGGATGGGGGAACAAAAGTTTGTACAAATGGTCTTGGTCACATGACCAAGATGGCCGCCACGCCCATATATGGTAAAAACCCTTAAAAATCTTCTTCTCCAGAACCAGAAGGCTGATGACCTTGGGACTTAGTATGTAGCATTGGGGATGTGGGGCCTACCAAGTTTGTTCAAATGATGATCCTAGGTTGACCTTGACCTACTTAATGTCAAGGTCAAATTTGCTTCCTAATGCATTTAAATGGGAAAATTTCTGAAAAGTTGATTTTTTTGAAAACTGTGGAAGCTTTAGTCATTATTCTCACTTGATATGTTTAACCTAATGAGACAATGGCTATAAATAAGTTCCAAAGGTCAGGGTTGACCTTTGACCTTTCAGCTTAGTCGCTCATATTGGAGTCCCATCAATATATTATAACATAGTTTTCTCACAAACCATTGGCCCAATTGAATTCAAATTTCATGTGAAGACTCCTTATGATAAGTAAGCTAAAATTTTTGCAAAATATTTTGGTCACATGACCAAGATGGCCGCCACGCCCATATATGGAAAAAACATTTAAAAATCTACTTCTCAAGAACCAGAAGGCCGATGACCTTTGGACTTGATATATAGCATTTGGGATGTGGGGCCTACCAAGTTTGTTCAAATGATGAACCTAAGTTGACCTTGACCTACTTAACATCAAGGTCAAATATGCTTCCTAATGCATTTAAATGGGATTTTTTTTGAAAATTTCATTTTTTGAAAACTGTTGAGGCCAAAGTCATTATTCTCACTTGATATGTTGAACCAAATGAGACAATGGCTATAAATAAGTTTCAAAGGTCAATGTTGACCTTTAACTTTTCAGCCAAGGTCGCTCATATTTGAGTCCCATCAACACATCAAAACATAGTTTCCTCAGAAACCACTAGGCCATTTGAACTCAAATTTCATATGAAGACTCCTTATGATAGGTTAGCCAAAATTTGCACCAAGTGTACTGGTCACATGACCAAGATGGCCACCACGCCCATATATGGTAAAAACCCTTTAGATGTCTTCTACTCTGGAACCAAAAGGCCAATGGCCATGGGACTTGGTATGTAGCATTGGGGATGTGGGCCCTACAAGATTTGCACAAATGATTAATCTAGGTTGACCTTGACCTACTTTATGGCAAGGTCAAATTTGATTCCTAATGCATTTATTTGGGAAAAAATCTTGTATTAAGTACCAAAAGCCAAGCTGGCCTATGACCTTTTATCCCAGGCCACGCATTTGGACTGCCACACACCTATCTAAACATCATTCTGTTTCTCAGAAATCACTGGGATGTTTGATGGATTATACATTAGATTGTTTAAGTCACTTGACCAAAATGTCTGCAACCCCCATATATAGTAAAACAAAATTTGTTCCATTATAAGCTGTAGTTGACCTATTTTAACATTAATAAGGAGATCAGGTGAGCGCCTCAGGACCTTCAGGTCCTCTAGTTTATTCATTGTTGTTGCTATAATTGCGTGTGGTGTTTTTGTGTTTGGGTCCTTGTTTTTCGGGTGTGGCTCCTGGTACCGTTTTTTTGGCAACCATCTTGCTGAAGAAGAGAGAGCTAGTTGCTTTATTCGCACTGTAGTATGGCTGTGCTCTGTGTCTCTTCATCACGGTGCAATGATTCCATCTGCAGTCTGTGATGGTGATTTTTCCTGGTCATACACACTTTTTCATAATTGAACTATTTTATTACCGTGTGGAAAATTGGTGCTCCTCTGTTCCATCCTAGACCATATACGTATCTATACTTTTTACCATTATAGAGAGCATAGTTGATCTGAGGGAATTCAAACCCTAAAACAAATGGACAAGATCACGATATTTCGGTGCTTAAATTATTACTTCAGTAAGCAGCAAAGACTCAGGCAAGGCTGCGATATGCGCAGACTCGTCAGAGCGTTCACTGTTTCCGTTCACAGAGTATGTATGTGGATGAAGACTTGGACCTCAAAGATCTTTAGCTTGGTTAAATACATCAGTATGGAGGTTTATTAGAGGCATTTGCGCATATGCCACCTCAGATTCCTTTTTTCTTGGTTTGTCCACTTTTCTCTCTCTACAGTTGTCTATTTTCTTCTTATTAAACATAACAAAAAGAATTACTAAGCATAGGATTTTGAAAGATGGTACAAACATTTGTTATGATACCTTGTACTCTTTCCTCTTGCATATCACTTTCTTTATTTGTCTATTTTTCTTTTCTTTCCATTGTTTTCTCAGTCAAAGATTCCATTGAAACTCTTTAACTTAGGAGTTAGAAGTTAGGTAGACATGCTGAGTATAACAAGTGGGGTTTGGTGTCATTTCTTGAACTTAGGTCATCTCGATGTATAGTTTACTTCTTATTTTGACGCAAATTAAGGGTTTCTAGCCACAAGGCAGGCTTTCATTTGAATGAGAAGTTGACTTTATTTTGTTGGAATAATGACTTGAGATACTGTATTCAACAAAGACATATGAGTCGTGACCTGTGATTTCCAACAATGTGGCATTTTGACAATTGTAGACTCTGACAGGCCTGTGCAGCAATTTTTTAAGCTTAGAGACTCCAAATGATGCTCTGTCAGCAGCTTAACAGTTATAGAATATTCAAGCGACTAGCAAAGGCTCTGATCAGACTGCGCGTATGCTCAGGCTGGTCTGAGCATTTGCTGGTCGCACATACCATAATGTTGGAAATCTCATGTCATGGCTCATATAGACCTGCTGTCCTTGAACTCTAGTCCGTATATTTGAAACTAAATACAGTTTCCCCTTTTCTTTAATACAACCCTGATTTGCTTTGAATTGGAATATTCATTGATAATCAACTAAGCTGGCTATTTTCAGCAATATGTTTTGGGGGGTTGACCAACCGAGATAAATAATTGACGACCATTTTACTTGTAAAGTGGTTCACTCCTAGACCCAAGATGCCCTTTGCATATGTTGTGTGTACTGAAGGCGAAATTACATGCACTGCTAATGATGGATTTCGCACTGTGGACTATTTCATATCCACTAGTAACTTATTTCAGTAAGTTTTTAAGTTTGATGTGTTAGATCGAGTGAATCTGTTCACTTCCCACTAAGTTGCCATAGCGATCAGATACAAATTGAGTAGAGGAAGAAACTTGAAGGACATTGAAAAAGTTTAAGTGATGGGAGCATTTGAAAACTATTTCACATACAATTTTAACATATATTTGAAACTATAAAAGAGTCTATTCTTAATAAACTAGATGCAAATAATAATGATAGTGTGCAGTCAATTGTCGAAACGTATCACAAAGCAGCAAACTGTATGAAACTAAAGATAGTATTTCTAATTTTGCTAAATAAGAACAATGGTGAGATAGTGAATGTGAACAATTAAAAAAGACACATTTAAAGCTTTAAGATTTCTTAGAAATGAATCCAACTATCAAAACTTAAACCATTATAAAGAACAGCAAAATCGATTTGAAGATGTATGTAGGGGTAAAACCTAGATTATCAAAAATATACAGAGATTAATTTGTTGCGTCTTGTTCGAATATGATTTTTTGAGAACTGTCAAAAAGTTTAGGTAAAAAGGCAGATATATTTAATATCATTAAGCCACAACAATGGATAAGTCATTTTAAGAATTTATTATATATCCCAAATTTGGATAAGTTAACTGAAAGTGTTGATGAATATGGAGAAGATGGTGCGTTTAACGATATATTCAATGAACAATTTACCATGTCAGAAATGCAAAATAGTATAAAGAGTTTGAAACTAGTTTAATTTGGTAGCCCTGACGGTATAGTAGCAAAGATGATAGTTAATACTACTAATGGCATCTCTATTCTCCTTCCTTTGATTAATATAATCTTAGCTCTGGGGGAGTATCCAGAAAATGGGTAATTCAGTATCCTTTGTCCCATACACAAATCAGGATCAATGAGTGATCCAAATAATTTTAGAGGAGTTTCACTTATCAACCTTTTAAACAAGATGTTAACTGGCATGATGTACATGTATAACAGATAATATATTTACGTTGATGGCTTTAGGCCAAAAATAGTTAAGTAAAAATGGGGGTAGATTTTATTGTTTATTTGTTGACTTTTCCAAATCATTTGATAGGAAAAAATCATATTACGAATAGTCTTATAAAAAGAATTTTCATGGAAAAATGTTAAAATTGTTGATAGTAATGTATAGTTATTTATGTTTGTGTGTGAAAATAGATATCAGACAATTAAGGCACATCCTATTTCTAATGTAAGAAAGGAACAAGGTAGGGATGTAAGTTGTCAACAATATTGTTCATAATTTTTATTAACGGCTCAATAAAACCGAGTTTGCAGTTTTCTAATTTTGTAGGTTGTCTCTATTTTTGAAGGATCAGTTTTCCAGATTATTTAAAGGTCGCAACAGCTGTCTTTGTTTCTATGTGGAGTTGGTAAAACTTCTGCATCAATATAATGTTGATATTTTTTCATATTCTAGTCCATTGTGAATATTGGGTTCTGACAGAAAGCAGAATACCGCTTTAACTGGTGTTAGGGGGGGGGGTGAGAATGGTAGCACTTTTCATTATCTCTCATGAACCGGCTCAACAAAACCAAGTTTGCAGTTTTCTAATATTGTAGGTTATCTCTATTTCTGAAAAACCCGTTTTACCAGATAGTTTATAGATGAACTAAACTTTTCTGGTATTGCTGGTATACAGATTTCCCCTAATTACTCTGATGTAACTGCAATTTCATATGCAGATGATATGGCCAATGTAGGTGATACGGTAAGCACAAATTGATATTAGTGCATGATTTCGTGCAAGGGCAAATATGAAGAAATACTTGAAAAAAAAGTGATGATGTTCCGAAATGGTTGGATTTTGAGGTATTATGAGAAATATTTGGGATGCTATAAAGTATATCTGCTTACAAATATATGGATCTATTTATTACTACGAAATTAGTTTGGTCTTACGCTAAGTATAATCTGGCTGCACAAGCCCTGAAAGTCAATAATTCCAATGTTAAAGATACAGAGTTATATTGGGAGCGAAGTGGCTCAGTGGTAGAGCCCTTGACTCAAGATGGAAGGGCTTTGGGTTTGAGCCTCACCAGGATCTCTGTACTGTGTTTTTGAGCAAGGCACATTAATCCTTGCTTAGTACTGGTTCAACCCAGGAAGACCTGTCCCGACATAATTGAAAAATTGTTGACTGGGACGTAAAGAATCAAATCAAACAGAGTTATGTTGATTATTTTGGATATTCTGAATTAATCAAACGGTTTGATATCAAAAAGTAGCCGCCAAACATACTTTATGGATCAGAAATATTTGGGGTTGAAATTTCTGATAAAATTGAAAATGTTCAAGATAAATTTTGTAAAAGGTTTATGAAATTTCTATTAAAATACTTTCCATAAAATAGCGCGAGGGGAATGCCGTAGGTATCCTTTATAATGTTGATTGTTATTATAGTTTTATAAGATTAGGGATTAGGTAAATTAGAATGAGTTTGGTAAGATATCCCCATAAGTGTTATAAAATGTTTCAATATTTAGACACAAGTGGAAGGGGAAAAAATCGATATTTAGACAAAAGTGGAAGAGGGAGCACAGTGGCTCAGTGGTAGAGTGTTTGACTCGAGACCGAAGGGCCGCGGGTTCGAGCCTCACTAGTGTCACTGCGTTGTGTCCTTGAGCAAGAACATTAATCCTAGCTTAGTACTGGTTCAACCCAGGAAGACCCGTCCCTTTAAAACTGAAAGATTGTTGATAGGACGTAAAGAATCAAATCGAACAAATCAAACAAAAGTGGAAGGAAAACATATCATCAAAAGTTAAAAATGGGTTTGGTTATGTCTGGCATGTAGAAAATGAAGGGGACCAATGTTTATTCATGAATACGTTCAAGCAGAGGCTTATTGATTGTAGTAAGCAGTACTCAAGTGTACAGTAATTACGAAATCAGGTAAAGCAAGACATTATAGATTTATAATGCCAGCATTACAAGTTGCTAACTATATAAATTATGATATCCCAATGATATTTAGAATTTGCCTAAGTAAATTAAGATGTTCTGTTCATAATTTTGAATATGGAAATAGGTCGATATAGAGCTATCATATATGATCAGTGACTGTGCATACTATGTGATAAGCATAAAATTGAAGATGAATTTCATTTTGTTTGAGTTGTCTTCTATACAATAAAAAACGAAGTGTATTTTGCCAACTTTTGACACAGAAATGGATATGCTTACTATAAATACATTTTATATTCTTTTCAATAGTTCAGAGCATGATGTATTACATCTGGCACAATATATTCATAATGCCTTTATTATTAGAGAAAATAGAATGAAGGAAATCAATGCTTAATACAACAGACCTTTAGATGATTAGATAAAAACTGTCACTATGTAAAGTGAAATAATTCATTGGAGGTATAAATATACTAGCCAAAAGTTCTAACCCGCCACCTGCATTTTATTAATTTACTTCAAAACGTAAAATGACATGACTTCTCGTTTTGCATCTAAAAAGCCAGACGTGCTATGTCCCCTAGACAGTAAAGATATTGACAAAATGTATAACGGTACATGCAGGATGCCAATTTGAACAAAGTACCCCCATTTTCAAAATTCGCATTTTGGCACAAATTGCGAGTCATGACTTTTTGAAATAACCCCCTTTCACACGCAAAACCTTTTCATTTCAAAAGCCAAACTCATATTGAACACTAAAGTGCTGCAATGAACACTTTATCTGCATGAGACTCATGGCTATTTGCCAAAGTGTCAAAAAATACCCCGCCATTCAATGCAAATTCTTGAGAATTTTGAAATTGAGGGTATGTGTATTCTGCAGAGCCTCCCGGATACAATTTACTGAGTGTTGCTTAGCCGCTTTCTGGTATCGATTACTGATATGGTGGCCTATTCGGTAATACAAATGAAACTGATATAGTGCTTACAGCTTTTCAGAAAATCGGTAAAAATACACGTGGTCGGTTAGAGCTTTTGACTAGTATTTATGTCTACTCAGTATTGTTTTAAATATTGCATATTATCTGTACTAGGGGACAGACGCCAGAAATACTAAATAAAATATTGTCATTGTATATATGTAGCTACATAATATTGTCAAAAGGGCATCTTTGGTCAGGGCAGCCTAGTGATCGTCCATATGTCCCTCTATGAAAGTATGTGGACTAAATAACTTTGATACCCTTTGAGATTATTTGATGATATTTGGTAGGCATATATACTAAGACGGCGTTACTTGAGCATGAGTGGCTGCCATTCTTTGCCTCTTTGAAGTTTCTCCCTTGACTGAATTTCAAAGAGCAAACTGATTTAGTTAGCTATATTATGCTTTCCTTGGTGTGAATAACTAAGGTGCTGATTAGATGGCGTAACTATTGAGCTGAGAAGTATTACCTGTTTCTGCAAGAACCTCTCTTGTACAATGTATGGTACCATCTTCTTTGCGTACAGCTGTTGCTGGTGTAGGTTTAAGTGTCACAAGATTAACACCAACGGGAGACTGAAATAAATAGTTTTCAAACATCTGAACCAGTGCACGAGATTTTCGCATCAAGGAGCAGAGAAGACTCAAGCAAGTCTGCGCATACGGGCAGACACGCAAGAGCCTTAGCTGCTCGCATACACAAACTGTAGATGTAGATAAAGCCTTAGACTTGTAGCATTCCTGAATATGTCAACGTGGGCCTTTATAAGAGGAAGTTTGCACATATGTGATAGTATAAAAATCTGATGTGCTGTTCAATTTATTTTATTATTTTTTAAACATGAGAAAATAAACTATCGTGCGACAGTCTGCATGTCTGATTGTATCACGGTTTATAGCTATGGTTTCCTCTTTAATTGCACAACAAAAGGTCAGGCCTCAGACTCAATGCCGGCTCTGGCCTAAAGCTTTAATAGGTGGGTTGGTGCCTGATGCTTGGCTGTAGCTTGGCACACTGTGGCTCAACTTGAGATTTTCTTTAGCTCTGACTGTCTGAGAGTCATAAGCCATTTTCTCTGTTTCATCTTAGTGCGTTAATTCGATTATATTGTTGCAATAGCTAGGAATCCTGCATGTGAGTTAAACAGTTTTTGTGCTTCAACAACGACAGAATATAGGGCGAAGATTTGGTACAAGTAAATTGCATTTAAGCCCCCAGTGGCTTTGGCTGCTGTCCATTCTAAGGCAGTGGTTCGGCTGTTATTGATTCATATTTGATTGTTACTCCCATGGTGGGATTCTGTATTTGTTGTATGTTTTGTTGAGCGTTACTTTGTGTCCATTCTAGTTTTGCAATCATCTCAATGGGGAAGAGAGAGAGATGGTTGATTTGCTCTTTGTTTGTCTTCCTGGTCTCTCGTGGTTGTTGTGTGGCTATTCCTCACGATGCCATGGGTTTATCTGCAGTTTGTGATTGTGGTATTTCCTGATCAAACTCACTTACTAATTTTAGTCGTATTACATTACAGTTTCATGGTTTTAACTAATAGCTCTATGACTAACTCAGTATATTTTCCTTTCAGTAATAAAACGGTTTCTATTTTGATACCACCTATACTATACTGAATGTCAATTGGCATTTGAATAAACGGGCGATCTGCTGCAGCATACCTGTACAGCTATGTGTGCTAAATCCATTTACATGTATTACAGACAATATATTCTTTTAAACGATAATTCTTCGTCCACAAAAATAATCAAATAAATCTATGATGGTAGATTTAACATAATTAATTGTCATTTGAACGATGGAATTAGGCACATATGGCTGTAAAAGTTAAGGAAGTACAGAATGGTTAAGGGTTTCCAGCAAGATATTATATATGTTAGCCATTAAGTGCTCTTTGGGCATTCTTGTGTTCCAAATTCTGGCATGTGGAGAAAATATACTTTTCTCCAACATATTCCAGGCTTGGTAAAGGGATGGAATTCAAACTCACATCAGAGGTGACATTAAGTGGAATAACATATCTATGAGGTTCAGGGTCTTCAAACTTTTTCATGTTATTTTCACACTCTTCTCTGGTCAGATTTTTCAGGTAAATCCAGTCGAAGATGTCTTTGTTTTTGAAACTGCACAGATCCAAGACTATGTGTCCTATAAACAGCGAAAGAAAGAGAACTGAACATGATGCCACTTTCATTATAATATTTTACACGTCAAATACTCATAGTATATTAAAATTTAATTTTCTAGGTCTGGCATGAGGCATACGCAATAAACATAGGTTTTTGGGACCAGAGTCTGACAGAGCAACTGTTTTAAATGTTAAATAGTAGTAATGGTGTACATATACGGTAATATATTAACATTTACAAATATCAAGTTTGTCAAGAAATAATTGATGTCAATGATGCGAGGGATGATAAAAAACTACACACTATAATGTTTTTATGATATGCACCATTTGATTATGTTGATGAAAATTATAATGATGACTTTTTAGTGTTTTCGAAACCCTTCAATGATTATTTACTTACAGGCTATCATATATTTGAATTTTTATGATTACAGAGAATGTGCATGTGTAAGCACCTACCTTTGTCTTCATATGCATTCATATGGTGAAATGTGCAAAATGGGTCAGCCTCGTAGCGAACATCAGGGTTGACAGGTTCACCCGTTCGTTTGTCAATAATACGGAAACGTGCCTGCAAAATTAATGAACAAGCTCACTGTTTAAACCTTTGAGCACTGGAAACCGCTAAATACAAATGTAGGTACTTTGGTTTACAGTGAAGAACCAGGTGATGTGCCACAGAACTGCCACAGAATGTGTTACTTTATCATGGTTTGCACTGCATGTTAAGATTAAAACGTTTCAGACACAGAAGTACACCTAAATCAGTAATTTCTAACTTGAGATGGTCAATGATACACCTTAGGTTTATTGTATCAAACAAAAGAATAGTGAGCTAAGTGACAAAAACCCTGCTTTCTTATTTGCAAAACCAGAGTGTTCAGCTACGGGTATTAGCTTTGATCTTGAAAACCAGGTGAAACCTTTGAATTAAAAGTAAACATACAAGCAAAACAATTCACGTGTTTGAATATAAACAGCATCTAGGGCGATGGTATGGCCAGTGTTGTATATATTAACCCATTTGTAGTTGATGGATTCTCCAATGTATATAAATGCAATAAGCATGGATTGTCTATTATAAATTTTAAGGGGTCACAGGTCGGAATTTCCAAATTATAATGCATTTCTGTCCCTGAAAATTGTTTTAAACTCAGTAAAAAGTGTAGACCCTGATGAAAAGCCGAATTATGTGGCATTTCATCTGGGCATTCACTGTTTGCCAATGTAACCGTGTAGGGGTTTCAAGATTTCAAAGGTTAAAGCCTTCTTTTGCTGCAGCTACCATGCTGTCCTTTAGCGGTGATATTGTTGTTGTTAGGTCAAAGTAGCTCCCATTTAGTGTGAGGATCTCTTGTTTGGTCCTGGTTTTTGATTTAATTATATGTGCCCTCTTCAGTTCAGCTATCATCTGGCTAAGGGAGATATGGAGATATAAATCATCTCGCTAAGGAACATATAACGACTTATATCCGTTTTAAGCTAACCGTTAAGAGCAATATTTTGCAAAGATCTGGCCTGGAGGTTATACAACTTTTTTTATCCTGCTTATAACAATTGTTGGCATTTTAACATTTATTAGCATGATATATACAACACATGAGAGACTTAAAGCAAGAAACCAGTTGTCGGTATTTTATTTTTTTATTAGTATTAGTAGTTGAAATTTTGTGCTCAGTTGAGTTGAGCATGAAAAAGTTTTATAACCTAGGGGCCTGATGTTTTGTCCATCAACCTGTTTCTTCAAAATCAGCAACATCGAAATTTAGCTAGTAGGCATTAGGTCCTGAACGCTCACCTGATACTTTGTCATCGAATGTAGATGGCCCTAATATATAGTGTTTAACAATGTCAAGATCAACCTAGGATCATCATTTGAACACATTTTGTAAGGACCAAGACACTTAGGTGATTGGTCCCATAAGTTTACGAGAAGACTATTTCGAATAGTTTTAACCTTACATGGCATAGATGGCATTTTGGTCAAGTGACATGGATAATAATATTTTAGTCATATATAGGTTGTCTAGTCCAAAGCATGCTATTTATGAAATTTGACTTCAATTAACCCTCTGATTTCTGTTAAAAAGAGTTTGCAATCCAGTAAGAGCTACCTTAACTGAAAAGTCGGTGACAAAAAGTCATAGTCTCGATAGGTTAAATATGTTGTATCAAGTAGATATCATGACTTTGAATTCAACAGTTATCAAAACTCAATCTTTTTGAATTCATTCTCCCTTATCAAAAAATTCAAAACACTTTTGACCTTGTCGTAGAGTAGATCAAGGTCAACCTTAGATCACTAGTCAACCAAAGATTGTAAAGCCAAATATGAGCATGGCAGCCATTTTGTTATGTTACTTAGACCACATGGCTTTTTTATGTTTTCTCATTTGATAGATGCTATATATTGAATTTGAGTTGATTTGGCCTTAAAACAAAATGTTCAAATAAACTGGTGGCAGTTCAACACCTTGATTAAAGGGTCAAATGTAAACCTTAACCTTAGGTACTCTTATTTAGTAATTGTCTTATAAGATTAATAATATTAAGTAAGTATAATGTAAATATGATGGCGTTGGCTTCAGTGGTCAAGGTCAACATAGGATAATCCTTTGAATAAACTTAATAAGGTCTACATCCCAAATACTACCCTGGCCTTCTGGTTCTGGAGAATAAGATTATTAAAATGTGTTTACCATGTGACCAAATCCATTTGCATTTTTTATCCCTCTGTCCTAAGAATTTAAGGTCAATTGGTCGAATGGTTTTAACAGTTTTCAAAAAATCCAATTTCAAAACAATCCAATTTTAATGTATTAGGAAGCAAATTTGACCTTGACGTTAAGCAGGTCAATGTCAACCTAGTATCACTTTTTTAACAAACGTGGTACAAGTACAGTCCTGCAGCGTTATGCTGGCATTCTCTATTTACAATAATATTTACCAATAACAAAGTTATTTAAACTCACTATTTCAGAACAATACATCGATTTTATTATATCTAAATGTTATATGCAAATATCAACCACAAGGAGAATTCGTAGCATAGTGGATGAATTGTTCGTTTACTGTCAAGGAAGTTCTGAGTTCAAACCCTGTCACTGTACCTTGTTTTATTTTCTATTTTATTTATATTTCTTTATTCAGTTATGATAAAAAGTTTTTAATATAATTCATAATCATATCCAAATCATTTGGGTTGCTGAAATTCGCTTTACTAACAGCAAACAGTGCATGCCTATTTAGTTGATGCATTCCATGGAATCTGGCATATGCATTTTAGTGTTTGCTAACGTCGTATTTACATGATTTAATGGACACATTGTATGAATGTTAAATTTTTGTCAAAACACGCTTAAAGGAAACATATATGAAAACATTTTACAATGAAAATGACGAAAAAGAAGTGAAAGCATTGATGGGATTCCAAGTTGCGCATATTGGAAAAAGAATGGATTTTCTGCTGGCGGCGACTCTACCTACTGAGCTGTACAAGCTGACAACAAATATTTTTTTCAAAACCACACCTGACTTCTGAATATGCCACCCAACTGTTTTTATTTCAATGTTTACAAACAAGCAAACATAGCCATTGGATAATGGCAGAGCTATAGTCCCAACATGCCTAATGCTACATACCAAGCCTTAAGGTAACTGACCTTCTTGTTCTGGAGAAGAAAATTTTAAAGGGATTTAATCATGTATGGGTATGGCGGCCACCTTGGTCATGTGACCAGAACCATTAGAACAGAATTTCTTTCCCTCATCCTAAGGAGTCTCCATATGAAATTTTATTTAAATGTTCCAGTGGTTTCAGAGGAGAAGATGCTTTAAAGTGTTGACTGACAGACGATGAATGCCGGAGTCAGTGGTATACTATAATCTCACCTCTGAGCCTTCTACTCAGGTGCGCTAATAAAGAGCTCCAAATTGTTTACTACATTTGAGGAGTTTGTTTATGCTAACACCAGTTGAGGTGATGAAAAAACCACACCACGGTTACACTGTTACTGTAAATTCGGAAATTTTCGTGAGGGTTTTATATTTGCGAAACTTCGCATATGCGAAGTTTCGTGAAAATAAAATCCTCAAGAAATGGCGAAATTACTGTCGTTTACTGATTTAGGTAAATCATGTCCTAGTCGCGAATTTTTAAAATCGCAAATATGCGTTTAAACGATATTCGCTAAAAAAAATCACACGAAAATTTCCGATTTCACAGTACTTTTTTACCTTTATATCGTCGTAAAATATTATTGCACTGTTTGTATCCTTGCCTTCTACTTTATTTTTCATCATTTTCAGAAAGTTAATCAGAAGTGGTTGTTCCACATAAAGATAATAGTTCTCTGTCATCCCAAAGCTATGGTAATAGTTGATACAGGTTTTGTACTCAGATTCTATAGCCGATACTATCTCTGCTCCAGGAAAACTGCCATCTTGTTCTTTAATCAAAGAAAAAAAGACAAAAGCAAGTCACTATAATGGAAAGAAGTGTCTATGAAATATGTTTAAAGATATATAACTGCGTAAATACTCGCATGAACCAAATATGAAACCTCTGTTAATTTTCAAAGGTTTCATAGCAGGATGGCTTGAACTTGTACAATTACTACAGATATTATAGATGAGCATAAAATTTTGATTTTTTTCTTATCAATCATTTCAAACATTTTAAAAATATGTCTCCCATCTCGATAACACGGTTCGTTTTAGTATTCACAATATATGTTTTTGTTGAGAAATAAGAATAATGATTTTTAATTATGCATTCTTATCTTAAGGCTTGCATTACAAGAGAGCAAACCTGAAGACTCTAATTCCTCGTCACAGACAATGTGCAAAAGTACCAGATACGTTAAAGATACCCTGAGTTGAAAATGTTTATTTCAAAAATTAAAAGTAGGAGAATGAATCATCGAGATGTTTGTATCTTAAACTAATGAATATTAACTTATTTTTATATCGTTACATACCAGTTTTTGGTGGAATTTTGATTATGCATGTTTTAGGCTTTCCTTTAAAAGACTGGGCCAGGTTATGTACAGTTCCATCTGGATCCCAGTGGGGATGTGCTGTTGCTAAGTTGATAGCAACATACTTTGACAAGTCCACCTGAATAAAAAGAAATATAATGAGTGTGTATACATGGTGGTGTTTTCCTGAGATATTAATGATGTCACAAGTGTGCATTGTGAAGCAGTGGTGTGCAAATAATTACTACACTTAACAAAAGTGGCAACCGTCCAATTTTTTAATTGTGATTTCTCGAATATCAATGATTTTTATGCAAAGAAATCATGCGGTATTATATTTAACAAAATATACACTACAAATGGTTTCACGGGCTGTCAAATGCAATGGCAGTTCTGTTTTGTCTTTTACAGCATGTATACTCTGTGCATTGAGAATACATTTTGAAACACATAAATTCCAATGTATAATGAGTGAACAAACCAAAAATAAAAAAAAAAAAAACATGGCCGGATTGTCAATGGAAGAACACACCAGAGTTGTTGGAATTTTGGAGACATGTGGTTGCAATGTCCAACTTTTAAAAAGGGCATTAACTTTGGAAAAATCATTTGATTTTTTTTTTATTTCACTAGGTGATTTACCTATCATTTTTTCAGCCGACTAAGTTTCAAGTTTCTAGCTTAAATATTTTTGAGATATCTTACAAAAGTGCAATGTCCAAATTTGCAAAGGACAATAACTAAAGAATAAAAGAAGAACAACGTGTCATTATCTATCAGCTGATCAAGTTTCTAGCCTCAAGCTAATATACTTATTGATATATCGCACTTACAAAATTGTGCAAGGATCGTTGTACATTTACAGCAAGCAGTAAACGATAGTAACTGATTGCACTATACACTGAACGTTTGAATGATATCTAAAGTTGTACAAGTTTATGTTCAGGGGTGTATAAACTTGTTAAAATTTGTAGTTGAATTTTAATGAAATTTAACAACGATGTATATTTTTGATAGTTAAGAATCATATCAAGCATTTATTATTGGTTGTGCTTGCTCTGTATATTTCGAAATTTGCTTTTGAAAGACAAGTAAATATTGAAGGACTTTTCAGTATGTTTAAAACATCCTATATATCAAATGTCTTGTTCAAAGATTATGAATTAATGCAGATATGTCAAAATAAAACAGAGAAAAGTGATGGTCGTAACTTGTTGATTTCCTGAATCCTTTGACAAAGCAGTGAACGGTTGGCAATTTGGCTGAGTTTTTTTACAGGACTTTAGTTAAGAGTGCGTAACGAAAAAATATTTTTCTTATTTCTCAACCAAAACATATGTTGTGGGTACTCAAAAGAACCGTCTCTATGAGATGGTTCTTTTGATCGCCCAAAACATATGTTAAAACGGATAGGTAAGAAAATATTAACAGTTTTACGCTTAGAAAATTGTTTATCTAAACCTATGTTTTATCATATCAACTGTCGTGATGGAGATAAAGATGTATTCAGTACTGTTCATAAAATTTGTAAAATATAGTAAACTGTGTCAATAAACAGGGTAATCTGAGCCTATTGTGTCCAAAGACTTAATTTTCATAAAAAAATATCTCCAGATGAGCTTCAACCATTCATTGGTATATGCTTTCAACCAAATCACGGTTGGCAACTTTGCTTTCCTCTTTAATTGCACGCCCGTAGGTCGGACATCAGACTCTATGACGGTTCTGACTTAATGACTTATCCATTGATGAGATGGTAGGGGCCTGATGCTTTGGCTGTTTGTCAGGCCCACCGCGGTTTACCTGTTGGATTTCTTTTGCTCCGGTATTCAGTTTTATTTACTGTTGAGTCCTTATCTTTGCTGTATCTCCTTTTTATATCTTGATTTAAATGTTCTTGGAGATGATGCATTGATAAGTTAGGGGTCTCTCATGCAAACCAAACATATATGTGTCTTGATCTACATCTAAACTAAGGGTGAGGTTGGTGCACCGTTAAACCGGTTTAAGCCATCCAGTAAAATATTTTACTGATTGTTCCAAGGCGGCACTTCTTTTGTGGATCTTTTATGTTTTTTTTCTGTCTTGTGTTTGCTATTTCTTTGTGGGCGTCTGTTTATATGTGCCTTGTGGTCACCTGCTGGGATAAGACTGACCTCTTGACTCTTGTTTGTGGTGTCTAACTGTGAGTTTGTTACTTTCCCATTGGTATCCTGGGTCAGGTGTGGTACTTGATTGTATCGATTCCAGATCTTTGCACCCTTACTTACTTTACCTAGGTCTTAAGTATATGGGGTAAGTAACAACATATCATGCTGGCTCATATGTAACATTGATCTATCGCAATCAACAAACATATGCAAGTATTCCAACTTACAGATGATTCAAATATGCATGATAATAGGATTATACTTTTTATCATAGAAACAGGTAAAATACGGTGTATATAATACTGCAGTAAATGATATATTCCTGTATAGAGTACCCATTAGCTGGATTTGTTCATAATTATGTTTATAACGATTCTTATCTGAGCCAGTGCAGGAGACTTCCAACAATGTGGTATGTGCGACCAGCACAGCCTCAGATCAGCCTGCGCATACGTGCAGTCTGAACAGAGCCTTTTTCAGTCGCTTGAGTATTCTATGATGCTTAAGCTACTGACTGAACACCATTTGGACACTCTAAGCTTAAAAGGAGGCTACAGAGGCTCGTCCGAGTATACACTTGTCAAAATGTCAAACTGTTGGAAATCTCATGCCGCGGCTCAATTCTATCTTTGAATCAATAGTAGCTACACGTGTTTCTATGCCAATCTGTCTGCTGTGTATGAACGTCGTCGGAAATATTATATGGTTATTTTTTTCATGTTTTTGGCATTTTAGGTATAATCTAAACCAATGACATACAAACAAAAGACAGTGTAAACATACCCGATCCTTTGATTCAAGTGTCTCTGGATCAACCCTGTAGGTCACATGACCCTCTGTTGCAGCATATAGTTCATCTTTAAGTGGCCAGAAACTCACAAGACAGTTATCATTCTTCTTGGATGGTTCAAATACACTCAAAATCCTAGAAATACATATACATTGTGAACGTACGATCAACAAACTGACTAGGTTTTCAGAGCGTACAAGTGTGAGTAATTTCGTATGCTCAAACCCGTCTTTTGAGTACAAAAAACATATGATTAGGTTTAGAAATTAGAAAAACAAAACGTTTTACGCACTCTTAAGGTATTCATGTTATTTGGAGACCTGTTTTATGGTTTTGATGGGTTCATAGTGTAGAAACATATTATATTTATATCATGTAAAAAATCTATACCATGCTAACAGTTCAAAAAATGTCGGACTAGGTTATTTGGCCAATGGGGACATAATGAATCTTCATAGTTATAACACTGCATTGGTTATGTTCCTTTCTAATACATATTAATCACAAGCTACTCTAAACCCATCAAAAATATATCAGAGGTCTGTTTTTTTGTCAAAGCGCTACTAAGCTAGAAGGTTAAAATATAAAAGTTGTTTCTCACCAATTGTTCTGATTGGTAGATAAGAACGATGACCTAAATGTTAAAGTCTAGTAATAATTCCACTTTTACTGTTGCTATGGTTACAAAAAGATCATCAAAATAGGCTAATATAATAAAAGGAAAATGTCACATTTGGAATACATATGAGACTATTGACAGAGACATTAACATAGAGCACAATCTGATATTAAGTTGTGCATATATCTAATTCTTAGAATAAACAGTCTTCTGAATCGCCTCAAATGTATTCATAAATATGCATTTTTTTGTCTTTTCTAATCTCTCTAAATGTTAGATGTTAATTGCAAAGCAGATTCACAATTCAATAACTATCGTAGAGAAAAAGAAACAAACACATATTTTGAAAAAATGTGTATGATCAGGAAATTTCACAATCACACAACAAATGTACCAAAAAGTGTAGAGTGTGCAAATTTTCTGGGTATAAATGAAAAACAATATGACAATCAACACCAACAATAGAACCCACGCGCGCGTTATAACAATATTACACGTTGGAATGATGTGTGTTTTACCTTTGAAAAATATTTTTGCAGGGGTCAGGAACACTAGCTGTACCAAACCCACCAACAACAATTCTGCGGGCTTCCATATTGGTTTTGTAGGTTTCACTTCGAAGATATCGACACTGATAATAGGCTTTCTTGTTCGCTGAAATAAATAACCCTCTTAAATTTTTATGCATCTTAAATGTGGACAACCAGAACGAACACTAAGTCATGAAGCTTATACATGCGATCTTAGTTGCTTTGATTTTCATTCTACTTAACTGATTTAAATTTCGATTCCCATAAACACAGTAAAGAAATGTCCCTTTATGGGTTCCGTACGTTTAACAAGATTGTATAGCTTATTTGTTTGCTGTATGTCGCGAATATATAATTATGGTTTGTCCATTTTTATCTTATGCAACAGCCAGTACAGGGATAACCCAAAAAGTGCGATGACTCCAAAAGTAAGTGAGTATGACCAGGTAATACCATAAACACACACTGCAGACCAACCCACCGCACCGTGAGGAAGTGACAAAACTACTAACAAGAGACAATTAAAGTAAAGCAACCAACTTTTATCTTTTCCACAGCGAGGTGACTGCAAAACCAGAAACAACATCAAATACTGTACAACAAAACGACAACCAACCACAAACACATACAAAACAGTGGGGGAAACAATAAACAGACAGCAACAGAACGACCGTCTTAGAACGGACAGCAGTCACATTTGTTTGTTTGTTTGTTTTGTTGCTTTATGGCCAAAGTCAACAGCTATGGTCATTGCGGGACGGTCAGTTCACCTATCCACACTTTTTCCTGGGCAGGCTTGAACAAGCGGTTAACCAGTAATTCGTGCACATACTTTCGCTTGTAACTGACAACAATCCTTCTTGAATAAATCAGCGGAAGGAGGAGAATGACCGTAGAAATTATTTCATGATCAATCTCCACGAAAGTATGGGACCTGGCCGGGATCGAACTCGCAACCCCTGGATCTGCAGTCAGACACGCATCTGTAGCCAGACACGTTACCGACTGCGCTACGCGGCTCGGTATCACAGCAGTCACATATGTGCCAACATAAGATATTACAATTGTAGGATAATTTACAAACCACTGCGCCCAAAAATAAAGTAAATGGTTTAAATATTTAAAAAAATGAAAGCATGGAGCTTCAATATATCTGTCAATTCTAAAACTGCTGGAGATAGTGATACAAAATATAAACAGATAAATGAGTGCCAATTAAGGCTGTTTCATTTGTTAGCGAGATTTTAAAAAAATCTTTTTTTGTTCAACATACATGTCTTGGGTCTTGTCTTTCTCGAGGATGTCCTCTCCACTCCAGAGGTTTTAGATGTTCATTGAATCAATAACAAACTTCATCGATTCATTTTCATTCCTAAACATTTCCTCTTTGTCCTGCTATGTCTAGCTTGATTGTTTTAAGCAACCCAGTATATGCTTGGCTCTACACCACGAAGCCACTTCATCCTACTGATCCGAAGTATCTCAGGAATGCAATGCTTACTTCATCTTTTGCTTTGATGTTGGAGAGTCATTGTGTGGTAGTTACGCTGCATCTGGTTCAAGGTGTCTGTTCTCGTGGTCCATGTCACTTATGTATACAGCAACACAATCAGTATCCATGTTGAGTACTTCTTTCCCCAGGTCAACGGCAGCAAATGTCTGTTGGCGAGAAGAAGGTACATTTGGCATAACTTGTCCTGCGCACACTTGCAACGTTTACTACAACCAGTTTTGCAGCAGCTCTCAGCAGATACATATAGCAGAACAGCACAAGTACCACCTCCCTCATTGGTATTCCCAATAACTGACTGTGAATTGCCCAGGCATCAGTTGCACCTTAACTCTGGACGAAGTTGATCCTTGATACCACTGCAATATTGTCCACCAGTAGATATCACTTGAAACCCTGTCGTCCAGAAAGGCAATATACAATGGCTAGTTCTTCTCCTACATATAGTGTTTCTCCTCCTATATAGAATGAATGTCACGTCAGAATTGCCACAGACCGCTATAAAACCAAACTGCATCTTTTCGATCCCAACTTTCTGCCTTATCAGACTCTCCACAGCACACTTTGAAATCTGCATCACTTATTATTTCAGAAGAAAATGTAATTCGCCAGATGTATGCCAACGAAAGTTCATTTATGGCAAGCAATAACAAATGACTTGTTAATGCAGTTATACGTGAATATTCCAATAAGTAGAAAAATAGATCAAGCCTTGGTCTGAGCTTTGTTCTGATGGGTAGGTAAAATATTTTTGCTCTACGACACTAATACAATGGGTAATGACTTTAGGTGATTGTTATTGTAGAAAGGCTTTTTTCCATAAGTGTGTAGGTTCACTCCAGATAAGGATCTGTTTTTCCGATTACTTCAAGTTTTGCATATTTTGATAATTGGATTGTATTTATATATTTACAGTGTAATATGACTTGAACGCTGGACAAATACATGTACATACACATGGAATTTCAAACGGCCCGTTTTTATCCCCACGCTTTTTTAAAAAAGCGAAGGGGATATTGTAATCGCCTCCGTCCGTCTGTCCGTCTGTCTGTCCGTTATGCTATCTCCTCCTAAACCATTGGACGAAATTCAACCAAATTTGGTGTGTGAGTTATTAACATGAATGGGGCGTGCAACGTCAAACTTTTTTTGGGCCCCGCCCCCTGGGGCCCTGGGGAGGGGTGAAAAGGTCAAATATCATTTAAATTCAATTTCAAAGTCAATTTTAAAGATTTTTATACCAAACTTTGTGTGTATTCTCACAAATGAAAGATACAAAACATATCAGACGGGATTTTCATTCTGACCCCTGGGGGGGGGACTTTGGGGCGCTGGGGGTGCCAAGGGGGTCAAAAAATATTTTTTTTTCAAACATAGTCATGTGGTATATCAAATCGACGGGGATGACGAGCAGAACAGAATGCAAGTAATATTTTCATCCTAGGGTTAAACTGATGACCTTGGGGTGAGGTCAAAGGTCAAATATCATTAAATTTCGGTTACCATGTCAATTTCAAAGATTTTTATACCAAATTTTGTGTGTGTTCTCACACATGAAAGATACAAAACATATCAGACGGGATTTTTATTCTGTCGCCTGGGTCATGCCCCAGGGGTGGGACTTATGGACACTGGGGGTACCCAGGGGGTCAAACATTTTTTTCAAACATGGTCACGTAGCATATCAAATTAACGGGGATGACGAGCAGAACAAAATGCAAGTAACATTTTCATCCTAGGGTCAAACTGGTGACCTTGGGGCGAGGTCAAAAGGTCAAATATCATTAACATGTCAAATTAAAAGATTTTTATACCAAACTTTGTGTGTGTTCTCACAAATAAAAGATAGAAAACATATTGAACATTATTTTCATTCTGTTGCCAAGGTCATGCCCCGGGATGTGACTGTGCTGTGCTGGGGGAGTAAAAAAACTTTAGCGTGGGGATTTGCGATGGCGCCCCATCGACTGCGCACTCTAGTTTCTAGATTATTTTTGGTACAAACTTACTTACAAATCTGAAATCTTTGGAGCATTGCTAATGGATCAAACCAGTGTTTATATTTGTCTTCTCCAACTTCAAATATTCCAGGTCCATTGCGATAAAGACTACCTTCAACCCATGACGGAATTTCACCTACAAAAGCAAGAAAACAAAAGATAATTGAGCCACAGCAAGTGATTTCCAACAATGTGGCATTTTGACAAGTGTAGACTCGGTCGACCCTCTGCAGCCTCCTTTTAAGCTTAGAAACTCCTAATGGTGTTCTGTCAGATGCTTAACAATCATAGAATACTCGAGGGACTAGCAAAGGCTCTGATCAGACTGCGCGTATGAGCAGGCTGGTCTGAGCCTTTGCTATTCGCACATACCACATTGTTGGAAATCCCATGTCATGGCTCAATTGCTATTCTTATAGCACTATTTATACTTAATTCATGGTGATTTCAACGGTGATATCTCACATTTCCAATATGTATTGTTGTTTATTGTATTCAAAAGTTAACAACATCTTGCCAACCGCATTACTTAACGTTCTTATGTTATAGCGTCCTCATAGGCTTTGCATAATTTATTATCAGACCTTCATGTTCTTTTGGACAACATGGTTTATCAGACATAGAATTTAAAGGTGGCATGTCTGTAAACTTCTTTTTCAAACCAGCGAACTTAAATTGTCTGTGTATACATAGCGTTAATTGGACAATTATTGTCCTTATTTGCTTTAATTTCTTTCTTAGTAGTAGCCTTGTTTTTTCTGAATTGCAAAACCTCTGGTCGCACTCAGGTTCAAAGACGAAAATCATTATGATATGTACCAGCTACTCGTTACCAAATAGCCGATGATGGCTGAACTAATGGCTTTTGTTATCTCATGGTACTTGCTTAATATGTGAATGGTCAAAGTTTTAAATCAGGACATGCTCCGATGTACTGCAACAAATTCAAAATTGAACAGAGCATGAGTCACACCAAGATGTGGTTACACTTACATTGGGAAGCCTATACAAGAGCTAAACAAATATGTGTGAACAGCAACCGAACCTGGGTGTTCATATTTTGCCAGACTGAATGCATGTAAAGTAAACGTGCTATCCAGAGACTGTTGCTTATCTTCGTTCTTAAGACTTTTGGATGATCCCAGTGTTGGGGGCAATCGAAACTGCCTCGGCCAATTCCGCGAAATTCCGTGGAATCAGACCACGGATGTACATCGAGGATCTACTTTTATAACGCGGGTGATAAAGTGACGCTGACGTTATATAACGTAACGCCGACGTCACAGAAACCATGTTAACACAAAAACAAGTGTGATTGCAGCAAAACAAATGGCTTAAATGATGTTTATGTGTGTTTTTTTTTCAATAAAATATAAAAAACATAAACTTCATTTATTCTGCTGATTAAGCAATTCGGATAATCAGAATAATCGATTTTAATAGAGCTGAACCCACATGCTACAGAACCAATTTTCCATACGCCTGTTCCGGCTAACAAAATGGAGCTTTTTGGTACATAGTACTACGTGTGTGCATCATCTAAAGTGGTCCTGGCATCTAAACTGGTCCTGGCATCTAAACTGGTCCTGACCGGCCTCTATATTATTCCCGACTGGCATCTATTATGGTGCGCTAAGCAGACTCTAAAATGGTCCTGAGCGCTAAAGGTAAATCTATGCAAACCTAATACTTTTTCAACTTAAACAGGCTTCCACCTCAAAAATTATCATACAGCCAGGACACAAGCCAGTTGTGTGTGTGCGTGAGCGTGCGTGTGTGTTTTGCAGGATTTGGTTATCCCCGCTCATGCCGTTTTATTTTAGGAAATAGCTATTTACAGTTGACTGTCAATAGCCAAAAAACGTTAAAATGGCTATTTATAGTTGACTGTCAATAGCCAAAAAACGTTAAAGTGGCTATTTACAGTCAACTGTCATTAGCCAAAAAACTTTTAAATGGCTATTGACAGTCAACTGTAAATAGCCATTTTAACGTTTTTTGGCTATTTACAGTTGACTGTAAATAGCCACTTCGTTTATTTTAAATATCGAACGCATTTGAGACAACTGTGTTCGTGCCTCGTGCGCACGGGCTTTCATCCGCATTGAATAAAAAAAAGTGTTCGACGTTTATGAGATAATGCAGCCTGGCCCCCTTGGGGCTGGGTTCACCGGGGACATAGCGGGGCTTAAGTGCTGGGATTAAATCTATGATATGTCCCCACAGTGCCGTTTAAATAGGGCTTGTTTGAAAGGTCCTCTTAACAGCGCACCTACTTGAACATCTACCTATATATTTGCCAATATAAACCAAAAGGGGTGCAACTTGGTGGCCAATTCGCATGTTCTCGGGCTGGGGCAAATCAAGAAATTATCGTATCAGTGGGGGAGGCCCTACCCTGACTGATGTTTTAGTCGTCTTTTACTGCTTTTTACAGAGTGTTCCAATTGACCATTCTAAGGGAAATAAAAATTCTAGGGAAGGAGGGTTGGGGAGTCCAATTTTTTATTTGTTTTGTTGGTGTGTTGGTTCTTTACGTCCCATCATTAATCTTTCAGTTATAAAGGGACGGGTCTTCCTGGGTTGAACCAGTACTAAGCTAGGATTAATGTTCTTGCTCAAGGACACAACACAGTGACGCCGGTGAGGCTCGAACCCGCGGCCCTTCGGTCTCGAGTCAAGCATTCTACCACTGAGCCACTGCGCTCCCTCCAAGTTTTTATAGCTCTGTGGGGTAGGGATGGGGTGTGTAGGTCCTCATACTCATTCCTAAATAAACCAATAACACTTGTTATTTTCCGGGGGGGATCCGGATCTCCTGACCCCCCCCCCCCAAACCACCACCTTTCTATGGATTCAGAAATCAAGAGAATCGGTAGAAACGATAGATACTCCCAAATATACGGTTGTTCAATATCTGCAAGTTGATATCACTAATAGCATTTATGTTCTGCTCTGGACAAAGTTAAAGTATTACAAAGGGCAATAACTTCTAAATTATGCAAATGGGAGATATGGATCTTTGCACACTGTATCTCTCCTCATCGAGATCTATCTACCATTGAAGTTTCAAGTTGATACCTGTTATACATGTAGTTGTTGTGTTAAGCTTCGGACACAATTTAAGTGTGAAAAATAACAAAGGGCAATAACTCCTAAACTATGCGAAAAAGGTACGGTTCTTGTACACTGTACATTTCCTCATCGAGATCTATCTACCAGTGAAGTTTCAAGTTGGTACCTCTTATAGTTTCTGTGTTATGCATGGACAATATATTGGTAAATTATCTGAAACCACTGGCCCAACTAAAGCTCTTTATGTGGAGGGAAAAAGATAGGAAGCTTATTCAAATGATTTAGGTCATTTTTGTCAACCCCCGGGGTCGGGGGCATTTAGCAGGGATTTTATCTCAAATTTTGCTGGGCTTTTAGCAGGGTTTTGAAAATTGAGAAGTTAAAAGCCCTGCTATTCCCCGGCCCCAAGGGGGTGGGCATACAAATGACTGGTGCATAACCGAACAATTAAAGGTACAACCTCTGTAAGCGGAAGCAAATGAAAAGTAATGAGTATAAGAACATCAATTAGTACGAATCATGTTCTTTTACTGGGTCATATTGCAATAAATATAGCTTCATCGTGAATATAATAATATATAGACAGTAGAGTGGTACTTATATCTAGTATCAGAGAATTGGGCTGTGGATACTAGTACTGGCCTATAACAGTAGAGACTTTGACTATGGAAGCTAGCAGAGACTGGGAATACAGATACGAGTACTGACCACTAGTAGCAGAAAATGGGTCTAAGGATATTAGGACTGACCTCTAGTAGTAGTGACTGGGACTGAGAATACCAATACTTACCTCTAGAGGCAAGACACAGACTCTATATACTAGATTTGACCTCTTGTTGCATAACCTGGGACTATGGATACTTATAATGACCGCCTGTAGCAGTGATTGCAACAAGGCATACTAGTATTGACCCTCTGAAGAAGTGCCTACAATTATGGTTAATAGTACAGTTTATTTGTAGCAGAGTGGATGACTCTGGATACTAGTACTAGCCCCTAGTCGCAATGGAAGGGACTCTAGATTCTAGGAATGATATCTGGTGACAATGACAGTGACTCTAGACACTTTTATTACCCAATTGTGGCAATGGCAGGGGCTCTTAAAACTTTTACTGACCTCTAATGACAATGTCTGCGACTCTGGATAATTTAATTGACCTATAGTTGCATTGGCAGGGATTCGGGATACTTGAACTGATCTCCAGTGGCGATTGCTGGGATTCTGGATACTAGTACTGAACTCTAGTGGCAGTGACAGGGACTCATGATACTAGTTCTGACCTCTTGTAGCAGAGACTATGAATAAAGGTACTAGTACTGACCCAAAGTGGCAATGGAGGGGACTCTGGATAATTGCACAGGCATCTAGTAACAATGATAGGGACTTTGGATACTCTTATGGCCTATATTGACAATGACAAGGCCACTTGATACTCATACTAAACTCTTGTGGCAATGCCTGGGACTCTGGATACTTTTACTGACCTCTAGTATCAAGAACTGGACTCTGGATACTTTTACTGACCTCTAGTGGCAATGACAGGGATTCTGGATTTTAGTACTGAACTCTAGTGGCAATGACATGGAATCTCGTTACTTTTAATGATATTTAGTGGCAATGCCAGGGACTCCAGATACAAGTACTGACCTCTAGTGTCAATGTCTAGGACTCTGGATGCTAGTACTGGCCTTAAGTGGCAAAAGCAGGGACTCTGGCTACTTTAAATGACTTCTCTTGGCAATTACTGGGATCCTAGATACTGGTAATGATATCTTGTTGCAATGATAGGGACTCTGGATACTAATGCTGATCTCTAGTGGAAATGACATGGACTCTGGATATTTTACTGACCTCCAGTTGCAATGACAGGGACTCTGAATAGTCATACTGACCTTTGTGTTAGTGACAGGGACTTTGAATACTAGTTCTGACATCTAGTGGCAATGACTGAGACTCTGGATACTTTTACTGACGACTAGCGGTACTTATACTCTGGAAGCTAGGACTGACTTTTATTGGCAATGACATGGACTCTAGATACTTTAAATGACCTCTGTTGGCAGTTACTGGGACCCTAGATACTAGTACTGATTTCAACTGCAGTGATATGGACTCTGGATAGTATACTGACCTCTAGTGGTAAGGAAAGGGACTCTGGATAGTAATACTGATCTCTAGTGGCAGTGACAGGGGACTTTGAATAATAGTTCTGACATCTAGTTACAATGACTGGGACTCTTGATACTTTTACTAATCTCTTTTGCCAATGACTTGGACTCTGGACACTGTTTTACGACCTCTAGTGGCAATGACTGGGACTCGGGATAGTAATACTGACCTCTAGTGGCAGTGACAGGGACTTTCAATACTAGTTCTGATATCTAGTGACAACGAATAGGACTCTGGATACTTATACTGGCCTCTTTTGTCAATGACGTGGACTCTGGACACTGTTTTACGATCTCTAGTGGCAATGACATGGCTTCTGGATACTTTTACTGGCCTCTAGTGGCAGTTGTTCTGGATACTTTTACTGGCCTCAAGTGGCAATCGTATGAACTCTGGATCCTTTTACTGAACTCTAGTGGCAATGAAAGGAGCTCTGGTTACGAGTTCTAACATCGTTAGATAATGACTGGAACTCTGGAAGCTATTTTTAATCTCTAGTGACAATAAATGGGACTCTGGACACTTTTAGTGACATCTAGTGGCAATGACAGGGTTTCTGGATACTTTCACTCATCTATAGTGGCAATGAAAGGAGTTCTGGATAATTTTACTGACCTCTAGTGGCAATGACAGGGACTCTTGATATTTTGACTGATATTAAGTATCAATGACTGGGACTCTGGAAGCTATTATTTATCTCTAGTGGCAATGAATGGGACTCTGGACACTTTTATTGACATCTAGTGGCAATGACAGGGTTTCTGGATACTTTCACTCATCTATAGTGGCAATGAAAGGAGTTCTGGATAATTTTACTGACCTCTAGTGGCAATGACAGGGACTCTTGATATTTTGACTGATATTAAGTATCAATGACTGGGACTCTGGAAGCTATTATTTATCTCTAGTGGCAATGAATGGGACTCTGGACACTTTTATTGACATCTAGTGGCAATGACAGGGTTTCTGGATACTTTCACTCATCTATAGTGGCAATGAAAGGAGTTCTGGATAATTTTACTGACCTCTAGTGGCAATGACAGGGACTCTTGATATTTTGACTGATATTAAGTATCAATGACTGGGACTCTGGACACTATTATTGATCTCTAGTGGCAATGAATGGGACTCTGAACACTTGTATTGACCTCTTGAGGCAATGACAGGGGTTCTGGATACTTGTACTGATTTATAGTGGCAATGAAAGGAACTCATGATACTTTTTACTAGCCTCTAGTGACAATTACAGGGTTTTTGGCTACTTGCACTGACCTTTAATGGCAATGATAGGGAATCTATATGCTATTACTGACCTTTAGTGGCAATGATTGGGACTCTTGATATTAGTATTGATATCAAATGGCAAGAACAGGAACTATGGATACTTTTAAAGCCAACAATTGGCTATGACTGGGGCTCCAGATATTTTGTTGACCTATAGTGGCAATTACAGGAACTCTGGAAACTAGTAATGTTTTCTACTGGCAATGAGAAGGGCTTTTGATAATTTTACTGACCTCTAGTGACAATGACTTGGACTTTAGATACGAGTACTGGCCTCCAGTGTCAATTTCATTGCCGCTGGATACTTTAATTGATCTCTAGTGGCAAGGACAGGTCCTCTGGATACTTTCACTGATATTTAGTGGCAATGACGGGACTCTGGATACTTTTACTGAACTACAGTTGGAATGTCTAGGACTCTGGATATTAGGACTGACCTCTTGATACAGAAAGGGGACTCTTGATACTTTTACTGACTTCTAGTGGCAATGAAGAGGACCCAAGATACTGACCCTCGTGTTAAGTGAAAATGGCAGAGACTATTGATACTATTACTGACCTCTAGTCGCATTGGACTCTGGGTATATTAGCTGACTTACTGCAGCAATGACTGTGACTCTAAAATTAGAACTTACCTCTTGTCACAATGGAAGGGACTTCAGATTTTTTTTACCTCTAGTAGCAATGACAGGGACTCTGGATACAAGTACTGACCTCCGTTGACAATATCTATGACTCTGGATACTAATACTGATCTCTAGTGGCACTGACACGGACTCTGGATACTTTTACTGATAATAAGTGTCAATGGCAGGGACTCTAAGTACTGACCTCTAGTGGCAATATCTAGGACTCTGGATGATAGAACTTGCCTCTGGTGGCAATGACTGGGAGGCTAAATACTAGCAATGACCTCTAGTGGCAGTGACAGGGACTCTGGATACTTGTACTGATCTCTAGAGGCAATGTCTAGGACTCTGAATGCTAGCTCTGACTTCTAGTGGCAATAAGAGGGACTCTATACACTAGTTCTGATCTCTAGTGGCAATGACAGTGATGCGGGACACCAGTACAGACCTCTAGTAGCCTTGACTGGGTCTATTGATATTAGTACTGACCTCTTGCAGCAGAGACACTGACTAGGATACTAGTACCCATCATATAGTAAAGACTGGGACTATGGATTAAAGTATTGACCTCTAAAAGCAACTACCAGGACTCTGGATACAATTACTGGTCTCTTTTCCCCTTTTCTGCCCTCTAGCAGCAGAGACTGCGACTATGGATACTAGAACTGACGTCTATTAGGAGTGACTGGGAAATGATTATTAGTACTGACCTCTAGTAGCAGAGACTGAGACTATGGATACGAGTACTGACCTCTAGTAGCAGAGACCGTGACTATGGTTACTAAGGCTGACCTGTAATAGCAGTGACTGTAACTAAGGTACTAGTACTGACCTCCAGTGACAATGACTCTAATATTGACCTCCTATGGTAGAGACAGAGCCTCTGAATATAGTAGTACTGGCTTCTAGTAGCAGAAACTGGGACTCTGGATAATTTACCTAGCCTCTAATCTCAGTGACTGGGACCTTAGATACTTATACTGGACGGTAGTTGCAGATTCGTGGACTCTGGATACTAGTACTGACCTCTAGTTGCAGAGACAGGGTCTCTGTATAGCAGTAATGACCTCTAGAAGCAGATTCGTGACCTATAGTTACTAGTATTGACGTCTAGTGACAGATGCAGAGAATCTGGATAACAGTACTGACCTCAAGTGGAAAAGATTGTGACTCTGGATAGCAGTAATAATCTCTAGTTGCAATGAGTTAGACTGTGGATAGTATGAGTGAGACTGTGGATAGTAAAATAGTAAAACTGACCCCTGGTTGCAGAAACAGGGACTCTGGGATATAGTTCTGACCTCTACCAGCAGATAATATAGAACTGATATTTTGTTAAAACATTAGAAACTGCAGTACCGCCTCTGGTAGCAATGAAGGTGACTCTGGCAAGTAGAACTGGTCGCTGGTGGCAGAGAAATTGCTTCTGCATTGTAGTACTGACCCTAAGCCTCTGGATAGTAAAACTAACCTCTAGTGGCTCTAGTTGATTTTCAGCTACCTTGAGCTTAAGGCTCATAACTGAGATTATATTACTTGGGTACCCTTGATTTTAATTATAGACCCTCTTTGAAAAGGGGGTGCATATTTGTCTTGGGATGTCTGTCATTCTGTCAATCCATCCTTTCGTCATCCCATCGTAATTTCGTTCAGTTTAATATCTTGAGAACAAATTGATGGAAGTTTTTATCAAATTGTGTATTACATTTATATAGACAATATACAGATTGGGTTTGTTACACATTATTTTCCAAAAAATTGTAACAGAGTCATGTCCCTTGACTGCTGTCAGAATTTCATCTTGAATTCATTTTCCGCTCAGATTGATAGAATTTGACCAAATTTTGTATGTCCATTGATACTGACAAGATGTAGATTGGGATTGTTATTTGTCATTTTTCGCAAATTGCTAACGGAGTGACTTCACCTTTTGGTTTTTGCTCAATATCGTAAGAACCAATTGATAAAACTTTACCAAATTTGGTATATGCAATGATATTGGCATGATCAAAATTAAGATTGTTATACATCATGATTTTCTCTAATTTCTAACAGAGTTATGGCCCTTAAGTGATGTCAGATTTTTGTTTCCGCTCAATATTGTAAGAAATGAGCGAAGCTATGTGTATGTTTTGATACAGACAAGCTGTGATTGTTACCTGTCAGTTTTCTCCAAATTGTAATTTATGGCCCTTGAGTGATGTCAGAATTCCGTTTCCACTCGATACCATGAGAACTTCACCCAATTTTATGTATTTATATTGGCAAGATCTTGAATGGAATTTTACCGGTCGGTTTTCATAAATTCGTAACAGAGTTGGGCCTATATTGATATTTTTACATGAAATGCACTTTAGCAGGGCAATAGTCAGATTTTCTAAACTCGATATCGCAGAGGCGTGTTGACCGATCTTGTTCAAATTTTATGTGTATCGTCAAAAGGGTAGCAGACAGCTGAACACTATTTGGGAACAGCTTTGAATTTCTATAGAAAATGATAGCTCCAAGCTAACTCATTCATTCTTTTATCGCACCGTTTTAAAAAAAACAACATTCACTCGCCATGAGTTGGCATACGCCCATTCGGATCAGGGTCTCCTCTTTTTGTGTATGAGGAAAACTTGTGTTTTAGCATCTCTCTGAGCATTGAACACACAGCGAAGACCCAGCGCACACAACATATGCCCATGCTGATCTGAGTATTCGCTTTGTGCACATGCTTTTCTGATGTGGTTCAGTTTATCTAAAGCGTACTTAGCTCAGTATTTTGAATCCAGTTGTTGAGGAATCTAAATTCCTTGGCATTTTATTTGATAGAAAACTCAGTTTTATACCCCATATTAAATATCTCAAAGCTAAATGTTTAAAAGCATTGAATCTTTTTAAAGTGCTTTCCGATACTTCTTGAGGTGCAGACCGAACTACACTTCTCAAGCTGTATCGGTCTATAGTCCGGTCAAAATTAGACTATGGCTGTATTATATATAGCTCTGCACGAAAATCATATCTTCAAATATTTGATCCTATACATAACCAAGGACTGAGATTAGCTTTAGGGGCTTTTAGAACTTCTCCTGTTGCTAGTCTCTATGTGGAAGCAGATGAACCATCACTATACTCACGAAGAGAGAAACTCTCCTTGCAATATGCTATAAGACGTGCTGCTAACCCATCAAATCCTGCTCATGGGGTTACATTCCCACCAAATTATGTTAATTTATATGAACAAAAACCTAAAGCTATTTTATCATTTGGCATCAGAATTTCACCACTCTTAGAATCTGCCATTATCAAACCACAAAATATTGAAAAACATTTTACACCAAATATTCCAGCTTGGTGTATGAAACCACCTGAAATACTTTTTGATTTACATTCCAGGAAAAAATCTGAATCAAATCCACACACATTAAAAGATGATTTCAGAAAAATGCAAAGTCGTTATAAGAATTGACAACAAATTTATACTGATGGGTCAAAGGAAGACTCAAAGGTTGGTTGTGCTGTTATATCAGACAACCATAGTAATATGCAACGTATACCTGACGATCCATCAATTTTCACTGCTAAAGCCAAAGCAATTGATCTAGCTTTAGATTTCATTAGCACTTGTGATGCTAACAATAAACTGATTATATTTTCTGACTCGCTTTCTGTATTGAAAGCAATGAACCATACCAGTTCAAAGAATCCACGGATTCAGAAATTTTTAGAAAAATGTCATGAGCTTTTAGCTTATAAAGAAATTGCTCTCTGCTGGATTCCTAGTCATATAGGTATCCAAGGGAATGAGATGGTAGATAAGCAGGCAAAAACATCGCTTTCATTAGAACCAACCTCTTTTAAAATTCCATTTTCCAATTTTAAGCCATCTATCAGAAGAATGGCAAACTTCATGGAATAACAGCATTGGTAATAAACTTCTTGACATCAAAGCAACTATTGGTGAATATCAATCAGTTGTTCGAAACATTAGAAGTGAGAAGTAGTTTTAACTCGACTCCGCTTAGGTCATACAAGAGTCACTCATTCATACTTACTACAAGGTGAAGAGCAGCCACAATGTGTTGGTTGCGACGCACCATTCACTGTACGTCACTTCTTTTGGAATGTGGCGATTTAGCACAAGTAAGAAATAATTGCTTCCATGTTGGTAACATGAAAGAATTATTTTTAGATTTACATATTGATAGTATTATGACATTTTTAAGACAAATAAATCTTTTTAACAAAATCTAATTGCTATTTTTAAAATCATATTTTGTTTTACATTTGTATCAGACCATAATGCAGATTTTTTAATGTAGTATTCTGTTCAGTTAAAGAACATGTACAGTTATCTGAATAGCCCTTTGAAACTGTCAGATATTGTACGTGGTCTCTCCTGTCAACAATCGTATTGCAACTAATTATCATTATACAAACTCATCATCATCATTCCTTTTATTTTATCTTATAAATTTTTACTTTTTTTCCATCTTCATCATGTTTAGATTAATACCGTCTGACGGTAATGACCCACAAGGGTTGATGCGTCGTTAAGAACCAAACAAACAAACAAACAATTTTGAATTAAACAATATTCCATTCGGTCAGCTCGTATATTGGTCAGTTGTTACTTTGCCCCATTTTCCAAAGGACCATATTTCCGGGTAAATATGTATAAAAATGGGAAATCTAACATTTTCCGGACCATAAATTTTATTGAGGGAAAGGTCTTCCATATGAGGACAACAGATTATTTCACGGACCCTATATCTATTTAATTATTTATTTATTTATTTATTTATTTATTTATTTATTTATTTATTTTATTTATACAATATTTAAAGAGGTGTACACTTTTAGCTGAATTTTTTATTGATAATTTAGGATCCGTGCTTATTTTACGGGGTGGCGGGATACTTTATTATACTACAGAAAATTCACACAAAAACCTGAACTGCATCAACGCCAAAAACAACAGTAGTACAAGAATCGAAAACTTCGCCATCTTGTATCTTGAAATCAACAATGAAACAACAAAACTGGTTCATAAAATGAAGATGGTGTTGACCTATGCTACATATGAACTGATAAGCGTTTTCTGCTTTTCTTTTTGTTTATACTATAATATCACTTACACACAGCGAATACTCTAATGATCTTATAATTGCACAGCTGTCTTCAACTCTTGCAGCAGGAAACCTGATTTCGGAATTTCAGACAAGCTAAAAATCAAACCAGACTGATCAGATCACACAGCGATAGAGCGCAATAACTGTGCATTCAAACGGGCACACTGTCGTGATCGGACTGTGCGGTTGCCCCGTCTTTTTATTCTGATGCTTCACTAGATGCACATTGTCAGTTTCTTTTTTTTTTTTAATCATGCTATGCTCAAATAGTACCTAAAAGTGAAACAATAATCTCATGCATACATACCTACTTAAACATTTCTGCGCAGTTTTAGATGCCAGGACCATTTTAGACGCAGGACCACTTTAGATGATGCACAGGAATATAACGGGGATCATTTTAGAGTCTGCTAAGCGTGCCATAATAGATGCCAGCCGGGACCAATTTAGAGTCAAAATGGGACCAAAATAGATGCCAGGACCATTTTAGATGCAGGACCACTTTAGATGATGCACATACGTGTAATGCTCCTTGTATACACCCGAGCCATGATTTGATTCTCGAATTGTGGTGGACTTGCCCGAATGTGTTAGGGGATGTTTGTGTTTAGTCTTGCCTTTGTGCTAGTCCTTTCAAATGTGGCTATCATCTTTTGACGGATAGAGAGCTTTTATGTATTTCTTTCTTCCATATACATGTGACTTGTAAGTTAATCTGTGTTTATGTCTCTTTCTCCTGGTGTCATTGGTTGGTTTGGAATCTGTGATTGTTACATTGCCTGGGCATATTAATTTGTTTAAGCCACATGCTAAGCCATCTTATATTATTTCATGGCATCTGCCTTGTAGAACCATTTACATCTCATGCGCGGATCCAGAGGGGGGGGGGACAGGGAGTCTGGACACCTCCTCCCCCTGAAAAATTACAAAAATATAAAGTTTCTTAGCAATACTGGTCTGAATCCCTTGAACAATCACAAAGCTACCAGGCCAGCATTCAATGTTGGACCATCATCGACCCGCCAGCGAAACGCCATATAAATGGCGTTTCGCTGGCGAGCCGATGATGGCCCGCTTAAAGTGCTATTTGGATCCTCTCTCCCCTCATAAAAAAACAAACAAACAAACAGAAAAAAAAATAAAAAAATAAACGTCGCCTCTAGCAAACTTTTCTGGATCCGCGCATGACCGTCATCTGGTAGTGCTCTGTTTTGTCAGATGTGTGGACCTGAAGTCAAGTGTAGTTCCTGAACTGACTTACCTGTAATTGTTCCCTCGAGTGGCCTCTCATGTTCTACTTTAATTGTCTGGAAGAATTTATACATTTTGGAACTCTGAAAATAAATAAAATTTGTGATAATGTCCAATCGCTGAGGTATACTATTTACATATTTATCTTGTACTTAAGTGTTTGTCACACTGACTGCAAACCACTGCATTTGAATGACTTCTGGAATTTCAGTCTATATTTTGATGTGTATATTTTCATGTAGACTTATAAAAGTTAGTAAGGGTGCAAAGATCAGGAATCGATACAACCAAGTGCCACACCTGACCCAGGATACCAATGGGAAAGTGACAAACTCACAGTAGACACCACAAACGATAGCCAAGAGGTCAGCCCTTTCCCAGCAGGTGACCACAAAACACAAAAAAGTTAGATGAGATGGGTTTTTTTTTCGCATATACATTTTTGCTCACATTGATCCATTTCACTAAATTTCCATATTCCTCTCAAATACTTTTTTCTCTTCTGCTATCTCATCAGATGTTTGAGCCAGCATAAATTAAAATTCTGGACTGGAATATGGCAGAAGATAAGATGTGGAATGGTATTGGTTGGTATGGATTCATAGGTCCTACAACATCTACGACTGATATAAGTCTAATTTTCATGCTGTACATGTGAACATTTTGCTTCCATATTATTTGACATCTCTAAATTTCTGAAACTACATCGTATCAAGCGAAGGTTTTGTCGGTAAGATAGTGAATCGCAACCCTTGGTAGGACAAGATGCTGAAACTATAAGTTTTAGTATGCTCAAAATACCTGAAAGCGCTAAACGTCTACACTAATAATAACCCATGCGTGATGTTGACCTTTTTAAAAACAAATGCGTTGTGAAAATCTTTAAGCGCTTCATATAAGATCAATTGGATCAGCACTCGATACACCCACTAAAATTGTCAATATCTAGCATTTTGCAAATATTAAAACTATAAAGCAAGGTATTGTCGTGTTACGGATTTCATAAGAGATCCTCAGAGCAAACATTCGCCAGAACCTGTGACGTTAAATGCGCCCGTTAAAGGTGTACGTATATTTGTGTTGCAGTGCCCATTTGGTTCCTTTTTTGTTGGCATACAGGCCCCAGGTTATAAAACGTGTTTCACGCTCAACTCAACTGAGCATGAAATTTCAACAGCAAATAAAAATGCTGAATAACAAAGAGTGTTCTTGCTTTCAAACCCTGAGATGTTGTACTTATAATGCTAATAAATGTTCAAATGCACACAATTGTTGACATTTTAACATACAGTATAAGCATGATAAATTTCCTGATTAGTTGATTTGAGCACAAAAATAGTTTTATAACCTTGGAACTAGGCTACCAAATTAAAAACAATTCGTACGACATCCATTAAAGACGCAAACAAGAAGAAAACGGGGCTCTAAAACATTAAGGCCGTATGCGCACATAACAAAGCATTTCAGAAATCGTCTCTGAATTGTGCATAAATTACAACAACAAAAAAAAAAAAAAAAACATTTGAAGTATTGCATTTATTTTTTCCTTCAGTATACCCTTGTTTGTCGGTGTGTTTGTTGATTTTAGAGCAGCGTTTTCTACCTATTTTTAAATTGTGTATAGTTTCAATCTTAGCACTTAAAGCGCCACCAATAATTTGCAGCAGACGACAATTTCAAATTTTGCTGCTTTTTCAAAAAAAAAAATAAGGCATGACGTTTCATGATTATTGATTATCATGTAATATCATACCTTATTTTTTTCAAAAATTGATGTCGCAAAATTTGTAGGCTGCTGCAGTCGTGATTGGCGCTTTAAGGGTTAGAACGCTTTTACGTTTTTATACAGTCACTTTTTCTTTTATACAGTTATATTTTCTTTTTGGACCGTAAGGTGGTGCGCATATATACAGGCGGAAAAAGAAGACATACACGGTATAATATAAGTGTAACTTTACATTAGCGTTGTTGGCAGCTATACAGTGTACTTTCGTCGATGGAGATATTAAATCCCCACGGAAGTACATAACCTGGCCATACATGTAGGTCGCACTCACGACCCAACTAAAACAAAGAAGACTACTATTGTAAAGATTTGTTGTGTTCTGCGAATCAGCGCAGTATTTGATATGTTTTCTGCAACGTCCTACCTTGAAATACGACAAGTAGATCTCAATAACACAGTGTTGGAAGATTATCACGAGTAAAAAACATCATTTCCTTTGATAAAACGTTTGGTCATTTGATAAAACTTCATGTATATATACATTTTGATAACAGTTTTATATGATCAATGGCACGTACCTGTAGAGGCCTGGCTGAGATGATAACGATAGGTTACCCCCCTTACACTGTTAAAAGGTACATGTATTTGCACCTGTATTTACATGTAAGAACTTATTTTGGCAGATGAATTTATAGGCATACATGTAAACCTGATTCAGATTCAGGGACATGTCACATTCTCAAATCATAGACCAACTCATGGCACCATGAGGAAGAAACAGACACTTGCACATATATAAAGATAAACGCAAGAATGCAAGTAAGTAAAAACAATCAGTTCTCACTCCCTCTTTCTCTCTGTTTCTCTCTCTCTCTCTCTCTCTCTTTCTGCAATCGTGCATGCGTGCGTGTGTGTGTCTCTCTTTCTCTTAACAAGTTGAAAGGGCACAAACTATATCGCCATAAAACACATACAATGTAAGCAACAAATAATATCATCAACAATTTAGGGCGAAGATTTTGCCATTTAAGGGCAATTTCGGGTTTTGTCCACGCGCACCATTCTTGCTGCGGGAAACGGGGAAAGTTGTCTGGGTCCCGCCTTTCGACCGTCAATACAGTTTTTAGATACGCTTACGTCAGATGGATATTTCCGCATTTTCTGGACAAAATAAAGTAACTAAAACATGTAAAATAAGGCCGAAATATCTATTGATCTATTGACCCGTTATTATAAAGAAGCTCTATACATTTTGTACTAGCGATAAGGCGTATATTTTCCCTAGTTGACATGATTACAAAACCTAAATTTTCAAATTGTCCTAATGTGTTTAAAATTGGTCTGTTTCGGTAGTAAAATATGCACAGAAAGCATCAAAATAGGTTTCAAAGCAATTCATCATTTACAAAGCCGTGAAAACTTGCACCTTCTACTCCCACCCCTCATTTTACGTCTTTAGACTGGGTGCCGTTTAGACGAGAGTTTTAGTAAATCCTTAGCAGGTTTTCAAAAAGTAAAAGTGCTAAAATATTAAGGATATAATCACCCTTCATTTCCAAAACTTTGCGGTATTCCTTCTGCGCATGCGTACGAAATATACTTAAAATTGTGACTTTTGTCATTGAAAAGATGAAACTGGCGTCTTTCTGTTTGTTTTTAGATACTCCACCCCCCCCCCCTAGACCCAAGATGCCCTTTGGACAATTAAATGTCGCTATACAAATACATAACATATGTAAAGTCTTGGGTCTAAAGGGGGGGGGGGAAAGGGGTTGTATAAGCGAAAGAAGACATCAAATATCTGACAAAAATAGACCACTTTGCAAGATAGTCGTTTTTATTGTACATCAACTGTATAAAAACCGGGCCGCGTAGCGCAGTCGGTAACGTGTCTGGTTACAGATGCGAAGCTGACAGCAGATCCAGGGGTCGCGAGTTCGATCCCGGCCCGGTCCCATACTTTCGTGGAGATTGATCATGAAATAATTTCTACGGTCATTCTTCTCCCTTCCGCTGAATCATTCATGAAGGGTTGTTGTCAGTTACAAGCGAAAGTATGTGCACGATTACTGGTTAACTGCTTGTTCAAGCTTGCCCAGGAAAAAAGTGTGGTTAGGTGAACTGACCGACCCGCAATGACCATAGCTGTTGACTTGGGACGTAAAGCAACAAAAGCAAAATCAACTGTATAAATAGTTTTACTGTACATAGCGTGATAGGACGATTGTTTACCCTTGTTTAACGGTCTGTTTCCCATATATGTTAGTGAATAATAAGCACAGTTGATGATCGAAATAAATTCTCATTCAATAAGAAGTAGAGTTACTACCCGTTTTAAATATACAAATGGGGGGGGGGGGGGGGAGAATGGTGCATCGACGGCTCGTCTATATATATTTGTTGAATGTGCCTAGTTTCTCCAGTCGTTATTTCAACAAAATAAAGCGAACGTCTCGTTTAGGGAGATTGCTCGCCTAATAGGGCCGTCGTCGGTTTTTGGAAAGTGGTACGGCCATTGAACGCCGTCGACGTTCACCGGGTGGCGAAGGCAAGAGTGGGGGGGGGGGATCTCCCCCACGAAAATTTTTGTAATTAAAGATGACTAAAGAAGCGATTCTGATGCACTTTGAGACCATTTTTGCTTGTGAAACTCAGCTTATTTTACAGACATTATAGCCATATTTCAAATGCCTACAATGTACCACATACGCTTTCGACTGCACCCCCTCCCCCCACAACCACCAAAATATCGGGTCTCATGAAAGTTAACTGATTCTTTTAAAAGTATCAGTTAATTCTGATACAGATATCCCCGCTTTAGTTGTTTGTTTTTATTTATTTTTTTATTTAAAAAACAACAACGTTTTTTTATCTATTGTTTTTGTGTTATGTTTTTTTTGTTTTTTTTTTATTGTTTTTTCTTTATATCTATTCATTATATTTACGTACATGTAACCGTATATACATTTAAACCGGCGCACAGAATTCTCAGGCTTTTAGATAAAAGTGCGAGATAAAAATATTTTTCCCTTTTTCTTAACCAAAAACATATGTCGTGGGTACTCAAAATACGGTCTCATTGAGGCATTTTTTGTGAGAACTCAAAACAAATGCTAAAACAAATGCTAAATTTTCAGCCAAAAGATAAGCATTGGGTACACATTTTTAAGCACCGTCTTCATGAGACGCTTCTTTTGCGCACCCATTACGAATGTTCAAACTAATGGATGAGAAAATATGCACAATTTCATGCTGAACTATTTTCGCCTATCTGCATGATTCTGTAGAATAGTTGTGCGCCAAGAGAAGTCTAAAATCAGGCTGTGCCTTTAAGCTGTCTGGTTGTCAGTCTTCCCTGGGCGGATAATAAGGGTATTGTGCCTATAGAGTACACAGTGTAAACCCTTCAGACTGCGCGGATGTGCAGGGTGGTCTGAGTTTTAAATGGACACAGGTGTTATTCTATGCTATGATATGTCATTATTTAGTATACATTTAGTTTAGAAACTACACAACTGAAATTAAAATTTTCCAAACATGCACCTTCGTCGTTCGTTTCTTGCAGTGAACTCGTTTCGCGATTGCTTTCAAGTCGAGAGCGTCTGTTCTTTCTTTGTGTACATGTAAGGTAATAAGATTGTTCATTCTCGTCTGAGTCATAGTACTCCTTAAATAAGTTTTCACTCTGCGCAAAGCTGAAAATGTTCTTTCACTGGTGGCATCACCAAAAGTATAATGACGAGCGTCACAATTTCAGAATAAATCGCTCGCATTGCTGGTTTGAGCTCACGTAGGTAACCAAATCTGTCTAATAGTTTGATTGTGCCACTGGCTTTATTTTTTAGCTAGTCTCTGTAGCTGAGCAAAATGGTTTGAGTCTAGCTTTGTCGGACCTTGACCGAAGACAGGTCTCGTCGCGTCGCAGCCAAATTATAATCACTGTCTTTAACACACATTTCTTAATCGTGTTTGTTTAACCATTGTCTTTCACACACTGAGGCGGACGAAATGTTGACCAGCACACGGTTTATCGTTTAATACTATTAATCTTTGATCATCACAAAATCGGTCATTAAAAGAGGTCTAGAAGAAAACGTGAGCAAATGACTATGCAACTGTTTGGCCAAAAAACGTGGTCCGGCTAAAACCATTTCGGACAAAAAAAAGTGGTACCGCCGACGACGGCCCTTATCGCTAGAAATTCTTATCGTCTCAGTACCAGATCTGGCGAAATCAAACATTTTACAAAATTATCAAGTTTATACCGTGTATGCGAATATGAATATGGCCGGTAGTCGTATTGTGTATCCAATATATACGGTTAATTTTTGGGGGCGCACGATCTGACCTCGTAGCTTTGGACTTGAACCAGCGGACCGTCCGTCAGGGTCGATTCCTGGGTGGGCATCTATTATACATTATTTTCTTCTTCTTTTTTCAGATTTATAATAATTAATTACTTCCTACAAGTAATTGAATTGATATAAATGACAAAAAGTACACTCCATATAACGTTTTATATTGATTTATCCCCAAAATATGTGGGGATAGGGGTTAATTTTGCTCTTCTGAAAGAAAATTAGTTTGGTGACCCATATTTCTTATTCTTTTTTCTAAAATGATATATCAAAGTCTATAAATAAAAACAAAACTTTGAGATTGTTAATGCCAGATTTTTTGATATACAATTAAATCTAAAATTCGTATTTCTATTTTAGGGGAATTACGAAAATATATTTTTCAGTATCTTGTCACTGCTTGGGAAAACATATTACTTTCACTTTTCCTAAAAAGCTTGATGTTATAATTAAAGTAAAGAAGCTGGATGGCGATTACAACTATTTAAAATTAATATTAAGGACATGGGTTTTTTTTTTCAGAAAATTTGTAAAATGCTGAAAACTTCGGTTTGAGATTATGAAAAAATCGAGCGTGGTGACATATCCTTTGTTGTGTTGTGTTTGTGTTTAACGTCCCATCAACAGCTAAGGTCATATGGAGACGGACTGGTGAAGCCGGGAATCGAAACTGCGACCCCTGGTTTACAAGGCAAGCGGTTTATCCACTACACCACAGCGGCTCCTTATATAAATGTATTTCATTTTTTAATTAACTTAAACACATAAAAGATATGAAGTCCAAGTCAGCACGGGATGTGACCTCCACGTGCAGCAACTCATGCACGACAGCTGTTGGGCATGCTGGAGCGCTGCTTTCAGAAGATATGCCTCCATTCCTCCTGAAGTGCAACACTAAGTTCCTGGAGGAAAGCAAGGGTTCCTCTATTTTTGGTTCTGTATATACATGTATATATTAATAAGCTGTAGCCTTACTCGTAGCCATGCACCAGTCATTTGTATGGAAACCGGGGACATAGCGGGGCTTAAGTGCCGAGATTTGACCTATGATGTGTCCCCGCAGCTAGTGCCGCGGATGTGCCGGGATTTTAATTTCCCGCTTAAATAGCCGGGAAAACAGTGGGGGCTTTAGCCGATGTTTCACCGGGATAAGGTACGGTGTATTTGCCGGGACTTAATTCTTGCGAGAACCCTAGATTTCATCATTCAGAACAGAAATGGCGGGAAAAACTCATCTATTAAAAGGCTCCCTGGTGAAAAAATGAGTGTGTGTTCAAATTTTCTGAATCCACTGGACCAACTGAAGCCAAACTGCATGTGGCACCACCGTATCGGGTAGGGGAAAAGATGGAAAACTTATTCAAATGATTTAGGTCATTTGTTGTTATTCATTACTGTCAACCCCCGGGGTGTGGGCATTTAGCAGGGATTTTACCACATTTGGCCCCGCAGTGCAGGGCTTTAAGCAGGGCTTTGAAAATTGAAAAGCTAAAAGCCCTGCTAGTTCCAGGCCAGGGGATACAACTGTTTGGTGCATAATATATGTCCTTCTTCAAATATGGCTACTCAAGCCCAGAAGGTGTCTGCATTTGTACGAATATGGCTCACCTAGAGTACGATAAGACTTGTTTCAGATTTTGAAAGGCAGAGTGGGCTGAGATTGCAACTTTAGCTATCAACGCTTACTGTACCAACACTAGGAGTATCTTGGGCTAAATTGTGTAGGCTTCAGTGTTTTTCACATGGTAATTCCCTCTAAATACTTTTCATTGCTGTTCTCTCATTATTCTTAGCACAATTTGTTCTGCTAAATAACACAAAGGCAACACATGGAAACAAATCGCTTAGGTAATAGCAACTATTCTAGCTATGACATTTACGTTGCTAGATGTTTTTGTTTCACTATTACGAGCGGGAGAGACAGAAAACAGATGGGTACAACTTAATTACTGCAGGCATGCACCGACATAGGGTTGATGCCACTAGCTATTGTGCGGGCCCATTCGCGGATCCAGAAGGTTTGACAGAGGGGGTCAAACTTTGACAACGTTTTTTTTTTAAGTTTTATGTTTTATTAAAAGTTTTTATAGTTGATGAGGGGAGGTAGGATTCAAATACAACAATAATCGGGCCTTCATCGGCCCACCAGCGAACGCCATATAAATGGCGTTTCGCTGGCGTGCCGATGATGGCCCAACATTGAACGCTAGCTTGGTAGCTTTGTGATTTTTCAGGGGATCCGGACAAGTATGGCTAAGAAACCCTATATTTTTGTAATATTTCGGGGGGTGGGGTGGATCCGGACCCCCTGCCCCCCCCCCCCTCTGGATACGCGCATGGGGCCAGTACACGTGATAATGGTACTTATCGCATGAGCACACAAGCCTCCTTTAAATGCCCATGCTGACGTTTCCAGCGGGGCTAGAGGTCAAATATTTTGTTTGAGCCATCCTCTATTTCCATACTTTGTGTATGCAAGAAGCAAAGGCTCTGGCGAGACTGCGCCTAGGCACAGGCTCGTCTGAGCTTTCGCTGCTCCCTGATACGATTAGTGCCAAAATTCAAAAAATCTCGTGTACTGGCCAATATATACTGGAGGACTTTGCAAACGCTCCACCCAGACTAAATCCTTTATTGCTCAAATACTCAACAATAAATCATTGCGTACCATAGTGTGACAAGCTTTTAGTGTGCCCTAGAAAAATCATGATTGTAAAGTTTATTTAAGGTATTGAAATAACAAACTTAATAAGACACGGTTTGGCGATTTCGAAGGACTCCAATTCAGCAGCAAGTTGGCGCACTACTGCAGAAAACTTACTAACGTGAAAATTGTTGACAGACGAACGAACAAACGAACTGAAATTTGATCTTATAAGAAAAATGATGTTTATAAGGTCTAGAGAACAAAGTACACGCAGAATCATTACAGTTATTTTCTGAATTGAAAACTATATTTTTTCATGATGCTTTAGGCATGTTTGTGATAATATCGTAATTTTATCAAAAATATGCATTTGGTAAGGAAATGAAGTTGGAGCTTGTATATCGTTAAATGTAATCCAATCATGTTATAAAGCTCAAAATATTTCAAATGACGACGTGATGAAAGAAAAACTATTTTAGTTATGAAATGTGCATTGATGTAATTAAGATAACAATTTGTTGACAAAGTTATGCTTTTTGCAAGAATGTAACGTAACGATGTCACTTCATTCAGCAAATCATGGAAGACATTACTGGCCTCTCAAGTTACAAGTGTATATGATAAACTCAACGCTGTTTAACCCATTTATGCCATATGGAAAATTCCTTAATAACATGTTGGAACAGTCCATGATTTATAATTAATTTACTAATAGTATTTCTACTATTTCCTTTTATATTTTTCTTGTTTTTTTATTGTCACAACGCTGTGCAGGTGGGGCGTCTCGTCAGCATATACATTGCTTATATATATATATATCTCATTTGTGTAAGGCTAGACTTCAAATGGGTTGCGTTCAAGACTCAGTGTGGTAACTACATTGCCATGCCATGATTGTTATTATAAACAATATTTGCATTAAAAAGTAAGTGTTACACTGTGATATGAACATAATTGTGAAATAAGATGCGTTTTGCATTGTGTCCTTACATTAAGTCACTCTTTATTTTTTCATGTCCACGGCTACCCAATATAGCTAGATTCAAAGTAGGTAGGAAGGCAAAGATCAGGAATCGATACGATCAAGTACCATACCTGATCCAGGACACCACATGGGAAAGCGACAAAAACACAAGTAAACATCACATACAAGAGAGCCAAAAAGTTAGCCCTTTCCCAGCAGGTGACTACAAGGCTGCAATGAACAGTCAAGAAAGCATGCCAGACACGAAAAAAAAAATAAGAAAAAAAATGGGATTTAAACATCAATTTCTTCAGTATATGTGTATATAAACGAATGTGGCTCTGCTTAGGTGGTTATTTCAGCCATTGTATCAGTGGGAATAAAATCATGTGTCTCATATAATGGAGAACAGTCTTCTTTTTTTCTTAGGCTTTCAAGACGTATTACATATGAAAAGGTATCCTCTGTACCATTTGTCTTATTCTTAAATGACCTAGAAACTTTCCTATGCAACAAATGTTGCAATGGTGTTAACTTTGAGTTCCAATATGACGATATAACATTGCATATGGAATTGCTTGTCTTACTTTATGCCGATGATACATTTGTTTTGGGACGTATGGAAATGACTTTAAAATTACTTTAGATATATTCTTTGAATACTCAGAATTATGACACTTAACTATCAAGCTTGTTAAAACTAAAAGTATTATCTTTGGTACTCGACAAGAACAACATTTATATTTTAATTTAGGTGGTCATAAAATCGACATCTTTTTTTTTTAAATTTAATTACCTTGGTGTTAGGCACTTCAACAAAACAAGGACACATAATGTTGAGCAAGCTAGCTCGTGTTATTTCTAAACAAATTCGAAATTCCAATTGAACTGCAGTTGTACATGTGCATGTTAACTTACCTGTAGCATTATATGGTTGCGAGATATGGGCTTTGAAAATGACAGTTTATTGAAACTTTACATAATAGTGTTCTCGGAAAGATTAGCGGTTTAGACTAGTTGAGACTAGAAGATGAGATAATGCAGAATTTAACGAGCGAAAATGTAATGTTTGCACTACAAACGACATTGGTGATGAGTATCATTATTTGTTTTCATGTGATTTTTTAAGAGAAATAGGAAATTGTATTTAAAACCATACTTTTTGGTTATATGCAAGTATATGGAGCTTCTTATCTTAACTTGTGAAACAACGTTCATTATACTATCATAACTTGTTGGAATTATTATGGAAAATGTTTCTTTATATATTGTTTTTTTCTAAATGATCAAAGCAAAACATATTGACACATATATATAGCTAAATTTTACAATCCGCTGTTAGTAAAGGTCAATTTTCTGTCATTAATTTTATTGATTCTAAATAGACGTATTGTCAATACAATACTATTGTATTCCATAGTACATATACACTGCAATAATGTATAATGTCTATTTTCTGCATGTTAAGCATGTATTTATCTCGGTGCATGGCCTGGGATGTACAGTAAAACCTGTGTAAAATGGCCACTTAAAATAGACAAAACAAAGATCTTAATGGTAAATGGTAGTTTAATGAAGGTCGAAAGTATTGCAGATTCTGCAATACTTTTGACCTGCTTTAAGTGTTAATTGGTCTTTTCGAGAGTGACCGTTTTACGCCGCTTTTACTGTACGTCTATTTTCTGCATGTTATGCATGTTTTTATCTCTATGCGTGGCCTGAGGAGTTCCTTCCCCCTGGAGCACGCCAATTCCGAGATTCTCGCCAAATCTCACGATCAAAATCCTAATCGCCTGGATTAGCCTATGCAAGTACCTATATCTTCGGGGCGTTTTGAATTGGGGATGTCCTTACTCAATAACATACCAAAACTACAAAACATATTTTGTGCATACAGCGAGGTTAATAAATAGAGAATTACAACATGGCATGAGATTGACAATAGTACATGACGATCATACATAATAGCAACACTAAAGATAAGTCAGTATTTTACGAGTGTTTTGAGCTTAGCTTTAAGGTTTTTCTAAAGACTTTCCTATTTTTGTGGTCGACTGGCCCAGGAAAAACATGGATAAAAACTATTATTGAAAACCCCTGAAACCTGTGTCCGTTTGTCAACTGCTTTACCACTGAATGTCGCACCTCATTCTGGCTTTAGGAAAAAATTGATGTGTTCTTGCCATATTATAAAAATTGTATATATTTGAATTTATCCAGAGAGACATGTAAATGAGACCAAACATCTATACAAAAAGATATATATATACTCCTCAAAATAATTAAAGGACCAAGATTTTAGAACGTGAGTATAAATAACTCAAACATTTAAATTCTGTTAAACTTGGCCCAAATCTTTCTATTCTTTATACACATAAATCAAGAATCATTATTAATGATTCCCATGCCTAATTCTGCCATAACTTTTGCTCAAATGCACATACCCTCAAAAACACACTTTCAAAAGGAAGTGGATGGGTAAAGAAATTCGTCTGTGGTAATTCGTGTAGAGTGAAAGGGACATCAATTTAAACTTTATTTTTAACATTAGCTTACATACAAAAACATTCTTCAAACAGTTTTAATATACTCGGAAGCAAGCATTTTCATCTTTGACAATGAAGTTTTGACATTGATTTGTTTTCTGAAAACAATGTGTGTACTTGGCCATCAAGAAACAGATTTTCAATTGTCATTCTATGCCGTTGAGCGTTAGAAAGATGTCCCGACGAATTGTGTAAATATTGTCACGGACTAACGCCCAAACCAGTTGTCTGAATCCATAGTCTGGCCATTACGCCACAGCCAAAAGGGGCAATTTTCTCTCACAGGAAGAGGTAGATGGTATCGACGGGATTAAAACACCATAAAAAGCATGTAAAAACAGAGATTTCAGCATCTAAAATCACTTTTCATACATTTAATGCAGTTCTGTGGTCCATGGATCACACCCAAAAAATGACATTCCAATACATTTAGATCAAGTTTTGAAATGACAAAAAAATCCTTGTTAGTAACATTTTCTACCATTTTCTTTTTGTTGTTTCACTTGGCAATAAGGCGTCAAAGATGTCCGAAAAATTTAGGCTAGATCGTAAAATTGATTTTCAAAATATGTTCTACACAAAATGCATCAATGTTATAATTGATAGTATTGGTCCTTCAATTATTTTGAGGAGTATATTTTTCAATGCATTTTACTGATGTGAAACTACCAACTTAGTTCAAACATTGAATTTAAATGTAGAAACGTTTTGTCATGCTAGAAACTGACAAGAATATTTACCTTCCACTATAAATACACCCGTAGCACGGACTTCTTACAAGCTCTACTCATCTATCGACGTACAATACCCGTTCAACTGGTTTTGCATTCAATAATTCGTAGGGACATAGGGACATATGTTCTCCACTACACGATGTGCCGTGGAGAACAAGTAAATCTCTGCTACATACCACGGTTGATTACACTGTGTTTGTCTTACACCGGACAGTTCGTCAGGCTACACTGTGTTAGACAATAATGTCTCCTCTTCTGGGTACTTTGGGTTGGTATGTGATATGTGATGTTGGTTTTTCCTGGACATATTCACTGTTTGACAAGTATACATACTACAGTGTAATGGGTAATAAGCCGTATGCCACACATACCTATAATGGGTTTGTAAAGGATAGTGTCGTTTTTTTTTACAGATATCAGTCGTATTGGAATCAAGTGAGTGTCATATACTCAGCCTATTCGCGTGTGAATGGTTTACGTACATGATCGGCTGGAAGTTCTTCCTCAATATCTCCAGGAACAATGGATCAAACCAGGCCATAAACGTGTACCAGTGTCTGCCATGCTAGTGTAAGCTGGTCAGCACAATTGCTGATAGCATATTGCGCCGACTGGACAACTTTTTAGATCTACAAAATCCATGTTTAAGGAGAAGAAATCACCACTCCCCAAAATTTAACAGATTTAGTGTGTACTATATTTGTCAAGTTCGGTACTTTTCGTCTCCATTCAGATTTTCATAAGACATGACTCTATTTACTTCTGGATGCCAATTCTATGACTTTAAAGCATTACCATTTTCTACCACCTTTACCTGAAAATACTGTAACTGTTTTTATGTCATTCGATAGTAATATGCACGCATTTCATTGGGACACAGTAAATATCGACATGTATCTATAAAGCACCATCAACATGTATGGCCGCACACAGAAGGTGGTTTAAAAATGCAGATCTGTGTCGTTTGAAACATTATCGACTATACCATGATGATGTCAATAGCTTCCTGACTATCAAGGAATACTGCGATTAATCGATTAATCGACATTTCTGCCTGATAACACACCATAAAACCTGTCTTAAACGGCCACTCAAAAAGAAGACCAAACGTTGGTTTCCAAGACCGATTATCGCTTAAAGCAGGTCAAAAGTATTGCAGAATGCTCCAAGGAGAGCATTCTGCAATGCTTTCGACTTGCAATAAGTTACTATCTGTCATTAAGATCTTTGTTTTGTTTTCTTTTTGAGTGGCCGCTTAAGACAGATTTTACTGTACTGCGATTAATCGACATTTTTGCCTGATAACACACCATACATTTTGATATATAAAACGTAAGTGCGTAGAAATAGATTTAGAGATTAGCAGTATTTAACTCTTATTTCTTTTTAATTTGGTGCTGAAACGTGAAGCTTCATTTCCAGTTTGCTAAATTCATTAATTCAGTGATAAATATGCTTATGGGAAATCACAAGAAACCGAGCGAAAATAGCAGTGTCAGGCAATGTCGTTCTGAAAAGCTTAATGTTTTAAGATAAGCAGTCGTATATCTGTGGCAAGCTGTTTATTTCATTACGAATCTTTATCTTGTTGATTGGTGTAGTAATCAAAGAATAGTTTTCCTAGAATAATACTTTGGCAGATGTCAAATGAGGAATAAGAAAATGTTTGCTTATATTTCTGGTATTTTACAATTAAAAGACTATTAAGAGCGGTTAATTAACACAATTCTTAAGACGCCTATGCTTTCTGGTGGAACTGCTGAATAATGATATAATTACGTAATGCATTTAAAATGAATGCTAACTTCCTAGATGGATAATGCGCGTTTCGGGGCCACCAAAGAAAACGTAATACACTATAAATGCAAATATGTACTTAATCCACATTTAACGCAGTGTAAGGATACGAAAGAAGTTTGCCATTAGTTCGAGTCAGGGGCATACGCTCTATGCCATACCCGAGAACATTATTTGCGTTTACCCCCAACACCAGTAGTGTGGCATTGCAGTGGAGATGGAACCACAGCACATCTATACTTGCGCAAGGACCTCCTCGAACAGTCTTAATGCAAGATTGCCCATAAAATGGCAACATACAAGTTTCAAAGAAAATGCTATTTTTGCAAAGAAAAGGTTGTTAAATCAGCCCTCGAATAATCCGCAAAAAGCCTTTTTACGTTGGGCAAGTGCTGATTAAAATATGAGTTGAAAGCTTTGTTTCTGCAGATCAACATATAGGAAATGGAAAAAGTTTGTTTGAGGTGCTTTCCCACAATTGATCAAGCTAATCTTTTTACATATAGTTGGAGTTACACATTACACACACCATATAAAATGGCATGCTTGATCAAAGGGGGAAGGCTGTCAAAATCCTCAAAAACAAATTATTATAAAATGAGTAACTAATTTTGTACAAACCTGTAGCTTAACATACATCTATTTCTAATGGCATGTATAATACGGTATGTAGGTATGATATACCTCAGTAAAAAGGTCAGATAGATTGAACTATAAAAAGAACAGGTATAATATGTACAGGTAATAGTCAAACGTTATGGACAAAATGCTTATTTACTGAACTATTCTAGACCCAAATTTCATGCAAAAGCAACACTTTCATCTCAAGTTTTATGCTGCAAACATAATATTTCGATGTATGGAAAAAAAAACTGACAAAACCTTGGCTTTCTGTAAAAGATAAAAGAATAGTCACAAAATACCCCACCCCTAAACCCTAAGGTCCTGAATTTTATATGCAATATTTGTTAAATATATGTATTTTGTTATGTACACTGAATGTCAGGTTTTAATTAAAGTACAAAAATACAATTGTCAATTATACAGAATCGTAGCCATAAGCTCTCAAAATTTAGGCTGATTGTATAGGAGACTGTTCGGTTTCCTTTGGAAATTTTGCTGTCTAATTTTTATCTTCAGATTATTTGATCAAACGGTAAGTGTGTATGACCAGGAAATGTCACACACACACACTGCAAATCAACCCACAGTACCATGATGAAGAAGCACAGAACATCAACAGCCACGCCACATGGCCGTAAGAAGACAATTAAAGTAATACAACATACTATCTCTTCCTCAGCAAAATGATTGCAAAACTAGAAAAGAACACTAAGTACTGAACAACAAAACAAGGACGAAACACAACCCCCACAAACAATGAGAGCAACAATAATCAATCAAAACAACAACAGAACCACTGCCTAAGAATGGACAGCAGCAGAAGCCACTGGGGTGGGGCATAAATGCATTTTACCAGCTCCCAATCTACTCCCTAGATTCTACTGTTGTTAATGCACACATATTGTTTAGCTCGCTTGGAGGCTTCCTACCTTATGCAATGCAACATCACAGTGAAACAACCTAATCAAATTAACACACTATGATGAAGCAAAGACATTTTCATGATCGCATTTTCATGAAAACAAACATCACGTTATACATATTGGACCTTACTTATGACTTACTTAATATGTCTTTCCCCTGGAAAGATCGGGAGACATATTGTTTTTCCCCTTGCGTCCGTCTGTCTGTCTGTCCATCCGTCTGTCCGTTACAAAATCTTCATACAGTTGTAAAGCACATTCAGACGACGTGTCATGCACAAGGACCATAACTCTTGCATGTTTATTTTTCAAATTATTCCCCTTGTAACATATCTAAATGCAATTTCTGTCCGCTCTGTAAGTTGAACAATGTTAAAGCTATAAGGTTGAAACTTCATACACTTCTAGAGCACAATAAGACAACGTGTCATGCATGAGAACCATAACTATGCTTTGGATTATTTGGAGTTATTTCCCTTTGATCATTTGCAATGTTATTTCGTGTCCGCTCTATAACTTGATAACCCTAAGAGGTATTTCGACGAAACGTCATACATTTGTAAAGCACATTCAGACGACATGTCATGCATAAGAACCATAACTCTTGCATGGTTATTTTTCAAATTTTTTCCCTTGTAACATAACTAAATGCAATTTTTGTCCGCTCTGTAAGTTGAACACTGTCAAAATATTTGGTTGTAACTTCTTACACTTCTAGAGTACAATGACACAACGTGTCTTGCACAAGAATCTTAATTTTGCTTTTGATATTTTTGGAGTTATTTCCCTTTGATCATTTGCAATGCTATTTTGTGTCCGCTCTATAACTTGATAACTATAAGAGGTATTTCAACGAAAGTTAATACATTTGTAAAGCACATTCAGAGACGTGTCATGCACAAGAACCATAACTCTTACATGTTTTTTTTTTCAAATGATCTTCCTTGTAACATAACTAAATGTAATTTTGTGATTTTTCCCTAAAAGTGGGAGACATCTGTTTTCTTCGTAGAAAAACAATTCTAGTTTTAGAACTGATTGGCAAAGTATGGGTTGTCTTTAACTAATAGCAAGCTGTATGTGAATGTTAGGTTAACTCTTAGCGTATCAGAACCAAATGGTTTAGACATCATGTGTAAACGAAGTAGACCTAGGTTAGCATGTCCCTAGAAGCATTGTCTCAGCAAATCGAGGTTTACTAACCAGAACTTAACACTTAAATAATTAAAGCATATCGTTTGTTGGTGGATGAACAATATGACAGAAATATCAGCTTACAGAGCACCAAGTATATAGACAGCGTATATCTGATACTAAAATATGACAGTATACTTGCATAGGGCAATTCTAAATCACTGTAATTCTAACCATTCAAATTAATATTTTGTTTACCATATATTGGCATGAAGTGGCCATTTTGATCAAGTGACATAAAACAAATATCACATGTTTGTTGTTTTATTAAATGAATACTCCGCTGTGAAATTTGAGTTCAAACAGCCCAGTGATTTCTGAGAAAATGATGTGTAGATATGTATATGGCAGTCAAAAATGAGTGGTCTTTATTGAAAAGTCAAAGGTCAGCTTGACCTTTGGTACTTATATAAAATCATTGTCTCATTAGGTTTAACATTTCTTCCAAGTATTATGATTTCAGCTTATACAGGTATATAAAAATGAACATTTCAATACAATTCCAATATAAATACATTAGGAATCATTCCTTTGACCTTGTAATTAAGTAGGTCAAGGTCAACCCAGATTCATCATTTGTGCAACAAAATTGGTAAGGCCTACATCCCCAATGCCACATATCAAGTCCGAAGGTCATCAGCCTTCTGGTTCTGGAGAAGAAGATTTTAAAGGGTTTGACCATACTTGGGCATTGTGGCCATCTTTGTCAAGTGACCAGAACAATTTGTAAAACGCTTTAGCAAACTTATTGTAAGGAGTCTTCATATGAAATTTGAATTAAATTGGCCCAGTGGTTTCTGAGAAAACTATGTTTTAATGTATTAATGGGACTCCGATATGAGCCATCTTGGCTGAAAGGTCAAAGGTCAACCTTGACCCTTGGAACTTTTTATAGCCATTGTCTCATTAGGTTTAACATATTAAGTGAGTGACTTTGAATTCAACAGTTTTCAAAAAAAAAAAACATTTTTTTTCTAAATGTTGCCATTTAAATGCATTAGGAAGAACATTTGACCTTGACATTAAGTAGGTCAAGGCCAATCTGGGATTATCATTTAAACAAACTTGGTAGGCCTTACATCCCAAATGCTATAAACCAATTCCCAAGGTCTTTGGCTTTCTGGTTCTGGAGAAGAAGATTTCTTAAAGATTTTTACCATATATGGGCATAGCGGCCTTCTTGGTTATGTGACAAAAACGCTTTGTACCAATTTCGGCAAAATAATCGTAAGGAGTCTGCATATGATACTTGAGTTTAATTGGCCTAACTATTTCTGAGAAAAATAATTTAATATGTTGACGGGACTCCAATATAAGTGACCTTGGCTGAAAGGTCAATCTTGACCTTTGGAACTTATTTATAGCCATTGTCTCATTAGGTTAAACATATCAAGTGAGAGTAATGACTTAGGCTTCAACAGTTTTCAAAAAATAAACTTTTCAAAACAAATCCATTTAAATGCATTAGGAAGCATTTCTCTAGATGTATATGTCCTATCTGGTCAGTTGTGTGGGATGGATACACTGTACAAGACTCACAAGTACTACAAAAGATCCAAAATGAAGCAGTCCGCTGTGTTACTGGATTAACTATATAGATCTATATCATTAGAAAACATAAAGCAAGAAGGTGGATTGACAACTCTATCTCAAAGAAGGCAGCAGCAATGACGTTCTTTCATGTATTAATACTGGCATGGTGCCTTCATTATATTCAAGAATTAATTCCTCTTTTAGTTAGTGAAATTTCAGATTACCCGTTGGAAAATAATAGAAATGTCTCTGTACTTTCTAATTAAACTCGAATTTCACATACATCTTGTATTCCGTCATTCGCCAGGCTATTGGACTCCTTTAAAGATTCCTTAAAATGTTATCAACGTTTAAAAACATACATTCTCAAAAATTTAACATTTCATGCGTTCCTACCCATTATACCACTTTAAAAGTATACGACATGTCTGTCTTATATGCACGACTTAAGAATAAGTGTAGCAGCCTTATTAGTTATCTTTTAAGAAATCGTATTCGAAATAATCCTTTATGTGATTTGTGTGGTGTGGTAGATTATATAACCAACTATTTTTGATCAAAGACCAGTTTTCAATGATACAGTAGAGTTTTTCATGCAACAAGCATTAATTTGACTCTTTCTGGCAACGAAACTAATATGGACTTATTCAGGACCGTGCATAGACACATAACGCGTATCAAGACGCTTTTAATAACCTCTTTTGACTTTGTTTGAAACACACCTTTAAATATCAGTGCTTTATGACCTGGATCAACAACATATTTTTTTCAAGACCAAGAGGATCCTGTTACTAGCTTTTCTTTTTAGTTTTACTATTCATTTATTTTATTTTTGATTTTCTATTTACTTATTTAGTGATTATAGTACTGCTATCTTTTTTTACCTGTCTTTTACTTATTTATTTATAACACTTTTGTTCATATTTTCTGGTTGTATTTTATTTGTTTCTTATTTGTCTATGCATGTATCCCTGGCATATTTTCTAGTTTATATTGCTTTGTTCATTACTTGTTTGGTATTCATATGCATTTATAGATATTTTGCCATTTAATATATGTATCTAAAATGTAGGAGAAGTAAAATATTTTACTGACCGTTCCAAGGCGGTACTTCTTTTGTGGATCTTTTATGTTTTTGTTCTGTCTTGTGTTTGCTATGTCTTTGTGCGCGTCTGTTTATATGTGCTTCGTGGTCACCTGCTGGGAAAGGGCTGACCTCTTGGCTCTCGTTTGTGGTGTCTTCTGTGAGTTTGTCACTTTCCCATTGGTATCCTGGGTCAGGTATGGTACTTGATTGTATCGATTCCTGATCTTTGCAACCTTACTTACTTCGTAACTAATGTTGTGTGTTGTTTCAAATTTGGCAATAAAACACGTTTAAACTATAGCCCAGCTCAACTCAACTCAAATTTATTTGCAATTCAAATAACATTTGACGACACATGAAATGCGCTCATAAAAGGCATAGAAAGGCAAATATGTGACAAATTAATAAAATTAATAACAATACATTTGGAAGTCACGAGCAATAGTAAAATCTGTGTAAACCAACCGTTTAAAAATAGAGAAAGACAAATGGTAGCAATACTTTTGACCTTCTAGGCGAGAAATGGTCTTAAAACCCAATTTTGGCCTCTTTGAGAATGACCGTTTTACACAGGTTTTACTGTAAGCTATAAAGAGGGTAAACTAGGTACAAAATAGGTTAGTATTTGCAACATTACAAACCATGATCTTTGTTCTATCAAAATTAATTTATGTAACTTATGTGATTGCTCTGACTTTGTTGTGTTTACATGATCAGACCTAGGGTAGATTTTATCGCACATAGATAGCAGGGCATAAAGGCTAGATCTGATTATGTCATGGGAGGCTTGAGATTTGCACATAATGTTGTCTCATTAGCCCCAATAATTGTCAGATTATCTTTCGAGAACTTCATGAAGTTATGACAAGAATCTTAAACGCTTGAATACCATAACTTATCAGCGAAATTATCTTCGAATAAAACAGGGAGTTGCGTGAGTTTAATAGTCTTTGTATAAACGTCAGCACTGGTTTAATAACATTTTCAGAATCATGGTTTTTCCTTGTGTTTGTTCCCAAAGATATGTATTTAATTGGCCTAACATGTTTGCTCTTTCATAAAGAAATAGGTTGTACACATTCGGAAAAAACGGAGATCAAAAGCAACATGGTACTAAATAATTGTTGTAACTAATGCAAATAGGGAAAGAGGCATGGAACGCAATCATTTGCAGGAAGAGACTTCATCAATATATGTATCATGCAAGTACATGACATATACGCCTTGCGATTAGAGTCTTTAACTGACCGCTTGAAGCAGCAACAGCCCTGAATTACTCATTGAGCTTAAGACGATGACTCGGGCCTAAATTATCTAATACATGTACATAGGTTGATCAAAGTCGTTTAAGGATACGCTTATGATTTTGTTGAGCTTGATATTTAACCCATATCAAGCTGTAAATTCTTATGTACACTCCGTCTTAATTTTATCCTGCTAACCTAAAACATTCCAGTTGTTAGTTCGCAATTACAATCAGAGTGCAAGAAAACACTGTGGATCCTGATCAGATGGCTTCAGAAGCCAGCTGATCTGAATCTTCAGTGTTTTTTAAGAAAGAAAAAGATATACATCCTTGTTCAGTAGGACAAGGGTACCTTACCAATTACCCAATTAAGTTTTAACATTGTTGGCGACCGAATTGGCTTAACTCAAACAAGGAAAGATAATTAACATCGAGCCTTTGGTGCTAAGAGGAAGAGACACAAGAGCATATTTAAAATAACGCTTCACACACAGAAAAAGGACATGGCTGGCAAAATAATCACCTTTTCCAAAGCGTCAAACGTTGTCGAAAGCAGCACACAATTATCTAGAAGTAATAGGTTTTCCAAAATATATGGAAGGGAAGTGCGACCATTTGAGCGCTACCTAGCACTGGCTTACAAAAAGTGAGTATGACCAGGAAATGTCCTAACCAAAGATAGACCACATACAAACCCAGGGAACCGCGCGAAAGAGACAGAGCAACACGACAGCAAGAACACAATTAATGTGTAAGCAACCAACTCTGTCTTCCTCAAAATCAGGACCAATTTATTAAGCTAGTTGATGTATGTTTATCGAAAGTGCAGCGACTCGTACACCACTAGCACCGACGAATGCAGTACACTGCTTGCTTTATATTTACTTACATGTATGTGGTTTTGTTTCGTCTGGTAGGCTGATGATTTTGCAACTTATCTGCCTCTGTACTTCAACAATAAAAAAGAAACAAATGTAAAAGTGCTAAGATGAGTCAAACCAAAAAAATAGACGATCTATTCCAAAGTGTAAACACTATTTATCGTACCAATGGCACCAAAATATATGCAGATACCTCATGCGACAGTCTGCATGCCTGGTTGTGAACTCAATCACGGTTGTTAGCTATTATTTCCTCTTTAATTGCACGGCAGGCCCAGACGTAAAGCTTTAATCCGTTTGTTGGTGCCTGATGCTTGTCGTTGGCTTGGCCCACCGTAGCTCAACGTAAGGTTTTCTCAAGCTCTGACTACCTGTGAGTCATGAGTCCTTTTTTTGTATCATCATAGTGTGATAATTTGATTTGAATGTTTCCCTGTGATGATACATTGTATTAGTTAGGAAGCATCCATGCGAGCTAAACAAGTTTGTGTTTTAACAACAACAGAATATAGGCCAAAGAATTAGCGCTAGTAAAATGCATTTACATCCCCCCAGTGGCTTAGGCTGCTGATCGGTCTATGGTGGTGGTTCTATTGTTGTTGAGACATTGTTTAATGTACTTCCCATTGTTTGTGGAAGTTCTGTGTTTGTCTTTGTTTTGTTATGCATTATTTTGTGTCCATTCTATTTTTGCAATCATCTTCAAGAGGAAGAGAAAGCTGGTTGCTTTGCTTTTATTGTCTTACAGATGTATTGTTAATATAAATTGTCATTAGCTCTTCCTCACGGTGCCGTGGGTTGGTCTGCAGTATGTGATTGTGGCATTTCCTGATCATACTCACTTAGGTTTTGATCCAAAAATAACAAAGAACCAAAAAGAGAAATTACATATCAATGTGCAGAAAAATAAATCAATGCCTTTGTGTATTTGCTGAAGTGACATGACCGCTTGACTTTACTTTACTATACAGTGCCCACCTTATCAGATGAAAGGAAATGACCATTTCTTTCTAGCTTATGCCTGTCATGTCTTAATGGTTTGTGTCTGACTTGATTGGACACCGAGAAGTAAGGTTTCCTGGTAACATTGTTCAACTTATATATACAAATGTGCATCTCCCATGATAAATCGCGACATACCACCAACGTTTTACTGGTTATATAAACTTTAAAAAAGACCATACAGTAAAACCGACGTAAAACGGCCACTCAAAAATAGACAAAACAAAGACCTTTATGACAAATGATAGATTAATGAAGGTCGAAAGCATTGCAGAATGCTTCCCTTGGAGCATTCTGCAATATTTTTGACCTGATACTGCAGAATCTAGGGCAGAGATTCAGACGATAAACTATTTTTAGTCCCATCCCTTCCCATGTGACCTCCATTGCTGTCGTTCCACGGATGTGATTCTTTTGTTGTTGATTCATTTTCTGTTGTTGTTTCCATTGTTAGTGGGGTTAAGTTTTGTAATGCATATGTTAGTCACCATTCTAATTTTACATTCATCTTGGTCAGGAAGAGAAAACTGATTTCTTTACAGTAAAAGCTGTGTAAAACGGTCACTCTCAATAAGACCAAAAATGATTTTCAAGACCAATTATCGCTTAATGCAAGTCAAAAGTATTGCTGAATGCTCCAATGATAACTTTTTTGTTCCAAGAGGAGCATTCTGCAATACTTTCGACCATCATTAAGCTACCATTTGTCATTCAGATCTATGAATGATTATATTTGAGTGGCCGTTTTACACAGGTTTTACTGTATTTTAATTGAGTTTGTGTTGTCACGTGGATGTCTGATTTCTCTGTCTCTTCCTCGTGGCGCCTAGGTTTAGTCTGTGGTCTGGGATTGTTAAACATAGATAAGAATAGAGTTCAAACTTCAAGTTCTTCTTTTTCTTTATTTATTTCTGAACTAGTTTCGATTTTTCAATCTTTCTCAAGGGGAATTAGTAAACAATGGCGTTGATGATATTAACATGTCTTGGCGTTATGGTACATGTACAAGTAACGACGCTACAATTGGCATCGATGTTGGCGTAAAAATATGATAATTCCACAGTAAGTAAAATATAATTCCACAGTAGAATTCTATTGTGAAATTAGCATCTTTACGCCAACGTCTGTGATTATGACATTTCCTGGTCATACACGCTCATTCACTGTATTATTACTTTGCCATCAATTCAGCCTTAGTAGCCAGGTTTCGTGGATTATCCTAGTCAAAACACAGTTCGAATTCACGATTTGTTTCTCCATCAACTCAGCCCAGCCAGGATGCATGCCAATAGTTTCTATCATAGGTACTTACAAGAAAATTAAACTGAAATCTGATATAGTCATGGAAGAGTGAAAATTTTCACAATTTACCACATAAGTTGTGATAACAGAGGAGTTATCAGAGGATATTTCTGATGTTTGTGCTTCGATGCCTATCATTTTTCTTATTGATGATCTTTCAACATATCTTATCTTCATTGCTGCCTGGGCGGATAAAGATGCTCTTTAGAAACCTTACTTTTATCAACAGCAGTTTCCAACTAGTATAAGAGTAACGTATTGTCTGTTCATTCACCCTTAATATTGGTTGCTGACAGATTCTCCGATCTGTCATAATACAATACTGTAAATTCGGAAATTTTCGCGAGAATTTTATTTTCGCGAATGGCGTTAAAAACATATTTGCGATGTTTAAAATTCGCGCCTATGGCATTATTTACCAATATCAGTAAACGACAGAATGATTTCTGCATTTTGCGAGGATTTTATGATGTATGATATGATAACGTTCCTTTGACATTACAATGACGTTACTTGGCAACCATGTGTATACGTTCTAAAACAACTAATATACAGACTATACGTATATTTGGAAGGGGGGAGAGAGATAAGAATTTCAATATTTAGCTAAAGCTCAGATATTTTTATCTAGCGTGCAAGAATGTTTAAGTCGCAACCCATTTTGGTCTACACTGTTTTAATTTTTCCAGCATAAAATGGCTAATGCTTACTAGACGTTTGATTAAGTTAAAACAAATTATGTTTTAGGCACAATACAATGTGCTTACCTTGGTTACTCTTGTTTAATAATAAAATTTTAATGTGAATGACGTCGCAACCCTTTTTGTCTGCACTGTTTAATTTTTCCAGCATAAAATGGCTAATGCCTACCAGACGTTTCATTGGTTTCTTCAATTAATATTCCAAAGGGAATGTGGTTAAAACAAATGATGTTTTAGTCACAATACTATGTGGTTACCTTGTTTACTCTTTATTTATAATAAACGTGAATTATTTGACGTTGCTGTATACTCACTGTAAGGCAGCGTCTGGAAAGCACCAGACCAAAGTGAATGAGCCAGATCGGTAGATCTTCTCTGCTAATCTATGATAAATAAAAGCATTTGCCTAACTAACAACAGAGCATTTGGGCTGCTATATCCGCCAACACTACAAATTTCTATGAGTGCATTGGGAATTATCCTTAATTTTTAATACAAAATAACAGGTGTAGTTAACGACACATTAGCGTTTTATGGAAGTAACGTACAAAACATGCAACACTAATGGGATAAAAAGACACAAGAAACCTCCGATGAATTTTACTATGCTAATAGAATAGACTATCAGATAATGACTAGAATTAATGTATTATACATCGTTCTCCTTCGCTATACCTGGCCATGATCTAAAAACCGAAACATCGCGTCATTTCACAGACAGCAACCGGAAGAGCGAGGGTCCCAATTAACTCATCAGTTTTAATGTATGGAAACAGAACAAACTGATACAAACAGCTATAAAAATGAACCGAGTGTGATTTATTTATTTATTTTATATATACGAACAATATTACAATACGCCACAATGGCCCTCTATAACAAAACGATATACATCAAAGCACAATGAACATGTTTTAAAAATGAAGACATATCATGGATGCATTAAAACATTATTTGTACATGGTTAAAGTTTAAAATAGCACATTCATTGAAAATTAAATATCGATTTTATGATTAATAATGACATCGGTAGGTTTCGTGATTGATCAATGCTATACTTAGGGGTAAGAAAGTATAGTAACTAGACGGGTATATATTTGCTGCAATTTTTGAAACAACATATCACTGCTTTGTTTATTAAGTTTACTAATGTGGCTTAGAAAAAATGACCATGCATTTTGGTATTTTTTTCAATGAAAATTTCCTCTCATGTAGGGTGCCCACCTTCAGGGGCCAACAAGTGGTAAAACATGGCGGTCACCATTATATCTCATTCTTTCTTAAAACAATTACAGGCCTGGGCCCTAAAGAAGTGAATCAGGCCTGTTTTGTTGGATACCTTGGCTACGACATGTAATATGTTTTTGATACATTGTTTTGGTTTCAGTGAGTCCTATAATGATTTCAGCTTTCATAAAGTCCACCTTTTAAAAACAAAAATCATTAAAACTGCAGAAAAAAAGTCTTATTAGTAGGTAGGGGTGATGGTTGACTCAGTTTTGCACTACATATTGGGCTGGGAAGCATGTGAGTTCCTTTGGTGCACTATGAGGCTATGCTGTAAGCATCATTTTATTTATCAAAAACTCACTGGTTCCCATATTAGAGCATTTTTATTTTTTATTGTTATGCTGAAGCATGTTTGGAGTATTTGTTCTTTTTATTGTCAAAATTTGGTTAAAATGTCCGTTCAGAAGTTTTCGTAAACCGCAATAGTGGTCACTTGATTGGGTTAAATGCAACTTTGTTGAAAAGTATTACAAATGGTTAACCCACATTTACATGCTTATTTATTGGCATGTGCCTTAGTTGACTTAGAATAAGCACAAGAGACTGCCATATGACCCAATATGAAATTGATCTTTGACAAATTGACCTTTCCATTGAGAAGCAGTGAAGAACATCTTGGAAATCTGTCTGATGTTGCAGTGTCCATTTTGTTTAGTAATCCACTTGGGCCATATTTGGTTATTTTGCTGTGCCAAATTGACCCTTGACCTTATTAATGACCATGACCTTATAAGAGGAGCCATTTCAGATGGATATATGTATGCATATTAGTCCATTTTAACCTTTACTATTCGATCCAGCAATATAAATGACACTTTGAAAAAACTGGCATTATGAAACTGCTTCAACATTCCAATTCACATGCATGTTTTTAGAAAATTTATAGCCTGCCATTTATAAAGTGAGTATTTTAAGATAGTAATTTTAAAATATTGTCAATAATTTGGTGCTTTCTATGACCGCTTTACCACAATTTAAGACAAATAGGTCATAAACAGTAGAAATTGTACCTTTCTGGACAATAAAATTGCAAAGTGACTTGACCTATGACCTCTTTAGCCTTGATATCTCCCTTTCATTGACTTTGCAGCATCCTGGCTGAAGTAGTTTTATTCTCCCGCCAGGCCTTCGGAAAAATGTAAGCAGTCAAATGCCATGTCCGTGAGCAAAGCGCCTCTACATGGAAAATAGTATTGCTTTTCATCACCTCTGACTGTTACGTAATATTAGCTTGTTACACCTAAATAGGCAGAAATTGCTCTGTTTTGTACAAATGTCTTTATTCAGTGATTAGAAGTTGATTTTATGTGTAAATAAAGGATAATATGCCCCATAGCTAGGAGCATGTAATTTTTGCCCTGTCAATGGGGGTGGTTGGGGCAACTCCACATTAGACTCATGATGGTAATGCACATGCATCTTCTTGGTATAGCATATTGTAAAGTGGTAGTATAAGCTTATATGAGAGAGGTTTAAGGCATTTCTGATATATAATAAAAGAGATTTATGAAAAAAATATATGATTCCTTTTTCTATTTCATTATTTTTCTATACAATGATTTTACCAGTAATATATGTAGTGGGGGGGGGGGGGGGGGTAGGTTGCTTAAAGCGTTCCTAAGAACAACTTTGGGGTAAATAATGCATACAACCAATATAAATGTGCTTTAAAATATTTAATGATTAAAATAAATGGTTTTGTTGGTATTTTGTCTAAAAAGGGTTAGGTCGTTAGGTCACAGACATGTAATTGTAAAAAGGGCACTGATTAGCTCAAAAGGTGGGTGGAAGCTCAGCACAATATTTAAGTTGAAAAGTGTTTTGTAATTGGTCAATAATAAAATTACGGGTAAGAAATCGTATTTACAATACGGGTATATATTTGCTGCACTTTTTGAAACAACATATCACTGCTTTTGTTGATTAAGTTTACTGGTATGGTTTAGAAAAAGGACCTTGCATTTTTTCAATGAAATTTTCCTCTCGTGTATGGTGCCCACCTTCAGGGGCCAAAAAGTGGTAAATGATATCTCATTCTTTCTTATTGGTTGAACTAGGTCCGATCTGTAATTCTATGGCAGCCTCATTCGCTTTAAGAGTTGTGAGGACCACAGTTTACCTAAAAGCTATAATGGAGGTATATGGAAAAACAATTACATGTCTGGGCCCTAATCATAGACCCTGAAATGTAATACCGTACGATCGGCGGAGACTCAATCGTGTCTGCGCCATTGGCACAGAAAAACAAAGGCCCGCTGATCACTCACAAATGCAAATAGCAGAAGGCAAAACCCAGACCAAGAAACAACTCTGTCGAGTAGCCTTTCAGTTGCATATGTGCACATTCATCACCAATTAGAATAATCTGGATGGATTATTTTGTCAACACATAATTGGTACTGATGCAGTATATTTCTTCGGTTGAACACAGTGTTGGACGAAAACAATTATGTTTGAAATTGTGTTTTCAAAGACTAACTATTTAAGAAGGGTATGGTTTTGATTGACTGTGGTAGTGTGTCCCACAATTTTAGGCAGAGCACGAGAAAGAGCCAAGCACGTGTAGGCATGGAGGCCATTTTCAGATGACCTTGAAGAACGAGAATGGGTTTCGGACGCCGGTTTCAGCAGGCTAGATATACATGCTGGTGTTAAATTGTTTAGTGCTTTATATGTTAATACAGATTATAAATGACGGAAGTACAGCGTGAGCTATTATTATCGAAAAGTCAAGTGTCAACCTTGACATTGTTAAGGCTGTCCTTTATGTTCACTATAACAACCGTGCACTGTAACAATAAACGCTATAAATAACGAGAGTACAGTGTGAGCTATGCTGGTCAAAAGATAAAATGTCAACATTGACTGTCCTTTATGTTCACTCTAACATCCATATTAATAAACAATATAAGTGACGGAAGTACAGTTTGAGCTACGTTGGTCGAAAGGTCAGGTCAACCTTAAAGGCTACCCTTTATGTTCACAATAATAGCCATATAAATAAAACACTATAAATGACGGACGTACAGTGTTGGTCGAAAGGTCATGTCAAACTAAACCATTGGTTAAGGCTGCCCTTTATGTTTACTATAACAGCCATATTCAGAGACACTATACATGACGGAAGTACAGTATTGGTCGGAAGGTTAAATGCCAACCTTGACCAATGTTTAAGACTGACGTCACTGTTAATTGTCTCATTAGGCTAAAGTTAGTTTTGATTCTGTTGTTTATTATTGTTTGTATTTGCTCCCAAAGTGCGTGCGTTTGTGCGCGCGCGCCTGTGTGTGTGTGTGTGTGTGTGTGTGTGTGTGTGTGTTTGGTATTGTATTCAGGTGTGATCTGGGTCCCCTTTTTAGTTTAGCAAACCTCTTGCTGAGGAAGAGAGAGCTGGTTGCTTTACTTTAATTGTGTTGTGACTGTCTGTGTTCAGTGTCCTTTCCACGCAGTGCCGTGGGCTGGTCTGTGATTAACCCACTAACTTTTTAATCTATAGTAATCATAATGCCACTAGTTTTATAGCGTTTCTTCATTTTCAATACCTGTTCAAACGCAAACGAAATCATCATCTGAAATTGCAGTAAATGTGTACAACGTCAACTAATGATCATATGAGCCACTGTATGTGAATCGGTATTTGTCGCGATATGACTGTAAAATGTTGATTGGGACGTAAAGCATCAAGACAAACAAAGACACCAATCAATCAAATCAATCTTATCTGTGAACTGTTGCTTCAATTGAACCCTCACCCAGAGGGAAAATGTTTCTACCTATCCATGTCAGTTTGACTCAATGTTCAGACTAGACCAGTATAACATGTTCATGCTAAATGTCACTTAGGTTCAACATATTAAACTAAAACAAATTCTACTAGTTTGGCGGTTTCCTTTAAAACCTTTGCGGTTTAAAGCAATAAATGATATAATAAAAACAGTGTGTTTTGCTTTTAAATGTGTGTATTTCGTTTTTGTAAAAAAGCATATATATCAAGTTTTCCTTCCTAAGTCAATTTGAAATCATCATTTGACAAAACTATGAAGAGGTGGAAAATTCCATCATGTAATTTGTTGAATGTAGCACGACTTGTTTCAGATAAACTATTTCATCTGCAAATCTTACAAAAAGGACATGCATATCATACAGCCATATTATTTGTCTCTGTGATCGATAAACATGTGCATATCCCTATGTGGATACTATTCTTTGACTTTTCGCTTACTGTAAAGGCGGCGCCTCATGAATGCGTAATTAGGACTGGCCAACCTTAGACATAGGTAAAAGCTGAAAATGAGGCGTGGTTTTATTCAAAAGTAACTGTATCATCTTGCGCCATTACCTCAGTCATTATTTAGTCCTTAAAACGCCAGCAAAATAACTGCATCTGAAAATGTCTATTTAACATCAGCATAGAGGCAAACATTGTGGACCCAGATAAGACTGCTCCTACAGGAGCAGTCTGATCTGGGTCCTCACTATTTTATCTATGAGGCTTCAAATAGGTTAGTGGACGACAAAAACATACAGTTTGTAATAATGCGCTTTAAGGGTTAATAAATGTGAGTTCAGTGTGTATACGGTTAGAATTTTCATGAAAGGCACGCACGTTTGCGCGGCTCAAAAAGCTTATTAACTCTTTACCAAATTATAAATAAAACCTGATTTCCCTTCCTTAGCAGATGATATAGCCGAACCACGCCCAGATATGAATATTAAAGTTGCCGCCTTAACAGTAAGCGAAAAGTCTATTAATACTCAGAAATGATTGCTCTGGGATATGAATTATCAACCTGAAAAATAAACTTGGGTGAAATGACCTGGAAAGAGAGCGAGCAAAAATTCTGTTAAATGAAACAATTTTCGCAGATGATTTATTATCTACTTGGAGTGAAATATGGTAAGAGATAAGAAAGAGACATGGTCACGTGATGCAGTGCATCGTTTTGTTGTGTTTCATTTTGTTGTTGTTACACTGTAAAAATTGCGTTTACAGATTAAACACTTTCTGAGACGCATTTCTTGTCCCGTTTTTTTAACGCGTATACAGGCAAGACATGTATCAAAGCTAAACAATAGAAATACGATACCTTTCTGTACACGTTCAGACCTCAACGTGTACTAAACATGTGTTATGCCGTGCAAAATTGACCTTATAATAATAATAAATTAATAAAATAATAAATTAATAAATAATTAATTAGTAAGCTAAAAATGTAATAAGGCGAAATCACATACTGAATCGTATATGGAAATGTCATGGGAAAAGGGTATAATATTAAGGGACAAATAAGGTCCTTTAGAAAGGTTTTTTTAGATAACAATCACTTAATCATTCAGCTTGTCGCAGGTTATGACAAGAAGCTAAGATTTCCTGTCCCAGCGGCATTTCTTACATACTTAATACTTTTCCTAATAATTTAAAACTACAACTGATTGTGTGTTGTGAAAAAAGCCTAAGGCCACGTGTTAAGGGTGGGAGAATAAGAATTTTAAGAGGGGTTAGTTAGAATTTAGACTTTAACACGATCGGTACACCGACGTGAACTATAAGTTTTGGATTTCCAAAAAGTTGATATAAAACGGGATACCCTGTTGGACGCTAAAATTTTATGCTTTTAGGAAATTATACATAATTGATTTGTTGAACTTTGTTATCGAATGAGAATATTTATTTGTGGATTTCCATAAAGGACGTCAAATTGAATACTGTTTTGTTTCATTTCTTAAACTATAACTCACGTTCCTGACCCGAAAAATCAAGGTAGGACACCTGGTGTCAGATCATCCGGGTAACGATAATTTCGGAACTCACAAGCCAAGCGAGTGCTTCAACGTTAATTCCCCATTGAAAATAAAGAAATGGAATATTATTATAGGAATTCCACAGGATTTGTGAATCTGATGAACAATTCACCGTGTATGAGATGTGGACACTTCCATTTGCGAGGACAGTGTCGTGCTGTGAATACACAATGCTTCAATTGCTCCAGAGTGGGACATTTTAAAGTAGTTTGTTGGTTCAAAGGAAATGTGGTTAAATAAGTCAAGTCGAAACAACGAGATGCTGAGCGGATGCAAACGTTTATATTTAAGAAGACGTCGGAGGTGTTACCGTTTTGGAATGTTCCCAATGATGAACTTTCTTCGTTCTTTCCAAAGAACGCAGGAATGGTGGAACAATGTCAGGTGAAATTGCAAAAAGCACACGTGGCTGCTTTATGTGACAAAGAAGAATACGTAAAAACCAAGTCGAATCTCCAAGTGAAGCTAGAGGATGCCCAGAATCTACTGAGTAAAGAGCAGAGGCGACGGCATAATGCTGAAGAAAAGGTCCATAGAGTTGAGCTGCAGATGGAGCGGATGGAAGAACGACTGACGTACTACGATCAGCAGGAAATAGATCTAGAAAATAAAAACTCTGAACTGGTGCAGAAAATTCAAGACCAAAAATCTGTAATTGAACAGTTAGAATTCAAAGTGCATACTTCAGATCATAAAATTCGTACTATGGAATTAGACATAAACGATCTTAAATTTCAAAGAAATGAGATCTTTTATTTTAATTCCAAAGCTTTAGGTCTATTGACAGAATTTAGGAAACATCACAATGCAGTCAAACAAGAATTAGCAGACGTATTAAATAAAATGTACAAAATGACAGCCCCATCATTTCGTGGGCGTAGAAATTTCGAGTGTGGCAGATGTGGGAGTTCATGTTTTCATGAGCATTCAAACTGCATATCACGAGGAAATACATGTGCAGTCTGTGGGAAGTCAAACCATTTTGCAGCTGTATGCAGAGAAGGATTAGAACCAATTACGGCTGACGCATCGGTTCTAAAGCTCTTAGATATGCTCGAAATAATTTTACCACCAAGAAACTAATTGCTGCTACAACTCAATAATTTGAAAAAAAATCACAATAGCTTTCGTTGACAGTCAAATAGTATTTTAAGATATTTGTTGGTTTTTTAAATGCTAATCATCAGCAGCTTTTCAAGTTTTAACTAACTTGCTTAGTTTTTAACAAAAACACCCAAAGAATATGAATTTCCAACTTAACATTTCACAGGAGTGAAATTTGAAAGAGGGAGGGGATGGTGTTATGCCGTGCAAAATTGACCTTATAATAATAATAAATTAATAAAATAATAAATTAATAAATAATTAATTAGTAAGCTAAAAATGTAATAAGGCGAAATCACATACTGAATCGTATATGGAAATGTCATGGGAAAAGGGTATAATATTAAGGGACAAATAAGGTCCTTTAGAAAGGTTTTTTTAGATAACAATCACTTAATCATTCAGCTTGTCGCAGGTTATGACAAGAAGCTAAGATTTCCTGTCCCAGCGGCATTTCTTACATACTTAATACTTTTCCTAATAATTTAAAACTACAACTGATTGTGTGTTGTGAAAAAAGCCTAAGGCCACGTGTTAAGGGTGGGAGAATAAGAATTTTAAGAGGGGTTAGTTAGAATTTAGACTTTAACACGATCGGTACACCGACGTGAACTATAAGTTTTGGATTTCCAAAAAGTTGATATAAAACGGGATACCCTGTTGGACGCTAAAATTTTATGCTTTTAGGAAATTATACATAATTGATTTGTTGAACTTTGTTATCGAATGAGAATATTTATTTGTGGATTTCCATAAAGGACGTCAAATTGAATACTGTTTTGTTTCATTTCTTAAACTATAACTCACGTTCCTGACCCGAAAAATCAAGGTAGGACACCTGGTGTCAGATCATCCGGGTAACGATAATTTCGGAACTCACAAGCCAAGCGAGTGCTTCAACGTTAATTCCCCATTGAAAATAAAGAAATGGAATATTATTATAGGAATTCCACAGGATTTGTGAATCTGATGAACAATTCACCGTGTATGAGATGTGGACACTTCCATTTGCGAGGACAGTGTCGTGCTGTGAATACACAATGCTTCAATTGCTCCAGAGTGGGACATTTTAAAGTAGTTTGTTGGTTCAAAGGAAATGTGGTTAAATCAGTCAAGTCGAAACAACGAGATGCTGAGCGGATGCAAACGTTTATATTTAAGAAGACGTCGGAGGTGTTACCGTTTTGGAATGTTCCCAATGATGAACTTTCTTCGTTCTTTCCAAAGAACGCAGGAATGGTGGAACAATGTCAGGTGAAATTGCAAAAAGCACACGTGGCTGCTTTATGTGACAAAGAAGAATACGTAAAAACCAAGTCGAATCTCCAAGTGAAGCTAGAGGATGCCCAGAATCTACTGAGTAAAGAGCAGAGGCGACGGCATAATGCTGAAGAAAAGGTCCATAGAGTTGAGCTGCAGATGGAGCGGATGGAAGAACGACTGACGTACTACGATCAGCAGGAAATAGATCTAGAAAATAAAAACTCTGAACTGGTGCAGAAAATTCAAGACCAAAAATCTGTAATTGAACAGTTAGAATTCAAAGTGCATACTTCAGATCATAAAATTCGTACTATGGAATTAGACATAAACGATCTTAAATTTCAAAGAAATGAGATCTTTTATTTTAATTCCAAAGCTTTAGGTCTATTGACAGAATTTAGGAAACATCACAATGCAGTCAAACAAGAATTAGCAGACGTATTAAATAAAATGTACAAAATGACAGCCCCATCATTTCGTGGGCGTAGAAATTTCGAGTGTGGCAGATGTGGGAGTTCATGTTTTCATGAGCATTCAAACTGCATATCACGAGGAAATACATGTGCAGTCTGTGGGAAGTCAAACCATTTTGCAGCTGTATGCAGAGAAGGATTAGAACCAATTACGGCTGACGCATCGGTTCTAAAGCTCTTAGATATGCTCGAAATAATTTTACCACCAAGAAACTAATTGCTGCTACAACTCAATAATTTGAAAAAAAATCACAACAGCTTTCGTTGACAGTCAAATAGTATTTTAAGATATTTGTTGGTTTTTTAAATGCTAATCATCAGCAGCTTTTCAAGTTTTAACTAACTTGCTTAGTTTTTAACAAAAACACCCAAAGAATATGAATTTCCAACTTAACATTTCACAGGAGTGAAATTTGAAAGAGGGAGGGGATGGTGTTATGCCGTGCAAAATTGACCTTATAATAATAATAAATTAATAAAATAATAAATTAATAAATAATTAATTAGTAAGCTAAAAATGTAATAAGGCGAAATCACATACTGAATCGTATATGGAAATGTCATGGGAAAAGGGTATAATATTAAGGGACAAATAAGGTCCTTTAGAAAGGTTTTTTTAGATAACAATCACTTAATCATTCAGCTTGTCGCAGGTTATGACAAGAAGCTAAGATTTCCTGTCCCAGCGGCATTTCTTACATACTTAATACTTTTCCTAATAATTTAAAACTACAACTGATTGTGTGTTGTGAAAAAAGCCTAAGGCCACGTGTTAAGGGTGGGAGAATAAGAATTTTAAGAGGGGTTAGTTAGAATTTAGACTTTAACACGATCGGTACACCGACGTGAACTATAAGTTTTGGATTTCCAAAAAGTTGATATAAAACGGGATACCCTGTTGGACGCTAAAATTTTATGCTTTTAGGAAATTATACATAATTGATTTGTTGAACTTTGTTATCGAATGAGAATATTTATTTGTGGATTTCCATAAAGGACGTCAAATTGAATACTGTTTTGTTTCATTTCTTAAACTATAACTCACGTTCCTGACCCGAAAAATCAAGGTAGGACACCTGGTGTCAGATCATCCGGGTAACGATAATTTCGGAACTCACAAGCCAAGCGAGTGCTTCAACGTTAATTCCCCATTGAAAATAAAGAAATGGAATATTATTATAGGAATTCCACAGGATTTGTGAATCTGATGAACAATTCACCGTGTATGAGATGTGGACACTTCCATTTGCGAGGACAGTGTCGTGCTGTGAATACACAATGCTTCAATTGCTCCAGAGTGGGACATTTTAAAGTAGTTTGTTGGTTCAAAGGAAATGTGGTTAAATCAGTCAAGTCGAAACAACGAGATGCTGAGCGGATGCAAACGTTTATATTTAAGAAGACGTCGGAGGTGTTACCGTTTTGGAATGTTCCCAATGATGAACTTTCTTCGTTCTTTCCAAAGAACGCAGGAATGGTGGAACAATGTCAGGTGAAATTGCAAAAAGCACACGTGGCTGCTTTATGTGACAAAGAAGAATACGTAAAAACCAAGTCGAATCTCCAAGTGAAGCTAGAGGATGCCCAGAATCTACTGAGTAAAGAGCAGAGGCGACGGCATAATGCTGAAGAAAAGGTCCATAGAGTTGAGCTGCAGATGGAGCGGATGGAAGAACGACTGACGTACTACGATCAGCAGGAAATAGATCTAGAAAATAAAAACTCTGAACTGGTGCAGAAAATTCAAGACCAAAAATCTGTAATTGAACAGTTAGAATTCAAAGTGCATACTTCAGATCATAAAATTCGTACTATGGAATTAGACATAAACGATCTTAAATTTCAAAGAAATGAGATCTTTTATTTTAATTCCAAAGCTTTAGGTCTATTGACAGAATTTAGGAAACATCACAATGCAGTCAAACAAGAATTAGCAGACGTATTAAATAAAATGTACAAAATGACAGCCCCATCATTTCGTGGGCGTAGAAATTTCGAGTGTGGCAGATGTGGGAGTTCATGTTTTCATGAGCATTCAAACTGCATATCACGAGGAAATACATGTGCAGTCTGTGGGAAGTCAAACCATTTTGCAGCTGTATGCAGAGAAGGATTAGAACCAATTACGGCTGACGCATCGGTTCTAAAGCTCTTAGATATGCTCGAAATAATTTTACCACCAAGAAACTAATTGCTGCTACAACTCAATAATTTGAAAAAAAATCACAATAGCTTTCGTTGACAGTCAAATAGTATTTTAAGATATTTGTTGGTTTTTTAAATGCTAATCATCAGCAGCTTTTCAAGTTTTAACTAACTTGCTTAGTTTTTAACAAAAACACCCAAAGAATATGAATTTCCAACTTAACATTTCACAGGAGTGAAATTTGAAAGAGGGAGGGGATGGTGTTATGCCGTGCAAAATTGACCTTATAATAATAATAAATTAATAAAATAATAAATTAATAAATAATTAATTAGTAAGCTAAAAATGTAATAAGGCGAAATCACATACTGAATCGTATATGGAAATGTCATGGGAAAAGGGTATAATATTAAGGGACAAATAAGGTCCTTTAGAAAGGTTTTTTTAGATAACAATCACTTAATCATTCAGCTTGTCGCAGGTTATGACAAGAAGCTAAGATTTCCTGTCCCAGCGGCATTTCTTACATACTTAATACTTTTCCTAATAATTTAAAACTACAACTGATTGTGTGTTGTGAAAAAAGCCTAAGGCCACGTGTTAAGGGTGGGAGAATAAGAATTTTAAGAGGGGTTAGTTAGAATTTAGACTTTAACACGATCGGTACACCGACGTGAACTATAAGTTTTGGATTTCCAAAAAGTTGATATAAAACGGGATACCCTGTTGGACGCTAAAATTTTATGCTTTTAGGAAATTATACATAATTGATTTGTTGAACTTTGTTATCGAATGAGAATATTTATTTGTGGATTTCCATAAAGGACGTCAAATTGAATACTGTTTTGTTTCATTTCTTAAACTATAACTCACGTTCCTGACCCGAAAAATCAAGGCAGGACACATGTTTAAATTCTATGCGCATTTTTTACAGTGTAGGGCTGATGTTTTTGTCTCCTCTACTTTGTGGGTTGGTATTTTTTTAATTTGTGTATCGTCACGCATAACTCTATCTTGCTAAGTAATCGCATACATGACCAATGATCTTAATCATTTCTGAATTATGATGGTGCATGGAAACCTGCAAAATACAGTAAATGCAGTTTTCTGAATATGACTTATACATCCATACCAGTTGCCAACTTTATTTTGTTTGTCAAATGGTATATTTTTGTCAGTAAAAAATGTTGATAATTTTGGCCGGGTCTAAACGCGTGTGTCTCATGCATGAGCGGTTGATCTGCCTTTCTTTTTAAGGATAATTCAATGAACCAATTTCAAAGGCAAACCCATGTGCTCCCATTAACTCCATAACTGTTGTATTTGGTCTGTATATATATCATGACAAGATGGTATGCTGGATGCAAGTATTATTATTCTGACTTTTCGACTTTCCTCATTTAAATGGTTATATCAGTAAATGTATTCTTCCGAGTGCATTGTTTTATATTTACTTAACTTAAACAGAAAGCAGAGGACATGCAGTGTTGTCTCATCTAACATTATATGCCCTTGGTTATCAGTTGGTAAATCCTTGAAAATGTTCATTTACTGTCGTGCCAACCAAGAGTGACAGTGACGTGTGTTTTGTTTACAATTGTTTAGTAAAACATTAACTTGTACACATCACTTTAGCTAACAGGAATCGATAGATCACTTGTGTATTAATCCTATCCTGCAGATAGGATTAATACACAAGTGTTCTATTGATTATAAGTCCCTGATAACTTTGTAAACAAAACATGACGTCACTGCCACTCTTGGCTGGCAAGACAACAGTTGATACTTCCTTTGGACGAATAGTTCTTTTTCACATTTCAAAACGTTTTCTTACCTCGACCGTCCAAAATAATGCTCGGCGAAGCCTCGTCACAGTGATACACACCAGTGGCTTGACAGTGTTAAAATAAATAAGTATGCAAAAATTGATCTTAATATACATAGTTATGAGTATTTTCACTAACTGACCAAAATCGACCGATGCTCAGCAAAGCATCGTCCATCAAAAAAGGCTGTTACGCATGCAAGTGGTTAGACACTGTTGACATGTATACATATGCAAAATTGAATCACAATATACCATGTTGTTCAAGAGTTATGAGCTAACGGACGTGCATGCTCTCTCACGCAATGATTATAGTGCACACCTGCGGATCGTGCAATCTCGAGAATAATAAAGCATGTGGCAGTGACTTAATATTAGACGTGTATAATCAAAGCTAGTGTGGGTAAGGACACAACATAGTACATCTGTCGAGGCTGCAAAGCAGGGACCTCTTGGTTTCAAATTGAGAATTCTACCTCAGTCTGAGTGAGCCACTGCTGCAACATGTGGCATCTAACCAGTGTTTACACTGTCTACTGTAATCAAATCGATATTTAAGGAGAGAAACATCATGAAGTTCAAGGTTTGCACAAGAGGTTAAATTCATTAAAAGATGGTTCCAGTATGGGCACCTATCCTTTTGGATAAAGATGAAAAATAATGCTGAAAACCTTCATAGCGAATGTCGCCATATTTTTTTTTCGTCAATAAAGACACCCTGTTGAAAATTGCTTAATCGCTGGTATCCTTTTCATGGTTAGATTGGTCCTTCTTTATAACTCTACATTGGAAACCAGATGTCTTTTACCAACTCTGTCTACAACAAGTCTAAAATCAAACTGCTTAAAATGCATCATGTAAAATTAATAGCATGCTATTGAGCAAGCAAAAAGCACAGGTTTCACAGTTTGTACATTTATGCTTGTGTGCCCATTTAAATTAATTACATGAGCTGCGACATAAGAGTCCAACACTGTGGTATGTGCGACCAGCAAAGCCTCAGATCAGCCTGCGTATAAGCGCAGTCTGATCAGAGCCTGTGCCAGTCGCTTGAATATTCTATGAGTGTTAAGCTACTGACCAAACAGCAGTTTCTAAGCTAAACAGGAGGATGCACAGGCTCGTCTGAGTCTACACTTGTCAAAATGCCACATTTTTGGAAATCTCATGTCGCGGCTCAATTTTTTTGTTGTTTATTCATTGTTTTGTTGCGCCCATTTGAGGAAGAGAGAAGGCTTTTTGCTTTACTTATTTTGTATTGTGGATGTCTGTTGTTCTGTGTCTATTCGTCACGATGTCGTGGGTTTGTCTGCAGCATTTAATTGTGGTATTTTCTTGGTCATGTTCACTTGCTTTTTTATTAGATATTTTAAATGAACGTAATTGGAACATAAATTCTATCAGAATGGACCATCCATAATTGGCGCATCTCACCAGCATTAACTTAAAATTATGAATGTTTGATCAGTGCAATTTTATAGATTTGTTGTCTGCCTCTCTTAGCTCTTTCAGCTGACCAAGTGGCATTGGTTTTACCACTTTCAGATCTGTTCCTATAGATTTCTTATATATAAGTTATAGCAATATATTTGGTCTGAAAATACGAATGATTGCCCTGGAATTTTTAAGTATATCCCATCTGAGACTCATTTTAGTAACGCAATAGATAAAGCACGCAGATATATTTGAAATATTCAAAATAGACAGTATCACATGAGATCTCGCGTGATTGATGTTGTTAATTTCCCGGAAATGAAGGGATGTCTCGCCGCAATTGCCATCAGACTATTCTAATGCGCAATGTCAGATAAGGTGATCTGATTCAACAATCATAAACTGTCTTTTATTTAAGAAAGAAAAGGATATTTCCTCTGTATATCTTAGATAATAAATGGATTTGGGAGAGAAAGTGACATTTTATTGGCAAAACGGACTTATCATTAAACGCAGGGTTAGAACTTTAAATTAGTTTTTCGAAATATCTGTCAATAGAGAATAGAGTTCGTGTGTAGAATGCAATGGTGATCATTTAAGACATAATGAGCTCTATTTCAAAGTGGAATTGGTTTTTGATTAGCGATAAGGATGTCTATTTCTACCAGGAAATTGATGATATTTATACAGTTGATGGCTTTTTCTGCAATTCCTCAGTTTTGTCACCAATACCTGTTTTTGGTTATAACGTTTGAGACAACACAACCAAATACACGGACTGACGATGTTGACAATAAAACGACAATAAGTGAATATGTCCAGGAAATGCCACAATCATGGATCACAAATCAACCACAATTGGAACTGCCTAGGCAAAATTTCGTGGAATTCCGTGGAATCAGACCTCGGATGTACATCGATGATCGTCTTTGATAACGTGACGCTGGCGTTACATAACGTGACGCTGACGTCACAGAAACCATGCCAATACATTAACAAGTGTGATTGCAACAAAACAAACGGTTATGAATGATGTTATGCTTTTTCAATAAAATATCGCTATAGCGATATTTTATTGAAAATACATAAGCTTCATTTATTCTACTGATTATCAGAAAAATATATTTTATTAGAGCTGAGCCCACATGCTACAGAAATTATTATCCTTAAGCCAGTTCTTGCAACAAAAAAATGGAGCTTTTTCGTACATAGTTCTACGCGTTATGCGCCTTAAGTACACCCGAGGCTTGATTCGATTCTCGAATTGTGTCGGACTATGCCGATTGAAATCAACCAATGACACAAGGAGTAAGCGACAACTCTTTTCCCCGCCAGTCACGATTTTTTTCGTCTGCTCCCCTCGTCTGCTTATGTTCTTAAGTAGCTTATATTGCAAACGCTATGTACCCAGATCAGACTCTAATCAGGGTTCACAGTGTTTGCATCCATGCTAAAATCCAGCCTGAAGTGTAGTTGAATATATGCAACAGGTAGTCAGGGGCGATCGGGACTCCCGTGCGAATTTGATGCCGATTTATGGTGACCTATAACAAATCAAACTTTAGGGGATAACTAATGAAAATCACCTGGTCACCCATCTGGGTTTCACGTCTGGACGTCATTATGACGTCATCAAACTAGCGTATATTGCATCAGTGCAATTTAAACGGTATGTCCATTGTAGTCTATGGGGATCAGGACTTTCTTGCATTTTGTGTGCCAATTTCAATCGAAATGCACAAAATTTAATCTTACGGGGCTAGTAATTAAAATTAACACATCGCCCATAGTGTCTTCGCATCAGAACAAAAAAAAATGACGTCATTGAAATGACGCTTAATATGTAAATACCACATATATATGCATTTTGTCCATTTCCAACGCATGAAAATATTCCTTTAATGAACTGGTAGCCTTATCATGACTGAATGCAAACTCTTTTAAATCGTAGCATAACAAAATATATTCAGATAGGGTGAAGTCAGTTCGAGGGTGGGACGTAAATGCCGTCACGATTTACGAATAAAAAGACAGTGGAGTGAATGAGAAACAAACAGTGTTTTTGATAATAAACGGAGTATGCTTATATATATAGATGTACTACGACCTCTGGGACCTTTGGGTCTTTCTATTTCAAACGATTGATGCAGAATATGTAAAATGAGCCAGTCCGGCTACAACATATGTGCATGTCAAAGCTTTTATAGTAAATGTAAATAAATGCCTGAAACCCTTTTTTCTAGAACAACATATCAATATTGTAAACAGAGTCACGCTTCAAAGCTTTTGGTTTATCTGTAGCTGCTTATCCTACACCCAAAGAAAAGATAGTAGTAATAATCATTTGCATACACTATCAACCAAAATCATTATAGTCCGATTTTGACCACTGAAGGATCAAAAGTTAGAAGAGTCTACTTAGTAGTTCATGATATGGAAGTAAGGATAAACCCCTCTACAAGTTGCCCTTTGTACTTCGATAGCACGGGCACTAGAAAACTGTTACGATCTTATTTATCTTTCGCATGCTACTAGGTAGAATCGTCTTCAAAGGTCAAAATCGGACAATAAGGCATTCTTGTTGATACGGCTAAAGAAATATCTGAATCCACATGAAAACAGTTGTTCAAAAGTCATAAGCATATTGATCACTGGCAATATTTTACATGAGTCCTCTTCTGCTCCACGGCAACACAAATCAGTACAATATAAATGGTTTGCTTTGTACGTACACCGAGATGTTTCGCATACAGACATGCTGCAACCACATTTTATCAGCTGCAGAGGGGTTTCGGGGGCAGGAGGCAACATGCGCGGATCCAGGAATTTTTGTCAGTTTTATTTAGTCCTCAGCTTATTTTACAGTTTAAAGAGGGGTTCCAATGGTTTTATTGCTTAAAAAATATACTTATGCTTCACCAAGATCCAGAGAAGTCCCATTATATTCCGGGGGGGGGGGGGGGTCCAACTTTTTCCGGGGGGGGGGGGGGTTGGGGGGGGGAGTCCAAATGCTAATTTCTATAGAAACCCATATACGTGCATGTTATTTTCCAGGGGGGGGGGTGTCCGGACCCCCTATTCTCCTCTGGATCCGCACATGGGCAATGTCATCATAACGGGACAATATTTATCACAGTCCGGCTTCTAACCATAATTGTCAGGCATTGATTTGTCAGGATTAATGACAGGTGAGGTCTTCCAAATGATTCACTTATACTACGCACGTTTGACACCTTCGAGAAACACAGCTCTTGGAAGTGGTAGTTCTTGCAATTCAGCTTTTTTTCTCCAAAACATCAACCACCTCAACGCAGTGAGTCGAACAATATCGGCGACTGTCGTCTTTCTAACATTGCATTAGCCAAAGGTCAGGAATCGATACAATCAAGTACCACACCTGACCCAGGAAACCAATGGGAAAGTAACAAACTCACAGTTAGACATCACAAACCAAGAATTCAGGACAATTTACAAATATATTACTCTAGTGCATCCGCTACAGTGATTTCTTAGGGCACTGAGTCGAGGTGAAAGAATGAAGGCCCCAGCATAGCTAAATGCCTGCCAATATGATTTCTTGCTCTTTCCTGACATTGAACTAGTTAATACCAGCACCTGAAAGTGCATGGAATTCGATCGGAGCCCCGGTTGTGGCATCATGGCGTATTTACATCTTTAATAAGTGTCCTGATCTTAGAAACTTGATGATATATGAGCAAGACTGTTTAAGTAAACGTAAAATATCAACACTCTGCAATTGTTTTATATGTGTTTTATTTAAGCGGCGAAAACAAAATTTGCTCCTCTGCAAAACTGGGGAAGGTTTGTGCATAAGCTCATATAAGACAAAATATTTAAGATAGAAAAGCAAACTTTGGTTTTGTATTCGTCAATTGAGTATATGTTTGTTAAACCTTATCTGAAACGGTTTGAAACCAACTCAGAGCAGTCGTTAAACTAAATGACGATAGCCAAAATTACCACTTTTAAATTATAATCAAGTTCATGTAACGCACATAATACAACATGTAGCCGTATTAATGTTAAATAGCTGTCATATGTAGTAAAGACATCCAGTAATTTGCAGACTATTAGAATGTTCATTGATTAGCTAGTTTTAATGTCTTCTTTCTGTACCTCAACCTTTCAACTTTCTTATTCTCAAATTGATAAAATAACATATGTAGCAAGCTGATACAGGACAACACCCATGCTTACAGTGTGCAAACATCTCCTATTCGATGCACCTTGAATTGGTACATACGATAGGATATGTCTAAAAGGGGTTGGGATGGAGCATGTCATTACTCAGCTTGCAGTCAAAATCTTGTTTGATGATTATTCTGGTTTTTATGATATGAGGAGGACAATTATTTTACCAGAGAAGCAGAAATAATAATCGATATTGTATATGACTTGGATAAGGATTGGTTTAGAATATTTACATTAGAAAGGGACATTTACTAAATTGTACTGTTTAAATGTGAAAAGATTATTTCCTATGTTCCTCTAGGATGTATCTTTATTTTAGAATTATTCATATTAAGAAATATTGAAAACAAATATTCATAACATCTGTAACAAAGGTACAGGGGCTTAATAATCATCAATACCTAAGATTTAGGCACCAGAGGCTAGAGACTTTAGCTAGGAAAACATACGAAATATATTCATTTTTTCCTGTAATATCATTTCTTACATCAAGTCAATGTCCTTGCTCATTTATTATGTCATGTAACATATGTTACAGCCTTTAACAAGTGCTTCAATCTTGTTGTTTAACCCGCAAAATCTATATTTTTTTTATAATATGAGCAAGACAATCCCAAATATGCAAGATATTCAACAGCAGCAAAAGTTTTCATATATATTTTACTTAAATGATGCCTACCAAATTCAGCTCCTTAAAATTTGGTGTAGCCGTTGGGTTGTTTTTAAAATTGCTCGTATAAGACACTATATTTAAAGTATAAAAGCAAACTTTGGATTTTCTCTAACCCAAATGAGTTTGTTAGTATAAAATAATCAAAACATTTTGGAAAATGCACATATCAGCTAAAAAGTAAATGATATTGGTCACAATTTTCATGTTTAAAGGGTAATCTAACTAAAGTAACGCACATAACACCACAGGAAGCTGTAATTTTGCTCCAACAGAATTTTTATGTAGCTTAAGTAGTCAATATGCAGACCATATGAGTATTTTAAATAATTAGCCTTCTTTCTGTAGCTCAAACTTTGAATTTTCTTTTTTTTTTTCTTAATTTAACATGGTAACATATGTAACAGGCCGTCAGAGACTAACACCCCGGCGAACATAGTGCAAACATCTATTACAAGACGCAGCTTGAAATCCTCTTTTAGATAGGATAAGTTTGCCAAATTCCCTAGGGGGAGCAATAACATTCTCAGCCATCAGTGTAAAGGTGGCCCGATAAGCTGGGTATTTATAGGAAGTCTACGGTATTTTGCATGCAAAATATAGTTATCGAAAAATAACTCATTGTCAAAGTCAGGTAAAGCACTGATGTAACCATCATATGACTAAAACAATTGATATTATGTTAAAAAAAGCTTTCGTGTTGGATAAATATGACCATACCAACACAAACCATAGCTTTTATTAACGAGCAGTTTCTCATTATGGTTGCCACATTTATGACGTCATAACTAGCCTCAGACGCAGATTTGAGATGGGTGACCACCTTTAAATCAAAGGTAAGACTCCATTGAAGGTTTTGATATAGGTCACCATAAATCGGCACACAATTCGCACGGGACCTATTTTTTGTCCCTAAGGGCCCTGACTAAGGCGTAAAAAGCAGATGACATTTTAAGGACAAAAACATATTGCCAAAAAGGGACCAGCACAAAGCACGGCATAACAAAACTACAAAACAAAGCAAAAACAATAGGATAGGATCTGTGTTGCACCAGGATTTGAACTTCGCACATGCTCACGCAATATGCTCCTCGGTTTCGCAAACTAAATGGGGAGTCTATCTCCCCTTCCTGATATGACATGCATTTTGTCATGTAGAATTCCTGGTCACGTGCAGAAACCGCAAATAAATAATCTACAATCATCGGGTCCACATCACCATCGTCATGCGCATCAACTATAGTTCTCAAAGCCACGAAGTTGTGGTATTTAGGCCTATTCGTAAAGGAATCCTTCATACATGGTTGCGCAGCCATCTAGTGGGACTAGGGGCCTGAGTCGTCATCGATGCCGCCAGTAAGCATAAAGAATTGGGCTGATAGTGGCGCGATATTGGATGCTGGCTGGGTCTCTACTTTATGTCTATACAGTGAGCAACTTTAGTTACGCACCACTTTTTAAGGCCCCACATTTTTTCAAAAAAATGCTGGAATCGAACATTCTCTATGATAATTTACTTATTGACATTTTATCTGTTTGATGACATCGAAAAAAATATCGGAATCACTCATGCGAATCATTCTGCTAAGCCAAAGGCAATTTTGACAAAAGTGCAGGACTGCACGTGCAATCTGAACGTCTATATTTTTTATTTGCGTTTTGCGCTTGGCATTATCCATGGTGATCGTTGTTACAGAAAAACACCAAAAACAATTATTTTATTCAAGTAGACCCCTTTTTTCGGTCGTTGAAATCAGTTACACTGTTACTGTTTGAAGAAATGCTCGTTTTGACGTCCTATTAACGTCAGTTACAATAATCAAACAGATTTTCCTTCGTAAATTGTCTTGTTATGAGTCACTTGTTGACAAAGAAGTATCAAAACACTAAAACATCTTATCATTGACACGTCTTATAGCCTTGGTAGCAGTGACGTCATCACTAACGTCAACACCGTGACGCCAATAAATCCTTTATTTTTTTTACGAAAATAAATGGCGGAATATGAAATTATAAAAGAAGTGTTTTGATAACTGGTTTACTAAGAATCATACGAAATTTTATCTAACTTAAAAAAAGTACTAAAATCAACTTTTTTCAAACCTTGGCCAGCTGGGAACCAAACTAGTAAAACGTTATTTTTTTATAAAGTTAACAAACACATTCCAGTCTTAGATATTACCAAGAATAAATCGGTTCTTATCTCTCGCATAGCAGAAATTCGACCCTGCAAAAAGTGCAATGTAATCTGAGTTTCATTCGATATAATGCAATGTGAAATGGTGTTTTGAGGGTAGTGCCCTTCAAGATCCATTTTCTCATTTGTTTCTGATCTAATCACAACTATAAAGCAACTATAAATGCGCTTTACCCTGGTAGTCTCAAATTAAAAATATCCTATTTCTTTTTTGAATAATTTTACATTTTATAAGTGGTGCGTAACTAAAGTGGCTCACGGTATTGTTGGTGGTGGCTCTTTCGATACTGCATGTGCGCAAGCTCGTCTGATCCTTCTGTGCAAGAATAAAAATCGCATGAGCTGGCTATAATTTGTCAACGGGCTCATAGGAAAGCGTCTTGTCTCAAGAAATGCGTAAAATGATCCCAATGGGCAAGTGATCAAAAATGGAAAGAAAGAAAAAACTAATCCGCCATGACAGATAATAATAAATTCAACAAACAATAAACTAATCGGTATTCAAGTCAGTGAACTTACTGAGTGGGCTCGTACATACTCAACGGTTAGGCCCGGCGATCCTGATTCCAAATTCTTAAATACGACAGAAGTGCATTTCCGACAGTCAAAAATATCGTTTTCGATAGTAAAATAACAATTTTTTGCGATCGATAACATTCTATTTGCGGAACACGCTCATCGTTTGAAAATAAGAAACGTTGTTGTCGCCGATAAAGTTTTAATCAATGCGTTCGCTATTGTCGCATGCCCGGTCTGATGCGACAACGTCACCCGTTTTCTGTTTTTGATAAACTTGAACATTTTGTCATGTAGCGATGAAAAATAGTAGACCAAGAACTTATATAAAATGGGGACATACAATTTTATTAGGCCCTATAGGCGACTGCCGATGTGAGCCTACGATGTGTTTTCAACAGGTCTTCAACTTTCGAGGAACTCGTTGGAATATTGATTAGTGTGTATTGGTCCAGACTCGTCAATGTCTACCTCGAAACATCATTTAAATCGCTATCAAGCTCGACATCCGTGCTGCATTATTCACTGCGACAATACAGTCAATCAGGGTTCCCACAAAATATAGAACATAAAAATCCCTGACTTTTCTCTGACTTTTCCCTGACCAATTTCAAAAGTTCCCTGACTAAAAATGTCGCTATTTGCCAAGCCTAATTGGTCAGCTATGAGCATGATTAATAAATATTGGCCCCAATCCTTCCCATCAGCCAAACCTAATCACCTTTAAATCAAAGTATGCGTTACACTTATGGTTGCCTGATAGTTATTCAACTTTTATTTTCTATTTTTTTAATGAATGAATAAATGAATACTCAAAAACGATGCCAAATATCAACCTTATGAGTTCTATATCATAGCTCATGAGTCACCTAAAGGTTTGGACATTCCTAGATTTTAGACATATTGATCATTTAAGAGAGTTAGGTATACCCCTGCCGATGCTTTTACTGTTCTTATATAAACTAGATTTTGATATCTTGTTCCATGCTGTGGTATTCAACTATTGAACCCTAAAGTCTGCCACACAGAGCAAATGTCAACCCTAAATAGTACCGGTTGTTCAAAAAAAGTCTTAAAGTACTAGATTTTGACCTCTAGCCCCACCCTAGAGTATGGACTCAAGTGTCTGAGCAATTGTGTGGAAGCCAACCATGAATGGAACCAATTGTCCAAATATGAATACTATCCAAGTTGGTCAGATATCTGCATAATTAAGAAAATTAGAATAGCACTTTGAAGGTGTCCTAGATTTTGACCTCTACCCCCACTATGGGTCATGAAACCAAAGGTCTGAGGTCACACAGATAATTTGAGTCAGTCCTATTCAAAAACAAATTATTCTATAAAAGAAAAGAAAAAATATCTTACAAACATTTGTCCTAGATTTTGATCTCTAGCCCCACCCTGGAGCATTGACCCAAGGGTCTGAAGCTGTTAAGTGAAAGCCAACTATAAATGGTACCAATTGTACAAAAATGAATATTTACCAATAAATGGTTTGATAGATATCTACATAAGTCAGAAAAACAGAACAGCACTTTTTTAAGGTCTCCTAGATTTTTACCTCCAGCCCTACCAGGAACAGGAACTCTGGGGTCTGAACTCTGGAGTTATTATGTAAATGCCAACCCTCCAGTGTTACGATGGTCTAAATATGAATGGTTTCTGACTGGTAGCTACTGAGATATACACCACTTGAGAAATATTAACCAAAAACTTTGTCTGACTTTTTAGTTGCCTTAGATTTTGACCTCCTGTCCCACCCAAGGGCAGGGTCCCTGGGGTCTGGAGTCCAGCTATGAATGCCAACCTTCCAGGGTAACTATGGTCTAAATATGAATGCTTTCTGGTAAGTGGTTACTGAGATATATACACCAATTCTGACTTGAGAAACTTAAACCAAAACTTTGTCGTAAATTCCGAATGAGGGGGAAGGAAGTATGAATGAACTAACAAACAAATAAAAATAACAATAGCACGAAATATACCCCTCGGTATAAATGCCAGGGGTATAATAAACTAGGTTTTTCTTAAAGATAATGTAGTGGCAGAGCCTTGATTATTAAACCTGATTGAAGAAACCCTTAACTATCATAGCCACTTTGTCATTTTCTCATTTATTCCTCTTAAAACCTGATTTCTCTGATCTCTACTTCTAATTCTAAAATTCCCTGACTTTTCCCTGACTTTTGCCAAAATTTCAAATTTCCCTGACTTAACTCAAAATTCCCTGACTTTTCCCTGACCTTGAATTTTTTTCATTTTTCCCTGACTTTTCCCTGACCGTGGGAACCCTGTCAATACACAGTAATCTTGTGACGTCACAAATCCAAGAGAAGTGACTCGCCGCTACTGAAATCAAGGGAGATAAGCAGGATAATAAATTATCTGCACTAATTAAAATCCACGGTCTAATTAATGAAGATATTCTTATTCTTACCACAAAAAATTGATACGCATTGCTCTTAATAACATTTTCTTCCATATTTTATTGGATTTAGAACTTTAATATGTCCCCTTTAATGTATTATAAGAGGCATTTCAATAGGTTATCTCGCCATTAGAAAGTCCAGATTTTAACACATGTTGGACCTTTCTTTTACTAGTGACATCTGACTGTAAATATTGTATAAATGTTCTATGTTCTGTTGTGTTTGCATTCATCCAGAAAGTTCAGACAGAGGATGAGAGGAGAGAGGATCCAAATACTATCATAAGCAGGCCCACATCGGCCCGTCAGCGAAACGCCATTTAAATGGCGTTTAACTGGCGTGCCGATGATGGCCTCAACATTGAATCCCGGCTTGGCAGACTTGTGATTTTTCAGAGGATCCGGACCAGGATTGCTATGAAACCCTGTATTTTTGTAATTTTTCAGGGGGGGGGGGGGTCTGGATCCCCTGTCCCCCCTCTGGATCCGCCCATGGGGTAGTCTTGTCGAGCAGTTCAAAATACCTTTATTAGACATTCTCATATAAATAATCCATTGTGGCGACTGAATGGCCAACAGTAAATCGAATCCCCCTCACAAATATACATGATCTTGCACTTAACGATAGCTGTAAATGATGATAAATAGCTTGTATTTACCTGTCCGAAATTTATGGTCATGTGAAGTTCGTGCTTGCCCTCCTGATTAACACACCGTCCATTGTTGTCGCGGAGTGGCAACCTGCGACTCCGCCCAACAAACGGATACAATTGACTGTCAAACATTCACGCCTCAATCGATAATGTACCATGTGTTTTACCTCATGTTGCCATGTATACTTCCACCAAACGCTTTGAGGCGTGACTATAACGGTAAATGCATTGAATAAATCGAGGGTCATGCCTTAGAGGTCGTGGTAGAAGTGTAAATGGACTGAGTGAAATAAAGTTTATTTGATTTGATTTGATTTGCATTAACTTGTATAGATGGACAGTATAGCGTTTAGCTAATTATGTACCCTCTTTAATTATGTACCCTCTTTAATATTGTATAAATACAAAATAAAATAATAAATAAACAGCATGGTAAAGTTTCGGAGAAACTCTTTACTAGTTCTTACTATAATCAGTTTCAGAGCTTTTTTTTTTTTTTTGTTAATATTTTCAGCTTTTTTTCATATCTCCAGAAACATAATAACTAGTAATAGGTAAACCAACAGTCTGTATCAAATCTTTGAATATTTTATCGTTTTCCTAAAAATCTGGACAGGACAAACTCTGTAACAGTGTCACTCTCAAAAATACACAGTCAGAACCTCAAAAATATATTATTTTTTTCAACGAAACAAATAATATTTAGAGTCGGCGGATAAAATGAAAAAACAAATAGAAATTAATTTTTTTTCTACTTTCCAGAAAAATACAGTAGGAGGGTTTGTAAATCAACAAATAAAAAAATTCTGGCCTAACATTGATTTATACTATCAATGTGATCAACAGACTATCATAAACATCTAAGTAGATAACTTTTTTTTATTATTGTTATTTTATGATTCATTAATATGATCAGAATTGCAGATTGGCATGTATTTGCAAGTGACATGCTGATGACACGTGACATTGTAATTGGCAAGTAGCGGATAAGGACAGATTCTTATCGGCTGTGGAATGGGTGATGCCAACATTCAACAGAAGATATCATGTGATGACGGTATCACACTGAAACTCATGTAAACGTAAGCATATAATTGGAATAGTCAGGCGCGTTCCTGGGGCATTTTACTGAGTACATACTCTTGAGTGGGCCTGGGGTACCCCCTCTGTATTGGACCAGGAGTGAATCCCTGTGGCAGAAAATGGTTTTAGGGCATTCCAAAGGGCTAAACTGAGCCCTTAAGACGTGCAACTAAACACTACTAGCTGCATTTTTCTTCCAAAAATCAAATTGAATACAGTAAAACCTGTCTTAAATGGCCACTCAAAAGAAGGCCGATTATCGCTTAATGCAGGTCAAAAGTATTGCAGAATGCTCCAAAGGGAGCATTCTGCAAAACTTTCGACCTTCATTAAGCTACAATTTGTCATTAAGATCAGGTTTTAGTTTTGTCAATCTTAAGACAGGTAATACTGTAGCTACTTGCCACATCAAGTTGTACGCACATGCGTAATTTGCGTACACGTAGGTACGTCCCTGATAGTATGGTATGTAACCCATTCAAATTAATTATGGACTGTCCTAAAAACTAGAAATAGTATCACATGAAAAATGTTATCCGGCATAAATGGGTTCGGAGTCCAGTTCTGAGCTGTTCCCCGTTTCGGCTTGGTGACTTCTCACTGTCCCCAACCCCTTGGAAAACGATAGCTATACCAGCCAGCATTCAGTGTGAGGCCATCATTGATCCACCAGCGGCCTGCTTTGTTTACTGGGTACAGGTTATCTTAGGATTACTGGTATCAATGCCCTCTCCCTTCTGTAAAATAAGTTGATGAATATTGAGCCCCCCCCCCCCATTGTCGCGGACAGGAAGCACGCCAGCACGTACTAACCTGTCGCCTTTCGCTTGGTGCACGCTGGATTGGGCCGCCATTTTTTATTAAAACAAATATTATACGATCACTGCTTGCGTGACTCAGGGCTTTACATACAGAAAATATTGACTAAAAGAGAAATGATAAACTGTCAAAAAATTAACTTTTTGCCATTTTTAACAATCTGTCACTACAGGAGTGCGAGAACTGAACGGGACTAGCCAAATATCGCTAGTTACCCATAATGCACAGGGCGATATGCGAGAGATCTAGATGAGGTATCGTCAGGTCTCGCGAGGATGGAGCCCCCCCCCCCTCCCCAGCGAAACTTTCTGGATCAGCGCATGGATACTTACCTGCTACGTATGCTGTGTAAGAATAACGGAAATAATTTAACATAATGACTTTTATGAGCCACAATCACGAGACGATCTGTGTTCAGGGTTGGCGATCCGTGATAAATAGAACCAGCTTTCTCCCATAAGGAGACTGGGGACAATCACGACAAAAATGTAGCAAGTATACCTTTAACAGTATACTTTTTGGCTTGAAAAATAAAACCGTTGGAGATACTTCACGGATGTGGTCAGTGCTGTTAGCGTTGGGCAAGCACATTTTTCTCGCGGTCTTGTTCAGTTATGATCAATACGACTATATATTTTACATTTGTATGTATATTTTAAAAAGTATGAGTTTCCGAAAATAATATAATTGAGAAACATAGATAAAAGCAAGTATGAGATCAGCTGCTATTAGACGGATATTTTTGTATACCATTATCGTCTTTGGTTGCATATGGATATATACTTTTAGATCAACTAATACTCTTTTTATAAGAAGACAAAGCTGGGCGTTGAAGGAAATATCAAGTGATGATATGTCCGTCAGTGCATATAACGACATGGAACTATATCTTAGAATGACCGCATCATATCCATTGTTGAATGAGTTGTACAAGAGTGTTTTGGTTCAGAGCATGCAATATTTCTGGCCCGATATAACATCTATGGTGGTTGTATTGGACAATGAGAAATTTGTTGACCATGAATTTGGAAACGCCATTAATAAAACATTTCCCTTTCCAAGGATATGCTTTATGGATGACCTGAAAATTTTATCTGGACGTGCCAAAGACAGAATGCAAAGGGATCTGTTTTACCCTGATCTATGCACATCGAAAAAGTACGTCGCGTTTGTGGATACGGACACAATGCTTATATCAAGAATGGTACCCGAGTTGCTCTTTGATGGTGGTAAACCTATCATAATTGGTGTCTATGGAAAGGTTGTAAACACTCTTTATAACACGATAGCTCAAGCAACAGCCAAGCTCTTCAAGACAAAGGAAGTGATAAGGTGTATGTCATATTTCCCCGTTGTTATGAAGGTTGAACATCTTGTAGAACTGAGAAGTTATCTTGAAAAGCTTCACAACATCCCATTCGATGAGTTATTTCTGCAAATTGGACCTTATGATTTTTGTTCCTTTCACATGATGTGTCAGTATGTTTGGATGTTCCATCGTAGTGAGTATCGGTTCCACCTTCAGTTGCAGACTATTGGCTTCCTTTCGCCTGCAAGGGAAGGATTGATCTATTACATTAGATCACTTACAGACGAACAAACGACCCCTGTTGCAAGAACTTGCGCACACTACAAATATATAGATGACCCTTGGAGGGATCAAGAAACGTACAGGGAGATACTAAGATCCAGTATATGTTTTAATGGTGGCTTTGAAATCTGTCCTGAAAATTGTAAGAGCTTTAACAAGTCTTCGTTGAGAGAAGATTTGTTCACGTTTGGACCAGCAATTCGTTGGACATGGGATAGTCGTTGTTTTGACGCACAAGTCAGACATGACGAATACGTCAAGAAATATGCCGACTTAGAGTACTCGAATATCATACTAAGGGCATGTTATGAAGTCGATTCCCTAAATTTATCTTTATCCAAGAGAAGAAGATTACAGAAAATCTAAAACATTATAAAAAGTGGTACTGTAAATTCGGAAATTTTCGCGAGGGTTTTATTTTCGAGAAACTTGTATGCGAAGTTTCGTGAAAATAAAATCCTCGCGCAATAGGCGATTTATTCTGCCATTTACTGATGAAGGTAAATCATGTCATAGTCGCGAATTTTACGTCGCAAATATGTCTTTTAATGCTATTCGTGATAATAAAATTCTCGCGAAAGTTTCCGAATTTACAGTATCTGTACCATTGCAATACTTTTATGTACGTTTTCAATCGTTCTGTGTAATAAGTATTTTTTATCATATGACGTCGCGTCTGGGAGTGAAATAACGCCATGCAATAAAATCTGTAAACCACTAGTGGTTTATAGATTTACGGGAAACGTTATGACATCCTGTCAACGTTGCGTACATAATGACAATATTACAGCGTTTTTACGCCAGAAATGAGATTTCAAAGTATTTGTCATATGATAAATAGAATCTAATATTCGTGCTCTTGTAGTATTGAATTTATTAAACTCGTTGCGAAAAAGAGATAAAATGCTCGGCAAGCCTCGCATTTTATCTCTTTTCCCCAACTCGTTTAATAAATTCAATAAAACATGAGCACTCATGTAAGATCCTCTATATGAATGTACTCAAAATACTTCGGCGCACAATGTTTTCTGTTTAGAAAAAGTGCACCAATGTTGTTTCTTGTAAGTATTCATTCGAAAATATGGATGGATCAGATCGATCAGAAACGGAACTGGTTGTGTCCCCTTACCCAGAAGGACCCGCGATACTGCCTCTTCAGTTGTTTTTAAAGGGCATTGGTGCCATAGATCACTCTCCTGAATCCTGGCATATGAGTCCATGATGTTTTGGCCTATTTTTATTTTAGCTCTGGTGGCCATTTTGTTCAGCTGAGCTGAACGGTCTGAGCAATTTTAGTAAAGGGCATAATGAGGAACATTTTTGTGAAATTATTTTAATTTGGATCAGTGGCCCTTATCTACAGCTGTGGTGTCCCTTTTGTTCGGCGCAATGGAAGCATTAGTACAATTTTGTTAGAAGGCATTATGAGGAACATTTCTGTGGAATTATATTGAATTTGGACATGTGATTCAGGAGGAATTGTCGTATAAAGATATGTCTTCCCTAGAGCCTTGGTGGCCCTTTTGTTCGACATAGCGAAACCATTTGGTTTAAACTTTATTTCTTTGTATAAATACATAATAGCAAAATTACAAGCACTTAAATGAATAGTTGCACAATTTATACAAAGGTGATTCAGAAGGAAGTCTATTGACTTTTGTGAACTGTATCCCTATTTTGGTGACACAAAATTAAGTTTAGACAGTGTTCTTCAAACGACTTAACTCGCATGTAAGACTATACATTTTCGCTTTCCAAGCCAATGTTTGTATATCCGTCTCCCTCCAATCACGGCAGTAAATCTTTAGTTTGTACATATAAACGAATTCTGGTGAAATGTCCTGCATAACAGAAACCGCTGTGTCCCAATGTCTTAAAACATTCATTACGTTCACTTCTGGAAGAATGTCATCAAAATAAAGTTCAAGTTGTTTGTGCTCGGTAAGCTTAAACAGGTGTTGTTTAGTTGAGATAGTCTCCCGTGTTGACATCCAAAGCAGTTGCTTTTAATCATCCGGTGCATTTTATTCAAAATTTCCTTGGCATAGAAAAAGTCGAAAACGGACTCTAGCACTTGTGTAGTATTCATCGTCTTAGTTTTTTTTCCAGGAAATGTATCAAATAAGTTACGCTCAGGTGAGAATGACAAAGTCCCTCAAAGATGTTCAATGATATTTCCAATCGTCTCCTTCTGTTTTTTCAAAAATATCTGGAATTAATGTCTTTGGCGTTTTACCACGATTAAAAATTTATCACTCAATTCGCAAGTCACTTCTTTATTCGAAAAGTCCACGCGTTGAAAATTGCCGTAGTTTAGCCAATATTGAGAAATGTCTGATGGTCTCTGAGTTACGAGGGCTGTTCAAATATGAATGCAAGTAGTTTCATAACTTTCTTCACATGTATGCTACGACTAAATATCATACATTTCTGGAAAGAACTATTTGTGGCATTTAAAATGACACCAAACACAAAGAAACACTCATTATATTTTTCGAGTTACAGACGCTTATATAAAGGCCATACCTTTATACTGACGTTTTTCTGAAGCAAATTGCCATACACGTTTTGGTACATGTGCGGATATAGTGTCATATCTTTGTTAGTTTGAGACAGAACGGCACCAAATTTTAGATGCAAGTTTAAGTTACATAGACACAGTTGCTGGCGGGAAAAGGTTTATATAATCCTGTTTCAATCTCGAGTAAACAGGCACGTTTGTGACGTCATTAATTTTATGATAAACGTCATTTTTAGTAATCAACTGTGAATGCAATAATGAACATCGCTGTCTCTTTTTCTTTGTGTTTTGTTTAAAACATGCTTAATATGCCATAAGGAAATTTTCAAAACGCTCCGTCCTCTAATTACAGAGTTATCCTATTTTATATCATTTTGTCAAGCATTTTCTGCTTCCTAATGACGTGTTTACATTAATTAAAACATGTTCAATCTGTCTAGTCCTCAAGACCAGGTGAGTAATTTTATTGTAAATAATGCCTATTTTGGTAAAACTTAAAGTTAACGTTCAAATTTAGATTAAACCCACAATGTTATTTTAACAAAATTAAGTAGAAGTTCTATAACCCCTTCTCTTAAGGCAGTTTTGACTTAATAAAAATGCTTTTCAGCGTTAAAAAAATACCCACTATCCTCCAATGATTTGTATCAACAACTCAGTATGAGCGATCAACATGTATTGTCTTTGAGTTAAAACTAGATTAAATGTTGCTGCGTGCATTTTGTTAGAGGAAAGTTTGACTGAAAACTGAAAGGTGGTGTTTTGTTAACCATTTATTTGCAAACATAAGGATACTTTAGTGAAAACGATTCGATGTAATTTAAAAAAACATGTCGGATTTTCACAACTTTCACAGAATCATTATATAAGTATATGGGGATACTTCCTTAAAAATTTGAAGAAATTTCACCGATTTATCGAAGAATTATACGCCTGTCTATATCACTGGTATGTTTGAAGCATTGAGTTTGTTAGTATACTAAAATGACCCTCATTCAAAGGGCTATAACTCAATAAGTATACTGTATTTTTCTTTAAGTCTGGTGCCAGTTTAAAGATGACATGTAATCCTTTATAGAAACGTATACCATTTTGTCGTAACATATATGTGACGAAAGTTATGAAGCTACTTGCATTCATATTTGAACAGCCCTCGTATACTAAATGACACGAACTTTTTGATCAATCCAATTACAATGATTGTCAAATAAAATGCAGTTACCATATATCACAATACATCACGTGATAAAATTATTGACAGATACGTACAATTGAGTTATCTTGGTGTACATTCCAAGCAGTTTGGGATCAGAGTAGCATGCTACGATATTGTTCAGTTCTGGTGCATAACTAGTTATGTTCTTTAATCCGTTTTTCAACTCCCTGAATTGATCAAATGTAAGAAACACCCCCTTTCTAGTCGCCTGTAGTTCCTTTGCTCCTACTGGAAACCAAAACTTTCGGATATCCACACGGTTAAATCCGCTCTGTATGGTCACATGCCAATTTCCACCCAGATGACGTCTGTAAAACGTGACATTGTTCTGCTGCATTGTACTCACGGCATCGTCCAGGAGCGGTAAACTCATTATCAGTTCGCTACACCTTTATAAAGTCAAAGAAATATCATCCTTGGTGGGAATGGTTTCCTCAAATAGTTTGCTGACGTGTACATATGTTTGTTCGTCGAATAAGCTATCAAATAGGTACAAGTCTTTTCCCAAGTGCTGACGATATTTAGAATCGATGACGGCCATCTGTCTGGTTGAATTAATTGGGACTGTACCGCTTTATAGTCAAAGAAATGATCTGGTTCTGAATCTATTTTCTATCATTCCTTCCCTTCGAAAGTTTAAGTTGAACTGTGAGCTAATACTCAATTATGAGATAGTTTATGGACTAATGAACGGTTTTCATTGGTCGAAAAACTAAAACTCATTTTCAATGGATACGAGAAAACGTGCCTAGTGACGTCATATATGAGTCATATTTTGGGAATGTTGAGTCATGACTAGAGGAGTTTGATGGGTCATGATTGGAGTGCCTTTGATGAGTCATGGCTGTTTGAATGTCTTTGTTGAGTCATGACTGAAAGCGTGTCTTTGATGAGTCATGTCTGGTGGAATGTCTTTGATGAGTCATGATATGTCTTTGATGAGTCATAATTGGAGAAATGTTTTTGATGAGTCATGACTGAAGGCGCGTCTTTGATGAGTCATGTCTACAGCTTGGATAAGGTGACAATCACAATAAAAGGGATGAGACCTCAATATAAGCGCATTCCATCTGAACAGGTTTCTCAAACAGCCTGGAAAAAGTATTGGACCAAAATCCTATGTTGAAAGGTTGAAATCCAACTTCTTTATTCTCGTCCTTTCCCATTCCAAAGGGTCGAGTTTCGACCGTCTGGTCTTCCGTAGGCTCAGCACCAATCATTTTGATTTACGAACACGAGGGTGAAAGTCGTTTATGCTCTTTGGATGGCTTATCAGTTTGTTCCCAGGTAAATAAGGTTAAATTTCAGCAAAAACACGTTATTTGCAATATTCTCCGGTGTAGCAGAATCCCGCTTTTGCGAGTTGAAACTTGTTCGGTCTCATTTGTTTTGGCCAATGTTCGTAAGTTACCAATCTATCCTCATAACATAGCATCGACTTGTTCTGCCACTGACAAGCGTCCATAACGTTCATAGTTTCGATTGATTAGCGAAGTATAAAGTAAGGTCTCAAATGAAGCTAATATAGACAATTTCTGTTTATATATATATTGAAGAGAAGCTCCCATTGATTGGTCTATCAATATAAAAAGGGGCGTGGTCGATGAGACCATGGAAGTTTTCGGTCAACTGGTCTGAGTGAGTCACCTTGACCCTCCATGCTTGAGTCACCATGACCTTGACCCAACAATGCGGTGATGTCATAGAAATTTTCGCGTAACAAGTTACTTCCATTGTTATTGGTCTGATACTCACATTGTTATTGGTCTGATATACGATACCCCTTTGTTATATGATATCCCATTGTTCTAAAGTGCATCCATTGTTCGTGCGCAGTCTTGCGTGACAACGCCTGCCCCCTTGTACCCTCCGAAACTAAATGTTCTCTACTATTGTTGTCATTGCCAACTGTCTTGCAATCATGTAAGGTGAAACAAGTAGCTAATGTGAATGTTCAGTGATAGACAGAACCTAACATTCCATTCTAAAATATTTGAAGTAATGTGAATGTTCAGTGATAGACAGAACCTAACATTCCATTTTAAAATATTTTAAGTAATACTTTGAATATTGATTATGTGGGGAGAAAGCTGAATTGCTTTGTACTGTCGTGCCATCCAAGAGTGACAGTGACGTATTACTTTGTTTACAATTGCTAAGTAAAACACTAACCTTTTAGGCAGTTTAAACTTCAATTGAGCTAACGCGAATCGATAGATCACTTGTGATTTAATCCTATCCTGCGGATAGGATTAATACACAAGTGATCTATCGATTCTATGTCCCTCATAACTTTATATATTTGTAAACAAAACATGGCGTCACTGTCACTGTTGGCTGGCAGGACAGTACCATTACCTTGGTCAGTTTGTATATCTGCACAATCAGTTTAGTTATTATTGCTCTATTTCGAGATACACTGTCAATTTTTGTTTGACAGCCGTATACCCATTTGTTTGCAAGTCATAAAATAGCTTTAATGAAATAAACTGTAAGAATGAATATTGCCATTTATTCGGCTTTGTTTATGCAATTCCTGCCCTATTAGGCTTCCCTCAGAAGCATCGATTCAGTGAAACAGTTCTGGATTAATGTTTCGTGGATAAATCGGTTAACTGATCTTCGATTGACTCTAAAAACGCTCAAAACTAACATTATTTTACAATAAACTGTTTTTCATATAGAGCAAAAAAATCATATCATACTGGAAACATATATGATGACTAGTCTTTAACGCTAATTTTCTCTCTTTATCTGATTGAAACGTGAAACATCGTTTCTTGTTTGTGAAATGCATTAATAAAATGATTAATCTGCTATTGGGAAATCAAAAGAAACGGACCGAAAAGAGCAAAGTTGGAATACATCGTTTTGGGAAGTCAATAATTTGCGATAAGCAGCGGTGTGCGAATTAGATTGCTGTTTTTAATATAAACTCGCCTATCTTGGTGGTTGCAAAAGCGATCAAAGTACGAAAGACAGTATTAAGATATGGAAAACACATGATATTTAAGCACTTATCGCATTATCGAGCAACGTTGGCTTAGATGAGCCTGCGCATATGTGCAGACTCACCAGAACCTTCGCTGCTGACTCAGACCAAATCTTAGACCTAGCACTGCCGTATAAGTAGTATTGACGTTGGAAGAAGGCTTTTGCACATCTGCGATAAGTACCGAAATGGCATGGGTTGGCTCATAAAGTTTTGCTTGTTCAGTCTGCAGAATTTATGAATCATTATCAGTTGCTCCTTCGATAGAGTCCATTTTGCTTTTCAGCTAAACATTCTGTACTTTGCACACGTTAATAGTGAAGTTACGTATGGTCGTGCCAAAGAAGGGTGAAAAGTTGACAGTGACGTAATCTTTTGTTTACAATTGTTAAGTAAACAATATTTGAGTCATATCATCTGAAAACTATTTGTGTTACATGCGAACAACGAAGGTATATATCAACATGTACAATGAACGTCATCCATGCACGCATATAAACACATTTCAGTATTTTTGTTGTATGGGAAGTACGATAAATATAAACAGCGTCAAAAGTTAAGCACTACTAACTTTATAGCTTAATTTTTCAACGCAAACTTATGTGATGTAAATAAACCTTATAGATAAAGATAAATGCATCATATAGGGATAAGATAATGAAGCAATCCTACTTTTTTGCCAAAGTATGTAATGGTGAGTTCAACAAAAAGCACATAGGGGTCAACTAATTTTCATTGCACCTTTGTGTAGATGAATAGATGTTACAAATTTTGTGTGAAAAAAGAACAAAACATGTTTCAAGATGTTGGGGTATATTCCTAGAAGATTTCAGGGTGATAGCATGAAGCTTTGATAAGTCGCGAAAACTCACGATTTTGTAACAAAATCCGAATATCACATATATTTTTAAATTATTATTTAAATATTTATGCAGAAACTCAAGAGAGGGATAAAAATAGAATAGCATGATTTTTATGTATATTTCACAGGCCAAATTTTTTGAATAAAGATTATCCATATTTAATAAAGTTTCTTCATGGTAGTTTGAAAATTGCTTCAGCAAAACAATAGGTGGTGCTTAACTTTTGACGCCCTGTATGCATATGCTACATTGTATAACCCAATGTCAAGCCGCTTAGCATTTATTTTATTAACACTTTCACTGTCAGAACGGTTTCTGATGTGGTCTGCATTTTCGCTTAATTAACAGATGACTATGCTCTATTGGGCAGTCTGATCTGGGTCAACACTGGTTGCAATATAGGCTTTTAAAATGCAATTAAAGTTGACATAGCAGATTACTTCAGTCACGACTGACAGAAATTATCTTCATTAACTTAAAATTCAGGCCACTCACATGTAGCGTAATAGCATACAGTACAAACTGGGCATGAGACACATAAAGCACGTGGATAGAAAGAGAATAATATAGGTGAACACTGAATGCAAAAATATAATGTGAGCAAAATCAAACCTAAAAAGTCCCTAAAATTTACAGTGGGCAACATTTTCAATTGTTATATGACTCCTTTAAAATACCTCCTCTGATTGGCGTAAACAAGCTTCCACCTGATGTCTAAAATTAGCCCAGGACAGATCAACACCAGGATTTGTCAGTGATGTCAGGCAATATAGATTGAACAATATTTAGCCCAGGATAGGTAGACATAACTTTGTTCACTGGTGCCTGACAGCTAAAAATAGATATTCGAAAGATAGCATTATTTCTTAAATATGTATATTTTACAGGTCAAATGTTTTCAATTATTTTTTTTACATCTCATAAGTGTTTCATAAACTTGAAAAGCGATTGTTGAAATTATCTTGTTTTTAGTACACTATCCACATCTGACTTGAGTAAATTTATAAATATGAAAATACTTTATATGAAACTAGGAAAAGAGATACAGTGTCATATAACAAAACAATTGGTGTATTCTTTTTCGGTTAACATCAGGATAAGTCAACCCTCGAAAGTGTCAAATCCTGATGTTAGCCTCAAAAGAATGCATCAATTGTATAATGCTGTCTCTCTAAGAAACAAATTAAGGCTTGACATAATGTCAAGCCTTATTTTGTTTCTTAACGAAGCAATATTTGAATTTTCATATCATGTGAATTGTCCATTATCAGACGATTCCCATGAAATAATTGACGCTGAAAATGAAAGATGACACACGTTAGATGTATAGCGCATGCTATCAGTATAAGCTAGTCTATGTGTATTCCTCATTTGGTCACAGAACCCCGAAACGACGCTGAATGAAAGCTGGTGCGGTCCTCTTTCACGGCGCTTACGCTGACGTTTTCAGATGTCATTAGTAAACAGATAACATTGGCAGCCAACATTATCAAATTTCTCTTTAATGACAAACGGAAATATGTCGCAATTGAGGAGGATGTTCTACATTTAAGTTTGCATGACAGCACAGTATCCCTCCATCTACACAATCTGTATAGAGCAAATACGTAATTTCCGCTCAGCTTGTTTCTTAATCTTGCTGCACGCACATATCATCTTACCGAACACAGCAAGATGTCATGTTTCCTGATTCGTCGTCAACTGGTATAAGTCATTAGATGTGTTGGACATGAGAACTGGTCATCAATTATCACGGCTACGTGTTGTTGTATTTTGTTGTAATTATATTAAAACTGGCCTGCTGAATAAAAAATAACTTCAGTTTTGCAAGGTTGAGTGTAACAACGGATTCACGAAGAAACTATTCCATTTGTTATGGACAAGTCCAAGTCCAAAATGGGGGCTTAAGCATCAAATGAGTTTGCTATATTTAACTGAAGTTCAGTGGGATAGCTCTGACTTTAAGTTACCATTTGTTCAAAATAAGGATTTTCAATATTAAGCAAGTCATCTGATATCTTTAAAAAGAGTAGAATGCTTCAATAAAATCAACTTGATTATTGCCAAAAACAGACAACACGAAGTCTCTCTCATAACAAAACAAAAAACAAATCTGATACAAGAGGAGCACAATTTAGTACCAATTTGTGGGATACCTACATTTTTCAGCCAATCTTATAAACATGTTGTCCAAATGTTAATGGAGAGCATAAGCAACTTTCTCAGACATGACCACAAATTATATCTTTTAGGTTCTTCGGAAGTGAAATTAAGTAAACTCTGTCTCTCTGTTAAAAATTTGTTCAATTAATTCGTTTAGTTTTTCTTTGATAAGGTTATGAGGCAATGTAGTATAGAGAGAAGGGAAATCGAATGTAGACAAACTAAAAGCTAGAAAACATTTAGATTTTAACTTATTAAGAATCTCAGCAAAGTTTTAATAGACCAAAATATCTTTACCATTCCTGTCATAAACTTTTTCACAATATTTTATAACATGGTCTTTAATCGCAGCGAGGCAAGAAGTCGAAAGTATAGACAACTCGTACATGAACTAGAATTAGCAATAAAACGTGACTTATAGGGATATTTCTGAAGTTTAGGTACCAGTATAATGTAGAAGGTTTGTATTGATACTCATCAACATACACACCAAACCTAGAAGCCATATGGCACTAACAGACATCTCGTTATGCAAATTATGCTCATACATTTTAGCTTGCTTTAGGATGTTAATGAAGTACATTTTTCAGACAATCACAACATTGTTAGCAGCCTAACTGCAGGCACCAAAACAAACTTTCTATGAATTACTGGGCCCATTTCTCTAAATTGATAAAAGGTTAGGTGGAAGAAGAGCTAAATTATTGCAATAAAATGAAATTCTACTGTCAACAATCTTAAACAAATATATTTAATTTCAAAGTATTTGAAGCAGCCTATGTGTGATGGGACCCTGTATTTAGGTCCTTTTACCTAATTCTTGAATCAGTTATGGTTTGTTAATCCTCAGTGACTATATGGCCAGCATGTACTTTGAATCATTTAGAGGATCTTACCTGAGTGATCATTTATATGAAATTTATTAAACGGCGAGCTTAATGAATTAAATATGAGGTGATCACGGGTGTAAGATTCTGTTTATCATATGACCATTTAAACGCGATTTTATCACCTAAAACTTAGTTTATTTCAATGAACTTTTGCATTGTTGTCACAGACGTCGTCATGACGTTACGTATTCTCGCAGAAGGTGTAATGAAAAGTGTGGTCATAACATTATTTTATGACATGACGTTTTCCACTGAATAACAGTAACGTAAAATAATAAAATCATGAACACTTTGTATTTGTTTTGTTGTGTTTGTTTGTTATTTAGATAAAGAAATGTCATGTTTATACGAAATGTTTATACCACTGTTGTATCTATCGGGATGAAATACTGGGGTTCCGTTGTCCCACGTTGTCTGATGTTCATTATATCTACATGTAAAATATACAGACGAAATTTCAATGCTAAAAACATTGTATACAGGACTACCTGTGTGATAAGAAGTTACCATTTGGGTTATCAGTGGTGTGAGTAAATATGAGTAGATTTGGATCGAAAGCAATGAAAATACTTCCCGAAATACCATCTCTGAACTCGAAAATTACTTCAAACAATCAGGCTTCGAGGTTATAAACGCATATGAGCATGTAATGTGTCCTGGTCAGCAATTCTAAGATGCCAACTGTTGTGAGCATTTAAACATTTATGACCAGAACAAAGAACATTATTTTGATATGATTGAGATGATTTTATGCTCAAGAAAGTTGTTTTATAACCACGGGGTTCATAACTGTGTTTCACTGTGGCCACTTAGAGGGAGTTTCGTATCCCAGCAGATACGCGACGTTAAAACAACGTCGTATCGACGTCGATGTGACGTTCGCATCGACGTCGACATGACGTTGTCTGACGTCGTATGTTGGCTGGGTAATGTCTCTTGGTTGTTTGGAGGGAATGATCAAAAGGCACAGCTGTTACTTGGGAGAAACAAAGCTAAAGTCTTCACTGAAGGATCATTGTGCGCTATTTTTCTAGGAATCGATTTGATATGGGGAAACACACGACGTTAAAACAAAATCATATCGATGTCGATGCGACGTTCGCATCGACGTCGACATGACGTTGTTCTGACTTCGTGTGTTTGCTGGGTAATCCATATTGATTATTTGGAGGGAGTGATCAAAAGTCACAGCTGCTACTTTGAAGAAACAAAGCTTAAGTGTTCACTGAAGGATTGCGCTATTTTTCTCGGAATCGATTTGATATGGAGAAACATGTTTCTTTATTGAGATGATCGAGATAGTTGTTAACCCTAATAATACGTTATCAGTTTCGTCAAGAAAAATAAATAGGGTTATTGGTTCCACCAGCTCCCAAATTTTTCACCTCAACCTCAGAAAGCACAATCTAATGCCAGCTTTTTACAATAATTGTAGACGATTTATCTTGGTAGTGTCTAGATAATATGAAATTGATGGCTTATTTGTGAGCAATTTGCGAAATAATTGACATCGATTCAGCGTGTTTATTTCTTCTGAGAATGCTAATATCAATCAAATGGATCACATCAACTCAAGACATTCAATTTCTTCTCTAAATTAACTTGCCTTTCAAACAAGCCATACCAAATGATTGCCTAAATAGTCGGGATATGCGCCACATCACGCCTCTCATTGTCTTATCGCTGTATCCAATCGAATTTGTTTGGCGGAGTAATCCTAGTATTCAGCTTCCGCGTCAAGATAAAGGACTAAAGCAGCTGATATATTGAGACTCATGGAATGTCTTAAATGAGTATATAACAAATATCATTTGAACATTGTCACGTAAAAAGCTGTTTATGGATACGCGAACAACAAGCATGCACAGACTCCCAGTATGATCAAAGAGTAGATAAAACCACACCACGGATAACAAAGCTAACTATGGCACCAAAAGGATGAGACAGCAGAACACAGGAAAACCTACACAAGCAGAAGTTAGAGGAGCCAGGGCTCTCTCTCTCTCTCTCTCTCTCTCTCTCTCTCTCTCTCTCTCTCTCTCTCTCTCTCTCTCTCTCTCTCTCTCCAGTGCGAAGATTGCCAAAATTGGAATTGACACAACCCATCTAGCACACAACAGTGGCCACCAACGGCCCTGCAGCGATACACCATTGGTGTCCCGACGACGTATGCTATCTGGGAAGGAATGACACAACAAAACCGAGAATTACATACAATGTTGACATCAAAAATAGTGAAATAGCAATTTAAAACCCCCAGCAGTCGAAACTACCAGGAGGCTTAAATAAATGAACATGCCATTGTTGTTAAGACACTATAGAAAAAGTGAGATTGATCAGGAAAGGCAACAGTAACGAGATGCAGACCTTCCGATGGCATTGAAGAGACACAGAACACAGACAGCCACAACGCAATTAAAAGAAGCAACCTGCTTTCTCTTCATCAACAAAATGACAGACAGCCACAACACAATCAAAATAAGCAAGCAGCTCTCTCTCTCTTTCTCTATTCCTCAGCAAGATAATAGGCAGCCACAACACGATCAAAATAAGCAAGCAGCTCTCTCTCTCTCTCATTCTCTCTCTCTTCCTCAGCAAGATAACAGACAGCCACAACACAATTAAAACAAGCAAGCAGCTCTCTCTCTCTCTCTCTCTCTCTCTCTCCCTCAGCAAGATAAAAGACAGCCACAACACAATTAAAACAAGCAAGCAGCTCTCTCTCTCTTCCTCAGCAAGATAACAGACAGCCACAACACAATCAAAATAAGCAAGCAGCTCTTTCTCTGTCTCTCTATTCCTCAGAAAGATAACAGACAGCCACAACACAATCAAAATAAGCAAGCAGCTCTTTCTCTCTCTCTCTCTATTCCTCAGAAAGATAACAGACAGCCACAACACAATCAAAATAAGCAAGCAGCTCTTTCTCTCTCTCTCTCTATTCCTCAGAAAGATAACAGACAGCCACAACACAATCAAAATAAGCAAGCAACTCTCTCTCTTCCTCAGCAAGATAACAGACAGCCACAACACAATCAAAATAAGTAAGCAGCTCTCTCTATTTCTCCATTCCTCAGCAAGATAACAGAGAGCCATAACACAATCAAAATAAGCAAGCAGCTCTCTCTCTTTCTCTATTCCTCAGAAAGATAACAGACAGCCACAACACAATCAAAATAAGCAAGCAGCTCTCTCTCTCTCTCTCTATTCCTCAGAAAGATAACAGACAGCCACAACACAATCTAAATAAGCAAGCAGCTCTTTCTCTCTCTCTCTATTCCTCAGCAGGATAACAGACAGCCACAACACAATCAAAATAAGCAAGCAGCTCTCTCTCTCTCTCTCTCTCTCTCTCTCTCTTCCTCAGCAAGATAACATACAGCCACAACACAATCAAAATAAGCAAGCAGCTCTCTCTCTCTCTCTATTCCTAAGCAGGATAACAGACAGCCACAACACAATCAAAATAAGCAAGCAGCTCTCTCTCTCTCTCTCTCTTCCTCAGCAAGATAATATACAGCCACAACACAATCAAAATAAGCAAGTAGCTCTTTCTCTCTCTCTCTCTCTTCCTCAGCAAGATAACATACAGCCACAACACAATCAAAATAAGCAAGCAGCTCTTTCTTTCTCTATCTCTTCCTCAGCAAGATAACATACAGCCACAACACAATCAAAATAAGCAAGCAGCTCTTTCTCTCTCTCTATCTCTCTTTCTCTATTCCTCAGCAAGATAACAGACAGCCACAACACTATCAAAATAAGTAAGCAGCTCTCTCTCTTTCTCTATTCCTCAGCAAGATAACAGAAAGCCACAACACAATCAAAATAAGTAAGCAGCTCTCTCTCTCTTTCTCTATTCCTCAGCAAGATAACAGACAGCCACAACACAATCAAAATAAGTAAGCAGCTCTCTCTCTTTCTCCATTCCTCAGCAAGATAACAGACAGACACAACACAATCAAAATAAGCAAGCAGCTCTCTCTCTTTCTCTATTCCTCAGCAAGATAACAGACAGCCACAACACAATCAAAATAAGCAAGCAGCTCTTTCTCTCTTTCTCTATTCCTCAGCAAGATAACAGACAGCCACAACACAATGAAAATAAGCAAGCAGCTCTCTCTCTTTCTCTATTCCTCAGCAAGATAACAGACAGCCACAACACAATCAAAATAAGTAAGCAGCTCTCTCTCTTTCTCCATTCCTCAGCAAGATAACAGACAGACACAACACAATCAAAATAAGCAAGCAGCTCTCACTCTTTCTCTATTCCTCAGCAAGATAACAGACAGCCACAACACAATCAAAATAAGTAAGCAGCTCTCTCTCTCTCTTTCTATATTCCTCAGCAAGATAATAGACAGCCACAACACAATCAATATAAGCAAGCAGCTCTCAATCTCTCTCTTCCTCAGCAAGATATCAGACAGCCACAACTCAATCAAAGTAAGCAAGCAGCTCTCTCTATCTTTCTCTCTCTCTCTCTCTCTCTCTCTCTCAGCAAGATGACAGACAGCCACAACATTATCATAAATGGCAAGCAGCTCTCTCTATTCCTCAGCAAGTTAACTGTCAAACTGGAAACGACACAAAGAACTGCACTCATCTAAGGCTTAACGGGAAACCCTAACAAACAATGGGAGTAACAAAAATAACGAAGTAACAACTAAAGAATCCCCAACTTCGAATGGAGAGCAACTGCAGCCACCAAGAGTCGCAAATACATTGCATTGGTCATATATTCACCCTAGATTCTGCTGCTGTTGTTAACGAAAAAATAGTTAAGCTCTCAAAGAGGCTCCCTTGCTTACTCAATCTATCATAACAGAGATTCAATCACCTAAAGCCAACATACAACTAGAGTTAAATAAAGCCACTAGTTTGGTCAGTGTGACATCTTTCAAGGTCAATCATTAGGCACCAAGACACCGATTTAAGTTTTAGGACAGGGTGGACATTGAGTCTGAGGCCTGACCCACTGTGTTGCAACCAAAGATGACATCAAAGCTATCCACCAAGTGTTTATAAATCGGCTACAAACTGTCGTATAAAATCCATGATATTTTCTTTAAGTTGATGCTTTACGTACCAATAAAAACATGCAGTCATGTCAGGACGTTTTCCTGTGTTGATTCAGTACTAAGCAGTGGAGAAAGTCGTATGCGCAATGACACAATACAGAACATCTGGCGAGGTTCACATTAGGGTCCTCTTGATCTCAAGTTGAGCACTCTACATATAACATAGATCCTATGTCCCCACCCACCACTCTCAATCAATTTTATATTTTACTCTTTTGTAACATTTGAATGTATCACACAAAATACGGGTTCTGATGTTGCGGAAGAGATTTAAAATCAAGATTAAATTTAACGATAAATATGTCAGTCTGCGATATAGTTTCGAAAATGTACTACAAAGTTTATGATGCTGATTGGATTGTTAAAGCTGCATAGTCTGTAACTTTTGATCTTCTAATTTTAAAGATAATGTTTTTATTTTTCAAGAACACACTAAAAATACTCAAATTCAGGTAAACATTTTACCATTTTCGTAAATCTTAACAAGATATCACTATCAAAACAACTGCATTTATGTTAAAATTCAACGGTCTAGAATTATTGGAGGGACGCAAATAATTACCAACAAGAGAAAAACACACCTATTTGATGAGATAATTCACTTTTCCATGCAGTTTTCAGCTGTACTGAACACTTTTATTGTGAAAACATAGCTTAATTCTACTTTTACAAATGATTTAAAAAGAAAATAAAAATTTTCGAAAAATGTTCATAGTTACAGAGTATGCAGCTTTAAAGTAACTTACTCACAAATTGTTTTAATTGTGAAATACATACCATGGCCACAAAGAATGTCATTTAATACTGAAACGCGAATTTCAGAAAGCTGTCATTATTACAATTTCACAAACATACACAGAAACAAGAAATATGTTTGGAAAGATAATCAACTAAGTTTAAACTGAGGTGGGTTTCGTAATATCTTTAGGTAATGAGCTGGCAGTATGTCTCACTAATATGACTGACAAAAACTATCAAAGGTGTTGAGGTGCATGTTGATATCGAACTTTGTCTGCGTTGGGTTTTGAAAGTGTTTGTAAATGCTGTGGACCATCCAGCTAGGTCCTGTTAAAAGATCAATGGTACTGTATTCAGCAACTGCATCAACAAACAAATTGGTCGCTGCATAATACCAAAATGTCAAGCAACATATAATGAGTCTTCCTTTATTACCTGTGGGTCCTATCTTTGTGACATCGTCATCTAGTTAAACGGTTCTTGGCAACTTGCAAAATGTATGCAAACAAATTTTTATGTAATATATTCTGTTGCTTTATGAGAAAGAGTGCATGGTCCTCAGAAGATATGGCGAAATAGGCTAACTGGACTAACAAGTAACTAACAACCATTTGAATACGACGCATTGCTTGGCCAATGAAATAGTGTGAAATATGATGGCATCTAGGTCAATACCGCACTTATATGGCTATCGCCGCAAAAACAACCTTCAAACCTGTGCATTAATAAAACAAAGAGTCAAATTAGCATTGTTTTAGTAGTTTTTTTATTAATCAAGCAGGCAAAATAGGAAGCCATTGTTGTTTATGATGACAACCTATGTCTATATATCTGGATATGTGCTTTGTATTGTTTTATTAATATCACTAAATCAATATATGCAGTTCAATTTCAATAAAATATCCTTTACATGAAGCGTGATAAATCAACAGATTGTTTTGTTATCATTTTGAACAGAATAATAGAAAATAATTGGTCGATAATAATAATAATAATAATAATAATAATAATAATAATAATAATATATAAACAATAAGATATGTATGATATAAGTTTAAATTCATTCCCTTGTGATAATGATTTTTTTCTTTCATTTTCCTGCAAAGGTGAAATAATTTGGAATATTGATCAGAGTCGCCTCTCAGTAAGAATGCTAATAAGTACTTGCACGGATTTAAAAAGCATAACTGGAATCACATGAATAATGTGATTGTAATGCAATATATGCTTGCATGGATTGAAGCGATTCCCATGGGTAATACCATTAACCTATGTCTAACAAGTTGTTTAGACCAGATCGAACCAGGTCAGATATAAATTCTCGGCGTCTCAGTTTATCTTTCCCCCTGGACAGCTTGCCTCCCGGGGGCAAGTGAACCACGGTTGGCTTGTGGGGGCAAGCTGTCCTGGTTTATCTTGCCCCCACCCCACTTATCTTCACCAGGGGGGGGGGGGGAGCTGTCCAGGCCCGTTTATCTTGCCAACGCCGAACACAAGTAAAAACAATACATGTCGTTTCGTTATTTTTCTGAATCATTTTAAAAAATTCAGTTCCATAAGTCATAAAGCGAGAAATGATGCCTGTGGGGTTAATATTGGTTTCAATAGATTGAGAGCTAAAGTTATCTAACAAATTATTTAACATTATCTTAAATAAAAAATTAAGATTAAGTGGTTTTAAGCTTAAAAATCATCTAATCTGGTGTGTGGCTGCCTCACAGGTCGGTTAATTTATGGATTCCCATAGTAGGGGGTCGAGAGAGGGAGGGAGAAAGCTGTCCTGGGCAGTTTATCTTGCTTTTGGTATCAAAGTAAAATTATTTTGCTAATTCTACTTATTTTAAACTATCTGAAAGTTAAAAAGTATCAATTATATACATAATTCAAGTCAAATTCAGATGTTTTCCATGTCCCATTGTTCCGTTTGCTTAGTTGCAGGGATGGAGGTTGGGGGGGGGGGGGGGGGGGGAAGCTGTCCAGGGCAGTTTATCTTGCCCCACCCACCTGGATATCAAAGTAAAATTATTTTGCTTATTCAACTTATTTTAAACTATCTGAATGTGAAGATGTATCAATTGTAAACATTATTCAATCAAAATTCAGATGGTTTCTTTGTCGCATTGTTTAATAACTTAGTTGCAGGGGTAGGGGACAAGCTGTCCAGGGCAGTTTATCTTCCCCTCCAACCACCTGGGTATCAAAGTAAAAGTACTTTGCAAATTCTACTTATTTTAAAATCATCTGAATGTGAAGATGAATCCATTATAAACATTATTCTAGTCAGAATATGCTGTTTTCTTTGTCACATTCTTTTGAATGCTTAGTTGCAGGGACGGGGGGAGAGCTGCCCAGGAATGTTTATCTTGCCCCTCCCCCCCCCTCCACCCACCTGGGTATCAAAGTAAAAGTATTTTGCCAATTATGCTTATTTTAAACTATCTGAATTTGAAGATGTATCAAATATAAACATAATTCAAGTCAAATTCATATGTTTTCTTTGTCGCATTTTCGGTATGCTTAGTTGCAGGGGTTGAGGGGAAGCTGTCCATGACAGTTTATCTTGCCCCCACCAACCTGGGTATCAAAGTCAAATTATTTTGCTAATTCTACTTATTTTAAACTATCGAATAAGAATATGTATCAATTATGAACATAATTTAAGTCAAATTCAGATGTTTCCTTGTCGCTCTGTTTCGTATGCTTAGTTGCAGGGTAGTTTGGCAAGCTGTCCAGATTAGTATTAGCTCATATTCTTATTTACACCAGGATACTTGACGACTCACTCTTTTATATCACATTTATTTGTGGCAGACCTTAGGTCCGACACAACTATACCTATTTATCTAAAAATCTATTGGGCAGTATAAATATCTGACCAGTTCATCAATGTTCATTGGATAAGTAATTTGCACATTTTATTTAGCGATCTTAAAGACCAGGGCCGAACGTAATATATAAGCCTACAGTCCAATCAAATAAACAATCATATATTATAACAAGAAAAGATATGACAGTGAACTGCCATATCAAAGACCCGACCTCATTGAAGTGATGGAAATTGAAATTGATTTGACTACATCAACAAATGTTCATATTAGTTTCTATATAAGTGTAAGGGAATGCCTAGATTGTTGAAGAAATGGCGTAAAAGCTAACACCAATTGTAATTATTGTGTCCCTGTTGTCACAGTGTCACAAGCTTCCTATAATTCGAATTTTCGATAATTTGAAATTAAATCTCCAGTACCTTTGACTTCGAAATTACGAGATTCGACTGTAATTATATTTTATATTTATCAGTCAAGTGTCCATTTTCAATTTTTACCGAGCATGGCTGGTTTTCCAGTTATTTTGAATTATTTCAGACATAACGGAGTTTTTGGAACAGGCAAAACTCCTAATTCCCGCGCTCAGCGTCATTGCGATAAATGTTTCACGTCATATAAACGTAGCATTATTGGAGAAGCACAAAACGGGCGTGCAAACGGGCATCAGAGTGGAAAACAGAGGTCCGACGTTTTGTTAGGGTCTGATCTGGATCTAAACTGTTTGCATAGGTTATCAGCAGACAACACTAGTAGACACAGCCACGTTTTACTTAGTGCTGGTTCAACCCATCCCAACATAACTGAAAAACTGTTGACAATGTTTAACTCATTACCACACATTTTTCCGCACTGCGAAATTACCAGCATGCAAAGGGTATTCCACATTGTGTTCGCCTGTCCTAGGCTCTGAGTTCAAGGAAAATACTGCTACTGGACACAAATCTTCTCTGCATAATCTCCCTTCTTTGCTCAAAAACTAAGAGGAATTCCTGGGACCTTTAGTTCCGCTGTCATGCTAATGACCCATATAAAATCGCTAGCTCCATTATCAGAATTTATGACTTAACTTGTGTTCATAAAAACATTTTATTTTTTTGTTTGTTTTTGTTTGATTTGATTCTTTACGTCCACTCAACAATCTTTCAGTTATGCGGGACGGGTCTTCCTGGGTTGAACCAGTACAAAGCTAGGATAAATGTGTCTTGCTCAAGGACCACAATGCAGTGACGCCGGTGAGGCTCGAACCCGCGGTCCCTCGGTCTCGAGTCAAGCACTCAACCACTGAGCCACTGCGCTCCCAACATTTTATCCCCAGAGTGAGATGGATGAAAAAATGAGTTTGGGAGTTTTTAGATAGCAGACAGCCAAAAATCAGAAATTGTGTTATAGAACAATTTGCAGGGGAATGATGATCTGTCCTGCTCGCCATCCCGAAGTAGTAAAAGTCTGACATGCCTGCGTGTACCATGGCTGTTAAAGTCTTTAAACTCTGATCAGCCTGCACAAGCAACGGTGATCTATGTTTCTCATTCGGTCGCATTGATGCAGTTCCAAGACATAACAAAAAAAAACATAATTCAGTATGGGAGCGCAGTGGCTCAATATTAGCGTGTTTGACCCGAGACCAATTCAAGCGGTTGCGAGTTCGAGTATCACCGGCGACACTCTGATCTGGGCATACACTGTTTACCTATATACTTATGTTAATCATAATCATAGTCATTTTGCTGGCGTTTTATTGTTTAAATTATAATATTAGCCACGAAATGAGATTTCCAACAATGTGGTATGTCCGACCAGCAAAGGCTCTGACCAGTATGAGCATCTGCCCGGCCTGATAAGAGCATTTGCTAGTCGCTTGAATATTCAATGACAGTTAAGCTACTGACTGAACAGCATTTGGAGTTTCTAAGCTTAAAAGGAGTCTGAGTCTACCCTTGTCAAAATGACACATTGTAGGAAATCACATGTCACGGCTCATGCGTTTTGTGTCATGGTGCAAGGTGATACTTTTTGCATGCTTGGTAATTTAGCTTGCTTTTTGTCGTCTGCTGATTTTTTGTTCATGTTTTCCCTCAAAATTATGACCGAAAAAAAGTTGAATGCAGACATAAAGCAACATGAAAAGTAGTCCACACCCTCACTACATATTTTTTGTCAAAGAAAAGAAATTTCAGTACCTAAACTCTTTGCATGCTGGGAAACTTTGCTATTGTGTCGTCTGCCGATTTCTTTTCTAATATTAACTTTTTAAATGCTTTCAGAAGCAGCTTTAGTATCAAACAATTTGAATTCACGTCGGGCAGGATGTAGTGCGTTAACTATATTGGTCTAAACTAGATGCAATAGCACTAGCATGCAAAGGGTGAATGCTGGCCTGAATTGTGTTGGAATAACCATTTTATGTAATATTTCCCCAGTTCTTCTCAAAAGATTAACCAAAAAGAATTTGACCAGCAGTGGATAATTATCTAATAATTATTTGAGATTTCATGTTCAAATGACCCCTGACTAATCAGGTAACAGTACATCACTTAATGGGTTCTTCAAACTAATAGCCCTTCAGAGACTACTTTTGTGTGTAAAACGGCCATCATAATTGGGTCGCCGTATCAAATGAAAACGCATTATCAGTAACCTTTACCTGGAAAGCTTTCTGTGTTTTGATAAAATTGGCTGTAATAAAAGAATTTTGCATTGAATTTTAATACCAATATGATTTCCAAACTATGACGTCGGTTTCCAAATAGACAATTGTCGGTTTTCAGTGTTACATGTAATATATGTGGATATATTAAACGTTTAGCCAGGAACCTTTTCCCAAGGCCAGTTAGACTGACAATCCGTGTAGGAATTATTTTAGTCTGGTTCCATCCCCTAGATATACCTATCAACAGGGCACCAGATTAGAATTATTTGTATAAGTCTTCTTTACCCTAAAGTAATTACAAGTAAAAAAATTAATAGATCTAAATAATAATAATAAGATATAACTTAATATAAATAAAACAGATTGTATAATAAAAATGCATTTCGATTCGACCGTCAAAGACACATTTCCCATGAAACGATTCTGTGTATAGCCCTGAAACTGTGCAACTTTTGACCGGAACTACTTGTGTAAGTCTCATTTAGCCGATTACAATTATAGAGACATATGAATGTTTAGGGAACGATTTGATCGGTTCTCAAAAAAAGTGTACATTATGGCAATACGGACGTAAAACATGTAAATAGTGAAAAATACCCATAATTAAAATGAAATACTATTTTTGGGTTCTGGGATATTCAGTATTTACTATTGTTATTGTGTTTGATCAATAACTACCATCGATATAGGGGAGACCAGGGCTGGTATAGCCTCAGGGCATGTTCTACATAGGGAATCATATTTGGACATCACTTGTGACGAGTTTGTTTACATGAGTATAAATGGCTGCATTTTTGAAGGATGCATTGATTTTGTAACCGAAAACTTGTTTTCTTGAACGACGAGTAAATTTTCCATAGTAAATACATTTTTTTATTTTTCTAAAGATGTGTTGTTATTCTGATTTAAATTCTAGATGATTATTACGAAAGGATAATGTCTTTTAACATTACCTATTTTTAAATCCATCTCCTGCATCCTAAAAGGAGCTATCACGTGATATTTGGATATAGTCTGTCAGGGACTAGTTCCGCCACCTACGTGCAAGCAGGTTCGGCCAATAACCAAACTTGCCAACACATACACAAAACATTTACCAGCGTATTTTGTGCCACATACCCACTTTGTAAAGGGTGTTCATATTTAGAGCGATCAAAGAAAACATTTCGCTGGGTGAGGAATTGTTCATCTAAACAAATTATTACCAACTCGGATCGTTCATATGTTAAGTTAATGCCTTGAAATTTTCTTGGTCCTTACAGAAGTTTGACTTATAATAATAGGCCAGAACAAACTTTTTGAACAAACTTGCCCCAAGTGGTGGCCGAACTACCCCTTTGACCTGATCTCATTGACTGAAGTTAACTCTTTATCGTAAATAGACATACATGTACAAAGGGGTTTACCGGGACTGTTACCGGCCTATTGTGCCAAACTTGAATAGTTGTTATAGTCATTAGAAAAGTTTACTATTTCTAAAATGGGGATGTACTAGGCCTGGTCTCCCCTTAACAATTGTTTTTAAAAGTCAAACGAAATATAGGCTTTTCCTTTAAGGTGAGATTTTTAAAATTCATTTTTACTTTCTGCGGGGCTTCCTAGATCCCCTGAACAATGAAGTCCCTGAAAATAATTACCAGTGCTTCCCAGCTAGCTGAGAACATAGCCTTTATCTCCAGATCTCCGAAACCACTGGGGCCCCACATCATTCAGGCCCTCAGTTATATCCAAGGGTTCTTTCAATGAAGGGCAGATTATGTTGCGCCTGTATGGTTCCAATGTACTGCGATTGTGTTTATTGCACTGCCTTGTTACCCTGGGTTCTCACAGGGCAATAAAGCTTCTAATCCCGGTGCCGCAAAGATTATGTTGCTATGGTGGTCGAAACTGACTAGATTATTGACGTTAAGACAGCTTCTGAAAAAGTATCCATCCATTTTATCTACGCCACTTATATTTTTAAAGATACATATGTTTTCGAAAATTCGAAAATTCCAGCATTTCTTCTGGATCTCTCGAATTAACCTTCTATGCCTGTGTCCACCAAAACCTAAACGGAAAACTTATTCCACAACAGTAAGAACAAAGTAGATCAGATTTGGTCCTAGCAGATGGGGTGGTCCAGGATGCTTTCGAGCAAAACAAATTTGTTCATGTAAAAACACTTGGACCAAATCAGTACCAGTCCTGGTTCAGAACAAATTTTCCAAACAGGCTATAACTCTTGGAACAAAACAAGCAAAAAAAATCTGACCAGGCTTATAGATATAACTGAATCTTCAATACCATTCTTTGTCAAATTTGACACAATTTTATAACAAGACTTCATAATAATATAACAATTACTGCGGAGTGAGTCAGATTTTATAGTGAAAGAGTTCACGTTATATGATCTGCTCGAAGAGATGTAATTCTTCTGGCCAATATTTGAAACTAAAATAGGGATTTAGATTGGCGTATACAGCATAGTTAGAAGTTTGGGCTCACACGCCAAGTATGTTCTTGCAGAAATTATTATGATTTCTATTTATGTATTTGGACTCAGTTGTTCTTACTCATATATTCTCTGACTCATACAGTAGAATGGGTGATACAAGAGAATCAAACAGTTTAAAGCCCCATATACACGAAGTTTTCTTGTACAAGAGGACAATGTCATGCATTTGATTTGCGTATCCCCCACACACACACCACTAGATAAAATAACTTCTTGTACAAGAATCATTGACGTAATAAAAAGCATTCAAGTTTACAATGCAATCAAATAGGCAATGAGAACACAATGAATTCTAGTAGCAGCATTTTAATCAAAGCCACAAAGTCAACGTTTGGTAGGAAAAAAGATTAGACTCACTAGCATTACCTAGACAGACATAATGACTGTTGAGCCTTTCAATACCTGAGGTGTTATATAAACTACACTGCTTTTACCTATGGTGGAAGTGAGCTTGTCTGATCCCACACTATCAAATGATCTAGCCAGAGAAAACTTAGTGCTTTGGAATGTCAAGCCAAAATAGTATAATGATAATAGTCATAAAGAATAGAACAGTCATGTCATGATGCCGTTTACAGCTAAAACTGAGACATGTAACAAAAAAATAATTGTATTATCCTATCATATTCTCGGACTTTGTTATTGTATAGGATAACTTGTGCAAGAGAAATGACTTTGTATACCAGGATTAAGTTCAGTTTTGGTATAAAAAACTGATTTGCTGCCTTCAGTCCTAGCTCCGGCAGAGCTCTACTTCCTGTTCAAATGTAGAGAAAGGGTGGTGATTAAGAACCAACATTAAAACAATAGGACATCCTTTTTTATTTGTAAATGAAATATGTGTAGTCTACTTTCATATAAAACTGAAACATTGACAAAAAATGATAGTCTGGCATTATCTCAAAACACCTGATGTTATATAAACTACACTGCTCTTACCTATGGAGGAAGTCAGCTTGTCAGATCCCACAACATCAAATGATCTAGGCAAAGAAAAATAAGGGCTTTGGAATATCAAGCCAAAACAGTATAATGATAGTCATAAAGAAAAGAACAGTCATGTCATAATGCAGTTTACAGCTTAAACTGAGACATGTCACTAAAATTATTGTATTGTGTAAACAGCTCATCCTATCATATTCTCGGACTTTGTTATTGTATAGGATAACTTGTGCAAGAGAAATGACTTTGCATACAGGGATTAAGTTCAGTTTTGGTATAAAAACTGATTTGCTGCCTTCAGTGCTAGCTCCGGCAGAGCTTTACTTCCTGATCAAATTTAGAGAAAGGGCGATGATTTACAACCAACATTAAAACAATAGGACGTCTTTTTTAATTTGTTAATACAATTATTGAAATATGTGTAGTCTATTTTCATATAAAACTGAAACATTGGCAAAAATTGCTAAACAATTTTAAGTTTTTGAATGTTTCTCCGGAGCTACAGGTAAACATATTCAAGCTTCAAACATTTTATATTAAACAAATGATTATGCATGTTCTTCACTTCACATATGATCTGTACTCATTATGTTCTATGTAGACCACCTGCAGATAGTTGGACCTCTGATATATGCCAACTGGACTGATTTTGTATAGCTCCATATGTATTTCTATTTAAAACAAGAAAGGCGACAAAGATCAGGAATTGATACAATCAAGTACCAAATCTGACCCAGAACATCACAAACAAGAACCAAGAGGTCAGCGCTATCTCGGCAAGTAACTACAAGGCAGCAACGAACGGACGGGAAAGCATGAAAAACACAAGACATAAACAACACAAATGATTCATAAAAGAAGTACCACCTTGGAACGGTCAGTTAAACTATTTTACTGGAGGGCTTAAACCGGTTTCACGGCGCCAACCTCACCCTTAGTTCAGATGAGGATCAAGACCCATAGATATTTGGTTTGCATAAAAGACCCCTAACTTATCTATGCATCATTTCCTAGAACATATAAATCCAGATATAAAAAGGAGATAAAGCAAAGATAAGTACTCAACAGTACATAAAACTGAATACCGGAGCAAAAGAAATCCAACAGGTAAACCACGGTCGGCCCGACAACAACCCAAAGTATTAGGCCCCTACCGTCTCATCAATAAATAAGTCTTTAAGTCGGAACCATCATAGAGTCTGAAGTCCGATCCACAGGCGTGCAATTAAAGAGGAAAGCAGAGTTGCCAACCGTTATTGGGTTGACCATCAAGCATGCAATCTGTTGCAATACATTAATGTTATAGCCACTCTTTTTATAATGGGTCTTTATTTTAATAAACTGCGCTAAATAATTATTAAAGCCAACAATCATCTTCAATTAAACTATATTCCATTTTTGGACGCAAACAAATACGTAAAAACCAACAGAGAGAAAACTAGTTTGTGGTGACAGACATACGTCGTGACAAAATTAGGACACCTTACGTTCCACTACGCAGGTGCAAACTATATTTAATTATCATCAGTTTATTCGTTTATTCTGTAAATGATAGTACCATAGTATGTATACAATAACACTTTCACACATTAACGTTATTTGAAAATCACTTGTGCTAATTGTCGCCTTATTTGCATACGTTTAATGTGTACACATATCGATATTTGATTTTTATAGTTAGTTAACGCAGTTAAATACACTTATTAAATTTACATCAAAGAACATTGTATTATCTAAGTACAGTATGTAAAGCGAAACTTAAACACTCATAAAGTAATGAATGATCTTCTTTAATTACTAATGTGTGAAAGTACACGGCTAGAAGTGTTGCATCAAGTTAAAATAGGGTGGACAATGAAAAAATTGACTGTTTAATTCATTTCATTTTCACAGTATCAAAGAGGCTTGTATAGTGGGGTACTAAATATCCCAGTCCCTTGAAGTAAACAGGCAAATATTCCCATAATTATTTTGTTCTAATTAATCAATATTCCTGAAAGTAAACAAAAGGTTGAACACAGTATCCCATATCCCTGAAAGTAAAATGAATAGTGTCCTATATCTCTGGAAGTAAAATAGCAAATATCATGTATCCCTAAAACCCCTATACAAACTAGCACAAATCTTAGATACTATTTATCATATGACGTTAAGCAGTCAGGTGCGTAACCTCCAAAAGTTGAAAATATATCACTTAAAGCAGTTAATTATTTTTGCAACAAAATCAAAAGTAACCTGTCTGAGTGAAAGTGTCTTTTTTCATCTTCATATTCTGGAGTTACAGCAATTTTCACTGTCATGTTTGTAATTTTATCTGAAAGACCTATTACATAACTTTACGATTGTGCAATAAAATTCGGTACGCATCGACTAGAAATAAGTACGCAGGGTCATTGAAAATCAAAAAATAAGCTTCTTTTTAACATGAACAAGTTATATTTTTGAGCTTGTAAATTTTACTTTGGCCTTAAATAATTTCAGATATAACCTATATAAGTTACTTTTTGTAGCCTCGCTTTGGAATCATTGTTGAAAATACAAACTTTTAACTTCTTCAAGTGATAAATATTTTAACTTACACAGGTTGTGCCCCTGACTGTTAAGCGTACTTTAATAATTGCGGTTTGCCATATAATATGGGACGTTTTAATGGGCCTCATTGCGTAACCATACTAAAGTCTGTAAACCACTAGTGGTTTATCGATTTTATTACATGGCGTTATATCACTCCTATGATAATGTTGGTTATGTAATCACTAGTTTCGAAATAGTTAATTTTCCTATTCTTGATGGAAATGTTCCTCGCCCCCACCCCTCCTTCTTATGGTGAATATATTTCTCGGCGTATCCGTTTTGCGAGAATATGTTTCTTATTAATGATAGTGACTTCAACAGTGAAGACAATTTTGAACTGCTAATAACATAAAAAGGCTATCATAATCATGAACTTCTTGCAGTTTTTTCTATGTTGTTCAGCAGACAACTGGAGTTGATCGTTAAATACAATGTTGGCTTGAGAACTGTTCTGCAACAGACCATTGCTTTCAGAGACAGTACAATAAAACCGGTGTAAAACGACCACTATCAAAAAGATCAAAAATGGTTTTCATGACCAATTATCGCTTAAAGCATGCCAAAGTATGCAGACTGCTCCCATTCTGCAATTCTTTCGACCTTTATTAAGCTATCAATTGTTATTGATATTTTCGCATTGTCTGTTGTTGAGTGGGCGTTTTACACATGTTTTACTGTATTTTATGATAATTTGAGTATCACACCTTTACCTTGCATGTAATGATAGAAATGCATTTTTATTTTTACTTAAACCTACAAAATATCATGCATGGTCATGTCAAAATGTATGTGATGCGTTACTTTTTTGTTGGAAAACATTTTTATTCAATTTGGCACCAAGCTGTAAAGACAAGTAGTTGGGATTCCTAAGGGCACTAATTGTGCTTCCCTGGTTTCTGATTTATTCCTGTTTTCTTATGATGTCTCTTTCTGATGATAAGCAGCTGATTTTATTGATGCGTTTAACACTACATGTAGATACTTAGATGATATTTAAAACATTACTAATGTTTATTTTGACAATATGGTAAGTCAAATATATCCTTCAGAGTTTCAACTTAATAAAGCCAATACATCTGATACCGAAGCCGCATTTTTATACTTGCATTTGTCAATTTCTTATGATACTGTTTCTACCAAAATTTATGACAAGTGTGACGACTTTGATTTTGAAATTGTCAATTTTCCATTTTTAGATGGTGATGTTTCTCGCTCTACATCCTATGGCGTCTATATCTCTCAACTCAATAAGATCTATTGATGAGATGGTAGGGGCCTGATGCTTTGGCTGTTTGTCAGGCCCACCGGGGTTTACCTGTTGGATTTCTTTTGCTCCGGTATTCAGTTTTATTTACTGTTGAGTCCTTATCTTTGCTTTATCTCCTTGTTATATCTCGATTTATATGTTTTAGGAGATGATGTATTGATAAATTAGGGGTCTTTCATGCAAACGAAATACCTATGTGTCTAGATCCACATCTGAATTAAGGGTGAGGTTGAGGCTGTTAAACCGGTACTGAATACCTGAGAAAAAGAAATCCAACAGGTATACCCGGGTGGGCCGGACAAACAGCCAAAGCATCAGGCCCCTACCATCTCATCAGTTGATAAGTCATTAAGTCGGAACTTCAAGCCCTCCAGTAATATATTTTACTGACCGTTCCAAGGCGGTACTTATTTTGTGGATCTTTTATGTTTCTGTTTTGTCTTGCGTTTGCTATGTCTTTGTGCGCGTCTGTTTATATGTGCTTTGTGGAGGGCTGACCTCTTGGCTCTCGTTTGTGATGTCTAACTGTCAGTTTGTCACTTTCCCATTGGTACATGGGTCAGGTGTGACATAAACTCACCCTTTCCCAGCAACAAGGTGATTGCAAAAGTCAAACAAAAGAAGAAAGGCTCCACTACACACAAGCGCACAAAGGGCGACATACATCAAATAATCATCAAGCAAATCATCGTTTAGTACTGGTCAGTGATAGAATCCTTCATCCCGATCCTCTATTTGCATTGATATCGCTGAAGCTGACGAGAGCTACTAAGCCCCCCAGTAAAAATATTTTTACTTCAAGAACGTTTCAAGGAGATGCTTCTTTTGTGGATCATTTTTGTTATTTATGTTTCGTGTTTATCATGCTTTCTTGTCTGTTCTCGCAGCCTTATGGTCACCTACTGGGTAAGGGCTAACCTCTTGTCTATCTTGTATGTGATGAATGCCTGTGTTTTTGTCACTTGCCAATGTGGTTTCTTGGGTCAGGTATGGTACTTGATTATATCGATTCCTGAGGATTGCCTACTTACTTTCTTTGCAGATATGTTGTAAAAACGTGTGGCATGTTGGTGCGGCTCTACTGTTGTATTATGTCTGGTCGTCTTGAGTTGGCTTGGGTTTTAAACGTAGACTCTTAAATTGAATTTTTATATGAACGGAATGAGAGCATTTTTTGAATAGTTGACCTAGACAGCTAAAATTGGGCACAAGTGATAGGTTGAAAATTAAGCTCTTTTAAAAGGAATTGGACACGATTTTGCGTAAGACTATCAGCTAATCAGTAATCCCACTACAAAAAAAAGACTGTACAAAAATGTAGCTGAATTGAAATAAAAACAAAAAACAAGGCATGACCAGATGACAGACACAAAATTTGCAATAATGAATTGCGAGTTTTTTAAAGTTGGGCATTAAGGTGGATATAAAATTTATCTACCTGAAAAATGATATTCACTACAAACTCTGTTGATAAATCCTTATCTACCTAATCAAAGTAAATAATTATATAATTTCCACCCTGGATCCATAGGTCTAAATAATGAAATGTTTATTTCATGAACAGGTCTGGTATTGTTTTCATAGTACCATCACAGACAAAACATCCATAAAGATTCACTTATATCAATTGATGAAACATAGAAAATGCACACATGAAATGATAAACTCGGGGAATGGTATAGCTTATGACTAACAGTTCAGCCATCATATGCCTGAACGAAGATGGAACATCATCACCTTAGTATTCCCCATCGAACCTGAGTTTATGAAATTAGTCAGACGGTTGTTGTTTTTCTGAGAATTTTCGTACCTGAATGAAAACTGTTATATAGCTCAACGCATTCTATGAAAGCTCAGGTGTTGAGTTAATTGCCCTAAGCATTAATTAAACAGGGATCCAATTAAGATAAAAATGTGTTTACAAAAGTCTCATCTTAACACATATCTCTTTATTACCAACGCCCCAGGTTAATACTGTTAATCACTTTATGTTTTGCTTGTTCTCTCTTTAGCAATGGTGTCTTCCCCGAACTAATTTGTGAATGGTTTTGTATAGGTTCATTTTAGGAAGCTACTTCTTTCAGCATAATCGGACATCTGAATTAAGGGTGAGGTTTGCGCCGTTAAACTGGTTTAAGCTCTCCAGTAAAATATTTTACTGACCATTCCAAGGCGTTACTTCTTTTGTGGATTGTTTATGTTTTTGTTCTGTCTTGTGTTTGCTATGTCTTTGTGCGCGTCTGTTTATATATGCTTTGTGGTCACCTGCTGGGAAAGGGCTGACCTCTTGGCTCTCGTTTGTGGTGTCTAACTGTAAGTTTATCATTTTCCCATTGGTATCCTGGGTCAGGTGTGGTACTTGATTGTATCAATTCCTGATCTTTGCACCCTTACTTACTTAGATTTAAAACAAATATCATGTATTTTATATTTTTTACTACAAATATATAATTTTTGGTCAAGAAAATGTCCAGATATGTTTAATGACTCACGTTACATCACTCGGATCCCATTGATGTGTGAAAATATTAAAGTAACCTGGTCATGTGCATGTCAACAGGAGCGTCTGACGTACAGCCAATTGACTCTTGTATGTATAAGCACATTGTACCAGCACAATACGTAATAGTTATACGATGAATTTTCCGCCTGTACGTGAAGATATTTCACGAGCTTTAGCGAGTCAATTATCTTACGTACAGGCGGATAAACATGGAACAACTATTTTATACCATCTACATCAGTGTATACCTTGCACAGCACGACTTGTTTCGTGCTAAAGTTGGTAAGGGTGGTTTAAAAGCATGAACCTTCATCAACATTTAGTCCTATATATGTGGTAATTTTAATTGGTATGGGCATAGATATGTTCCCTAGCTCATTACTTAAAGTGTATTAAAGATAGAATCACAAACTTTGTAACACAAGAGATTACTTTTAAGTCAGCTAAACACTTGAAAAAAACATAACAAGAGGACACTTCTCTCGTGTAAATGATGTAACTATACACGACAATAGTTAGGGATGTAACACAAAGTATGACCTGCTTCTCAAAGCTTTTCTTTGTAAACTTTTAAAATATGGTCATATTTTAATAATATACTCCTCAAAATAATTGAAGGACCAATACTATCAATTTTTACAGTGATGCATTTTGACTAGAACGTTTTTCGAAAACCAATTTTATGATCTAGCCTAAATTTATTGGACATCTTTGACGCCTTCTTGCCAAAACATAACCTAAATGTATTGGAATGTCATTTTTTGTGTGTGATCCATGGACCACATAACTGCATAAAATGAACGAATAATGCTTTCAAATGGTAAAATCTCTGTTTTCCCATGATTTTATGGTGGTTCAATCCCACCGATACCACCCACCTCTTCCTGTGAGTCAAAATTGCCGCGTTTGGCTGTGGCGTAATGGCCAGACTATAGATTCAGACTACTGGTTTTGGCGTATATCTGTGACAATCTTTAAACGATTTGTCGGGACATCTTTTTAACACTCAACGGCATAGAATGACGATTAATAAACTGAGTTTTGATGGCCAAGTACACACATTGTTTTCAGAAAACAAAACAATGTCAAAACTCCATTGTCAGAGATGAAAATTCTAGCTCCCCAGTATATTGAAACTGTTTGAAGATTATTTTTGTATGTAAGCAAAACTGTTTAAAGCAAAGTTTAATTTGGCGTCACTTTCATTCTACCAGAATGACCACAGAAGAATTTCTTTACCCCACCCACTGCCTTTTGAAAGTGTGTTTTTGAGGGTATGTGCATTTTAGACACATTTATTGCAGAATTAGGCGTGGGAACCATTAATAATGATTCTTGATTTATGGGAATAAAGAAAAGAAAGAATTGGGCCAAGTTTTACAGAATTTAAATGTTTGAGCTAATTATACTCGCGTTCTAAAATCTTGGTCCTTTAATTATTTTGAGGAGTATAAGATAGCTAACTGCTCGTATATGTAGATGTAGTCCACACTTTCAATTGAATTTTCCAATTAACCCTTTGTATTCGGAAACCATTAAACAAGTACTTTTGCAATCAGTGAATGCTGCATTTCATCATGGTCTACACTGTTTGTAAGAGGTAAAAACTATCTTCAGACAAAAGAATAAAATATTTTTAATAAATAAACTGACAGCTCTTCATACTTTCCCAAGTTTATTGTATCAAACCAGAAAAAAAAGATTCCATTTGTATACAAAGGGTTTACTAGAATAACATATGTACATGTACCATGGTTTCACAGAATCCGACCAGCAGCTACAAAGTCTAAACATGTCTTATCCAATGCTTTAATAATCTGATTATGATATATTACGACATAATATGTTTGTGGAATTCCTACGGTTTTGCCCATTGGACATAGACGTTCTTGTTCTATGACTATAAATTACACAGGTAATTTCATGCCAAATATTTTTAGATTCTCATCCTAACCCATCCCTATGAAATACAAGCAAATAAAAAAATATGTGAAAGAAAGCCCTTCCGCCCAAATTTTAATTTTTGCTTATAAAAGAAAAAAGGTTTGAAAATTAAGGCTTATTTGTTTTGGGTGCAATTTTCCTTGCCAACATATTTGAAAAAAAACTTGTTTTTATTTAGATACCTTTCTTATTTTAATTTTAGGTTTGTAAGTTGTATTTTTCCATTTTCAATAAAAAAATTAGATCATTCAGTAAAGACACATTAAACCCTGATTGGACGTGGTGTTCTATTGTGTCTAATCTAGGTCTACACTCTTTGCATATGTCCCAAAAAAATGCAACCAAGATTTTATGGATATATTGCACATGAACAGACCCACAAATGTCTGCACTAAGAAAAAAAATAAAGTCATTTGAGGTTAGATGATTGCTTTTCCATATGATCTCAAAAATAACTCTATTCTGGAGGTATGCCTAAAATTTGCAGACACAATTTCGACAAATAAGTATGTCTTTCATCGTAGCACGCCTCACTTAATGCTATGTGTGAGGAAAGTCTGCTGACATGTTATTCTTGTTTACAATATTCCTCATAATTATTGCCACATATTGCTGGAAACGCTCCATCAATTATATGCGAATTTCCAGCCATTAAACACAAATCGTATGCATTTTCCTTCACGGTTCATTTCTCATGATTGTTTCATAATCAAGAATCACATCTAATAATGCATTTTCCATCTTGCCGAAGATGTTCGTAGTAGGAAAAGTGTCCTAAAACTAATGCTTGCAGTCTGGTCTGTGCTTTTTCATCCTCTTGGGTGTTGATTTGAATGATTACAAAGATAATCTTTAGACAGAATCAAATGCTTATACCAACATTTGTAATTTATATTATATGTCATTGTGCGTATCTGAAGCAGTACTAATGCATTTAATTCTATAATTTCAAAGTATCTGCGAAACGCTTAATAAGTGACATCTAACTAAACTTCAGCTTAACGCATATAAGTTTAGTTGGATGTCATAAAGCATGTAATTATACTAAAGTTACGTGTCATACGCGTGTCAACTTATTTTCCCAACGCTGAGATTATGGCATTTAGATGTCTGTGACATTTTATATATTTTTGTATAAGATATAGCTGTGGAAAGAAACCATGCTGGTTCTTAATGTCAGATTTGTTCTCAGGATGTGGGCATTGAAATGAAGTAAGCAGACATTTGCAAACTATGGCGTTGGTTCTATTGTTGTTAATTTATAGTTGTAATGCAGTTCTTCGAGTTTAGCAATCATCTCGCTGAGAGCTTGTTGCTTGTTGCTGTATACTACTTTTATACTATGATTCCGGCAACCAAAGCAGTCACAGGAATCCAACATGTACCGTGGCATGGCGTTTTGCTCATTTTTGTCTTTGTATTCAAGGTCTGTTAGGTCTCAATTACGTTTTTCACTGTCTATCAAGGTATCCGTGACAGCCGTGGGTGGAAGCATGGTGCTGAATCACAGAGACTCGACAGCGCACTACGTGTAGGCCCACAGTATTTCGCGGATGATCTTATGTTTCCTCCCCGCCGGCCACATTCTGACGTGACCTCTCAAGTCTTGATACGAATTAAGAAGTTCTGCCACGTCTATCAAGTTCTGTCAAAGTTTTCTACTCTGAAACATGGATGGCGGGTAGTGTTTGAGCCCGTTTGTGCCCAAAATATAAAAGGGATGCAACCAAAGCTGCTGCGATCATCGACAAAACATGGGCTCTTCCAGGCAAGAATCTTCTCCTTTCAGATATTGCAGTGAGGACATTTTGCTGGTATTGACGGGTCATCATCTGCATGATTGAGTCTATTTTAGAACTCATTCAAAATTGATACATTCTCTGTTCGCATGTTTCTAGAACAAAGTATATTATTATATAACTAAGCAAAAAGACTGAATTTCATTGGCTTAGAGCGCTCACGTGGCCAGTCAAAATATTGTCATATTCACTGGCTTGCGCGTGCTTGACAGTGTATATTAGTTGCTAAAATTAGACTCCTTGCTGTTTTTCCGTTCTGGTTCTGCTTTTCTAAAGCATGGCTAATAATCATATCGTAGATGCTGAAAACGCAATAAATCATGCACTGGAGCTGATCTATTTCGATTTTAATGTACAATAAACGGCGAAAACAAATTTGAAGTCTTCAGCTTCTTCCAACTTTCCGCCTTTGCACTGAAGAACTCCCGCCAATACTTAGACCACGTCGCATACGTTTACATGTATTTGTAACGTCTTTCAAGCGTTAAAACGACGTTACACCGTCTAACGCCATGAATAACGTCATTTACCAGTAACAAATGACGTCAGCTATCACACATTTTCGCGGCGCTTTCAAAGCTGTGAATTATTGTTTGGCATATCACACTTATTTTATTATTGGCTCTACATGCAAAGTGCGTTAGAATTCTTGTTTGTAAATGTTGAATGATGACACTCATGCACAACATATATGCAATAGTAAAAGGGTGGTCTTATTTAGGGTTGCACTGTTTCTGCTAAATGCTTGTCTGTCCCAAAACTTGTATATAAGTTCAGTATTTTTTTCCAGGTGCAATAATACCTGTACATCTTTCTCTAAATGTTATATAATAAAACAGTTATTGACTAATGAGGCATTGGATATGATGTGATATCGACCAGAGAATACCAATATTGACCTCGGCTTTGCCTCGGTCAATATTGGTATTATCTGGTCGATATCACATCATATCCAATGCCTCATTAGTCAATAATTGTATAATATTTTGACACTTATAATTGTTAAATACGTAATATCAAATTTGTTTTTTAATATGTTATTCAAAATATTTAATTATATATTTGCTTCTGTACTAATTTTCAAGTGAAAGAGTTAGCTTCTTTTTTCATTTCTTCATTATGCAAATTGTTATTACACTACATTGCCTTTCCCTTCCGCTATAACACGTTTTAATATATCTTAAACTATGGTATTGTTTGATATTTTCAATTTATGTAGATATTACATACTAGTCTTATTTTAGGAGAGGCTATAAAAGGTTATGACATTAAGAGAAATATCACTTTCCGAGCTTTAAAATTTAGGACAATCTTCATTTTGATCCAAAATACAAAGTACAAAGCACACAGAAGGATGAATTATTGCAAATATAAAATGTACCGATAACCTGTAATCAAGCCCTGTATTTTGGACATCTAACTGAAAGTTCTATAACTACTACAGAGATAAATATATGATACTTTATTAATTTTCCATTGCCAGAAATACAGGCAGTACATAAGACAGTCATTAAAAGAATTACAGATGTAGTGCATGCATGGGTAGTGTTTGCGTGCATATGTATGCGCACATGGTTAACTTATTTTGCTATATTTACTGGTCTGATACCAGTCTAAATGTACCGCCTGCTTGGCTATTTTTTTACCAATTTGCTGATATGAAACAAAAAAAACTATATGCATATTCATATCTACAAGACAAATACTTTTAACAAAAAAGCAAGGGCTAGGGGTCATTTCTATTAGAGTTACTTCCATGTGTAATTCTAAATGGATTTACGCTTATGCTATGGTGGTGTAAACACAGGCCGATCAACTCCTACCACAGCTTTTGATTGAGCAATTTGATGCTTATTTGATACTTTGCCTATACAATGTAGACACATTGAACATATGAATGGAGGAGATCGACAAAACGATAGCTATGAGAACTATACATATACAAAAGCCATATTACGGAAAAATTGTCTGAGTTCTCATAGCTCTTATTTTGTCAAAAAAATATTTTTAACTAAACTCCTCCATGCATATGTTCAATTTGTCTACATTGTGAAGGCAAACATCAATAGCAAAATTTGGAGTTGATCTGCCCATGAAGTGACTATCTATTCATATACAAAAGCCATATTAAGGAAAGGTTGTACAAGTTCTCACAGCTCTCAGTTTGTCAAAAATATCTTTCGGAGCCAAAATCCTTCATGTATATGTTCAATGTGTCTACATTGTGAAGGCAAAGTATCGAATTGCTCCATCAAAAGCTGTGGTAGGAGTTAATCGGCCAATGAAGGCACTATCTATGCATATACAAAAGCCATATGGTCAATGTGTCTACATTGCGAAGGCAAAGTATCAAATTGCCCTGGACCATCAGAAGTTGTGGTAGGAGTTGACCGGCCCATGCTAGCACTGCATACCAAAATTTGGTACAAATTATAGTAAGGACCTCTGACACTTTGATGAGGTATCTGCCTATTTTTCAGATGCTTCCCAAAACTTCCCTACGCATACGATATCACTCGTGTCCTCTTGAATAAGACGCTTGATGTATTAGCTACCTACACCCTTTGGTAACGTCGCCTGTTTTTGTGATAGGGGTCTGCCTGTCTAATTATAACCAGTATTCGTTCCTAATACATCAAGCGTCTTACTCAAGAGGACACGAGTGATATTGTATGCGTAGGGAAGTTTTGGGAAACATCAAAAAAAAGGCAAATACCTTATCAAAGTGTCAGAGGTCCTGAATAAAATATGTACCAAATTTTGATATGCAGTCATCATTTAGGTATAGCTTTTTACATTCGTGTAAAATTGTTTGGGATTATATTGATAATAGAAAATCTTACTTTTCTTTTGTGGTAGCTGCATTGACCAATTGGGTCTGAAAGTCCTCCACTTTTGCATTTGACATTACTCCAAGAAGAGAAATTACAGTTGAATGTGAAACATATTTTGAAAATGACCCGTATGGAATATCTGAATGAAATATCACAGGTATGTTTAACGTCAAAGGTATCATATTGTGACTATGGACTGTCACTCTGACCTTTCCATTTCAAGAGTTATCACGGTAACATTAACGATGTTTGTGAAAGTGGGAAAATGACGTTATAAGATCTTTGCCAATAATATCTGGAAACGAAAACGAAAGTAACAGAAATCGGAAGTTGCTAGCATGTTCAATAATGTGTGTTTGTGGTATATGTAAAAACCGTCAACTTTTTCCTGCAGAGATGAGGTTTTAAAACTCGTGGACTACATCCCTAGATAGAGTAAGCACTGTACTAGCGAACGATGGTGTGGTTGAAGAAAAACTAATACATTAGAGTGGGAGGAAATCCGTCGAAGGAGATGACCCTAATTTCCACTTCAATACCATATCTCTATAGTTATAGGAACGAGCACTATCTTCGTAAAATTGATTGTTTTGATGTGCATTTGGATCTACATTGATATGCCGAAAGTGCTGTCAACCTGTTGGGACTCTAGTGCCAGTGTTAGCCTACTATATGGACTATCTTATTGTAACTTCACAGGTATAAAGACCACTGCATGTCACATATTGTGACCAATGGTCAGTAATCCCCACATTTTTAGAAATCTCACAAGACTCCTCATTTCATCATTAGTGGTTTATATTACGATATATTTACAGTTCATATCTATATATATCCCAGTTCTTATCATATATCTAAAAATATGTTGGGATGTCCAGCAGTGATGGAGTATTTGAACGGTTCATATTACGATCTATTTACAGTTCATATTCAATATATACCAGTTCTTATCATATAAACAAACAACCAACACAGTTCAGGGGGAACAAGGGAGCTTTAATACATAACCTAACTACAGCTCCAACTATAAGCAGCGCGCTTACATAATAATTATAAACACATGTATATGCAAAAATACATGTCGTTACATAACAACGTTATGCAACGACATAAACAACACCCTGAGTGAATATGCAGCCTGTACAATTTTTTGTTGAACAGTGTAGACTGAAAGGAATTAGATGAACTAGTTGGCATACCAACTGCAAAAATATACGCCTTGTGGACAAAAATAGAATTTAAGAAGAAAGAAAAAACACAAAATAAACAGCATATCAATTAGGGTGGGAAATTTAGGGTGGGAATTAAAATTCGTCCATCGCGCACGCAGCAAACAAAGCAACTGAAGGCGCCAAAGCAGAATATCTGATGCCCCATTACCCCCCTGAACTGATAAGCCCAAAGGTGAAACAGCGTTCAAGAAAACAAGACGCCATCATGGTCATGTGTCTAAATGAAATTAATTTTTAATTCAATATATCTAAAAATAAGTTAGGATGTCCAGCAGTGATTGAGTATATGACTGGTTTATATTACGATCGATTTACAGTTCATATCAATATATGTCCCTGTTCTTATCATATATCTAAAAATAAGTTAGGATGTCCAGCAGTGATGGAGTATATTAGTGGTTTATATTACAATCTATTTTCAGTTCATATCTTTATATACCCCAGTTCTGTGGCTATTTTCCTATTGTATATCTAAAATAATAAGTTAAGATATCCAGCAGTGACGGAGTATATATCTGACACAATATTTGCCAGATGTGTGTATATGACAGATACGCTTTTGAGTTTCAGGTATGACAATCGAGGTCAAAACATTTAAAAAAGCAAGTGAGTATGATCAGGAAATACCACAATCACACACTACAGACCAACCTAAGGTACTGCGAGGAAAAGCCACAGAACACTGACTGTCACAAGACGTCAGGAAGACAGTCAAAACAAAGCAACCAGCTCTCTCTCTCTCCTCCCCATCAAACTGATTGCAAAACTAGGAGGACACAGTACTGAATAACAAAACAAGAACCAAACATAGCACTCCCACATACAATGGGAGCAACAATAAACAATAAATCAACAGCAACAGAACCACCGCCTTAGAACGGACAGCAGCCTAAGCCACTGGGGGCTTAAATGCATTTAACTGGTACCAAATCTTCGCCCTTCAATTTTTGTTATATGGTATGTAACGCAAACATCTCTAATATATTTAGATGTAGGTGGTTCATATTGTGCTCAGTGATTGCCTTAGATGTGTAATTCGCAACAATGGTTTCGGACTGCTGATATGATCTTTGATTCAAATGTCAAGGTCAAAATTACTTATTATATTTCTAACACCAATATTTTAGATGTAAGTGGCTCATATTTGGGGCACTGATTGTCTATGGTGAGTAGATGTCAAAAAAGGTTTTGGTTTGCTGGTATGACTGATATGGCCTTAGAGACAAAGGTCAGGGTATAGAGATTACCAGGTGAGTTCTTTTGATATCAAGTTTACCAGGCAAGGCTTGCAGAGCGATTCAACATGCGTTTTGGGAGCTTTGCCTGGTAACTTGATATCAAAAGACGCGAACCTGGTATTCAATTTATCAGCTTACAAGTTGTTTCACTCTTCAAACTAGCTAGTAGGATGTAATTATCGATTTTCGAGTCGATTCAACGTCAATGACTACGTCAATCAAAATGTGCAACGTCATGATGATATTATAAAGGCACATGCCGTGTGATAGGCAACGTTTATCTGGTCACTGTGCAACAATGCAGTTAGTATGAGAGGTAACAGTTAAAAAATAAATCATACTATGCGGTATTTAATGTTAGTGCAGATATTCATGATGAGGTCCATCGATTGATCTTGTCTTAATTATATCGATGCAAAATGAAATGTTGGACATGCCACTTTGTTGAACTTGATTCTTGAATTCATTTTCAAATTTAGAAGAAAAAACTGGAAAGTTGAGTTTACTTTGATTATTAGAATTGGGTGTGGTGTTTTAAAGTCATCTTTAAGATTGTGTTTGCATGGCTGTTGTCATATTATATGTATTCTCTAGAGTAAATTTGGGAGAATGCAGTAAGTTATATTCATCTTGAGATTTTGTCTGAAATATAACGTATGTCTGAAAAATTGCGGACATCACTCATGTATATATGTTAGACAATATTTGATTAATTTTCGGGGCATCGCTTATATCTTTAACAAGACTCCAGCAAAATTTTGGACATCTGTCATATACATGTATCTGGCCAGATTTGATCGCTTATACGCATAATGTAAGGTATCACCAGTTTTCCGGTCATCATTTATATGCTATTGCCATAAAGTTAAGCATATTTTTATATGATCCCGATTTTCGAAGTAATGAAAAATATTTTTAATTTTGGGTTTTACTCAGCATGTACACTTGTATTTTGGCTACCAAATTTGGATAAGCTCGATTAGTTTCATCACTACTGTCCATGAACGGGAAGCTTACGACACAGTACTGTCCAGAAGTTGATATGCAAGAATGAATTTCTTTTGCTGTTGAGTCAAGAATTAGCCTTAAAACGTGTATGTTGGATAAAACTACAAAGAAGAAAGAGGACAGAATGTGTAAAATTGCCATTAGGAACGCTGGTATGAAACAAGATGACATTGCAAGGGTGTTAAACGTGTCTCGGAGTGTTGTAAGCTGACCTTTGAAAGAACATAGAGAGAACGGCAGTATTACAAAAAGGAAACGGTCTACATTGATTCTTGAGTGCAAGGAATTGCTACTGAAGCATTATGGTACGTGGTCCATTATCTGACGACCACATGATACAGTTAAAGGTGGTTACTGTGACTTTGACTTCTCAAAAGTACCAGGACGAAAGTCTGGAATCTGGTGTTAGGTCACCCTTGGACTCGCTAGATGGCCAGAACATGGTGCTCCGAGAAAACATTGCAAGACCTCACTGTACTCGCATCATCGAAGAATACAAAAATCAACAGAACATCGCTAGTCTTCCACGGCCGAGCTTGTTGTCGGACTTGAACCCTATCGAACACGTGTGGGACAAGCTTGGTTGACGTGTTTGAAACAGGGAACCAGCCGTATCAAAACCATTGTGATTTTGCTAGACTCTACTGCATGGGTGGGACAGGATTTCATGTCTTGAACGCATGTACCCAGTGAATTTAATCATGATGAAAATGTGCCAAGTTGTTATTCGACAGTGTGAAGACTATACACAACATAAACCAGAAGTAGTGGATTATCATGAGCCATTTCGTGACTTTTTGCACCAGATCCTGAAAGTGTATGCTCCAAAGAGAAACTTTAAGTTTTGAAGAAATTACAACTTTCGCGGCCTTATTGTAAAAGTTTTGCTGACTCATGGCCTCCATGTTGTTTTCATTGAATTTTCTTTTATGGGTAATTTTTGTAAGGTTTTTGCAGCCTATAAACAAGTCAGAAATTCCACGGCTTTTCTTTATCAAATCGCTGGTATTCTGCTTTTGTTGTCTACCACAATAACTTTTTGGTATTTCTCAAAAGTTTCCGTTTCACCGTTTTTAAAACCTAAGTGGTGTTATCAAATGGAATATGCTTAACTTTATGGCAATATTATATATAAGACAACATCGATAAAAAAGAAAAACATCGATCCCAAAAAACACAATACATTGCATCAGAGGCGTATGATACTACCGCCTCTGATTGCACCCTGTGTTTTGTGACTGAGGTAGGAGATGGTTTAAATTTCAAATTTATCATTTTGTCAGCCAACGCGGTCTTCTGTGCTCCGTTCCAAAATAAGCATATGTTTTCCTACTCTTAAACTAACATTAGTTCCACCTTTCATCACGCGCTAAATTATCGCTTCATACAAAAACTAGGTATCGTTTTAGCCCTTACTTCTACTCATTGTGTCGTTAGGGTAGAAAAACCAGGGGTTATTAATCATAGTAAAATGTTTTGAGACCTCCTATCAGAACTGATAAAAAGGAAAGAGGAAGATCGAAAAACAGTATGTTTGGTCTGGCAAATACCTCGTTAAACATGTTAAACAGCTAGAGAAACGTAGATCTGTAAACCATGGTCATTTTCATAGTCACCAGTGATTGGTCCGTTAATATACCAGTCGAAGAACACATTCACCTCTCGGTTGCGAAATCTATATTCAGGATCAGATGCGCTAGATTATTAAAAACGCCATGACACGACTGTGTAAGCCACCAATGATTGAGTAAATTTAAGAGGGACTGGATGCGGTCTCACTTTGTGTATATTGTTCATTTATGGTAGTGTCAACATTAGTCCTCCTGCTTGAAAATACACTCCTTCAGACTAACAATAAACAAATGCTGTAGCAAAATAGACACACCTAATCATAAACAGCATCGGTTCTGCACGCCTTGATTGACAAAGAATCGAAAACCAACATATGGAGTTACACACACACGCACGCACACTGGAAAAGGACGCATATCCGACAAAGGGTGTGTACACGCATATGTTGAGTTGTGCTTTAATTAATGTTTGGACACAATACGAAATTGCTCGCTTATTTCTTTGTGAAATGATCACAAAACCAAATGGTATCCAAATGGGTATATATCTTCATGTGTCTCGTAAACATGGCCAGATTAGCTGCCATAACTGTAGTGAAAATACTTCCATGACAGCCAGGACCCTGAAGTTATTTAGCGTAACAAATTGTATGCTAACTAATGAGAAGCCGAGTGTGATTAAGTTCGGACAAAAATGTCAAACAATCCATTGTTAAAATGTCTCAATTAGTTCTTAGAATCAACCTATAAATGTAACATTCATTGGAGTTGGTGAGCTAGAACTGATCCGTGTATATGCATTGCAGTTTGACGTGTTCAGACAGGGTGTTCCAATATAATGCCACTTGCTCCGTTGCTCCTATATTACATTTTTATCATTTCAACTCGGCAAGAACTCCTATTTTGGAAGCATTGTACGTATGCTTATATGATATTGAAAAGCAGCAAACCCAAAGGCATTTCTTTACAATGTTTATGGGGAAAAGTCACTGGGGCAATCTGGGGAATTTGGATGGTGTAGAAGGAATTCGGTCACAATGCGTACATCGTGCGCGGGTGCATGGTCACGCAAAAGCCGAGGTCCTGTTTTAATAACCAATCTTTCTTCAATTTTCTTAGAACAATGTTTTTATACAACTTTCAGTGACCTTTATTGTCTTTTGGCACATTAATTGGAATAGTCCAATAACAGCGTTTGCTTTACACTAGCATCACACTTGATTTTTAAATGTTTAACTGTAGATATGTTAAATAAAGAATTCGAAATGTTAATAGACTATTAGTTGATGTAGCATACGCTATTATCAGTAACCGATTACATTATTGCATTGTTACACGTTGGTCTACTGAACGTTGTCTATCTCACGGCATGTACCTTTATCAGATCATGATGACGTTGCACTTTTTGAATGACGTCGACAATGTCGCTGAATCGACACAATCATCGATAATTACGTCATAATCGCTAGTTTGAAGAGTAAACCAATGGGTATACTGATAAATAGAATACCAAGTTTGCGTCTTTTGATACAAAGGCTACCAGGCTAGGCTTTACGAATGCATGTTGAATCGCTCGGCAAGCCTCGCGATGTCAACAAGCGTTCTCAAAGCCTTGCCTGGTACATGTATTAATACTTGATATCAAAAGACACTCACCTAGTATTTTCTATTGACAAGGTTATTGTACATGTTGAAGAATGGAATTGTACTGAGTAATTTTACGCATCTGCTGAGGCCTGCTAAATACTAGACATTGCACTGTTATACTCAATGTCTCTGTCTTCATCTTTATGCCAATTACTGATGTCATGCCATGGGTTTATCTCAAGAAAGTGGAATCTATTGACATATTGCTCCATATCGCGCGTAGTAGGCTCTGAAGCATGCACTTACTGGTCGCATATGCGATAAAATCATTTTTCATATAAGCGGGTCCGAAATTAGCTAGCATGGCAAACGCATTACAAATGAGTTATGGGCTTCGCTTTGAATAATCTGTTTAGTCGCCAGTCGAGCATGCACGTAATACAATAATATGGTTGCCCCTGCCACATATACCAATATGTCACTTCAAGAAGCACACAAAATATCTCTCCATACACAGAACACGTAATTTAATACATAAGAGCAATGGCTGTGCCCTGTCTATATGGTCAAGTCCATGTACTTACATATGCGTTAATAGGTCACCCTTAAAATGTGTACAGTAAAACCTTTCTTAAGCGGCCACTCAAAACAAGACAAAACAAAGGTCTTAATGGCAAATGGTAGCTTAATGAAGGTCGAAAGTATTGCAGAATGCTCCCCTTGGAATATTCTGCAATACTTTTGACCTGCATTAAGCGATAATCGGTCTTGAAAACCAATTTGGTCTTCTTTTTGTGTGGCCGCTTAAGACAGTTTTTACCACGTGAAATGAACAAAATAACTGAGCCGCGACATGTGATTTCCAACAATGTGGCCAGACGAGCCTGTGCAGCCTCCTTTGTAGCTTAGAATTTCCAAATGGTGTTCAGTCAGTAGTTTAACAGTCATAGAATATTCAAGCGACTAGCAAAGGCTCAAATCAGACTGCGCGTATGCGCAGGCTGACCTGAGGCGTTGCTGGTCGCATATATACCACACTGTTGGAAATATCATGTCTCGACTCAATTATTACACCGGCGTTACTGCGTTGTGTCCTTGAGCAAGACATATTAATCCCAGCTTAGTACTGGTTCAACCCAGGAAGACCCGTCCCTTTATAACTGAAAGATTGTTGATGGGATGTAAAGAATTAAATCAAACAAACAAACAAATAAACAAACAAAAACATGTATGAAACAGGTGCAATTTTGCTAGAGTTCATATCTTGTGCATTTAATGCGATTGTAATGGTAAAATACAATTGTCACATACATTTAAGGTAGTAGTTTACTTTTAAACATGTTATCGAAAGTATTGGAAACGTGCATGTATTACCCCTTTCTTTCTTTCATTCTTGAGTGTATATTCCGCCTGTACATGTATATAGGCGCATCACATTTCGGCGTAGGAGTGGTGACCCACATAACGTACATTTAACATTTTGAACATAATGTCTTTTAGATAAAAAAAAACCGCTATCCACGGTTTTCGTCTTTTCGACATTATTTTGCAGTTTTACAGTGGAGGACTTATCTCCATATTGGCTCGCAAAATTTTTTGTCAAAGACTTACCTAATCATAAAATTTTGTATTTGCAATTTTGTTAGAAGTGACGTTTGCACGTCGTATATCTCTCAAAACATTCATATAAAGATAACATGCATGCAGATAGCCAGCGGGACTAGAAGTATAGTAATAGTTTTCGGTCTTAACCCTTATCCACTTCTAAAATTTCTTCTTGACTACAAATAAAGCCCTGGTAAAATCCGCGGACGGATAAGCTTGCATGCGTTGGTACGTATGTGACAAGTACCAAACTCACATGAACTGGCTAGTTTTTCATTGTATTGTCAGTATATGATAAACATGATAAAATGTACAGTATAGAGGATTAGCAGCACTATCGAAAAGTAATGATCGCAAACATTTATGTTCAGCTAGATATCATGAACCAGCGATGGTTTATCATACATGGTAAGCAGGGCCCCGAATTACAATGCCTCCTAAGAGTTAAGGAAGACGTTAGTTAAGTATTGATTTTTCAAGGTGCGAAAAATAACGTTTAAAACTGATTGAAAATCAAAATAGTTTTAACTTTTCTGAAGATCACAATGATATCTTTGACAACAAATACAACATCGATCCAGGCAATTTATTTAGCATTTAATATAGCGTGTTGAAATATCAAGTCTTGCTTACCTTTAAGGAGGCATTGTAATTCCGGGCCAGGGCCCGGAATTACAATGCCTCCTTAGAGTTAAGGAAGACTTAAGTTAAGTATTGATTTTTCAGGGTGCGAAAAATAACGTTTAAAACTGATTAAAATCAAAATAGTTTTGATTTTTCTGAAGATTTCAATGATATCTTTGACCACAAATACCACATCGATCCAGGCAATTTATTTAGCATTTAATATAGCATGTTGAAATATCAATACTTAACTTAAGTCTTGCTTAACTTTAAGGAGGCATTGTAATTCCGGGCCCAGGTAAGTAAGTTAAGTTAAAAGTTAGAAAGAAGAGCAGCCTACGCTACTGGGAGGCTTAAAGCATTTTAATGGTATTAAGCCTTCGCCAAAAGTTCTGTTGTTGTTGAAAACACAAACAATGTTTAGCTCACAACTTACATGTATGTAATGTATCCTCACAGAGAAACAATATAATGAACTTAACGCACTATAATAACACAAAGAAAATAGCTCACGACTCGCAGATAGTCAGGGCTAAAGAAAGCCTCAGGTTGAGCCACGGTTGGCCCAGCCAAAGACCAGCATCAGGCACCAACCATCGATGTAAGTTTTACGCTAGGGCCGTCATTGAGTCTGAAGCCTGGCCAACCGTTGTGCAATTAAAGAGGAAACCATACCTATAAACCGTGATTGGGTACAACCAGACATGCAAACTATCGTGTGATATCCATGTTATATCATACATTCACTGGTGACCAATGCATAGGAGGTCCAATAGCTAAAAACAGAAAGTGGTGCCAGTTACTGTTCTATCGTATCTGGAAAGCTGTACATTTCTGATTAAAGTACAATAAACTCTGTCTCAGGCGGCCACTCAAAAATAGACAAAACAAAGATCTTTAAGAGGAGATGGTAGCTCCTTCTTCCTAACTTTAAAAAAGGTCAAACGTATTGCAAAATGCTCCCCTTGGACCATTCTGCAATACTTTTGACCAATATAAAGCGATAAACGGTCTTGAAAACCAATCTTTGGTCTTCTTTTGAGTGGTCGCTTAAGACAGATTTTACTGTATGGCTTTACGTATGTGTGGTAAGTACTATTATCACATGGGCTGGTCACAATATGTTCTCAGATGTTTTGCACTTATGTGTTACACTGCAACTGTTTGAGAAGTTTTGAAGATAGCTTCTTTGATGTTTTGAAAGACCTGAAATTTGATTTAGGTAAATATAAACCGCAAGCATAGTATTGATTCTTGTTAAACATTGAGAAGTAAGTAATCATTTTAAATAAGTGATAATCAAATATCACTAATGTGTAAAGGTGCCTTGTGCAAACTAAATGATGTCTGGTCATTGTCAAAGTAAACATAGCTTAAATTAACAAGTTAGAGTTAAATTTCAAAGAAAGACAAGTTATGATGGCCTACCTTTGCCAGGTAGTTTTATGTACGGAATAGCGACAAGAGTCCAACCCAAACAGACACCACCCACACAAATGACTAGAATGGGGATGCCACAATCAAACATATCATTGTCCACCATTCCTTCTTTAGGTTAGAATTTAGCGTTTTTTACAATAAAGTTATAAATGCAAGCAATTCCTTTGTTTGTGTTGTACTATTGTGTGTATGTGGGTGTGCTGGGGTAGGAGGGGAGAAGTGATCGTATTCAGTCCTGATTTTGTGCCTAAGCTATTTTTCTAGTTTGATGATCTTAATTTGCTCAATCTCTCCTACAATTTTATACTGATTGTTTTGAAAATTAGCATATGCTATGTCATGGTCTAAAGCTGTTCATGTGGTTTTACTATAGTTCTTAGAACATTAATGTCTTATTTTGTTACTTTTCCTACGTTGAGAAATCAGACGTTTTTCAGTCACGAATACTATCAAGGTATGGTCCATGTAAGATCCAGAAATCGTGGTATGAAAGAAGGATGATATTCATTTCTCACACTTTGTGATTGAGCAATGACGGTTTGTCATTTACTGTTTCAGTTGAATTTCTCATAGCCTGATATTTGTCCTGTGACATGACGTCACCAATTTCGGTATTATGACGTAATTATGCTTAAACGTGACAGCCGCCATATTACGATCACTAGATAGCTAACGACCATGACAAGTAGCTCATTGTGATTGGCGTATCAATAAATGGAAAAGTTGTTTCGTCAAAAAACGATTGACAACCTTTATGATTAGAATTAAACTAGCACTCGGTATCATCTGATGACAAGACATTTACCAGATATTAGTGACAAACTGGATTTTGTAAGGAGTTACACGAAAACGAGTGCCTGTATTGAAAGTGACCCAGCCCAGAATCAGACTCGCCCATCATCCATTGTGTTTAGTCCATGTTTTGTGGTATACTAAGCCAATTTCGCCACACATCATTCTTATATAATTGCCTTTATATACGATTCTCATATGAGTCTTATATAATTCTCATATGTAAACCTGAATATATGATTTTCATATGTGCAGTTTCATATGAATTTTATATAATACGATTTATAAGATATTTACATGTTCGCAAAATCATATAATTTTTTATGTAATTAATATCATATGAAACCTATGTTAGTTTTATAAGATCATTATATGTATATTATTTCATATAATTATGACATAAATTAATTTATATGAATTGTTGATAAAAATAAGATCATATAAAAATCATAAATATAAAATAGATTCAAGTTCATAAAGAAAGAAAAAAAATGATGTGAACAATTAATCTCTTATCGCATAAATATACTCACCCCAAGTGCTTATATAAATGTATGTATGTACGTTAAGTATGCATGACAATCTTCAGAGGATCATGAAATTCACAGACAATGAATTTTGTGTTGATTTTTGACGTAGATTTTGTAAAGGTCTGTAATAATGATAATGATATTAATAATAATAATAATATTATTATTATTATTATTATTATTATTATTATTATTATTATTATTATTATTATTATTATTATTGGAATCGAGTTTTTGACTACGCTGTCACGAGCCAATGACGTCACTCTGCAAACGGTCATGATTTAGAGCGTTTGTTCTTGCATCGAATGTCAACAACAATAGATCTATCTGGCGTTAGGGATAATTGGAATAACCTTACAGGTAAGTTAAATCATAAGAAAAAGTATTCATATGGAAACCACTAAAACTGACCATAGTTTGCAAAATGTTTTGAGCGAAATTAGAATGTGGAATATTCTGATACGGCCCCTGGTTGTTTCGGCCCTGAAAAGAGAAGTTGATCTGTTTGGGGAGTCTCCGACTCAGTCTCACTAATAAAGAGAATCCATTCTCCATTATAGAGTGGGTGTACATCTTTTTATTAAGTAAGTGCCTGTGGTAGACTCAGTCAAAATGCTTGAATGTTGCAGTCAATAAGCCGCCCATAAAACCTCGGACACAACAACTCGGTCTGAGAAAAAACAGATATAACGTTACATTGTTAGGGGTGCCACAGCCCCCACATCCCCACTCAAACTATGACACCTGAAGCAATATTTCAAAAGATTTGTTTGAATTTTTGCAAGAAAACAATGTCAAAAATGCAAGTGGAAATTATGACCACAAATGTCTTTGAGAAGCATTATGCACCAGTCATTTGTACCCCTCAGGGCCAGGGAATAGTGTCGCTTTTAACTTTTCAAAGCTCTGCTAAAAGCTTCCCCTGGGGTAGTCTCTGGTTTACAGTTTTTTTGGTAAACCAGAGGTGCGCCAAGCCCTGCACTGTGGGGACAAATTCGTGGTAAAATTCCTGCTAATTCCCCCTCCCCCCCCCCCCCCCCCGAGGTTGACAATATTGAATAACAACAAATGACCTAAATCATTTGTATAAGCTTTCCATCTTTTCTGGTAGGGTATGATCGCGCTGCCGCCCGAAATCTGCTGCGCCAGAAATATATTTTTCCTTTTCAGAAGCACAAAGAAGCAATTTCCATATTTTTTTCGCTCTATCATCTGCATATGGTATTATTAACAATTGCAAATAAAAAAAATATATATTAGTTTTCCCTGAAATAATGGTTTTAATGGTGTGTTTTTTACATGTGTCAGGGGTATGAAAGCCCCTGCTGCGCCGTTTCACTTGCATTAGTGGCAGTTTACAGTAAAAATTTTAAAAGTCGATTACTGGACCATTTGTCCTGGGTGTATTTTTTCTAGAAATAAGGGCAAGGATGATTCTTACTTTCTTAGTGGGTATTTTTGGCATGCAATTGAATATTTTAATAATAACAATAACGCACATACTCAATAGACCTTTTTTCATGAGTTGTAACAACTGGACAATTAATTGGTCAGTTAAACTTGCTCACGGACTGCTTGCATAAAAGTACTTATGTCAATGCCACATCATGAGCCATGAGTAAACCTGTCTTCCTATAACAGTGCTGATGAAATGGACATGATTCTGTGTAGTGAAATGGACATGATTATGTGTAGTGAAATGGACATGATTCTGTGTAGTGAAATGGACATGCTTTTAAGTATATAACAGATGCTGCAGAAGATAGAATGGTACGAAAATTGTATTGTCAAGCTAAAACATGTTACATAGATATATTTTGTGGCTGATTTAATTAAAAAAGGATATCTGAAGTTTATTTTTAAAAGGTATGCAGATATATAGGTTCAATTTTCTTTCAATCAGGCTATTAAACAATAAAACAGATTGGTTAACCCGTTTGCAGTCAACCAACCAACCCATACAAAGCTGCCTCTACCCTCAATAATTAAGGTGTATAGTCTATGTCACCATGACTGGGGCTTCTTTCTATATTCAGAACTAGCATTCTACTTCTTATAATTCCTTTTCATTCAAAAATCTCTCATTTGTATTTCAGCAATGTTGGGTCCTGGGTGGTGTTCCAGTTGATTGCCTATTGCTTTAGATGGGTATTGAAATCTGACACTTTTACAAGTAGCAAAGCAGGTATGTACATTGTATGGACAGTTAAGTCCTCAAAAAGTAAGAAGTGAGTATGACCAGAAAATATCACAATCAATGGTATTGGTGGAATCTTCAATCCATTTCAATACAATAAGTTGTATGTAGTCTTTTTCTAAAGGGTTACTTGCTCTAAAAATTCTACATAAACAAATGTCTTCTCCACTTCTTCAAGCTTATAGGCAGTATTACTTTTTAGCTCATGTGTGCCATAGGCTGTAGGTGAGCCTTTGTGATTGTGTGATGTCTTTCATGGGTCATCAATAATTGCTTCTGAAGGACATCTTATAAACTAGCTTGATTTTGATCTTTGCATTCAAACTTTGCAGGAATTATCCACAGCCGTCTTCCATAATTGTTAAAACGGTTCCTGTCCATTGCATAACTAGGTCAAATGAGCTAAAATAGAGATTTTTTAAAATGAAAACTTTAATGCACAGGGCCTAGAGCCTTTATATTTGGTATGTAGCGTCACCTAATAGACGTATCTCTGCCAAATTTATCTAAACCATCGCCCTGGGGCTAAAATGGTCCAGCCCCAGGGGATCACATAAAGGATTATAACTAGGGAAAACCTTATTTTCCCTTTTGTATTTTTTACCTATTAATCTGCAGGAAGTGTGGGAGGTCACGTGGTAAGGGGTGGAGTAGACAGATCCTGAACCCCTGGCCTAATATATATATATATATATATATATATATAGTAAGCTGCACATACATTCAAAATTGTATCTATAGGGAAATGTTGCTGTTTTAATACTTTTCTAAGGCATTTCTTGGAAAAGATCCAGCATCTCTGTGAGCAAGAAACAACCTTCAGGGACAGAAAACAACATTATTAAGAAACTTATACCTGTGACCTCTTAATATACAAAATGGGCAATTCTATACTTATCATATCAATATGTATGGGAAAATCCGTCAGAAAAAAACGGGTTAAGATGCAGTTATTGGTTCATACAGATTCACTAGTAGATAATAGCCTTACAAAATTTATGATAATTGTATTCCAGGCTGATTTGTATATGGCATGGATTCTATACTGAACTGACCCAGCACCTTTTAACATCACAGAATCATCAATAGATGAACCACATAAAATTATCAGAACCCATATGACAACTTTGCTACTGCTAGAGTGCAAAAACTTGAAGGCTTACCTCAATAACTGAGGCATCAGATCAGAACAATTGAGAGTTTGAATACATGTAGATAAGTTGTATGATTATATTTTAATTGTTCGAAAACATTGGTAATTTTTCTAGGTGGGTGAGTATTTATAAATCTTTCTTAAAGCAAGTGAGTATGACCAAGAAATATCACAATCACTGACCAATCCAAGACATTTTGAGGAAGAGACTGAAAACACAAAATCAGTAACACGACAGCAAGAACACATTAAAGTCAAGCAACCAGTTATCTCTTCCTCGGAAAGATGATTGCAAAACTAGAAAGTAAACTAAGGATTGTATTACTAAACAAGGACCAAACACAAACAGAATTCATATGAGGAGCGCGGTGACTCAGTGGTAGAGTGCTTGACTCGAGATTGAAGGGTTGCGGGTTTGAGCCTCACCTAAGGCACTGCGTTGTGTCCTTGGGCAAGACACTTATTCCTCTGCTTAGTACTGGTTCAACCTAGGAAGACCCATCCTGACATAGCATAAAAATTGTTGACTGGGGCGTAAAGAATTAAAACAAACAAATACGTCAGACATGCTGAAATCCTGGGTTTCTTGTCTTGGCCTTATCTCCTAAAAGCGTAAGCCAAATTTAATTATTACTTCATATGATTATTACCAATAGCATGAAGTTTGTCACGCTCAACACTTAGCTACCAACTCCCAAGGTCAAGGTCACAATTTTGACTCAAACTTGGTGGGAAGCTACAATTCTCAGAACCTTATGTCTGGGCCATATCTCCTAAAAGGGTTGGAGATATTCATTATTACTTTATATGATTATTACCAATAGTATGTCACTGTGCCACACACAACACTAAGCTAGGAACACTCAAGATCACAACTTTTAACTCAGAATGTCTGTCTGTCAGTCTGGCAAGCTTTCCTGTCTGCTCTGTAACTTAAAAAAGGGTTTAGATATCTTTAGTATTAGCCAAAATGACATGCAACATGCAAGAAACCTAACACTGGATCATTTGTTTGTTTGTTTGATTTGATTCTTTACGTTCCATTAACAATCTTTCAGTTATATAGGGACAGGTCTTCCTGGGTCGAACCAGTACTAAGCTAAGATAAATGTGTCTTGCTCAAGGACCACAACGCAGTGACGCCGGTGTAACTCTGGATCAACTATTTTTGAGTTATGGCCCTTGATATAAAGTTGATTTTGGGATTTAATTGTGTCCCCTCTGTAATTTAAAACCTTCATCATGAAACTTCATACAAATACAAATATTAACTATCATTACACAACATGCAGAGTGCAAGAACCATAACTCTAGATTGCCTGCTTTTGGAGCTATGCTCCTTTGAAACAGAAAATAGTAGATATTGCAATTTAATAATGTCTGCTTTGAGACTTGAAAAAGTCTTTGTAAAAGTTTATGCAAAAATTAACCAACATCAGACAACTTTCAGAATGCAAGAACAGTAACTCTGGATGGCTGTGAATTATTGCCCTTTGAAGCTAAAAATTGTAAACTTTGTGATTTTTATTGTGTCGCAAGACTCGCAACCAAGATGATGTGTTGTTGTTGTACATGTAACAGGCATTAAATGCCATCCAGTAATAGCTTATGGTTGTTACAAATGCCAATCAGTTGGGTCTTGCATATATAACATCGTATTCTACACCATGTCTACGTGGGGAAGGGAGGTTTTCTTTAATCCAGTAGAAGACAGATGTATTGCGTAGCAATACAACATTATCATGTTTTACTCAATCCTTTTCCTGCTATTCAAGACAACTGTTGTCTGCTTTCTCATCTGCTTATGTACTACCTATATTGCAAATAATAAGACCCAAGATCAGACAGTTCCTTTTGGAGCAGCCTGATAATGGTGCATAGTGTTCGTTTCTGTGATAAAATGGTGTGCAATTGAATTTTGCAGACTTGCAGCAGACATAAAAACTAATAAGCAGATGACTTTTTCTAGACAAAAACTATGTTAGCAGGATAAGAGTTAAGGTTCTCTTGGTGTCAGATGAGCACTTCAGAACCTTTGATCCTCTGGTTTGTGAATTTTTAGATGTTTTTAACTCTGGCTAATCATTTATTAATGGGTGTAGCCAGAAAGGCTAAAAGTTTGCAAGTGATTGGCGAGAGTTTAAACACCAATAAAATCAATGAAAATAGAACATAATTCATGTTTATTATTTCATTCTTTTTTCAGAAATCTTTTACAGCTTAGAAGGAATTATTTAGACAGAAAACCATTTTTTGGAATGAATTTAAAAGTTTTGACCACTTTTCAAATGCAGATGGGAGGAGTTAAAGGACAAGCAGGAGAGGAAGAAGGTGTCATACAATTCCAAAAGACAGTGATGCCAGTAATGTCTCCCCTGTCATGTCTACCCCATGGATGAAAGTTTTCAGGATTATTCCTAAATTCAGGATTTTGAGGCTGACTTTCTATGGATTGGTAGATTATTATTGCTTCTGATTTATGTTCAGATTATCTAAAGATAACTAACCTTTTAAACTTTTATTTTTAATATTTTATTAGGCATGCTGCAAGTTTTCAGAATTGAATTAAGTTTAGCATTTTGGAATTTTGAAATTTCACCCATGGATGCTATATTCAAATTACTATTACATGTCTTTACTATTATATTAAACAGTAGAACACGGAAATACATGTTGTTATCTGTTTTTGGAATGTTTCTATTTAATGGGTCAGTATAGCAGCAGTTGAATGCTATGACATCTGCATATGTTATTCCATGACCTTTGTCCCCATATCCCCATTCAAAATTCTGAGGACCGTTGTTTGTAATCATTGCAATACTTCTTGAGCTAGGTTTGTGCCAATACCTATCTAAAACAACCCGCAAATTCAGTAGAGACTGGACGCAAGTGGTAAAGTAGAAACTACTCCTATTCCACTTACAGACCTGGCTCCGGGTTTATAACACTTTTTTCATGCTCAGCTCAACATAGCATGAAATTTAGCATACTCATATACATGTTAAAATCCCAACAATCATTGGCATTTTAACATTTACGAGGGCTGTTCAAATATGAATGCAAGTAGCTTCATAACTTTCTTCACATATATGCTAGGACAAAATGTTATACCTTTCTGGAAAGAACTATTTGTCGCCTTTAAAATGACACTAAGCATAAAGAAACACTCGCTATATTTATCGAGTTACATACCCTTTTATAAAGGCCATCCCTGTATACTGAAGGTTTTCCTAAGCTAATTGCAATGCACGTTTCGGTACATGTGCGGATATAGTGTCATATCTTTGTAAGTTTTGGACAAAATTGCACCAAATTTTAGATGCAAATTAAGTAACAATCCTAAAGTTGCTTGCAGGAAAACGTTTATATAATCCTGTTCCATTCTAGAGTTAACAGGCACGTCTGTGACGTCATAAATTTTTTGATAAACGTCATTTTGAGTTATCTACTGGTGATGTGATAATGAACATTGCTGTGTCGTTTCCTTTTTGTTTTGCTGTAAACATGCTAAATATGTCATAAGGAAGTTTTTAAAACGCGCCGTCCTCTATTTACAGAGTGATTACATTTTATATCATTTTTCAAGCATTTTTCTGCTTCTTAATGGCGTGTTTACATTCATTAGAATATGTTCAATCTGCCTAGTCCTCTTGACCAGGTGAGTAATTTTATTGTAAATAATGCCTATAGTGGTCAAACTTAAGTTGTACGTTCAAATTTAGAATAAAGTCGCGATGTTATGACAAAAAATTAAGTATAAATTCTATATATACCCTTTCACTTAAGGCATTTATGACTGAATAAAAATGTTTTTAGCGTTTAAAAAATACCCACTATCCATCAATGATTTATAGCAACAACTCAGTATGAGCGATCAACATATTGTCTTTTAGTTAAAACTAACATAACTACATAACTTTTATTACATCTCAGATCATTAATATGACATATGAGATAACATCCAAAAACATAGACAAACATTGATGTATGGCGTAGCATTTCCAGAAAGATAAGTGAACGAGAAAAAAAACAAGAAAGAAGAGAGAATGGGAGGATTGGCGGGGAAAGGATAACGGTCAGGTTTAGGTTTAGATCTTGGTAAGAAGGTATAGAATAGGGTATTTTACTGAGTCTGTGTTAGCATATTCGAGTATCATGGATCCGAGGCCAACCTCGCTCTAAAGAACGGGCGTGGCCAAGGAGCCATGACCCCTAAATTATGGTGTATTCATAGTAAATCACATTCTATGCCGTTTTGGAGCAAGAGAGACGCAAGAATGCGTGGATAGGTGCTTGGATAAAGGATAATTTACTTGCATTCCATGAGTGCTTGATTGAGCGATCTCTGAGAGACCGCTCAGCAAGCATTAATGGACACGCGTCCAGGCATTATTAAGATTTAATTTTGATATATCAATATATTATCACAATTTGATTGGTAGGATCGTAGTTTGGGTTCAGGCCTTGTCATATATGATTGGTAGAATTGCCTCAGCGAGACCACACTAGCGAGGATCCACAACAGCAGGCCAGAAAGATTCGTTCCGACTACATATTTGTTTAGAGATGTGTCGTGGATGCCCGACAGAGCCGCTTCAGTGAGGCTACTCTGACGAGCCTGCTCGAACACAGGCCTAGCCAACCCGGATGTACTACAAATCTCGTTTAGCAAGTATAAATGTTGGAGTGTGAAAACTCACAAGTGCAGACTATGAAGCCGTATATGTAACATGGCCAGGCATATATCATGTATGTTCAATATATATATATTATTATATCACAGAGTGGCCGTTCTAGCAAGCACCCAAGGAGTCATTATCTTGTATGCAAGGTTATATAAATGCTATTTGCACTATAGTTTAGGTCTGGAACGCGCGTCGTGTATGCTCGATAGAGCAGTCTCGTTGAGGCTGTTCTAGCGAGCATCCACGATCGCAAGCAGAAACAATCAAGGCTGTCTCAATATGACCGATCATGTCCTCCATATGTGGGGGTGGGTCTGCGAGATTTCACGCATGAACAAATATGTCATTGTTGATAGTAAGTTTACTGAAGCGTTAAATCCTAGTCACTCAAAGGAGAGAGCTCGTGATTTAACACCACAGAGCAAATGATCAGGCATTATTGTGTAGAAACGCGAGTGATCTAAAAACATTCGAATTATGGATTAATCAGGCTGCAGCATTTTGGATATGTTCTTGGTGAGTAAACGGGGAGCTGTTTAAACAGTGACATGTCGCCGCACAGCAGAAGGAGCGTCATATGTGACAACGTCACATCGGACGCTCCCTCTCCTTTGCGGTGACGTTCAGCGTTGCGTCCCGCTAAGTTGTGTCACGTCAGCCTGTCAGTCTGTGATGTTTTGTTTGTGTCATCTGTCTTCGCTGTCCGGGCATCGCGGTTCCGTATAGTGTAGAATACATGTATATAAATAGGCCAGTGCGAGTAGTTTCCCTTTGACCAGTTACGCTGGTCTGTTGTTAAAGTAGTTAATTACGATTTCGACGAATTTACAGAGTCGTTTCAGTTGGGTACACGATGTTGAGGATAATAACTCCTTGAATTTGAGAATATTCGGTCGCCGGTAATAATAAGTGTCAATGTAACTACTTCTTTGCGCAGAAAAATGCGGGCATATTAGCAAGTAGTGTAGCTCATCGGCGATATCATCCTTATCACAGAGGGTGCATTTACGTTCTGATAGCGGAATGCCTACCCATCTATATGTTTCAACGGGAAATCGATGATTCGACGTCCTAAATTTCATAAGAGTTATGTATTGTTTCGGTGGTAATAACAAGAAGTACTTTTCAAGTGCTATAGACTCTTTAAATAGTTTGTAGTTTTTGCCTTTAGACGAGTTTTCCAAGGTAGCATTCCATTTCTGGAGATTTTGGTCGATCAGTATCCTTTTAATATATTGATTAAGGTTATTGTAGTGTGAGGGGTCTTGTGATAGCCAGATATTTACTTTACCAGTTTCCGTAAAGATTTGTCGTATAGAGGACAGCCATTTAAACTGGTGGCCTGGTATGTTAATCAAGATATTATAGAGTATGTTTGATATTTTACTATTTTTCCCAGTGACAATGCGGTTCCAGAATCCAATCATTCTTGATTTAATTGTGATATCTATTGGATGTCGCCCAAGTTCTGCATATAGCATATAGTGAGGGGTGCTTTTTTTAGTTTTAGTTATTCTGCGTAAAAAATCAGCATGAATTCTTTCAAGAATTTGAACATTTTCCATGCCCCATATTTCACATGAATAGAGCATGATTGGTAAAACTGTATGATCAAATACTTTTAATTGTAGGTCGATTGGTAGGTCTAAATTGTTAATGCGCATGTATAATAAATGTAATGCTTTCTGTGCTTGCTCAGCTAAATGTTTTCGTGCAGTCAAAAAGCTACCATTTTTTGTAAAATATAATCCTAGGTATTTGTATTTATCGACTAGTTCAAGTGTTTGGTCACCAATAGTGAATTCAAATGCATTGTAGTTCCTGCAGCCAAATATAAGTACTTTTGATTTACTAACATTAATTTTAAGTTTCCAGATTTGGCAATATTCATTGAAATCATCCAAACATTTTTGAAATGACATAGCATCATCTGATAGGATCACTGTATCATCGGCATATAAAAGTATTATTATCTTGAGAAAAGTAAACATGTCGTCAGTTTGATTATCAATTACTATTCCAGTATTGTGTTTTGCAGCCAAAAACTCTTCTAAATCATTTAGAAATAGCGAAAATAAAACTGGGGAGAGATTTTCTCCTTGCCGGACTCCGCAAAAGCTTCCAAAAAAGGGTGAGATTTCGTTATTTTGAGAGACACAGGATTTTATATTTGAGTACAAGTTGCGAATTACCTTAAAAATCTTCCCCTGGACGTTTGAGCTAAGTAGTTTTTGCCATAAGCCTATCCTCCAGACAGAGTCGAAGGCCTTGGAGAAATCGATGAAAGCACAAAAAAGTTTTTTCTTATAATACTTAAAAAGTTCTGTAAGACAGCTTAGTGTAAAAATATGGTCTAGTGTTGAGTATGATTTTCGGAAACCAGCCTGGTTTTCATTCAAAATTTCTGAGTCTTCTAAGTAATTATTCAATCTTGTATTTAATACCGCGGTGAATAGTTTACCGAAACAGCTTAGCAAGGTGATAGGTCTGTAATTAGCAGGGTCCTTGGGATTTCCTTTATGTTTATAGATGGGGATAATTATGCCTTCCACCCATGCAGTCGGGATAATGCTCGTATCTAAGACAATGTTAAACAGCTGGACATAAACAGGGAGTAAAATTTTATATGTACTTTTGATATATTCATTCAGAATATTGTCGAGGCCAGCGGACTTTGACGATTTTAGCGTTTTTATGCATGTTTCGATTTCTTTGGCCGTTATAGGTTGGTTAAGAATTTCATTGCTATCATTTGGATCAGGAATGGGTATTTCGAAATCATCCAGCTCTTCTTGGTCCACCATATTTATGTTTTTGAAGTATTCATAAAAATCATCCAGTGAAGGCTGTTGTGTGTCTTTTCTAGATTTAATACTGTTAAGAATCTTCCAAAAGTCTTTTGGTCGTTTGTGATGCATATTACGTAATTTGTTCCCATTTTCGACTTTAAATTTCCTAATATATTTGTGCATTGTGATTTTATAGCTTCTGGATGCTTGTTTTAGGTTACGTTTATTACTGTCAGTTTTTGTGTTATTAAACTTTTTACGTGCATAGTGGTAATGTTGTCGAGCAGCCCTACACGCTGGACCGAACCAGGGCTTGTTTTTATCTGACCTGCCGCCTTTATAAGTACGTTTTTCGTGTTTTCCAAATGTTTTTTGTGAGCTATTTACGAAAATTGTCGATAATCGATTTACAACCGAGTCGACAGAGTTTTGTGTTATTTCCCCTGTTACAACTTGTTGTTGCAAGTCGGCGCATAATTCATGAATCATTTGTGTGTCTATATTGTCACAGAACTGGCTAGCGTTTTCGGGGACCCATTTTGGGCGTTGCCTTGATATATTCGCGTTCACTCTTGGCTGAGAGTCGGTTGTATTAAGCATGATAGAAAAAGACAGAAGCGAATGTCCGTCTGAATATAAGCGGTCTAATTCTTTAATACTGAAATTTGATAAAAGCTTGAGTCCCGCTAGTGATGCGATTACGTAATCAATGACTGATACGTCACGGAAAGTCGTTTGTCCTACATTTTTGTCGTCCCCGAATCGACCGTTCAGAATAGTGAGGTTGTTATTTTTGCAGATGTCCATTAGTTTATAGCCGATATTGTTCTTTTTCTTATCTTGTGATTTGCGCGCAATTTGGATATTCATACGTTCTAAAGCCGCTTTTTGGTCGTAAAAATTAATTGTTTCTTCGTCGAAGTAAAAAAAACGGCTGAGAAAACTGTCGTCGGTCGTATAGTCGGGCAGATCGCCTGTCTGTGCGTTTACGTCACCGCAGAGGTAAATGCAGTCATATTTTTCACACATTTGTGTTATTTCTGATTGGAGTAGATCAAATTCATCTTCCGAGAAATATTTCGATTGGTTTGGGGGGACGTACACAATGCCAAAAATAATGTCTTGGGTGCAATTTAGGCAATTTTTGTTCAGTTTAAGCCAAAGTATAAAATCTGATTCTGTCTCAATAACATCGACATACTTGTTCATGCTGTTTTTAACAAAGGCGCCGATGCCGCCTGATTTTCTTTTGTAGTTTTGTCGTCGTGGCTGACTTATGAAAGTATAGCCGTTTATCGAAATAAGGTCAGTTGTATCAAGTTTGGTTTCGCAAACAAAAAACATACTATAATTTGACACTAGTTCTTGGAATTCAGGATATAGGCTGCGAGTCTTAAGACCACATACATTAAGCACTGCAAAATTTAGGTCAGTTGTTTGTGTTTGTATAGAGATCGTTTGCGAGATATTTGGGTTTAATTTGTTTACACTGGGCACAATATTTGGTACTTTCCCCACGTGTCCCTAAGCATTGTTATCTATATTCTGGCCAGACGTCCCAGGCGTCTGGCTAGGATTTGAATCACTGACTCGTTCTAGGAGCTGCTGCATTGCTTCGCTGTATTCGTCAGCTGCTTGATGCACCACAGGAGGAACGTCGCTGTCGCCAGTTTCGTGGGCTAATGCTGAGTACCTGTTCTGAACCGGTGTAGAGTTAACGGTATCGCCAGAATCCTGCAATTGACTTGGGTGCTGACTCTGAGCTATAACACCCGTGTGTAGGATTTCATTGTCAGAAGATACAACCGTGGAAGCCGAGTTCTCCGTTTCCATCACTGACGCGCCGTCACTATCACTGCCGTCGTACAAAGGTTGTGGTTTTGGCTGTGAGCTGTTCATTGCGCCCACCGTATAAGCGCCCATGGCGCTGAGGTTTCGACTTGCTCTATCACGACCTGTGCTAACACGTGGACCTATCTGAACATTTGATGTCTGTTGGTTTTTAGTTTGGCTATGCTGTGTACGTGTTTCACGCAAGATAGATTTCCATTCTGGGAATTCATCGCGGATGACTTTACCATTGACGACTAGCTTAGCTGGAAATCCTATGACCACCCTTCTAGTCCTGTCCCGTTCACATTTGGCTTTCTCATCCTTGTACTCGCCCCATAGCCTTGACCTAGCCTGTACAATTTCAGAAGGGTAGTCCCTGTTGATGCCAAAATCTTTCCCTGCGAGTTTCCTAGCATTTGCCATGATCAACTCAACGTCCTTGTATTCGGTAAAGCCCACAATGATTGGTCTCGGTGCGTTACGTTGACCCCCAGCACGACCCCAAGGTCTGTATTTTAGGTCACCAAGGCGATGAGCTCGCTGTATTCGTATAAGATTAGGATCAATGTCTAGATGGCGTTGCAAAAAGTTGCGTATAATGGCCTCGCAGTCGTCGTTATAGCGAACCTCTGGGTGACCGCGGAATATAAGATTATTTCGCCGACTACGTGCCTCTTGGTCAATACTTTTATATTCGAGCAGTTTCAGGCGCTTATCTGTCACCATACTGTGGGCTAGAATTGTTTCAACGTCTTCCTCGAGTTCACCCACGCGTGTTGTCACTGAGCCAAGTTGCGACATAATCTCGAACAGAGACACAAGTTTATCATCGGTAGACATCTTCTTAAACTGATCTTTACTTATTTTACAAACAGTTTCTTTTTTATATTGAGTTTGGAAAGTCCCACCTGTAGAGCGCCTGTGTCTCTTGTGTCTTGTCACAGTATGAAATACCCCACCATCATCGTCCGCCAATGCATCCACGTCACCACTTTTGCCATGCCTCGTAGAAATACCATTTACACCAGCGTTTGCCATAATGCCAAAACTTCCCTCGGTTATATCAAGTCCTAGGACACTTTCAAACCAGATAATTCTCGATACAGCTACAGAAAGTCCAAGTAGAAACCAAAAAATCCTAAATTTTATCAGAGCTGAGCGAAACGCCATGTGTCTGCTACGCCATACCACGTGATTCCTACTAGTTTAAATGTTGCTTTGTGCATTTTGTTAGCGATAAGTTTAACTGAAAACTAAAAGGTGGTGTTTTGCTTACCACTTATTTGCAAACATAAGGAGACTTTAGTGAAAACGATTTGTTGTAATTTAACAAAAGCATGTCGGATTTTCACAGAATCATTATATAAGAATATGGAGATACTTCCTTCAAATTTTCAAGAAATTTCACCTATTTATCGAAGAATTATACGCTCGTCTATATCACTGCTATATGTTGAAGCATGCAATTTGTTAGTATACTAACATGACCCTCATTGGAAGGGCAATAGCTCGATAATTATACCATATTTTTCTTTAAGTCTGGTGCCAGTTTAAAGGGGACATATAGTCATTTATAGAAACGTTTACCATTTTGTCGTAGCATATATGTGACGAAAGTTATGAAGCTACTTGCATTCATATTTGAACAGCCCTCGTATATGCATGATAAACACAACCTCTGAGAGTTTGAAAGCAGAAAAAGTCTTCTTTTTCAGCATTTTAGTTTTTATGACGGTTTGAAATTTCATTCTTAATAGATTTGAGCATGAAAAAAAGTTTTATAACCACAGGCCCTATTGAGATGCTGAACCATAAACTAGGTCATATATTAAGTCCTGATTCTTATATTATGGTTTTTACCCAAAAAATAGTCATATAAGTTTTATATGTAAATTAATACATGTGATAATCATGTGTGGTGAATTAAGTTTTGTAACATTTTTATATAATTTTCATATACAGTGCATTACACATCATCCTCATGTGAGTGATGATGTGACTGCCTTTTTATATAAATTTTATATACTGCCTTTTTATATAAATTTTATATAAAGGCACTCATATGAAATTTATATAAAAGGGCAATCATATGATTTTTCTTATAATTATTATATGATTATTATGTAAAAATGCATATCAGTATCATATGATTATTAAATGTATTTCAGTTTACGTAAAAATCATATCATTCTCATATGAAAATTATATAATCTGTTTTATATGATCCACACGTGGCTGCCTTTTTTAACAAGTATTAAATAAAAGTTTTTATATAAGAATCATATGATTATTATACGATTTTTACGTGTGGCGAAATTTGTAGTGTAGTTCGTAGTATTCTTTCTAGTTTTGCAATCATCTTGTTGTGAAAAATAGAACTGTTAATTTGCTTCAATTATATTCTTTTTGTGTGTGTCGTTTTGTGTTCTTGTGTACCTTTCTGGCGGCGACATCGGTTGGTCTGTAATCTGTGGTTCTGATATTTCCAAATCACACTCGTTTTATGAATAAATAATCCCCTAATAACTGGTTTCGACAAGTCTCCTGGCCAGGACAGCTGATAGATGCACATCTTCCACATTTTCAAGGTTAACTGAGCATAATTTATACACCTCTACAAATAAACCCCTTATTATCAGCTCAATTCTGCTTTGGCTGGAAAACTTTGATTAAATTGTTGTAATCTAAACATTTCCTGCAGTCTCGTAGCGGGTCTAAAACTAAACTGCTATGATCAGTTTGTTTATCTATCTTATAGCTGCGTATGAACATCACACTAAAACGTGAGCTATGATGATGGCAAAATGAAAAGTAGATAAGGCATTTAAACAGCTAAACTGTATATATTTTCATGGAATACTGTTTTAATCAAGTTTAAAAACAAGAAGGATAAAGGCTTTGGATAAAGTAAAACATTGATTTTTAGATAAAAGATTCTACAAATACTAATTCAGACATAACCCAGTGCTCTTGTTATACTTTGTCGTGACTCTTATATATTAGTTATAATTGCCATGTAGCTGTTGATTTTCTTCAATGTCGTAAATCATATAGTTTTTAAATCTTATACATTATGTTTCAAACAACTTTATATGGCTCTGACCGTCTGTGCGTTGAGAGCCATTTTCATTGTTTCATCACAGTATGTTAATTGATTTGATTGTTTCCATGTGATGGCACATTAGATAAGTTCGGAAGCGAGTTAAACAAATTTTGTGATTAAACAACAACAGAGTCTAGGGCAAAGATTTGGGCAGTAAAATTAATATACCCCCCCCCCGGTGGCTTCAGCTGGTGTCCGTTCTAAGGGGGTGGTTAAGTTGTTGTTGATTCATTGGTGATTTTGTGTGTGATCCTTGTTATGTTGTGCAGTAGTTAGCGTCGTTTCTAGTTTTGCAATCATCTCGCTGGGGACGAGAGCGGTGGTTGCTTTACTTTGGTTTCATTTTGATGGCATGTGACTGTTAGTGCTCTATGTATCTTCCTCACGGTGTCGTGGGTTGGTCTGTAGTGTGTAATTGTGGCATTTCCTGGTCATAGTTACTTACTTTTTGTAGACGTCCACGTTATGGTTGTAAAAAATACGCATGCCGTAGTACTGTTTTAATGAACTTAGATACCCCGACCACTTTTATTAATTTGTATTTCAAAAATTGGACCTTTTATACTAAACTTACATATGAGGATCATACAAAGAGTTTTGTCACTAATTGACCTATGTAGTATAATACTTGGCCCTTATTTGTTTTTTGTTTTTAAAAAACACGCTTCTAAGAACATTGCACTTAAATGATACGTTATCCATTGATCTCGTGCAAATTGTCTTATAATGTCCAAATTAATTCATATTGAAATACATACAGTTATATATACTAACCAATTAACTGGTTGCATGATAAAATGGACAGAACTACTGAAATTCGTACTAACTCACCAAGTGTTTATGGCAGTGACGAAAACTATTTATCCCAAAATGATGGCATAACTTATATACAAATACAATAACAACTGCAGTCGAATCTCGTAAGTTTGAAGTCCTCGGGACTAGAGGTTTATTTCCAATTATCATTAGTTCGAATTATAGAGAGGTAGACATTATACAATTATTGACTATCGAGGCATTGGACATGATGTGATATCGACCTGAGAGTACCAATATTGACTGAGGCGGAGCCGAGTTCAATATTGGTATTCTCAGGTCGATAACACATCATGTCCAATGCCTCAATAGTCAACAATTGTTTTATTATATAATTTCTCTAAACAAAGCAACAACAACAACAAAATCTTGGCTATGTACTATGTCTTGGACAGTCTTGAATTTCTTTTTTTACACGATGTCTAACTGATTTCATTCAGTTAAAAGAGGAATGAATGCATACTTTATTTGTAATAACAATTGCAGACAGAGAAGATCCGGATTAAATTCTGCATAATTTGTCATTTTATTTCATCAGGATCTACACTGTTTGCTAAGACAAAAATGATCTTCAGGGAAAAAACTGCAATTTTGTATAGAAATTAAAACCTGTGACCCCTTGAATTATATATTGGACCATTCCAAGTTTTTTTACATCAATCCAGAAGGAAGAATTCATTAGTTCATTTAAGAGTTCTGCTAATTACTATATTTAACAGCAAAGTCTGAATGTCATGTATATGATGAAACATCAAATCTTGTGAATTTCATGCTGCTGTCACTCACTGAATTGTACGTATTTACAGCAGATCATGCAAGTTTCATGCCGAAAGCACGCCTGTTATGGAAAGTTTCTATGAAGTCTATTTTTAGTAACTAATATTGAATGGGGAAAACCAGCAGCCCATGTGATATGTAGTTTTATGGACCTGAGTGGATAGGCATCTGGGCCAATCAAAAGATGTCTATTTATAGGTTATATAATAAAAAATATATAACCCCCAAAAATGATTATTTGCAGTGTTTTTTCTATCAAACATAAAAAATAGTAAGTATGATCAGGAAAAACCACAATCACAAACCGCAGACATCCCCATGGCACCGCGAGGAAGAGCCGCTCAACCATCACGAGACAGCAGGAAGACAAATTAGGCAAAGCAACCAGCTTTCTCTTCCCCATCAAGATGATTGCAATACTAGAATGGACATAAAGTAACGTACAACAAAACATGGAACAATTACAGACTCCCACAATGGGAGTAACAATAAACAAAAAGTCAACAACAACAGAACCACCACCATAGAACAGACAGCAGCCTAAGCCACCGGGAGGCTTAAATGCATTTTACTGGTACCAAATCTTCGCCCTAGATTCTGCTGTTGTTGAAGTACAAGAAATGTTTAGCTCGCATGGAAGCATTCTAACTAATGCAATGTATCATCATGGAGAAACACTCTAATCAAATTAACACACCATGATGAAACAAAGAAAAGCGTTCACGACTCACAGATAGTCAGAGCTAAAGAAAACCTCAAGTTGAGCCATGGTGGAGACATTTCTTTAAAGCACCCAAAACATATGTCTTTATAGACAGCTATTAAAATAGCTCATGAATAGATCTTTATTGTCCCAAATTTATTTAGAATAAGCGAGTATTTCGAAAAATCGAAGTTTCGAGGTTTTACTGTATAATGATGTTACCACTTGTGAACCTTGGTGTAATAGATATTATTCCTGACTTGCAATTTCCGACCTGAGCTCAAATCTAGCGAGATGTGAATGATTTTTATGTAAAATTACTTGATTCAAGTTGTCCAATGTTCCTTTCTTTATTATTTATGTTGTTTTGTTATTTTATTGTTGTTTTTATTTTCATTTGTTTTAATTTATTCATATATGTTCGACATTTGATCCTATTATACAATATAATACAATTACAATTCAATACAACTTAAAATTAGAATCTGTCTCTGAGTAATCCTCCTAACTACTAGCTGTGTCCGTGTCGTCGTCTTCACAGCAGACAACACACTCTACCTTGTCTATTTCAACATCCTTGACTATGTGGGATTTCCTATACATTACATGCCTACAACAAGTCACCCAGTCTTGTGCTGATACTCGTGCTAATCCCTCTTTGATAAGTGGAATCATAGCGGTGGCTTTGTTGTTGTGTTGTGCATAGCGACCAACTCCTTCCCTAAGCGCAAATCAGCTCCATTGGATTAAGCTTAGCATGGTAGACCGGAACCTGTAAGACATCATGGCTATGTTTTCCATTAGCATGTAAACTTGGGCAGCTCATCCTTCATCTGTGAATCAAATACACCTTAAACATTCAAGAAGTGTATTCCACACTGTTGCGGTCGATTCACACCAGGATGTCTGTACCACCGTTCAGCAGCGTTGGGCACTTATCCACAAGGATTTTATGATATAGTGCACCAATACACTGTGAAGTGATAGATCTTGGATTGACTGCTTTTCTGTTCACTGAAAGAAATTTTTAGAGTTCATTTCATCACGATATTCTCTAGTAATGGACTCTGCTTTAAATACAAGCTCAGCACCATTCAAGAAACCATTTTCACTACGGGCATGAACGACAGTATACATAGTGCCCTTTCTAAAAGTGAATTTAATACTGACAATGTATTTTGCGAAGATCGTTTGGCACCGTGGCTAGTATGTACAAATGTCCAATCAGTGTAGAAACAAGTCGTCCTTCCAATTGGTTCTTCCGCACTTGCCACAGGTAGACGACTCAATCGGCAACTAATGTACATCAGTGCTTTCCATGAGGAGGGATCAGTTGGTCTGTATCTTTTTCTACTTGAACCCCAACTTCATCCTGATTTTTATGGTCTCCCGACTTCAAATAAAGCCAGTTCTACCATTGAGCTCTTCACCTAGAATAGTAAAAAGCAATGACAATCGTTTTAAAAGATTAAGCAACAATTATTGATTAGAAGATCTAAGGATGAAGGCATATCAGAACTGAAAGCTTATAACATAGTTTATTTGTCACCAATGTCAGCAAGCGTTGGAATTGTCTTCTTTGGTCTGAAGAGATCTACTATCGTCCTTTTGAACACTTCCTTGTCGAAGTCGTCAAGGACACATTTCATAGGAGGGCAGTTTTAGACAGGTTCAGGATCTCCCCGTGTTACAGATGTCAATAAAGCCACCCTCTCCACCACAGACGTCAACGGAATGGCCATCTTTCCAGCTTCCTTCTCGCTCTTGCACATATGAAACAGAAGAACAAAACTTGTAAATGACACATCAAATGTACACGTTTCCATTAACCATTGCCCTCTTTATAAACCCCAATTTCCTTTATAACCTTTTGAAGAATGGAAATTGCTTTCCCAATCCCCTTTAGAGAAACATTACTTTCAGTCGACTTTCAGCCATATTCTGAATGAAAGTTCAATTAATGTATTTGTGTTATAACTAAATATAGATATCGTCTCTGTATAAAATTCGTTATAATGCGCGAGCTGGATTCGAACCAGCAAATGTCAAACTAATTGTGCACCGAATCAGAGTGTCTCAGACCACTCAACTACTCTTTCACTGTACTAATAATGCGATCATTTTGTAAAATCGATATCACTTACAATAAATTTAAAGCTGCATAGTCTGTAACTTTTGATCTTTTCATTTTAGAAAAAATGTTTCTTTTTTTCAAGAACACAGTAAAAACACTAAAATTCAGGCATACATTTTACCTTTTTCGTAATAATTAACAAATTATTAGTGCAAAAACAACAGCATTTATGTTAAAAATTAACTGTCAAGAATTATTGGAGGGACGCAAATAATTACAAACAAGAGAAAAAACACCTGATAATTCACTTTTCCATGCAGTTTTCAGCTGTAGAAATTAGATTTATTGTGACAACATAACTTTATTCTACTTTTACAAAGGATTTAAAAAGAAAGTATTTTTTTCGAAAAATGTTCATAGTTACAGAGTATGCAGCTTTAAGATCTACTGATACTTTTAATTTAGTATCAAAACATATTTTGACCTCACAGTCGGAATCTCCTTGTTTAGTCGTAGATATATTAATTGTCACACTAGGTTTCATACAGATTCAAAGCAGATATTTGATGAATTCTGTGGCAAAAATGGTACTCGGGTCATTACGATGTGCAAAAAGCTGAGCAATCATCTGTAGAAAATGATACACATCCTCCTAAGCATAAGGCCTCTGTAACCAAGACAAATATCGCTCTCGTAAAAGTTGTGATGGAATACGATGCGCGATTGTCGATAAAAAAAAATCAAGTCAAATACTCACACCGTTCAACCAGGTGGCCAAAACCTAACACCTAAAATTAGAAATATCTTTAAAGACGTTTCCAGAACCACTGAATCAATTTAGAATGGTTTTATCTAGAATATTTTTACAAATTATCCCCACGCCAGAGGAAATGACACAAGGCCATAGATAAACTGACAAGTCATATGCTCAACCTGGAACAACATACGCACAACAGTCGGTGCACTGATGTGCGAGAGTCGCTAGGGATTGTATAGAAGGCAGTGTGAAAAAGAATTCTGAGCTACAGGGGCGGGCTGATAGTGAGCAGTGGGTGTGAAAAGATCAAAATCGCCCCTTAAGTTCGAAAAGATGGTGTATAGAATTTATTATAATTCTGGTGGACCAGTTGTTCAAGTACCTTATCCGCCAGTCACTGGGCCTTTCTACAAGAGCATTGTACTGAAAAATGTGAAAGAGTTCGGCCCTTGTTTTTGGTGGGATTCTTGGTGTCCTTTCTAGATAAGCAGAAGAGAAGGCTGATTGCTTTACTTTAATTGTGTAGCGACAATCTGTGTTCTGTGTCTCTTCCTCACAGTGCCGTGGGTTGGTCTGCAGTCTGTGACAGTGACATTACCTGGTCATACTAACTCACGTTTGTCCCTCCCGTGGACGACTGAATATTTCGGACCAACGAGTGTATAATACTGCTTCTGGTTTTGAAAAAATAACAGCTATTTTAAAAGCTTTGGTGTTCGTTTGATCTCCCACGTATACATGAACACACCCTGCATATTGGCGATGCTGTTGACCTGGAGTATCGTGCTTTAATGGAGTCTGTGGCTATATTCTGGCTGTTGTTGGGAACAGATACCGAGTTAATAAACATGTTTCCTATAACCCAGCTGTTCCACGCATGGTTCGTAAAGAGTTTAGTTTTGTCACGAAACCTTTAAATTTGACACTCAAAGCAGAAAAAGGGTCCATTGGTTTCATGCTGGCACTTCACTAATTTCCTTGGTTAACCTTTAAACACTATAGACACCGATTAGTGTGCAAGGTACGTGTTTCAACCTGAGTGATGGCATCAGTGCCATTTTTACCTTCAGTATAAAAAGTGTCATTAACGCCCAATGCTTAGACCAGCCTGACCATCCTCGCAGTATTAGGTCAGAGTCTTCGCAATGTGCCCCATGGGTAGCCTAGAATCTGCACTATGTTCGGGTAGATAGTGAGGAGTCTGATCAGCCTGGGCATAAGATTTAAGTCTTCGGTGGGCGCACATGTCTCTTGTTACTTTTGTCAATAGGCGGCCCAATTATGATGCTGACTGTTTCTACCTAAGAGGCGACATTTGAAAGGAAACCAGATGCCCAGACTATTGAACTAAGATTAGTATCAAATTGTGTATAAATGATTGGTATTTATAATCTCATTAAATTGCTATTTTATTCATCACCTGCGTTATTAATGACTGATTTCGTCTTGTCCACAATTAAAGACGCTGATTTTGGACTAATCTGCTAAGTATCTTAAATATCTTCGTTTTTCTTGATTGCTTAAGCTGTCGCTTGTAAAAGCACTTAAGACTCGTTTCAGTTAAAACACTATCGCTATCAGTTTTCATATCAAATGTTCTGTGACATGCTCAAGAAAATCGCCGTGAATAGTACGCTAAAGACACTAACCTCTTTGATCGGCAACTAAAGTGTTACATTGTTATTTTGTTCTGTCAAGTTTTCAAAATTTGGTTTAAAAATAGTAAAGTGAAAATGAGCAATTTCAAACTGCAAATTCAAAATAATTTCATACAAATGCTTCACGTGGTTCGCTCTACCACAAATACCCGTGCTACTCTGATTCATTGAACAAGATGACCAAAAGAGCTTGAATATAATTTGGAAGGGGAAAAATGACATTCCAGGAATTGATTCCAAAATAACAAATAATTTCTTGCAAAATACTATAAGTTCACCGCTACCACAAATACTCACACCGTTCAACCAGGTGGCCAAAACCTAACACCTAAAATTAGAAATATCTTTAAAGACGTTTCCAGAACCACTGAATCAATTTAGAATGGTTTTATCTAGAATATTTTTACAAATTATCCCCACGCCAGAGGAAATGACACAAGGCCATAGATAAACTGACAAGTCATATGCTCAACCTGGAACAACATACGCACAACAGTCGGTGCACTGATGTGCGAGAGTCGCTAGGGATTGTATAGATGGTTTTAAATTAACTAGTTAATGTATATCTGGTCCCCAGGTTACAAAACTTTTTCATGCTCAACTCACCTCAAATCCTATTTTGCAAATACCAAGTTATTATACCTAACTCTTATTTAGCAACATGCTGATTGCCTTATTACATTTCTTTAAGAGAAGGAAACAACCAATATGCGTTTAATTAATATGCCTATTTGATGTTACATTTATGTGTGTTACTTTAAATGTATCATTATTTAATCCAGTACTGTCATTAGACATTTGGCTGCCAAAATACCTCATAGGGTTTTTGTGCAACTAGTTTATGCCCTCTAGTAAAAATATTTTACTGACCGTTCCAAGGCGGTGCTTCTTTTGTGGAACAGTTTTGTTATTTATGTTTCGCGTTTGTCATGCTTTCTTGCCTGTTCATTGAAGCATTGTTTTCACCTGCTGGGAAAGGGCTAACCTCCTGGCTAGCTTGTATGTGAAGTTTTCTTGTGTTTTTGTCACTTTCCCATGTGGTGTTCTGGGTCAGGTGTGGTATTTGATTGTATCGATTCCTGATCTTTGCCTTCTTACTGACTTTGTTCACTATAATTTTCTCAAACTATATTAATCAAGCCACAAAAATATGGCATATTAACTCTTTAGCGGTAAGGGTGATACCATACAATTACAAACTTTTTCTCAGTTGGAAATCTTATCAAATTACTCCTTATATTCTTACATGTCAATACACTCAACAACACTTATATACTGCTCAACTAAAGTTTAGCATGGATTTTAATATGATGCTCCACTTTGAATGAACATGAACCATTTTATTTGATGCTACTAACGTGTATGGGGATCTTGAAATTTACGTTTTGACGTCTCCGCCAGACAAAAGGTAATCTGGTTAGGTGTCAGTGGATCGACGTTAGATTTGATGCCATGGACATGTTAAGAATACACGTCTACAAAGGAAATTGAATCTTTTAATTCTAATGTAAAGCAAAAGGTTCTTATTGATGAAAAACGTTAAAAACATCAAAGTTAGATACCCGTTTATGCCACGTTTAACCGTTCCATTATGACGTTAAATGGTATTTTTCCACTTCTTGACTTTTTCAGCGAACTGAATTAAGCGGTCAAATAATCTTTTGGATGCTGGAGTGGCACAAGTACCCGGATCATTTATGTTAGTTGATCCTTTAAAAACGTCTTCTTTAGATAGCGTTACCGCCTACATTTAGCCTCAACTTCAGATTAACGTAACTTTTTATGAATTAAGTACCCAGAGACAAAATTTTATAAACGTGCCTTACCGTTAACTACCTCTCTTTTGGCATCTTCTTAAACACGAAAACCCTTTCAATTAAGCATGTCTACACAACGAAAACAGTAATGTTTTTGACTTGTAAACGTCATTATAACAACGACGTTAGTTGTTAGCAAAACTCAACGTTTGCTTCAAATGCTCAATGAAGACGACCTTTATTTTTTTCAGAATGGCTGATTCGACAAAGCTGGAAAACAAAGGACTTTATTGACCGATGCTGTATCAACTTTGTATTGCCAATAATGCAGTTGAAACACGTTTTTGGCCCCTCATTTGTTTAAAGTAATGAATGACGTAGAAGAAACCCAATTAAAGTATACCAATTGCTTTCCTCAAACTTATCACATATCGAACCATCATTTCAGCAGATACTTTATAACTTTAAGCCATTTGCTTAAATAAAAGTCAATTTTTATTTATCCGTGCTAGACTTTTGTTGAGCAATATAAGTGTGCACATATAAATGGACCCATATCTTCCAAAATGAAAGTCAGATCATTTTGAAATTTTCAACAGATATAGATGACATTCATTACATAATATTCCATTTTTTTTAATTTCATAAATCTTAAACTTTTAAAATGGGAAATCAAAATTCAAATATATAGTCAAATCAAAGTTTACAGTTTTCTTCGTTTTAGAAATTATCTTTCTATGGCATTTCGTGAATGCACATTATTTCACAGTTAAGCATTTTTGAATAAAATTAGGTGGGGCAAACTTTGGCTCAGTTCCAAGGAATATTCCGTGGGAATTCTTACTGTTAATTTAGTGTTAAAACGTGCTCCTGGTTTTGGGATGAACTAAACCACCGTGTAAAGATAACAGAGGCTATTTCGACAACACTGAATCAACTGAGAGCAAAAATTCTCTGCGAGTGGAACAACCTCCCTCAGAATTACGTTCAGCGTTATGCCAACGACATGTGTGTAATGAGACGCCGTTGCCTTGCCGTAGAGGACGGGGGGAAATACCCGCTGACATGGACGCCACTGCAGGATATTGTGATATTTACTTTGTTTTGTGTTGGTTCGATCAAGTTTGGTCGCTTCTTAAGTATTGAAAAAATGTGAACTTTGAATTTACCATAAATTTGAATTATGCGTTCGCATTTTTTATTTTTTTATTTTATTCGAAATTAAATAAATGCAATTTTATAACACACATGTCGTTTATATTTTTTGAAAGATTGAAAATGATCTGACTAGTATTAAGGGATATATGAGCACATTTATATGTGCACACTTATAAGCGTTGTTAAGTATATAACCTTTTAATTGTAAGTAAATGACTAGCAATACGATTTTATCAAGGTAGAAGTACCTGTTATTATTTTCATATACGTTACTTTCTTTAAAATACATTTTTATACATGAAATGATATATAAAAGACAATGACTACACCTCACTTTAGATTACACATTAATACCAAGCATTAAGTATATTAGTAAGATATATCACTTATTGTGCACGTCAGCTATTGGTTACAACAACAATGCTGATACCTTTTAGGAACAAAAGCTTAATCAGATTTGTAAAATTGTAGGTCAGTTCAGGCGTAGGCTGAAATCGATAAATTAGAATTTAAAATAGTCCTTTATCCTTGTCTTTTGAAAAAATAAACTGAATATTTTTGGAGCGTAACGATTTTCCCCAAAGGTATGACACCGCCAAGCCTATCCCTGTGTGTATTATTGTTTTATATCAGAACGTTGTCCAGTTTGTTGATAATAGAATATCGATTATGATGGTAAAATGCATAACAAGAGAATTTAAGGACATATTACACTTATCATCTGTTCTTTCTGATAAGGGTGTAGATGAAGACCAAATTAAGGAACACAAGCCCTTCTGCATCATCGTGAGTGATTAATCAATGCATTTACCTGTGTGCCATAAGAACGAAAATTGCATGTGCTAGTACAAATATTCACTGATGAATTGCACTAAAGAGTTCAAAATCATTTTTATCTAAAGGTAACGTTTCTGCTGTCAAAGAACAAATTTGAAATAAGGTATTCAATATTTTGTAAACTATACCATACACACATATTACTACAAAATTGACAATACAGGCATTGCTATAGTATAATGGCATCCTGTACATTTGAAAGAGATAATTAAATAAAAGTATGCATGTCGATTTAGATATGCATAAGTGTATCATTAAGTTCATGCACATTTTTTAAACTTTGAGTGCGGCTATCATTGGTGACAATGTTAATAGGGAGAAGAGTGCCATCTTAATGCTAAACAGTTAGTATTTTGCGTGCTTCTTTTTAATATATGCCCTTGCGAGTTTACAACTCATTCTTATGTTAAGTACACATACACATGTTTACTTTGGTATAAATGATTACAACTACCATGTTTGTAAGGTTCCTGTAATAATTTATTTTGTCAACGTTATATTCTGTTCAGTCGATATTATATAGTTAAAAACTCTTCTGCAACAAGTCATATCAGAACCTATATTTTATGGTGATTTAATTTATAAGTTCAAAAGAATTGTTAGAAAACCTAATTTTAGTGATCAATTCAAAAGATTATCAAACGTTATATAAAGGTTGGATATAACTTGGATGTCATTCGACAGTCTGCGTGCTTGGTTATAAACCCAATCACGGTTTATAGCTATGGTTTTCTCTTAAATTGCACGACGGTGGGTCAGGCCTAAGACTCTATGACGGCTCTGATGTAAAGCTTTAATCGGTGGGCTGGTGCCTGATGCTTATCTGTAGCTGGTCCCAACGTGGCTCAACTTGAGGTTTTCTTTAGCTCCGACTATCTGTGAGTCGTATGCCTTTTTCTTTGCTTCATCATAGTGTGTTTATTTGATTAGAGTGTTTCTCCATGATGATAAATCGCTATAGTTAGAAGGCTTCCATGCGAGCTGAACATTTCTTTTACTTCTACAACAGCAGAATCTAGAGCGAAGGTTCCGTACCAGTAAAATGCATTTAAGCCCCCCAGTGGCTTAGACTGATGTCCGCTCTAATGCGGTGGTTCTGTTGATGTTGACTTGTTGTTTATTGTTACCCCCATTGTGGGAGTCTGTTATTGTTGTATGTTTTGTTGTACTTTACTTTACGCATAAGGTTTGCAATCATCTTGATGGGGAAGAGAGATCTGTCTGCTTTGATTAGTTTGTCTTCCTTGTTTCTCGTGATTGTTGTGTAGCTCTTCCTCGTGGTGCCATGGGTTTGTCTGCAGTTTGTGATTGTGGTATTTCCTGATCATATTCACTTACTATTTTCTTTTTGCAACGTTCAAAAACAGAAAGGCATTGACTCTTACACGAGTTTTGGTACTTGTTGCTTACGTACAGGGGGTCTCCTATGTATGCATACTCTGGCGGATCTGGGCCCTTAAATTTGGGTGGGTCTTTAAATGTGTCCGTATTTGAGTTTGCGAGTAGTAAAGGCTTTGACGAGTCTGCGCGTATCAATGCACAGACTTGTTTGAGCTTTCGTTAATAGGTAATGTGTAATGTACAAACAATTTCATGTGCTGACTCAGGGCTTGTGGGCTGTTCAGAGCTATTAATAGCGTAGGAAGAACGCTAAAATAGTTACCCCAATCAAATTGAGACTACTGAAATGAGCAGTTGCACCCTTTACCACGATGGAGACTTTTCTTAAAGGGAAGATGTTGCTCCCTCTTCACTGGATTTTTAATTTCCATCAAAACAGCGGAAGACAGGCGTGCATGTTTGTATAGCAGGAATGTCGACCATGACCAAGCCAGCATCAATGTCATGCTGAGCATACAGGCTGTTTATTTTACTGGATAAGATATTTTGGGTTTACATATCAAACCACTTCTTAGGTAACGCTCTGACAAAATCTGCCCACATTATTTCATTTTCTTCAGAACGTGGATTTTTATATAGTAGACAATATGTCACAGGGCAGGGACTTCTATAAAGGATTTGAGAAAGGGGCGTAGTACATGTATTAATGAATGGCAAAGATCGGGGTTGATCGTAGATGCATCGTAGATCCATCTCATTCATATTAAATTGTAGTTTTAAAACACAGAGTAAATAAACACTTATATTATTGTGATATACGTGATAAAATAACATTTAAAAGTGGTCAAGCTGTACATGCTGTATGTTTCAAAAAGAAATCTTGATAGTGGCGAGAGTTCAACAGTTGTGTATTAAATTTCAATGTCGGCATCAAAACACACGTTGATGCATCCGTCTTGGAACGAATTGCGGACAAACGCATCTGGCTACAAACGATCGATTGGTACGACATATGTCCCGCTTCTGTATAGTAGGAAGTCCATCTTAGAAATTTATTATCATTGCATTTTCCGATGAAGGAGCTTGATTGGCGGCCGTGATTATAACCTTACATTTTCATAAAATTCTGAATCCGGCTCATATTAACAGCTCAACTGCTGTAGAATTTTATAAGGACAGGCACACTTATTTGAAAAATCATCTTCAAGATTTAAAAAAAATCAAGTTTCATCCAGGTTCACATAGCGATACCCATGATACGGCGTTTGCCTCGGGTGATGGGTCTCCACTAACATTATGAAGTATGGCATTACAAAGAACGAAAAACGTAAACAATTTAATCTTAAATATAACATTAGTTTTGACATATTACTATTATCGTCTGCACACTTTTGGCATGAGTAATATTAATATAATATACCTTTTAAAATAATATCTTACTGATCAAGAAAAAGATTATACACTTAATGTATACATTAATTTGATGACATGATTTCTCCAAGATATACACTATGTCGTAGCTAATGTTGCCTTCTCTTCTCAGTTTTGATGTATACAACTTATCACAGAAAGGCAATCACATTTGAATAGAGTTAGGCCATGATGATCCATTGTATACAGTGCAGACCCTGATGAAATGCCGCCTTTTGTAACATAGTACTTGTTTAGGGGTTCCCAGTCCCCAAAGAGCTAATAAGAAGGGAGTTACAAATGAAGCATTGATGCAAATATCGGACCTGTCCTGGGAAATGATGAAAAATCGAAAGGATTCAAACTAATATCAGTGTTCCCTCCCAAATTGCTTTTTTCGCAGTGGAAATTCAGATGCATATTATATATACTGACAACTTTTATTATCAATACTGACAATAACATGTATAACCAATACTGACAATATGTATTACAAATACTAACAACATGTATTACAAATACTAACAACATGTAATAACAATACTGACAACATGTCCTACCAATACTGACAACATGTAATACCTATACTGACAATATGCCATACCAATACTGACAACATGTAGTACCAATACTGACAACATGCTCTATCAATACTGACAACATGTAACACTAATACTGACAACATGCCCAGCCAATACTGACAACATGTAATATCATTATTGACAACATGTAATTCCAACACTGGCAACATGTAATATAAATATTGACAGCATGTAATTAAATACTGACAACATTCACTACCAATACTGACTACATTCTCTGCCAATACTGACAACATTCCCTACCAATACTGACAGCATTCCCTACCAATACTGACAGCATTCCCTACCAATACTGACAACATTTACTACCAATGCTGACAACATGTAATATCAATACTATTAACATGTAATACCAATACTGAAAACATGCCCTACTAATACTGACAACATGTAATACCAATACTGACAAAATGTAATGCCAATACTGACAACATGCCCTACCAATACTGACAACATGTAATACCAATTCTGACAACATGTAATGCCAATAATGACAGCATTTACTACCAATTCTGACAAGATGTTATACCAATACTGATGGCAGGTATAACCAATACTTACAACATGTAATACCAATACTTACAACATGTACAATGTTATACCAATACTGACAACATACATTACCAATACTGACAACAACGACTAAAAGTAATTCCACTACGTCAGAAATTTCACAGACTCCAATGCATTTTCGGGTTTCCAAGAAAATTTACTTGGCTCCTTCGGACCAACACATTCTGGTGCGTTTTGCACTTTGATAAGTAACATGGATAAGGCAACATTCTTTGTATTTTTCATTAAATTTGATCCCTGCATTTTTATCTACAGAGCTTTAAACATCATTATTTTGCAAATTTTTCTGAATATTTGCTTGGGCGATTTTGGCATTAACGTCAATTTGAATGGATAAGTGGCATTTCAAACTTTTGGTTATGGTTTAAACTATAATTGTATGAGGAAATTGCAAAGTCAAAACTTCATCTAAGTTGCATACTTTGTGCACCTATTAATCAACCTTAGAACAAGTGCAAAATAATGGTGTCGCACAATCTGCAGTTGTAGTTTTCTGTAAACATGAAATGGCATTAGAGTCCATGGAAAATTGGTTTGCGGAATTACTTTTGGTCCTTTAGTGTATTACCAATAATGATAACATGTTTTAACAAATTGAATACTGACGACATGCATAACTATTACTGACAACATGTATTTATTTACCATTACTGACAACATGTATACAAACTAAATTGCTTGATAAAAATGCATGCGTTAGTTCCACTGTGATTGTACACTCGCAGATAATACACACAATGGTAAAACATGTTTCATGCGATTTGTGCGTTAATTTACATCTTTAAACAATTTTTTGGATGTGCTAATGTTGTGGTGAATGTATTTGTTGTACTTTTATGTCTTGATTAAAAACCAGCCGAATCTAGGGTGAAGGTTTGGTACCAGTAAAATGCATTTAAGCCCCCAGTGGCTTTGGCTAGCGTTCAAACTGTGCCCATTTTCCTTGCATTTTACGCAGGTTTGAAACTCAGGTCTGTAATAGACACACCATGTTTTAAAGATGAATTTACAGAATGTGAAATCTGTTTAAACTATGTTATGCGCACAATGTACATTTATATAAATCTTCAAACTCTGCCGACTAAAGTATATTCAAATTCAAATTTAAAGTTGTTATTGCTTTTAAAAAGTCAACTTTCTTATCAGCAACTTGTTTTAGTTTAGAATGCATTAATTGCTACGGAACATCCTCATATTAAACTCAATATAAACATGATAAGTGAGGATGGAGACAGTGATTCGATTTTATGGTCGTCTTCAATACTTTATCAAATGAAAGCAATGAAGAAACGATATGTGTGGGGCAGTAAAATTATAATGTGTCATTATCCTGACAAATGTTGCAGCATGTTCACACCATTGCCGCCATTAATTCTTGTCTAGCAAATTAAACTATTATAGCTCACCCAATTCTGTATGCAAGTCAGTTCAGTTACATACATATATGACATTCCAAGGAAACACAGGCTGCATCTAACAGTGTGGATCCAGGGCAACTGGCTTCTTCTGAAGCCAGCTGACCTGGGTCCACCACTGTTTTCTGAAATGGCGTATCCTGGTTTGATCTAATGGCAGGCACGCCAATACGATTAGATCCATTTGAAAAAAAACACGCAAATGTTTGTTCGATTGTATTGAACGACAATAACGGGCATAAATGTTTAATATTTATCACTGAAAAATTGTTAGCATCATGTTGTTTTAGTCGGAAAGTAAGTGATAGTTAACACCAAGAGGGTTCGCAGCTCCGCTGCCACCTCTTTTTGGTGTTACATGTAACTTATACTTATTTTTACAGTGTAAAAATGATTCCACATTAGACTTATTGCCGACTGCGCTAAGTCATGATCGCCCTGGTAGAATCAATGTCAGCTAAAAGATTAATGCCAGAGGGGGCTCATCTTTTTCTCATTTGAAATATTTTAGCACTTACTATAATTTATATTTATTGAAAGTTGTATTCATTAGTGATAATATTTTGCATCAGATTATGAATTATCTCCGGCAGGGGAGAGAGCAAGGTAGCATCGAAGCAACTATTTACATTTATCGAAATCGCTCCAACCTATCACGAATACGATATCGCTATTCGCCTGATTGGTCTGCGCATTAATAATCATTCAAATGACCCTGTTTCTTTTTAAAGAAAAGCTATAACAATATTAAATAATGAATATGCTGTCAAAATATGTATTTTCAATTATTCCTAACTGACACGGATATCGCTAACCACCTCGTCATTTCTTAATGGTTTAACACTTTCCTTGCTAGCGGCGACTTTTTTCGCTTTCTGATACCCTTTGCAAACAGTTTGGACCCAGATCAGGACCGACAGAACGTCGGTTTTGACCTGGATTCAAACCGTTTTACACTAGGATATTGTTCCTGAAAGATGTGTTTAAAAATGTTAATATTGAAATAAGTCAGTAGACGACAACAATAGCAAGGGAAATTACCCAGCATGCAAAGAGTCAAGTGATTATCTTATCCTAAGTTTTCTCTAACATGGAGCACTCAAATCTGTACCAGGACCTGTATGAAATTGATGATGATAGGCTGATAGTGTGGTACCTGTTGACAGAAATACTTGTCGCCCATTTACATTCAATAAAATATATGATCCATGTAGGTAAACGCATGTTATTTTGTCGGTAATTTCCGTATAGCTTCGGTGAGCGCCGACAACCGTTGCTTTAACATATTGTAATACATATTTACCACCCAAGAAGAAAATCAGTATCGTGGATATTCGCTTGACCGAATTCTGATAATTTCATTATTGATGATGATGATGTCACAACCTTGTATCATGATGTAACTTGTCAAGAAGCAGACAGAATCCATTCAGTAATACGCTATATGTATATTGTTGTGTACATGTAGATGATTTTTGCGGTCGGCCATGGCCAGCTGAATGATAATAGAGAATACACACTTCACCGAACACTCCTCATCTCTACTGGATCTAATGCCCAGGTCACACATTAACGGACTGGACGCCGGATTAGCCACGGATACAATCCGGCATCATTCGTGGCAATCCGTATTGGTCCGTAGCTTTCCGTATTGCATCCGTAATCATACGTAGTAGTCACTTAATCATACGTGTATAGTGCATCCGTATCGGACTACGGAAATAGGCATTTCCTGGGTCATCCGTGAGATTTAATCCGTAGTAGAACCGGCGAGGTGATCCGTGAATGTGTGACCTGGGCATAATTTTAGTCAGAAGTAACAATGATAATATCCTAATGTGTGGTACCCTAGACCCCCTTATACCTGATCAAGTTAGATACATGTATCATTGCCCCATAATGATATTGTTCAAGTTTACTCCTCCTCGTGCAACCACCTTCTAGAGAAAAGTTTGGTATTACAAATTGGCAGATTATGATAAATACAGAGAAGAACTGTCTGAAGCAAGCCTTCTACAAAAGATCCAAACTAATAACAACATCGACCAGAATATACAGGACATTTTGGAAATTAAACTTAATGCAGCAGACAAATATATTCCTAACAAACTTGTAACTATTAAATCCAATGATTCTCCATTGATAACATGTCACATCAAACATTTGATCAGAAAGTGTAAATAAATTCATTGGCAATTTAAAAAAAAAAACATGTCTCACTTATAGCCATTGGAAGAAATTTAAAATCATTCGAAATAAAGTTGTTAAAGAAATAAGAAAGTATAAACAGGTTTATTTTGATAAACTTGATAAGTAGCTGTCGTCTGACAACCATGATCCAAAACTATTCTGGAAAACTTCCAAACAGGTACTTAACCTTGACAAATCCTCCAGCTGTGTACCAACTCTTAAATTAAATAAAGAAGAAATATTTTGCTGAAGCCGATCAAGCAAAAGCAGAAATGTTAAATCTCTATTTTTCTCTCAGACAAGGGTCTAAAACACAAATAAAGACTTACCACTTCTTGAACAAGCACTACATTCACATAACTCTATTGAAATTTCTGCCCAAGATGTTAAATGTTAATGACGTTCTTCTTCATCTTAATGTATCCAAAGCCTCAGGACCTGATCTTATAAATCCCTGTCTTTTGAAAGAAGGTGCTGATATACTTGCCTATCCATTTTCTATTGTTTTCAATCGTTCCCCTGACCAGGTGTATTTTCCTCATTCTTGGAAAGAAGCCAACGTTTCTCCAATTTCTGAAAATGACAACAAATCCCTGCCAAGCAACTACAGACAAATAGCTCTGCTGTGTCAAGCTGAAAAGGTAATGAAACGATGTATTCATAAACATCTTTATATATATCTTCTTATTAACCATGTCTTAACTCCTTTGCATCAGGTTTTGTCCCTGGTGACTCAACTACTTTTCAGCTGCTCCATACATATCATATGTTCTAAGAAGCGATCAACAATGGTAAAGAAATCTTAACTGTATTTTGTGATATCAGCAAAGCTTTTGATAGTGTCTGGCATAAGGGATTACTTCATAAGCTACATGGAATATGTTGCTCTGGTAAAGTTCTGGCTTGGTTTTCTAGCTATCTTTCAGAGAGCAGACAACGAGTGGTCCTCAATGGTAAATTCTCAAATTGGGTCAAAGTCTTAGCTGGGGTCCCACAAAATTATTTATTGACTCTCCACTCTTTCTCATCTTAATCAATGAAATTTCAAACGTATAGGTGGCTCTATCGATTGTTTGCAGATGACACTAGCTTATACATGATCGTTGACCTGCCTGAGCAATCAGAAAGGGTACTAAATGCTGATTTGCAAACAACTTCTCAATGGGCAAATGATTGGCTTGTTCTATTTAACGCAAACATAACCCTATTTGTGGTCATCTAAGGTAAACTAAATCCTGTCCAGAACCCTCTCTGTTCATGAATATCACAACCATTGCAGAGACTGCAAGCCATAAACACTTAGGTTTTACATTTACAAGTAAATGCACATGGACAGAACACGTGAACAATATATCTGTTAAAACCTGGACAAGGCTTAATCTCTTAACAGTCATAAAGTTTAGAGTGAGTAGGAAATCACAGGAAAAAATAAATATCTCATTCGTTCGACCACTGTGTGAATTAAGTGATTCTGTATGGGACAATTGCAAATCAGAATCAAAGAAACAGATAGAAGCAATCCACACAGAAGCAACAAGAATTGTCCGGGTCAACCAAACTTTGCAGCATTGAAAAACTCTTTGTTGAACTGTGTTGGGAGTCACTCCAGAGCCGTCGAAACAAGCATAAACTAGTTCTCTTTCATAAAATACTTCATGGTCTTGTTCCTGGTTATCTCTCTGACCTTTTGCCTCCTCTAGTACAAGAAACAACATCATATAATCTTTGAAACTCAGATCACATCCAAAACTATAGAGCTTGATCAAACCTTTTCCTAAACTCTTTCTTTCTATCAACAATAAGTGCATGGAATGATCTTCCAAATGACACAAAATTTGCATCTTTCATGGTCTCATTCAAATATAGACTCAACAGAGAAACCTAATACCACCCCTAACAATTACAATGTAGGTTCATGTAAAGGACAAATTCTTCAAGCTAGACTCAGAATGGAGTGCAGTTCATTAAATTCTGATCTATATCAAAAACATACTGTTCTCGGTCCCTCATATCAGTGTGTTGATTTTGAATGTGCTGCTCATTTCCTTTTCAACTGCCCAATCTATACCAGACAATTTCAGAACATACACAACTAAAGACCTGTTTAGACATGACAAATGCTTCAAAGCAAGACAATCAATCATTCTTTTTACAAGTTCAAGATTTTTTTTGTTAATTCTGGAATTCGGAATCACAAAGCTACCAAGCCAGCATTCAATGTTTGGCCATCATCGTTCTGCCAGCAAAACGCCATTTAAATGGCGTTTCACTTGCGGACCAATGATGGCCGATTTATAGTGGTATTTGGATCCTCCCTCCCCTCATGCCTCTGGCGTACATATTTAAACAGAAATTAAGGAATTCTTCTAGACTATTCAATGTTGATGCGTTCATGATGATGCATGTACACAATGTACAAAACGTGTGCAGAAAGGAAATGTTCATCGGTTGAAATCCAATTTTGGCAGGGATTGAGCTGGCATCATCTCCCCATAGACCCCATTCTAGGGTTAAGCACCCATTAACACAAATTTTTCTAGACTTCAATCGATGGTACACCATCACAAATATTTGCTTTTTATCAAACCAAAGTACATGTATCTGCAAAGTTTGGAAATGCTACGTCACACAAAACATTGCCCAGTAACATCTACATCATGTGGCATATGCACCTTCAAAGTTTAAAGTTGCTATTCCGACGGTTCAGGAGGAGATGCATTTACAAGAAAAATATTATTAGACCTTTGTCCCTGACATTATGGTCAAAGTAACACGAAACGTTGCCCAGTATCTTCTACGTCATGTGACCTATGCAGCTTCAAAGTTTGAAATTGCGACGGCCAACAGTTTAGGAGGAGATGCAATTACAAGAAGCGTGACGGGTGGACATACGCACGCACGGATGGGTGGACGGACGTCCTTATGGGATAGACAATATGTGGCTAGTCCCAAACTCTTTACATTATAAAACTTTAGCCACACAATTACATTTTGCCACGTAATAAGAGTCTGATCTTATGAGCCTTACGGAATAAATCCCATCTAAATACACTGGACCCACCGAAAAACAACCCCCTATCTACCATCTCGTTTGCTCGGACATACGGACGGACGTTCTCATATCGGTAAATTCTATGTTAAAAAAAGTAGCCAGTTTTCAAAAAATAGTACCCAACAAGAACAATTTATGTTTACGGAATAAACCGCATCTTGAGTTTGTTAGCTCCCTTATGCTGCGTTTACACATTTACGAATCGACTTGCGAACGCACAGCGTATCTAGTATCGCTCAGAAAGCCACGACAGCGCCACAGCACTGAAAGCTTACGTAGCCGTTACGTTGCACGATCGCCTCGTTTGCTCGTATCAGCTACGTAAGCTTTCGATGTTGTGGTGTTACTGTGGCGCTCTAAGCAATTCCAGGTACGTCGTACGCTCGCAAGTCGATTCGTAAATGTGTTAGAGGAGCATTAAAGGGGACAGCAACCCTAATAATAAGTATGCTTTATCAGAAAGAGCTCTATGAGCCATGAATTTTGATGCAAGTATCAAAAAATTGGTTGAAAAACGAGGAAGTTTCGGGCATTTAAAGAATTCAATGTGGCCAACATTTAGCCGCCATTTTGAATGTTTAATTAGCTTTCAGAATATTTTCAACTGCTTATTTTTTATTTATCAATACTATCATAGCATCTGTGTTCCAGCAGATATGCAGCTTTATACACAAGGAAAATGTTTTATTTAAGATAAGTGCAAGTAATCAATTGGTTTGTCTTTTATTTTGATTACGAATATTAAATTAGGCTGTGTGACGTCACTAAGTCTGCAATATGGCCGCTTCCATTACAGTCTATTTGCAAATGTTCAAACACCCACAACTTCTACGTTTTTCAACCGATTTAGATGAAACTGGTATCAAAATTCATGGTTTATTAAGATCTTTCAGATAAACCATAAGGAGTCGCTGCGGTGTAGTGGATAAGTCACTTGCTTTGTAAATCAGGGTCGCAGGTTTGATCCCCGGCTTCACCAACCTGTCGAATGAGACTTTAAGCCGTGGCCCCGTTCCCACATGACTTTAGCTTTTGGTGGGACGTTAAACACAAAATTACAATATAAATCATAGTAATTACCAGGGTTGCCGTCCCCTTTAATGTGAGAGTTTTGGAATTTCAAAGTAGTCAAGAAGTCTCTAAAATATTGAGTTTTCCGGAATGTAGTAAGCTCTGTGGCCTCACGCCTTTACCATGTTTACTGGAAGCCAAATGTACCAACTTCTCGCGACACGACTAATTTTGCTATATAGTTTGGCATAGGTTTAGATAAACAAAATTTTGACCGTAAAATTGTAAACATTTTCTTACCCATCAGTTTAAACATATGTTTTGGGTGCCCAAAAGAGCCGTCTCAATGAGACGGTTCTTTTGAGTACCCACGTTTAGAAAAAAAAATGGTACGCACTCTTAACTAAAAGCCTAAAATTTTTGGGTTCTAGATCTAGGAGTCGATCAAGTTGACCAGACTGTCTGACAGTACTAATGTTTTTAATTTTCTAATCCACTAACGAAAATTAACTGTAAATTCTTATCTGCTTAATCCCTCGGTGCCTGAATAGCAAAAATAATTAAATGATTCGTCAGCTATGGTTTTTCTAAATAAATTTGGGTTTGTTTTTCAACCAGATTAGGCGAAATAAAATATACTCATTTGTTAAATGAAAACGCATTCAGAACTTGTGAAGCTAGTCATTGTACTCCTGTTTTAATAATACACGAAATCTCCCACCCAAGGGGGCGGTCAATTAGGAAATATCAAATATATTTATTTGTCGCACATATACGATAATCTTGTAGCTATTTGTCATACTTGAAAGGAATGGGCAGATTTTATGTCGTCAAAAATTTTGTCCTGAATTGAATTAATCGAAATCTAAACTATCATAGATACAAATAAGCAAAAATTCTTATGCATAAAATTTTATTATTTTTCGAGCTAAACATATGTTATGGGTACTTTAACGAACCGTCTCAGAGAGAATATCCAAAAAGATATGTTTTAGTGATAAATTAAGAAATGCTTTTCTAGTCTGTAGTTCACAAACTGCTTTAGATATCGCAATTACGCCTTAAGTCATAATACTGATTATTGTTAGGTGACATAACATAGCCGCCAATTCCCGCTGTGGTCGCAGAAATCGACGAGGATGACTCAAACACTTCTCGGTCGGTGAATAGTTAGTGTCTTCGCTACAGCGGTCAGATCGCGGCTCGAACTCACGACTCTAATCACTCACATAGAACATCGATATAATCGATTAGACTGCACGATTATTAGTCGTAGTGCAGAGCTTTCGCCGAGGCTACACATGACTAATGATTAGTACTATAGTAAATGTATTTGGCTTTCTTCTGACTAAACCAACAGGAAGAAGCCCCTTCTGTTTTGCAAGGGAGATAATGAAAATTATACATTTTGCCAGTTGAAATAACTGTTGGTACAAATGTAGTTAAAACAATAGCACTTGATTTATTTAGCCACGTGGCATAAAATAGCGTAGGCCATTGGATGAAAAATCAATTATAACAGAAATCGGCTATTACAGATTCCACAAATATAAGCTAGATGGAAGGACATAGAATCTAGCTATAAGCATAGCTCCAGTGTTGTTGTTTTTTCTCCAAAATGTCCGTTAGAACACTATAGCACTGAAGCGACGCGATGTTCATGCAAGAAGCTAATAGTCTACGGAACGCTTAATCATAACACACTGCCACATATCGGATGATGATGATGATGCTGTCATTAAAGCATTTTGTTGTTATTCAATCAGCAAGTACAACGTAGCCGTCTTTCAGATCTCATGGAGTCTCCTTGTACCATTTATTTCCCAGATTCATCAAGCAAAAACTAAATACAGCTTAATACCATGTAATAATTTCTCCGAACAAATTTCTCCCAAATTGGGCATTTTCCATCATTTCCCGTTTTATTGGAATTACACGGGTAATTCTCTGGATTAAAATCTACTATTCGCCCAGACACATTAGCCGCATAATTGTTTCGTTCCAATTCTTAAGGTGCCCTCGCCTTTTATATTCAGTATTGTCGATGATAACTTAATAAACGCGATTAGGGTTATCAGAATTTAATTAAAATGGTAATGATTCCAGATGGCGGGGATTGTTTGCTTTTGTCCGTCTAAGAAGGATTTTCTCCTTGAAGCCAATCATTGCAAATTAAATACCTCTTTTACGCGGGGAAATCCACACGGGTTTGACTAGTTTTACGCATTGGATGTATTCAGCGCTAATCGGCTCTATAACAGCATTCCAAACATTCAATTTTCTAGTAACTACATTAGATTGTATGGTATTAATGTCTAAAGGGAAGATTTATATAGAAATTGAGCCTATTTCCAATCCGAATCGTCACTTTGAGAACTTGATGAGAGAAAATAGGTCTTGATCGATGGATTTCTTTCGGAGTGGAGAAGAATAGGATCTCAATTAAGAGGCGTAATCAGGTGGTACATTCTATTTAACGGGAACACTGACAAATTGAACCAGCTATTATTCGGTGAAGAGGCGGGTGTTTGCTGTCAATAAAATCCGGGAAACTGCGATTGAATTGAACTGAAGTGTAGGTGTTGATATAATTATTATATGATACGGTAGTCAATTAAAAGGTGATATACCGTAAGATTCTACTAATTTGGACATACCATCACATGAAAGGCCGCACGATATAACCATAATAACGGAAGTTCAACTAGCATTTTCATATACAATGTGAATCCATCTCTTCCACTCACGGAATGGCAAACCGATGTGGTATAAAACAACCCGAGTATATCGCTCCTCGCAGAAGAGCAGCTGAGTTGTTAAAGTTAAACAACCCTCACAGAAGAGCAACTGATTTGTTAAGCTAAATAACCCGAGTATATCACTCCTCACAGAAGAGCAATAGACTGACATTAGAGACTGGGACCAGTCTAAGAAGAGCAGATGAGTTGATAAAGTTGAACAACCCGAGTATATCACTCCTCACAGAAGAGTAGTCTTTTGAAAAGCTCCCCCTTGTGATAGAAATAATATATTTCTCGACAAAGACACGAAAATTGCTAACTGATCGAATCCCTCTACACCGATTGTCCTTGCCAAAGTTTGAACTTGCACGCTGGCTCGGTTACTTTTTGCATGTATAATTATAAAATGTTTATATGCATCATGGATACTTTATATGTATGAAGACCTCAGATCTATACATTTGAATACTATGGAATAATAAGCTCATATTGTATGTTATCATGCTGTGTTTTCCTGATACATACCATGTAAAAAATAACGTAACTTTACCGTAGAAGATTTTTATGCAATTCCATGTCAATTTATGACGTCTTCTACTGCACTTGCAAATGCAACGCGACGTCTGATTGGAAAGTGTACAATGTATGATATCTCTACCACATCTGAGAGAATCCTTTATAAACACTTCTACATTAATAGCATATCATGTAACTAACGCCATCATTGATACATTCGCTTTCTTTGTTTGTTTTGATGCTTTACGCCCCAGTCAACAGCTATGGTAATGTCGGAAAGGTCAGTTCACCTAACCACACTTTTTTCCTGGGCAAGCTTGACTAAACGGTTAACCAGTACTTCGTACACAAACTTTCGCTAGTAACTGATGCATTTGTTGATACTAGAAATGGCTTTGTTTATAAGGATAGTGGGCTCGCATTATTTTTTTATGTCACGGTACCCCAATATTTCAACTGTATGCTTTATATTCCGTCAAATTTGGAACAATTTTAACATGTTTCAATCTTTGTCAAGATACCATTTCAACATAAAAACTGTCCATATATGTTAAAATATATTGACTTATTTCATGAAAATCAAGAACCAGTAACATATTTTTTCAACTTGTTGCGAACACAAGGTCCTAATTCATCGAAATATAAAATATGAAATAATTATCTTTAAGTGTAAAACATACTCAAAAACTGACTTCAGTTTGAATGACTATACAAGTATGTTTGTCGTAGGAAGTTGATATGGTTCCGGGAGTCAGTGCTTTCCCGATTAAGGATTGACAAACAAAATACTACTAAACTTTCAAAGTTAGTTCCATGATTGTTATTTGATGAAGTCCTTGACAATAATTCTAACTAAATCGACACAATACTACGATAACTGTACTTAACACCCCTCAATTTCTGACGTTAAAACTGCGTCTAACCAACGTTACACTCAATATGTGTTAAGAATGTCAATTCATACTGGTGAGGAATCTCATACCAAGTCAATTCATACTGGAGAAGAATCTCATAACCATGATACCATAATTGTAAGTTTAATTAAAAACCCAGCTCACAAAACTTACCCCCTGTATAACCCCTTGGGTATAAATGAATTATTTTGTTCACAGAATCTTTTGACCACAAAGATATTGCTAATTCAATGTTTAAATGTTCTATGTTCGTTCTGTTCTGTAAAACTGGTGCTGATTTTCATCAGTGAGCAACCTTTATACTTCAGCTGGGCCTTAGTGTCCGTATTCTAGGCATACAACTTCGTTTCTGGACACCACTTGTTCATGTAGGAAACTGTATTCTATGATACCACTGATACTATGTTACACTTTATCCTGGACAGGGCACCAAAATGTGGCTAATCTAGTTCATTTTGGGATTGAAAGGAAATGGTTGGTCTTCTCGTTTTCACACATTTATTGTTATAATATCTTGTTTCTTCAACAATGTTACACGGGACATGACATACATGTAGTGATACACGGCATCTTGGCACTGTGGTAACATGACGTTAGGCATTCTGGGCAGTCCAGTCAGTCGAAAGTGTCTTAACATGTTTTGTGTAAGAAAGGTGCAAGTAGATTTAAAAGCAACGTCCTACTGTGAAATTCATGATTCATTTCAACAAAATTATTGATTTTACAAAAACCGACCTACATCCATAAAAGGTAAGAAATAGCAATGTTACATGTACCGGTTTTGAATTTTCATGAAATTTGACTCAGATCAACAAAATGTAAAAGATATATTCGTGTCGTAATATGCAATACATTACAACAATAAATCAATTCAGCATCAAACATCTACAACAATGTTTAGTTCTACGTATATTCAAATAAAACAAGTCTGATGTTTTTGTTTGTTTCTTTTAGAGGGGAGAGGATTCTAAACGGGCAATTGTCGGCTCGCCAGCGAAACACCATTTAAATTGCATTTCGTTGGTGGGCGGAAAATGGCCCAACAATGAATGCTGGCTTGGTAGCTTTGTGTGTTTTTGTTTCAGGTGATCTGGGCCAGTATTGCTAAGAAACCCTTTGATTTTGTGATTTTTGAGAGGGGGGTCCAGACCCCCTGTAACATGTATCATGTTTATCTGTTCAATATGTTGCTTACTAAGTTTCTATTAACCCAGATATAGGAGATATTGATGGTAAACAAGTTGTTGTAAACAAGATGTTTGGCTGATCATAAGATTTTTTCCAGAAGGATGACTAATCATCTAGAAATTAAAAATGTATTGTCATGGAAGTTTCTGGAAAAGTCCAGAATTCCCAAGAATTTTCTTTTCCATGCCAACAGAAGCTTTGAGCAAGTTCTGGAAGTAAGTAGAAGTTTGTGGAACTTTCCAGAATGATTTGTATTTAGCATATGATATCATAGTTGTTACCTGATTGTTCTGGAACTGTCTTAAAACAGTATATATAAGAGTAAATTTTTGGTAGGGGCATCTTTGAAATAAGTTCACAATTTTAAAAGTCGAAACCTTTTGTGCTGGAATTCTAACCGGGAATACTTTGTGTTTAATTTATTCATTCTGGATTACTTTGGATTATTCAGTTTGGGATTCAGACTAAGTGTTCATTTGGAATTAACTTCAAAATTTGGGGATCAGAAACTGCTGTAGAACTTGTGTTGATAGATATTCTGAGGAACAGTTTGGACATATAAGGTACTGTAAATTAGACTTTTTTTGATTGTATAACTATTTTCCATTGCTTATTGTAAATGATTATTTTGGTTTTAACAAATTTTGTTAGATTTTAAATAGTGCTTTTTGCTGACTTTCCAAATATCAAAATTTTGGTTTCCTGATTTTTTTTCTAGTTACGTCTAGCACGTAACCCCCTGCCCCACCCCCCCCCCCCCCAGCCCATGATCTGTTTCGAATTTGACACATAGATTGTCAAATGTGTTCAAATTTGGCAAAGGGCATAAATAAGATTTGAAAAACTTACACAGATTTGAAAAACTTACTTCTTAGCTCTATATAAAGAGGAAATACAAGTAAAAAGTGATATTCAGTTTCTATTTGTGACATATTACACCATTTTACAAAATCGTTTGTCTCGGGGTACATTTTCAAATCTTCCACGTTCGATTTGAAGCTCATGTTAAGATAGCCTAAATCGTGTTAAAGCTATTTTGTATTTCTTTTGTAGAATAAAGGCTAAATGGTTTTCAAATGCCAATGCATGTTTGTATCTGGCATAGGTGACCAATCTATTGGAGTTGTTAATGCCTGTGAATAGGAATCGTATGTTCTTTGTTTAATAGCATTTAACGGGATGATTTAACGGGATGGTTATTCCATTTTGCTGAAGCCAAATATATGAATATCCAGATTATTTAGCATAGATTTAATTTGCGATGCCCAATTACTACCAATATAAAATATATTGACATAGAACATACATGTACCTTTCTTTGAAATTCAAAATGGCTTTTTCTGTAAACTTCAGATAAAACAAGAAATATCTTTAAAAAAGATATTCGGTGGCGCTCAAATACTGACAATTTAAACGCAACCAAATTCGCTGGTTTTAGACGAAATTTCCTGCTACCCCTTAGCATGCTGGAATCTAAAACCAGCGAAGTTGTTGTTCTGTTTCTGTCTCTCTTTTGTTTGGTTTTGTGCACAGCTAACTCTATGCATCTGACTCCTTTTTTTCAATTTAGGTATTCTCCAGGAATGGTTTTGGAATAATGTTTTAAGTCCTAAGTTTTTAAGAAAACGGGGGGTGTTGACAATAAATTAATGTAAAATTAAACGTTCACTGAAACAAACCGAACACCAGCAAAGAACATAGCCAGGATCGAGGAATAAATACTTGAAGGATTCAAAACTGATCGATACCCAGTAAACATTTACAATCGGGCCATTATCGGCCCACCACTGAAACGCCATCCGAATGACGTTTTGCTGGCAGGCCGATATTTGCCCGAGTTTGGATGCTGGCTGACCCATGCGCGGATCCAGGAATTTTTGCCAGGGGTGTCCAGGTCCGACTACCAGAAAACAGCTCTGACAACGTTTTATTTCTTTTTTGTCCTCAACTTTTACTGTTTTACAGTGGCTTATTAATGGTTTATTTCAAAGAAAGCTATAATTTTACAAGGTTTCGGGGGTTGGGAAGGGTGTCCAACATTTTCCAGGAGGGGTCAAACTTTTTCCAGGGGGTGGGGGTCCAAATGCTAATTCTAGAAACGAATAGAACTTGTGATTTTCCAGGAGGGGGTGCGAACCCTCTATCCCCTCCCCTCTGGATCCGCGCATATGAACATATAACTAATTTTCGAAAAAAGCATGATATTTAATGGGAATTGTCTGCCAGCAGACAATTTTCATATAAATATCATGCCTCATTTGTTATTTTTGAAAAGGCGACAATATTTGAAATTGTCTGCTGCAAATTGTAGGTGGCGCTTGATGGGTTAATAAATTTCGATTATTCTATGAAAATAAATAGCACTTAGATCCACCTTGCTTATGTGGAGAGCGCAGGTTATCTCTAATTTCTTGGCCATTCCCACAAATTGAAGAAGCGCTACAAATTATTTGCAGATTTAACCAATTTTTAAGGACCATAATAGAAATCTTCAAAGGTAGCTAATTAGAACGTCGAATTCCCTTCACAGCCTAATAGAAAGCAAACAGATTCGCTTAAGTATTCCCAAAAGTTAAATATTGATACTGGGCAACAGGGTTTGAGACGTGTTTAAGGAAAGCACAAAAGCGTTGATGATTTGTTTACTTTTCTTTGATATAAACCACTTACCCGGTAATTGATTCTATCAGGCTTTTCTTCACCGTACGAGGTATGAAACCGCGGCCACTGGGGACGGACATGAAAAGATCGAAAACAATTTCGATTTCTTCATTACTACTGACCTGCATCGTTTAAATGATGACGTAATTGCACATTCATAATGTCTTTCATAGTCATCTTCATTCTTGTAGTGAAAAACAGAATAGAGCATGATGTGATGTGCAGACAGGGTCCGCACTCTTTGTTAGCTTAAAAATCTTTACTGACAAGAGTCAACACAGGAGATTTTGGTACTTAGGTAGCAAGCCACTCTTTTTCAGAGGCCCCAGAGCGGGCCGAAGGGCGCACTAAGATAAATTCTATTTGCAACCAGTTTCAACCATAAAAGCCAATTCCATTCTCTTCAATCTAAATCAGGATTAGAGATGTTTAAATGGGTGTAACATAAGAAAGTCACCAGCATAGAATTCTTCTCAGAACCAGCCTTTTTGACGACGATTTTTACGACAAAATGTACCAAGTTTGATGGCAATATTGGACAGTGTGCATGAGCGACTGCTCAACTCTTGCTAAATCATGCAGAAATCCCCATGATAATGTGAAACATTAACAACTTAATACCTGTTTCTCTCTTAGATTTTTCAATAATCAGCTTCCAGTTTGTGTATATGAAAATGAAAGTTGAAAACTGATGCATTTCCTGACCCAGCCACACTTTCGTATTTTGTCCGGATAGCCACATTTAGTATTTTGAGTTGCAAGAAAATGCTTTTTATTCATGATCAAACATTCCCGGACACACAGAAACAACAATTTACAGTATAAAATGCCACAACATATATTTAGAGCCGATAATCGAAGGGTATCCCCTTAATATCAAATTTGCCCATTTGCTGCCTTATCGCATCAGCGTAAGCCAATTGTCTGATTAGCCTTCGCATCTGCGTAGTTTCGCCAGAGGCTCCGTTGCTCGCGTACATGTAGACCCCTGTTCACACTAGATAACTGCGCTTATATGTACATTTATCACAAAACGTCGCATCTGGGAATGAATTAACGACATGCAATAAAGTCGATAAACCACTAGTGGCTTACAGATTAGTGTGTAATGTAATGACGTCCATTATAACGTTGTGTAAAAGATGGCAAAATCTTAAAGTTTTCACGCCAAAAATGTGATTTTTAAGGAATTTTAAAGTCATATGATAAATAGAATCTGACATTCGTGCTCCCGTATTATTTAATTCGGCAAGCCTCGCATTTATCTCTTTTTCTCAACTCCTTTGATAAATTCAAGAAAACATGAGCACTTATGTAAGATCATCTATGCATTTGATAAAGAATTACTTTACGGTGTTAAAATGTCTCGTCAGCTGGACCATATAATATTACACGAGTAGTTTTAACCCCTCAAAAAATCATAAAGTATCTACCTCCCAAAATCTAATGGAAAATCATCAATAGATTGGTTTAAACTTATTTCTTTGTATAAATACACCTACAAATGACAACAAATTACATGTAGAAGCACTTAAATAAATCGTTACTAATTTATACAAGAGGAATTCAGAAGAAATTCTATAGATTAACACATAGATCTTCATTCCATAGATGTTTGTTTTTGTTTTCAACGCAGTATTCATTCTGCTGCAAGACAGCAGTTTTCCCATTAAAATTATTCAAAAAAATGGCTTTAAGATCTGTAGATTTGTGTGGAGGAAAGCCCCCGTTTATGGTTGAAGTTAACAAGACTGAATTGCAAGTGATCTTGGAAAGGCAACCCATTAGTCTTACCACCAAAAATTACGCGTTTTTTTGTTTTGTTTTGTATTTGTTGTTGTTGTTGCTGCTGCTGTTTTACTTTTTCAAGAACAACATCTGTTACATGTATAAGGATCACACCGGTTTCGAGAATTGCATGTCTAAAGAGATGATTTATATTGGTAAGTATATATATTACTGGTACATATTTTGCGTATTCGTCCCCGACCTGGTACAGAATGTATCCATGTATGCGATTTCCGCATGCTTTTGTCTGTAGTTATCGTAATTCCGATTCTGGAACTAGTTTTCGCACAATTTTCGCTCACTTTAGAGACATCATCATCATCATCATCATCATGAATCCCAGTTTGATGTTTCAGTCACTATATAGCTACACTGTATCCACGTCTGTTATTAAGCGATATAAACGTCGAAAATAATGCTCGTACATGTACCTTTGTGTCACATGCAGTAATCTGATGACAAAACAACTGATGATGATGATGATGATGATGATGATGATGATGATGATGATGATGATGATGATGATGAATACAATGTATAGACAAAAAATCCTATGAAAAATTAATACATCTTATATGCGGCAATTGAGCTTGACGTTGACGGCACTTAAACCATAGGCGAGATTAAAGCTTAGTTACGGACATATACTGTAGCACTAATATACCTATAATAAGAGTGCATAGTTCAATATAAATTTCCTTATTTATAGTGATTCATATGGTGTGTATGCCCATTAGGATTGAATCTTCGATGCAATATTAATGGGCATGCACAGTATAAGACATGGACATATATAAACGATATTGGAGTGTCTTTAGACATTAAGCGTAGATTGTGGGTGCCCGTTGTGACCAAATCATAGAGGCGATCCTGACGAACACACACTATCTATCTATGTTATTGAGCAATGGAATAAAGTATACCACTGAGTCAGAGGTTCTAATTTGAGTGCGTAAGAAATGTTTATTCCAAATGGAAAACAATCATAATTTTACACATTCTCTACATATATATGTGATATCGATAAATGCTGTGTATTGTGCAATAACTATATGCTATGCTGAGGGCATTTATTATTAAACAACACCAGCCTAGAAGCGTCCATTTTTACGAGAGATATACAAACAATTTAGACCCAGATCAGACACCACAAAATAGCGGCGTCTGATCAGGGTGTCCATAGTTTGTTTATACAATGTTTTCTTCAAAAATTTTAAAATAATATAATACAGAACAATGGAAATTATCACCAACAATCCTTTAACACGGAAATAGACTAAACTGATTTGATAAGGTTGAGAAATTCAATTTAATCATTTGGGCTTATAATATTTTATTATTCAAACATACTTTTTGTAAGAAATTATGTTCAAGCATCCTGGTCCCTGTTTTGTATTTCGTTTCGACAAGGCAGGGCGCGGGATTTCTTGATCATACCAGTTTCATAGCCGCATTGCTGCTTACACGTGACCTTGCTGGCTGGCAAGATTACTTGAAAGTAGCATTGTTGTTTAGGTTATGATTCCAACATGAAAACCTGCTTTAATCGCGTTCAATCTTGTACTATGTTTATCTATTTGTATATACTTGTATAGAAACCGGAAAAAATAATAGACTGTTAAGATAGAAAATGAGCACACCTTCTCCGAAAGATTACACTGTCCTTATATGCCATCATGTATTATATGTAGATTGTATCCTCACGGGTTTTATAGCCTATTGGAGTTCTAATAAAATTCTGTTCTGTTCTGTTCTATACTCAGTCAAACCAATAGAATTAATAAAGAATGGCGACAAATTATTAAAGATTGACAAACAACATCTTGCTGACGATATATCTTCCCCACGTGCTGCAGCAATCAGAGTTCTCAAATCGTGGTGACAGCACGCAGCCTAAAGGGCAACCCTTTCCAAACACCGTACAATTAAGTAAAAAACACATCAACAAAAGTGTCAAAAATACGGTTTTCTTTTTCTGTAATGTTGCTCTTACCCCTTCATCTGCTGCGAACGCACCAGTCTATGAGAACAGTGGAGATCCATATCAGCTGGCTTCTCGCGAGAAGCCAGCTATTATGGATCTACACTGTTTTCTATTGATCGTGTAATCAATGTTTATAACTAAAATCGTCTAACTCTTCTGGTTGTTAATCATATGAGGGTATTGTATATTAAGAGCATTCAGCAGGACTAAGGTTAACTATCACCAAGCACTAATAATCTTCAACCGCACCGAGCTATCAATCATTGATAAAGATACAATTTGCCACCATTTCCCTAACGTTCATACCCGATTATCCATTGAAAGCAAGTTAATGATATCCAATTTCATACCTCGTGTTTCCAATTATTTTGATAGCCAATTAGAAGCCGCTGAGGAAAATAAAGTTGTTGTGAATCAGGCGGGGTTTGCGTAGAGTATTAAGCTCCGCCTTACTCACGCATGCGTTGTCATTACGACACGCCTTCAAAATCTAGTGGAAAAAGTGTATTCACTACTTTTGCAAATCGATCATTTGTTTTAGCGTTAAGTATATTAAGAATAAGCTGTTTTGATAATAACAGAACAATAGAAATCTATAATTTATGAAAGTACAAGAAAGGATTTAAAAAGTGATATTGGAAACAAAATCGGAGAATGCTAATATTGATAGATACTAGATTACACCGTGTCTTCTTTGGTTAACGTTTCATCTACTTCGAAATATGCTTACTGATACAAAATATGCATACCTGCTTACAATTTGATGATTTCTAAAAGACAATAAGCAAGGATTTTAGCACATGTCGTATCGTGTCATTCCTAGTATATGTAATTTTGTTAGCTTTTTACATGCGTTTTATTATATACATCTCTTTCAAATTATGTAAAATCATTCGTTAATCCACAATGGAAACTAACAGAACAGGAAGTGGTTGCCGGTCCAAAGTAGCCAATGCTAAAATAGATGAATTACGGAAAAACATATTTTCGATATATGCTAAAGAATTTGACCTTAAACACAAAGTTGCATTTGATGCTGGAAACAAAGACAAGTGTATTAATGATACCTCAGAGCATACAGAAAGTGTTACTGATGTGAGTACCTGTAATACTAATGACGTGCCAAATAACACTAAAGTTGTGAGTTGTCCTGACGGTGATACGGGACTTGAACAGACGGATAACACAGAATCCCCTGTTAAAGAACAGGGTAGCGCAGAAGAGCAGGTGAGAAAAAACCCAGGGTCTCCTAGCAGAGAACCGTCTCCAGTCAGGGGCAACTCGACGTCGTTCTCAGTGGCGGACATTTTAGATCCTGGAAAATTCACCGGTCCAAAAAGTTCCTGGCACCCTTGGCTGCAGCGGGAATGTAGGGAGATGAGAGATGATTCAGACGATGATTGCATGATTGACGATTCAGGTAAACTTGGATTTTTTGTTTTGTTTTTAGTTTGATTGAATATAGTTTGAGTTCAGTCTATATATTAACCCAACTAAGCCAAATGGAATTTCCCATTTTTATCAATTAGATCAGTTTATTTCCGTTAAAAGGGTTGTGTGTGGTATTTTTCATTTTTATTCAACTTATAATAGAATATTCTGTAAGCAAACAGTTGAGACCCTGTTCTGTGGCGTCTGATCTGGGTCTGCATCGTTTGCCTATGTCCCACAGAAAAGGCGCTAGGCTTATATGGGTTAACTTGCAAATTACTAAGTAAGTAGACTAGTCAGTCAGGCAGTTGGATTGATTTGACGTCACATTTAAACCAGCTTTGATAAAGTCTGAGTTTGACGATGAAAATTGCATGTATACTGTAAAAATGTGTACCTTTACACCAAATGTGGTGGCACTGACTTTGGTGTAACCATTCATCTGCTTTCATCTGCTTTAAAAACTTGTTGGTTCTCTTCGAATGCATTGATCCGGAGACCAACTAAACTAATAACAGGTAAAAATGTTTAACTAGAGAAATGGGGGCCCAAGCATTTTTAATTTTGTTTGTTTGTTTTGATTCCTTACGTCCCAGTCATCAAATTTTCAGTCATGTCGGGACGGGTCTTCCTGTGGTGAACCAGTCCTAAGCAGTGGATAAAAAGCTGTTTGATAGGAAAATCACTAGAGAGATGTTTGCCTCATGCTGTTTTAATAGTAAAGTAAGTGTAGGTTTACACCAAAATGAGGTGGCAGCTTTTGATGTCAACTTTTACTTATTGTTGACAGTGGGGGGTCATATTGTTGCCTCAATGAAATAAGGTGCCCAAAATTCACATCGTCATGATTCAAGTAGTTTGGCTCCAGTCCTTAAATTAATTTTTCACCAATGTGTCATGTCATATACTGCTTGTAGCCAGTCTTACTTTGATGGCTCTGTCTTAAAACATAGCCATCAGAGTTAGACTTGCTACAAGTATATGACAAAAAAAAATTGGTGAAAAATTGTTTTAAGGACTGGAGCCAGTCTATGATTCAAGAATCGGCCATATAAAACTGGTACCGCAGCCACTGGTCTTATCACTGTTAAAACATAAGTCTAACTTTACACCAAATTTGGTGGCAGCTGAAACGTCACTGATCTTGGTGTAACATTTCAACTGCTTTAAAGGCTATGTTATGTTCGGTTGTATTGATACGGAGAATAACCACTACAGTAACAGGTAGTAATGATGGTGAATTGTTCGCCTCAAGTTGCTGCAGCAAAAACGTAATTGTATGTTTACACCAAAGGGTGCGGACATACATCTATTTTTACTCAGTACCTCTTATTACCCATTCAAGCGAAATGAAATTTCTCAATCCTTGACAATTCACGTGTCCATTTCCAATGTCTGGGTTGTTAGGTGGTATATAGACTGGCTCCAGTCCTTAAAACATTTTTTCATCAATGTGTCGTTTCATATAATTGTAGCTACTCTTACTCTGACGACTCTGTTTCAAGTATACTGAGGGACTTTAAAAACGCACCATTTTATATTTCTGTCTATTCCACATGATTGATTTGAGGATGTTATCTTTATCATTTTTTATCCTCTTGCAAAATGTACCATGATTTGTCATTGTTTCGATTTGCTCATGCTGTTCATTCTGACGTCATATCGACGTAAGTGTTTTTCAACAATTGTCGTCTGACAAATATGAATTTGACTCAATTTGAAAACAAACACTTGCAGGTGGTAGCCAGATGTCTTAACAAATGGAAAAACACAAAAGTTTTCAGAAATAATCGTTTTATTACACTCCCACTCGCAGCGTTTCTTTGCTATCGTCAGTCTTAAATTTTCAAACATCAATAAAAGACGGGTGGCGTCCACGCATGCCGCGATACTTTTGTCTTTTATGCAACTGATTGAGGGGTATCTGTTGGCAACAAAAAGCTTTCGATTATTCCTGATCCTTAGGATATAAACGGCCAATTACGTCAAAAATCAATGACGTCATGTAGACGTAATGAACGTTGCCAGAGGCCTAAAACTTCATGATTTGATTTTGTCTTTGCGTTTGCTTTCAAGAACAAACATCGGTTCGAAAACTTTTTTTCGTTCATTATGGAAGGTATGGGTACTCTGTGACTTTTTGAATTTGAGTTGTCTCAGAATTATCGCGACGTCACGGCAATCATAAGCCACAGCATGTCGATTTTCTTATTGAATGCAAGCTAAATGACGGAACTTATCAATTATATATTTCACATAATGAAAATATCCAATTTTCGACATAAATTAGCATTTAAGCAGCTGGTGCGTTTTTAAAGTCCTTCAGTATATATGAAACTTTTTAGACATTTCTACCTGTTATTGCAATAGTTATCCTCCAGATCAAGTATATGAAATGACAATGATTAAAAATGTTTTAAGGACTGGAGTCAGTTTAGGTTGGCGTTCTGTCAGCAAAGATCAGACACGGTTTGCTTATACGTTCGGCTTATATGGATTTAGAAATGGTATAGATAAGCTGTAAATCGAACCCTCAACATCAAGGTACAGAAGGAAGCAGAGTGAGTGAGATCTGGCCCAAATTTAAAATAATTTCAATCTAATTTTCCACTTAAGGCCCTCTACGAAATTTTCCGTCTAATAAAATGGCCACCAGACATACACCATCTGCTCCTGAACTTCTGGCCCAAATTCAAACTCTAAAACATATATGCAAGATAAGTATATGATAAAAATGGCCGAAACTAGCTACTCTGGCCCTGAAAAATTGCCACCTCTACACTTTCAGTTCTTTGATGTAGTCTTGCTCTTCCAACATTCTAAGAACATATTGGAAAGCTAAAACAGAGTCCATCCTACAATGCATCATTCTGTGATCGTGATGTCATAAGAGTATTTAAAAAGTGCCTTTACTGCAAATATCTAAAACTGTGTATTTGCAATTTAAATCTTCAGTTTGAAAATGTCAATGTTATTAATTGAATAAGTTTGAGTAAAACAAGCCAGAGAATTGAATTTTAAAGTTTTGGTCTGAATTGTTAATACTTTTTCTTCATTTAATATGTTTAAGCCGATATGTTCTCGAATCATTTTTTTAATGTTTGAGAACAATTTAACATAAAATAATTTACTGATGTTTGTATTATTTAGAATAAGAAATGCATGGTAAAACTGAAATTATTTTTGTATTTAAATTTGAAACATAATATGATATATAAGAACATTTCAGGGCATCACTTTACGTCTTGGGCCTGAAATACTGGAAGTTGTGTGATGCCTGGTGAGTCTTGGTCTGAGAGACAGGGTCAAGTACTTATCTTCATCAATAGACTTAGTTCCACAATGAATCTTGTGAACGTGAAGTAGAGAGGATATAATGTTACACAGCCCCAGATAAGAGTGCGTAACTGAAAATTATTTTCTTATTTCTAAACCAAAACATATATTGTGGGTACTCAAAAGAACCGTCTTAATGAGGACCCAGAGATTCAGAAAAAAAACTTGGGGCCCTATCATCCTCGGTTACCCAGGTGTAAAGCATTTCGTTTCATTCCATGAAATGGAATGCTTCACACCGAAGGGGCCCTGTATAATAATTAACAATATACTGCAAAAAAAGTTTTGGACAAAAAATTAATGTCCCCGGCTTCTGTTAGACATTTGGCATATATAGGACGCTTGGCATAAAAAGGTAAACTTGGGCCCATATAATAACATTCGATAGAAAAAGCTTTAAAAATTTCTTTCGGATATTTTAGTGGTCTTACAAACACGCAACTAGCAATTCAGCAATATACTCCCGTGAAACATCTCAAGATATGTGGAATTAAACTCTTTAATTGTATTTAGACTAACCACCAGGCTGAGCTCAAGCGGTTATATTAAGCCTTCGCGGGGTTCATGGAAGCTTCCCTCGCATTTCTCAGTATTAGTTGAAGCGCGCTTGCGTTTAGGAATGACTTTAATTTACATATTTTAACTTTGGACCATGTCGGATACTGAGGAAGTAGCGGACGGTGTAAATGCATTCAATTTTGATGAATTGGCAAATGGACTTTGCCTTAAAGACACATATTTTGTGATATATGGAATCATTAGTGGATTTACTGATAAGAGACAGTTTCATTATCTCGCAAAATTAAAGGGGCCTCAAGTGGGGAATTACCTGTATACAACACAATTTCTTTTGCTGGGATAAAGATCAATATTTTATCATAAATTACCTAATCCCTTCATGGGACCACTTTATTGCCCCTGCAGGGAAGTCATAATCATCTCATTATTACTGTCCTTTGATCTGCCCAGTATAACCCATGGAGAGAGTCATAATGAGTGGTACCAGTATTATTGCTAAAATTTCTATGCCTTTAAACGGTCAACAACTCAAGTTCTTAGGAATGAAGAACTAACCACTCAAGAGACTTTAAAAATGCTAGAGGCTAAAGACCTTAAAGAACTTGGATTACCTATGGGGTCGGTTAAATTGATTCTAAAGGCAGTGAACCAATGGAACTGTGCACCTGGAACTCCAGAACCGACTACCATCGAGGACAAAGAGGACATGGACAATGCCGCTATCTTGGAAGGGGCAGGTAAGACGTTTGACGTTCTACTCAAGGACCCGCCTGCCCCTGTCCCCAAAGAAACTGCGTCAATTTTTGGCCAAATGGACCCTCGTGCCATTCTTACCATTAAGTCACAGACCAACAAGGCCGTCCACATCACCCACTTTCTTACGGAAAAAAGCAAACGCCGCCGTCAGAGCAGACGGAAGGAATTTGTGTTAAAGTCGGGCAGTGCCAACTCAGAGACTTTAGTCCTCAAGGCCGACGAAGAACACCCACAGGATGTTATGCCAGTTATATAGACAACAGTGTCTCTACTCGCCTAGAGTTAATACGTAATATGCAATCGAATCTATGAACTACTTCCTACATATACAACACCCTACTTTGGAACTTTGGACGATATCTTATTATTTAGTGCATATAATTTTTATGACTGTGGTGCGCATAACCTATGACTTGCAAGTGCGCATGCTCAATTATATGTTTAGATACGCGCGCTTTCTTACATTAGTAATGGAGTATAGTTAGTTAATAAAGCTCCCAGTTTCCCTCCTTATTTGCCTTGGTGTTTTGTTTAAGTGGAATTAAACTCTTTAATTGTATTTAGACTAACCGCCAGGCTGCTCTCAAGCGGTTATATTGAGCCTTCGCGGGGTTCCTGGAAGCTTCCCTCGCATTTCTCAGTATTAGTTGAAGCGCGCTTGTGTTAAGGAATGAAAGAGCTTATGGTGAAAAACTCATTTATTGAAAAGACATATGTTGTAGGTATACATTGAGGCAATTCCAATGTGCACATACAACATATGTTACTGGAAATAAGGAAGAATACTATTTGGATATTTACATTTTCCAAGTATCATTTCCATTGTCTTTACCTCTTTTAAACATCCCAAACCGCCAATCAGTATTAAAATTCCTGTCACTCTACTGCAAATTGTGTATATTTGCATGGCAGCTATATCTCCGAATTCGAGTTCATGAACTACCCCTCTAACCTACTAGTTGCGTGGCCGTAAGGCTAAACTCGTTATTTACGGGGCTGCATTCGTAAAACACCCTCTAAAATGTCCGGCGGCATGATTTGGAGAAAGACATCACGATTAAAATTAACAGAATGGAATATATTACATTAGCGTTAAAACGATCAATATTTCACAATTATACTTTCCAAGGTATGAAAACAGTTGTTTTACAGTCGTAGCCTTCAAGAATTATGTTAAAATGTAGTTCCAGTGGTGTTCAATGATAGTTTTAACCTGATTAAACCAACTTGGTGACACTTTATGTCCTTTCACCATTTAAAATGGAAGCCAATAATTATAATTGAAATTTGTTCGTGGTTGTGAGACAGCTTTCATTTACATTGTGTGAACTGAGTCTATTTTTATCCCAGTCCGACGGACACCATCCTCTGGCATCCATCCGTCCTTCCGCTCTCAATAATTTTAATAACTATACCATTTGAGGTGAATTAGTCATATTTGGTAGGCTTATATACTGTAGATTCGGAAATTTTCGCGAGAATTTTATTTTCGCGAATAGCATTAAAAGACATATAAGTGATGCGAACAATTCGCGACTAAGGCAAGATTTACCTGTATTAATAAACGACAGAGTGATTTTGCCATTTCGCGAGGGTTTTATTTTCACGAAACTTTGCATATGCGAAGTTTCGCGAAAATAAAGTCCTCGCGAAAATTTTCGCATTTACAGTATCTAGGTCCTGAGTAAGAGTGAAGTATTATATTTATACAATTGCATATATTTTAAAAGGTTGTGTTGGATGCATAATTGATTGCTCTGCAGCGTTTATGTTTCAACTTACCTCCCTTGAATGAGTACTAGGCTTGTTTCTCTATGGGTATTATTCCATATATGCTTTTATAATATACAAAGCAGTGACATATTGGAAAATATTAGTTCAATAAACTGTCTATATCAAAATATATATTTTTCACATGTGAAAATATAAAATATAACTCTTCCCATGACATTATCTGGATTGACTTCCTTTGAGTCCACTTCAGATTTTCAAATGACTACAAACATTACATACGACTTCTCGTTTTTGCTATACATCTTTCTTGTCTTCTGTTGTCCGTGATTGGTATGAACTTCCAGAGCAAACTCGTTATTCTCCAAGCCTTAACATCTTCAAAAAGAGACCGAATTCCAACTTGAGTACACCACCCCCATACTATACTGACCCACACTTCCAACGCAAAATGTTTCAGGAATGTAACTTTAATTAATATACGAGGTCTTGCCGAAATCATTGTACCGGTCAGGGATTATGACAGACATTCACCCAATCAGGTTATGATTAAAAAGGAATAATTGACCGATGAAGTTCTACATTCATTTTCATAAAATAAGTGTTTTATGTTTTGATAAAATCGCATTATAATGGATGAAACAATCTGTGTGATATTAAAGCTTCTGTTTGATTTTGCGTTAGAAGTGTGGTTCAGTATATAACACAGGTACATATACAATGTAAAAGACTTGGTCAAATATATTACGCTAGACTTAGAACTGCATGCATTTCTCTCCGTCAATACCTATACTCAAAATATATAGTTGATAGTCCATATTGCACTTGTGGTGATAAAGAAGATACTCACCATTTCTTATTTGTGTGTAATTAGTTCACAGACCTTAGGCGTGGCATAATAAACCCAATGTCATATATCTGTAAACATAATACTCTACTCTGTGGTAACATATCATTAACTTTTGATCAAAATAAGCAGATATTTTAAGTAGTACAATAGTTTATAATTAAGCCAAAACGTTCCAATGTACATTCTAATACTTCAATAACACATTGCATCTGTATGAAACATACCTCGATGTTTGCAATTAAAGTACTATTTAAAGTACGTTCTGTATATATATACATGTAGTGATGCTCCAACATCACATTACGATTGTAGGAATCATATCTCAAAGTTCTCAATAATAGTATACGATCTAAATACTGGTATATTCACAATTAATTGGTTTGATGACTATTCAAGCTGGGTACATAGAGGCAACGACCATAACCTTCCCCATCATCTCCATCCCCGTGGAGACAACAAGGATAGCTGTTATTTTTTCTTCTTCCGAAAACGCCATCTAGTATATTATAACTTTCTTAGTAACGTCATTTAAAAGCTGTTGGTAAGGTTGAAATGCAGAAGAACGCCCATGATAAGTCGATCTTAAGCTTAAGGAGGTATAAATCCTACATCGTGTGTCGGAAAGTGCCTTTCTCTCCTGATACTAATGTTCTGTTGTTGAGGAGACGTGTCTGTAACTGAAGCTGTACTCTCCACGCGACCATAGTGATATCACTCCGCGACAGATAATAGTTGTAATTCGCTCATAAATTGTGTAAGTGTGTGACAATGAGGACTAATTTTCTTACAGTTAATGAGTCAATCTAATTATTGCTAAGTTGAAGGTGCCAATTGTCGCATCCATATTGTCTTTTGTCATTAAGCATAAACCTTTGATGAACGATCATCAATTTTTCATAGGTAATTAGTCTCACTTAGGTGTTAATTTCTCATAGATGACAAGCCAGGCCAGTTTTGGAGACAGAATTTCCAGACACCAGAAAGGTCGTAGTTGCAAATGTCTAAAACGCATAAGGAAACTTCAGTTTCCTTTACGGGTTGGCAACCAACTTTCTGAGGAAGAGAGAGTTTACCTTGGCTGCTGTTCTTTCTAAGGCGGCGATTCTGTTGTTGTTGATTCATTGTTTGCGTGTTGGGTCTTATTTTTAAATGTAGTTCTTAATGTCCTTCTAGTTTTGCAATCAGCTTGCCAAGGAAGAGAGAGCTGGCTGCTTTAATTTAATTGTTTTTGTTTGTCTTTTTTTAGCTAGTTGCTTTAATCTAATTGTTACTTTCTTGTTTTGTGTTTAGCCAAGGGGTCCAATTGCTCCTCAAGGGGGATCCGTACCAGTACTAAGGAAACTTGTGATTTTCCAGGGTGTTCTAGCGTCATTTCACCTTGGTGCGTTACGTTAACTGTGTTTTTGTCTTGGGTCCTTGGTGTCATAGGTAGCCTATGATATGACCTGTAATTCCTTGTCCAAGACAATTGTTTGTTTTATAAAGTCACAACCTGAATAATCGCTTCTCACAGAATAGCTTATCATGGGGGTAAAAAAAATTGAGAGTAGCCAAGTTCTAGGCCAGTTAAGCTGCAAAAATTAAAATATTCAAAATTAGGGCCGCCTTTCCCGCCAAAATTGAGATTGTTCTACATTAACAAACAGTCTATGCATCCACACAGTCTGATCAGAGTCTTTGTTTTGCGCCTACCTTGGCTAATCGAAGACTCTGATCAGACTGCGCGGATGCGCAGGCTGATCTGAGTTTTTTATGGGCGCAGATGCGAACTTGTACCAGCACAAATAGTATTGTCGTTGTTTTTCAGTATGTTAACTGAGATCTTTGTCCAAAATCCAAAAATATATTTTTTTATCTTTCAGATTCTCACTGTGACATTGAGTCCCTCAGTGGCAGGGACGAGGGCAGTGCTGAGCACAGAACAGAAGTGAGAGATAACTCTGATGAAGCAAAACATTTTTCAGAACACAGAAATAAACTTCTTGACAGTGCGAAACACGGAAAACCCAGACGAGCGAGGACTGCGTTCACGTACGAGCAATTAGTGGCATTAGAAAACAAATTCAAAACAACGAGATATCTATCTGTGTGTGAAAGACTCAATCTAGCCCTTGCCCTAAATCTAACTGAAACACAGGTGAAAATTTGGTTCCAGAATCGTCGGACGAAGTGGAAGAAACAGAACCCCGGTATGGACGTCAATAGTCCGACAATTCCGAGCGGCAACGGACCGCTTTCTCCGTTTGGTTCAGTCTATCCAGGATTGTTTTACGGACAAGGGGTCCACCCGTATTTATCTGGACATCATTTATCAGGTGCTTTAGGCCTGTTGAAGGCACATCCAGCGTACTTTGATCAGAAGCACCCGTTCTATTTTCCATATCTGTCACAGTCGAGATAGTATGTCAGAGACTGAGCCGGGGCACGGCGTAACTTGGATACAACTTGGCATGTCCGCCCGACGAAGACTCAGATAAGCCTGGGCATCTATTCAGTCTGATCAGAGTATTTGCTTACCTTATGAAGAATCATTGTGATTGTGGCTACCCATTAAGCGCCTAGCGAAGACTCTGATCAGACTGATCTGAGACTTCGCTGAATGCACATGCCAAATTGTACCAAAGTTTGCTGTGCTCCGGCTCTAAAAGGTACCGTATTCGACCTTATAAGCTCACGATGCTTCTATTTCTAAATATAACGGTGTAGATCTATATAAACCGGCTTTATCAGAAGCGAGCTGATCACGATCCAGGCTGTTTATCCTCCACACGATGGACCCATATCAAAATAACATTGTAACACTGGACTGGTTGGAAATCATAATCCATATACATTGCAGTGTAAACAAACCATAGAGTACTCAGTGTGCGCTTTTATGAGCACGTGAGATTAACAGGTGAATACGGTATCTAAGCCTTCGTGTTCAAATAAGAGTCCATTCTGAATTCTTCATTTTGAGCAGAAGATGAATTTCATTTAAGCATATTCATTACATAAAACAAAATGTGATATATTGACACTTGAAAATTCAGCAACAAAGGAAATATTCACAAAGGGACGTTTTAGCTAGCACACGAGATTTTGGTTGTTATCGCATATGCGCATTTTTTTCTTATTAACGCCCATGCTGATGCATCCAGCGAATTTGGAGGTCTAAATGTTAGTCTAAGCATCTATCTACATCCATCTTTTGTATATGCCAGCTGATTAGTCTGCGCATATGCGAAGACTCGCCTTGACCTTCACTACTCGACATGTACCGAAATGGCGTGCACTGGCCCAGTATATTTACTGTTTTCTTATGAACATCACTGGTGGGGACGAGATGCATACAGAGTTGGGTCATACTCAGTGAGACAACGTTACTTACATTTACATGTATCACACCATCATGAATGTCACTCTTTAATCATGTATGTACCATACAATAAGCGCCACTACATGTAGATGCTATGTTGGGGCCACTATATTTTGTGTATGCGAGAAGCCTTCGTTGGTCCTACTTAAACACAGTAAAACCTGTGTAAAACGACCTCTCAAAAATAGCCAAATGATCTTAATGAATGAAGGTCAAAAGTACATATATTGCAGAATGCTCCCATTGGAGCATTCTGCAATACATGTACTATTGACCTGCATTTAGCGATAATTGGTCTTGAAAACCAATTTTCGGTCTTTTTGAGAGTGGCCGTTTTACACAGGTTTAAAATATGCGATACGTACCGAATCTCGTGTGCAGGCTCAAATGATGTTTGGCGACCAGGAAGAGGCTTAGGCACATTCGCACAGTCTTATAGTCTCTGACGCCAGGATCCTTCACTTTATACACACAACGTACTGCATATAGAAGAAGATGCAGTTCGGGACAAAAGCTTGGACAAGTAGCCTCCCAAAATAACGCCGCAAAACGAATGAGTGACTAGACGTAACCCCACTGTAGCTACATGCAAGAATGCACACATTAAATTAACCACTTTTGTAACACTTTTAGGCTGGAAACTCGTAAACGGATACTTTGGAAAACAGTGAAGACCCATATGAAATGCCGCATAGTGTGGCATTTCATCAGGGTCTGTGCTGTTTGCTAAGATAAAAATGATTTTAAGTGACAAATATAAGCTATTGCATGGACACTATAGCATGTGACCCTTTAAAATATACAACGGACCATCCTGACGTTATTGTCTTAAACTTTATGGGAAATTCGATTGGTCTATTAAGTGGTTGCAAACCTCGTTTATCTCTCTTCGACAATAGACTTTTTTCTTGAAAATAAATAGATGATGTCTATATACACTCGATCATTTATGTTCCATAAAATTCACATCGCATAGGCGGCAATCGAAAACGTCCTTTACAATCGACGAACGTGGATCAAAATTTGCTAGAAACAGCGTTTGTGATTGCCACTTGTCGGCAGTAGGGTGACACATGGCAATCGAAAACTCTGTTTCTAATGATTTTATCTACGTTCGTGGATGGTATGAACGTTTTCGATTGCCGCCTACCCGGTGTGAAATTTGCAAAGGATGAAGACCAACTTTTATCTTTTTTTTTATCTAGCAAGCAAATGTACTGTACATCTTTCTATCTGTATATTTGTCATTAATACATGTATGGACCAGTGCTTGCGATTTTGGTACTCATCGAATCAGCAAAGGCTCGGTGGAGTCTGTTTCGACTCGCTAGAGCCTTCGCTGCTCGCATAAACGAAGAAAGGGGCGTTGGTGAAGGCTCAGACTAAAATTTAGACCTCTAGCTTATCTGGATACGCATGCGCGGATTCAGAAAATTCTGTCAGAGGGGGTCCAACTTTGACGGGTTTTTTCTCGTTTTTTTTACAGTTGATGAGAGAGGATCCAAATACTATGATAAGAGACCATCATCGGCCCGCCAGCGAAACGTCAATTAATGGTGTTTCGGTGGCGTACATGTACCAATGATGGCCCGACATTGAATGCTGGCGTGGAAGCTTTGTGATTTTTCAGGGGATCCGGATCATTATTGCTAAGAAACCCTGTATTTTTTTTATTTCATTTTTTTTTGGGGGGGGGGGGCGGACCCCCTGTCCCCCCTCTGGATCCGCACATGATACGTCAGCATGGACGTTTATTAGAGGCAATTGCTCATGTGACATAAGCACCAAAATCTCGTGCATTGGTCCGTATTTTTGTTTGTGTCTGTTGGAACTATGTTTTGTTTTGTTATTAAACTTGGACATATGCTTTTTTATGATTCATGTACATGTACTTGTATGTTATATGTTTTCCATACCGGTTATAATGTGTGTCCGCCAGTAAAAAGTGTTCTACTAATATACACGGACTTGATTACGAACTCACGAATACCGGTTTCATCAAACCCTTGGCTCTGGTACATGTATCTTGTACCTTTGCTGCGACATATCTGCGATCTGAGGGCGACTGACCGCGGATAAGAAGGCGACTGATCGGCGGCTCATTGGCGACATATAGGCGACATGCGCCGATAGATCACAAAAGAGTTGTAGTGCCAGCTTCAACAAAAAGCAGCCATCCTATCCTGACATCTTCAAAGTATTCATATCATTGTGCACAAATGAAGCATAAAAAAAAGAAAAAAATGTATACATTTTGTTCATACCAGTTTAATCCCAGAACAATCGTCAACCAGTCTTCGCACTTCAGTCGCAAGCTCTGTGGGACAGAGGCTTAACGTTAACACTCTCCATGGCTCTGCTTGCATACCGTGTCCAAAGGGTCAGTTTATCTCAAGTTAATAACAAGTGGTAATGATACGGTTATTAAATCAACATTTTTATAGATTTGAAAATCCGATTAGGCTGTGCGTTGTTTTTTGTTTATCTAAAGGATTCCAATAATTGGATATACCCGATGTATAAAGCATAGACCGACAATGTGTTAGAAATACTTAAACATGTGATAAGACTTTGAACTGGAAGGACGGTACTTTCAAGTATTGTGCAGGCAGGCATTCGAGTGTCGTACATGCAGGTGCATGTGGTGGTACATGAAGCAATCGGAACTGCCTCGGCCAATTCCGTGGAATCAGAGTCCGCTCGTATAGCTCAAAAGGCATTGCGGGAACTCATCCTGTTTAAGTCAGAATACATTAAAACTCTGGACTGGAATGCTAGCATAAGATTAGATGTGGAACGTTAGCGGTAGGGACAATATAAACATCTAGGACTGATGTCAGTCTATCTGGATTGCACAATATTCAAACTTGAAAGGATAATATATGTAATCAATCTCTTTAAAAACAGGACACTTTGAGTGTTGACAGCTACAGCCGAGGTTGTGCCCCTTACATGAAGCAATGCTACATACTATGATACCAAGCATTTCATTCCAACTTCTAGGAGCACACACCCTTAAAGTTGTATATGTCAAATTTGTTCATATATCATAATTTTAATCGCAAAATATGACCTATTCGACTTGCACCATGCACAATATCGACAAACTAAATCTGAAAATGCCCTATGAGTGCCCATGTTTGTCGTATCGTTACGCAGAATTATTAAAACGCGGAAAAAGTTTCCGTACTCTAAAAAAGTTGACCACAAAATCAAAATCCCTTGCACCTACTGCTACATAGACATGATGACGTCAAGATCTCTATCAGTATACAGGGATAATTGATCCCCAGAGTGCATTGCGACAGACACTGAACATCCTAATTGCTATGTTATAATTGTGACATAAATTCGTCTCAACTTAATTGACGTTTTGAAGTCGTACTAAATAAATAATAATTCTAATGGCGAATCAATAAGGATGAGTGTCACGGTAGGAGATGGTAATAAGTATTTTAGTTCGCCTGTACGAAGTACCAATCGGAAGTGCCTCGGCAAATTCCGCGAAATACCGTGGAATCAGACCACGTATGTACATCGAGGATCTACTTTGATAACGCGGGTGATAACATGATGCTGGCGTTATATAACGTGACGCTGACGTCACGGAAACCGTGCTAACACAATTACGAGTGTGATTGCAGCAAAACAAACGGCTTAAATGAAGTTTATGCTTTTTCAATAGATATTTTATTGAAAAAACATAAACTTCATTTAATCTGCTGATTAAACTTTTCAGATAATCAGAATAATCAATTTTAAAATGCTACAGAACTAATTTCCCATACGCCAGTTTTGGCTAACAAAATGGAGCTTTTTGGTACATAGTACTATGCGTAAATATGCTCCTTACATACACCCGTACCATGATTCTATTCTCGAATTGTCACATGATTGTGGCGGACTTTCCCGAATGCACAAGTTACGTGTGCTATATATCACCAACTCAAAAATTCCCTATATCTTTGGAAATATGAAACCTGTTCAGTTTGCCACGATTAATGCACCAAATACGAAAATAAGTAAATATGATCAGGAAATACAACAATCACAAACTGCAGACCAACCCTTGGCACCCTGAGGAAGAGCCACAGAACACTAACAGTCACAATACATCAGAAAAAAACAATTAAAGTAAAGCAACCAGCTCTCTCTTCCCCATCAAGATGATTGCAAAACTAGAAGGACGCAAAGTACTGAATGACAAAACTAGGACCGAACACAAAATCCCAACAAACGATGGAATTTAAAATCAGCAACAACAGAACCACCTCCTTAGAATGGACAGCAGACTAAGCCACTAGGGGGCTTAAATGCATTTTACTGTTACCAAATATTCACCCTAGATTCTGTTGTTGCTTCCCTACTAGTGTAATGTATCACCACAGAGAAACAATCAAATTAACACACTAATATAAATAATTAGAGAAAGGGGCTCACAACCACAGATAGACCGAGCTAAGGATGAGCCGCGGTGGGCCCAGCCTAAGACAAGCATCAGGCACCAACCAACCCTTTTGACCAATATTGTATTTTATAGCGATTCTCTGTAAATATGGAGCAAAGTTTTTCACGCCTTGCCACAAATTTCAATAAAACTTTCTGTTCTTGTTTGTTTTCGCCCAATGCGAAACAATTCAAGCCTAATTCCTTGATTTTTATTTCTGTTGCCATGGTAATGGAATCCAAAATGTTTGACCAAATAGTGCTTAGAAATCAGCGATTATAGACAAATATTTCCCAATGAGAAAATGTAAATCGTTCCGTAATATTGCTCAAGTTGAATACAAGAAGGGTTGGTAATTATGTCATATAGTAATGGTTGCAAAAAGTGGGTGGGGTAACAAGGTACTAAAATTTGGCAGTTTTGACATTTTTGAAAGCATATTGTCGCACACTTTAGTAAGTCCAAGCTAAATATGGTTTGTTATAAATTGAATAAACATTTTTGGGAAGTAACAATCTTCTTACCATAACCATGGGAACTATGATGCCTCCATCTCAAAATTCTAAATGTGCAACTGCAGCTTGTTAGGCCACTTTATTATTGTATAACATGAAAACATCTGACACAATCAAAACTAAAATGCTAAATAATACTTATATTTTACTTTGTTGACAAATCAGTGGTGAGAGTACCTAATATGGACTTGATAATAGCCCTTTTAGAGGTTTAGCCCTTTTAGGCAACAAAAATGCTAACAACCACAGAGTGTCTTTGATGAAATTTAGAAAATGCTTTACGAATTTTATTGTATTGATAACCTTGTTATTAATAACTTAGGAGTCAAAATTTGGTTTCTGTTTTTGAAGTCACTATCATTAGAACATACTCTCGTAAAACGAATAAGCTGCAAAATATATACACAATAGGTAGGGGAGCGAGGAAGATCTCCATCAAGAAATGGAAAATTAACTATTGCAAAATTAAAAATATCCTGTTTGTCATAAATCTCAGATGAAACTATGCCATCCCGCGTTATGGACAAGTACAAGTCCAAAAAGCGGGCTTCAGTATCGAAGCAATTTGCCTTATTTAGCTGAAATTCAGTGGGATATACATGACCTACCATTCGTTAAAAATAAGGATTATCAATATAAAGCAAGTTATCCAGACATCTTGAGGTAGAGCTAAAAGCTTCAATAACATCAGCTTGATTATTGTCAGAAAAGAAGTATTGTCGCTCAAGTGTTATAGTGTTCTAAATGACATTTTGGTCAAAAATGATTTATGCATGGATCAAATGTTCTACCGACTGGATGAAGGTTTTCATTTGCCTATCTCCTCCCAGTAAGCTTAAAATCGGTGTGTTTTTCTGTTCTATCTACAAAAAGACAATTTCGTTGAGTGCTATAGTGTTCTGAGTGATTTTCATCCAATGGCCAATGATGATTATGTCATGTGACTTGGTAAATTAGTGTCATACTGTTCTATCTACTCAAAGTCGCTTCCCTTGGAGAAATCGCTAAAAATTGCGGATATCTCCCTTACATAAATTTAAATTTCCTAAATTGAAGCGGTTTGTCGGTGTTATGACGAACTAATGGCTATATCGGCTACGTTTAGGTCCAAATAATCCGCTCAGTCAAAAATATTATGCAAATTGATCCATAGACAAAATAATAAACTGTAGAAGCAGATAACCTCCCTTACACATATTAAAACTGCTCTAATTGAAGTAATTCGTCGATGCAATTACAAATCAATAGTTAAACCTGCTACTTTTAGGTCCAAAAATCAGTTCAGTCTAAATAGTATACAAATTGACCCCATTGGCAGAAAAATAACTGTAGAAACAGAATACCTCCCTTACATAAACTTTAACATCATAATCCGTGTAGTCCGTTACTGTTATGCCAAACAAATGACTAAATCTGCTCCTTTTAGGTTCAAATAATCATTTCTGTTCAGACTAGTATACGAATTGACTCCATAAACAGAACAATAAGCTGTAGGAAAATATAGAACACTATAGCACTGAACGAAGGCGATTTTTAGGGCGTAATGTTCTATCTGCAAACTGTAAAATACCCGTAAATTCCGTATTACTGTAAAATTTTCATCAAACCAAGGCCATATACACTGTATGTATATATTTAACCCTCTGGCACGATTCAAAGGTCTGTGATAAATGAGGCATACAAAATCAGGATGCTAAAATTTTCAAACTCATCTTTCTCAAAATTTGTGCAATGGAAGATAGAACACTATTTAGCACTGAAGCGACGGTATCTCTCATAACAAAAAAAACCAACAAAGCAGCAACAAGAGGAGCACAATTAGTACCTATTGAAATATTTGCAACTTGTCTGCATAATTTCGAACTTTATAAATAAATTGTCTAAATGATTATAGAGAGCGTCAGGCAAATTTTGACATGACCACAAATTATATCTTTTAGGATGATCAGAAGTGGAAAAAACATGTTTCTTATTACAAGCCAAATAAAGTGTGAGCTCTCTGTTAAAAGTTTGTTCAATTAATTCGGTTAGTTTTCCTTTGATTAGATTATGAAGGAATGCAGTGTAGAGAGAAGAGAAATCATATGTAAACAAACTTGATGCTAGAAAACTCTTCGATTTTTAATTTTTTAAGAATCTCAAGACCAAAATATTTTTATCATTCATCTTATAACAATATTCAATAACATTTTTGCACAGGTTTCATTGTTTGCACATTTACCGTGACTTATCTTTGCCGGACTTTGACAGAAAAGCACACTTTTACAAAGAAGCCATCATCATATTTTGTATACATATCGTCTTGAACATCAACGTAGGAGTACAGCACAGACAAATCTGAGCCTTTGTTATCTGCGCAAACAAAGTCTTAGTGGTAATAGGCAACGATGACAACAAGAACAATATGATTTGGTTTGTATGAGTTGGTGCTTTACATGTAAATCCCAGTCACAATTTTTTAGTCAAGTCGGGGTGCGTATTGTGAATCAAAATCCTTGTTAGGACAAGATGTAGAAATACTGACCATTAGACATTAGACCCAGGTACAAAATTTTTGGAGCTACAGTTCCTAACCCTGTTTGAGTCAAAGCTGTGATACTAATCTTGCGAGTTGGTGGCCAAGTCAAGTGCACAACATACATTCATCATGTTCATGCTATAGATAATAATCAAATAAAGTTATAGAGAAATTTGCTTATCCTTACAGAAGATATGACCCGAGCACGGAATTCTAGAAGCTACAGCTTCTAACCCAGTATGAGTCAAAGTTGTGACCTTGACCTTGAGAGTTGGTCGCAAAGTAGTGCGTGCGACACACTTCCATGCTATAGGAAATATTCAAGTAAATATTAAGATAATCTTGGTTTATCCTTGCAGGAGACATGTTCTGTACACGATCTCAGATGGACTGAAGGAATGGTCAAAGTTGTGACCTTGATCTTGAGAGTTGGCTGCACACGTTATGCATGACACATGCTATGAGTACATGTTATGCTCATATGAAGTTCAAACCCTTTGGGCTATTCTAACAGAAGATATGGCCCGGACACAAAACTCTGTGAGTTACAGCTTCTGGTTCAGTGTGCGTCAACGGTATGACCTTGACCTTGAGAGTTGTTGGAACGTCTTATGCGCAACGTAAGTTATTGCTGTGGGAAATAACCGAGTAGACTTTCCTTGTAGGAGATATTGCCCGAACATCCAGACGGAATAACGGAAGGAATCACAGACAGGTTGACTAACACGGGAAAATCAATAATGGCCGATTGGGGCCTACTAAGGGGTTTTTATATACTGATTTGGTTATAAAGGATTTCAAACCAGATTCCTCTATTCTGGTGTTGTTCCTGAAAAAAGTAAATGAGTATGATCAGGAAATACAACAATCACAAACTGCAGATCAACCCACGGATTCAGAGGAAGATTTACAGAACATTTGCAGTAACAAGACATCCAAAGACAATAAAAACAAAGCAGCCAGCTTTCTCTTCCTCGGCAAGTTGATTGCAAAACTAGAAAGGACATGAAGTTATGCAAACTAAAACAAAGACCAACACAGAACCCCAACAAACACAAAAGCCTGATTTTTGGGAGAACAGTAGACGACTGAAAGGCATGGAATTATAAACATACAGAGCCTACACGTATGTATGTCAAGGTTAACAATATCTCCTTGCTTAACTGTCGGCAGGGGAGTAAATAAATCATTAGAAGTACGTAGATCGACCCCCTTACTTATTTTGATCAAAATCTCCATTAGCGAATTCTCTTGAAAGACAAAACGACAAAAAAGACATTGCACATCTCAACAATTTCTTATACAAACTTGTGATAGCATCATCATTGTATGCATTCTTGTTGAAAGTAGTTCCTGTTTGCCACAAATGGTATACAGTAAAACCTGTGTAAAACGGCCATTCTCATAAAGACCAAAAATGGCTTGCAAGACCAATTATCGCTTAATGCAGGTCAAAAGTATTGCAGAATGCTCCAAGGGGAGCATTCTGCAATACTTTTGACCTTCATTAAGCTGCCGTTTGTCGTTAAGGCCTTTGTTTTGTCTATATTTGAGTGACCGTTTTAAACAGGTTTAACTGTAATGAAGCCATACTCTATGAAAAGAGCACAATGGCGTAAATCTCGCCATTCACAACTGTTTACACACTTAGGTACATGTAGCCTGTATTGTAAACACTACAGATCATAATCAGACTGCTCTCTTAGGAGAACAAGGTACTTGATCACTCGATCAATGAGTCTGACAATCTTAAAATGTCTACCTGTCCCGTCTTCCCCGGACCTCCACAACATGCCACAAGAATTGAGTTTCGATCTTTTTTTAGCTTATCTTAGTATTTGTACCCATTTGACAAACTTTAAAAGCGTGCCATCTCATTGACCTATATGTACAAGCTGATTGGCTAGAGCATGTTCTGTCCCCCATGAGATGTCGTGCATGACTGAAATCATGTGTGACTGTGTATGTTATAAGAGGGTTTATATTTACATTACAGCAAGGTAAAGTCAGTACGACAGTAATGTAGTGTAAGCACCCTTTTATTTCACCATGTTCATTCTAGATTCCCGAATTTAAATAATTGCCAAGAAACCTCAGACTTGGACCCGCACCATTGCCTTAAATTGTTCGTAGTTATGCAGGCGCTTATTAACATGGGTTACATCAAGATCTGATCGCCATCAAGATAAGTGCTTGAATCTAGTTTGTAATGGCGGGCTTGACGCCTAAAACGTCTGCATCCGCTTATCACGTGTCAGTTTTTATTTTTTACGCTTCGATAATAAAGACAAGTTGAGATTATTTTGTTTAAGAATAATTGGCTCAACAAATCATCTAAGGATACAAATTAGTAACAAAAACAGGGAAGAATAGAATAAATAGATGGGATTGTACAGATTTTTGTTGTTTGTTTCAGCTCATTTCCGGCATTCCACTTACAATGCATAAGCATCGTAAAAAGCGTTAATGTACTAAAAGACATCTAAATATTCGAACGGTAATCATACAGGGCCGTCGTCGGCTTTTGAAAAGTGGTAGGGCCATGAAACGTCGTAGGAGTTCCCGAGTGTCGAAAGCACATGTGGAGGTAGGAGGGATATCCCTTCTGTTAAGGTGTGTTAGGGGGGCTTCCCCCAAGAAAATGATCTAATTCAAGATGTCTGTAGAAGCGACATACCTGTAAATGTACTACTAAATAGAATATGGTAATTTTCTAAAATTTCGAACAGTTTACTCTTTTTGTTCTCAAAGAAAATGTTGGTTATCAGGGCTGATATTCATAAAATGCTTGTCCGATATGCAAACAGGGAAGACCCTGATCAGACTGCTTCTCAAGAAGCAGTCTGATCTGGGTCTGCACTGTTTGTCTCAGCCTTTTGGCATGCAATTAGTGTTCGAAATTTAAGAACAATAAAAAAATCATTGCACAATTATGCAAAAAACGCTGACAACAATAAATGAGATGACATACTTCAGACTTATTAGCAAAATATCAGAGAACAACTCCAAAATGGCATATTATTCATTAACACAACGTTTCAGCCTACATTGGCCTTTATCAAGTGTAATATAAACAAATAGACAGGAAGTGACATCGACGTCACCTGACGTCATTGACAACGACGTCAAAAAGAAACACATCAGTTGGCGTAAAAATCAAAATAAAGGATCTTTACAAGATACAAATTACTGACAGAGATATACTTCAGACTTCATACTTCAGAATTCTTTGGGTAGGGGTCTTTTTCGAGCATAATAATTCACTCTTCATGGCTTACAGTTTACACGTCAGTTTATACTCTACACTTAATAGTTCATACTCCACAGTAGTTTATACTTCAATTTATTTGCACTTTGTGATTTGTAGTTTCTGACTTTAGTTAGGGATCCTTCATGCAAACCAAATATCTATGTGTCTTGATCCACATCTGAATTAAGGGTGAGGTTGGCGCCGTTAAACCGGTTTAAGCCCTCCAGTAAAATATTTAACTGACCGTTCCAAGGCGGTACCTCTTTTGTGGATCTTTTATGTTTTTGTTCTGTCTTGTGTTTGCTATGTCTTTGTGCGCGTCTGTTTATATGTGCTTTGTGGTCACCTACTGGGAAAGGGCTGACCTCTTGGCTCTCGTTTGTGGTGTCTGCTGTGAGTTTGTCATTTTCCCATTGGTATCCTGGGTCAGGTGTGGTACTTGATTGTATCGATTCCTGATCTTCGCACCTTTACTTACTTTCAACCACGTGACTGCCGATGCTCATCAAAATGGCGATTGATGACCTCAGCCGTAAATAAGATTTAACCCACCCAAGGCACTAGTCTTCTAGTAACATTCTAGACAGACTTTTCTGAATGACATGTCTTACTCTGACAGACGTACACTTTCTGAACAAATAGCCACTCTTCATACATTTGTAATTGGGCCTCGTCGCGAGAAAATTTGTCTTCGGGGGTTTGCGAATAGGCTGGATAGAATTATTGAATTTGCTTGTGGCATGTTTAGCTATTATTCATTTTTAGAGAGCACGAATAACAAAGGCGGTGGTCAGACTGCACCCTTAACGCATCCATCTAATTCAGAACATGTAGCTGCAAGGATGAGGCTAATATTGTCTGAATTTGTCGCCTGTTTTATTAGCCCACCCTGAGCGAAGCGGGGCCTCAGGCACGCTTATGATAATTGAGCCAGTGCATGAGATGTCCAACAATGTGGTATGTGCGACCAGCAAAGCCTCAGATCAGCCTGCGCATACGCATAGTCTGATCAGAGCCTTTGCTAGTCGCTTGAGTATTCTTTGATTGTTATGCTACTGTCTGAACACCATTTAGAGTTTCTAAGCTTAAAAGGAGGCTGCAGAGGCTCGTCTGAGTCTACACTTGTCAAAATGCCACATTGTTGAAATCACATGCCACGGCTCATATATTGTCCGTCGTACATCTATCTGTCCGTGCGTAGTCCGTCGATAACTTTTTCACCTCCAGAGCCATATGCGGGATTAAGCTGAAACTTGAGGGGACATGGTGAGTCAGACGGTGATGTATCTAGAACTTACATGTAGTATACCACGGGGAAGGAACGCGTGATTTGTGACGTTGTCTCATTATATCAACCATATTGTTGCATTTTTAGATTTGCAGGCTTGTATGTTTTTATCTGTAACACTGTACTGTATTTACCCTGCTTATATAGTTCCCTATCAGGGGCCAATTTCATCAACGAGTTTACGACGTGTTTTTGTCTTAAAAACATCGTACGAAGTTCGTACGTTAAAAATCGGGTTTCATCAAACTATTGAACTTTGCGAACTTCTTACTTTTTGTCGTATATTTAAGACAAATATTTAGGTGTCGCAGTTGACATCTTTGTCTTAAATATTACCAACTTACTACTTAGATACCAAGGCTGCTGCATTTCACACGATTCTAGAGATTGAAGAGCCAAAAATCGACAACGGTTTAATACCTTTCTTTCTTTATATTCTGCAACACCCCCTCGCGAGGATTACGTGCAGGTGTGATTACGTCTTACTGTCACAGTACTAAGTGTAAGAAAAAGAAAAAAGTAGATGATAGCGGTTAAAAGTTCATATACAAGAAGATAAAAACAGGTTAAAAACAGTTTTTGTTGAGTTATGGGGTGTGGTGGTTATGCGCCCGCACTGCCACACTGAACTGATCCAGAGTTGGCAGTAGTACTATCTGGGCTGGAAGTTGGTTCCAATAGACAACAGTTGAGGGGAAGAAGGAAAATTTATAATAATTTGCTGTAGTATGAATTTGACGGAGTGCAAAGGGGTGGCGAGTATGGCGTGTAGATCTCATGGGTTGTTCAAAGTATGAAGGTATAGGTATGGCAACCAGGCCATGTATAATTTTGTATAGCATTATGACCTTAGCATCCACCCTCCTCTGTTCCAGCGACCTCAGGTTCAATTGTTGTTGGAGTTCCGTAACACTTTGGTAAGGTGAGTAGGAGCTGAGAATCCAGCGAGTGGCCCTTCTCTGAACCATCTCTACCTTATAAATGTCTTTTTTAGTGTACGGACTCCAAACAGATGATGCATATTCAACCTGAGGTCTAACTGTAGCTTTATATGCTGCTTCACGTATACCAGGATGTTTTGTTTTGATGTTTCTTTTAAGGAATCCTAAGCTTTTTGAAGCGTTAGCTGTGATGCGGTTGACATGATGGCTGAAGTTTAAGTCGGATGAGATATCGACACCGAGGTACCGTGCATGGTCTATGGAATCAAGGACTTGTCCGTGCATAGTGTAATTGTTTTTGATCGGCTTACGAGACCTGGATATGTGCACGACCTGACACTTGGATGGATTAAACTCCATGTCCCATGCTTTTTCCCACTCTTGCATTATATTTAGGTCATTTTGGATGACATCTGTGTCTTCCTGACCTTGGACTGCCAAGTACACAGCAGTGTCATCCGCAAATAGACGTACATTGGATTGTATATTATCAGGCAGGTCATTAATATAAAGAAGAAACAGAATGGGGCCCAAGACTGACCCTTGAGGAACTCCAGAAGAGACTGGGAGTTCAGTAGAGGTGTCACCATCAAGGACCACACACTGTGTTCTCCCAATTAGGAAGGATTCAATCCACCCAAGTGTCTTACCCTGAACACCATGCACTTGAAGTTTGTAAAGAAGCTTGAGGTGATTTACCTTATCGAAGGCCTTGCTGAAGTCTAGTAGTATGAGATCTGACTGTTTACCTGAGGTTAAATTTCTTGCAAGGTCCTCCACTAGCTGGATTAGTTGTGTTTCGCATGATCTTTTTTCACGGAAACCGTGCTGGAGGTCATAAAGTATATTATTAAGATTGAGGTGTTTACACAAGTTGGATGCAATTATATGCTCCATTGTTTTGCATAATATGCATGTAAGTGATATCGGGCGGTAGTTGGCTGGGTCTGTCTTATCACCTTTTTTGAAGAGCGGGCATACTTGGGCCTTTTTCCAGTCTGAAGGAACAGTACCACTGTCCAGTGATGTTTGAAAAATAATAGTAATCACGGGTGTGATAACCTGACTGAGTTCTTTCAGTACTATCGGTCTGACAGAATCCGGGCCAGCTGCTTTTGACACATTTAGGTTTGAAAGGAGTTTAGCTACTCCTGCAGTAGAAATATCAATATCAGGCATGGAGGGGTACTTGCAAGTTATACTTTCAGGTAGTAGGCTTATCAGGGATGCAGTGCCATTAAGGAGCTTACTATGGCATAACTTTGCTAGATTAAGTGGTGATCTGATAGAAAAGACTGAATGAAATTGTGAATTTAGGAGGTTAGCCTGATCTACATTACCTGTGCATACTGCATCACCTTTCCTCAAAACAGCTATGCCTTGTGCATCTGCACGTGAGCTTTTCAGAAAGCTAAACAGCTTCTTCCTGCAAAAGGGTTGGTTACCTGTTTCGTCATTGAGTCCAAGGATGTCCTCCAGGTACTTGTCATAAGCTAGTTTAATTTTCTGTTTGACCCCGTGCTTGCTATTGAGGAATGATCTTCTGTGTTTTGGGTCTTTTGACCTTTTAAACTTTTGATACCACCTGTCTCTCTTTCTGATCTCTCTCCTAATGGACTGAGTTATCCAGGGTAAGTGCTTCTTTTGTCCAGCATATTTTGAGGGAATAAACTTCTGAATACCTGTGTTGAGAGCCTCCTTGAACTCAAGCCAAAGAGTTTCAACTGACTTACCCTGGTAACTCAGCACAAATGAGTTACAGAATTCTGTCATATGTGCTTTAAGAGAGACCCAGTCTGCCTTCCTATAAAGATGCACCTTTCTGGGAGCTTTCTTTGTAGAAGCAGGCTTTGTATCAACTAGGCACTTAACAATGTTATGATCAGACAAACCCGGTATGACATTGACGGAGTTCACTAGGGTATGATTGGTAGTAAGAAACAAATCTAAGATGTTACCCTGTCTAGTAGGGTCACGTACCATCTGACTGAGATTAAAATCCGACATAGTCTCAATGAAACTATCATATAACCTGGTGTGGGCACATCCTGTTTTAATGTAGGGGACATCATCCTTATCCCAATCCAGCTTCGGATAATTTAGGTCGCCCAGAACCCATATATCGCCCTTTTCTTTACTCACCTTTTCCAAAGATTTTGCGAATTCATCTGCGCTGTAAGAATCATTTTCTTTAGGTCGGTAGTAAGCAGCTATGTGTAAGGGTCTAGTACCTACCAGTTCTATCTTGACCCACAATATCTCGCAGTCGGTTTGGAACTGTTTTTGTTCAGAAGCGATGATGTCATTTTTAACAAGTATGAGAACCCCACCCCCAATATTCCCAGTCCTGTCCTGCCTAAACATGGTGTATCCTAGATCTGGGGGTATGATTTCGCTGTTTGAGATGTCTGGGGTTAACCAGGACTCTGTGCCACAGACCACATCCGGACACTCGGTATCTAGTAATGAGTGTAATTCTGCTTTCTTATTTCGTACTGACTGAAAGTTTATGTTCAGAATTTTTAACTTCGGAAATTTTTTGTTTGTGGTGGTAGGTTGTGTGTTTGGTGAAGGGCTAGCTAGAGGAGAGTTTATGCTCGACGCAACAGAGTCTGAGTGCAAAGCGTCAAAACTATTTTCTGATACAAAAGAGCTAAATGATTGGTTACTGTGATTAGAGTAATTTTGAGCTTCACATCTTAAACACATCCATGTGAAGGACACGTCACCAGCCTGTAAGGTATCATAACTTCCAGCTGATATGTTCTGGCACTGAATGTGGTACCAATATTCACAATTGTCACAAGATACGGCAAAATCATCATCCAGTACCTCAACGCCACAAGAACCACAAGGGAAGGAGGCCGGGCCAGGATTTAATTCAATCTCGGTCGATAAAGTGACCAGAAGAAGACTAAGATAGACTAACGACAATTTACGACTAGTTTTGTATGGCACTCTCCACCTCTTGTGCCTGAGTACACTGGCAAGGCACGCGATTTTACATGGGGAGATGCCATAAGCATTGCCACGCAATTGCAAAATGTGTGAGGCAAACATAGCTTGCGAGTCTCTCGCATGTACAACAGTTGTGTACAGGGCTAAGGCTGAAAAACAAAGCAAAATACCTGCAAACATCTTTAAGCTAGATACATAGAAGTTTCCTGTCAAAACACAAAATGGCCGCCCAAGCTCTGTCAAGGGTCAAGGTCATCTATTGTGTAAACATGTAGAAGTTAGAAAACAAATAAACAGCGTCCAATAAACACAAGTTATGAATTAAACTGGACCTCAATCATGTTTTTAAATGAATATCTAAAGTTTTAAATCCCAATAACACATCAAACCACTGTTTTTAAAGGAAAAATAGGAGCTTCGGAAAACAGGATGTTAGTACAGCACCGGACATGCGCAAGTACTACAATCAATACCACCTTTTACATACCATATGGTTTACCAAAAAGAGAAAATAAGACCCCCTTTCATTGGTGATTATGCGTTATTTATTTGTCCATGTAACCTCTCGCACCCCTTTATACTGTCACCAAGACCACCATGCCGCCGGTACTATCGTGCCAACCAAGCGTGACAGTGACGTAATATTTTGTTTGCACTTGTTAAGTAAAAAAATAACTTGTTCACCCCACTTGAGCTAACGCGAATCAATAGATCACATGTGGATAAATCCTATCCTGCGGATAGGATTAATACACAAGTGATCTATCGATTCTAAGTCCCTGATTACTATGTAAACAAAACATGACGTTACTGTCACTCTTGGCTGACAAAATAGTAGCTGAATTTATTTATGCATAATCATCACGTCTTAGGGAAGGGATTCGGTAGTAAAACCAACAGGATATTTTATGTCACCATTGCTTAAACATACTAATATACACATTCAAATGTACGGGTAAGTCATCGTCCACTTGCATGACTGCAAGGGGCGACAATGATGAGGGACTTTCGTCAATAACCATACGTTCAACATTCGATAAAGTTTCAAAACGTATGTCTTGGTATGAGTATGTATATGTAGGAGCTGTTCACAAGAGCTTTCAGTAGAACTTTACATCTCCATGAAGGGACATACATCCGGGTCAGCACAATCTCAGTTCCGAACGTATTACAAGTTGCATTCTAGATTTTTACATTTTCGAAAAATTCGACTTGTTATCTCAAGCACCCGGGGTGTGATGTTTAACTTATTTAAGCCTTGCCTCCATTTTGTGGGATGTTGCAAACAGTGCAGATCCAGATCAGACGCCACATAACCACGGTGGCGTCGGAACAGGTTATGAGCTCGTCCAAAAAATTAAAATGGGAAACTCTATTCGACATGTATGGGTTAACATAAAGTGTGAAAACGAGCAATTTTCGGGATGCAGTTTCATGAAACATTACATGTACCATTTTTGTTATGAATACAATATGATCTATCTCTTTTATGTTCAAATGATAATAGTATGTCCCTCTTAGGGATCTGTAATTGAGCATTACAGCAATCAATCATAGCCGAGACAACCGCCCATAATGCCTACGACTCTGGACCAAATTACGAGAGCATTACGAAATTTGTCGACAGTATAGGACTGGTTCTTGATGCTATCATTAATTCTGTGAATTGTATTTGTTAGATGGATGTTGAGGATATCAATTTCGTAAAAAAAATAATGAATTTGTATTATTATTTTTCATCTAGACATGATTAGAAAAAAAAACACTTCATTTTCTAGTTCCTCTCAGTATATTTTGTGGTTTTAGATAGTCTTACTGATTTGTGCCTTATTTATGATTTCGGGAAACCGTCAAAGAGTTTGGTTCCAGATCAGACCGACGGTTGACACAAGTATATGCACCGAGTTAAAGGGATTGATTTCTTAATGGGATATGCTGTCACCTGCTCGTCTTCTCACGCCGCGTGGGTCCAAGATCAATTTAAGATCTGTCGTACGAACTTTATTGATGAAATTGGCCCCAGGTCTCCTTTGGAATTCTTGTCTCCTTATGAATTTACACCTTGGCACACAGTGTTTGTTTCTGCTTCTTTAGAGGTTTCGAGGGCATGACCTGTTTGACCCGGTGCACTGAAGGTCCAGGCTAGCCATTGGTCCTGCGTCTTCTGAGTCTCCCTTTCCTGGGGGTGGCCCTGTTGGCCTGTACGTGTTCTCCCTGTTGGCTGGCTAGTCTGTGGTGATCCTGATGGGTCCCGTGGGCCATAATTTCCTAATTATCTGTAACAAGGGTAAACATTTTTAATCTGCTCCCCAAAAAGCTTAGAAAACTGCAATTATGATTTTATCTTTATTCCAGTTACCTCATATGTCATGTTGTATGACCTAAGAGATAAAATAAAATAAAGTAAAAATTTAACACTGTATAAATTCCTGCCGATCTTGTTCCCTTTTGTTTTGTTCAAGTTATCTAAAAGACGCCATGCTCGCTTGTCCCTTATGAATTTACTCTCTTTTTAGCAGACATTTTCTCTGCTACTTTAAGAAGTAATGTTTTAGAGTACGAATCAGTCCTTTCAGCTAGGCTGCCTCTGCTCTGTGGTCCATTGGAGTATAAAATAGCGTTCACGAGTGGCTTCTGGGTATTTGGCCGTGAAAGTTATGAGCTGTTCCCATGTGTATGTTGGGTTTTCTGTAAATTGGGACTTTAGCAGCTAGGAGTTAAAGGAATGACTTTGTTGGGTTAATAGCTGGAACTACCAATGGGGAATTTTTAAGATGATCTGGACATATTCCATCTTTGTGTGCATGAGGCCAATTTCCAAGATGGCTACCTACTTACTGCAGCAAATATGACGTCACAAGTCACGCATTCCTTAACCCTGTATACCTTACAGGTGCAAAGATTAAATCGACAAAAAAGCTATGTACACTGAAATTTGTAATCACAATTAAAAAAAACTATGTCCACTGAAATCTTGTTGTCACGGTTATAAATGTACATGTACCTCATACATGTACAAGAACATACGGGCTTCTCCGCAAAAAATCTTGATATTGTTGCATGCAAACAACGAAGTCGCAAACCAGCCAGGGCAACCACGCAGTCTTGTCAGCGCCTTTCTTATTCGCTCTCTGTAAAGTATATTGGCTAAACTTGCTAAATACGATATTTCAATATTCTAGCTAGCCTCTGCAGCAGAGTAGACTGATTTGAGCATTACCTGGTCCGTACAACCCCCCTCCCCTCCCAGAAAAAGGTTTCCTCGCAACGAGGCCCACTTGTAACAAGTACCATTTTTCATGGGCTGGCCTAATTGTTTTATCCAACTTAAGCTGAATGGACTTGCCTACTTGTATAAGAAGGACGAGCCATTTTTCACTTTTAGGAGTGTTGGGTGGTATTTTCCTCTAATTTTAATAGAACATTCTGTAAGTAACAAGTGAAGTCCTGATCAGACACCGCATCATGTGCGGATCCAAGGAGGGATAGGAGTCCGGACCCCCTCCAAATGGAAAATCACTAGCTATATGGGTTTCTATAGAAATTAGCAGCATTTGGACCCCTCTCGGAAAAAAATCGACCCCCTCCCCCCCCCCCTGGAAAATGTTGGACCCCCTCTGGATCCATGGAAAAGTATAGTTTTCTCTGTAATAAAACCATTGGACCCCCTCTGTAAACTGTAAAATGTGTTGAGGACAAAAACAAGTTGTCCAGACTGTTTTCTGGTCGTCGGGCCTAGACACCCCCCCTCAAAAAATCCTGGATCCGCACATGCGCATTATGCGGTGTCTGATCTGGGTCTGCACTGTGTGCCTATGTCCCACATAAAGGCCGCTAGTCTTATACATATAAGGGTTAACCCCGTTCAAACATGAACATATACTTTTGACTACAGCCTGTACGTCGCAGCCTCGCTGAGTGTCATAGGTAATGTCTTATTCATGCCGTAATTTCGTTCCGCGAAAAATCAGTGAAATATTGATGAGGAGACACCAGAAATGATTTTTATTTGCCAACACTATTAAGCAATTATGACTGCAATTAGCCTAATTACTCTAATAACGTAAGATCACTAGAGAGCCATTTGATGTTACCGACGTGTATTAAGCTCATTTTGAAATTAAGGACCATAAATTCTAATCAAATTTGATGCCATAAACTAGAAAACGGAGCCTTATGAAACAATGGAAAAAACGATGACTCTGAACAGCCTGTTAAGCCGCACAGACGTATCAGGGCCTTGGTCATTCCCTACAGTACTATTGATTCGTGTGTACTGCATTTATATAATGCAGATGCGCTGAAGTTATTTGTTCGACTGGTGCAGTCTAATTTGAAATTTCAAATTCTCCTGAAAATGTGAGGGCCGTTCTAACACACTGAGCACCGTTTATGGCCCGTTCTAAATTTTGATTACAGAGAACAGTCACTTATTGAACACATATGGCATTGTAGAGGAAGGAAGGACATAATCAGCTTTAAACTTTCAAAGAGAAACTACGACGTAAAGTTAACGCTCTAGAAAGAATGTCGAGTAATTAAACGTATTAAAAACGATTTGTTACCAGAAGGCAGAGTCTCCGGAAGGCAGAGTGTATTTATTCGATTTTTGGAATGTTCATGAATCATGGATACTTCGGGTCTCTTGCAAAGTAAGTGAAGCCAGAAGGGCTTCACGTTAACTTTCCAAGAGACCCGAAGTATTCATGCAGGTGCATGACAAACTACATAAAAAAGTTGCTCATTTGTTTGAATAAATGAAAGTGGTTGAGAATTTTGTTAAAAAGGTTATGATGAAAAACTCATTTATTGAAAAGAGATATGTTGTAGGTACACATTGGAATTTGCCTCATAGAGGCAATTCCGATGTGCACCTACAACATATGTTACTGAAAATAAGGAAGAAAACTATTTAGAAATTTACGTTTTCCAAGTATCATTTCCATTTTTTTACCTCTTTTAAACATCCCAAACTGCCAATCAGTAGTAAAATTCCTGTCACTCTGCTGCAAATTGTTTATATTTGCATGTAATCGTTATCATTTGTGTTTCTATGTACATGAACATTTGTGGCGTATATAGTAGTTTCAAAGATAGATGAGGCCTGTATAGGGGTTTGAGGGATACAGGATATTTGTCATTTTACTTACAGGAATGTAGGGTACATTTTACTTCCAGGGATATATGATACTGTGTTTAATATTTTCGCTACTACCACGGATATTGAATATTTAAGATAATTAATTATGGGGATATTTGGCAATTTATAAGGGATACTTGCCTGTTAACTTCAAGGGATATGGGATATTTAGTACCCCCTATACAAGCCTCAAAGATGAGAATTGTTGTAAGTTTGCCTTGATTTTGGGCGTGTTTAAAGTTATAATGAACCACAGTACCACTGATTACTGCATATGTAGTGAATAGTCATGCTTTATTACCTGCTGTACCTGTTTATAAGAAAAATAGAATTGCCTCATTACAACTACTATACCAGATATATTTACCAGTAAGGTCAAGAACATGGCCATCGACATTTCTGAAAAATTTGTTTTGTTGATCATGAGATAATCGCATGAAAGATATAAAACTGAAACCTGTGCAATTTTGCACAGGTTTCATTTTTATATCTTACCTGTGGTTGCAACACTTAAATGGTTTTACGGTGAGAAAATTTTGAAGAAACGGTTGACAGCTTTGAATTGTTCATATGGCTGAAAGACACCTTACTGGTCTTGTTATGAATAATCAAATCAACTTCAATTTCAATTTCATTAACTCCAATCCTAATCGTACAAAATTTCAAATCTGTTATGCTATAAAGTTGAATGCCGCAGTCGTATTTTCCGCCGATTTACCACATTGTTGAGTTCATTGGTTCGCGAAATTACTCAATAAGAGGGATTTAGGCGATAACTAGGGATTAGCCCCTCGGAGCAAGTTAAAGGGTCGGAGGCTATTGTATCTCAGAATTAAATTGGGGATCTCTGTAGTTCTCTAATCGCCCGGAAAGACAAATTAAGTCTAGAAATAAAATGGATAATTCGCTTCCAATGGGAGTCACTGACTGATGAAATGATTTGTTTATTTCGTGCCGATCGTAAATCGGTTTTGCGACAATCGCAAATCGATTCTTGATGACCAAATTAAATGGTAAGTTGTAAGTACTTCAAATTTTATGGGAATTTCGCGATTTTCTTTATAATTTCAAGTTGGTGAATCAAATCGTTATTCAAGTTAAACATATTTATTGCAGAACATTTCCTCCTTGTAACGAGTTTACGTAATGTAAAGCAAACGGAATTATATTGGTTTAAGGATTGACCATATTCAGTTATGTTTCTGTGGGAGCCGCCAAAAAGATTATCTTACGATAAACGATTTAGAGCTACATGTTCACAAAATCGGAACTGCATCGGCCAATTCCGTGGTATCAGACCTCCGATGTGCATCGAAGATCTACTTTGATTACGTGACGCAGGCGTTACACAACGTGATGCTGACGTCACAGAAACCATGCCAACCAAATAACAAGTGTGATTGCAGCAAAACAAACGGTTATAAATGAGGTTTATGTTTTTCAATTAAATATCGCTATATCGCTATAGCGATAATTGAGCCAGTGCATGGGATTTCCAAAAATGTGGCATTTTGACATGTGTAGATTCGGACGAGACTCAACAGCCTCCTTTTAAGCTTAGAAACTCCAAATGGTGTTCAGTCAGTAGCTTAACAATCATAGAATACTCAAGCGACTAGCAAAGGCTCTGATCAGTCTGCGCGTATGCGCAGGCCGATCTGAGGCTTTGCTTGTCGCACATACCGCATTGTTGGAAACCTCATGCACTGGCCCAATTATTTTATTGAAAAATACATAAACTTCATTAAATTCTGCTGAAGAAACTTTTCGGGTAATCAGAATAATGGATTTAAATCGGGCTGAACCCACATGCTACAGAACTAATATACCTAACGCCAGTTCCGGCTAACAAAATGGAGCTTTTTCGTACATAGTACTACGCGTAATGCGCCTTACGTACACCCGTGGCTTGATTCAATTCTCGAATTGTGCCGGATTTTCCCGAATGCATGTTTAAATTATACCACGACATCATGCTCATAGCGGACCGTTGTCGACAAGACGGCCTTACAAAACAGAACATAACTTTATTGAAAACTATACATCTCAGGCCACTCACAGGTGGCGTAAGAGATTAACGCATACATGTTATGCAGTAAAATAGACATAATGCATAAATACAGTGTACTATGAAATACAATATTATTGTATTGGAAATACATGTATAGTCCATGACAGGCAGTTGACCTTTAATAACAAAGAGTATATAATTAATCTTCATATAAATTGGAACATAATTTGTTTCAATCATTTGGAAAACAATCTACACAGAAAACTTTTCCATAATAATTGCAGCAAATTTTGATACTGTAATGAGCGTTGCTTCATTGGTTGAGGTAAAAAGCTCCATATACGTGCGTATATTTGGCTCTTCATAAAAATACGGTTTCAAATATAATTTTCTCTAACTCTTAAAAAAATCACAAGTTAACAAATAATGATACTCATCACCAATGTCGTCTGTAGTGCAAATTTTACATTTTCGCTCAATTAATGGTATATCATCCCATCGTCCAATCTCAACTGGGAGCCGATGGTTACCAGTCCTATATTTGATAATTTTAAAATAATACAATTTTGAAACATTAATCAAATATTTTTCAAACTTGAGGTTGTCTTTAGATAAAAGGTATTGTTTTCCTTTTGAGGAAACGTATAGTCAAGGAGCTAGGTTTTTGAAAATTGACTTGGCACAATTGTCCAGCCAGAAAAGGTTTGACTTCAGAAATAGTTAGAACTACCCTTCTACAACATTTCTAGGCACTTCGTACAGTCAAATTGTGGTAGCAGTTTTCCAGGAGAAGCCGTTTTGTACACCTACCCCATCTTTACTATTAAAGACAAAATGGCGACATTTGAATAAGAAATGGTGTCCAGGTTGTATCCAGAAGGTGCATACGATCGTTTTTTACTGCCAAAATCTAGATATGGATCTTAACAATTATGAAAATAAATTGTTTGCATCCAGAAGCACAATTTTTATGTTATAACTGTCATTTACGTTATATCTTCATTTACGCCTTATATAAAATCAATTACATTTGGTCAAAGTTTAATTTTTATAAGTTCTATAATGGGTATATACGTTTTACATACCCTGTTTGGAAAAGATAATTACCCGACTGTTTCAAAACAGCAAACATATTGTTTCTATCATAATTACTTTAATAATTATAAGCTGTTGAATATGGGTACCCCCCAAAAATGGTGAATATGGTTAGAACTATTTCACTTTGCAAGTTAGCATGCTATACCATCTGCTGACTTTTTAAACCATAATTGAGCATTCTATCGATACACGATAGTAAAAAGCTATACCTAACTGCGTTTCTGGTGTAAAGTTCCATATTTTAATGCTTGTATGACAATATGTAACGTATATTACAAACTTTAAGACTTCCTATATACATATTGCTAATTACCTTATATTATATGTCAAACGGTATTTTATTTAATTTCAAACCTGTTTTGTTTTAAATTTATACCAAGACAGCAGTTTGTTTTAAAATATTTATCAGTTTTTATTAAGTTACTATATCTATAAACATTTACATTTGCAATAAAGATTTTTAAAGTTTTCATCTCCACGAAATATCATTTTGATTTGTCCAAAGTTAAAGATTCTAAAACACATAAACAAAGAAATAGACAGCTATTTAGAAGTAGTAGAATACATTATAGTTCTGTCAAATTTATCAAAGTAACATATATAACCATATCAAATATCATAAGGTACTATGTTTGTCCTAAATGTTATCAAAGACAGTATACGATTGTACCCTGAATAGCTTAACTATAAAGGATGTAGAATTTTGTAATACATGTATTTATTGCAGGAGAAGAATAGCACAACACAGTTTATTCATTTGAAAATAGTTGTATGTACCCAGTATACTATTGTGCACATTATGCAAACAAAGTCAGTAACATGATATAGGTTAGCTCCTTGTATAATACCTAGGTTAATTTCCCATAGAAAAAAAATACAAATTACTAAATGTTTAGAGAGGTGGTAATAGAATCATGCTATTTTTCTTTGCTTACATTACAGACAAAATTAATTACCTAAGAGTTGGTAGGATAAAATTTATATATATTACAATAGAGGTTATACGTGTCTGTACGTGACTGTAATCAGTTATTTTTAAAGATAATCTCTAAAATCAAATTGTATACTGATATTTATATGCATATGCTGATGATGACACATTACTTGTTTCAGCTTTTACGAACCATTTTAGTTTATTTTCAGCATACCTTTCATAGTATATTTAATGAAACTGTTAGTACCTTTGATCATTTGCTAAACTAATATCACTTTATAAGGAGAGGTTTTATATTGAAGAAACATTTCACTGAAATGGGTAAAATCATTTATAATGGATGACAACGATCTCATGTGATATGATCATATATCCAAGGAACACATGTGCTGCTTAAGAAACTATTTTAACACATCTGTCATTATCAGTCAAGAGTTATTTCAGGCTGAATAAGACATTGTGACACTTAGGTAATGTAATATATACTTTAAAATGTTCTTTAAGATATTGGGTGGAAAAATAAAACGTTTAAAAACATGCAGTCATGAGATCTTGCTCAGTTTTAGCAATCAATGCTTAAATAACTGATGATAATTTTCACTATACAGAATGTGCCATGGCCAAATTATTACAGGAGTCTTGTAAATATAATTCTTGAAAACAGAGCGCTGTATGTATATAAACATAAGAATGAATAAGTGATATAGAATTCAAATCAACACAGCTTTTCTAAAAAAAATATCTTGCTTCTTCAGACAGAAAACAAATGCATTACACATAAATAGGAATTTATATAAAAGCACAAAACATGTTGAAAGAACTGATTTATAGAGACATACAAAGAGTCAATTGTTCATACAAACACTATGTGCAGTACTCTTTGCCATCAATGAAAGACTTAAATGCAATGCCTAGGAAGGATGCATGAAAGTTATTATGCCTGTCATATTTGCAATGCTTCCTTCCAAAAGAAATTATACTTCTATTACTTTTCAAAGTAAGTATAAATCCTAGAGGTTGATAAAGCAGTGCCTCTAATGTTGTATATGTTATGTTATATAATATACAAGATTTTGAATACCTTATCTACGATATGATCTTTGACAGTAGCACCAGAGTTGCCAAAAAATCAAAAAACAGTTGCTGACCTCTCTTATGTAATTTATGCATGCTCAATTGAAGATTTGATATGATCTTTGACAGTAGCACCAGAGTTGCCAAAAAATCAAAAAACAGTTGCTGACCTTTCTTATGTAATTTATGCATGCTCAATTGAAGATTTGAACCACCATATGTGATTTTGGTACCTACCTCACATGGGAAAATGCACCGTTTAATCCCCCATGCTGATGCAGTGGAGCTAGCGTTTGTCTTCATCTACATTTACAAGCAGCAAATGCTCTGATGTGTCTAATGACATATTTTACAGGCTCGCATGAGCCTTCATTGCTGAGCTAAAGTAAGTGAGGGTGCAAAGATCAGGAATCGATACAATCAAGTACCATACCTGACCCAGGATACCAATGGGAAAGTGACAAACTCAAAGTAGACACCACAAACGAGAGCCAAGAGGTCAGCCCTTTCCCAGCAGGTGACCCCAAAGCACATATAAACAGACGCGCACAAAGACATAGCAAACACAAGACAGAACAAAAACATGAAAGATCCACAAAAGATATACCGCCTTGGAACGGTCAGTAAAATATTTTACTGGAGGGCTTAAACCAGCTTCACTGCGCCAACCTCACCCTTGATTCTCATGTGGACCAGGACACATTTTGGAAAGTGACAAAACAAAACACACACGACAGCTTGCAAAATATGCTTGCTTATTTGATATTTTACTTACGTTACTATTTATCCTCAATTTAGTTTGATTTGGACATACAAAGGATTAATGGGATGCTATTCTTGCATGAATGTTTATGTCCTCATTTGACATGCTGAATATCGTAATGATTTTATATGAAGAAAAAAAATCCATGTTTAGACTAAGCTCAATTGATAGATAATGCAAAACAAAATTTCCAATAATTTATTTGAGTCCATTCGTTTTGCAAAAGCTACAATATAATCTATACAACGCAAGAGAGTTATTCTAAGTGATAATGACCTCTAAAATGTATAACCATAAAGAACCTTGGAAAAATTATCCCGTTTCAATGCTCTATAACATTGCAGAACCAGACAAAGCGTATGATAAATGTCACCATCTCCTTAACCTTTTTAAGTCGAATGAAACTTCCCACTTTTGTCAAATGGACCAGTCCATTTTCGTCTTCAGGGTTTTTGGATGTTTTTTTTTCATTCTTATTCAAATTTTAATAGAATATCCTTTAAGCAAACAGTTGAGAACCTGATCAGACATGGTAGTCTGTGGCGTCTGATCTTGGCCTGTACTACTTGTCTATATCCCACAAAAAAAACGCCAGTCTATTATGGGTTAAATACCTTTGTTGTATATGTTACTCACATCAGTTGTATTGTTTCTTCATCGAACTGGATAATGATTGATTATAGAATGGTTTAGCCATATGAATAGGCATGGCGTTTGCCATATGTGGGACAGAAACCGTTAAGATTAAAAAAGCGTTTTGCTCTGGCAAGGATTAACGTTTGCTTTAATGTTTCATTTCTCGATTTCAACCAATATTGTGAATAAAAAGATAATTTTTGGTATTAAGTGTAAGTTTTTTTCCCAAATCATAGCTATCAATATAGTTATTGTAGTCAATAGCTGAAAGCAATAATTGCATGTATTTTGGTGGCTTAGACAATTTGTGGTATACTGCTGTCATTTCATTAAATATTGTATTTAGCAGAAAGTAACATATATAACTGTAATAACAGGTGCCAAAATTAGTTTAAAATCATATTGCTAGTAATTTTCTTTCAAATAAAAGCTAATATTGATACGTATGAATAAGAAATAACTGGATATTTACACTATAGGAATTCCTATTATTTTAGGGTAACATAGTGAATTTGGCTATTGCAGGATAACGCCTTATCCGCTGAAAAGCTAACGCACTTCATTATGTGGCTAATATAATTTGGTTTAAGAAATTTACAGTCTACAAACCTTATTTTGCGGAGGTCGTTTGGTAGCCCATAATCTAATGATATTACTGCATTGAATAGTAATACATTTGAAAGTAAGTAACGTATATAACTGTTATATTATGTTGTATAATGGTTAAACGCATTTTGGCTGTTTGCTGCATTTCATTTAATGATTTTAAGGCTATCGTCATACCCATGTATAAGAATTTAGTATAAGTCACAGATACAATATATTGCAACAGAGCATGTACACTGAAAATTGTGTAATACACGCATTCCTGAATTGTCATTTCAGGTGGTAGGTTCTTTCTTTGATTTGTAACAAATGTAAAACATGACAAACATACTATAAGAATAATGTTTAAATATGATTATAAATATGCTATTTTACTTGATAAATTAAGAAATGGGTAAGATTTCATTTCTTTTTAAATTTGGATACATTATATCCAGGGGGGTGGGGTAAATCACCCCTTCCGTTGGACATTTCCACGTCTAATATACCATATATACAAAACAATTTATATTGCTTTACTGTCTTATGCCATTGCATACATATAATGTATAGATTTAAAGAGAAATATGCTGAATAGGAAGCAATGGTTGAACGTCAGGCGAGTTTTCCTCTCAATTTACCTAAGCCTCATTTAGCGTAGGATACGTTCAAAGATGACGTCCTACAGCAAAACTGCTACCACAATTTAACTGTACTACGTACCTTGGAGTATTGCAGAAGATCCCAGGATTGCATTTCTGCAGTCAAACCTTTTCTGGCAGGTAAGCTGTGCCAAGTCAAAAACTAAGGCCTGTACAGAAATCAGCGCCTGGACTAGTAAGCTTTCTCATTCCATTCTTGAATATACAAATCTGACAATGTTCGTGAAATATCTATTTTCACAGAATTTGGGTTATTGACTGGTTCAGTTTTAAAAAGATCAGCTCGGCCAACAAAAACAAGTATGTCATTTATGCAGCAGGTCCATTTAAAATTATAAGAACCCTTTTTGTGTTCTTTAAGCATTATTGAGTACAGTAATTTTGATAATTTAGATTATTTTCCATTGACAATTATTGATAACCAGACACCTATCATTCTTGACTTGATAATTATTTGTATTGGGTGCCGTCCCAATTCTGCATGTAACATATATATAGGGGTACTTTTTCTCAAGTTAATAATCTGTCTGAGGAAATCATTATATAAATTTTCAATAATTTGGCTATTTTCAAAGCCCCATATTTCACAACCATATAATGCAATAGGTAAAATAACATGGTCAAATAAATACAACTGCAAATCAATTGGAATATTAAGATTACGAATTCGTTTACAAAGTACATGCATTGCCTTCCTAGCTTGATGAACTTTATGTTTCTTTGTTTTGAGGAAGTGCCTATTTCTGCTAAAGATAACACCAAGATATTTAAAGTCAGTACAGATGTCAATATTGTGACCACCTAGATTATAATTAAAACGCTGGTCTTGTCGAGTACCAAAGGTCATAATTTTATTTTTATCAAAGTTAATAGATAAGTGCCATAATTCTGAATATTCATAGAACATGTCTAAATTATTTTGAAATTCCTTCTCATCTGTACCAAAAACAACTGTATCGTCGGCATAAAGCAACACAAGCAGTTTCAAATACAATGTTATATCATCATATTGGAACTCAAAGTGAAAACCATTGCAACTTTTGTCGCATAGGAAAGATTCTAAGTCGTATAAAAATAAGGCAAATAATACAGGGGTTAAATTTTCACCTTGTCTTACGCCTCGAAAACTTGAGAAGAAAGAAGATTGCTATCCATTATATGAGACACATGATTTAATAATCTGGAAACATTTCCCTTTAATATTACTGGCTAATAGTTGCTTCCATAGCGCAACTCGCCGTACAGAATCAAATGCTTTGCTAAAATCAATAAACGAACAGAACAATTTCTTTTCCTGGGTTTTTGCAATTTCTTTTATTGCATGCAGTACAAAATATGGTCCATTGTTGAGTAGCCTGCGCGGAAACCAGCCTGATTTTCCTCAAGTATAGTGTGTGCATCAAGAAATTTATCCAGACGAGCGTTAAGTATGGAGGTAAACAATTTACCAATGCAGCTCAAAATCGATATTGGCCTGTAATTGTTTGGACTTTTTGAGTGAGTCACCCTTGTTTTTGTATATAGGCCCTTCAAGCCAAGAGTCAGGCAACACTCCTGAGTTGAAAATCAAGTTGAAAAAGGCGACGCTTAATGGCATCATTTCATGTGCAGTTGCTTTGATATGTTCATTTATAATACCATCATTTAAACATGCTTTATTGTTTTTAAGTTATTAATACATTTAAAAATTTCATTTTCTGAAATATGACAGTTTAAAATTTCATTTTCAATTGAAAAATTCAAGTTTTCACTTTCAGGATTTGTACTATCATTAAGATTATTGATATCCTTGTACAGATATTTTCTGATACAATGTATATCGGTCCAATCAAATTTTCCGACAATTACGAATTTCAGCGGAGGGGCCTACAATTACAATGTTCCTTTTAAGGCAATGTTTGAGAATCAAGTTGTTTGGTAGCTTGCGCGTACATATTATATATTCTGAATGTACCTTTCAGTCTCAAGTAGCAGAAAGCAAAAAAGGAATTGTAATATTACTGAGCACCAGCTTGACTTGTTGTACCAATTAGCACGAACGGTGCGTAAGTTGTTTAGATTTCTGATGAATTTGTAGAATGATGCTGTACATACTATAGACATGGTGTTAGCTGGTTTTATTGCAAATGGAGAATAGCTGCATATATACATTTGTACCATTTTAGTCGAATGTAAACAAGAGTGGCGAGTTTAAAATGGGATGATCTGTAAGAGATTTCTCAAAAAAGAAGTTTGAATATTGCTCAAATAACACATTTCTTTTGGTACCCGTATATATGATATATTCAAAGCACGTTTATAACGTAATGACGCTAGCATGGTGACTTGCAGGTATTGCTTTACAATCAGATAAACTAGGTGGGGACCCTATGGATTTTTCTACGAAAAAGTAGTGGGTGGGGGATAATGGCTATGTATATGAGGCCAGATAGGTTTTCAAACTACACCAATTAGTTTTGTCTTATGTATGGTTATCTTTGATACATAAAATAAATTGTCACGGTAACCTAAAATTATCTTTGAAACCCAACTACCCCCGAAACCCCGAATTTGATGGAAAAATTGGTCCATGCAGCCATAACTCAGCAGCTAACTCTGTCGCTAATTCCAAAGACCGGTTTTCTCGCGACATGAAGTATCATGTCATGGACAGTAATAACTTATAGGCTATAACATGTATGCGTTTTGGATAGCGTTTTGCCTACAGCACGCGGGGACTGACAGCAGTCAGTTGACGAATACTTCCAATGAAGCTTAACTGAGAAATGGTAAACTCATTAAATCCTCAGTGTTTACTCGTTGGATTATGAGAACATCTCCAAAAGAAAATTAGACTTGTACAGCAAGCAAAACGTTGTTTGTTATTATATACTGAGGGAAAAACGTTTAGCAATATACTTTGGGGATTCACAATTTAGAAGAAATAGGACTTTTAATTTCATAGTGTCAAAAATATATGTTGACAAACGTTCAAGAGTACGATGACATTAACAGATTGACGTTTCACATAATGCAAAGTATGATTTTATGCCCCCTTTCTGAAACAGCTTATCTGGCAATTGTGCGAATTGTTTTCGACTAAAAATTTCTTTTTTTCTGTCAAATTTTTAGATCCAAAAGCATGAAGGTTGAAAACGGTTTAAAGCTGAACGTTATGTTCACTCTTTTCCAAATTACCTCCCTTTCAATTGAATAACATTTGAAATTAAAATGCTCAGCAGATCAAATCTTCACTATTAAGTCGGATTTTGTTTCTTTGACCACTTTCCGGTAGCCATTTAGTCATTTTCAAACAACTGACATGTTTGCGAACCTGCCAATTAGAAGGATCTAATGCTTCAAAGATCGCCTATGGGAAACCCCATTATAAATAAAGGCTAAACTTTTTTCTCTCAGTTACTTCTAATGGGTATATTCTTAGAGCCCATAATTGTAATCAGAATTGTTGGGATATTCCGATGTAGGTGTATGATCAGTAGATATATGTTTGGTTTGCTTTTGAATGTTTTTGCGGGGGTTGTGGTGGGGGTAAATTTTAAGTACAAGAAGAATTTCAAATGTTCACGCTGTTTCGTCGGTATTTTCTTATATTTTGCACTAGTATTTTATAGAACATGATATTGTTTGTTTGATTTGATTCTTTACGTCCCATCAACAATCTTTCAATTGAACAGGGACGGGTCTTCCTGGGTTGAACTAGTACTAAGCTAGGATTAATGTTCTTGCTCAAGGACACAACACAGTGACGCCGGTGAGGCTCGAGCCCGCAGCCCCTCGGTCTCGAGTCAAGCACTCTACCACTGAGCCACTGCGCTCCCTATAGAACATGATATACATGTGTCCGAGAAACCTGCGTGTAACAATGGCCGGTACATTTACATTATGTGCACTGGGGATCATCTGGTTTTCACTTCAAGACTATGGTATTGCACACAAAGAATTTGCGATGCTAATAAGTACTTCGTTGTCGGAAGAAGAATGTTCTAAGTTGTACATTTATTTACAAAACAAGCTCTGTCTTTTTAAAAAGAAAGATTCCAGCCCTTCTGAGATGTAAGGTGCAGCGGAGCTAAAACTAATCAGATCAGGATTCGATACATCTAGTCACCAGTGTTAAGATTTTGCATCAGTTAAATGGAACATTTAAAGAAAGTTGAAACTCATCTTAATATTGATAACCTTTGCAAACAGTTTGGACCAGGATCAGGCCCGACAAAACGTCTGGCCTGATCTGGAACCAAGCTGTTTGACACTCTGTTGGTATTCCTGAAAGAATGTTTCGAAAATGTCCATTTTGAAAAAAAAAACAGACGACAAAAAAAAGCATGCAAAATTACCCAGTATGCAAAGAGTTATTATGTACATACCCTTTTCCTAAAATACGTCTAATTTACTATGTGCCGAAGAAGACATTTTCTGAGTTTACAAGAGCTGAACTATCAAAAAATCTCGTATTAAATCTCCAGGGTCCTGGACCGGTATGAGGCCTCTATCAGTCACGGGCCAGTGATTATCGTCACTAATTTGTTCCATTCACTGACAATGAAATCAAATGGTGCGGCTCATGGCGGTCATTATGTCCGAATCAGTGACCACTTGACCGCAACACCTGCTACTGAATCTGATCGATATAACATTATAGAGCCGAAACGGACGAAAAGGTTTGGGGAGGGGGTGGGGGATATATATTATTAAGCTTAGGAGATTTAGCTAATAATCGCGCAAGTCCAAAACCGCTCCAATAAACGCCCCTTTAGCGCTCGCACATTATCCAAACATGAAATGCATTTGAAATCATCTCATATTTCAAGCATTCAGTATAATATACATTGCTCTAAAAAGAGAAAAAAATAAGACAGTACTGTCCTGCCAACCAAGAGTGACGTCATGTTTTGTTTACATTGTTATCAGGGACTTAGAATCGATAGATCACTTCTGTATTAATCCTATCCCAAGGATATGTTAAATACACAAGTGATCTCTCGATTCGCGTTTGCTCAAGTGGAGTGTACAAGTTAATGTTTTACTTAACAGTTGTAAACAAAACACGACGTCACTGTCACTCTTGGCTGACAGGACAGTAGTACTGCATGTTTTGATACCATTGCGAGAACAATCATGTGATCTAAAATGATTTGGTAGGAGAAATCACTGAATGATCTGCTTCCAAAAAGCCTGTGTATACATTGCATATAAGGGTATGGTGCCTACCCCGACCACCCCACCCCCTAGCTATTTGGCCCGAACGCCGGACACTTTTTTTGTTATGGTCTCGAACTCATATTGATTGCATTCCTGTTTTTGGTACTTCTGGACATGGAACATGGCCTGTACTAATCTACTTGCTTTGTTTTGATTGTTTACGTCCCAGTCAACAATCTTAGTCATAACGGGACGGATCTTCCTGGGTTGAACCAGTACTAAGCAGAGGATAAAGTGTCTTGCTTAAGGACCAGCGCAGCGCCTTTGGTGAGGCTGGAACCCGCAACCCCTCAGTCTCGAGTAAAGCACTCTACCATTGAGCGACCGCGCTCCTCAATATAATCGACTTTGATAATTTGCGATCGGTGAAATATCCTGCATCACAATGAGAATAGGGGAGCGCAGGGGCTCATTGGTAGAGTGCTTGTCTCGAGACCGAAGGGCCGCGGGTTCGAGCCTCACCGGCGTCACTGCGTTGTGTCCTTTAGCAAGACACATTAATCCTAGCTTAGTACTGGTTCAGCCCAGGAAGACCCGTCCCTTTATAACTGAAAGATTGTTGATGGGACGTAAAGAATCAAATCAAACAAACAAACAATGAGAATATTTCCAGGTTTCTGTTACTCACTTTTTTCTTCTTTTTTCTCTTTGAATTGTCCAAGTTCATTAGTCTTGTAGAGGGCATTTGTATCATTAGGGGCAACCAATGTCGTAAGGGGTAAAAGTAACTTAAAGCTCGTCGCCGACACAAAGTAACACCAAGTAGACCATGTAAATGTATTCTGCTTTGGCTTGACAAATGAGTTGGAAATGATATGATTCTATATAACCATAAAGCATTTTAGACCATTGGTTGAACAGAATACCTTCATTAGCAACCACTAAAATGATTACAAATGAAAATGATTTATTTAGCATAAACACATTTACAATAAATAATAAAGGCCAATACTTGGAGAAAGTATATTATAAATTAGCTGTTGAAAGCATATTATAAATTAGCTGTCGACTTTCTTACGTCAGATTCTTTCGCATCTTGTGTAACCATGATCACATTCTCCTATTTTGCTTAGATTAATTAAGCTGCAAAACACTGAAAAAACAGATAAAACAGGACTACACACACACACATGTAGCTTCTGCCTTTGTTTATTGGTTCCGTAGCTCATGTCCGGAAGATCTCGTAAGGATTTTGCATAGCCGCTCGATTGCCCCTTACGACAATGTCACATTACCACCCGTGTCATAGTCCCATAGTATTACAATCATAGATGTACCTGCATAGATGTACCTGCATATATGTACCTGCATCTTTTATATTCGGTGAAAGAATGTGGGCCAGAACCATTGTATTACCTCATCGCGAAATCTAGAAAATCTAGAAAACACAAAAAGAGTAGGCCCGTATGCGTACCCGCGCAGTCTGATTAACGCATTGGTGTATCGCTAGCTGAACTTGAGATGGCATGCCCCGAGGTTATAAAACTGTTTTCATGCTCAATTCAATTGAGCACGAAATTTATCCTGCTTATAAATGTTAAAATGCCAACAATTGTTAGCATTTTAACATTTATTAGCAGGATAAATACACCAACTAATAGTATGACAGTAAGAAAAAATATTAATATTCAGCATTTTAGCTTTATTTAACCATGTTAACAGTTGAAATTTCATGCTCAGCTCAAGTTTTAAAACCTCGAGGCTTGGTTTCAGTGAACTTTATCTGGTGGACAGTTTTTCTCCCTGTCTACGAGATTGGCATAAATGTCCAGCAGGCGATATGATTTCATAATGGAAACAGTGTGGACGTAGTTTTGGTGCCATATTTTCTATTCATCACAACTTGTGTTTATCTTTCTTTAGTATCTATCGTTTGTTTTATCAATCAGTGTTATTAGATATGCTTGTCTGAGCTGGACAAATGTTAGGGCTCGGCGTTGATAGATTGGGATGGTGTTAGAAATACAATGAAGCGTAGCAAGAATAAATTACCAACATCATGCGTGATCATTAAAATGGTATCACTTCCTTCTGACCGCTTGTTTGGTATTCCATGGTGCTGCATGTTGATAATAGACTACACGGGCGTCGTATCACTAGAGTAAACACAAATGTACCCATCGCAACGAAGGTCACCATGTAAGTAGGGCGGTGATTGGTGGAAGAGGATGACTTAGTCTGGTACCCAGAAATTATTGGTGTGCTATATAAAGAGCCGGAGAGACAGGGTATCAGACTAGAGGATAACTGTCTTTTGGAGTAAAGTGATCTGTGATTGAGCATTTATGATTTATGTAATGTATAAAAGATAATATAAATATCATGAATATAGTTGCTGTAACTTGCTGAAAATGTTTATTGTCACCCAAACCAGGGTCTTTTAAAACATAAGACCCTGCTAGAACTAAAATACTACTACTTCAGTAGTGACTATAAATTTTGAGATAGCGTCCCGCTGGCTCAGAAGAGGGACGTCGCATCTTGGGAGCCCACTGTCACAGACCAAAACGTGCTACACCAAGTTAGTGATATGTATGTATGGGCCAAATTAGTTAATTTTGCAGTAGACACTGCGTGATTGAAACAGGGTCGTAGAAAGGCCCTGCCATGCTTTAAAGGGGACAGCAACCCTAATTATAAGTATGTTATATCAGAAAGAGCTATATGAACCATGAATTTTGATACAAGTAGCATCAAATCGGTTGAAAAATGGGGACGCTATGGGCATTTAAAGAATTCAATATGGCTAACATTTAGCCGCCATTTTGAATAATTAATTAGTTTTCAGAATTTTTTTCAACTGCTTAATTTTTAGTTATCAATACTATCACAGCATCTGTGTTTCAGCAGATATGCAGCTTCATGCATAAGGAAAATGTTTTTTAAAGATAGTTGCAAGTAATCCATTGGTTTGTCTTTTATTTTGATTACGCATATTTAATTAGGCTGTGTGACGTCATTAAGCCTACAATATGGCCGCTTCCATTACAGTCCATTTGCAAATATTCAAACGCCTACAACTTCTTAGTTTTTCAGCCGATTTAGATGAAACTGGTATCAAAATTCATGGTTTATTAAGATCTTTCATATAAAACATAGTAATGGTCAGGATTACCGTCCCCTTTAAGTAACGATTAATATTAATTTGTTTTGTTTTTATGCTGAATATTGTAAAAAAAAGGTAATACAATACTGTTAACTTGCAGCATTCCAGTTGTAAGCATGCATTTTCAGACAGAGTACTTAATAGCGTGTATCCTGATCAAGTAGCTTCATCAAAAGCCATCTGATCTGGATCTAAAGGATAAATCCGGGCTCAGCTTGACAAGTGTTTCTGAACTATACTTATCATTCACTGCTTTCAAATTTCACATCACACTGAGTCCTGGCTGTCCAGTTGACTTCTGGTCCCACAGCACTGCGCCTGGAATCACGATCTTGATGAAGCTGAAAATTAGCAGTTCACCTAATGCTCCCAAGTGTGCGATATAATTGCGTATCCGTATCATTGCGTGTTTAAAGACTTATTATTGACAGCGACCAATTACGTGTTTATGATCATTTCCAGCTTAATTCAAAGACTTCGAAGCAGTGAACGTTCTAAATGAGCTAAAATCGTTTGATGTTGGACGGGAGGGGGCATGTACCTTGAAACCACTTGTACAAACACATTATAGAGAAGTAGCAATCACATCCACCTGCAATCAAGGTACCTATGACAACTGGTAACCATGAAATGCGCGGAACCAGACCTGATTGCGCATGCGCAGTCAGGTCTGGTTCCACGAATTTCACTGAAGCATCTTCTGTAAGTCAGCGTCATATGTATCCGAGAGGCGATAGTTATCCATGAATGAATATATCTGGTACTGATCGATCTTTTATGGGCTTTTGCTCTGTTTGGTGGGGTTCGATGTAATAAATAATTGGCTCTAACTAGACAATCGTGTGCTTGATTACACGTTTAATGATCTATTTACATTACTGTTCAATGTTGAAAAAGAGGCTTCTTTAGGTTCATATCAGTCTTGCAACTTACTTGGACCCTCTCATTCTTTATGTTCGGTTCAATCAGGCCCCGAGGTTAAAAAACTTGTTTCATGCTTAACTCAACTGAACACGAAATTTATCCTGCTTATAAATGTTAAAAGGCATTTTAACATCTATTAGCAGGATAAATACACAAACTAAGAGTTTGACAGTAAGATAAATTATTAATATTCAGCATTCAGCTTTAATTAACAGTTGAAATTTCATGCTCAGCTGAGTTGAGCACGAAAACCCGTTTTATAACCTCGAGGCCCGACATAAAGAGATGAAGATTTTCAAAATGGCTGCCATGGCGACCATATTGATTAAAGGAACGGAACGATTTTGGCAAAATCTGAATCTCCTTGTTATCTCGATGCCTTCTGCCAAGTTTCGGTTCAATCCGACATACGGTTCGGAAAGAGATTCCGTTTGAAAAATTCAAGATGGCTGGCACAGCGATGAATGGAATGCATTTAGCAGTTCTGAATTGCCATGCTGCCCTGATGCCCCACATCAAGTTTCAGTCCAATCATACTTATGGTTCAGGAGGAGATGTCGAAAATGTAGCAAGCTGATGACCGACGGACGACAGGCCTTACCATAAGCTGACCTGGAGTTTTGCTCCAGGTGATCTAACGAGAATCTTAATTGGCTGACAGTCTAATACAAAGCCATGTACATTTGGAGTTTGACAGATCACCTGTGCCTACTTTTAACTGTCTAAGGGTCAATATTAACACCAGCAGCATTATCTTGGGAAAAAAATGTTTTACCCATTGCTATATGCGATAACGGAAAGGGATTGGTATGCGTTATATCGAGAGGTCACATGTTACATTTATTAATTCCATTTTTTTCTCTGAAGATAGTTAAGCAAACGGTGTAGACCCTGATGAAATGTCAGGTTATTTCATATGCGTTTCACTGTTTTGCAAACGTATTCATTTAGAGTCAACAGTATAAAGAGATATTAAATTCATTTATGTGTCATTCGAACAACGTCAGTTTGCGTACAACGTCATTTGTGTCATGCGAACAACAAATGCACCCGCACAGTCAGATCTTTGCCTTTGTTATTCGCTGTCTGCGAGCGAAGCTTTTTGTAACTTGCAGCCGAATACATGTATAACCCAGAGGAAATGCACAAATCATAATCACGCTTATCAGACTGCAAGCTGGTCTTTGTCTTTGCTGTTAGGATATAACATATGGGCATTCTAGTTTCTCACTGTTTTCAGTTGAATGGGTTAGAAAACTACCATGTGACAGGTGACTGTCGTTCACCAGATTAAAGATTTTTTTTTTTTTTTTGATTTGATTCTTTACGTCCACTCAACAATCTTTCAGTTATGCGGGACGGGTCTTCCTGGGTTGAACCAGTACTAAGCTAGGATAAATGTGTCTTGCTCAAGGACCACAACGCAGTGACGCCGGTGAGGCTCGAACCCGCGGCCCTTCGGTCTCGAGTCAAGCACTCTACCACTGAGCCACTGCGCTCCCTACCAGATTAAAGAGATAAGGATAAGAACTTTATTTCATTTTAAAATGGATAAAGATTTTTATCTGGAAAATGCATTAATTATAATGATGCGTTTTTGCTGTATCGTAAAATCTACGAAGCTGGTACATAATGGAAGTTGGTGTAATTCACATTTAAAAGCATGTACAATTGCGTGATATTTACATGCACAAAAATGAAACGTAAAATGTTGCATAGGTTTTATATTTTGTTTGTTTCATCGAATTGTAACAAGATATCTAACCACTACAAATATTAGAAGCAATGCATTTTTGTTTCATTTGTTGTCGACTCGTAGTTGAAAGAATTTGCACAGTTCATCGAACGAGTGGACATGTATCAAGTCTCATTATGCAACTATGCTATTCTTATTCAGATTTACTGAACATGCAATAAAAACCTAACTGAACAATTTAGTACTGGTTATTGTATGGTTTGTACATCTATAACGAATGTTGGCGAGCGGATTGTCAAACGTAGAGAAATATTGTGTGTATAGCATTTCATGCACCTGCATCTTTAGCATCACGAGATAGTTGGTACCAGTCTATGAACTACAGGTATCATCATCATCATCATCATCATCAATAATAATAATAATAATAATAATAATAATAATAATAATATTAATAATAATAATGATGATGATGATGATGATGATAATAATGATGATGATAATAATGATAATAATAATGATTATAATAATAATAATAGTAATAATAATAATACAGCCGAATCTCGTAAATTCGAAGTTCTCTGCACAAGAGGTTTTATTTCTCACTATCAAAATTTTAAAATTAGATATAAAAATAAACGCCCCCCCCCCCCCCCAAAAAAAATGTTTGTTATTAGTTTTTTTTCTATCAAACATAAGTTTTGAGCGTAAAAGAATAATAATAATGTTATTCTTTATTTCCTCCACAAGTGAAGAGCATACAAAAACAATACAGAAAGCATAATTCATACATACATATGTACAGCCATTGATGTACTATCAAAACTTGATATTACTACGGTAAATCGGTTTTACTCTAATTATTATCATTATTATTATTATAATAATAATAATTATTATTATTATTAAATAATAATAATAATAATTATTATTATTATTATCATTAATTCCTGAACAGGTGTTAACGTAGTTAATATAATCTTTTTTCAACATGCGTATTGTTGTTACGTTTATGGTGTATGATGGGAGCATATTGCATTCTCGCGTGGAACTAATACAGGGCGAGAAAAAGCTAAAAAAAATAAATTCGGATCGCATTTTCTCAAAGATGGCGTTTTTTTCTGTAATATAGACAGTTCGTCGGAAAACCTAATATTTATACCACCTAAACAGTGTAGACTTTGCACAGTACGAGATGTTTTGTGCTAAACTTCGTAATGAAGGTATAAACTGTGTAACAAATGGGTAAGGTCTCAATATTTTGTTGTTGAAATCGAAGAAAATGTACAAAATATGAAACTTTAAACCTGTTCAAAAGTTGCATAGGTTTCATATCCATAAAATACTTCGTTTTATCATGACAATAAAAGCAATGACCAGCGATGAAAATATATGGGCAAATTAGAAAGGTATTCGATTTTAATTATGTTAATCTTGTTCCAATAAGAATAACCATACATAACAAGACTTATTTTCGCAAGGCAATATTTGCCCCCTGGGAAATTTTTCATGCTTTCTTGTCGTCTGCTGATTTTTGTGTTTTTGTTTCAAAATCAACTTTTTCGAAAAAATATTTCAGGAATACCATCTGAGTGTCAAACGGATTGGGTCTGGGTCCAGTCTGTTTGCAAAAGTTATCAGCAGAAGACACCAGGAGGCAAAGAGTTAATTAGACCAAGCTCTTATATAACATTTGAATACAAATCTTGTCTGAAAACAGTTATGTTTTCGTAGGCAAGTTGTAAGTAAAAGAAACTATTTTCTTATAACAGCCGCAATACACTTTCTAATATTTGTTGTGTATTATGTTGAGTTTATTTAAGAGTGCTAATCTATTTTCAAATTATTTGATTGATTTTGTTATAGTTTCCCCGATTAGTAGTATTAATCTAAATTTGTTTTCAAATTAAGCATTTTGAAGAAGGAAATCAGAAAATTTTATTTGTGTAACGGTTAATACTTGTTTTGCCATTTTACTGTTAAATCTTCCGACAAAAGGATTAATCCAGTGGTCTTATAAATATTTATTGTGATATACACTATCCGAAAAGTAAATATTCATCTATATTCATGAATTGCAACGTCTGTAGAGAAACGATCTGCATGAATTTTCCTATTGGATCATTTAGTCTCCGCCCGCTATCCAATAGCCGACCAGCTTCCGGAGCATGCGCGCAGCTACACACGAGCGACATATTGGGCAGAGTAAAAGAGTAACTCGAATCACTTAACAATAATCGTTATATTATCGACTTCTATTATCTGCCACCGAAAGTGGATACGTTTATAATCGAAAACGATAGAAATGACACTCATTTGAAAGTGTGGTTAAACTGTGGATTTTTGAAAGAGAAAAACTGTATAGTGTTGGTGTAAATAAAATAAAATATATATTCGTATGCTACTGTGATTCGGAAGTTATGAATTAAATATTAAAGAAAAAAATGTCTGTATCTGTCAGCATGTATCATACAGAAAAGTTCGAAAGAGACGGCGCTGTACCACGTGATATTGCTTCGAAAACAGGATCAGAAGAGAAAATTCTGATTAAATACCTACCAGACGGAAGAATTTCTGAAAATAAATGCATTAAAAAAGAGAGTGAAATAAGAAAAATAAAACCAGAAGAGTGTGATACTAATATGAACGAAGTAGTTGACGTTGAAGGGAATCATGAACTAAAGAGGTTAGAGGGAGAGTCATCGAATGACAGTGATCAATTCCGAGGAAAAGTGAACAAAGACAATACAAGCACACATTCTAATGACAATGGTTCATTAAACGATGAACATTTGGACGATGCGGAAAAGGTGGTTAAAAAGACTTCGTTCTCTGTTAACGATATTCTAGATCCTCAAAAATTCATCGGATGTAGTAGTAATAATAGCCGGACCCCTGTTTGGCATCCCTGGCTGAGAGACAATGTGGTACAAGACTATTCCAAATCAAACTTAGAACGAGGGGAGAGAACGAAAGGTTTGTATACAGTAAAACCTGTGTAAAACCTGTGTAAAACAGCCACTCTCAAAAAGACCAAAAAATGGTTTTCAAGACCGATTATTCCAAACTCTCGTACTACATTTGAGTACCAAATCCGCATTGGTACAGAAATGGGTTTCTCTTCAAATTTCGATAAAATGAGTAAAATGATATTTTAAATGGGATACAGATTCGCATAAGTCTAAAGACTTTCTTCTGAATCACATTTGTATACTGAATATTTTTTCTGTCTTTATAATTTATGTTGTTCTATGCATGTTAATGGTTAAAGTATACAGATAAAATATGTTTAAACCAAGACCGATCATCGCTTAATGCAGGTCAAAAGTATTGCAGAATGCTCAAAGGGGAGCATTCTGCAATATTTTCGACCTTCATTAAAATACCAGTTGTAATTAAGACCTTTGTTTTGTCTATTTTTGAGTGGCGGTTTTACACAGGTTTTACTGTACCTAGAACTCAAGATAAGATGTGGTTCTTGTAAAATTATTTTCTTACTACTGGATAAAAACATATGGGATTCGGACACTCAAAAGGACCGTCTCAGTTATTCTTATTGCCATAAATCTTGTATTTGTTCGTACAGCAAAACTATGATTATTCTCTGTGTACGAACTATTAAAATTAATTTTAGCACCCCAAAACATATGTTTGAACTGATGCACAAGAAAATAATCATACACTTACTCTCAAAATATTTGCTTATCTGTCCATATGATACTTCCCTGTACTGGCAAATGTGCATGACTTTTGTCGTCTGATGACTTTTTTTTCAAAACAAAACAGTCTAAACTGTTTAAAAATATATTTCGTTATTATGCCTTTTTCCAAAAATAAACTGTTTAAAAATATTTCAGGAATACGATTGTCAAACAGTTTGGATTCAGACCAGGCCCAACGTTTTGTTTCCAAACTGTTTGCAAAGGTTATCAGCAGACGGCACTATCAAGCAAAACGGTAATGGTATTATCCATGCTGTAAAAATGTACCATCACGTGTTCTGCTGAATTAATTAAGGTGCCACATTCCAGCAAATTCTTCTGCACGATCGGGCTCACAGACTATGTGGAAACATGGTGGATCCTGGTCCGCTGCACTGGTTCAGGCTTTAGATACATGCTGGAAATAGTCATTTTTGCTTTTTCGTATGTGAATACATCGCACCTCACAGAATAGTAAACAAATGTATTTTTTAGAAAATGGTAAACGAGTGTAAGTAGAAAAAAATGTTGAAAAAATCAAATAACTGAACGCGACCCACTGACAAGCTGAGCTCACAGTTTTTGAACCTATTTGGCTGGAAAGGCGGCTCGCGGTTGGAATTTGTTTATTATATTTTCGTCTTTACAATAAAGGGCAGGCCTCCATATGGTACCAACTCTTACTTGAATTAGTTTAGCACCATCATTGTAACAAATTTATTTGCAGCGATATATATCCACGTTGTACATATTCCCTAAAATGATGTGCTTCCTGTATTTGGAGTAGCCCCCACTCCCCCCCCCCCCACACACACACACAGTTATTTACCATACTTTTATATTAAACAAATACTCGTTATTTCATGAAATAGAGCGCCTATATTTTATTAGTATTTAAAATTGAATTATTGTCGTATTTAAAAGACTATAGGACGAGATTGGCCATCACAATACCATCCCCTAAACAAAGATTGATCCAACTAAGTAAAACTCAAACCAGCCGCTGCACACTGGTCTTCGCAATTGTTGTTTGCATGTAACAAAAGCAGTTCCATGTAAACCACTGCTTTGCTATTTAACAACAACAAAACAACAAACAAACAAATTTATTTAATCAAATCTATTTGTGATACATTTTGTAATAATTGGGCCTCGACGCGAGAAAACCTGTCTTTAGGGCTCCCGACCAGGCAAGTGTCAATCTAGCCAGCTCAGCTACTGGAACTAGCTAGAGTATTGAAATTTTGCGTGTTGCAAGTTTATATACAATACCTTAAAGAAAGCGAATAACAAAGGCGCTGATCAGACTGCGCAGGTGCGCAGTCTGGTCTGCGCCTTTGCTGTTCGCATACAACAAAATCAGGATTTCTCGCGACGCGGCCCATATGCAGCTACTTACATGTATGAGTAACATAAAACAAACTAAAGCCAGAAGTAAACCCATTCACATAATTTTCAATATTTAAAGTCTGCTATTAAATTTCAATGAAATACTATTATAACCTATCTGATATATTTAACATTTAATTCCGATACAGCCACTTGTATTTTCCATGTTGATTTTTAAACATTCACGGTTGCGTTTATTGATCTATTTCATATATTTATTAAAAACGTGTGATAGTACATTGAATTAGTCATAAGTATTGTATGGTTTGTGCGTATGTACGGAAATACTACTCCACAGGTTTCATCTTCAGTCTTCTAATAGCACCGTCATCATCCTTCATTCAGCTTCAGAAGTTTTGTTTTGTTTGTTTGATTTGATTCTTTACGTCCCATCAACAATCTTTCAGTTATAAAGGGACGGGTCTTCCTGGGTTGAACCAGTACTAAGCTAGGATTAATGTTCTTGCTCAAGGACACAACACAGTGACGCCGGTGAGGCTCGAACCCAAGGCCCCTCGGTCTAGAGTCAAGCGCTCTACCACTGCGCTCCCAGCTTCAGAAGTACATGTAAAATGTATTTCATAAATATTAAAAAAAATACAATATAAGAAGGAGACTTGCATAAGTCTTATCACACAACTGCATCAAATTTAAGCAAAACATTTAGATTTCCACAAAATGTGCTACAACGACTGTTTATGAAATAATTGTATTTTTGCGTATCCTTCTAGATTTTCCCACTATTATTATTATTATTATTATTATTATTATTATTATTATTAAAAATTATTATTAGTAGTATTATTAGTAGTAGATAAGAGTGAAATTGAAAAATAATTTTCTCATTTCGCAGCAAAAAGAAACTATTGCTATGTGGGTACTCATGTGTTAAAGCTAATATATAAGAAAAAGTTAACATTTTAACGCTCATATTTTTGGATTTCTAGACCTATAAATTATTATTATTGTTATTATTATTATTAAATTTGTGTTATCATTATTATGATTATAAAACAAAACAATGTGAATATATATATCTCCTCACATAATTCGCTAGTTCACGGTAAAAACGTAGATTAATTAGCCTTTCCATACAATTCAGATGCAATTTACCACTATTTTTTTCAAGACACGATTAAAAACAGTTTGAAATGCATACAGAAAATGTCCAAAATACGTAAATTTGCACAGGTTTCATATTTTTTTTCATTTCACGCGGTTGTACAGCTTTAAACGTTACAAACAAGCCTACATTGTCTTCATTTTTATGTACGCTTCCTCAAACGTATTTTTGTTGTCATATATCTTGTATTCAGCGGAGCCATTTCATCTGACCTTCACTTTCATAAATAAAGATATGTTCTGTTCTGTTCTGTTCAGTGACTAGAATAAAAGTAGATATGTTATACATGTAATTGCTACCAAACATAGCCCTAACTTAACCGTAACCATCATGTGCGGATCCAGAGGGACGACAGGGAGTCCGGACCCCCTGAAAGTCACAAAAATATAGGGTTTTATAGCAATACAGGTCCGGATCCCCTGAAAAATCGTAGCGGCTACCAAGCCAGCATTCAATGTTGGGCCATCATCGGCACGCCCGCTGGCGAGCCGATTATGGCCCGCTTACAGTGGTACATGTACTTGGATCCTCCCTCCCCTCACCAACTAAAACACTGTCAAAGTTGGACACCCTCTGACAAAACTTTCTGGATCCGCGCATGACCGTCATAATAGAAGTATATTCTTGTAGATTGTTTCAAAATAATCCAGTTCGGAAGATTTTATTAATTTTGGTTTTAAAGAGAATTATTTTGTAGAAAAGCACGTCAAAAAATTGCCATCAATTCAAAAGTTATGATGATGACACATTCCACTAACCTCCTTTTATTTTGCATTGACCAAGGCCAAAAATTACTTGAATTAGAACTTTGGTCACGGACGGACACATGGTATAACAAAAGTACCCCTGTCATTTACGTGGGGCTAGGTATGTATAATGTATAACAGGAAGAGAAAATGGAATTAGAAAAACTATTTTCAATACGGTTTTCGCAGAAAGTAGAAATGTATAATGTGGTGCTTAGTGCTGTACTATGTAGAAATTATAAATTTTATAACACTAGGATACTCATTACATGGAACTATTAACGTAACGAGTCTATCCGCATATCAGTAAATGTAATTGCGTGCTTTTACTGAGAGCAATTAAGATAATTAAGGAGCTACTGACTGGACTCTGTCAACAGGTCATCTAAACCCCTTCATCCTTGATAGACAAATGACCCCATTAAGATAACACCGCAACGGTCTGGCCGAACTGGGAAAATGTTTAAAACGAACATTCATCACCGAGTGCATAACGCTGATTATAAAAGACCTGAATGGCATTGTATGTATTGCAAGAACAGGTTTCAGTTCTAGTGATATGACATTAGTTAACCCCTTTAAATGAAACGGACACATGGACATGCAAATTCAAGTAATTGAAACAGCATATTGAACGTCTTCAATTATTTGATGCATTTCTTGAAATGCTGTGACATTTATCAGATACATGTACATGTACCAGCAACCAAGCACGTTCGTACATGCTGATGAATGGCTTTATATTTTTTTTATTCTGGATACCTGCAAACAGATATTTTGGCAAAAAGTGCCGACCCTAGCCTGGGTTCCAGTCTGATCATTTTTTCTTCTTTTTTTTATTTTTCCGTTTCTTGGTCAAAAATGTCAATATTAATCGAAATCAATACCTTTGATGTTGTACTTTTTAGAATATTAGCATTAGAAAATATTGCCAAAATATTGACGACTGGACCCAGGCTATGCCGACCCAGATGAAATACTGTAAACCCTTAAAATACAACATTGGCAATTCCATATTTATTCTATCAACGTGCAAACCATCAGAATGAAAAGGGTTAAGCGATTGAACCGGTCATACAGAACTGGGCCAAACTCTTTCACACACGAGCTCTGTTGCACAAATATGCTAGGAAAACGGATCATTCCGAAATTGAGAGAACCTACAACATTCGAAAACAGCTGACTCGGTTTCATTTAGTCAATGCAAAAGTGCAACCACCCTCAAGTTTCACAAGACGGGGATGTACATGTATCAGCTGTGTTATTGCCGCGACAAACGAATAACTGTATAATCTTACGTGTTTGCGTTTATACCGACATATTCCTGTAACACTCAAGCAAAAAGACACCTGTCGACGTCAATTCACGTCAGCATACCGTCACGAATCATTGAGTGCTATGGCGCAGTAATACAAACACGAACTTGTCAATTAGTTCCTCTTGGAGAGGGAAATGATATCAAGCTCTGTGATGCCATGGAATGACATTCTTGTTTCCACGTCGCTTGAGACACAAATAACCAGATGCATGTATGCGCCGGGAAACCAGCATGCGTAAACATGTAAACAGGCCTCTGGATAAGAGTTTATAATCAACATGTATTTTTCGTATTTCTCCACCAAAACGTCATAGGTTTTTTTGAGCATCTAAAACAAATGTTAAAATTGATGGATAAGAAAATATAAATTGAGCCGTGACATAAGATTTCCAACAAAGTGGTATGTGTGACCAGCAAAGGCTCAGATCAGCCTGCGCATACGTTGCCATGACCAAGGCTCTGACAAATTACCAATCCGACAGCTCCTGCGGCTCGATTTTCTCGTTTAGAGGTTCATAATTCACTGTACATTTTCATTAGACTGTGGGTTTAGTTGGGTAACTCTCGTGGGAAGAGAAAAACTTCCGACATCGATAAAGGTTCAATATGATAAATGAATTTGAAATAATTGTTGCATATAATTTTAATAATTTTCTAATGGGAGATCGTTTACGAGACGTCCGTGAGAATACGATGAAAAATGGTCCGTAAACCAGTTTAATATAGGCTTATCACAGTTTTTACCCGATTAGTCAACCTCAAAAATGAGATGTGCCACGAAGCGCCCAGTACTCGCGTATTCAGCCGGATGCAAAATTAGAGACGTGCGTATCCGGCGTCGTACAATGTCATACGGGATTGGCTATAATTCGGTGCCATTGCCCAGTTTAGACGTTTAATTAACCCATGTATGCATAATGGATAGCACCACGCTTATCAATTGGACGAATCCATTTCGATTTCAAGGGTTGTTGGTTTTTTTTTTTTAATTTCATTCAAATTTTAAAGCAAACAGTACAGAATCTGTTCAGACTTCTGGTTCTGCACTGTTTTGCCGAACTCCCATTAATTAACGCTAGGCGTATATATATGACGATTAAGACGTTTAAACACATGTACGTCAGAGGCGGATGACACTATCTATCATCCGCCTCTGATGTACGTACACTGATCATCGGCCCGACACTTTCCCATCCCGGATGCATATAATATCCACTAAACTATATAGGCTGTGTGTACTCATTAGAACCGCTTCCCCGAAACGACTATAACGAGTACACAGACGATTAGGAACTATCTTTATATAACCATTTTTATACCTCGGTATCGACGATCGGGGACGGACTTTTTGGCAGATACTCACGATGCATGTCGCAATGCGCATGTACATGTATGCGAGTCGGGTAATACTCACTTATATGCGCGTGCGCAGATCGACTTGGGCATCGCACTACCTGGCCTCGTGGTTATAAAACTTGAGTTCATGCTCAGACTCAAAATAAGGCGCATTGATTGGCTGCTTGCGGACACGTGTCCGCAAGCAGCCAATCATTGCACTTTATTTTGATTCTGAGACTGTACTCAAGTTTTATAACCCCGAGGCCTGATATATAGACTTGTGACGTGGGACATGTACACTTATTGATAATATTTTCATTTCTTGCAAATGTTTAATCTATAAGATCATTATTAAGATAATTTCCCATTTAAATGGGGATTTGATAAATTCCAGTGGCATGATTTGGCAATTACCGAACGTGGATTGATAAAGAAAATCACCTAGTACTTTCTGGAGAAAGTCTCCGTATATATCTATAAAATCAAATGTGTTATTTTTATTGTATTATTACCTCAAAATATTATTGATGCATTAATCGGGGTATTTTAATGTATTGTTTGATTATATCACTTATTAGTCATGTTAGTCATACCGAACAACGATCCATGTCGTTTAGAGTCACACAGCATTGCGTTATAGAGTATCGGTACTCTTGCAATCGTGGTAGTAAAAACTGTAGCAACATGCAAGTACTTTCAAGGGTTTTACGATAAAGAGACATACATATAGACAATATACTTTATAATGATGGATGATATATAAAAGCCGGGTACTCAGTGAAAGTTCAAACGAATACAAAATGTACGAATGTTAGACAGAATATATAGGTGCATATAAGCATTTAAAAGACGACTTTGTGCATATGTACCATAATCTCACAAACAGGCTAATATATAAAATGGCGCTTTTGCTTTTAAAGGTGTACAACTGCATGGCAAAGTAGACCTCTTGGAGATCTTATGTGGGTATCAATAAAGTACAATCGGGTTCTTCGCACACAATAACAATGTATATACATGTAAAGTTGTATAGCGGTCCATATAACGGATATCAGCAGTTTTGTGCATGGGCCCGCGGTTTTGAATTTTTACGGTACTATTTCCCAGCTTTTACCCTGGATGACATGGTCTCCATACTAGCACCGACTCTTAATTACTTTACCCCCTTCTAATTGACAAATTTTTTTGGAAATCTATGAGAAGCGACATATTCAGTTTGTATATATAGATTATGGTATATATACAAATGTACATGTATGTATAGCGATAAACATCTAGACTAATATGTAAATTATGCTTAGGCCAAAAAAAAGTGTGTTTCGGGTAAAGGGTCTTAAAAATAGGTAGGGTAGGCACACATAATTTTTCATATTTTCTTTCTGGGGAAAAATATAATTTTATGCAGTTTGGAAGGCATTTTGTCTTTCAAAATGCATAAAATTATAAAAAAAAATCCAGAAAACCTTAAAAAAATATATAGGTTTCACCGGTAAATTCAGGTAGGGTCGGGTTACCCTAAATACAGGTATGTCTTTATTTGGCCGTACATGTACATACACGCTCGTTGTCATGTATCGTGATGCATTACATAATTACACTATTTTGTCTTGTTTGTGTACGAACGAAACGGGTTTTTTTGCTTAAGCAAAATGATAGATTTTTTATTGATTATTCATAATATTCATGAATTCAATAAACATTCATGTTCCGCAAACAATAGCAGAACGCACACAATATCTTATGCACAGCAGAGAAAGTATTAAACGTCGAATGAAAGCTTTCTGCAAATATAGTGTACATTACATACGACAACGAGGCTTTTGAATAAAGCTGGCTACGATCGGTCCACCAGCGAAACGACATTTCTCTGATGGACGATAGTAGCCATGCGCGGATCCAGTTTTGTTAGAGGGGGTCCAACTCTGACAACGTTTTTTTTCCTTCTTTTTCTTTATTACGAGAGGAAGGATCCAGATACCACTATAAGCAGGCCATCATCGACCTACCAGCGTAACTCCATTAAAATAGCGTTTCGCTGGCGGGCCGATGGTGGCCCAACACTGAATGCTGGCTTGTAAGCTTTGTGGTTTTACAGGGGATCCGGACCAATATTGCTAAGAAACCCTATATTATTTTTTTTAGTGGGGGGGGGGGGTCCGGACCCCCTGGATCCGCACATGTTCGACCTTATAAACAACAACGCGGTTTTCTTAAGATATGTTAAGGGTTCTATTTATTCAGGTGCAGATTACCAGCAAGTTTTATTGTCAAAAGCGTCGACAAAAATCTTCTTTTGTGTGTGATCCCTATCACTTAACCGCCCTCTCCATTTCTATAATTGACTTTCATCATTGATATACCAATAAAAGAATCGTTTAACTTAACATCCAAGCAGGCAAGAATTTACTTTCGACTTTGGAGTGAAATAGCACAATGTTACCAACATATTAAAATGAAACGCACCATTAAATTCGAATGATTATTTCTCGCCAAGAGTAAATATGAAATTAACCACATGCCTGGTGACGGACCCGATCAGTTACTTTGCTGCAATAAATTTGAGGTAAACCCGCTCAACATAATTTCAGTCACAATGGTCATACTGAGTTGCTGGCCATGGCAGATATCACAAGTTGAGGATGAAATATTTCGATGACCATGCCAGTTGATCACTCTTGTTTGGATAGTTCGACCTGCTATTGTGCGACACACACCAAATTGGTTGTTATGGACACTTTTGATGTCGAAATGGGTATACACTGACTACCGTATTTAAATCAAAATATGTTTTAATAGATGCCCCCCTCTCCCGCAGGCACGCACATGAATACATTACACATATTACACCCTACAATGGGCACTGGTGGCTTGTTGTTAGCAAGGAAGCCCGCGACCAGTATATGGTTACCTACACAAAGACCACGAAGACCTTGAATATTTGAAATTTTGATGCTGTTTGAAATCTAAGTAATGAATAACAATGACACTGATCTGTGCCTTGTCTAAATACATGTACTGTCCTGCCAACCAAGAATGATAGTGACGTAATATTTTATTTACCATTTCTAAGTAAAATACTAACGTGTACACTTCACTTGAGCTAACACGAATCGATAGATCACTTGTGTAGTAATCCTATCCCGAGGATAGGATTAATACACAAGTGATCTATCGATTATAAGTTCCTGATAACATGATGCCACTGCCACTCTTGGCTGGTAGGACAGTTCTAAAAGTGATTTTACATGTAGTTTAGGGAATAGTTGTTTTGTTGTAGGGAATGAGTCTAATGACTCCCAAGCTTGTGTACAACCCTTACCAACTTGAACACGAAATATTTCTTAATGTGTTAGACCTACACTGCCATGGTGAGGTGATAAACATTAGTCATACCATGTTTACCCACTTTTACTGGTCATAATCCACGAGCTAAACCACTTGGTGGTGGGAATAAGAAGCACCATATGTCTGAACAAATTGTCTGTGAAGTTTATCGTCGCCATTGTGAGGTTAGAATAGGCTTTACAGTAGCAGTAGACTGGCTCCAGTCCTAAATATAATTTTTCTTCAATGTGTCATATCATATACTTGTAGCCAGTCTAACTCTGATGGCTCTGTTTTGTCATATCATATACTTGTAGCCGGTCTAACTCTGATGGCTCTGTTTAAAACAGAGCCATCAGAATTAGACTGGCTACAAGTATATGATATGACACATTGATGAAAAATTGTTTTAAGGACTGGAGCCAGTCTACAGTAGAAGCAATGAGTGTCACTTATCACCCAGATCATAAACACGTTTCTATTTACCAAGCTCTTGCCATGTCAATCAAAGATGTCGTTTCTTCAATTTAGCGTAAAACATGTAACTGACACCAATTAAATTACTGTTAAAGCATCAGAAAATGACATCAGAATGTGTTCGCTTCACTAAGTAATAGTTATACCATGGCTTGTCCGCCTGTACGTGGAGATAAACCACGATAAGCTCGTGGATAAGCTTACGTACAGGTGGACAAACATGGTATAACTACATTATGTATAGTGTAGACCTTGCATATCATGAGCTATTTCGTGCTAAAGTTGGTAAGGGTGTATAAACGTGTATGGACAAGTTATATTATAGGTTAACAATATTTAATAAATTCTCCCGTGTCACCTTTTCTTGGAATATTAAGCAAATATTGATTGGAGAGAGCTGAAACACCAGCAAGACTATAATCACGTATATCGTCAATCTGATTCAACATGTTCAAGGTCAACGGCAATATCATTTTCATGTATATATGCTAAGTTCTGGTAAATCGCATCTAAAAGAAAAAAAATGGCACAGGTACAGCGTGATGCTTTAAAACTACGTCATCATGGTTATGAAAATGTAGATTTATAAATGGTCAATCCACGGTTGGTCCAGGTTTTGTGAGAACGATACATGAAATCATTATGACAGTTTTGTTGTATATATACAACTGGGGGTTGGAAAGGGTAGCCGATAGACTAACCGCTGGTTGATTCGCCTTTCTAAGCTATGGTCACGATGAAGTAGTCGAAATTCAGATACACTATATTTAATCTTTCAAATCAGGGTCTATAGAAAGACCCTGTTCAAATATGAACTGACAAGATAAAGAATTGAGCGTCACGTGGTCCATTAGACACTCTGGAAATGTTTAAAACATGAAACCTGTGCAAATTGCACAGGTTTCATGTTTTGTGCATTTCACGAGGTTGTATCCCTTTAAGTAGTCTTGAATGCCAGAATTTTCGTCCATCAAACGACATGCATCTCACGCAGTCTTGTATTTTTCAGAGACTGAATGCCATGTAGATGACAGAGAATCCAAGCGTTCCTGTAGCCCGAGATGTGACCTTGATCAATCCATATCTGACACTGATGGTGACAGTTTCGAATGTGACATGGATGACTTGGACGGTCAACCAAAACGAGGCTCTGAGGACACTGGCCGGTGTAAACCGAGGAGAGCACGAACAGCTTTCACATACGAACAGCTTGTAGCGTTAGAAAATAAATTTAAATCCACGAGATATTTATCTGTTTGTGAAAGACTAAATTTAGCATTATCGTTGAACTTGACTGAGACACAAATCAAAATTTGGTTCCAGAACCGAAGAACAAAATGGAAGAAGCAGAATCCGGGTCTTGACGTTAATAGTCCCACTGTTCCGTCAAACGGAAGTTTGTCATCATTTACCTCCCCTTTCATGCCAAGTATGTTATACGGACATGGTGTACACCCATATCTGCCACAGCAGAGCTTATTTAGTGCGTATGGACTTATAAAGACCAGATCACCTTACAGTGGACAGTTACCCGTATTTCCACAAACATTTGCCCAGAAGTTGTGAACTTTGATAGTTAGACAACAAAATCAACGCTTAATTTCAAAACCAAATGTTCTATGGTTATACCATGGTCGTACACATGTAGGAAGCGATAATGCACGAGCCGAAGTTCATGCATTGTCGCTATGTACACGTGCACTAACAATAGTATACTGAGGGACTTTAAAAACGCACCATTTTACATTCTCTGTCACTTCCACATGATTGATTTGAGGGTCCTTTCTTTATCATTTTTTATCATCTGGCAAAATGGACCATGATTTGCCATGATTTCGATTTGCTCACGCTGTTCATTCTGACATAATATCGACGTAAGTGTTTTTCAACAATTGTCGTCTGACAAATGTGAATTTGATTCAATTTGAAACCAAACACTTTTAGGTGGTAGCCAGATATCTTAACAAATGGAAAAACATAAACTTTTTCAGAAATCATCGTTTTATTACACTCCCACTCACAGCGTTTCTTTGCTAACGTCAGCCTTAAATTTTCAAACATCAATAACAGACGGGTGACGTCCGCGCATGTCGCGATACTTTTGTCTTTGATGCAACTGATTAAGGAGTATCTGTTGGCAACAAAAAGATTTTGATTATTCCTGATCCTTATGATAAAAACGGCCAATTACGTCAAAAATCAATTACGTCATGTAGACGTAATGAACACTGCCAGAGGCCTAAAACTTCATGATTTGATTTTGTCTTTCCTTTTGCTTTCAAGAACAAACATCGGTTCGAAAACTTTTTTTCGTTCATTATGGAAGGTATGGGTACTGTGTGACTTTTTGAATTTGAGTTGTCTCAGAATTATCGCGACGTCACGGCAATCAAAAGCCACAGCGTTTCGATTTTCTTCTTGAATGCAAGCTAAATGACTGAACTTGTCAATTTTATTTTTCACATAATGAAAATATCCAATTTTCGACATAAATTAGCATTTAAGCAGGTGGTGCGTTTTTAAAGTCCTTCAGTATACATATAAAGTAACCAAATTACACATTATCGTCTTACGCATATTTCCCAAACGGGATCTATTGGATAAGACCATTTTCGATTTTAAGGGGTCCTATGCATGTTTTAAAACGTTGTATATGTATAGTCGATCACATCGCTCGGCTGAATGAAAGCACAAACTCCAGACACAGCTATGGTGTCTCTCACTTGCAAAGGAATGCATTTTTGTCTTTTTTTTTATTCAAACCTACACTGCCTATTTTATCATATTGACGACTAATCCTTAAGCGTGTCAGTGGTATAAAAATGCTATATATATTGGTACTTTCATTCGATATTTCTGCATATACAAACCAGATAGGCGGCAATCGAAAACGCTCTTAACAGTCGATAAAACGCGGATCAAAAATCACTAGAAACAGTAATTTCAATTGCCATTTGTCGCCCGACTGGCGACAAATGGCAATATAAAACTCTGTTTCTAACGATTTTTGATCTACGTTCATCGATAGTATTAACGTTTTCGATTGCCGCCTATCCGGCATGATATACTCATATATAGGACTAATTGACATTATAGCTAAAATAGACTTCCTTGAACCACATGGTCTTCAAGTAGTTCAGAGTAAAAAAGCAAGTGAGTTCGACCAGGAAATGTCACAATCACAAACCACAGACCAGCCCACGGCACCGCGAGGAAAAGACACAAAACAATAACAGCCAAACTAAAGGAGAAATTTAGAGTTGGCCAGTCGAAATTTTCGACATGACAACTCGTCATCTCGTTATTTAGGTTCACAAACAGAACCTTTGGTTTGAAGTCCTGAAACTTTGGCTCAGTATTCCCCAACCTACATTTTTCACAACAACTACAAACAATTGACACAGTCTGGTACTTATCGCATATGCGAAAAATCATCACTATTTAAGGTACATGTACCTTATCGTTTAAAAATGAACATTAATAATCACTAACCCATTTATGCCAAATGGACTTTTCCACTGTTATCAATTGTACCAATCCATTTCCGTTTTAAGGGTTGTTGGGTGGTCGTTTTCATATTATTCAAATTTTAAAAGAAACTTATGTAAGCAAACAGTGGAGACCCTGATCAGACACCGCGTTCTGTGGTGTCTGATCTGGGTTTGCACTGTTTGCCTATGTCCCACAAAAAGGACGCCATGCTTATATGGGTTAATATGATCATCGGGTAGAATATGGTTAAATTATTACAGGTTTAATGAAACAGGACATGTGTCTCTATTTTTATCGTAATATTAGAGACATGTATCGCATCAGCGAGCATCGAATGCTCACACTAGCCTACCCACCCATACAGTCTCGCAAGAGCCTTCACTTCTCGTCGCACACAGGAGAACGAATGAAGGCTTTTAATCAAGTGAAATTATGATGTTCAGTTCAGTTCAATAAAATGCATATTTATGTTAAAATAAAATAAATAAAAATAAAACAAATTATATATCACATAATTGTTGTTTCAGCCTTCATTTCCTTCTACGTGTATACGACCTCATATATTTCTAAGGGGTACGATGCTGCACAGTATATTACATGTGTAAGTTAACACCAAAATAGGTGTTAGCTAAGCTGCCATCTTTGTGGTGTAAACTTACACTTTCCTACTAGAGTAACTTGAGGTCTACATTACTCCAGTGACAAATGTTAAACATTTCTACCTGTTATTGCTATTACTCCCCGGATTAATGCAATCGAACAGAACATACAGTAAAACCTGTCTTAAGCGGCCACTCAAAAGAAGAACAAAAATTGGTTTTCAAAAATGCAGGTTAAAAGTATTGCAGAATCCTCCAAGGGGGACACTCTGCAATACTTTTGACCTGCATTAAGCGATAATCGGTCTTTAAGACCTTTGTTTGTCTATTTCTCAGTGACCGCTTAAGGCAGGTTTTACTGTAGCTTTTAAAACAGTTGAAATGTTATACCAAGATCATTGGCAGTCAGCTGCCACCAAATTTGGTGTAAAGTTACACTTAGGTTTTGCAGTACGTAGCATGGACACAACAAATACAGCACCTGACCTCGAGATTATAAAACTTTTTCATGCTCAACTCATGTATGAATACTATCATGCTCATAAATGCTAAAATGCCAACAATTTTTGACATTTTAATATTTATTAGCTTGATATAAACATCATCTGAGAAAGCAAGAAATGTCTTCATTTATCAGGATTTTAGATTTTTATGAGCAGTTGAAATTTCATGCTCAGTTAAGTTGTACATTAAAAAATATACCCTATGGACTGGTTCTCATCCTGCAAGTCATGGTATGATTGAGAACAAGTACATGGAGCATGCAAAAACAAATATAGGCTAGACTGCACTTTACTGACTACTGGCTTTGACTATGCTTTATTGAAGGGGTTGCATCTAAATGTGTTTATTTTGTAGTTCTATATGCGTAGGGCATACCTATTAACAATGCAGCAGGCATGTGGGGGCTCAGCCCCCCCCCCCCCCCCATTATATATAAATTATTTGAACTAATTTTAAACAGAGACCGGTAAAGTGCAGTTGTCCCCAAGTGTATATGCCTCAATCACAGATCATAGAAACCAATACATGGCACCACGAGGAAGACACACAGTGTATCACAGGTTTAGATAAACAAAAACATTCAGCGTAAAATTGTAAATATTTTACCCATCAGTTTTAACATATCTTTTGTGTGCTCAAAAGAACCGTCTCCTTGAGACGTTTCTTTTGAGTATCCACAACATATGTTTTGGTTGAGGTATAAGAAAATTAAATTTTCGTTACGCACTCTTAACTTAAGTCCTGGTGTATACAGCAATGATTTAATTAAAATGATTGCCAAAACTAGATAGGGCACTAAGAATTACATGTATATCATAACACCAACACCATACACACAATGGGAGAACCAATTATAGACTCAATTGACCGTAATGTGCACGACCCATGGTTAACGTAGATATTAGAAACAACATATTTAAGTTTTAACCAGTTTGTACTGCTCTGACTGCATCGAGACTGAAGAAATGGTGAGCATATTGGTGATAAATTACAGTTGAAGCTATACATTTCACCTGAGATTTGTATAGTTTTCTTTCTTGCTGTGACACTGAGACCCATGATCGTTGAGAAAGGAACATAGTCTATTTGCTATTTAAGGCATCGATGGCACAGACATCACTGTTGTAAATTATCCCCATATGTGTATAAGTGATCATCTCACTGGTAAATATTCACAAATGTAGTAAGTTCCAGAATAATTGTGGGGGAGGCGGCTGTCAAATATTTCGGCAAAGCTTCGTCGCCATTTTGCACATAAGTAACCAGACAATGTTAAAATATATAGAACAGGGTGGGTAGTCACGTGGTTTTTGCTTGGATACACTGTACGGATGTTCGAATACACTGTACGGACATTCTGATCGAATGTAGGTAGATTTCTCTATGTTTTCTCATCTATACCCAGAAAGTTATACACCATTTTCCAGCCCACATTTTCCCCTATCAAACGCTACCAGGATAGCATCTTTAAGCTTCTTACTTTGAGTACTCACTCTGTCACAAATGTTGTCCGTACAGCTTATTTCCAAATTCAGGCCCGATCTTCGCCGCTAAAAAAATTGTGACAGAGACTGTACTGTAAAGTAAGAAGCTTTATGAGGATATCCTAGGCATCGTTCGATCGGGAAAAATGGGGGCTGGAAAATGGTTTATAACTTTCTGTGTAAAGATGAAAAAAACACGCAGAAATATCTACTTACTTTTGCTTAAAACAGCGGTGTGGAAAGAAGTCCGCCATTTTTCCGTACAGTGTATCCTAACAGAAACCACGTGACTACCCACCCTGTAGAAGTAAGCAACATTTCGTCAAAATAGACCATGTGGTTTAAGAATTAACAACATTTTGCATACCAGTAACCAGGCAATGTTAAAGTGTATAGAAGTAAGCAACATTTCGTCAAAATAGACCATGTGGTTTAAGAATTAACATCATTTTGCATACCAGTAGCCAGGCATTGTTAAAATGTATAGAAGTAAGCAACATTTCGTCAAAATATACCATGTGGTTTAAGAGTTAACATCATTTTGCATACCAGTGACCAGACAATGTTAAAATGTATAGAAGTAAGCCAAATTTCATCAAAATATACCAAGAGTTAACAGCATTTTCACTAAACGACCATGCCTGCCGGACTGATGCTCGACGAAGCCTCGGCACCGTTTTGTTAAAATGTATAAGTATGCAAAATTTGATCAAAATATACCATGCGTTTCAATAGTTATGAACATTTTCACTATAAGATCTTGACCAGCTGAAATGTTGCTCGACAAAGCCTTGCGTTTTGCATACCATTGGTTGGACAATCTTATAATAAAAGTATGCAAATATATCACGTGGTTCAAGAGTTATGGGCATTTTCACTAAATGCTTACGGACAGACGGACTCATACAGTGATTCCACGACCTGCAGGTGTGCACTATAATCACTGTGAGAGTCCTCCGTGCCTTAGGGGTTAGTGAAAATTCTGATCTTGAACCACATCGTATATTTTGATCAAATTTCACATACGTATGCATGTCAACATTGTCCAACCACTGGCATGCGCAACAACCTTTTTTGACGGACGAGGCTTTGCTGGGCATCAGTCCGGCCAGTTTTGGTCAGTTTGTGAATGCTCATAACTCTCGAAGCACATGGTACGAATATTTGGATCAAATTTTGAATCCAAATTTATTCTAACATTGTCCAGTCACTGGTATACAAACCGGTAAAGAGGCTGCTGGGTGAATATTAAACGTAGACAATTGCCGAAAATCTGACCATAATGTGCATGGCCCGTGGTGAACGTATATTAAAAAGTATCCAGTGCAAGGAGGATTGTGTGGAATGCAAATTGGTCATTTCCTGCAGAATGATAGATAATTGGATCAAAATATACCATGCTGTTCAGACTCACACAGCCATTAGAGACCACGACTGGCCGGACTGATGCTCGGCAGAAGCCTCTTCATCGTTTTGCATACCAGTGTCTAGACAATGTTGAAGTGTATAAGTATGCAAACATTGTGTTGTGACCTATTTAAACGACAAAGGTCAAGATCAAATATACGAGGGCCAGTCAAAAATAACTGAGAGTTGATTAATATCTCTTACGTAGGCTAACGTACACTAGCGAAATTTGGCACATGCATGCAATGAACTCTTCTGCGTCAGAATATGCAATATACAAGACCATGCAGAGTATAGATTGTTGTTGCTTAGCCACCGAAAATGTGAAATAACGTCATGCGTTCACGCTGGAAAATAGCGTTGCCATGGAAACACCATACATAATTTAAGTTACACCAACTTGTTTTGTTTGTTTGTTTGTTTGTTTGGTGCTTAACGACGCATCAACCCTTGTGGGTCATTAGCGTCAAGCGGTATTAAACTAAACATGATGAAGATGGAAATAGTAAAAATTTGTATGATAAAATAAAAGAAATGATGATGATGAGTTTGTATAATGAAAATAAGTTATAATATGGTTGTTGACAGAAGAGACCACGTACAATATCTGACAGTTTCAAAGAGCTATTCAGATAACTGTACATGTTCTTTGACTGAACAAAGTATAACTTAAACTAGTCTGTATTATGGTCTGATACAAATGTAAAACAAAACATGATTTTAAAAATACTTATTAGATTTTGTTAAAAAGATTTATTTGCCTTAAAAAAGTCATAATACTATCAATATGTATATCTTGAAATAACTGTTTCATGTTATCAACATGGAAGCAATTATTTCTTACTTGTGCAAAGTCGCCACATTCCAAAAGGAAGTGACGTACAGTGAATGGTGCGTCGCAACCAACACATTGTGGCTGCTCTTCACCTAGTAGTAAGTAAGAATGTGTGACTCTTGTGTGACCTAAACGGAGTCGAGCCAAAACGACTTCTTCTTTTCTAAGGTTCCTAACAACTGATTGGTGTTCACCAATATTTGGTTTTATCTCAAGAAGTTTATTTCCAATGCTGTTATTCCATGAAGTTTGCCATTGATCCAAGATATACTTATTGATAGATGGCTTAAAATTGGAAAATGGAATTTTAAAAGAAGTTGGTTCTAATGAAAGCGATGTTTTTGCTTGCTTATCTACCATCTCATTCCCTTGTATTCCTATATGACTAGGAATCCAACAGAGAACAATTTCTTTATTAGCTAAAAGCTCATGACATTTTTCTAAAAGTTTCTGAATCTGTGGATTCTTTGAACTGGTATGGTTCATTGCTTTTAATACAGAAAGCGAGTCAGAAAATATAATAAATTTATTGTTAGCATCACAAGTGCTAATGAAATCTAAAGCTAGATCAATTGCTTTGGCTTCAGCAGTGAAAATTGATGAATCGTCAGGTATACGTTGCATATTACTATGGTTGTCTGATATAACAGCACAACCAACCTTTGAGTCTTCCTTTGACCCATCAGTATAAATTTGTTGGTAATTCTTATAACGACTTTGCATTTTTCTGAAATCATCTTTTAATATGTGTGGATTTGATTCAGATTTTTTCCCAGAATGTAAATCAAAAAGAATTTCAGGTGGTTTCATACACCAAGCTGGAATATTTGGTGTAAAATGTTTTTCAATATTTTGTGGTTTGATGTTTGCAGATTCTAAGAGTGGTGAAATTCTGATGCCAAATGATTTAATAGCTTTAGGTTTTTGTTCATATAAATCAACATATTTTGGTGGGAATGTAACTTCATGAGCAGGATTTGATGGGTTAGCAGCAAGTCTTATAGCATATTGCAAAGAGAGTTTCTCTCTTCGTGAGTATAGTGATGGTTCATCTGCTTCCACATAGAGACTAGCAACAGGAGAAGTTCTAAAAGCCCCTAAAGCTAATCTAAGTCCTTGGTTATGTATAGGATCAAGCATTTGAAGATATGATTTTCGTGCAGAGCCATATATAATACAGCCATAGTCTAATTTTGACCGGACTAGAGACCGATAAAGCTTGAGAAGTGTAGTTCGGTCTGCACCCCAAGACGTATGGGAGAGCACTTTTAAAAGATTCAATGCTTTTAAACATTTAGCTTTGAGATATTTAATATGGGGTATAAAACTGAGTTTTCTATCAAATAAAATGCCAAGGAATTTAGATTCCTCAACAACTGGAATAGGTGATCCATATAAATGTAAAACTGGATCATCATGTTGCTTGCGCAACTGACAGAAATGTACACACTGTGTTTTTGATTTGGAAAACTTAAAACCATTGCTTGTTGCCCAATTTTCAATCTTATTTAAATTTTGTTGCAGTTGGCGTTCAATCGTCGCCATGCTTTTTGAGCGATAACAGATACAGAAGTCATCAACATATAATGAGCAATCAGTAAGATTACCAACTTGTGCATTTGTTGCAAATACAGTATATTAACATATTTTGTGAAATGCAACAACTGAGATTTAGCCGTTGGAATTTAATTACATAAATAAGAGGAAAATTAACTGAATATTCTGAAAATTTCACCCCACAATATACCCCACCCACCAGTTACGATTCATTTTAGAGCAATGTTATCAACTAAGTATCATATCATATGACCATTTTATTGCATTTAGTAATTGGTTTTGACATCTGAATGCATATCTTGAATAGTCCCAGGAATAAACGGTTGCCATAGCAACAAAATCTTATCTTTTAGTTAAAATTGGAATTTCCATCGATTTTTGGTTGCTAGGCAACGAACATTGCATGTATTATATTTACTATCTGTTACACCGCTCCAAAACATTGCTAACACATTGTTTTATACAATTGGAGAGATAAAAGGTCCGTTATTATGCTGTTTTAGATTTGAAATGACTTCAAATGAATGACTGCTTAGCCAAAAGTGTAGTCAGCGCGAACGCACATCGCTGAGAGACGGTCTTCGGTTGCCTAGCAACAGCACATTGAAGATGATAAGACGTCAACTTCTATATGTGATGAAACCCGAAGGTTCATTCTATATGTGTGAAAAGTTTTAGCCAAAACTGCCAACCCAGTTAAAAGATATTAACCAACTCTCAGTTATTTTTAACTAACCCTCGTACATACAAAAATCGCAGTATTTGGTATATTTTATAAGCCCACCTGAGCCATTGGCTCAAAGTGAGCTTTTGTGATCGTTGGATGTCCGTCGTGAGTCGTCAGCAATTGCTTCAAAGGACATCTCCTAAACTCGTGGCTGGAATTTGATCAAACTTGGAAGGAATGATCCTTACCACAAAATGTAAATCCCATTTCCACAACACCTAAGTCCATCTTGGGTATCACTCAGATCATAACCAAAACTTATCAAGTCACTATGTTCGATCAATTTATACTTATCTGTACAATTTAAATGTCTGGCCCTTTTACCCAACCCAAACCGTCAGCGGTGAGCATAAGGTCATACATTTTACTTGTATAATGTACTTAACTTCTTTGTTTGTAATTTGATATGCAGCATGACCTTCTTCATAAAAAAAGTGTTGACCTTTTGACCCAATCCAGGGATCGACTGTAAGTAAAAGCGCTTAATATTTGCTTGCATGGCATTCTATGCTTCATTCCAATTAAATTGATATGCAATAGGACTACTTTCAGAAAAGAAACAAGAAATGTCACAAACGCATGACGAATACCCCCAAAGGAATCAGTCAAGCATAAAACACATTTGAGGAAAGTTAGCTATAATATAGGAGATAATATGCTTCAGACACGAAAAACCTAGAAATGAGGCTAGAAGTCAATATCAAGGACAAAGTGACCCAAAATGGTATGCACCACTCCGCAATCCTAAGAGGAATCAACACCCCAAATTTGGGATTCCTACATCAAAAATATAGGAGATATGCTCCAGACACAATTATTCTAGGAACTAGGTCATAGGTCACTATCACAGTGACCTAAAAATGGTATGCGACACATCAGCATCCAAAGATGTATCCATACAGCAAATTTGTGTAAATAATAATAATATATGAGATATGCTTCTGACACGATTATTGTAGAAATAAGGCCAAGGTCACAAAACTGGTACATGACACTCTGCCATCACAAGATGCAACCACACACCAAATTTGGGATTCCTAGCTCAAATAATATAGAAAAAACAATCCAAACATGATTATTCTAAAACTAGGTTAGAGGTCAACGTCACAGTGACCCAAAACTTGTATGCAATACTTGGCTATCCGAAGATGCATCCACACACCAAATTTGGAACTCCTGCCTCAAAGAATATAGAAGTTATGCACCAGACTAAATGCCGATTCTAAAAACTAGGTCAGAGGTCAAGGTCACAGTGATGGAAAATGAAATGGAACAATCCGCCATTCCAAGATGCATTCACACATGAAATTCGGGATTCCTACCTCAAATAATAAAAGAAATGTTCTTGACACGAATATTCTACAAACTAGGTCAGAGGTCAAGGTGACCCGAAAATGGTATGTGAAACACCACAATCCAAAGTGGCATCCACGCACCAAATTTGGGATTCCTACCTTCAATAATATAAGAGATATGCTCTGGACATGATTATTCTAAAAAAAATAGGTCAGTCAAGGTCAGTGACCAGTAAAAGGTACATGACACTCCACCATCCCAAGATGAATTCACACACCGAATTTGGGATTCATATCTCATATAATATAAGAGATATGCTCTGGACACAGTAATTATTAAAACTAGGTCAGAAGTCAAGGTCACAGTGACCGAAAATGGTATGTGACACTCGGCAATTCCAAGATGCATATACACACCAAATTTGGAATTCCTACCTCAAAGAATGTAAGATATATGCTACGGATAAGATTATTCTAAAAACTAGGTCAGAGGTCAAGGTCACAGTGACCCGAAAATGGTACATGGCACTCTGGTATCCAAAGATAAATCCACGCATCAAATTTGGAATTCCTACCTCAAAGAATATAAAAGATATGCTCTGGACACAATAATTCTTAAAACTAGGTCAGAGGTCAAGGTCACAGTGACCATAAAATGGTATGTGAAACTTCATCAGCCAAAAATGCATTTACACACCAAATTTGGAATTCCTATCTCAAAGAATATAGGAGATGTGCACCAGACGCAATGCAGTTTCTAGAAACTAGGTCAGAGGTCAAGTTCAAGGTCACAGAGACCCAATTATGGTCCGCGACACTTTGTCACCGCAAGATGCATCTACACATCAAATTTTAGATTCATACCTCAAATAATATATGAGATATGCTCCGGACACATTTTTCTAAAACCTAGGCCAGAGGTCAAGGTCAAAATGACCTGTAAATGGTATGTGACACTCCATCATCCTAAGATGCATTTACACACCAAATTTGGAATTCCTATCTCAAAGAATATAGGAGATATGCACCAGACTCAATGCAGTTTCTAAAAAGTAGGTCAGAGGTAAAGTTAAAGGTCACAGTGACCCAATTAAGTTACGCGACACATTGCCATCCCAAGATGCATCAACACAACAAATTTGAGATTCCTATTTCAAATAATATAAGAGATATGCTCCGGACAAGATTATTCTAAAAACTAGGTAAGAGGTCAAAGTCAAGATCACAGTGACCCGAAAATGGTACGCGACACTCCGCCATCCCAAGATGCATCCACACACCAAATTTGGAATTCCTACCTCAAAGAATGTAAGAGATAGGCTTTGGTCACAATAATTCTTAAAACTTGGTCAGAGGTCAAGGTCATAGTTACCCGAAAATGATATTTGATTTTCCGTCATCCCAAGATGCATTTACACACAAAATTTGGAATTCCTATCTCAAAGAATATAGGAGATAGTTATCAGACTAAATGCAGTTTCTAGAAACTAGGTCAGAGGCCAATTTCAAGGTCACAGTGAACCAATTATGGTACGCGATACTTCGTCATCCCAAGATGCATCTACACACCAAATTTGGAATTCCTACCTCAAAGAATAAATGAGATATGCACCGGACACGAAGCGGGACGGACGGATGGACGGACGGTGCGATTACTATATGCCATCCAAAGTTCCTTTGGGGGGGGGGGGGGGGCATAAAAAGACATTTTGACCCCATCGAGAGTGAATGTAAGAGCAAGATATTTGCTAGAATGTTATTGACTTTGATATGCATCATGATCACATTCTTAAAATGTTGATTTTATATTAAGCCTATGTGATCCCTCCAGCAGGGCCAATTTCGTCTCCAGGATCATAATTTGAACAAACTTGGTAGAGACTCACTAGATGATGATACACCCCAAATATCAAGGTCTTGTGGTTTCAGACAAGAAGAGTTTATTCATGTTTTCCCAATATCAGCCAATGTAAAACATGTGACCCCAGGGCGGGCCCATTTTTGGCCACGTGGGCATAATTTGAACAAACTTGGTAGAGATCTACAAGAAGATGCTACTTACCACATATCAAGGCTCTAGGCCTGTGGTTACAGATTAGAAGATTTTTTTTCATGTTTTCCCTATATAAGCCAATGTGACCCCAGGGTGAGCTCATTTTTGGCCCCAGGGGAATAGTTTGAACAAACTTTGTAGAGGTCCACTAGATAATGCTTAATACCAAATATCAAGGCACTATGAAATATGGTTTCAGACAAGAAGAATCTTTCATGTTTGCTCCTATATAAGCCTATGTAAAACATGCGACCCCAGGGTATGTCCATTTTTGGCCCGAAGGGCATCATTTAAACAACCTCGGTAGAGGCCCACAAGATGATGCTACATACCAAATATCAAGGCTCTAGGCCTTATGATTTCAGACAAAAAAACTTTTTTCATGTTTTCCCTATATAAACCAAAGTGAGCCCCAGGAGGGGTTCATTTTGGGCCCTTGGGAAAAAAAATTTGAACAAACTTGGTAAAGGTCGACTAGATGATGCTTAATACCATATGACATATGGTTTCAGACAAGAAGAATTTTCATGTTTGCTCCTATATTAGCCTATGTAAAACATGTGACCCTAGGATGGGTCCATTTTTGGCCCTCAGGGGTATCATTTGAACAAACTTGGTAAAGGTCTGCTGGATGATGCTACATAACAAATATAAAGGCTCTAGGCCTTGTGGTTTCAAACAAGAAGATTTTTTAAATGTTTTCCCTATAAAAGCCTATGTAAAAGATGTGACCCCGGGAATGGGGTCATTTTTGGCCCAAGGGGCAAAAATTAAATAGACTTGGTAGAGGTCTACTAAATGATTTGACATACCAAATATCAAGGCTCTAGGCCATGTGGTTTCAGAAGAGAACATTTTTATGTTATCCCTATATGATAAGCCTATGTAAAACATTTGACTCTGGGCCGTGCCCATTTTTGGCCCCAGGGGCATAATTTGAACAAACTTGGCATAGGTCTGCTAGATAATATCAAGGCTCTATGCCTTGTGGTTTCAAACACTAGACCCTGGGGGTGGAGCCATTTTTTGCCAAAGGGGCATAATTTGAACAAACTTGGTTAAGGTCTACTAGATGATGCCACATACCAAATATCAAGGCTCTAGGTCTTGTGGTTTCTGACAAGAGGATTTTTTCATGTTTCCCTATATAAGCCTATATCAAACATGTGACCCCCCAGGCGGGCCCATTTTTTGGCCCCAGGGGCATAATTTGAACAATATTGGTAGAGGCCCAGTAGATAATGCTACAAATCAAAGGACGTGTAACGGTTTGGCCGTTTTTTGGCCCACGATGGATTTGGCTGAAATTTAAATATATGGTGGTTTGATCTTTGCCCTTTCACATGAGCATGTTTTTTTAATTAACGACGGCATATGTAGTCATATGAATTAAAGTTTCTCACTAGTGTGTATAAACAGAGGTTTGTTCATGAATGTGGATATTTTTAAAGATCAAACAAGCAAACTGACCCCAAACATAATGCCTAACATGCGTGTGTTTATACTCGTCATGTCTATGTCGTAATTTGAGCTAACACTACTTTCATTAATTAAAAAATATGCTAAAACTTGGCTAAATACTGTGTTTACGATTACCTTGATGATATGTTTTTTTTAGGTGTAATATATATTGAACATTAAGTGTTTTATCGCCTTTTCCAGTTAATCAATAGCTCAAACAAGCCCCTTACGGTTTATTCATATAAATATAATCAGTACAACATGTACACAAGCGTGCATGTAACATGTTAAACGCGGCATTACATGCGCAACTTTTTTTTGCTGGATTGGTATGAAACATGAATATAAATAGTTATTACGCTACAGAAATGATAATGGTAGCTTTGAACACTTTTTTTTGCTCACAGCCACAATTATTAAGTAGATACATGTGAGTGTTGTATATCTGTCTGTTCATCTGTCAGTCCGTCTGTATGTCACACTTTTGTGTCTGTGACGTTTCTTCCAAACGCCTGATTCGATTACAAGATTAATTCACAAAACTGTGCACCTTTGTGGATGAACATGCAGATTATATGAATACTTTAAGGCCATGTCAAAGCAGGCGGTCATATGTTACATGTACAGAATGCTTATCTGCTCCATATTTAACGCATGTCTCAGCTCAGATATCCAACAGTCGTGATAGCTCTGTGGTCAATATTACTTACCTATTATCTTACGTGTGACTAAGGGATCGCAGTTCACAATCCCGAAGAAACATGTTTTGTGTCATTGTGCAAGACCATTCAACTTTATTGCGTAATACAGGTTCAACTGAGGAAACGTCATGACTGAAATATGGTTCATTGTAACGTAGAGCAATGACGTAGAGCATTAAAACACTTAGTCATGTTTCAAGCATTTGTGGTGCAGACATCTCTTTCAAGGGTGACAACTTCCGTCAAAGCAGGGATTTCCGAACCGTTTGAAAACCTACATTGTGTTTGCATAAAGGTGAATGAACATCTAAAATAGAGTATTTCGATCCTTGAATATTAAATGTATGTGTTTGTTGGTACCAGTGACTATTTAGCATCTGCAGATAAGTGGTTGTTGTATATTTACTGCATTATTTTAGCAAACACTTTACGAGAGCGATATTCATTGAGGAAACAAACAGTTTAGCACAGATATTGTGCACATGTAAGCATGAAAGTAAGTAAGGGTGCAAAGATCAGGAATCAGTACAATCAAGAACCACACCTGGCCCAGGATACCAATGGGAAAGTGACAAACTCACAGTTAGACACCACAAACGAGAGCCATGAGGTCAGCCCTTTCCCAGCGGGTGACCACAAAGCACATACAAACAGAGGCGCACATGGACATAGCAAACACAAGACAGAACAAAAACATAAAATATCCACAAAAGAAGTACTGCTTTGGAACGGTCAGTAAAATATTTTACTGGAGGGCTAAAACCGGTTTAACGGCGCAAACCTCACCCTTAATTCAGATGTGGATCAAGACACATAGATATTTGGTTTGCATGAAAGACCCCTAACTTATCAATGCATAATCTCCTAAAACATATAAATCAAGATATAACAAGGAGATAAAGCAAAGATAAGGACTCAACAGTAAATAAAACTGAATACCCAAGCAAAAAAAATCCAATCGGGTAAACCCCGGTGGGCCTGACAAACAGCCAGAGCATCAGGCCCCCACCATCTCATCAATAGATAAGTCGTTAAGTCGGAACCATCACAGAGTCTGAAGTCCGACCCACCGGCGTGCAATTAAAGAAGAAAGCAAAGTTGCCAACCGTGATTGGGTTGACCACCAAGCATGCAGTCTGTTGCCATACATTAATGTTATAGCCAATCTTTTTATAATGGGAAAAGCGCATTACACTTACTATGAATAAAATGCTTGTGGCGTTCGCATTTTGGCCATTGGCTGTTTTTATACATGCTTTCTTGCATAAATAACAATGAATTGAAAAGAACGAAACTAAATCAAAGAATTACATTGGTTTATTTGCGACAACATCTGCGCCACCTTTATACATCATATATGTACATGAGAAGTTACGAACTTCAAAAAATATAGATAGGTGTTAGCTTTGAGGGTCAGTTACAATATATGTTGAGAGTGTGCATTTGTATACATCACACCAACTCCTTTTTGTTCAAATAACCTCACTTTAATAATATTACCATTAAAATGACACAGTTCTATCAAAATTTTGGAATCATATCAAATGATTCTGATATCTGTGCTGTGAAGTAGCTTTTTGCTCTACCTTATGAACCGCTAGATGAATTTCATCAAAACTTGCACAGATAATTATCTGGGACAGCCGAAAGAATGATAAGATTTTGGTGACCTCGGCCTTATTTACAAGGTCACCAGGGACATATATAAAAAAGGATTGTCTGTACTCTATCTTCCTAACCAATGACCAGATTTGACCTAACTGACACAGATAATTCATTGGGAAGACCTTAATGAATGACTAGAATTCGGTAGCATTGACCTTAATTCCAAGATCACCAGCGTCACATAACTCCTTTAAGTGGGTGGGGGGGGGACAACTCCATCTAATGTTATATACTTTCCATTCCTAACTACTCTAGTATGGCCATATTAAACAGTGTCTGCCCTGTTATTTGAGAATACCATTAATTGATTATTTTTTCCTTAGCTCCAAAGAATGATCACATAACTTGCCATTTTCGACAATCTTAATTCAAAGCAATGGGCCATGCCAAAACAAAAGTGGCCATGAGCTGTCTTTTTAAAAGCAGATTGTACCAAAGAACTGTCTCCAGAAATCTATGTATCAGTTAAAGAAGCGGGCACATCAAAACTGTCTCCTTGCAGCCTCTCTCCGCCGGTCTCTCTCTCTCTTTCTCTCAAATAAGACTCGCATTTACTGAAATGTTGTTGTGTTTTCTTTTAAAACGCAATATATCCAAAGACTGTTTGTAAGAAATAATATTAATACGAGCTTACTAATATGTACATTGTATTCCATTTTTGGACGAGAATCTTACGTCTCTCCAGTGATTTTAGTACTCTCAGTGCTTTGATAAGTATGAATTGAATAGTACATTTCAGGATAAAATTTGCCGGAAAAGTCTTTTTACGGTATTTGCCGCATGCGGAACCGACTCAGAGTTACCATTTTATGGTGCAATATTATATGCACAATAAAATGAGAAATAGTTTTATCCGGTTCCGCATGTGGACATGTATGTAATTGAGTCACGAAGTACACGAGGGTGTTTGGTTTTACCATAGACTTAGTGTTAAGTGTGGTTGATAGGGCATGCGTTTAACCCCAAAATTTATCATAAAAATACATGTTAATGAAGAAAAAAAAATTGTGGACATTAAACTAGAGATTCTTAGGTATCATTTGGTAATATTTTGGAGGGATTTCTTTACAGTCGATTTTTTACTGTAAAAGTGGGCCATTTGTAATACAAAACCGTTACACGTCCTTTCAAGGCTCTATGTCTTGTGGTTTCAGACAAGAAGATTTTTACAATTTTCGTCTTGAAAATCTATTTTTCTCCCTTGTGACCTAGATATGGAACGGACCGGACCAATTATTTAAAGAGGGCCATACAAGGATTATTCCAGCCAAGCTTGGATAAAATCCAGCAGGTAGTTTAGTAGATATCATTTAAGTCAAATGTTAACAGACGGAGCGACGACGGACGAAGACAGATCACAAAAGCTCACCTTGTCACTATGTGACAGGCGAGCTAAAATTGTAAGGAATTTATATAAATATTTTACCAACATTTTTGAACCATTGATACATTATATTGATTTTTAATAATACAAACGCAAAATCAAGGGCAATAATGCATGTTTGGTGCAGCATTTTAATATGACTTAAGTCAAAAGATCATGAAAAATGTATAAAACCAAATATCTCATATATTTTTAGCTCACCTGAGCTGTAAGGCTCACAAGATGAGCTTATAGTAAGTATACCAATCGAGCCGGCGTGCGTCCGTCGTCCACCATTTTCAAAGACCTTCTTCTCTGAAACGACTTTGCCAATCAAAGCCAAATTTTATGTGGAGCATCCTTGGGAAGGGGGAACCAATGTTTTTATAAATGTTCCAGGTCACATGACATTCTTAAATATGGGCTTATGCCACTGTGTGTCCCTCTCCGTCGCGCGCGACTGGAATACAGATGGAATACTGCAGCTAGTTATTGGGACGTCATCTCTGCTGTGGCCCCCAACAGGATGGAAGATTAGTCCCAACCGAAGACTAGTGATAATTGAATACGTAGCAAACATCATTGAACACGGGACTTTAAGTCCTTTCCAAGATTGTCTAGAGGCACACTCATAGACAATGTTACCTGGATCAGCAAAAATAGGCAAAGTAAGAAAGGCGGTAAAGATCAGGAATCGATACAATCAGGATACCACATGGGAAAGTGACAAAAACCCAATTAAACATTACAAACAAGAGCCAAGAGGTCAGCCCTTTCCCAGCAGGGGACCACACGGCAGCAATGAACAGACGAGGACAAGGTTCTGCAAAAGTCTGGGTTCTAAGCTTACCAAGCGATCAGGAAGATTTCATTTGCATATTCAACCACTAAGGAGGATAACTCTTTTGTTGCGTTTTATAAAAGTACCAAGAAAGAGTTTGTTTATTTATGTTTTGTGCTTAACGACGCATCAACCATTGTGGGTCATTAGCGTCAAACGGTATTAGACTAAGCATGATTTGGGTGGGAAAAGATCACGTGTAATTTATCGTTAAAAGATCTGCATTAAGGCTGAAAAATATTGTTAAAAAATGAACGAAATATATAGCATGTTATTTGCTGATACAAACATTAAATCAACAATGAATTTAAAAATAAAAGGATTAAATTTTGTTAAAAAGATTTAAAATATGCATAATTTTTATCTTGAAATAACTGTTTCATGTTATCAACGTGGGTACATTTATTTCTTACCACACTCCAAAAGAAACTGACGTACAGTAAATGATGCATCACAACCAACACAGTATGACTGTGTGACTGTGTGACTCTTGTATGACCTAAACGGATTCGAGCCAAAACAACTTCTTCAAGAAAGTGTTTTACGGGTCAATTAGTGGATAGTATTGATTTACTAAAAGATCCTTTAAATACTTAGTAACACATCAAGACTTAGCGTTAAAAGTAAATCAGAGTAGAGTAAAAAAAAACAACAACGAAGAGTATAATAATTTTATTCATTGGCACCACTGGAGGAGCAATTGGCGAGTGAAGTTTGATTATTCTGAGCTACTTACAGTTTAGAAAATTGTTCTAAGCTGTGTCACAGTATCGATTCACTGTGCGCCTGAAATGAGTGAAATCGACTGTATCGGTAGAATCGAGAGTTTTTGGCCTAAATTTATGAGGGGGTGGTAAGTATATTGGCATGTTTTCTTATAGTTAGATTTGTCCTTCCGCCGTGGATCTCATTATATTTCTTTGATATATGCATACCTGTCATAACATCGTGCAAAAACAACGACAGTGTATCGTGGGAGCGCAAGAAACGCATTCTTTAAGAGGGATAGTTGTCAAAAAAGCGAAAATCCACAGCTTTTTATCTTCCCGTTTCGAATTTAAGCAACTTAGCTAAAAATGATTTTCACCAGAAGTTCGAGAGGCTTATGATCCTACAATACCAGAGATCTCAGACTGATCCGTTTCTTCGATTTTGAGATATTCAGCTATATATGACTGAACACCCTAATAGCGGTGAATTAGAAACTATATCGGTAGAATCGACGCACTGAATGAAGTAATATCGATACCCATAAGAGGTACTGTGCCCAGTGAAAGGGAACAATGAAGACAGTTTCGTCTATTCCGGGCCAATTTCAAGCGCAAGTAGGACTAAAATATAGGTAAACTTTGCGCATCAAACCCACAACCTTTGTGCGATAAAAATATAATAAAAGCTTGTCAAAAACTAACTTCAGTTTGTAAACAAATACACGCTTGGCACATTCTTAAAAAATTTTGTATGAAAATACTTGTTTGTTTGCTTGATTTGATTCTTTACGTTCCAGTCAACACGTTTTCAGTTATGTCGGGGTGGTTCTTCATGCGTTGAACCAGTAGTGAGCAAGTATTAATGTGTCTTGGTCAAGCACATAACGCAGTGACGCAGATGGGGTATACCAGAGAGCTCCTTGGTATCGAGTCAAGCATTGCACGACAAAGCCACTGTGCACCCTCCATGAAATGCTTTTGGCCGTTCTTCTCCTTCAGTTGATTTAAAAAGGTTGGTGGTCAGTAACTGGCAAAATATTAACAATTATGTACATGTAGCAGGAAAGTGCCTTCGATCAGCTTGAATAGTAACAGTTTGATAAGGATAATGAGCAGGCTCAATATGTGCTGCGTCTCATTTCTTCTGGGTTTGCAACCAGATCTTGCTATAATCAGCCTTGTTATTAACAGAGACATGATAGAAGCTTAAAGCTTTTAGTGAACCAAGTTCAGCTGCTTAGCTATATACTTTCCAGGGAGCAAGTTACAAAGGCACGCATCAGACTGGCCGGATGCGCAGACTGGTCTGCACCTTTGTTGTTCACATGCGACAGAGTCAGGTTCTTTCACGACAGAGGCCCAAGTTTGATGTGAGATATAGGGAAGGGCTTTAAAACCCTAACACTGTATAATGACAATAGATAATTTTTTATAGTGGCGAAGACCCCATGTATATATATTCGTTGCATTCCTCAAATAAACGTACCCACTTTTTGAGTCACAAAATCAACACATAAGAATCATGTGTCCGTTGGCGTCTGCTGCCGCTGCGTCGTCGTATTCCGCGTTGTCACACTTTTGGTTTGTGATAGATAACTTAGGAAGGGATTCATCAATTTAATCATCCATCAAACTTTGCAGAAGGGTAAAGCATCAATTATACAGTTTAAGTTCGAAAGTGGTGGTTATCCACAAACTTGAGTTATTGTCCTTTTTGACTTAGATTTTGGCTAAATTGTGGTTTACGATCAATTACTTTTGGAGGGATGCAACACTGTCATTCAAATTTAACACTGATAAAGCATTATAAAATACAGGCCAAGTTCGAATTTGGAGGTAATTCGCCAATTTTTGACTGAGTTTTGGCCGTTTTCCACTTAGGCTTAGGCTAATGCAAACGCTATATTTACTTTTTGTAGAATAAACAACACATTTCTCCAAAAGTATTATATCTTACAACTTCTCACTATAGGTAATGATCACCCAGTGTCTGTAGATAACCATAACTGTAAAAATTTACCGCCCCTCCCCCAGTGGGATCAAAGGTCAAATATGTAAATTTCACAATAACTAAGTCAGTTGTCATATTTTTTTACAGAAATTTCGCATGCAGACAGAGTTACAATAAATAAGAAGCATATCAAACGCAATTTTTGATTGAAGGCCTGTGCCAGACCCCCTGGGTGGACTTAGTGGGTGGGGTCAAAACGTCAAAATTCAACTTTTTCGGAACATGATCATGTTGCATATCACATTAAAGGGAAACATGAATGCAGCAACATGGTAGCAAATATTTTGCCCGCGGAGCCCCGCTCATCCCCATCCCCTGACCCTGGGGTCAAAAGGTCAAAATTCAACTTTTCCAGAACATGGTCAGATTGCATACCAAATTAAATAGAAGCACGAATGGGGAAACGTGGTAGCATAAATTTTGCCCGCAGACCCCCTCCTACCCCCATCCGACCCTGGGGATGGGGTCAAAATGTCAAAATTAACTTTTTCAAAACATGGTCATGTTGCATATCAACTTAAATGGAATCACAAATGCAGCCACATGTTAGCAAATATTTCCCCCGCAGACCCCCCCCCCCCCCCAGGGTCCTGGGGGTCAAAAAGTTAAAATTATACTTTTTCAGAACATTGTCATGTTGCATATCAAAGGGAACCGCGAATGCAGCAACATGGTAGCAAATGCAGACAGAGGTACATTAAATAAGAGACATATCAAACCTGACGTTGGATCTAAGGCCTGTGTCAGTCCCCTGGGTGGACTTAGGGGGTGGGGTCAAAGGTAAAATTAAACTTTTCAGAACATGGTCATGTTGCATACCAAATTAAAGGTAATCACAGGCGCAGCAACATGGTAGCAAATGTTATGCCCGCAGACCCCCCCCCCCCCCGACCCTGGGGGTCAAAAGGTTAAAATTCAATTTTTCAGACCATGGTCATATTGCATATTAAATTTAAGGCAATCACGAATGCAGAAACATGGAAGCAAGTATTTTGCCTGCAGCCCCCCCTCCCCCGACCCTAGGGTCAAAAGGTCAAATTTAACTTTTGCAGAACATGATCGTGTTGCATATCAAATTAAAGGGAATCGCGGATTGCAGCAACATGGTAGCAAATATTTTGCCTGCAGCCCCCTCTCCCCTCAGAAGGTCAAAATTCAACTTTTTCAGAACATGGTCATGCTGCATATCAAAAGAATCGCGAATGCAGCAACATGGTAGCAACTGCAGACAGAGGTACAATAAATATGAAACATATCAAACGTGATTTTGGATCTAAGACCTGTGCCGGACCCCCTGGTGGACTTAGGTGATGGGATCAAAATGTCAAAATTCAATTTTTTAGAACATTGTCATGTTGCATATCAAATTAAGGGAATCACAGATGCAGCAACAGGGTAGAAAAAAATTTGGCCGGGAACCCCCTCCCACCCCCTCTAACCCTGGGGGTCGAAAGGTCAAAATTAAATTTTTACAGAATATTATCATATCAAATTAAATAGATTCTCCGATTCAGAAACATGGCAGCAAATATTCTGCCTACATACCTTCTCCCTACACCACTCGACCTTGGGTGTGGGGTTTAAGGTCAAAATTCAACTTATTGAGAACATGGTTATGTTGCATATGATATTAAATAGAATCGCGAAAGCAGCAACATGCAAATATTTTGACCGCAAATCCCCTCTCCCTGCCCCTCTGACCCTGTGGTCAAAAGTCAACTTGTTCAGAACATGGTCGTGTTGCATATCAAATTAAAGGGAATCACAAATGCAGCAGCGTTGTAGCAAATATTTTACCCGCAGACCCCAACCCCATGGTCATGTTGCATATCAAAGTAAAGGGAATGGGGCATGGGCACCATGCAAACACATATTCTCTCCTTACACTCACACTCAACTGTAGGTTGGATTATAACATAAAATAAATTCTGAATGTGATCGTGTTGTATATAAAATTAAGGGGAAAGAAGTATAGACTTACATAGAAGCAAACTCTTTGACCTTACACACCCCTGACCTCTAGGTCAGGTCTAAGTCAGACAGATAAGTTTATTTTGTATTGAACTAACCACTGAAAACTAGTTGATAGGCTTTCAATCTTGATCTGTATGATACCAAAGGTGAACTTAGGGGTTGGAGAAATGGGATTTATGTTTTGTGATTTATTAGTTTCTCTAGAATAACCCTTCGCCAGGAAAATATATTCGACAATTTTTTCTTGTTTGACTTCTGTTCTACCAGGCGACACATCCGATTCTTGGAATTCTATATCATAAAGAGCGCTAGCTTTGATTTTCATGTAAGAATGTAAATATATGAATCTTTTGATGTATCTGCATGTGCATGCATGCATACATATGTGTGTGCATACATGCATGCATGCATGGGAGTATGAACATTTAGGAGCATGTACATGTGTTTTCATATATGTACATTGATGTGTGTGCGCATGCATGCGTGAATGTACATTTTTGCAATATCCCTCCACAAGTATTGAAGTTGGCATCGCTGGCTACCCCCCCCCCCCCCCCAATATTAAAAAGCTTCCTACGCATATGAGCCTAGCAGCAATTCTTCGGTCACCGTTTGAAACACAAAATTATTTTACTTTCATTCCTTAAAGTAAGAAAGGATGCAAAGATCAGCAACCGATACACTCAAGTACCACATTTGACCCAGGACACCCCAACGGAAAGTGATTAAACACAATAAATCACCACATACAAGAGAGCCAAGAGGTCAGCCCTTTCAAAGCAGGTGACCACAAGACTGCAATAAATTGACGACAAGAAAGCACGACAAACACGAAACATAAGTAACAAAAAATCCACAAAAAAGCACCGCCATGGAATGGTCAGTAAAAATACATATACTTTTAAGTCAAGTCTTCTTTCCCACATACTCGTAGCACTCGCCAACATCAAGATTAATGCAAACCTAGAAAAGACACAAAGCAATGCATAGCAAACCATAGAACAAACACAGAACCCACATCAGGAGCAACAGTCAACAACGAATCAACAACAGAATCACTGCCTTAGAATGTACAGCAGCCTAAGCCACATGTCATCATTGTTTGTTAAATATAGTCTCACTTCTGAAACATTTTCGTTTCAGTAAACCAACACTCGTGAGTTTCTATAGCACATTGGAAAAATCCAGGATACAAATGCTGCAACTGCCCTCTCTATTCTAAATTTGATACAGTCATAAAACACTCCATTGTCACTCATTCAGGAAACACTTTAGAATATCGAAGACCACTCATACATCTAAGTAGTGTCCACAAGTGTAAACTGACAGGTGGCGGCCATTAGGCAGCCATCTTGGTTATGGGACAAAGCCCATACTCAAACTTAGGCGAGAGATTGATAAAAATAATATATATGTGAAATTTGGCAGCAATCGGGTAATAAATGACTAAGGTATAGTGTCTATAAGTGCAAACTAATAGGAGGCGGCCATTTCGTTGCCCATCTTGGTTAACTTTCGTTGGACAAAACTCGTATTCATACTTTAACAAGAGTTTTATGGAAGCAATCCATACATGAAATTTGGAAAAAAAACGATAAAAAATGAAGTAGTGGACACTGATAGGCGTTGGCCATTTTTGGCCATCTAGCTAATCGTTCAACAGATTATAAAAATCTTGTCCTTTGGGATCATGGGTTTTATTGTGGAACTTTGAAACTATTTGATGGTAACTGATGAGGCCCAGAAAATTTGCACACTCTTGTTTCAGTTCTTTGGTGCATTCTTTGCTTCCAAAGGATAACCTTTTTAAGAACACATTTGACTTCACTACAGCTGGTGATTGGGACTATGTGGCGGTGATAGAACGTCCCCCTGCCCTTCACTATAGTGTAGATTTTATTTTCTTGTCCTTTGGGATCATGGGTTTCATTTTGGAACTTAAAAACTATTAGAGGGTCACTGATGAGGCCTAAATGGCCGAAACTAGCTAGTCCGGCCAAGATAATTTGCACACTCTAATTTCAGTTCTTTAGTGCAATCTTTGCTTCCAAAGGATAACATTTTTAAGAACATATTGAACGAGAATTTGATGGAAGCAATCCATATATAAAAATTGGAAGAAAATCGATTATAATGACTAAGTTAGAGAGACCTGTCGTGGCGGCCATTTTTACAGCCTTCTTATATATCGTTTGACAGTAAAAAATGTATTAAACCTTGAACGAGAGTTTGATGATGATATAAAAAAATTTGAAAAAAATCCCATTAAAAATGACTAAGTTAGAGTGACCACAGCAGCAGACAGACAGATGGACGGACAGACAAGCCCAAAACAAAAGATGTAATGTTTTGTTCACTAGTTTGTTGATAGGTTTGTCAGCTGATTTGTTGCGATGGTGGCACGTGCACGTGCGTGTGGTGTGCGCGTGCGTGTGTGGTTGCGTGAGAGTGTGCGTGCGTTTGTGTGTGTGTTACTGTCAAGATGCTGCAACGAAAATTCACAAACCTATTTTTGTAAACATCCAACCTTCATAAATATTCATGTAACAAAGCGATACATGTATACTTCTACCACAACCTCTAAGTAATGACCCCGATTCATTCAATGCATTTACCGTTCCAGTCAAGCCTCAAATAGTGGGGCGGATATGTAACAATTTTGAGAAGAATCGTGCACTTTATGATAAAAGCATGAAACTTGTTACATGGCTAGTTGATAACAAAACAAAAAAATTAAGGGTCAGTGCCACGCCGAAAATGCCCACTAATGGCAGCCATCTTGTTTTTCCAAAATGGCCGCCTTTTTCAACTTTTTCATTATAATCTCATTAATTATTTGCAAACATCATGTTTTCTTCAGTTAATTTTACTTAAATAGCCATCAGTTATATCTCAATACCTTAAAATCATCTTATAATTTTATAAAATCAGGATTGAGGCTGTATTTTTTCAAGATGGCCGCCACTTTTGTATCTAAATAGTGCAGCTATATTATAGAACTTTACAAAGTTATAAATTTTGATGCAAAGTACTTCTAGCAAGTAGAAATAGTCCCGTTAAACAAGTTTCTAACTTATCAGCATGGCTTTATTGCTGCGTATTGTTCAAATATGGTATTAAAGATGGCTACCAGTGTGCAAATCATAACATACTATCTGCTTTCATTTGGAACTGGAAGAAGTAGTTTGAATTAATGCAAACGATTTTCAAGAATAACTTTGTTTAATGGATTTGAATTAAAAAAAAGAGCATCCAACATACCATCCAAGACGGCTGTCAAAGTAGAAATGTTATATGGACACCATTTATAAGATGGCCGCCATCTTGGTTTTTTCCAAAATATGCAGTCTATTTTAAATTGCATTATTTTAAGCTCATACATTTGCAAGCCAATTTGTTGTCTTCATTTATTTCATCTTTTTTTGGCAGTCAATCAGACTAATATGCCACAAATTGTCATTCAGGCTTAGAAAACACAAGATTAAGGACATAGTCTCAAGGTTGCTGTCACATTTTGCATCCAAAGGGAGCTCAGTGTTCAATGGTAAAGTGCTTGGCTCGAGACCGAGGGGCCATGGGTTCAAGCCTCACCAGCGTCTCTATGTTGTTGTCCTTGAGCAAGACACATTTATACTAGCTTAGTACTGGTTCAACCCAGGAAGAACCTTCTCTGTTTAACTGAAAGATTGTTAATGGGACGTAAAGAATCAAATCAAACAAACAAAAAACATTTTGCATTCTCAATAGTGTTGGTATACCAACTTGACAAATTATGAATTTCCATGCAAAATTATTATGCAATTAAGTAGAAATAGCTACACAAACAAGGAACGAACTTATCAGACTTTATTTTTATTTTAACATATTATAACATGGTATTCAAGATGGCTTTGTATTTAGTTTAGAAAAAAAAGAAACGTATTTTCACTTTCTATAGGAATATACTTTGAGGTTGTTTGAAGGTATGAAAATGATTTTCGAGAAATGATTATACTTAATGAATTAGAATAGTAAAGGGGTCACCCAAGCTGTCATCCACGATGGTTGCCAAATTTGGTATTAGACACTTATACATATGTTGCTGTTAAGTGTGTTCTATATAAAATTGATATGATCAAAATGAGATACAAAGAATTTTTGTACCTATAGCAAACTAAAACTGTCCTTTGTAGAATTGCCATTGCATAAAATATAATTTGTTTACATCATATTTTAGTAAAATTTTTATAAAATCTGTAATAGAGATATCAAAGTTTCTTTTTGAACTTTCTCCTTCTCATCAAGTTTCCATAGGCTTAAAAGGCTATATGTCTCCTAAAACTGTATACAATTTAATAAAACATGCATTTAGACCACAACCCTCCGTTTTCACACACATCCAATTTTCCACTTGATTTTGACAAATGAAGTATTTGCTGTAGTCAGCCTTATAAGGTTGTGATGTAGCTGGCACTATCATATCTACTTAAAGTAATCAAAGTTTATATAATTTTGAAGTCAATCCAATATATAATGTTGCAGACATCTTAGTTTCTAGCCAAAGCTTCCCTCACCAATTGCTTGCTAGTGAGTCGGGCATTTGATTCCATAATAGTTAAGTCCAAAAACCTCTTCAGTCTAGTTAGTTGAAACCAATTTTTTTTTTCTATTTAGGCATGTATGGATTCTAAATGATGATGTTATTTTGCTCTGTATTTACAGTAATGGTCTTTTACAGCCCAGGGATCTTCAGCTAGGTGCCCCTACCGCATATGCAGTCGAATCCCTGCCCTTGCTGTATCAATTCTTGCTTTTCGTGATATATTGTTCACTGTGGTTATTCATTGACTAGTTTAACATTCGTCCTAGAAATCGTTCCAAGATGGTAGTGCTGTTGTGGTTCTCATTTAATTAGTGGTCTGTATGTACTTTTATATACATGCATGTAAATGATTTTGGTTATGTTAAGGTAGCCTAGTAAGTGCCTTCAAGGGGAGAGCTACATCACCACCGTATACTATCTAACTGTATATTTAGTTTTCCCCATTTTGATTTTGTAGGAAGAATGTTAGCTCTGATTGTATTAGTTTCTGGTCATTGCTATAATTTTACCTAGTATATAAGAAAAAAAGGGGAATAACATGTCCGGAATGACGCAGGCCAACAGTTGCTAGGTGAAGAAGCGATGAAAGAAGCGTGGAAAGAGCATTATGAAGTTACTCAAATTCGAACTCTTTGGAATCCAGAAGGCATGCCAGAAGAAATTCCAGTTGAAGGTCCAGCCAGCTGATCAGTACAGGAATTATCACAAAAAATAATTAGCAGGATGCGTTTTGACAAAGCAGACATATCATCAGCAATTGTCATCGAGATACTTTATTCTACATGCATTTGGGAAACTGGCACAGTCGAGGTGTTTGGCCTAATCTGCAACATAATCTCGAGTATTAGTATTGAGTGAAGTTGAAAAGGGGTGCTCTGAACAGAGGCTTGAAGTTAATTAAGCAATTAATAAGGGTGTTAGAGGGCATATTGAAGAGACATATCAGGCAGAGAGTTAAGATTGACGAGATGCAGTCCAGAATTATGTCAGGCCATGGTGGCACTACAGTTGCGGTCTTCATTTTAAGCCAGCTACAGAAGCTGCTCTTGACTTCTAACAAGCATTCTACGTCACATTCATTAACATAGAGAAGGACAGCAGGTAGGTAGTGTGTATGCTTTTAAATCAACAAGTAGTTGGCGGAATTGATGAATGGAATGATCAAGGACATGAAAAGCAGGACAATAGTTGGCAATTGTTGCAGTGAGAAGTTTTTTGGTGTTGATGTTCATCGTGGCTCTGTCCTGACTCCACTGCACTTAATTGTTATGCAAGAGGCTCTAATCACGAAATTCAGAATAGACTGCACAAAGTGGCTGTTATACAAATATGATCCGGTGTTCAAGGCTGAGTCCATGGAGGAATTGCTGGTGAAATTGGATGCATGGAAGTATTGGAAGGAGAAGGCTCTTCATGTGAACATAATAATATGAAGTCATATACAAGTAAAGTCATCCCTTGAGCTAAAGTGCACCAAATGCCTGTGGCACAACACTACTTAATGATGGAAGATTGAGGTGATGGCACCTGATAAAAACTTGAGGTAGGAGATCAGTAACCATATGGACATTCTCTACGCTAGAGACATCCTCGAGCTGCCTGCAGTCATACATTGCAAATGTACATGCCAGAAACTCCGTAAACGTCTTAACCTTATGATCATCTGCTGCCCTTGACTTGAGACAGGTAGTAATAAACATGCAGCCATTGTTTTGTTTTTGTTGAATGTATGTTCACTAGCATTATACGTCCTAGCTAGTGATGTCGAAAACGCCTAATAGCAAAAATGTATAGATTTGTTTAGAAAGAACAGCAAAAATTACCAATAAATAGGATTTTACATTTCGGCCGCCATCTTGGATGCCATGCTTGAATTAACATTTGAGAAAATTTCAAAATTACATATTATATATAAGAAACGAACATTCATTGCTACTAAAGCAAATTTCACTCATACAAATCTCAATGATATATTAAAGTATAAAAACGAAAACCATAAATTCATTCTTCTTTGGCAGCCATCTGGGATGCCATATTGTATCAAGGCTCTCTTATAAATTGTTCACAAATAACAAAGTCACATTTTGAGCCTTTCTATGCTTGAAACAACTTGAATTTGATGCAATAGTCTGAATTAAGTTCATTCTATGATGTTTTCATAAAGCAAGCTTGATTTAACATATAATAATGGCGGCCATCTTATAAAATGGCCACCATCTTGGATAATATGCCAAGCTACATGTGATTTTAGATAATTACAAATGTTCTATTGTTAAAATTCACACTTACACAAGATTTAAATAAAAGTTTATTGCCAAATGATACCCAACTTAACGGGCATTACACGAAAACAGGTCGCCATTTTGAAATTCAAGATGGCGGCCGTCAAGGTGCATTTCTGGCTTGGCACTGACCCTCAGAAATTTTGATAATTACTAATCTGGCCATGTACAAAGTTTCATGCTTTTATCATAAAATGCACGATTTTTTCACATATCTGCCCCACTAAAAGCGTTTTGTGGAAGTATAACACGACGTGAACTTACCTGTATATTATACTACCCATTCAGTGGAGCATTACACCATGCAATTAGAAAATGGTTGATTACAAATGCTATGTTTACAGTAGCATGTTACCTGTACACAAGGCCTTCATCGCCAGTCTGGCAAGTCCGTCAAGCGCCAGACCACTTTTTTGGCTGAGTATGCTCTCTGCCGTGTCCCTTTTGCTGGTTTTGGCTCACTTTACTCTGTGCTTACCATTTACTGATGCAATTATCAATAACGCGCGTTGCGCGTGTGAAAACATTGAAAAATTATCATGACTCCTGCTTAATTAATTTCATAATCAGATGGTCTTAATGGACGTTATCATACTTATGTACCATGTCGAGAGAAAACCGGACGTGGCTGCATGGGAACGTCAAAGGCGCAGACCAGCCTGCACATCCGCACAGTCTGATCAGCGCCTTTGTTATTCGCTCCTAGGAAAGTATAATTGTAAACTTGTTACACTCGAAATTCCAGCATTCTAGCTAATCCCTGTAACTGAGTAGGTTGGTTTGAGTCTTGCATGGTCAGAAACCCCAAAGACAGGTCTTCTTGTTGAGGTTCATATAACTCTATGATCCCTTAAATTGACAATTTGTTTTTTCTTCTTCTAATTAACATGTCGAGCAATAAAGTATGTTTAAAACGTGTTGACTTTACATTTATGAGCATCATGAGCCTGTGTTGTTACAATGCATTCTGTTACAGTTATACAGGTCCCGCTTGTTCCAATTCAGCCCAAGACTTTTCGGTTCCACCAACGTTCGTTCGACTTTAAGAAGCCTGAGCAGAGAAGTGTTTAGCCGTCATGGTTCGACAGTAGGCCCTGGCTCCATTACGTTGAAGCCAAAGATCTCATATTATGCCTACCGAAGCCAAAATCTAGATGAAGTCTGCATCCTTAGCGGGTGTTCTACACGTAATTGTAAAGACTAAGTGTATATCTTTTCGAAAACACAACTCTTTGAAGGACCACCAAGGATCAGTGCTACAAGTACTTTCCAAAACCTGCGGAGACATAGGTAAAATAATGTCAAAGAAACATGCTGTAGAAAAAAGTACAAAAAATCGTGACTGTCTGAAAACAATTTTGCCCAGCATTCGGTTTCTCGCATGACAAGAAATATCTTTTCTAGCAAAAGATTGTGACCAAAAGGACTGAAATCTGGTCCCAAATGCATAAAAACCCTATTAAAACGCACATAGAAGCGCCCAAAATTAAAAAAAAAAACTTGGGGGAGACCCCCTAAACCCCCCTGTTGAGAGGGGGAATCTGATTGCTCGCTTGGCGCAAAAAGCCTTATTAAAGGGTTTGACACAGTGGGTCTTATGAAATGTACTTTCCACTGCCATTTCATCTTACCATACAGCTGTTTAAAGTAGGATGAAATTATTGAAATGTAAGCCTACAAACCTATACACAGACAGCAGATGCGGGAGTCTCTAACAGACTGAAAAAAGTGATACAGATTGATGTATTGTTAACCCTTTATGAACTAATTGAATCCTGCCTACTGGTTATATACAATAAACCCCGGGTGGTACAATATATTGCTGGACACAGGTTTTTATTAAAAAATTGCATTTCTTTCTCTGAACATCATATTTGTATAAATAAACAGTGAAGACCCAGATGAAATGTCATTTGATGCGGCATTATATTTGGGTCTTCACTGTCTGCCAAAGTACACATTTAGAAGCCAATGGTATACACAGGGTGAAATAAATAGCCTACTTTCTGCTCTAAATTTCGAAGATTTATGACCAACATTTGCTTTCACTTCGTGCAGTCGGTAGTTTTTACTTCGTACATTAAATAAATAGCAGTCGATTCTACCGATACAGTTTCTAATTCACCGCTATTAGGGTGTTCAGTCATATATAGCTGAATATCTCAAAATCGAAGAAACGGATCAGTCTGAGATTTCTGGTATTGTAGGATCATAAGCCCCTCGAACTTCTGGCGAAAATCATTTTTAGCTAAGTTGTTTAAATTCGAAACGGGAAGATAAAAAGCTGTGGATTTTCGCTTTTTTGACAACTATCAATCTAAAAGAATGCGTTTCTTGCGCTCCCACGATACACTGTCGTTGTTTTTGCACGATATTATGACAGGTATGCATATATCAAAGAAATATAATGAGATCCTATAAGAAAACATGCCAAAATACTTACCACCCTCTCACAAATTTAGGCCAAAAACTCTCGATTCTACCGATACAGTCGATTTCACTCATTTCAGGCGCACAGTGAATCCATACTGTGTGTGCGTCTAGCTTTGCTCAAAGATTGCTCTAACAGTCTCATCTGATTCCCTGAAATGAAAAAAGTGTAAAATTTCAACGCAATCAGTGCAATTACATTTCAGAAACATGTGACTATAATAAGCCTATATAAACTAAATGACAGATACCAGCGATTAATCAATATTGAACATTGGTTTTTGTTGTAAAAAAACACCGTTTTGGCGGGAAAAGCGGCCGGCGAATTGATTATTTTAATTCAAAAATGATTTAGAAGGAAGGTACTGTCGTGCCAACCAAGAGAAGCAGTGACGTAATATCCTGTCAACAATTGTTTAGTAAAACATTAACTTGTACACTCCACTTGAGCTTACACGAATCGATTGATCCCTTGTGTATTAATCCTATCCTGCGGATAGGATTAATACACAAGAGATCTATTGATTATAAGCCCCTGATAACTTTGTAAGCAAAACATGATGTCACTGTCACTCTTGGTCGGCAGGACAGTATCTATGTCACAAACTCTTGATTGGTTAACGCTCTTCTAATTGACATATTTGTTTACTATTCTGTGAGAAGCGAGGTTTACTATATAAACCTTTAAGCAATATACAAAACTGAAAATGCCATCTGTTGTTGGGCATCGACGCGACAAAACTTGTCTTCGGGGTTTCCGACAGAGCGAGACTCAAACCAGTCTCCTCAGCTACAGAGACTAGCTAGAAGATTGAAATTTTGCTTGTTGCAAGTTTAGATATAATATTATTACTTTGCATAACGCGAATAACAAAGGCGCTGATCAGTCTGTGCGCATGCGCAGGCTGGTCTGCGCTTCTCGCGCCAAGGCCCAATTATCATGTTCATCTTGAATCAGTTATACAGCTGCATTCGGTGTCGACCCCTACCAGACTGCTTCTCATTTCCTAGAGAGGCTTTTCGATATCCAGGTGCAAATTGATTGAGTTAGGGCTTAAAGTCAACACTATTTCAGCCATGTCGGGACTCCTCCCAGAGAGAGAGAGAGAGAGAGAGAGAGAGAGAGAGAGAGAGAGATATTTGGATAGACTAAAAGACCCCACCCCACCCAAATTCCATGCTGCTTACAAGTCAAATATATTGCTTATGTCTTTTGCCAACATTTTAACACTAATTTCGCCAATAAATACAGTCACCTTGCATTAACATGGGTTATAGACATGCTAATGCATAGACTGACAGATTTCGTCTGGTGGCATATAGTTCAATAACTCGTCGAGCAAACAATTTAAAGATGTACAACGTCAATAAATCGCTTCTCACAAAATAGCAAATACATTTGTAAACTAGAGGACATGAAGCGCTCACCCGATCTCCTTAATAATGTTAAAATAGGTCAAGGTCAACTTATGCTTATTGTTCAAACATATTTTTTTACCATATATGAGCATGGTGGCCATTTTGGTCAAGTGACCTAAAACAAATATTATATTTATATTGTTTTATCTACTGAATGCTCCATATGAAATTCGAGTTCAAACAGCCCAATGATTTCTGAGAAAAAGATGCTTGGATACGTATGTGGCAGTCCAAAATGAGTGGCCTTGGATGAAAGGTCAAAGCTAAGCTTGACCTTTGGTGCTTATATAAAACCAGTGTTTCATTAGGTTTAACATTTCTCGCAAGTATTATAAATTTCGCTTAAAATTATAGAAAAATGAACATTTCAAGATTTTTTCTAATATAAATGCATTAGGAATCAAATTTGGCCTTGGTGTAAAAAAGGTCAAGGTCAACCCAGAATTATCATTTGTGTACACCTGTTAGGGCTCACATCCTCAATGCTACATACAAAAGTAAATAAGGGTGCAAAGATCAGGAGTCGATACAATCAAGTACCACACCTGACCCAGGATACTAATGGAAAAGTGACAAACTCACAGTTAGACACCACAAGTCCCAAGGCCATTGGTTCAAGATAAGAAGATATTTAAAGAGTTTTTACCTTATATGGGCATGGCGGTCATCTAGGTCATGTGACCATTAACATTCGTTATTAATTTACTCCCCTTAACTCTAAGGAGTCTCCATATGAAATTTGAGGTTAGAAGTTGCTGAGTAATATATTGGTTGGACTCCAATAAGCGACATTAGCTGAAAGGTCAACCTTGACCTTTGGAACTTATTTATAGCCATTGTCTCATTAGGTTAAACATATCAAGTGAGAACAATGACTTTGGCTTCAACAGTATTCAAAAATCAACTTATCAAAAAAATCCAATTTAAATGCATTAGGAAGCAAATTTTACCTTGATGTTAAGTAGGTCAACCTAGGATCATCATTTGAGCAAACTTGGTTGGCCCTACATCCCAAATGTTACATACCAAGTCCCAGGGTCATCACCCTTCTGGAGAAGAAGAATTTTAAAGGGTTTTTACCGTATATGGGGATGTCGGCCATCTTGGTCATGTGACCAGAACAATTTGTATCAATTTTGGCTAACTAATTACAAGTAGTCTTCATATAAAATTTGAGTTCAATTGGCCGAATGGTTTCAGAGAAAACTATGTTTTAAAACAGTGATGGGACTCCAATATGAGCGACCATGGCTGAAAGGTCAACATTGACCTTTGGAACTTATTTATAGTCATTGTCTCATTATCTTGAACATGTCTACTGAGATTGGCTTCAACAGTTTTCAAAAAATCATCTTTTCAAAAAGAAACCCCATTTAAATACACTAGGAAGCAATTTTGACATTGACGTTAAGTAGGTCAAGGTCAAGCTAGGACAATCATTTGAACAAACTTGGTAGGCCCACACCTCCAATGTTACATACCAAGTCCCAAGGTCATCGGCCTTCTAGTTCTGGAAAAATGGTTTTTAAAAGGTTTTTATTATATATGGGCGTGGCGGCCATCTTGGTCATGCGACCAGGACCATTTGAACAAACTTTTGTTCCCCCATCCTAAGAAGTCTCCATATGAAATTTGAGTTCAGTTGGCCAATTGGTTTCAGAGGAAAAGATGTTTGAAAATGTTGACGGACGGACGGACGCCGGAGTGACTGATATACAAATAGCTCACCTCGGAGCCTTCAGCTCGGGTGAGCTAATAAGAAGGTGGTAACTGCAATTAAGAAGAGAACTGGCCTGCTCTGTAAGCTGTTAAATAATGCAAACCACGTTCCGCCAGTCCCACCAAAATTGAGCCCGATTTTTTACAATAGAAATACATACAAACTTCCCATATCGCTGGTATCCGTTGTCAGTAAATACCCAAGGTGGCGAATCACGTGGTCAGCATGATTGGTTCCACGGATTTCCTGAACCAGTCAAATCATTCTTAACTTTCGTAATACTAAGTCAAACTTCATGCGGTAAAGTGCAAAAAAAAAACCAACTAATATTTTTCGGCACAAGACTGTGTCAAAGTTTCTCCTCGGTTTGCTGTAGTTACCCTGATAACCTCGACCAACTGAAGAAAAAACGGAAAATTATCCGCGATTGAGTTTACACTTCAGTTGGTCGAAGTAATCTGGAAAACTGCAGCATACCCGGGAGTAACTTTTACACAATTTTGTGCAGAAAAATATGAGTGGGTTTTTGCACTTTACCTCATGAAATTCGACTTAGTATAACGAAAGTTATGAACGATTTTCCTTACCTGTGCTGTCCGATTACTGGTGCATAAAGTCCGTGAACCTAATCAGGCAGACCCCGTGATTGGCCACCTTGAATACCATTCGTTACAACTGTGCAGTCGAAATCCAGATGCACCTTTTTTATGCTTCGAGGTTGAGCTGAAGAAAACATGTTTAAAAAAACTTTTAAACATGTTAAAATGTATTTACAGACGCGGCAAATGTCCAAAACATGATATTTCTGTACAGGTTTCACATTATGTGCATTTTCCGCGATTTTTTTTAGAGAAATCAAGTATCATCTGTTTCAAAGTATGCCTCAGTAATTGTAGTACGTATGCGCGAGTATATTGCCGAAGTTCTGGTAGGGGTGGGTGGCCATTTATAAGCTCATGACTGAGTGTAGTAGTCGTAGTCCAAGTATAAGTTACCAGCGTACAAGATCATATACTTATAAATTTGAGCCATGGCATGAGATTTCCAACAAAGTGGCATGTTGACAAGTGTAGACTCCGATGAGTCTGTGCAGCCTCCGTTTTACGCTTAGAAACTTTAAATGATGTTAAGTCAGTAGCTTAACTATAATATGAGCCAGTGCATGTGATTTCCAGCAATGTGGCGTTTTGACATGTGTAGACTCAGACGAGCCTCTGCAGCCTCCTTTTAAGCTTAGACATCCCAAATGATGTTCAGTCAGTAGCTATACAGTCATAGAATATTCAAGCGACCTGCAAAGACTCTGATCAGACTGCGCATATGCGCAGGCTGATCTGAGGCTTTGCTGGTCGCACATACCATATTGTTGGAAATCTCATGTACTGGCTCATATTCAAGCGACTAGCAAATGCTCTGATCAGACTGTGCGTATGCTCAGGCTGATCTGAGGCTTTGCTGGTCGCATATACCACATTGCTGGAAATCTCATGCACTGGCTCAGATTTATTATACTAATTGAGATGGCAAAGGGTTAAATAACACGAAAAAGAGCAGTTGTTCCCTCATAAAAATTAAAATACAGAACTTTCTGTCGAAGATTAACGAGCTTCAATAAAAAAAGATGGTGGTTACTGTTTAGAATAGCATTATATGACAGAACCAACAAAGAAAAATAAACAGATACATTAAGCTGATAATAAGCCTTTTGTTTGCGAACAGATGCAGCCAAATTTGAAGAGAATCGCCCTGTCTCCGATTGATTTACAGTATAATACTTTTCTGTCTTTCGCTTGTTTACACTCCGGTTCACCGGAATAATTCCAATATTACGGAAATTATCCACTTCTATTTCTCCCCAATTTTCTTTATTTCACTTGAGAAAATCTTGTAATAAAGCGTTTCCAAGGAGTTGGAATAATCCCCTTATAATAGCGGCGAATCTCCGCTGGGAATCATTATATTTGATATGATACAATTATGTCTAAAATAGGAATACTGGTGTATTCATTTGGTGTCAGCGGTGGGATTAAGGGGCTAACGGTGATTGCTGGTGACGGATTGTGCCTTCCAAATGAGATTAGGTTGTTGCAGACAATTAGATAATAGGGATCTTCGCACTTTAGCAGAATTCGAGATGATAATTTACAAAATTGGCGACAGAAATCAATAAAAATTAGCCTTATATTAGAATAATTCGTCTCGTGATTTCCTCATTTTGTATGATACAATACAGATAAATTTTATTACACAGGGGCCCATCACGTCTTTTTTTCTAGCTGATTTGTGACTAATATTGAGCAAAAATATGCATAAACAATAAAATATTGATGTCAATAATTAACTTTTTATACTTTTTTTGCTATAAATGTGTCTTAAATTAGCCAAAAACGCGTCAGGCCCCTATGGTTTATTAGAGGAACTTTTTTGCGAAACCAAATTTTTGCATTTGCGGCCAAACTTTACAGAAATGCTGGTGAATAATTGTACATTTAGTGTTCCTAATAATTATACTATATTTTGTATCGTAGACGTTCGGCTGGAGCAGCAAACTATCAATTAAGGGTGAGGTTGGCGCCGTTAAACTGGTTTAAGCCCTCCAGTATAATATTTTACTGACTATTCCGGGGCGGTGCTTCTTTTGTGTTTTTTTCTGTCTTGTTTTTGCTATGCTTTTTGGACGTCGGTTTATATGTGCTTTGTGGTCACCTGCCGGGAAAGGGCTGACATCTTTGCTCTTGTTTGTTGTGTCTACTGTTAGTTTGTCACTTCTCAATGGTATCCTGGGTCAGGTACTTGATTGTATCGATCCCTGATCTTTGCACCCTTACTTACTTTAATGCAATTTTCTTGAAATGCAGGTTTTGACGAGCTGGCAAAAAGCTTATTTGTGCGTGAAAGGAGTCATATTGCTGCTGCAGTATCTCTAAACATATAGTTTCTTCTCCATCATCAGAAGGGGCCCACAGATTCGTTTGTTGATTTTAGCAAACACCAAACCCTCATCTACCCTTTCCCTGCATAATCTAGCTGCATCTGTCGATGAAACAGTAATCAGTCGTCAACACAGTCAGTTGTATGTCGTGAGTAAGGTTGCCAAGTCACTTAGACTTATTGGTCATATGACGTCTGAAGAAATTGATATGTTACTGTTACAGTCAGTTCGACATTTCAAACGAGTCAGAATTACTATCTTTGACTAATCAAAGTAAGAAAGAGATAAATATCAGGATTCACCACACCCAGGACACCGTATTCGAAAATGACAAAAAACATCATACATAAGGGAGGCAAGAGGTCAGCCCTTTCCCAACAGGCGATCTAAAGGCTGCAAGCAACAGCAGTATGGCATCGACAAATAAAAACAACAAATATGATCCACAAAAGAAGCACCACCTTGGAACGGTCAGTAAGAAAATAACTGAAGGGCCCACCCTTAATTATGATGTGGATCTAGACACATAGATGTTTGGTTTGCATGAACAATTCCCAATTTATCCATGAATCATCTTCTAAAACATATAAATCGAGATAAAAAAAAAGGCATAAATCAAAGATAAGGAGTCAACAGAACATACAGCTGAGTACCGGAGCAAACAAAATCCCAACAGCTAAACCCCACAGGGCCTGACAAATCAACATTTCACTTAGTCAAATTGCAGTCAAACAAACTGAATAGTTTCCTTTATGACTACTTCTATTCAGTGAAGCACACATAAGCTTTTGCTTACACTCTGTTCTATTCTATGTGAAACACGTTATACTTAATTTTTGACCACTTGTTCCACCACTTAGCCTGCAGAACGGAACCAAAGGTATACTGTTTGAGTGCATGCTGCTATGCTCAAATGCCCTTTTCTGTGATATGCAAAATGGTCGTCTTAAGGAATAAGAAATAATGAACTATTCAACTCAAAGATCAAATGGCAAAGAAGAGCCCAGTGGTTAAGATTTGTTTGTATGCTGTTCAATTAAAAAAAAGTCACAGAAAGTCGTTTATTTACTGAAATAGGTGATTGTTTACCACTAACTCTATCCCCTAAAAACATCTCTGTTATAACTAGAACTGTCGGACTCAGACAAAGAGCCCCGCCTAATGCCCTGCAGCGTAAGGATATCCGTTTTGGCGAAAATCTTGATTATTATTCATCAGATAAAACCTATATTCAGACAAGAACAATAGTTTGATGAAAGTAGTCCATATATGGAAGAAACTGGGTGATAAATGACTGAAATAGAGTGCCCACAAGTGTAAACTGATAGGTGGCGGCCATCTTGGTTATCAGAAAAAGCGAGAGTTTGATAAAAGTATTCCATATATGAAATTTGGAGGTAATCGGGTAATAAATGATTAAGGTAGATTGTCCACAAAAGCAAATTAATAGGCGGCGGCCATTTTGTCGGCCATCTTGGTTAACGTTCCTTGGACTAAACTTGTATTCAAACTTGAACACGAATTTGATGGAAACAATCGATACATGAAATTTTGAAGAAATTCGATAAAAAATGACTAAGTTATGGTTATCGTTCGTCAAACGAAGCACATATTCGAACTTGAATAAGAATTTGATGATAGCAATCCATATATGAAATTTGAAAGAAATCCAATAAAAATGACTAAGTTAGAGTGACCAAGACAGCGGACATGATAGGCGGCGGCTATTTTGTCGGCCATCTTGGTAATCGGATGTCGAACAAAACCCATATTCGAACTTGAAAGAAAGGTTGATGGAAGCAATCCATATATGAAGTTTGGAAGAAATCTGATTACAAATGACTGAGCTAGAGTGACCACGACGGCGGATATTGATAGGTGGCGGCCATTTTGGTTATCGGATGTCGGACAAAACCCGTATTTTAACTTGATCGAGAGGTTGATGAAAGCAATCCATATATGAAATTTGGAATAAATCCAATTAAAAATGACTGAGTTAGAGTGACCACGGACAGACAGACAAGCCGAACTCAATAGAGCTCCGCCACCATTCGTTGGCGCGGCCCTAATTATATAGTTCTCTTGCTTCTCTGTCAATATCCATAAGTAATAGATAAAGGATTCTTTTCCGAGGCTTTCTTGTTTAAACCGGAAGCCGTGGGAGAATCCTTTATTTAGCTTGTAGTATGGCGCAGGCGCAAATAAACACGTGTTACTGACACCTGGCGAAATTTACATTCCGGCCTAAGCTGTCAATTATATTACATTTATCTACAGGTAAATGTGTCGCTATTTAGATAGTTACCGCCTACATCGCTGTTTAACTGAAATTGGAAGTTAGAGTACGGTTTTAAGTTCCTCCTTCGTTGTTATTCTAGGGTTATTTCAGCAAGGATCAAAGAAAAAAGCATCGGCCAGACTACAATTGTTATTAAAGTATTTTTAACTGCATCCGCTCCAAAAATTAAATTAAACATTTTCTGGGTCCAGAAGAAGCAGTTTGAACACAAGGGTACACGTAATATGACAAGTGCTCAAACATCTCTGAGGAACCAAGCAAGTGTTAATGCAATGGAACAAAAATGTGTGGTCATTATTCTTGCATATTTTACCGTATTTTTTGCACTGAAAAAGCGTCCCTCAAACCTGCCTCGTCCGAGAATCTGTTGGACCACCTATTGGAGTACAATCCTGATGAGCCTTTGGCACCTACATCTGCTATTGTGTCGCGTCCTGCTCCATCACAACTCATTTCTAACCCTAAGTCTAGGCCCACATGTACAGCAACCTGGCAGCTTGGGGAGTTTCACTGCGATTTGCAAGCAACTCCAACCCGTGATGTTGACCCCTACATTCCTTTGCCTGCCTCATCTGTGGAAGCAATGAACATGAGCGTCCATTATCAACCTACGTCTATCACTGCTTCATATCTAGCCACGCCTCTTCCTACTGCACAGCCTATCCATTTGTCAACCTGTGCCGCATTTACCATCAATAGTTAGCTTTTCCCTCTCCGGTGGCTGCTGTTCCAGTGCTTGGTGGACAGATTTCTATTTCAGTATTAAGTGCTTTGCCACAAGCTGTGCCTATTTTTTGTTTGTTTTTGTTGCTTTACGTCCAATGTCAACAGCTATGGTCATTGCGGGACGGTCAGTTCACTTAACCACACTTTTTCCTGGGCAGGCTTGAGCAAGCGGTTAATCAGTAATTTGTGCACATACTTTCGCTTGTAACTGACAACAACCCTTCTTGAATAAATCAGCGGAAGGGAGGAGAATGACCGTAGAAATTATTTCATGATCAATCTCCACGAAAGTATGGTACCGGCCTGGGATCGAACTCGCGACCCCTGGATCTGCAGTCAGACACGCATCTGTAGCCAGACACGTTACCGACTGCGCTACGCGGCCCGGTGTGTGCCTATTTTACAATCGTGTACCACAGAAGTTATCTCCGGGCCATCCTTCCCACTGATCTCGACTTTTCCTTCCGTTTGTCAACAACCATCACTCCAACTTCCACTTTCAGTCCTATGAGCACCACCAGCCTTGCCGTCTCTACTTCTACTACTTCTTTTGTTTCATTGAAGACTACAGCAACTATGACTGAGACCAGTAGTTCAAGCACCGATACCCTTTCTTCTGTTCCTCTTTTGCAGGCTTTTGAAACTTTCTGAGGATCACTGATGATGCCTAAATGGCCAAAACTAGCTAGTCTGGCCCAGAGCATTTGCATACTCTAGTTTCAGTTTTTTGCTGCATTCTTTGCTTCCAAAGGATAACCTTTTTAGCAACGTATTTGTCCACTTTTTCCAACACTCTTGTTGAGGCGATCCAACAGCAAACCTTTTAGATAGAAATGCTACGCCACACCATGTTAGCAACACATGGAAGACTGTGACAGTGCGCCCCAACCAGCTCCAGCTCAGAGTTCTTCTCATGAGAGACGTAGCCGACTCTCCTTAGATGCTTATCGGCAGCGTCCTACTTCAAGTTCATCTGATGACAAAGGCAAGAAGCGTCCTATTTAAAGTTCTTCGGATGACAAAGCCAAGAAGCATCCTAAGAGATAAACTGTCCTGACTGTTGTGTTTCTTCCTGGAAATAATATAGTCTGTGAAAGCTTTCCAAAAAAACTTAAGTCACACTTATCCGTATCACAGGTGACCCTGATTACACTGTTTTCAGGTGTGTTTTTTATATTCAAAACTGAATACTATTCGGTATTCAGAGTTGAAGATGTGCTTAAATTCTGAATTATGTCTTATCTGTTTTACGAGTGTGTAATATCATATAATAGTGATCAGAATATTGTGGAACTATATACTTGGACGGAGATTATAGTATTTGTGTGAAAAGTGATTTTTTATTTATCTAAGATTGCTCGCTAGTTTTCTGCTTAAGGCCATGTTCTATACGTTCTCTATGTTCTATATGTTAGTAAAGTTGTCGTTCAAACACCAAAATTCATGGCCTGGGGGTCCAGTTTCATCAATATTGGGTTTGAATCGTTGCCCACCATGCCAGGAACCTGGCAAATATACATAATGTCAGAGATTCTAGTATTTTTGTGAAAAGTTTTTTTTTTTATTCATCTAAGGACCCTTGCTGTTTATTGTTTTTTTGCTTATGAGCATGTTCTATACCAAGTAAGTTTAGTTGTCGTTCAAGCACCAAAATTAATAGCCCGTAAACCTGTTTCACGGGGTCCAGTTTCATCAATTTTGGGTTTGAATCGTTGCCAATCACACAAGGGACCTGAAATATATAAATAATGTCAGATATATATAATATGTGATTTTGAGTTTGAATGGATGATGCAACAGCTTTCTGTGAGCTTCTTCTCATGTGAAAAGGGGTGCACAGAGAGGGGGTTGCATCAATTCATTCATAGCTATGGTGTATCTCTTTTTTATCAGTTCATCCATAACTATCTATTGTATAAAGTTTTTCTTGCTTATGAGGACATAAGCTTTAGGAGAAGGGGGTACTGTTAAGTCTAAGCCTCTCTCCCCTTCTCAAGATCTAGCTTTCATGCAATGAACAGCATTCTTGTGACCCTGTCGATGCTCATGGGCATCACCATTATCTTTCACGGTCAAATTATCCAAGTTGGATCTCATGGATCCAGATTTGTATCCACTGGATCCAAATCTGGATACACTGAGCTCCTTCTACTTTTGTGCTTGGGATTTATCAGGCTCAACTATATTCTATATGGATTTGTGTAGTTTGCACATGGTTTTGATCTTAATGCATATCTTTGCATGTTGTATTTACTCTCTCTCCCACTCTCACTTTTGTATCGTCGGAAACCGAAGTGGAAGTTTTCTGTGTTTACCCATATTCTGAGGAACACTGCCTTATGATCACTTAACCCACAGTGTAAAGAAATCATGTTTGTGTTCCTTTCTTAAGCCGTTTCCCAAATCATTGCTGTTCCAAAAGCTAGTTCTTGTTTCTATATTTGAAGCTGGGTGCAGTTGCACTATAATGTTTGTATTATGAGTCGGTATGCAAACGCATTAATCCTGTTTTGTGCCAGTTGCAGGAGTGATAACAGTCCAGGATTCTCAATCAGGACAATCTTTTAGCTCTACCCTGAACTTGGCCAAAATTTTCAGAAATCACTATCAAAAGGTTTAAAATAACAAAACATCTTATATGCAAAATGCATGAGCGCTCAATCAGGAAATCCTGATTTATCCTGAATTTTATTACCCCTACCTGTGCTCTTGTGTCCGGACATGTTTGGGGCAATGTGGTGCTAAATGCATGCGCTGTCAAGTCTGTATTTACCTGTTTAAGCATCATATTTTCACAGCGTGTCCGGCGAGCATCGTGTTGCTCAGTCGATGTATTTTATACTGCTATCGTATTGTGACGTAAGCAATTTGTTTACCGATGCATGCCTACAAAGTAAAGCTTTCTGAAAATTTGTCTGCTTCATGTTTTGAAGAAACAAGTTTAACGTAGTGTATGTTTAAAATCCATGATCTTTAACTGAAAATATGTATTTAAGCACCCCACTAACTTCAGTTTTGCAACAATATCCAGCCATGACATCACAAATTCCACAGTGCTGGATGCTGGAAAATCAGCGTGTTGCTGATTTTCCAGCGTCTTGCTGATTTTCCAAAACTTTCCAGAAGTTTGCTGGACGGCAGGATGCTGGAGTATATAAGCTCGCCGTCTGCAAGCACGAGGGTCTTCCAGCTCTGAATGTTAGCAAAGCAGGGTCGAGTGCTGCTAGCTGGAGGGCCTTCGTGCGACCTGCACCATTAGTTGTTTTGAAGTTAGAGACAGATCTGAGTATAGATAAAGAGAATAAACCCTTTGATTTAGTTTATTGTGAGTTACCCCTCCACCTGGGTGTCATCCTGACAACTGAAGCAGCACCCATGCCCGCTCAGTTGTTACATATGCTTCGTATACTTTGAAAAAACGTTTGACCTCTAGCTTGCCATTTTGGGCGTTATATACATTTGTGCATATGCGATCAGTACTGACTGATTCAGATGACGGTAGCAGCACAGAAACAGCTAGTAGATACAGCAAGGGAAACATATTGGACTGTATATAACAAGTCATTAAGTATTAAAATAAGCAAGAATTAACGCATAAAACAATATCATAGCATTAAAATATTATATCTTTAAGAATAATTCTAAAAAAAATAGGTAGATGCAGTCGAAATTGAACCCTCACAATCCCAAACACGAGATAACCGTCTTACCATCACGCCACTGACTATGCTGTGTTACATGTAGATCTACCTGCTGAAAGGTACTTGTTACATATATTAATCATTTAAAACAGCGAATACACTCCGAACATAACCGAATGATGTCGAAGCTTAACGAGTACCCGGGCCCAAAATTACAATACCTCCCTAAAGCTTAGTACTACCTTTAGCTAAGTATTGACATTTCAACATGATTTTTTAAATATTTAATAAATTGACAAGCTCGATGCATTACATATGGTCAAAGATGACACTGTGATCTACAGAATACATGAAGCAATTTTGATTTTAAGATGTTTGAAACGTTATTTTTCGTAAACTAATAATCAATACTTAACTAAGGTAGTACTCATCTTTAAGGAAACATTGTAATTTTTGGCTCTGGTTAATATTGTTTACCAATATAAGTTGGGATTTAATATCATCAAAGCAGACACTTTGCAGACCGTAACATAATTACCAGTAACTCACTGGTCTACAGTGACTGTCACGGGTCTCGCTGCGTTCAATTATTGATAGTAAATCACATGTGCCTCTTCGCAAGAAAACGGTATGATTCTGCTTCGTGTGAACAACAATGACGTAGACCAGACTGCGCAGATGCATCCTTGGCTCTGACCAGAGTGCGCTGACTGTTGCACTTTGTACATTTCACGCTTGAAGTATTGGTAAACAATTCCTCACAGCGTGTGAAGAATTGGTACACATTCGTCACGGATTTCATACCAATATTTCTCATATGTGAGATAAGTGCGTAAAGCACCTAATCAAATTTTATGCAGCAATCATGTGTATTCCTCACATCGATGAGATCCCCTTAAAGAAACTTTTCACACGCATACTGGTCATAGTAAGATGAAAACAACCAGTGGAGATTTCGTACCGGTTCCTCATATGTGTGGCGCATCGGTACCAAGTCTTCTCATGTAAGAGGAATTGGTTACAATTCTTCACACATGTAAGAGGGATTGGTACTAATTCTTCACCCCCCCCCCCCCCCAAAAAAAAAACAAAAAAAAACATTAAAAAACAAAAGGTCACATATGTGACGAATACTTGTCATTTTTTACACTTCAGAAATTTTCAATGAATACTTCACATGAGTGAAGAATTGGTACCAATGATTCACCCGTCAGAAATTATTATCAGAAATGTGAGCACAAAATTTAGACCCCAAAATTGGCCATACGTAAATTTCAATTTTGGCAAGTATGACGTATTGGTTCCAATTCTTAAGGGTGTGAAATTAACGAAATGAGAAATGTACGGTTCAACAGTGCGCGGAAGACGTGGACTCAGATAAATGTGACAATCTTGAGCTAAAATTGTGCTCAGTATATCCGTTTTCTTTGTAGACACAAAACTGAAGGTAGCATCTCAGGCCCGCTCATTCTCCGTATCGTCATTTGCTCATCTCAATGACGACGATCTGGTACCTATTATGCATGTGACGTTTTATTGGGCTGTCGCAAGGTATAGCCGAATTACTGCCCTTTGTTTGCCTAAATTTCAATGATTTTCCCTCCTCAGCCATAGCTATGCAACCAATTGATTGAATTTCATGAAACTTATACTGAATATATATGACCATGATGTGGTTATGATTTCCGTTCCATGAAATACCTAGTTATGGCTGCAGTTGGGCGAATGGAAAAACGTAAGGACAACGCCAAAACAATATCTCTCCGTGTTCGGCGGGGGATAATTAAGAGTGAGGTTGGTACCGTTAAACATGTTTAAGCCATCCTGAGTATATATTTTACTGACCGTTCCAAAGCTGTGCTTCTTTCTTATTTATGTTTGTCTTTGTCCCTTGCAGCCTTGTGATCAGCCTTGTGATCACCTAACTTCTTGGTTCTCTTGTGTTTTCTTGTGCTTTTGCCACTGTCACATATGGTGTCCTGGGTCAGGTGTGGTACTTGTCGTTTCCTGCCCATTGTCTAGAACCCCTTTGGACAGAACATGTAATTTAACGATCATTTCTCTGAACACTTATTCAGTGTGTCAGTACGTCAGTGGTACAACTTACTCAGAAAGAAGGGTAAAGATTATCAGTACACTATCTAAAAGTTGTCCTTATTTTGTAAATTTTCTGAGGTTTCAACTCTTAAATATAATTTTTATACGATATGGTTCAATTTACTCGGATGCGACTTGTAATAAACCCATCATTTACAGTGTCACAGTATCTTAAATTAAACCATCAAATTGTAGATCTGTCATCAAACTACCAAATGATCTTATCTTAAAGGATGAAACGCAAATGAAGATATTAACTGCACGCATATTTATATCAAATCATTTAGTGTTAAATGGTTATACGATACGCCAGATCAAAAAGTTGAAACAACCATATACAAAGATGTTGGTAAATACACTTGTTCAAAATACATTGTATGATATTCTGAGCATGTGTATAAATAGTTCGTATACTAAAATGATAGAGAAGTTCACAGCCTTCTATTAACATTTCATTTCATTGATTTGTGTTAATAGAAGGCTGTGAACTTCTCTATCACAGAACAGCGTATCACGCCTGAATCACACATTGACTCTCAACATTAATATTCAACCATTTGTATTCTGATGGATTGTCCCATACATACTGATACAATAAGTATGGGCCCGCCCATTGTCTACTTTAAGGTAGATCTTTCTAAAATTAAGGTGTTTTTCTGTCCCTGGAGGATGTTTAACCTAGGCAAGCAGTGCAGATCCTGATGAAATGCAGCTATCATGCTGCATTTCATCTGGGTCTTCACTGTTTGCCAAAGTACCCGTTTAGAGGTTTCCACTTTACAAATGTATAAATGGGGCCTATCAAGCAAACAGTGGTAAGTCAATGACCTTGACATCAGGGTCACTGACGAGGATGGCGTAGGCACAGATAAAACTCTAGATTCAAAAAGTGAACTTAACAATTTCAAAACGGAAACAATATCATAGCATAAATTTTAGTCGAACTGCCATTTGATATGTACGAGTCAAAGGGGCTCTTGCATGGTATGGGAAATTAACATGGGAGCCTGCCCACACTTGGTTTTTGAAAACATTATGTTATTTAATTGTCTGGGGTATAACTTTAATATTTATGGTGCGTTTGAGTTTTTATGCAATGCCATTGCTAATTTATGACGTCATGAATGATATCACTATAATACCTTAGGGTACCCAGTTATAATTATTTCTAAAGTAATTGTCATATCATGTAACGGGCGGAGAAATGTTTTATCAAATAGCTTTCGCTGTTACTTAAAATGGCTTTGTATGTATTAGGATATTGGGCGGGCATTCATTTTTATAGCATGATACCCCAATTTTCGACTGTATATTTTGTATTCAGTCAAATTTGGAATTAACATTTTTACAGGTTGCGGTTCTTGTCAAGATACCATTTCAACATATAAACTATCCATATATGTTAAGAATATGTAGACCAAACTTCATGAAATTCAAGGACCGGTAACATATTTTCTTAACTTGATGTAAACACATGACCCTAATTCATCGAAATGTTAAAAAAATATAATAATTATGTTTCAGTGTAAAACATACTTGAATACTTGCTTTGTTTGAATCCTCATGCTAGTACGTTTATTGGTAGAAGTTGAGGTGTTCAGTGCTTTCCCCTATTCTGGATTGAAAAAAGAAAAAAAACAATATTCTTTGATATAAAGTGCCACGATTCTTATTTAATGAAGTGCTGACACAATAATATAAGCCAAAATGATACAATATGTTGACACCTGTACTTAACACATTTAGTGTCTCACATTAAAACTACATCTAGCCAATGTTACACTTAATATGTTACATTATTAAGAATTTTAATTCATACAGAATTCATACAGAAGAGAAACCTTATGACAAGTCGTTCATACAGAAGAAGAACCTTATATCTATTATTTTATAATTGTAAGACTCATTAATAAACCTGCTGCACAAAAATAACTCCCTGTCAAACCTATTGGTTTAAATTAACAATTTTGGTCACAGATAACTCTTGGCTTCAACGGTATTGCTAATTTAATGCTTAAATCTTCTCTGTACATTCTGTTTTGTGAAACTGATGCTGATTTCCATCAAATAGCAATATTTATACTTTAGCTGGTTGTATATTCTAGGCATTAAGTTTGTTTCTGGACCTCACTTATTCATGTAAAACACTGTTTTATGATACCTTTGATAAGACTCTGTTACACGTTATCCTGGTCACGGCACCAAAATATGGTTCCTCTAGTTCAATTGGGATGTAAAGGAAATATTAAGTTTTCTTGTTTTCACATGTTTATTGTTAGGATATTATGTTTCTTAAACAATAACATGCGGGACTTGAGGAAGTGATACACATTGTCTTGGCGCCATAGTGCCATGACACAGGGCCATGACCTTTGGCATTTCTGACCATTGAATCATTTAAAATTGTCTAAACATGTCTTTCTTTAAGAAAAGTGGAAGTGGATTAAAAAAAACAACCTCCTTATGTCGAGTTATTGATTCATTTGAACTAAATAATTAATTTTGCTAAAACTGACCAATACCCATAAGAGGTAGGAAATGGCAATGTTACCGGTTTTGGATTTTCATGATATTTGGCTCAGATCAGCAGTATATATATGGCATGTTTTTGTGATAATATGATATCTTGACAAAGGCTAGAACATATCCATCTTTTGAACTGAATGTTGAATGTTTTGTAAATTTTTATAAAATATATTGAAATTTTACAATCACTTCTTCTGAAAACGTAAACCATAATTTTTCCAAATGGTTTCGTGGTATTAAAATAATGTCTATGGTATTTTGGATTTAATCTAGATGACAAATCATAGAAATAAACAAAACTATAGATTTAGGCCACGGAAATTTAGAGACAGGTACCACCTCAAAGGTGGAGTACGTCAGGGTTGCCTCCTAAGCCTTATTCTTAACTATCCAATTCAATAAATACATTTTCATAGTTTGTATATAATGAGTTATTAATATGCAAAGTTTGAAGAAAATCCATGCGTGGGCACAGATGAAAGTACCCCTTTAAAAAATGATGGCGCTTGAGTATCAAAACAAGTTAGCTTTTTTGTACACTTTTACGAGTGTATATGTTCTGCGCAATGTGAGAATCTGGACAATTCCGGAATCGCTCTGCGCAAAGTGAGAATTCCTAAATTGGCGGACAGAGTGAGAATTCTTACTTTGCGCGGTACAATTCCGGAATTGTCTGTGCGCAAAGTGAGAATCGGGACAAAGTGAGAACAGTATATTCGTAATTTGTTTTAGGGTAGAATTGATATGGGACAGAGGTTTCCAAACTTTTACAAAGTAGTTCAATAGCATATTCTCCTTTATGGGTAGGGTTATCGTTAATCAGCTGAGATGAGAGTGGGGTAACCGGTATTATGGCAGGAGGACAGGGTACAAATTCTAACTTTAATGTGTTCTAGGTGCTTACCGTGTCAAAATAGAAGGGAAAAAACGTAGTCTATTAAAATAATAATCAACAAAGAAAATTTGCAGCAAAGCCTGTTTTGTTTCACACTCGCAGAGCTGATTATTATAATAAGTATTTATCTTCTTTCTTTATGCACTCACTGTATTTGCGCAAAATGCCGAGGTCGAACTCTAAAAGTATCTTACGCGGATCCAGAAAGCTTTGTCAGAGGGGGTCCAAATTTGATAACGCTTTTTTAAGTTGTTGAGGATATAGAGGATCCAAATATCACTATAAATGTGCCATCATCGACCCACCAGCGAAACGCCATTTAAATGGCGTTTCGCTGGCGGGCCGATGTTAGCCCAACATTGAATACTAGCTAGGTAGCTTTGTGATTTTTCAGGGGATCCGGACCCCCTGTCCCCCCGCTGGATCCGCACTTGAGTATATGTAGAGGATAAGTGTCGTGTAAAATATCAGACTGCTCACTTTGAATCATGACGAGAAAAGGGTTAATATTTACGGTAGGTCTGACTACCAACTTCGATGCATGTATGCCGAATGTTGTGGGTACATACGAATGTCCGCATCGGCATTGTGCATACATGTGGGCATGTCAGCGTGTTTTGCTCGTCCTTTCGTTCATCAATCCGTTGCTTCTGCTCGTCTGTCTGTGCGTCTTATGATTGTATATCATTGTGCTCATCGTTTTACCTTCCGTCCGTCAATTTGTCTGATATTCCGTCCGTCCGTCTGTATGTCTGTCTGTCTGTATGTATGTTCACATGTACCTGTGTAGAGACGAACTTAGTGGACATCGAAAATTGAACTGACTTGACTGATACATTGTCTGGCTTGAGTCTTCACTGGACACTCATTTCATTTTTTTTTCGTGTCGCGGTTCAAACGACGGCATTGCCGGTATGTGCACCTTTTTATGCAAAAACTGTGTTTACGATCGCCAAAAAAGTACACATATATTTGTGAGCGATAACATTGTACTATTCCACAAGTCGTTTATGACAGCGACGAAAGGTAAATCCCAAACCCGTTATAACTTTCTAAAACTGTAAGATCTGCTGATACCTCAAACGTTGTACTAAAACATATTATGACATCACTGTCAGACCCTCCTTGTTTAATAGAAGATGAGCTTTACGTTGAAAACGCTGTTTGGATTCTTCATACGTTGTCCTCATGGGAATGTTCATCTAATGAGCGTCTCCGTCCCAGGGGGAGGGGGTTGGGGGAGGTACTCTGATATTTTCATACATACGTAGGCTTGGGCCATTTTTTGGGCTCAAAATTTTGAATTTCAATATTTTTGGGGGGGTTCAGAAAAATGAATATTTTTGGGGGGGTATGAAGAATATTTTTTGGGTGCTTGTAATTCTTGATATTTCTTGTGGTGAACGGTAGATGCGGGGCCCGAGCCTACGTATGAAGAACAAATCGGAGTAACCCTCCCCCCCCCCTGGGGTCTCCGTGCGGTGTTATTTCGATTGAAGGGCCCATTTGAATGTGAAACAAAATGTGGATCCTGATGAGCTGACTTATCAAAAATCGCCTTTCAAAGATTTGTTTTCTAATACACCTCTAATATAAACGGATAACGAAGACCCTGATCAGTCCGACATACATGGGGCTGATGACTAGCTTGGGCCTAAATTAAATTACGTCATCGAAGATCCCGAGTAGCCTAACTCAGAGTGCCGGCTGACCTTGGCCTCACAGGTCTTATTTGGTAAATTTGGTAGTTTCTAATAGGTAACATTTGGAGACAATACGGTAACTCCGCCCACTGTAGAGAGATTAACTGACCGTGTGACCTTCATGCCACGCCTTAAGCATCGTTTCATTGGTTCCAGTTATTTTATTTTCACACCTAAATTATTTTATTCATATCTCAAAAAAACGAAATAAGCAAGAAAGATAAATAAATGCTAAATTAGCAAGCTGTACAGATTGCCGATAAATTCGTACTAAAATTATTTTGAAGAGTTCTAGGATTTTATTTATTCGATTCTTTTTGTTATTTACTGAAAAATGTAATAAGATAAAAGAAAAAAAAATCTAACAACATTGTATCTAAAACTTTGGTGAATAAATTATGACTCCCCCATGGTGATTGAAATGACAGTGTAAACCCTGATCAAATTGCATTCTAATTTCCGCTTAGACTGTATGATAAGGCATATTTATCGGAATATTTTAGTGTAAATGCGGAAACTGATCACAAAAAATCTGTCATTAGCAAAAATTCAAGTGGTTGGCCTTTTCAAGTCAGCTAGATGGGTTTGAAATCACTTGTCCTTTTATTCAATAAGACTACACTCAAAACGCTTATTTTCTTAAAAAAAATATTTTTTACATTTTTTAACTCAAAAATCGTGAAGTGATAGAAAATTATTTCAAAGCATCGCTTAATTTTAGCCGATTGAAAGGCACATATTTGGGCAAAATTCATTCAATATCATAATAATTGGGGCGTCAAAAAATGAAATTAAAAAGCGGCCACATAACTTCTGTTAAGTGTATACCGTTTACAATAGAATGGGGTAATCTCTGTCAAACTTCCCAGGATGCACGTAAAATCGGGGCACTACCGGTCTGCTAGCGAAACGCCATCCGAATGGCGTTTCGCTGGCGGGGTGATAGTGGCCCGCGGTTGGATTCTCGCTGGGTTTACTCTCGGATCATATATCAAATAAAACAAGCTAATCTGTAGCAATGGGTAACGATAAGCCTACGCATGTATAATAAAACAAATCCTAAGTTTTGTTTTGTTTGATTTGATTCTTTACGTCCCATCAACAATCTTTCAGTTACAGGGACGGGTCCTCCTGGGTTGAACCAGTACTAAGTTAGGATAAATGTGTCTTGCTCAAGGACCACAACGCAGTGGCACCGGTGAGGCTCGAGCCCGCGGCCTCTCGGTCTCTGAATTCAAAGTAATATTTGATAAAAATCTGATATTATTTTTCTTGTGACGATTTCATTGTGTTTTAAGTTATGGTTATTTGATGGGTTGTGCGTGTGTTCTTGAAGCTAACTCACGGACCTAAGAGAGAGGATTATCGCTCGTACATGCGAATAAACCACACATTAACTTGCGTATTGCATCGGCATGGATATGCACTGTGTGCGTTGCGTGATATATGATGATAAATGAAATAATGAAGCCAACATTATGTATCGAGTTAACCTGCGATTCGCCGCTTGTCCATTTTCTCTTTTCGGCACCATTTCGTCAGCCCAGTACATCCATCCGTCCGTCTTAGACAAACACTCAAGATATTATTTAATTTATTGTTTTCTCGGATAAATGATATTTATAATTTCATCAGAAGGTTGTCGCTTTTCAAAAAGGGCATGCTGTTTTCCTTATCATTATCGTTCTCTCTCTCTCTCTCTCTCTCTCTCTCTCTCTCTCTCTCTCTCTCTCTCTCAAATAGTCACACACAGGATAATCCTGGTAATACAGAACATGCAAACAGTGCAAACAAAATATAATGTGTTTGAAGTGGCTGCCGTCGGATTATATTCGAGTTTGAAAATGAGAAAACTGCACCTCTCTGCAAACGGTCAAAGTTAAAAATGGGACTCCCATGCATGTTCACCCAATTCTCACTTTGTCCAGCCCATTCCTACTTTGCGCAGGGCCTGGTTATAGCAAAAATCGATAAAATACCTCTTGCGCAATTCTAGAATTGTACGGTACAATTCCGGAATCGGCGGACAAAGTGGGAATTCTCACAATGCGCAGGTACAATTCCGGAATTGTACCGATTCTCACTTTGCGCTGAACATATATACAAATATTACCTCTTGTAGGCGGGACGAGTCGAAGACGAGTTTCCCCCTACAAGAGGGAATATTTGTATATTCATGAGTATTTGTACAATAAAATACTTGTATCATGACCAATAAAACAACCACCTTTTAATTTATTCATCAGCTATTCAACAAAATCACGGCCTTAGAACAGATAGCAGGCGAGGACATGCTTAAATATACAGTAAAACCTGTCTTAAGCGGCCACTCAAATTGAACACCAAAATTGGTTTTCAATACTGTGTATGGCTTAATGCAGATCAAAAGAATTGCAAAATGCTCCAAGGGGAGCATTCTGCAATTCTTTCGACCATCATTTAGCTTCCATTTTCCATTAAGATCTTTGTTTTTTTAAGTGGTCGCTTAAGACAGGTGCCCTAGAATAAAAAACCTATCCAACATTAGCTTGATTGTAACACAAAGTATTTCGCGGTAAAATGAAAACAGATTGAACCAGTGGACTATAAGGTATATGAGCGCTCACCTGACACTCAGTCAGAAGAGTTCCTTAATTAAGGGCTTATCTAGGTCAAGGTCAACTTAAGATCGTTATTTGAATGAACTTTGCTCATACAAGGTGTTTTATGTTAATTTGAATAAATTTGTATTTGTCGTTACACATTCATTTCTCAATATAGTTCATAATAATTGTTCTACATAGGTTAGCCTGGTCTCCAGGAATACGCAGTCACCAAGAAAATATCTCTTAACTTTAAACACTATTTTGAAACAGTCTTCGCGTTTAAAATGCTGTTTGAAACGAAAAGTTCTGAATCATTCTCGAAGTATTTCTCTTAAAGAGATGAAGTTTTTCCCTCGAACCCTATTATAAATGGTACATAAATAACTAAAGTGTTTTCTGTTAGAAAAAAAGAATTTCAGTTGGCTATTTGCTTTTTGGAGGCAACTTGAACATCAATTTTTAGAGTTTACAGTGTTTAAAGCAACGCTAAATTGTATGCAATACACATACATGCAATATTTTGTGATCGGTGTTATCGGCGTTATATACTTTAAATATCTAAGAGCTTCAGTCGGCTGTTAGTTTTGAGAATATCTTTTCCACAATTCTTCCAGGACTTATTTTATACATGGGATACCAATTTTGGCACTTGTGTGATGGGAGTTATCAATCTCAGTTGTCAAGCACAAACATGCTCACAGAAGCTGTTTTTCATTTGAATAATAGACTAAATGACTTTTTAGTGCATCCAAACTTTAAAGAAAAATGCACACTTAAATAAACATTTTCATGAAGATACATCCGTTTTATCTCTTAAAATCACTTAAAGGGGGTGGGGTTGACCATGTTTTGGGGCCACCTTGTTATGTTTATGCTTTAGATTTCCATTTTGTTTATTGGGCCATACCAGGGGCACGTCCGTTATTTATGAGAAAGCAATTTATTTTATTAATACGCAACCACAAAAAGTAAGATTTACAACTGTTCAAAATAAACATGAAACAGGCCATGTTACCTATGTGACATGCAAAGACGCCGAGGTCATTGGTTCTGAGGAGATTTTGGGTAAGTATTTGTCTAACATGGGCGTAGGGGCCATTTGGCCAAGTGAACTAGACAATATATTCTCGTACACCAGATCGGAATTTCCGCTGTTTTACCCATGTGAGATAAATAGAATCCATCATTGGTGTTCAGTGGGGACAGAAAAATCCCAACCCGAGGGCCCCTCGTTTCCCACTGGAACGGTGGGCCCTCGGGTTGGGATTTTTCTGGAATCACTGAACACCAATGATCGATTCTTTTTCTCATATAACACGACCGTACGGTACAGTAATGTGTAATATTTGTTGGTGACGTCACTGAGATCGATGTTTACAGTCAATGACGCGCGCTGTATAAATCAACTTGAAACAGCGAATAAACAGCGCATTGTCAATAAACAAATGGCTATTTCATCAAAATGGATTACAAGAACTAGCTTATCAGCCACAGTAACTCGAGTAAGTAATTTTGTTGAGGAAAATATGTGTGTGGTGTGTTTTTACATCGTCTAGGCTCCCCATCCCGTCGGATTCAGTCACTCAATGCCCAACACAACATGTTAAATATGTCATTCGCAATGCACTCAGCATGTTCAAAGCATTGAATAAAGGTCACAGTTTTACTTTTAAACCAAGTTGAAGGTCGTCTTAAATTGCTGAAAATTCAACATAGAATTTTTTCCTCACTGACAACAATTCAACTTTCGTTTTCGAAGGAATACAGTCATGCGCCAAAAATGTTATCTCACATTAGCAACCGGCCGCGTGTGGCTTATCTCGTATTAGTTACGCTTATCTCACATGGGTAGCGATGTGGGACGGAATTTTCCGACAGCGAGCTAACATAGGGATCACTCGCTCTCGTATGGGTTGGTATGTGAGAAAACTTTTTCTCACATACCAATGCCTACAAGATAGTTGTCCATATGTTGGCTCGCTGTCGGTAAAAGCTGCGCATTTTTACTTTTAACATCTATTCAATGCTTTGAACATGTTTAATGCATAGTAATTGACACATTTTGACGACAAAAAGTTGACCTTAGTTCAGAAACGCCATTATCTGTAAACATCAATTCAGTGAGACCAACAAATATTATACAGTATGTCGCTAAAATTGGTATGTGAGAAAAATAATCGTTCATTGCTGTTCAGTTGGTTCAATAAAATCTCAAGCCTCGTTTTCTCCAGCCTCGTTTTTCACTGGAAAGGAGGGCCGTCGGGTTGGGATTTTCCTGTCACCACTGAACACCAATGATGGATTCTATTTATATCACCTATGAGAAAGATAAAATTTCGAACTGCCTCACAATCTTCCATGGTATTGGCGCACGTCGTTAGACAAGTAACGTCATCGGCACGTTAGTGACGTCATTAAGTTATAGGTCGCATCTTATGTTATAGGTCGCATCTCGGCATATCCAGGAACTTCTGGGAGCGTTTTTTAAATGTAAAACTACCGTATTTAATAGTGAGTTAATAAAAGAATTCATTATTTGTTTGAGGGTGCGAAAGAAATATCTGTCCCTCTCGATCAATGTTTGTCATCACTTCACAAGACTCATGATGCCAATCGATGATTCTTAAGACGGATTTTTCCTATCACACCCTCACACTCTTGATAGACTTTTAGACATATTTCAGTCTCATCCCCTTTAGACAGTGAAAGAGAGATGCCCGATCGGGCTCCATTGACCTACATAAATTTGAGAAAGAAATACAGGTAAACGTTACTATTAATAGTAACTTGCCACTCGATCTGGCTCCATTTTATCATTTTATAGTGGTCTCAGAAAATGAAAAAACGGTACACAGTTTTTAACGGATTTTCACCAAATTTTAACAGTCCAACGATGAATAAATATCCAAACTTTTGACCGGTCATATGTTTTTAAACTGTCTAGAAAAATGTTATTAAGGTTTGAAATCAGGCTTTTTTTCTGGTAATCTGTGATTCCCGTTGGGGAACTTGAGAAAGTTGTGGAGCCTGATCGGGAAACAGTGACTCCTATTTGGAAACATATGAAAAGATATTTGATTCCAGAACGGGATACATGCAGATTGTTCATCACCTTCATCAATGACATAGCATCATGTAGCCTGGCTTTTAGCATACCATGTAGTGTTACCTATAGTAGACACACCCGGAATGCAATGTATTATGCTAGCTCTACGTCGTGATTTTAGGCACAATGCTCTGCAACTATATTTTGCAAAAAAAATCCTCTTCATAGCGCAACGTGAGGACCCTCGAGCTGACTTGTGTAAAGCGCTTTGTGAACAAGCCTCTGCGTAGACAAAGTGCTATGTCCTTTTTGCTTGTTTTCATGGTCAATGAAACAGCTATTGTTGTGCAACGGACATTCTGTCCTGTGTGAGCAGCCCCTCCTACAGTTTTAAACAGATTTTTTGGAACATTGCAAGTGCTTTTTACATGGTCTGAAAATATGCACATGGTTTGTGTTAGTTCTGGGACCATGACCTAGCTTGTAAGTTTCATCAAGGTCAAACTAGGTTATGGTTTTTGTGTACAGAAAAGCGCTTTTTATGCGTACTCGTTGTGTAACATTGATGAAAGCATTACAAGCGCTTACCATATTAATTCTCCACTCATTTTGATTAACTTTTATATTGTTCACACATGTAGCAACCGCCCCCATACACAAAATACAATAATCAAGAGACCCTTTACACTGTAATATGCATGGAGGTCAGTTTCAATGTTCTCAAATAGGAATCAAATTAAAACAATAACAAACTGCGGGAAGTAGGGAAACAAGTGTCAAGAAATGACAAAAAAGAGCATTTGTTATGCCCTTTACTAGAACATTGCTACAGTATGAAGCCGGATATTGCTCTCAATTTAAGTCTTGCAAACGTACTAATAACCGCGTGTTTATTGCGTTACCCCTTATTTTCTTTTAAATGTTTGTATGCCTATTTAAGTTTCAGTTTAAATGAACAATGTTTGTTAAAATTGTTTATGTCCATTATAATGTCATTAACTTCCGACTGTTTCTTATAAAATCAATGCTATTTTTTAAACTTCTATGACGGCTCTGACGTAAAGCTTTAATCGGTGGGTTGGGGCCTGATGCTTATCTGTAGCTGGTCCCACCGTGGCTCAACTTGAGGTTTTCTTTAGCTCTGACTATCTGTGAGTCATGAGCCCTTTTCTTTGTTTCATCATGATGTGTTAATTTGATTAGAGTGTTTCTCCATGATGATACATTGCATTAGTTAGATGGCCTCCATGCCAGCTGAACATTTCTTGTACTTCAACAACAGAAGAATCTAGGGCGAAGATTTGCTACCAGTAAAATGCATTTAAGCCCCCCGGTGGCTTAGGCTGCTGTCCGTTCTAAGGCGGTGGTTCTGTTGTTGTTGACTTTTTGTTTATTGTTACTTCCATTGTGGGAGTCTGTAACTGGTCTATGTTTTGTTGTACGTTACGTTATGTCCATTCTAGTATTGCATTCATCTTGATGGGGAAAAGAGAGCTGGTTGCTTTGCTTAATTTGTCTTCCTGGTGTCTCGTGATGGTTGAGCGGCTCTTCCTCGCGGTGCCATGGGGTTGTCTGCGGCTTGTGATTGTGGAATTACCTGATCATACTCACTTACTATTTTTGAATGACAAAATTTTCAACAGGCATTTTAATTCATTATAACATGTTTATAAAAGACAATTATTTGACCATTTCAAAACTGCAAACAGATACATTCTTACTAAAATACTTTGTTGGTTTTAAGTTGCTAACTTTGATGACCAATGATAAAACGTTATACTTGTATAAGGTATACTTTTAACTTTAAAATCAAACCTGCAATTCTTTTTGCACGTTTTAAAAGGCACTATGGTAAGTGTTTTGATATAACCAGGTTAAAAAGGCATGCTTAACAACATTTCTGGGTGAAAGTATCATTTTGTTGTTCACTATCTAATGTGTCACATATATTACAAAGTTTAAGAGAAACCATGTATTTTGTGGTTTAGAAAATCATAGTCTACAAAACTCTCTCCATAGGTCGTTTGGCAACCCATGGTCTTGTAATAAACAGTAACATATTTTAGAGTAAGTAATGTATATAACAGTAATAGAAGAGTAAACTTTTTATCTATACTGTTCGTTGCCACACTGGATTAAGTGCTTTTAAGACAATATGTAGATTGTAAGAAATATGACTTATCTGGCCAAAATTAACCTTTCTTTCAATTCCTCAATGAATACCCCCACAATTAAACATCCTTTGCAAGACTTAAAATCTGTGCAATATAAGTTTTCACACTCTTGATACATTATTCTAACGCAGACTGTAGTCTAAATTCTACTACTTTCCGACCACTTTTTTCCAAATTGCAACTCCCTGGGTCCTCTTCGAATGTATCCCATTCTGAATCAAAGATTTTTTCATATGTTCCCAAACAGGAATTACTGTTTCCCGATCGGGCTTCAAAAATTTCTCAAGATCCTGATTGGGAATCACAGATTACCCGAAAAAAGCCTGATTTTAAACCTTAATTACTATTTTCTAGACAGCTTAATGAAATTCTGAACGGTCGAAAGCTTGTAGATTTATTCACCTTTGGACTGTTTAAATTTAGTGAAAATCCGTTAAAAACAGTGACACGTTTTTTTCATTTTCTGAGACCACTATAAAAATGGAGCTCGATTGAGTAGCAAGTTACTATTAATAGTAACATTTACCTGTATTTTTCTCAAGTTATATAGGTCAATGAAGCCCAATTGGGCATCTATCCGCCACTGATAGATGTTCCGTATGAAAATTTACTTCATGTGAATTTGTGGTTTCTGAGAAAGAAGGTTTGTCAACAACGGAATGATTACTCATAATCTATGTATATTTAAAGTTTAATCTTTTATCTCTTATTCCTACTTGTTTTGAAAATAAGGAATCACCTACTATATGTTTTAAGTACAATAAACCTGTATTTGTGTATGGGCCCTGACTCACTCACCTGAGTCTTTTCACGAGGAGGGGATGTTTACCATAAAATATAAATCCCATTTCCCCAACACCTAAGTCCACTTTGGGTATCACTCAGATCATAACCAAAACCTATCAAGTCACTTTGTTCAATCAAAATATACTTATTTGCACATTTTAAATGTCTGACTATTTTACTATTTTACCCAACCCAAACCGTCAGTGGTGAGCATAGAAGGTCAAACATTTTATTTTCATAACATTCTAAACTTCTATTTTGTAAATTGATATGCAATATAACCTTCAGAAAAATTGTTCTGATATTTTGACTTTGTCCAGGAGTCGAGGGTGAGTAAAAGGGCAGATTATTTGCGTACATGATGTTCTATGATTCATTCCCACTAATTTGATATGCAATATGACAACTTTCAGAAAAGAAAATTGACCTTTTGACCCCACCGCAGGGGTCGGTGTGAGTAAGAATTAAAAATATTTGCTAGCATGTTATTGTATGCTTCAGTCCCTTATGCTTCAGTCCCTTTAATTTGATATTGAACATGACTGTATTCTGAAAAAGTTTTATTTGATTTTAGCCTATTTGACCCCTGCAGCGGGGCCAAAAATTAGCCCAATGAGGCATTATTTGAACACAATTAGTAGAGGTCTACTAGGTGATGCTACATACCAAATATCAACGCTGTAGGCCCTGTTGTTTCAGACAAGTAAAATTGTTTCATGTTTTCCAAATAAAAGTCTATGAAAACATGTGACCCCCGTGGCGGGGCCATTTTTGTCCACAGTGGCATCATTTGAACAAACTTGGTTGAGGTTTACTAGATGATGCCTATATACCAAATATCAAGGCTCTATGCCTTGTAGTTTCAGACAAGAAGATTTTTTCATGTTTTCCCTATATAAAAGTAAGTAAGGGTGCAAAGATCAGGAAATGATACAAATAAGTACCACACCTGACCCAGGATACCAATGGGAAAGTAACAAATTCACAGTTAGACTCCACAAACGAGAGCCAAGAGGACAGCCCTTTCCCAGCAGGTGACCACAAGGCACATATAAACTGACCCGTACAAAGGCATAGCAAACAGAAGACAGAAAAACATAAAATATCCACAAAAGAAGTACCGCCTTGGAACGGTCAGTAAAACGTTTTTCCTGGAGGGTTTCAACCGGTTTAATGGTGCACCAACATCACCCTTATTTCAGATGTGGAGCCTTAGTAAAACATGTGACCCCTAGGTGGGCCCATTTTTGACCCAAGGGATATAATTTAAAAAAAAACTTGGTAGAGGTCCATTAGATAAAACTACATACCACATATCAAGGCTCTAGGCTTTGTGGCTTCAGAAAAGATTTTTCATACTTTCCTTATACAAGCCTAACACGTGGCCACGTGGGCGGATCACTTTTAGCCCCAGGAGCATACTCTGAACAAACATGATAGAGGTTCACTAGATAATGCCTCATACCAGATAATATTATAAAGGCTCTAGGCATTGTGGTTTTCACCCTATAAAACTAGATATGCAACAGAGTGGAACCATTTGAACAATTAATAAAGAGGGCCATATGAGGATCATTCCTGCCAAATTGGTAAAATTCATGCCAGTGGATTAGGAGATGTTCTTTGAAGCAATTGTTGACGACAGATATTTATTGATCACAATAGCTCACCATGAGCCAATGGCTCAGGTGAGCTAAAAAGTAATGAGCTAAAAAGTAACTGAACTTAATATTGAAACTACTACTGATTCTTGAGAATGTAAGAAATCAAGCTACCCGTCATATAGTCATTTGGGATTCGAAAACTATAACTGATCTTAGAATTTGCTCTATTGTCTGTGAAGAACATGAATACATGTTTCCATCCCCAATAGACTTATTGTGAAATGTGAAGACATTGCTGGAGGCTTACAAGAATTTTGTAATCGCAGGTACAAACTAGAGCATGTTGAGTTTAATGCTTTGAGTACTTGGACCCTAAATATTTTCAAACTTATTATCAATGTTAGTTGGCTGCCAAGTAACATAAAAAATTTGTTGATGAGGATAATGGCATGCTTCTTACGGTATAATGGTTACATAAACTTTATAAGATATCATATGTTTATAAGATATTATATGTCACGTTTTATTGCTAATTCAAGTTCTTGTACTACAATTGCATTGTCTATAACTTTAACTTCTTGCTTCACTGGGATTAAAAAACAAATTATAAAACATTGTGAAAAAAGATATGAGAAGAGTTGTAAAGAACTATTTTGGTCTAACGAAATTCAGGTGAAGTTCTTATTAAACAATTATCTTAAAGGTTTTCTAGCATCTAGACTGTCTACATATGATTTCTCTACTCTCTATACAATATGCATCGCCTCATAATCTAATCAAAGAAAACTTACTGAAATAATTAATGCACTTTTAATAGAGAGGGTCACCTGTTTTGGCTTTGAATGAGAAACTAGCGTTTTTCACTCCAGGACCTGACACCCCCTCCCCAGAAAAAAAGTTGTGGTCATGTCAGAAAGTTTGTGACGAACTCTATTATCTTTTTGTAAATTTAAACATTATTGGTAGACGGTCAGCAAAGGATAATCTATCCTAAACTATTTTCAAATCAGGCTAGCAGTATTTCACAAGAATATAAGTTTAAGAATGTACATATAGGAAAAGAACATCCCGCTTCCTTTGGATTAGAAAAAATTGACCAATCTTGGTATTTTATTGATTTTTTTTCTAATTTTGGTGGGAAAAGCAGTCAGTCTTGGAAGGGTTTCAATGATACGTTTCAAATGTTTTACCGAGGACAGTCCCCAATATTGACATAACCGTAATTAATTTAGCCCCTTCCATATTTATTTGATATTGCGTTAGAAGAGATGTTAAACTTTAACATAGCTTATATAAAGTCATTTTCATTAACCAACATTCAGAAGAGTGTGAGAAATATTATAATTGATATGTATTTTCACACAGAAATATTTGATTCAACAAAATACCGACGATCTAATCGATTTCTTTCTTTAATTTGGATTGAAATTCTCACACATAAATAGACTTATATCTAAACCATTTCATTCAATACAATACCGACATAAAAGATACGATATTAGCCATTAGAGATACTGTTCATAAATATGAGTTTAAATTAGCCATTTAATGACTATAGGTTTATTTAATCGTCGGCATCCGTTGTGGTCTATGAAGCTAATCGCTCTTAAAACTTTGCTTGCTGTGTAATAGTTCATGAATTTTGTAGTCTGCTGATTTTTTTAAATTAACTTTTTCAAAAAATATTTCAGGAAAAGAATCAGAGTGTCAAATGGTTTGGATCCAGATTTAGCCCGATGTTTTGGTCAGGGTCTTAAGTGTTTGCTAGATTATCAGCAGATGACAAAAGTCGCTGCTGGCAGGCAAAGATGGTAAAACTAAGCCTGCAGAAACCAATAAACATATCATAAATCTCCCCATCCACATTTCTGCAAATGACAAAGAGATACCTACCAGTAAATTATATGCATAAACCAAGCTATTTCTCATCAGTAAAATGACTAAAAAACAACTAGGCGTTCAAACGAATGTCATGTCATGTTCGCATTCAGAAGGAAAACGGAGTACATGTTAAATGTGTTTGAAAAACCAACGTATAGTTTAAGCTGTGCATGTTCAATTATTAAAGTAACTGAAAACTGTAAATCAAGGAATAAAAAGTATTAAACTATTCACATACTTTAACAATTATTAGTTATTTAAATATGCATTAGTGTTAGTCATACAAAAAACGTGTATCTTAAATATGTGGCATGTTCTAACCCATTTGAATCTGGGGTGACGAGCAAAAAGCTAACTGAGTTATTGAACTTTGAAAATTTCAGGTTAAATTCTGACCATTACAAAATAGTTTAAGGTGTCAGGAATTTTAAATTTTTTAGCAAAGTAAATTGAATGAGACGTTTTATTTCATTTCATTGAAATTGAGATGTTAGTACATCTGTTATCTTTGTGGAGTTTGCTGGTTTCGTTAATACGGAAATATACTTTCCTCATCATAGTAGGGTTACGCGCCCATGCAAAATATTACCTTGTTAGTGGCCTTTCAATGACGTTTTTTATATCTTTTTAATAATTTATTATCCATCTATTGAGTCCAAAATTCGGCTTCAGTCATAAATTTATGAGTAAACCAAGGTATACCTCTGTCAATTCCATTTTTCTCTGCATATAGAGAACCTCATTGCAGCGATTCATTTACAATTTTAGGCTTATGGGTCATGTGAATCGCTGTTTCCAATATCAGTAACACTATTTTTCATTACAAGTCTGCAAAACCATTGCATCCTGGGACTCGCTGAAATATAAACTTTGCACCCCAGACAAAATTATGAGTAAAAGATGCAGGTAACAAAATCACTGTCATAGTACGTGTTAAAGACCTAAAAAGTTGAGCAAAATACTGGTACAACTCATTATGACTCTCTCCAAGGGTCATACTGGGCAGATCAAAAGGACAGTCATAATGAGGTGATTATGACTTCCCTACAGGGGCAATAAAATGGTCCCATAAAGGAATGAGGTATATTATGATAAAATATTGATCTTTATCTTAGTGAAAGAAATTGTGTTGTATACAGGTAATTCCCCAGTTGAGGCCTGTTTAATTTTGAGAGATATTGAAACTGTCCCTTATCAGTTAATCTTTTAATGATCTCTATTGGACAGTAATATATGCCTTTAACATATGGTGCTTCCTTGGGTGTTCAATATGTAGCAGTATTTTCCAAATCTACAAAAATAACATAGCAATACATGTATAACTTTAGATAATTGAAACTTTCTTTAAAATCTACTAAATCAATAATATATTTATGAAAATCTATTAATTCTTGAAAGGTGAGGAACTGTCTCTTTCGATCTGATTCAATCTCTGTGAAAAGAACGAGAACTCAAAGAATGACACTTTGAAAGGTACGTGTATTTTCGTCAACGGGAATATATTTCTTTTGAAATAAAATGACTGCACATTCATGAATGGTGTTTGTTGGTTTTGTATCGTACAGTCGGTTATCCTTCCAGGTAGACTTAGATCTACCAACCAATTAACTGGTACTCTTTGCGAATTCTTTTGTCAGAAACTGACTGTCCTCTTCCTGGAATCAGTGGAAGAAAGAGAATGACCATATAAATGATTTTATTAAAGAACTTAGCAGTACCTTAATATCATTCCAGAGATCTTCATATTGTGCAAATCATGAAGACCCATTGCTTTGAATGAACCAACCTATCCTTACAGCATTTTGATAAAGTGCATAATTTGACAGTAGTAAACTGCTATTTTTCAACAAAAAATGGTGATATTTTCCATATTTATAGATTAGGATTCGGGTTAGGGGCATTTTTATGAAAACTTGCAATTTATAGTACGAGTATCTCTATAGAAAAAAATAAATACACCCTTGTAAATCCCATTTTTGGACGTGGAGTGTTCTGTCCCTCAACCAGACATAGAGCTGTGTGGCAGTCAAGTATACTACAAATTTACAGTTACTTACCATACAGAAGGTGATATAAAAAATCACTTTGAAGAACATTGTTATTTTCAGTTTTCCTCTATTCCAGAATGGATTCATTTTACTTTGTTTTAACATGATAAACCAGCTTCAGTTAAATGTATTTGAAGCTTCGTCAAGTTTAATAATTTCAAGAAAGAACGCAATGACTGAACTTTTATTATTAATGTTACTTATTTGCAGATCCAGAAAATTCCATCTGGGGGGTTGGGCGAGTGGAAGGAGATCCTGATAACGATTTTTTAAGTCATCAACGTATTACAAAGAGGGCCGTACAAATTTTTAAGGAAAGTTATAGCCACTTCAGGTTTTCCAGGGGGGTACAGGTCCCTACCCCCTCCACCCCACACACACTCTGGATCCGCCCATGTTACTTAATTTCATTTTAAATTTAATTTCTTTGAAAGTTGATTTTTTTTTAATATCAAATACAATATCAGTAGAAATTGTGATCCTACACGTTGGTAATCAAGTCTTCTTGAAGCATTTCCTGATCATACTTGCTTATTATGTTATTTTTCAGGCAAGAGGCAAGGTGTTAATTTTTTTGAAAATAAATTGTATGGAATTTATTTCATTAGAAATAAAGTTAGGCGGTCATTCTTTTGATGTTGATTCATTATTTACTGGTGCTTCTATAGCTTTGTTGGGTTTGTTTTGCGTTTTGGTCCTTGTTTTGTTATGCAGTTCTTAGTGTCGTTTCGAGTTTTGCATTAATTTACTTTTAGTCTTGATGCCATGTGGATGTTAGTGCTCCTTGTTAGCTAACCTGAGCTGAAGGCTCATGGGTGAGCCAAGAGTATACCAGTCACTCAGACGTCTGTCCGTCCGTCGGTCCGTCATGATTTTCAAACATCTTCTCCTCTGAAACCACTTGGCCAATTAAACTCAAATTTGATAAGGAGACTCCTTAGGACGCGGGAACCAAAGTGTATTCAAATTGTCCTTGTCATGGCCGCCATGCCCATATATGGTAAAACCCTTTAAAAATCTTCTTCTCCAGAACCAGAAGGCCTATAAACTTGGGACTTGGTATGTAGCATTTGGGGTGTTGGGCCTACCAAGTTTGTTCAGATAATGATCCTAGACTGACCTTGACCTACTTAACGTCAAGGTCAAACTTGCTTCCTAATGCATTTAAATGGGATTTTTTCTTGAAAAGTTGATTTTTTGATTACTGTTAAAGCCAAAGTTATTATTCTGACTTGATATGTTAAAACTAATGAGACAATTGCTACAAAAAAATTTCAAAGGTCAAGGTTGACCTTTGCCCTTTCAGCAAAGGTCGCTTATATTGTGGTCCCATCAATATATTAAAACATAGTTTTCTCACAAACCATTGGCCCAATTGAACTTAAATTTCATGTGCAGACTCCTTATGATATTTAGTTTAACTTGATAGCCACTTTATCATTTTCTTTTATTCCTCTTATAACCAGATTTCTCCACCCTCACTTCTGAATCTAAAATTCCCTGACTTTTTCCTGACTTTTGCCAAAATTTCAAATTTCCCTGACTAAACTCAAAGTTTCCTTACTTTTCCCTGACCTTGGGAACCCTGCCATTGTGAATATTTCGCTCTTCATTAGAAAAATAATATATTTGTATCTAATTGATGATTGAAAATAATATATTTATAGCCCTGCAAACTTTGTTTGTGGTGGGTATACTCTTTTCACGTTGTCTGTCCGTCCGTGCGTCCGTCCGTAACGTTTTGTTTCCTTAATATCTTGAAGTCATTGCTGGAATTTCGTCAAACACTGCAAACATTTTCATATATACAAGACAAATACTTTAAACAAAAAAGTAAGGGCTAGGGGCCGATTCTATTAGAGCTATACCCCTTTGTAGTTCTAAATTGCTTTTTATATAGGGGTTTATGCTTATGCTTTTATAGTCCATACAGGGGCCGATCAACTCCTACCACAGCGTTTTATGGTTTGTTTGTTTGGTGCTTAACGAAGCATCAATCCTTGTGGGTCATTAGCGTCAGACGGTATTAACCTAAACATGATGTGGATGGAAAAAGTAAAAATTTGTAAGATAAAATAAAAGGAATGACGGTGATGAGTTTGTATAATGATAATTAGTTGCAATATGATTGTTGACAGGAGAGACCACGTACAATATCTGACAGTTTCAAAGAGCTATTCAGATAATTGTACATGTTCTTTAAAGCTAGTATCTCACTGGGATGAGATCAATTTACGACTATTTCGAGACTAGTTTGAGACACGTTTTGGCGACAGAAATACGACATTGCAACCATAATCACATTGCGGTCACACCGAATAGGTGAATAAGACATATTTGCGACAGCCGCACTAATGTCGTTTGATTGTCGCACGAATCATTGGCGAATGTTTCACGACATTCGCGCGACACTCGCACGATGTTCGCCCGATAAAATTGCGATCATTTATTACCATCGACCGCCTCACGTCGTGCGTCTGTCGTGCGACTGTCGCACGATGGTTTTGCGAGAAATGATAATCCAAGAAAAATGAATATTCTAGCAAGCATTGAAAGGTACTACGCTGTTGGAAGGAACTAGAGGGCTGGAAGGAGCTAGATTGTTGGGAGGTGTCACGCTGCTGGGTGTGTTGGACTGTTGAATGGTAGCAAATATTGAGTTAGAAAAAAGTTACTCGTTTATACTGCACAGTTATGATGGCTAATCAAGCAGCTTGATAAAGTCAGTCGAGATGCACATGCTCTAATTGCCCATACGTATGGCATGATGAGCCCAATCAAATCAAAAATGCAATGATTTCGGATGAGCCTCGTCCTGCGAAAATCTATTTGATACAGTTATGCGCACAACAAAAAAACATATCAGACTGCACTGATGCGAATTCAAATCAGAATCTTAGTTTTCCGCTGCAGTGATAATTTGTATAAAGGGTTCTGTATGCCAAATTCAACTCTTAGAAGGGCTGCTGAGACTAAGCAGGGTATTGTAGTCTTACCAAGACACAATAATAATTCCTTTATACTGTAATAGAAAAGGTAAACATTTAAGTAGGCCTTATAAAACATACTTAACAAAATTATTCTCTCACAATGCAGAACCATTTTTAATAACTGAAATTACATGTACTCAAAACAGTATACATGTAAGTGAGCCTAATCAATACACCATACTTATATGAAACTATCCTCTCACATAGCAAGAATACTTGACAACTGGAATTTGTCAAAAATATATACTTTAGTATGCCTAACCAAGATCTCGTACTAGAGGGAACTATCATCTCAGATAGGAGGAACTCTTTTAACGAACCTTCGGCGACATAATTGCCAGTAATTTAAGATACTCGCGCGATAGTCGTGAGATGTTCATGCGACTGTCTCACGACGTTCACCAGAACATCGCTTAGTTCAATTTACTCGCAATTTTGTCGCGAAGTGTCTCATTTATGTCGCAATTGATTCGCAATTTAGTCTTAATTATCATGCAAATATGACGTGTTCCAAAATGATTGCGACTAAATTGCGAGGGGTCGGCGACAAGTTCGCGATGGTTTCGAGACACCCGTTTGCAACCATTTTGCGAGGAATTTTGTCGCATAAAATTTTTGAACATGTTCAAAATTTTCACGACTACTTTGCATCACTTGGCGACACATGTGAGGAAATTACGAATCACTGGCGACTGTTTCGAGAATGCTTTGCGACCCACTCGCGATGTTTGTCGCCACCTGTTGCAAAACAGTCGCAGTCCAGTGAGATAGGGGCTTAACTGAACAGAATACAACATTAATGAATCTGTTTTATGGTCTGATACAAATGTAAAACAAACATGATTTTAAAAATAGCAATTAGATTTTGTTAAAAAGATCTATTTGTCTTAAGAATGTCATAATACTCTCAATATGTATATCTTGAAATTACTGTTTCATGTTATCAACATGGAAGTAATTATTTCTTACTTGTGCAAAAACGCCACACTCCAAAAGGAAGTGACGTACAGTGAATGGTGCATCGCAACCAACACATTGTGGTTGCTCTTCACCTAGTAGTAAGTATGAATGTGTGACTCTTGTATGACCTAATCGGAGTCGAGCTAAAATGACTTCTTCTTTTCTAATGTTTGGAACAACTGATTGATATTCACCAAAAGTTGGTTTTATGTCAAGAAGTTTATTTCCAATGCTGTAATTCCATGAAGTTTGCCAGCTTTTGACGGAACAATTAGGTACTTTTCCTATAATATGTAGATACATTGAACATATGCATGAAGGAGTTTGGTTCAGAAAAAATAATTCTTGACAAAATGACAGCTGTGAGACAAATAGTCTCTAATAAGGCTTTTGTGTATGCATAGATAGTGCCTTCATTGGCCGATCAACTTCTACCACAGCTTTTGATGGAGCAATTTGATACTTTGCCTATACAATGTAGACACATTGAACATATGCATGAAGGAGTTTGGTTCAGAAAAAAATAATTTTTGACAAAATGACAGCTGTGAGAACTTAGACAATTTCTCCCTTATATGGCTTTTGTATGTGCATGGATAGTGCCTTCATGGGCCGACCAACTCCTACCACAGCTTTTGATCGAGCAATTTTATACTTTGCCTATACAATGTAGACACATTGAAAATATGCACGAAGGAGTTTGATTTAGAAGAAATAATTTTTGACAAAATTACAGCTGTGAGAACTTAGACAATTTTTCCCTATTAATGCTTTTGTATATGCATAGATGGTGCCTTCATTGGCCAATCAGCTCCTACCACAGCTTTGATGGAGCAATTTGATACTTTGCGTATACAATGTAGACACATTGAACTTATATATGAAGGAGTTTGGTTCAGACAAAAATATTTTTTGACAAAATGACAGCTATGAGAACGTAGACTATTTTTTCGATATAAGCTTTGATATATAGAACTTTCAGGTGCGAATAATTGTGTGTATTTGATCTCAACAAATGTTCCAGGTTGCAAGCTTTAAGATCATTTGCACAGATTCTACTGAAATCTTGTTTTCAAAACTAAGGTCTGCTGGTTTGAACTATCACTTGCCAAAACGTAAGTTTTTCACTTTTTCTAACTGTGCGGGGGTATCTAATAAGCATTGCTTTTTGACTTTTTTATTGTATCTAATTCGTTATTAAACTTCAGTTGAATAAGGCAAACTTCTCAGTTATGAAGCTCCCATTTTGGACTTAGTCTTGTCCATTACAAATGGCACTATTTCAACAAAAACTTATGATGGACGACTTTAATTTCGAAATAGCTAATTTTCAATTCCATGATGAAGATGTTTCTCACTCCCCTTCCTATGGTGTAAACATTTTGCAACTTATTTGTTCAGCAAGTGTATGTTCTAATGTTGATGACTTCAACAACTGAAACAAAATTTTGACTTCTAAGTTACTTAAACAAGGTTATCTATACCATAAACTCCGTAAAGCTTTTTCTAAATCTTATAACTGACACTCAGTTGATTGTTAAAAACAATATTTGCTTAAAGACTCTTCTGCAACAAGGCATATCGGAACCTGTATCTTATGGTGCTTTAGTTTATAAATTTAAAAAGTTGTTGGAAAACCTAATTTAGTGATCAATTAAAAAAAATCAAACGTTATGCAAGAGGTGGATACATCCTGGATATCATGCGACAGTCTGCATGCCTCAGTTTATAGCTATGGTTTCCTCTTTAATTGCAAATAGATGGGTCAGGTCTCCGATTCAATGATGGCTCTGACGTAAAGCTTTAATCGGTGGGTTGATGCCTGATGCTTGCCGGTAGCCAGGTCCACTGTGGCCAAAATTGAGGTTTTCTTTAGCTCAGTCACAAGCCATTTTGTTTGTTTCATCATAGTGTGTTTATTTGATTCATTTGTTTCTCTGTGATAATACATTGCATTAGTTTGAAATACTCCGTGGGGGCTAAACAATTTTGTGTTTTGACACCAACAGGGTCTAGGGCGAAGATTTGGCACCAGTAAAATGCATTTTAGTCCCCCCCCCCCCCAAGTTATGCATTACTTTGTGTCCATTCTATTTTTGCAATCATCTTGAAGAGGAGGAGAAAGCTGGTTGCTTTGCTTTTATTGTCTTACAGATGTCTTGTTAATGTAAATGTTCTGCGGCTTTTCTTCATGGTGCAGTGGGCTGGTCTGCAGTTTGTGATTGTGGTCTTTACTGGTCATACTCACTTTTTTTATACTAATCCATAAAGCGCCAACTTTAATTTGCAGCAGACGATAATTCGAATTGCTGTTTTTTTTAAAAAAAAAAATGTTAAGGCATAATATCTTATTAGAATCCTCTAATTGCAGACGTTTCTCTTGAAAAAGCATACCGTACTTTTGCAAAATCCCAAAATGTGTCGTCTTCAGCAGACGTGATAGGCGCTTTACGGGTAATATTGGGAACTGTTCTTCTTGGACATGCTAAATTCTTTGATATTGACTGTTACAATTATATGAATTGCTAAACTGATATATCTGTGGCTGTTAATTATTGTCGCTCTGCTTTGGGCCTCACTACGAGAAATACCAACTGTTCAGCACCTTTGTACATTGTAATTCACTCTTTGACATGATTCAAACTAACTTGCTTTGTACAGAATTTCAATATTCTAGCTTATCTGTATACAGAGGTGGCGAAAGGGGATCCGGACGGACCCCCATCCCCCTGAAAAATCACAAAAATATAAGGTTTCTTAGCAATACTGGTCAGGATCCCCTAAAAATCACAAAGCTATCAAGCAAGCATTCAAAGTTGGCTCATCAACAGCACACCAGCGAAACGCCATTGAATGGCGTTTCGCTGGCACGCAAATGGTGGCATTTGGATCCTTTCTTCCCCCAGGGACCTCCTCAGACTAAACCTGGATCCGCGCATGGTATAGCTGCTGAGCAAGCTAGACTGAGCCTTACAAGCTCGAAATCTGAAAGACAGGTTTTCTAGGGATGAGGTATTGTTTGATGTCTTGTTTAGGATGAAGAATTTGATTATATCGGTGTCTGATCATTTGCCTTTTCATCAACATTTATAAGCGATGAGATTTTAATATTTTTATGATTTTTTAAAATGTTATCTCTTTTATTTACAAACACCGTGTGAGGAGGCAGACGCCACTGTATTCAACAAGCTAATTGAAGAAATAAGAAACGTATGAATAAAACTAGCAGAAACAGCATATCAATGAAAATATCTTGTCAACTAATTGAAGAAAATATTAAACTCGTATGATATGATAATTTATGTAATTTACGTTGCTTTATGATAATAATCTTATTGCACAATATCGATATGCATTGATGAAGATCATTTTGATCTCTAATTTTTGATTAAGGACCGTGAATGATAGTTGATGGTATGGCTCATTCCCTCGTTTCGTTTCAAGTAAAAAGAAAACGTTGCTCCAGACAACGTTAAGTTTGTGAATAGAATTGTTGATGTTGTTAATAAGAATACAACCTATTATGGTCTCTAATTTAATACTACTTTAAGGTAAAACAATTTACATCTTCAGTATGCATCCAGTAAATAATCTGAATGTGAGAACGTTGTGATTATGTTTGGTCGACTCCAAATGACCAAAGAACAAAAACAGCGGACCAATCGTCATCCTTCATATTCCAGGATAAAACACAAATTAGAAATCACAGGATATAATACATACAGGTCCTCAAATAAAAAAAACTTTGCTGGTGCATTAGTATATTATTTATATGACTGTCTGCAATGCAATGATCATTTTAAGAAGTACTGCTGTACCAAATACGTCTAACTGCGATCCATAGCTGTATCTACAAATGCAAAAACGACGTTGTACGAAGCTGAATCCGTATGAATATTGTCACCAATCGGACAGTAGCTATATTAGAAGTATGTTATTTGGCAAAACAACTTTCCTTGCTTGGTACTCCTGGACTATGGAGCCTAACACTGACCACATAGCACAACTGCCTTGATTATGCCATTCCCCAGAGCAAATTAAAAATAAAAGAAATGTCACAGTAATGTGACGAATGCCCCGAAAGGCATTGGTCTAGCATAAGACACATTCAAAGAAAGCTATTTGTGATAAAGGAGATATGCTCCAGATACGAACAACCTGGAAATAAGGTCACAAGTCAAGGTCAAAGTGACCCAAAATGGTATGCACCACTTTGCCTTCCAAAGAGGAATTCACACACCAAATTTCGAATTCCTACCTCAAATAATATATATGTAGGCTTTATGCTCCAGACACGATTATTCTAGAAACTAGGCCACAGGTCTAGGTCAGTGACCTATTTTCTATAATATGAGATATATGCTCCGGACACGAATATTCTAAAATCTAGGCCAGAGGTGAAGGCCACAGTGACCAGAAAATGGTATGTGACGCTCAAGCCATCTCAAGTTGTATCCACACGCCAAACACCAAATTTGGTATCCTACCTCAAACATAGACGAATGTATATCCCCCGACGAAGGATTATTTGAGAGAAACAAGTGAATCTAAAAACACAAATCCCATTTATCTATACTGACGTCAAGAAAAAACGCCTGATCTAAAAGTAAACGTAAATATCTCTTAGACTGTATAGACTAAAGTTATGAATTTTATTGCATTATAACATCTGATCAATCAAGCGTATCTCATGAAAACAAAATTGCTGAAAGAATGTTTTAAGCTGAGAAAACAATCTCGGTTTGAGACAGGGGTCACCAGTTTTGTGCAACGCAAGATTTTAGCCACATTTGCTTTGTTTCCAAACACAATCCGTTGACAAGAAAAACGTGTTTTACATTGTAAAACAGTCTCTATTTGATCAAAAATGCGTTTACAATGTTCAGACAATGTTTGTATGCGTCTGCTGAACGAAACAACTTACCCCACCCACCTTTTCGCCATGCATTTCAGTAAAACTTAAACGTCATGACTCTGCAAAATGGGTGAAAATATTGTTGCGAATCATTTGCAAACGTCTTTAGTCTTTAACCAGCGCCGATTGCCGAGAAAACGCAATCTGGCACGTGTTCAAGATGGCCGTCTTGGATGACGTTAACGTAGACCAACGACTTGCTATAGGGCGTTACAGCTCATCTAAATAACGTAATTTTATGTAGGCATATTCTGTGAACATTACCTAATGTACCCCCTTAACATTTTTCCATTACTTAAAGCAAAAAGAGAATGTTGACAAGTTTCGTAAACGGACCTTGTATTTTGTCTTTAAGATGACGTCATAATTGCATAAAGTTGTTACTCGCCAGCACAACTGTTTGTAAAAATGATCCAAAATTTGTTCATTGTTTAGCAAAACATTAACGGCAAAAACTGGGTGCAAATTCAAATAAAAATCATAAGCGATTGATGCATAATGCCGTCATGTGTACGTTGAGCTTGTATGACGTCATCGGAATAACGCGTCACCTGCATATCAAATTAAGTCATTTACCAAAATTGCCCAGCGTCTACATAAAGAAGCAGTACGTGGCTTTTCATTTTTGTATATCATCGCTGAGAAATCAGTGATTATGAGTGAGGCTTTTTAGTTGACGTCAGTATATATCTAAGGATAACCTTTGGTTTCATTCAATTCATAACAAACGCCTGTCAAGTATGTTTTAGTGATTAGTTTAGTAGAAAAATATATACTAACATCTACACAATTTCAATATCTGACCTTTCAACCCAACCCGAGAGGTCAATGGTGTTTGTAACTTCCACTTTAATTTGATATGCAATATGACCACTTTCAGAAAAGAAAATAAATATGACCTTTTGACCTCACCCTATGTGGCCGATGGTGTTTTGTAATGACAGCATATTTGCTTTCAGGGTGCTCTCTGCTCAATTTCCTTTAATTTGATATGTAACATGACTACTTTCACAAAAAGATATGGTTTGACCCCGGCCCCTAAGTTGAGGTTGTGTCTGTGGGCAAAATATTGCTACCATGATGCTGCAAGCGTCGTCAGCTTTAATTTGATATGCAACATAACCATATTCTGAAAAGTTTAATTTTGGCATCAGCCCCACCGCATAGGTCCATCCAAGGGGCTCGGACCTAGGCTTTCAAACTAAAATCCAGTTTGATATGTTTCATATCTACGAGGGTTGTCCCAGAAAGTCGTAGACTTTTTATATATCAAGATAACGATATGGTCTATTGCAATCAAATTTTACTTGTGAACTCTTCCATTATTTCTGCATTACCATGCACATTTTTAAGGAGAAATATCTAATAATGAAATTTGTGCACTCATTTTTCCAGCTATAGGTCTGACCCACCAGCGCACGCCATTTGAATTACTAAGGACGTCGGAAAGTTTACAATTGTAACTAGCTAAGTTATGTCCACAATCATCTTCCAATAGTGAATGCGGAATGCATCTTGCAGATGCATGTGCCATTTTCAAGTCTTATTTTAATATCATATGCACCGTAGGGTTCCCTCAACCTGTTATCCCAGCTAGGTGGCGCACCGTTTGTCTTCTGTCGTTGCTGACGACTAATTTTAACTTCCGTACATTTGCCAGTATTTCTAAGTGGCGGTCTTCCCATACGCTCGGCTGCAGCTGTCCCCTCGCAAAATCTCGAAAGTAATTTGTATACTAAAGTCTGTGATATATTCAGGTGATATTCGTCTTGTTTTACTTAGTTTAAAGTATCAAGTGGTGCCATTCTGGACTCAAAACATAACTGTATTACTCTCTGCTGCTCCGCCTGTACGTAAGATGTTGCTTTTTTTCACTGATCCAGCTCGCCCGACTTGTTTTGATCGTTTGCCGTCAGTTCTTTAATTATGCAATCGCTTTGAAATTTTGTGACAATACGCGCAATTCAATGACGTTTCCTCAAATATGAATGATTAACGGGTATCATCTCGAGTTTCGATACAACCGCTTATTGAAAATAATTTATACTATTTTATTTCTTTCATTTTTACGTGCGCCGGTGACGCGTACCTTACTGAGATAGAATGACCATAAAATTACTTCCTTTTGATTTTTTTGGTCATTAATACACTCAAAATGTTAAAAATAGATAGTCCAATATTTCTACAAACTATAAACATGCTCTCGCGTAAACTTTTCTTGCTATTTAAGAAGTCTACGACTTTCTGGGACAACCCTCGTATTGTTGCTCGGCCTGCACGCACAATTTCAGCAAAAATTGACAATTGCCTTAGTTATAGCGAAATTTAAATAGTCAACCTTTGACCCATTATCAAAGGGGTGGGGTCAAAAGGGATGGGATAAAACGTTTACACTGCCATGTATTTCTACAGGCACTGGGCATTTATTGTCTAAAATTGTTAAATATAATTTGATGATATATGAGGATTATCACACAAAAAAGCTACTTTAGGCTTTGCATTGTAATTGCCTAAACTAAAACAAGGGCAGTTACTCAGGTATTTAGGTGTCGACTTTGACGAAATTATATGATATTTGATTCCATTGTACTAACCATTTGTACCAAGAATGAATTAAATCTGACCAACAGGAAGTGAGCTCAGTGATGGAGTGCTTGGCTAAAGACCGAGGGCCGCGGGTTCGAGCCTCACAGGCTTCACTGTGTTGTGTCCTTGAGCAAGACATATAATCCTAGCTTAGTATTTGTTCCACCAAGGAAGACCCGTCCTTGCATAACTGAAAAATTTTGATGGAACATAAATAATCAAATCAAATTAAAATGACCAATAGATATGGTTCCGAATGGACAAAAAGTGTGGAAAATGGTAAAGAATGATGCACCAAAGGTAGTATTTAATAAACAAACAGTCTTAAAAATGGCAAAAAATTTCATTAGTTCTGTGTACAGAACCTGGAGAGAGTTAGTGATGGTGTCTTTGACAGTGAAATTTCTAAGTATGAGCATTCAAATAAGACTATAGAGGGAGAACTAATAGAAGTTATGTTGACCAATGGACTAAAGTCAAGCCTGTCAAGGAAATCAAATGTATCCTTAATTGCATAATATTATAAAAAATCAATGAATGTGCTCAGTATTCTTGAGCTAAATCAAGGTGGGTATTTGGTATCAATATTATCTTTAAGATGCATTTATTTTTTTCCCTCTGCACTACTCGCTTTTAATGTGCTTACAAACACTTTTCTATATTCTGCATGGCAACTGTAATTTGATTTGAGAATGCTTTTACAAGTTTTCATTTTGCTTTTTCATTGGAAGAGACAGATTATTAAGCTTTATACAAAACACATATGCATGAAATATTTATTGCACATGTTTTATTAACTATAAAATATAAAACAATACATTATTGATACTTTAAATCAATAAAGGCACAGCAATTGCTACAATTTTCATGCACACCATGCCAGGCGGTGCCTTCACACAGTCATGTTAAAGCAAATACCTTTAACAGCCCACATGGATGTACAGGTTAATCAGATTCCTTATTGGACACACATGTATATGCAAGGTGGAAGAATTGCTATGGCTTATTGTTTACCTATTTTTGTTACTATAGCTTAGTCATGTACCACTTTTTAAAAGTGAGACACATGATACGCGTTTCATTATTGCTTTCCTTTTTTGAATTTTAATTTTTCTATGAATCCCTTACTATCATATCAGCTGCTTGTTCGGACCCTTTATCTGCTGCTAGTGACCTGCTGCTTGTAGTGCCACTTGTATAGGACAACATAAAAGCTGTATCCTTTAATAAGTTTAGATTGTGCTTTATTTTTCTTACTTCCTGAGCATACCTTTAGACCATGGATCTTATCCTTCATCTGCTAGTGCTTCTAACGCAGCTTCTAGATCTAACCCAATATCTGCTAGTGCTTCTAACACAGCTTCTAGATCTAACCCTATATCTGCTTGTGCTTCTAGATCTAACCCTTCACCTGCTAGTGCTTCTAACACAGCTTCTAGATCTAACCCTATATCTGCTAGTGTTTCTCACATAGCTTATAGACTTAACCCTTTACCTGCTCGTGCTTTTAACACAGCTTCTAGATCTAACCCTTCATCTGCTAGTGCTTCCAACACGGCTTCTAGATCTAACCCTTTATCATCTAGTGTTTCTAACGCAGCTACTAGACCGAACCCTTTACCTGCTAGTGCTTCTAACACAGCTTTTAGATCTAACCCTTCACCTGCTTGTGCTTCTATCATGGCTTCTAGATCTAACACTATACCTGCTAGTGCTTCTTACACAGCTTCTAGATCTAACCCTTTACATTTTAGTGCTTCTAAGTTAAACACAGCTTCTAGATCTAATTCTATAACTGCTTTTGCTTCTAACACAGCTTCTAGATCTAACCCTTCACCTGCTAGTGCTTCTAACACGGCTTCTAGATCTAACACTATACCTTACTAGTGCTTCTTACACAGCTTCTAGATCTAACCCTTTACATTTTAGTGCTTCTAACACAGCTTCTAGATCTAATTCTATAACTGCTTTTGCTTCTAACACAGCTTCTAGATCTAACCCTTCACCTGCTAGTGCTTCTAACACGGCTTCTAGATCTAATCCTTTTCCTGCTAGTGCTTCTAACACAGCTTCTAGATCTAACTCTTTATCTGCTAGTGCTTCTACTACAACTTCTATATCTAACCCTATACCTTCTAGTGCTTCTTACTCTTACACAGCTTCTAGATCTCATCCTTTTCCTGCTCGTGCTTCTAACACAGCTTCTTGATCTAACCCTATACCTGCTAGTGCTTTTAAAACAACTTCTAGGTCAAACCCTTCACCTGCTAGTGCTTCTAACAACATCACATATAAAAATGTATATGACGATCATAATGGACATATGCTCCAGATGCTACTAGCTTGTCTCACTTTACTGAATCTGTTTCAAGAAAGGGTTACAGTGTAATTGACATGCCCAATGATGGAAACTGAGCATTTTGGGCTATAAGATTGACTATCGAACACAAAGAATTTAGACAGGAAGCTATAAAATATATACGAGAGCTTCAACAGGTAATGCTTGATGTTGAAGTTTCTTCATAAACTATTCAGAGATATTTACTTTTCACCGTGGAGCTTAGATTAGGCTGTTTTATCTAAATTTATCGTGTGGTGTTTTAGTTATTATATCATGTCAAAAATAATGTTTTGATTACAAGTTACATAACACTTTCAGAGGAACATTAATGACAATACCCATGGCAACAATGCAAATTTTCTTTGAAATAAATAAATTTTGAAGTTACAATTTAATAATTTCAGAACTTATCAAAGGTTTGTTTGAGAAGTTTCATGTTTAATGACCAAATGTGCAAGACCCTCTATATGTACCTTCCTGGACCTTACATAAAAACAATTTATATAAAAGATTTTAATGTCATGAAATGCACATTAGTTAAATAACCTAGATATTCAAATTCATTTTCAGTTTAAAAAAACAAGAGATGGAAAGTTTCGTAACATCTGCATTAGAGGATTACTTGGACGGTATGGGTCAGGATGGATCATATGCTAATCACATTATCTCACAAGCCATCAGCAATGCATTGTCCACAAACATAAAGATAGTACATGAGAAATATCCCCAAAGGTTGTTTCTCCTACACCGGTTATTGTTGTTTTCCCTCCTACATTGGTTAGTGTAGGATATCTTCCAGAGATCCAGCACTATTTGGTATTAGAGGCTTTGAAAAGGTACAAAAATGTATAACCAAATGCTACTTATTTTCTGTTTTACTCACTTTGACAGATCATTTTTCTCATCATAAGTTTGTGTTTATGTTGTTTTTTTTGTACAACACTTTTTGCCAAAATAAACTGTTCCTATTTCCTGATTAGACACAACTTTTAATCAGCAGAGTGGCACAATTTTTTTAAATGTATACTCATGAAATCATTTTTACATGAACATGAAAATGGCAACTTATGCTACATAGGCGTCTTAATGTGATAAAGTGTTCGATTTTAAGGTTCGAGTCAGAGGACCTTGTAGCTGTTAAACTTGTCAGGAGTTCAAAAAAGTACACATACATAGCAAAAATGTGTTTGTTATATTCTTTTTCCCTTAACAATGTGTTACATTTGCATATGTAAACATATAGAAAACATTGACACTCAAATGCATACATATTGATTACATCACAAGTAAATTTTCATTTTAATACTTCAGGTGGTGGAAATAGATCAAGATGTGAAGTAACGCTTCATGAAATCTACCTATGAAGCGGGTATTTCTACACTGACTGAATTGGATGACATTTCCTGGCCGCCATAAGAGTATGTGACCAAGAAACTGGCACCGGTGACGAGGGATTAAACTAAAATTCAACCTAAAAGCACTTAGTGATTCCCATATGTATCAATGTTAAATCTCTGATAGAAAAATTCTGATATATTTTATCTGATATTAAATAATGATTATATTGGTTGGGTGTGCTCCTGACTACCTGCCAAAACTGCTCTACCAAAAACCTAATAACCCATTTCTTCAAGCTTCTACTAAAATTCCTTTAATTCTTGGACCCTTGGATACTTTTGAATGCTTTTAGTCGTCTGCTGATTTTTTTCCAAAATCATCTTTTTCAGAAAATACTTTCAGAATTTCCATCATAGTGTCAAGCAGTTTGAATTAAGGCCAGACAGTTAGCTAAGTTTATCAGTAGATATATCTACGAGGCAGGGTTTCTGTCGGGAATACCATCAGAGTGTTAAAACAGTTTGAATCCAGATAAGGCCCAACAAACTGTTGCAAAAGTTATCAGCAGAGGACACTAGGAGATGCAGAATTAAAGATATTCTTGTCGGCTGTAATATTTTGTTACATTTGCAGTGTTAGATATGTTAACTCGCTAATGCAAAAATTGACCATTTTCATAAGATAATTATGTTTATCAATTTTGTTGAAAATACCTTAATCATGGGATCATGGGTATTTGTTTGAACTGCTTCAATATTGAGGTAGTTCAATCAAGTCCAAACAATCTATATACATTTAGATGGTCTGGAACAAAATAAGAAAAATACATACTCATTCTACCAAATACAATTTAGGTTTGAGAGAGTCTAAATAACATAGGCTTGATGCTAAGTTTGTCTTTCTGGTGTCGCTTGATTGTTCTTTGCTTAGTTTGTCTTCCTGGTGTCTCGTGATTGTTGTGTGGCTTTTCCTCCCGGTGCCATGTGTTTGCCTGCAGTTTGTGATTGTGGTATTTCCTGATCATATTCATTGATGAAATGATGAGATATTTCCATTTGATTTAACGTTGTTATTTGTTCTTGTTTCCATTAGTCTATTTCCATAAATACACAAAACTAACACTAATCAAAAGTGTGAATATTTCTATAATATTTGGAGGTATGTTTTCTGTCCCAAAAATGTCCTCTCCAGAATGAGAATGAATATTAGGTTTAAAAGTCGTAGACATAAAACAAATATATTTAGGAGTTAATCTTTATTTGTAGTGGAGCGGGAAATGTCTGTTTTTTGAGACGATCATGCACTTCCGGATACAAGCATGAGACTTTCAGATTATGTTCTTCAAACCTTTCTTGTTAATATTTTCTCGTTAGCCATCGCAAATTTTTCCATTTTCAAGATGGCTAACGGAAATTTCAAGATGGCTACCAAATTCATATGTTAACCAGAGCGGAAAGTGACAAAAAGAAGGCACATGCAGATATAAGCATGAAACTTGGTAAAAATGATCATGAGCATGAGTAATTTGAATATTTATCTTTAGTCAATCGAAATTGGCCTATTTTCAAGATGGCGGTACTAAAATCCAAGATGGCCGCCGCAAAAAAAGTCAGATCAGGATATGAAGATTTTACATGATACAATTCAATTAAAAACATCTAAAATGGTATACTTGGATGAAATATATCATAAAATAATATATGTAACCTTAAATCAGCCCTATCTGATTACTAAAGAATTAATTTTAAAAGGGACTGAAATGGTTGGGGGTAAGTACAACTGACTAAAATGCAGTGTTGTCGTCAAACAATGGTAAAAATGCAAATAGATGTCGTTTGCTTGTTTGCACTACAATCATATTATAAGCTATGAATTATGTAAGTACTAGAAAAGCAATAAATAGGAACTGGAGCTATCAAAAGCCACATCTCGCTCTAAAACCAAAATGATAATAATTAAAAAAATACAAATAGACTAAAATACAATGAGAACAAATGGCCAATCTAGTGGGCAGCTATTTCTCAAAAGGTGGCAACTCAGCAACCCAAACAGAACTTAAAGTTTAATGAACAAACATAAGGCGAATCATCACCCAAACTCTGACACCAAAACAAATACATATTACCATTAATGTAGGTAAGATTCAATGAATGGTCAGATGAAATAAATCGGGGATCTTTAAAGGAAATGTGAATAAATTGAATAAAATTAGATCTTTGTCGAACTACTATATTTTCAAGTAAAATCATAAAAAAGAATACTGGACAATGGATATTCCTTCGTACAATGTAATAAAAGGGGATCAGGAATCGATACAATCAAGTACCACACCTGACCCAGGACACTACCGGACAAAAATACAAGAAAACATCACATACAAGAGAAACCCAGCAGGTGAGACTCTTTCCTTTATGAATGGAAAAGTGACAATTTCCTTGCAGGTGACCACAAGGCCCTACTATTAGTAGCACTTCCAATTAGTTCCCCCTTGTTGACTGGTCACACTTTCTCAAGTGGTAGAGCGTCCGACGTCCAGAGCTGAAGGTCGCAGGTTAAAAAAAAACAGCCATGTCACAGTAAAACGGTTCAAAAAGGAACCAATTGCTACGTCGCTTGGTTCTGAGCACAATAAGACATGCGATGGATTTCTGATCTCACTCACTCATTACACAACAAACATTTTGAAATAACTACTTAACTAAAACAACACCAAAAATGTGCTTCCCAGTACTTGGTTCACCGGATCTCATCTGGTGTTTCCCTCCGTGGTTGAGATGTATCGATAGATAGAAAGATTTGAGTTTTTGAATGCTGAACTATGAAGCTCCAGTTGCATAGGGTGGTTACCTAGCTGTCGTGTTGCTATGTTTATGATCAATATTATCAAGATTATACTATAGTGTTTAACTGATGAACAAACTTCTCCTTTTTCCATAAATGGTGATCTCATTTGATTTATATTTTGGGGACCCTCAAAATGCATATTCCATACTGGTGAAGGGCGTTTATTGAACTTTTCTGGCAAACAGCAGCAGCCCAACATATACCTACTTACTTACCCTACCCTAACCTAACCTAACCGAACCGAACCTAACCTAACCTAACCTACCTATCTACATATCTACCTACCTTAACCTGGGTTTTCAACCTAAGACCTCCAGTTCAGCGGATGCCCTACAACTTGAGCTATCGTGACAAGTCGACAAGGAGGCCCAATTATGGGAAGAGTTATTTATAGTAGGGACTCCCGCCATGAAGATTGTTCCACCACCACAAGAGGAGTGTGTGAATGTAAAGCCAGCATACTTCAAGCATACTTTTAAAGAACCCACTGCACTGATAATCAAGGTATTCTTCCTTTAAAACCTGTCGCTGTCAGAATAAGAAAATTTCAGTACCTTGAATATGCCATTGTAACTTATAATCTCGACAATTTTGTTATACATGTAGTAAGATGGGCTGCATACCATGCCTTAAAACATTGAGCAGTGCAATTATAGCCTGGCATATCAATATCAGCGAGATATTACTGTTGACTTAGAAACAGGTTAAGTCTATGCTCGATACGAGAAGAGGTACGTAGTCGGTCACATTATGCTACTTTATTCACCTCATTGGATAAATATAGGATTTTTTCTTTCATATTTCTTACTGTTAATCTGTTTTGTCACCCTACTAGTATTGAGCATGGAGTATAGTGGACACGCAAAGTAGTAGCAAATCCATCCACAGCGTATGTTTTTGAGTCAAATACTGACTTATGAGCTTCTTATAATTATGCTTAAACGTTCTTTTCTATTCTTATCGCCATCACATAATATTACCTGTATCGTTATTATTATCATTTTTTCAATTAATGATAGGCCTAAATGAATACATGTGTGTTTCCTTTTTCATGACGCATAAAATATGGTAGGTAGGTAGGCTCTAACATTTAATTAAAACATAACATTAAAACATGATGACGGCCTGCATTATTCTACTGACTATTTCATAGTGCATATAGAGTCTGAGTGAATAAATTTTGATGTTTTATAAAAAGGCCTAAATGAAGTAACTACACTAAAAGTCCAAAACATTTATATGGTAGTTAGTTCAGGAAATTATTTTATTGAGTAACGTTTAACACAGAAAACTGCTTCAAAATTTTCAATATGCCTGTATTAGTTTTTTTCCCAAAGGCCATTTTAAATGTTTATGATAGGGTAGAGAGAGGAACAGGAGCCACACTATGTCCCTTTAACCCTTATCATTAATACAAAATGCATCGTACCAAATAGTATGCATTGTCCAGTATTACAATTATGTTTTACTTGGAAGTTATGGTAGCTCAAAAAGGAGAGAATTTTATTCAATTTATTTGCATTTTAACACAATGACCCCCATTTATACTATCTGACCATTATGTCTTACCTACAATTAGGTAAAATTTATTCATAGTTTATAATCGGAGTGTTGCTCAGACAAGCAAATTAACATCTAATTGCATTTCTACCAATGTTTGATGGCAACACTGCATTTTTAGTCAATTTTGCTTAATTTCCCCCCATTTTAGCCCCATTTAACTCTTATTCTCAACTAATATTTGCTAATTTCAAGAAAACCTTTACCATTTAATGATGTATTTCATCCAATAATACCATTTTAGATGTTATTTCTTTGTATGATGTAAAATCTTCATTTCATGATTTTACGTTTATTGCGGCGGCCATCTTGAATTTTAGCGCCGCCATTTTGAAAATTGACCAATTTTGATAGGCTAACGAGAAAAATTCCAATTACTCATGCTAATGAACATTTCTACCAAGTTTCATGCTTGTATCCGGATGTGCATGATTATTGTCACTTCCCGCTCCACTATTGTAAGATGAAAATTTATTCATTTAAAAGTAATATTATGCTAAAAACTGAGGGATAACATGATCATCCCTGTTTGTTCTTGGATGACTTCCCCTTTCAAAAAGTATTAGTATTGGAGCAATTTTGTTTAATTAGGTTGAACAATACGTAAACAAATAGTTAAGAAACCAGTTTCTTGTCTTTAAATTATGGACTGTGCTAACCAGTGGAGAAGAGATGCCGATCGAGATCCATTGACCTACAAAAATTTGAGAGAAAACTACTGATAAATGTTTCTATTAATACATGTAGTAACTTGCTACTTGATTGAGCTCCATTTATTACTTATATAGTGGTCTCAGTAAACGAAAAATAGGTATCACAGTTTTTAACAGATTCTTGCCGAATTCCAACAGCCCGAAGATGAATAAATTTCCAAACTTTTGACTGATTTTTCAAAGTGTGTAAAGAAATTTCTGGTTGTCTTTAATTTCCGTTCGGGAACTTGAAAAAGCTGTGATGCCCGATTGGGAAGCAGTGACTCCTATACAGAAACATTTGAAAAATCTTTGATTCCAGAAGGGGAAACATGCTATTGATCATCGTATTCATCATTGACATAGCATGGCTTTTAGCATACAATGTAGTGCTACCAAGTAGACACACCCGGTATGCATTGCAGAATTCGAGCTCTACGTAGTGATTTTAGGCACAATGCTATGAAAAAAAATCCGCTTCACAGCGCTACGTGAGGACACTGAGCTGACTTGCAGAAAGCTTTTTTGTGAAGCAAGCCTCTGTATCGACAAAGCGCTGTGTTGCCCTTTTTGGTTGTATTCATGATCAATGAAACAGCTATCAATGCGCAACGGACAGCTACAGAAAAGTGCTTTTTAGGCGTATTCATTGTATAACATTGAAGAAAGCACTACAAATGCTCACCATATTCATTCTCCACAATTCTATATAGCTTTTATTGTGTACTTACATGTAGCAACTGCCCCAACACACAAAATCAAGATACTTTTTACTCTGTAATATGCACTCTAGTCAATTTTTTTATGTTCTCAAACAGGAAACAAATTAAACAAAAACAAACTGCATGTTGTAGAGGACCAAAAAAAAAAACATTTTGTTATGCCCCACTTCTAGTACAGCGCTAAGGCAGTATATAGCTAGATATTGTACTCAATTTAAGTCATGGAAACATGCTTATAACAGCGTGTTTATTGTGTTGTCCCTTATTTTCTTAAAATAAAAGCACCGCAAGCACTGCATAATACTCCGCCACTGCTGGGGGCACCAAAAGTTATTTTGTGAGATATATAATGCCTAAATAGCAACAGAACTGAGATAGACAGTGATTTGACGTCCTTAGTCACAATATGTAACCTTTGATGGTCAACATATCTGTGAAGTTTTATTCTGATATTTCATATAGTAAAGGAACTACAGGTCAAAAACATTTTCCAGATTAATCAAGGGCGGATAACTCATGAACTGAAAAGGTAAGAGTGACGGTCCTTCGTTGTAATATGTAACCTTTGCTGTTCAACATATCTGTGAAGTTTCATTCAGATATTATAAACAGTAAAAGAATAACAGGCCAGAAACCATTTTTTAAAGGGAGAAAGGGCAGTAACTCCATCGAAAATGGTCGGATTTTCCCATTAACAATCCCATACCACTCATCCCCAATAACAATTTGTATGCAAAATTTGAAAAAAATTCTGTGCATAAATACTCAAGTTATCGATCGGAAACAGTGAGCACTGACGGATGAAATGAACTACAGGTCAAAAACCAATTCTCATATCATCAAGGGTGGATAACTCACAATCTGGAAAGGTAAGAGTGACGATCCTTACCCACAATATGTAACCTTTGATTTCATTCAGATACTCCATATAGTAAATGAACTACAGGTCAAAAACCATTTTTCAGATCAATCAAGGGCAGATAACTCATGAACTGGAAAGGTAAGGGTGACGGTCCTTACTAAAAATATGTAACCTTTGATGTTTAACATATCTTAGAAGTTTCATTCAGATATTCTATATTGTAAAATAAACTACAGGCCAAAAACCAATTCTCAGATCAATCAAGGGTGGATAACTCACAATCTGGAAAGGTAAGAGTGACGATCTTTAGTCACAATATGTAACCTTTGATGATCAACATATCTGTGAAGTTTCATTCAGATATCCATATAGTAAATAAACTACAGGTCAAAAACCATTTTTCAGATCAATCAAGGGCAGATAACTCATGAACTGGAAAGGTAAGAGTGATGGTTCTTTGTCACAGTATGTAACCTTTGATGTGAAACATATCTGTAAAGTTTCATTTAAATATTCCACATAGTAAAGGAACTACGGGTAAAAAAAACATTTTTTAATTCAATCAAGGGCGGATAACTCACAAACGGGAAAGGTAAGAGTGACGGTTCTTAGTCACAATATGTTACCTTTGATGTGAAACATATCTGTGAAGTTAAATTCAGATATTCCATATAGTAAAGGAACAATAGGTCAAAAACAAGGGCGGATAACTCACAAACTGGGAAGGTCAGAGTGACGGTCCTTAGTCACAATATGTAACCTTTGATGTGCAACATATCTGTGAAGTTTCATTCAGATATCATGAACAGTAAAGGAATAACAGGCCAGAAACCATTTTTCCAATACGAATAAAGGGCTGTAACTGCGTAAAAAATGGACGAATTTTGCCCATTAACAATCCCATACCACGTATGCCGATAACAATATGTATGCAAAATTTGAAAAAATTCCGTGAATAAATACTCAAGTTATCGATCGGAAATGGTGAGCACAGACACCGAAAGGTATATCATAATACCCCGACACTAAAGTGTGGCGGGGTATAAAAAACAGCCAAGTCTTCTTAAAATTTGGTTTAAATGTCTAAATGAACAATGTTTGTTAAAATTATTTGTGTCTTTTATAATACCATTAACGTAATATTTCCATTTGTACCCAATAAAATCAATGCTATGTGTTAGCATTTGAATGACCAAATTTTCAACAGGTATTTTAATTCATTCTAACATGTTTTTAAAAGATCACTAACTGACCATTTCAAAACGGCAAACAGATACATTCCCACTTTAATACTTTGTCTGTTTTAAGCTGCTCGATTTGATGACCAATGATAAAATACAGTCTATTCTTAACTTCTAACAAAGAAAACAAACACAGTTTGCATGTTGGCGCGCTTTAATGTGAGCAAATGAGCAGCGTGACATGGAAGGACGTTGTAGACCTTGATGAGATCTATTTAAGAAGTGCTTGAAAAGGTCTGCCAGTAACACAGCTTACTTAACCCTTAGATCTTCTCATTGCCGAAGTACCTGCCGTCCAGCCCACATGACACCAAACTTTCTTATTGTTTGCTTGGCGAAAACTTGCTGTGATTTTAAACAGTGCAGTATACCACATAGCAATGACGACGTGCAAATCAACACGGCAAGATCTCTTGCTCGAATCTATACAAAATTTTGTGTGTTGCTCACATCTGTGAAGCCGCCTTAGAACTGATTTTTCACGACACTTCGTTCACAAATACCTGATTATTCTCAGTCCGTGCATGACGACTGAGTAATAATATACTGCACAACCTTTGTTTATGCTAGTACCAACTAGACAAATATTCTGTTCTATTCGATGAAACGAGCAGAATGTTAATACATGTACATGTATAAGGTAAGCTCCTTTTAACTTTAAAATTAAGCCAGCAATTCGTTTTTTATCAGCTTTTAAACAAATTATGGTAATTGTTTTGATATAACCAGACTAAAAGCCATGCTAAACATCATTTCAGGGTGAAGTGTATCATTTTGTTGTACGCTATCTAATGGGTCACATAAATAACAAAGTTAACTTGCAACAGATATAGGACGCTGTATTTGATAGGCAATAAATCACTTTTTTTCAAAAGAAACTGTATAAATACTGATTTAGATGCTGTTTGTAAATGAAAACGAATGACATGTTCTTTTGTGAAATGGTATGTCTCTTAGTTTATAAAACACTATACACTGCTTGTTATTTTTTTTCTTGGTTATAGTTATAAAATGTATTAACTAAGAAAATGATAGGTCTGGTGCAGCATCCTAACTCAGATACATTAACTTGCGCTGTCTAATTTGAAAACGTAACATATATAACTTTACAAATATATTGATAATTTTATATTTTGCTTAACAGTTTTCAGTATAAACTGAGCCTCAAAGCTTATAAAGATTAAGACTTTTGTATTATTTTATTCTTTTAAAGAAATCTATTCAGCTATTCAAAAGTAACCAAAAAGGTATGTAGACCCAGTTCATAATTGTTCACTGTCACATTATACAAAAAGAGATGAATTTAAGCTCATTAAAAAAAATCCCCATGTAATTTTGCCCCCAACGTTGAGAAAGTTGAAGGGGTATATTGCTTTGGGCTTCGTCCAAACAAAAAGTAAGCTAGGTTTTTTTTTTTACTTTCAGAGATGGATTCCTCATCAAAAAAATATCTTATGTATATTGTTTTTAAGTCTGGAGCATCTCCCTTTGTAGAGTTATGGCCCTTTTAAAGGGTTGTAATGAATTTTTGTAATCAAGATATCTAAAACATATTACAGCTAGGAAAAACTTGGTCAGCTGATAGACAACCTGGAGAAATTTTTTTTTAAAAAAAGTTATTTTTTTTAGTTATTGCTCTTTGCAACTTTTATCATTGAAAACTTGAAATCAAGATATCTCAAAAACTTTTACAATAAGTAGCTTTAAATTGGGTCAACCAATAGGGGATAATAAGCAGGTTACCTGGTGAAAATTTAAATAAAAGTTAATTCCTTTTTTAGAGTTATTGTCCTTTGGAATTTTGAGCATTTAAAACTTATAATCAAGATATAGATATCTAGAAAATTATTATAGCTAGCTGCTTCAAATTGGGTCAGTTGATAGAAGGTGATGAGTAGACTACCTGGTGAATATTTTAAAAAAAAGTTAATGTTTTTTTTTAGTTACTGCCCTTTGCAAATTTGGGCATTGAAAACTATCAAGAAATCTCGAAAATGATTATAGCTAGCAGCTTCAAACATGGTCAGCTGGTAAAAGATGATGAGGAGATTACCTGGTGGGAAACTATAAAAAAAAGTCAGTTATTATTTTAGTTATTGCTCTTTGTTAATATGAACATTGAAAACTTAAAGCTAGCAGCTTCAAATTTTGTCAGCTGATTACTGGGTGATTTTTTTTTTTGTTCAAATTAGATCAGCTGATAGAGAATGGTTAGCAGTAAAGCTAGAAGCTTCAAGCTTAAGATGAGTCTTGTGCTTTGAAAGCGTACTTACCTTCTTGACAAGCAAAAGGTTGGGGCATAGTGTTTCATAAACATCTTGTTTGTTTGTTTGTTTGTTTGGTTGGTTCTTAACGACGCATCAACCCTTGTGGGTCATTAGCGTCAGACGGTATTAAATTAAACATGATGAAGATGGAAAAAGTAAAAATTTATAAGATAAAATAAAAGGAAAGTTGATAATGAGTTTGTATAATGATAATTAGTTGCAATACGATTGTTGACAGGAGAGACCACGTACAATATCTGACAGTTTCAAAGAGCTACATGTATTCAGATAACTGTACATGTTCTTTAACTGAACAGAATACAACATTAAAAAATCTGTATTATGGTCTGATACAAATGTAAAACAAAACATGATTTTAAAAATAGCAATTAGATTTTGTTAAAAAGATTTATTTGTCTTAAAAATGTCATAATACTATCAATATGTATATCTTGAAATAATTCTTTCATGTTATCAACATGGAAGCAATTATTTCTTACTTGTGCAAAATCGCCACATTCCAAAAGGAAGTGACGCACAGTGAATGGTGCGTCGCAACCAACACATTGTTGCTGCTCTTCACCTTGTAGTAAGTATGGATGAGTGACTCTTGTATGACCTAAGCGGAGTCCAGCGAAAACTACTTCTTCTCTTCTAATGTTTCGAACAACTGATTGATATTCACCAATAGTTGGTTTGATGTCAAGAAGTTTATTACCAATGCTGTTATTCCATGAAGTTTGCCATCCCTCCAAGATATATTTATTGATAGATGGCTCAAAATTGGAAAATGAAATTTTAAAAGAAGTTGGTTCTAATGAAAGCGATGTTTTTGCTTGCTTATCTACAATCTCTTTCCTTTGGATACCTATATGACTAGGAATCCAACAGAGAGCAATTTCTTTATAAGCTAAAAGCTTATGACATTTTTCTAAAAGTTTCTGAATCTGTGGATACTTTGAACTGGTATGGTTCATTGCTAGCATCACAAGTGCTAATGAAATCTAAAGCTAGATCAATTGCTTTGGCTTCAGAAGTGAAATTGATGAATCGTCAGGTATACGTTGCATACTACTATGGTTGTCTGATATAACAGCATAACCAACCTTTGAGTCTTCCTTTGACCCATCAGTATAAATTTGTTGGTAATTCTTTTAACGACTTTGCATTTTTCTGAAATCATCTTTTAATATGTGTGGATTTGATTCAGATTTTTTCCCAGAATGTAAATCAAAAAGTATTTCAGGTGGTTTCATACACCAAGCTGGAATATTTGGTGTAAAATGTTTTTCAATATTTTGTGGTTTGATATTGGCAGATTCTAAGAGTGGCGAAATTCTGATGCCAAATGATTTAATAGCTTTAGGTTTTTGTTCATATAAATTAACATAATTTGGTGGGAATGTAACTTCATGAGCAGGATTTGATGGGTTAGCAGCAAGTCTTAAAGCATATTGCAAAAAGAGTTTCTCTCTTCGTGAGTATAGTGATGGTTCATCTGCTTCCACATAGAGACTAGCAACAGGAGAAGTTCTAAAAGCCCCTAAAGCTAATCTAAGTCCTTGGTTATGTATAAGATCAAGCATTTGAAGATATGATTTTCGTGCAGAGCCATATATAATACAGCCATCGTCTAATTTTGACTGGACTAGAGACCAATACAGCTTTAGAAGTGTAGTTCGGTCTGCACCCCAAGTAGTATGGGAAAGCACTTTTAAAAGATTCAATGCTTTTAAACATTTAGCTTTGAGATATTTAATATGGGGTATAAAACTGAGTTTTCTATCAGATAAAATGCAAAGAATTTAGATTCCTCAACAACTGGAATAGGTGATCCATATAAATGTAAAACAGGATCATCATGTTGCTTGCGCAACTGACAGAAATGTACACACTGTGTTTTTGATTTGGAAAACTTAAAGCCATTGCTTGTTGCCCAACTTTCAATCTTATTCAAATTTTGTTGTAGTTGACGTTCAATTGTCGCCATGCTTTTCGAGCGATAACAGATACAGAAGTAGTCAACATATAATGAGCAATCAGTAAGATTACCAATTAAACATTTCACAATATCATTAATTTTGATACTAAAAAGTGTTGCAGATAGAACGCCCCCTTGAGGTACACCTTGCTCCTGGTCATAATAGTCAGACAGAAAGGAGCCAACTTGGACTTGCATGGTGCGGTCTGCAAGGAAGCTTTCAATGAATGTAGGAAGTCTACCTCTTAATCCTAGTTTGTGGATATCTTTTAAAATGCCATATCTCCACGTGGTATCATAAGCATAAAACACAGCAACTACATGTTCCTTTTTAATAAAGGCATCACGTATGAAGGTTTCCAATCTAACCTAATTATCAGTTGTACTGCGGTCAGATCTGAAACCAGAATGGAACCGCTATATATGATTATTGGATTCTAAAAACCAAGTAAGTCTTTTATTTATCATTCTTTCAAGTGTTTTACATAGACAACTTGTTAAAGCTATAGGTATATTAGGTTCCGCAGGATCTTTCCCAGGTTTGGGAATTGGGATTATGGTTGCTAAGGTCCAATCTTCTGGAAATTTACCAGTAGTCCAAATGTAATTAAATATATTCAAAAGAGTTTCAAGAGAAGTATCTGGGAGATGTTTAAGCATTTGATAGTGGATCTCATCAGGACCCGTGGCTGAGTCATGTAATAGTTGAATAGCTTCAACTAATTCATCCAAATTAAAATCTTTGTTATAAATTTCATTATTTTGTAATTTAAAATTCAATTTAACTTTCTCTTGTTCGGTTTTAATCTTTCTGAAGGATTCAGAGTAATTGAATGATGATGAATTGTGACAAAAAGTTTCTCCTAAAGTGTCAGCAATGTCTGTTTTTGAAGTTGCTTTGCTGTCAGTACCCACCATGTTTAGATGTGTGTAACTGGGGGATTTGTTTTTTCCAGAAATTTTTCTTATCATATCCCAAACCTTTTTAATAGGTGTTTTATGATTGATTTTCGAAACATAAGATCTCCATGACTTACGCTTCGAAAGTTTAATTGTTCTACGGGCTCTAGCTCTAAATACTTTGATGTCATTGAAATTGTTGGTATTTGGAGATCTTTTGAATTTAGATAAAGCTTGTTTGCGTTGTTTAATTGCTTCTTTACAGTCGTCATTGTACCATGGATTACTTTTAGTTGGATTTGTCGAAGTTTGTGGAATACATTCTTTAGATATTTCAATAAGCGAAAGGGTTAAATCAGATATAGTATCAGAAGATTCTTTGAAGTTTTCTGGTATCAATTTACCAGTGCACAGAGTATCAAATAGATCCCAGTTGGCTCTATTTAATTTCCACTTTGGATTGTGGTCCTCAGTGGAAAAAGTGTTCTGTTCAATAATAATAGGGAAGTGATCACTATTGTGGTGGTCTTCACATACAGACCAATTATAATCAATAAATAGTAATGGATGACAGAAGGAAAGATGTAAAAGACTTTGTACTTGGAGAATGATAAGTGTAAGACTTATCATTCATAATACATATGTCATTCTTTGTAATGAAATTTTCGATAAGTTCGCCTCTGGAATCATTATTTTGACCACCCCAGAGGATATTGTGACCATTGAAGTCACCTAATAAGATATACGGAGAAGGAAGTTGTTGCAGTAAATTGTCCAAGTGATGGGAGTTAAGAGAAAAGGATGGAGGAATATATACAGAACATATGGTTATTTCTCTGTCTAGAGTGACAGAAACAGCAGTTGCTTGTAGTTCTGTTTGTAAATCAATCTTTCTTTGAGGGAAAGATGATTTTCCAAATATTGAGGCACCACCAGAGGGCCTCAGACAATCAGTATGAACATAGTTATATATATTAAAACCTTGTAATGAGATGTTATCTTCTGGTTTAAGAAATGTCTCTTGAAAACAAAATACAGATGGATTATATTCGGAAATCAATAGAGATACTTCATTATAATTAGGTTTCAAACCTCGACAATTCCATTGAATAATTTTATGTTTAAAATCCATACTTGAAAATAATATTAAAAGAGGTACTAAAATAATGGTTAGATTGAAACCCTCCATTATTGAGTTACTGGTAATCTTGGCAGTGTGCCTTTAGGGAGATGGTCACTGGAAGCAGAGTCTGTGAATACCACAGACTCCTCTTCCATACACACCTCCTCATCATCTTAATGCAACACAGAATAAGGATTTTGCTTAGCTTTTTCTGCTTCTTTTTCTTTCAGTTCTTATTCCTGCTTATTTCATAAAAATCATTTCTAGTTTAAATTAAGGGTATGTACAAAAAAAGATATCAAGTCTATATTAAGGGGTACTATTTTGTGAAAAGCTTGTGAGAATTTTCTCTGTGTGCACTTTAGTTCTCTGATGAAGAGCGAGAGTTGATTGATTTTGTTCTTACTGTCGTGTAGCTGTTTCCTGTTCTGTATCCCTTCCCTGAGGGTCTGGATTGTATAATGATTATTATTGCATAAAAAGCCGTGTCGCAAGCTAACGACAGCCATGTTTAACGGACAAAAACCCATGTATTAATCAGGCTTTTACGTGCTGTTGATGCACGGCTTTTGTACTTTACATATACCCATTCTAGGCCGTCATTTAAATTGACGTTATCAACAGTAATGTGCATAGATATGAACGTAATTTAGTGACGTTAGGATGACGTAGGTCTTTTCTCTGGGGCAGGCGTTTTCAAAACCGATGAAACCTGCATGATTTTGCGCGTCATTATAGTATACAAAAATTAACTTTTCGAAGGGCTTTTCCAAAGTTTTCAAGTGACAAAATGCACTTTATGCAAAAATAACGATCAAACATGGCTTTCTGATACACTAACATCTACTAGACCCCTCGGGGTCGTTAAAAACCTCGGCTTTCAGGCTCGGGTCTCAACACCACACTCGGGGTCCAGCAGATGCTAATGTATAGAAAACATGTTTGATCCCTATAGTAAATAATGACCCTTTTTTATAATGAATAGTGAATAATGAACCAAAATAATAATGACTAGTGAATAATGAGTTCCTAAAAATAATGAATAATCCTATTTTTAATGAATAGAAGAAAAAAATCAATAGGCCTAGTGAATAATCAGATTTTAATGAACTATGGTCTTATTTTAGTGAATAACCCAAAATTTTCATGAGCTGAATAGGCTAATTTTTTAATGTAAAGTAAATACCAGACCCCCCCCCCCCCCCACCATCCAGACCCTCTTCCCTGCGGTGCCTTGACTCTCATTTAATGTTCAGTTGAGCATGAAAGCATTTATGTTCAGTTGAGCATGAAATAGTTCTGTCCACATTAAACCGTTTTTTTTCCGCAATAAAAATACAATGTTCGAAATTGCCTAGCACATTTCCAAAGAAATTACAGCAATTAGAACTACGTTGGGCGTTGCATAGCGCAAGCCCCACGTAGCGCTACAGCATTCTGAGTTTCTTAAAGATTAACAACAATAGCGGAGCTGCCTGTAGTGAGAAATGCGAGGGATTGAATGATAAGCGTCTTTCCATAGCCAAAAAAAGTTGGCAAAATATAAAGCATGTTCTCTGTGGCATATGAAACACACACTGTAATCGTTCTGTTACTCTTTAAAACCATCAATAAAGCTACCAAACGCTTCATTTACGCGACACAAAACAACTTCCGTATTTGATCCCGCCATTTTGTTTATTTTGATAACGTCCATACGAGACAAAGACAAAATGTCAAGGTCGCAGAGGCTACAACCTGTCTCTTAATGCCTGGATATAGCCTCTATAAGAGGACCAGTCTTTTTGAGGCCCTGGGGTGGTAGGCTAGGATAGTGAAATTATAGAGTTCTTTTAGGGATATAGTGACACAAAGCTGAAGTAGGGTGAATTTTGTGGATATTTTCCCATTTATTTTCAGAGACATGAGACACTTCAAAATAGGTGATACCTTGGACCACGCCCACCCTTGAGCCTTCCAGGGCATCGGTTGTTTAAGCAGGTCTTAGGATAGAAAAAGGAGGTATATTATACTTGCGGAAGTCTTGTTTTTGGCGGGGTATATAGGCAAAACGATTGTGTAGTTTTGCCAATTTAATCTCAGAACTTAATGGCTTCTCTCTTTGTCTAGCCTATATTTTCTCTTCCTAGTTTCTCTTTCCCAACCTCCATTCTCTTCTTTCCCCACTTTTTGGACTTTGGTTTATTTGATTCTTTACGCCCATTAACAATCATTCAGTTAAACAGGGACGTGTCTTCCTGTGTTGAACCAGTAGGCCTACAAAGCTAGGATAAATGCCTTGCTCAAGGACCACAACGCAGTGAGGCCGTGTTTTATCAAAGGACTTTGGAAATTTTGAACTTTCACACATGATAATGCTATTACATGTTGATATGATTCATGTCTTTATAATAATAATTGAGAAATATACTTTTACTTATTTTGCCCCCCACCCCAACCCTGGAAGGGTCAGGAGACATATTATTTTTCCCCTAGCGTTCGTTCGTCTGTCTGTCCGTCACAAAAATGTGTCCGCTCTATAACTTCAAAACCGTTAGAGATATTTCAACGAATCTTCATACACTTTTGAAGCACGTTCAGACGACGTGTCATGCACAAGATCCATAACTCTTGCATGTTATTTTTTTAAAATTATTTCCCGTGTAACAATAACCAAATCCAATTTTTTGTCCGCTCTGTAAGTTGAACACTATTAACGCTATTTGGTTGAAACTTCATACACTTTTAGACCATAATAAGACAATATGTAATGCACAAGAGCCATAACTCTGCTTTGGATATTTTTGGAGTTATATCCCTTTGATCATTTGTAATACTATTTCGTGTCCGCTCCTTAACTTGATAACCGCTAGAGGTATTTCAACGAAACATCATACATTTAAAAAGCACCTTCAGACGACTTGTCATGCACAAGAACCATAACTCTTACATTTATATTTTTTCCACCGTGGGTCTGTCCGTCACAAAATCGTGTCCGCTCTATAACTTGATAACCATCAAAGGAATGTCAACGAAACTCCATATATTTATAGAGAACATTCAGACAATGGGTCGTGCATAAGAACCATAACTCTTGCATGTATAGTTTTCATTTTTTCCCTTATAACGTAGCTAAATTGAATTTTGTGATTTTTTTATTCCTAAAAGGGGGAGACATCTGTTGTTTTTTTCGTTGAAAAACAATTCTAGTTTTAATTAATTTATTTTTTTTATTTGTTGTTTTTTTGTGAGAATCCAAAATCGTCCTGCAATTTTTTTTTCTTCGTCCGGATATTACAAAACTTTCATGAATAATTCAAGTAATATTTATACCATGGGGTGTCCGTCTGTACGTGGAGATAAGCGAGAGTGGATTATCTAACGTACAGGTGGACCAACATGGTATAAATGTTTTATACCACCTACATCAGTGTAGACCTTCCACATCACGAGATAGTTCGTGCTAAATTGGTAAGGGTTGTATAAGTGAGAATAAAATGTCAACTGTATATAAAAGCTTAAATGCTGAAAATTGAGACTTTTATATTTTTAAACTCTTAAATGTTGTCTTATCATACTTAGTTTAAACATATTTTATTTCAACTTGGTAAGATACACATACAAATATATACAAGTTACAGAATGTAAAAGTATTAGAACGAAAGCTGGAAGCTGTGTTATTCTCCTCCTATCATACTTATATCTGTAACATTAAAACATGATAAATGTCATGCTCAGTTGATGAGCATGAAAAACTTTTTTAACATCGATGCCTGATCATAAAAAATACGTGCAGCCTAGATTATGTTAAAAGTAGAAAATGTGACTGCAAAAATAAAACGTGTTGCACACACTGTTTACACTGGGAAGAAAAAAATCAGTGAGAGATATTTAATTACCAGTATGCTTCACAAACTGTTTTCATAAACATGAAATGAAAAAACAACAGGAACTACACATTCTGTCATAGACAATGTTCAGAGTAATTACTTGAAATCCAAAAGCAAATAGTTTTTGTTCCGCTCAATTTGCGTTTCTATTTATGCGTGCAAGTTACAAGTTTTTTACACGCGTCCAAGGCAGGTTAAATTTATTTCATTGCCAAAATAGATAAATGTTTACTACTTCCTCTGAGTGGAATACTAGTTAAACTCTGCATGGTACATTTAAACTCAATTATCGCTGATGGAAAATGAGTTAGCATTTCACGGATGGAATCATCGATCTTAATACTCGAACATATAATTCTGAAATGGGGTGTTATATGATTAGTGTTTGTCCAACATCGTGTTTTCCGGAGGACAATGCGGAATCTTATAAAAAGCTGGTCAACATGGTCAGGTTAAGTGGCATAAATACTCAAGTTGAATGCGTTGTGTACAATAAGTGCCCTGCAAACGTAACACAGGTCAAAATTCTATATCTTAAAAAAACATAGTCTGAATTTACTCTTTTCTGATCTGAAGAGTATATGCCTCAGTGTCCCCAAGGGGGTTGAAAAAAGTAAACAGCATGTAAGCTTAAGTGTGAGGGAATACATCTAGAACCTGTGTTAACAATCAATGTTAATGGTAGTTATCATATGACGTCGCGTCTGAGAGTAAAATAACACCATGCAATAAAATCGATAAACCACTAGTGGTTTATAGATTTACGGGAAACGTTATGACGTCCATAACAACGATGCGTACATAATAGCACAATTATGATGTTTATACGCCAGAAATGAGACTTTAAAGTGATCTTTATGTCATACGATAAATAGAATCTAACATTCATGCTCTTATTAAACTCGTTGCCAAAAAGAGATAAAATGCTTGGCAAGCATCGCATGTTATCTTCCCAAACTCGTTTACTAAATTCAATAAAACATGAGCACTCATGTAAGAGCCTCTATATATTGCACATTTTATTAATATTCCTATGCTTAACATCAGCATGATTAAGTGCAAATGCGTTCTGGTTTGTGCGTTGTTACGGGAGATAATGCACTCGCCGAAGCTCCTAAAGTATCTTCCCGTACATGTACAAACAAAATATATACAATGCGATAAATGACAAAAAAAAGACTAAGATTAACTAATTGGCACTCGACGCGAGAAGACCCGCCTTCTGGGGTTCATTGAAATGAACAGACCAGCTTACGCCGTATGTTTGCTATTCACGTTTTACAAAGTACCATATCTGGTCTTGCTGCAAGCGAAATTCCGTTTGATTCTTACTAAGTTAGACCCTTATGGCTGTTTCCTCGCGTCAAGGCCCTAACCAGAGTTGGATAAAAAATAATACACCGAAACGAAACCGTCAACGAGAACGAAACCGATTTGCATCGCTTTTTACTGGCAGACCTTTCACATAAACTTGACAGCAAAAGAAACGCATTATTTCCATTACTTGTATAACATTTATAAGCATTATAATAATTACCCTTAATAACACTAATATGTTTGACAGGACTTACATGTATCCGCTGGCCACTCGTTACATAGTAAATAAATAGTTTTGTTAGATAATGTAAAAAAAAAAAACAGTGCTGCGTCCTGTTGTACGTTGAAAGAGCCATGTTTCGAATCCGAATTCACTTCATACTGCCACATAACAATGTAGCAAATTAGAAAATGGTATAAAACTTTTAAAATCATCGCTGTACAGAGATTTACTGCAAATACAAAAAAACTTTAGATTTTGCACTTTTACATTCACCTTGAAAAAAACGTCTGAAAACTCCGAAAAGCAAGCAAGTATGGTATATTATGCATGGTATAAAATTAGGTACTGTCCAAAATAACCATAAACAATTTGTTTTTACACTAACGTGCCTGTCTAATACACACTACCGGGTTATTATGCCCCAAACTTTGAAAAAGTTGAATGGACATATTGCTTTGGGCTTGTCCGTACTTCCGTCTGTTACAAATTTGAGATAGGGCTTTAAAATTTCATAGATGGACTCAGCATCAAAAAATAACTGACCAGTATTTTCTTTAATCTTGATTATCTCCCTTTGTGGAGTCATGCCCCTTTTAAAGGGTCATGATGAAATTTTGTAATCAGGATATTTCAAAAACTATAACAAACTTGGTCAGCTCATTGAGGATAATGAGTAGATTACCTGGTGAAAAAAAAAATATTTTTTAGTTATTGCCCTTTGCAAATTTGGACATAGAAAACTTGATATCTCAAAAATCGTTACGGCTAGGAGCTTCAAATTTGGTTAACTTTTAGAGGATAATGAGTAGACCACTTGGTGAACATTGAAATAAAAATCATTAAATTTTATTTTTTGTGTTATTGCCCTTTGCAAATTTTGACCTAGAAAACTTGATATCTCAAAAACCGTTGGAGCTTCGGACTTGGTCAGCTTATAGAGGATAATGAGTAGACTACTTGGTGATTTTTTTTTAGTTATTGCCCTTTGCAAATTTCGACAGAAAATTTGATATCTCAAAAACCCATACAGCTAGGATTTCCAAAGTTGGACAGCTGAGTAAAATACCTTGTGAAAATTTAAAAAAATAATCTTTTTTTAGTTATCGTCTTTGCATTTTTTAGTTAATGCCCTTTGCAAATTTGGACATCGAAAACTTCTTATAAAGATACCTCGAAAACTATTACAGCTAGTAGCCTCAGATTTGGTCAGCTGAAGGAGGATGGTAAATAGATAACCTTGTGAACAGGATGATGGACAAGCTAATGGTTGGGGGCATAGTGTTTCTAAAACACAATTTCTAGTTATTTGACAATGCTAGTCGTACACATTTGGTTTGCCTTGAATTATTCTGGACAATTTTATCTTTACAAGTAGCCTGCATTGACTGATTAAGATGCAGAGTGATTTTAATAAAAATGCACTCTGTGGTTTTTAGTTCACCAGAGCAGAAGGCTCCCGGGGAGCTTTTAGGATGGGCCTTGAGCCCGCGTCTGTGTGTTCAACGTTCACACTTTCAAACATGAATATCTGATCCCAACTGGCCTATTAAAATCAAAATTTCATCTGGAGCATTATTGGGGTGGGGGAAAGGCTGCATAAGATTTTGGGCCAGATCAGATTAGAACTCTGGTTTCCATGGCAACATTTAGCTCCCACATGGTTATAATGTGAAAAATCTTGTGAACACTCTTCTTTATTTTGAATTGGATCTCCTTTATTCTTGTAGGTAACGAGGACAACCTTAAAATCTTGTATGGGTTCAAAATTCGGCAAGATCGGACCAGAGACTGCGGAGTTAGCTGCCTTTGAGCATATGGAAAAAATTCCCGTAGACTTATGATGAGAGAAATGCTGTGAACACTCTAGCCCCTTCATTTTTATCGGACCTTCATTCCTTCAGGTAACATGGCCAACAATAAAAGCTTGGATGAGTTAGAATTTCGACAATATTTATCACCCTCTACGGAGTTGGCTGCCCTTGAGAGACTGAAAAATGAATGAATAATGTTGTGTCCAATCTAGAGCCTATAATTTTGATTGGATCATCTTCATTATTGCAGGTAACAAGGACATCCATAAAGTCTTGGATGGGTTCGAAATTCGGTCAGATTTGGACTGTGGGGTTAGCTGCCCTTGAGCATTTGGAAAAATTTCCATTGGTTTATAATGGGAGAAATATTTCGACTACTGTAGTGCCTTCATTTTTGGTTGGATCTTAATTCTTGCAGATAAAAAGGACAACCATGAAAGCTAAGATGAGTTTTTTTTTTTACAAGATCCCATTTCCAGCTACTGAGTTAGCTAGCTGCCTTTGAGGGTCTAAAAATCAATAGATAATATTGTGACCACTCTAGCGCCATTATTATTGATTGGATCTTCTTCATTCTTGCAGGTAAAAAGGACAACCTTTAATTTTCAAGCAGAACCGACCTCAGACTGAGGAGTTAACTGCCATTGATTGTCTGGGAAAATCTGCATATACCTACAATGGGAGATCTGTTGTGACCATTGTGGAGACTTCATTTTTAATGGATATTCCTTGTTCTTGTAGGTAACAAGGACAGCCATCAAAGCTTGAACCGGCCACACTCAACAACCAACTACAGACTTAGCTGCCCTTGAGTGTCTAAAGTATAGCTGCATAATGTTGTGACAACTCTAGCGCCTTCATTTTTTATGCCCCCAACTTTGGAAAAGTTGAAGGGGCATATTGCTTTGGCATTCACTGTACGTCACTTCCTTTTGGAGTGTGGCGATTTTGCACAAGTAAGAAATAATTGCTTCCATGTTGATAACATGAAACAGTTATTTCAAGATATACACATTGATAGTATTATGACATTTTAAGAGAAATAAACCTTTTTAACAGAAACTAATTACTATTTTTAAAATCATGTTTTGTTTTACATTTGTATCAAACCATAATGCAGATTCTTTAATGCCGTATTCTGTTCAGTTAAAGAACATGTACAGTTATCTGAATAGCTCTTTGAAACTGTCAGATATTATCTGAATAGCTCTTTGAAACTGTCAGATATTGTACATGGTCTTTCCTGATAACAATCGAATTGCAAATTGTTATCATTATACAAACTCATTATCATCATTCACTTTATTTTTATCTTATATTTTTTTAATTTTTCCATCCACATCATGTTAAGTTTAATACCGTCTGACGCTAATGACCAACAAGGGTTGATGCGTCGTTAAGCATCAAACAAACACATATTGCTTTGGGCTTATCTGTCCGTGCGCCCACTACGAAATTTATTAAGATACAATTTTGAAATTCCATTTGGATTCCTTATCAAAAAATAATTGACACATTTTTTCAGCCTGGATTATCTCCCTTTGTGGAGTTATGCCCCTTTTTAAGGGTCATAAGGAAATTTTGTATTCAAGATATCTAAAAAAAACTATAACAGCTATGAGCTTCAAAATTGGTCAGCTAATAGAGCATAATGACTAGATGACCTGGTGAAAATTTAAAAAAAAAAAAAAAAAAAAAAAAATTTAGTTATTGCCCTGTGTAAATTTGGACAGAGAAAATTTGATATCTCAAAAATTGTTACAGCTAGGCGCTTCAAACTTTGTCAGCTGATAAAAGATAATGAGTAGATAAACTGGTGAAAATTAAAAAAAAAAAAAAAAGTTATTTTATTTTTTTCCAATTAATGCCACTTTGCAAGTTTGGGCACATCATTTCTAGTTCATTATAGCCCCGCTTTGAAAAAATGGAGGCTATATTGGATTTGGGTTGTTTGTCATTCCGTCTGTCTGTACGTCATGATTTCGTTTCCGCTCAACATCTTGAGATCTCATTCAATTTATCCAAATTTTGTATGTGCATTGATATTGACATGATCTAGCTTGGGATTGTTACGTGTCTTTTTTCCCAAATTTGTACCAGAATTATGGCCCATGATTTACGCATAAATTTCGTTTCAGCTCAATATCTTGAGAACAAATTGACAGAATTTCTTCAAATTTAATATATGCATTCATATTGACAAGCTCTAGCTTGGGATTGTTACACGTTATTTTCGCTAATTTGTACCAGAATTTTGCGCTTTATTTGCGCCAAAATTTCATTTCCTCTCAATTCGTTGAGAACCTTTTGGTAGAATTTCACCAAATTTTATATATGCATCTATCTTGGAAAGATCTAGCTTTGAATTGTTACACGTCACTTTTGGCAAATTTGTACCAGAGTTATGGCCCCTTGACTTACGCCAAAATTTCATTTCCGCCTAACATCTTGAGAACTACTTGACATATTTCCATCAAATGTTATATGTGCATTTATATGGACAAGAACTAGCTTGGGATTGTTACACTTCATTTTTTGGATATTTGCACCAGAGTTATAGCCCTTTAGTTACTCCTAAATTTCGTTTCTGTTCAATATCTTGAGATCCAATCGGTTGAGCTTTTACCAAGTTTTATATATGCATTCATATTGACAAAATCTACGTTAGGATTGGTACACATTATTTTTGCAGATTTGTACCAGAGATATGGCCCTTGATTTACGCCAAAATTTCGTTTCCGATCAATATCTTTAGAACAAATGGTCAGAATTTCAACAAATTATATATATGCATTCATGTTAACAAGATCTACGTTGGGATTGCTACACATCATTTTTCACACATTTGTACCGTAGTAATTGCCCTTGATTTATGCCAAATTCAGTTTCCGTTCAATATCTTGAGAACAAATGGACAGAACTTCACCAAATTTTATATATATGCAATAATATTGACAAAATCTACGTCGGAATTGTTACACAACATATTTTGCTTGTTTGTACGTTGGCGCTTGATTTACTCCAAAATTTCGTTACCGCTCAATATCTTGAGTACAAATGGACAAATTTTGACCAAAATTTATATAACTATTAATTGAAAAGGACAAAATCACCGTTGGGATTGTTAGCTTGCATTTTTCGCAAATTTGTAAGAGAGTTGTGTCCCTTGATTGATGTCAGAATTACGTTAACACTTCATATCCTAAGAAACTCTGGCCATTTACTGCATGCAAAGCACTGTAGCCGGGCTATAGTCAGATTCTTTGTTAAATTTAGCTTGATCATCATTCTTGTAGGCAAGATGTGTTTGAATTTTGGTTGGATCCCATCACTGAATACGGAGTTATCTGCCCTTGAGCATCTAAAAAACACAGTTTCACCAGGGTTCCTCTACAATTTTTATTCAGATCTTTTTAATGCTTGCAGATAACCAGAACAGGCAATTATTCCTGATCACTGTTCCAAGGTCAGAGTTACACTCTTAACATTATGCTTGCTCTCAGATGAGCGATCTTTGCCCATTGGACTACTTGTCGGTATACAACTTAAAGTTCACGTTAATTATAAATTGTTTTATAACGCTCAGAGTTATCTCCCTTTATTATCATTGTACTCGAAAGCTAACGGTTTACGATGCTTGCTTTATACGCATGTTCCACGCACCATTGGTAACAGTCATGTCATTTGAACATTATTTAAAGTCCATTTTATACAAAACTCACGAATATGTATTTATACGTTTCTTTTGCTTATTCCGCAGACGTAATATTTGATTTGAAAATGTATGCATAATTTTGAATAGAACTTTTCTTTACGTCATGGCCTACCTTGGCACTCTGGGTTTTGTCCCACAAAAGTCTGTAGTCTTGTACAAAATAATCGCATTTATTGAGACAGTCTTACAAGATTATGTATGTGCAAGTGTAGTTAGAAGAAGTCGAATTCGTTGAATTTATATCCCCTGGAGAAGGTTTTTTTTAGAGAACCATGTAAATCACAAAACATAAATCTCTATCCAAACCCATATCATTCATATCATAACCTGTTACGTATGTTTTAGTGCTAAGTTTAATAAAAGGAGATACTTTAATCTGCACAATTTCAATATCTGAGCTTCCAGCCCCAAACCCCAGAGGTCCGTGTGTGTGTAAGTCAAAGTGTTACCTAGCATGTTGGTCACACCTCTTTCCCTTTTATTAGCTTACTTGAGCCGAAGGTCCATTGGTGAGCTAATAGTATACCAGTGACTCCGGCGTCCATCCATCTGTCAACATTTTCAAACATCTTCTCTGAAACCACTGGGCCATTTAATTTCATATAGAGACTCCTTAAGACGCGGGAACTAAAGTTTGTTCAAATGGTCATATGACCAAGATGGCCGCCACGCCATATACGGTAAAAACCCTTTAAAAATCTTCTCCATGACGAGAAGGCCAATGACCTTGGGACTTGGTATGTAGCATTGAGGATCTAAGGCCTACAAAGTACCTACTTAACGTCAAGATTTATTTTGCTTCCTAATGCATTTAAATGGGAAAAAATGAAAAGTTTTTTTTAAAAAACTGTGGAAGCCTTAGTCATCATTATTCTCACTTGATATGTTTAGCCTCTTGAGAGAATGGCTTCAAATAAGTTCCAAAGGGCAATGTTGACCTTTCATCTTAGGAGGAATCCAATCAGTATATTAAAACATAGTTTTCTCAAAAAACATTGGCCCAATTGAACTCAAATTTCATGTAAAGTAAGTAAGGGTGCAAAGATCAGGAATCGATACAATCAAGTACCACACCTGACCCAGAATACCAAAGGTAAAGTGACAAACTCACAGTTATACAGAACAAACGAGAGCCCAGAGGTCAGCCTTTTCCCAGCAGGTGACCACAAGGCACAAATAAACAGACAAACAGCACAAAGGCATAAATAATATAAGAAAGAACCACAAAATATCCACAAAAGAAGTACCGCCTTCGAACGGTCAGTACACAATTGATAAAGACACCTTATGATAATATAGTCAAAATGTATACAACATAGTTTGGTCACCTGACCAAGATGGCCGCCATGCCCGTATACTTTAAAAACGTTTGAAAATCTTCTCCAGAACAAGAAGGCTGATGACCTTGGGACTTGATATGTAGCATTGGGGATGAGAGGCATACCAAGTTTGTTCCAATGATGATCCTAGGTGGACCTACTTAATGTCAAGGTAAAATTTTGCTTCCTAATGCATTTAAATGGGGAAATTTTTGAAAAAGTTTTTTTTTTTTAAACTGGAAGCCTAAGTCATTATTCTCACGTGATATGTTTAGCCTAATGAGAGAATGGCTATAGTTAAGTTCCAGAGGTCAAAATTGACCTTTCAGCCTAGAAGGAGTCCAATAAGTATATTAAAACATATTTTTCACAGAAACCATTGGCCCAATTTAACTGAAATTACATGTAAAGACCACTTATGATAATATAGCCAAAGTGTATACAAAATAGTTTGGTCACCTGGGCCCAGAATTACATTGCCTTCATTAGAGTTAAGGAAGACTTAAGTTACATTGCCTTCATTAGAGTTAAGGAAGACTTAAGTTAAGTATTGATTTTTCAGGATACGAAAAATAACGTTTAAAACTGATTTAAATCAAAATAGTTAATTTTTCTGAAGATCACACTGATATCTTTGACCACAAATACAAAATCGATCCGGGCAATTTATTTAGCATTTAATATAGCATGTTGAAATATCAATACTTAACTTAAGTCTTGCTTATCTTTAAGGAGGCACTGTAATTCCGGGCCCAGATCAAGATGGCCACCATTCCAATATATGGTAAAACGCTTCAAATATCTTCTCCAAAACCAGAAGCAGATTACCTTGTGACTTGGTATGTGAGACCTACCAAATTTGATCAAATGATGATCGTAGGTCGACATTGACCTACTTAACGTCAAGGTAAGTAAGGGTGCAAAGATCAGGAATCGATACAATCAAGTACCACACCTGACCCAGGATACCAATGGAAAGTAACAAACTCACAGCTAGACACCACAAACGAGAGTCAAGTGATCAGCCCTTGCCTAGCAGGTGACCACAAGGCACATATAAACAGACGCATACAAATGCATAGCAAACACAAGACGGAAAAAAAACATTAAAGATCCACAAAAGAAGTACCGCCTTGGAACGGTCAAAGGTAATATTTGATGCCTAATGCATTTATATTTTAACATTCTTTGGACTTGGTATGAAGCATTAGGGATACTGGGCCCTACCAGAAATTGCATAAATTATGAATCTGGGATGACCTTGACCTTTTTTACTGCAAGGTCAAATTTTATTCCTAATACATTTATATTGGAACATTCTTGAAATGTTCATTTTTTCTATAACTTTTCAAGCGATAATCAAAATACATGTGAGAAATGTTAAAACTAATGAGTCACTCGTTTTATATGTTTCTAAACATTTTCTCAGAAATCACGGGGCTGTTTGAACTCAGGAGTTTTCAGTAAATAATACAATATAGATATGATACTTGCTTTACGTCACTTGACCAAAATGGCCAACATATGGTTGAACAAAATTTCATATTTTGATTAAATGATAAGCCTAAGTTGACCTTGACCATTTTTAACCTTGCTAAGGAGATCAGGTGAGCGCTTCAGGTCCTCTAGTTTGATAAGCAACAATACCACCTCAAGAAATGAAAACCGTATTTGACTACCCCAGGGATCAAAGACAGTGGATTTGCTTTCATGGTGCTCTGTGCTCCATTCCCTTTAATTTGATATGCAGATAAACTACTTTCGAGGAAAAAAATGGTTTGACCCTACCCAGAGGATGTGTCTTGTCAAAATATTTGCAACCATGTTGCATGCACATTTCACCTTATTTGATATGCAGCATGACCATATTCAGAAAAAAATGTAATTTTGGAATGGCCTCATCCCGTAATTCCACCCGAGGAGATCAGATCAAGGCCTTTAATATAAAACCCTATTTGATATGCTTTGTGTCTTATTGCTCCTGCCTGCTTGCAAATTTTCAGTAAAAATATTGACAACTGATATAGTTATTACAAAATTTAAATATTTGACACGGCCATGCTGATTTACAGGAACTGGGCAATCATTGTATATAGTTGTGAAATATAATTAAAGATTTAGGGAGTAAGAAGATCATTTCCTAAAAAAAAGCTAATATACTGGTGTTACTAATTACCGCTGTACTAACTGTTTGAGACAGTCTATTAAACAAACTATTTTACAGAAACCAATAAATTGCTCAACTGTTTATTCATTCCTCCAATGGAATCGAACGATATTTGCTTCAAGATGAAGTTAAGACTGCTGAAAACTTTGTTTATATTTGGCTACCATAGCCGATATTTTGACGGTTCGTTGTTACTTATTATCTATGTATATGTAAACAAATGCTCTAGAAAATTACCTGGGTAGAAAACTATAAATGATGGGTTTCTATACCGAAACGATTATAATAATGGCATTCAAAAAATGATAACAGAAAAAGCCTGTTTGAAACTTATGTTTTCTTTGCCCTTGTAAGGTATACCAATTTTAAATGTAGATGAAAAAGAATATAAGTCAACGCTACAATGTTTTTTACAAAGAAAGTACTTGTTGTCTTTTATTCATGGTAACTAATATCACAATTATGTTTCATAAACAGACCACGCAGTCTTTATTTGGGATATGCCCTGCCAGAGGATTTTTTCGACTTATCAAAACTTCGTGCTATTGCTTTGTAATCTTCCAAGAAGCATTCCTCAACATCATGAAACGCATTTATTGATGTACACAAAAGTTGCAATGAAACTTGCCACTTAGAGCCGCTTTGTATGTTTATTGTTACCTCGAAAACCAATTTTATGTTTTACAAACAGCACCTGTGGTTGCTTACAGGCTGATGACGACAGTATTTAGTACGTCACAGCACCGGTGTTACTGACTGAGTTGGTGTTTATGTTAACATTTCACCATTTGAAGAATGACTCAAAATATCGTCAAAAACATCATTGGTAATGTGGCATCGAGCTATCAAGTCAATCTAGCGATAGAAATTCCTAATATAACCGAAAACTACATACATTTGAACGTTTTCACTTGTGGACATTGGGTATCTGCAATGCATATTTAAATATACGTCACGTTGTTGGGAAATTTTTTTAATTGGCCAGATATTTTTCTAATCCGGAGAGCTTGGAGCTAATCGAAACATGTCGGAAAAAATCATTATGAAATTAGCTATAGCGCTTAATCATAAAAGAAACCTGATGGGACATATTGCATAAGCACAAATCAATCCCTTAAAATATTTGTGCAGCATACTAGTGGGACCGGAGGCCTAAAATTCGGTCTTTGTATTTAAGATGTGTATGTAACAAAGGCTCTGAAGAAAGTGTGCTTCTGCACAATAATGAGTCATGTTCAACTGAGCCTTCGCTGATCGCGTTTACTCATATGGGACACATATCTTCAAGTTAAAGTGGTTGGTTTGTGTTGATGGAATTCAGTTTCGGGTTGGCATATAATTAAAGCCACCCCAAACAGACACATCACAAATTATTCAAATAATCAACCGAGTCTCCATTTTTCGTTTGACCTTAATGTTATCTAACATCTGCCAAGGTCAAAATACAAGGTAAAATTATAATGCATTTAGTTTTGGTTTAAATGTTCGAATAAAGAGTTTCTCTCTTTCCTTTCGTTGTCGAGTTTTATTCTGTTCTGCTTTGTAAAATGGAAAACCGAAGAAGGCCGGTTGATACTTAGAACAACTGCCAATGTGCCCACTTAAAGGTATGCTGGTGCTCTCATCCCTTACCTGCTGCCTACAATCGTATGAACGGTGATGCGTTCCCTGAGATCATACGTCTCCCCAATATATAATTCATCACATCCCCGACACGTTATCACATATACAACGTTTTTGACATTGCATGTCATTGGGGCACTTACTTTGAATATTTTGCCTTTGAAATTAAATTCCAATCTCTCGTTAAGATACATGCATAATCCACACACTATATATAGTGTTGATGTCTGGTGTAGTGCTAGGCGGTGTTGTCGAGGTCATGGGTTCGAATTTTGCTAGAGGTGAAATATTTACAGCATCTTTCGGCTCAGTTGATTTACTATATATATATATATATATATATATATATATATATATATATATATATATATATATATATATATATATATATATGCTTTAAAGTATATTACTAATAACATCTAACATTTTGCATTCTAGACTGCTATAAACTACTAAGAATTTGAAATACTACATTATAATATTTTTTATGACACATGTTTTGAATTCGCAAAGCTTCTCTTTAATGGTCATGTGATGTTGCCCATCACCGTTTCTCTCTCGTATACATTGCACTTTTAACTGCGTGATGTGTACACATGTTACCGTTTGCCCGTTTTCGAATTTGGATAAACAAGAAATATCTTTAAAAAAGATATTCGGCGGCTCTCAAATACTTACAATTTTAACACAACTAAGTGACGAAATCCCCTTATACTCCCTGTCTTTGCATGCTGGAAAAGATGTTCCGTCTAAAACCAGCGAATTTGGAAGTTGTGCTATGTTTCTGGTCTCTCTTTTGCTTGGTGCTCTTTTCGCTGAGCGATATGCATCTGAATCGTTCCAAATTTTAGGCACTTCACCAACAAAGGCTAGGGAACAATGTTATTAGTCCTAATGTTTGTAAGAAAACGGGAGATTTTGATGATAAATGTATGTACCGAAACAAACTGAAAACCCGGAAAAAACATGCCATATTGTTGTTGTTGTTGTTGTCACATAGGCTAGATTCTGCCCGTCTCAGATCTCAACTTGGAGTAGTTTTCAAGTCTTAAATGGTTTACACTTTCACCACTCTATTTACATATTATGAATGTCTCTATTTACAGAAAAATACTGATATACCAAATCACTTTTGTGTGGAACTAACTCCTATAACCTTTCTATTTCCTGTGGCACCTCGCCATAGCCGGGGTCGGGGAATAAATACATGTAGACTCAAAAACTGATCGACTAGCTCCCAGTAAGCACGTAAAATCCGGCTACTCTCGGCCTGCCAGAAAAACACCACCCGAAAAGCGTTTTGCTGGCGGGCCCATAGTGGCCCGAGATTTGGTGCTGGCTGTTTGCAAGTTAGCCCTGGGAAGTTAGCCTTATATGATACATGTTCGTCTGACATACCTGAGTTAAAGAAACTAGAGCTTGTGCTTGTCATCTTCCTAAAGGAAATAGCAAAATACGCTCATACATGTACAGCTGCGGAGGTTGATCTGAGTCTAAGTGTAGGATTTTGGGTTGCGGGCACATTCAAATTGTAGGAAATTGTGTGCCATTATTTACCGTTAAATATCCATCCCCATTATAACCTCTTTTTTTAAGAGCGCTATTAATAGACATTATAACGTGGGCTTTTTGGCTGTCTATTTATAACGCACCATGTTGTCTGATTAAAGAGAGACTCTGCCGATAGCTACACTGTCCTTGTAAAAACATGCATTTGCCGGTCAGAGCAAGCTTTGCACGTATTTACTCGCCTGAACCCTGAGGTTACTCTCTAATTCGCGATGAATTTTACGCCCTTGTATATAATGTAATGCATTAAATACACTTGTTATATTTCTTTGCAAACCAAACTCGAAGTTCTGCATCCCATACAACGTCCACTTTGAATTATAAATTTTGTGTATCCATACGAATCCGGCCATTCATAGAAGCCAATTTGGGAAGCAAAACACTGGCATACTTATTTATACTATAATAAAGATAAAACTTAATTTACTTTGTCAAGTAAAATAATAAAGATATAAAAACCTACCTGACTTTCTTATTAATAAAAAGTTCAGTTGCAGACAGTATATTTCCTTAATTTAATCATATTATCATCTTTTGCCAAGAGTCAGACTTTTGTCTCGCAGTTTTCATATATTTTTTAGAGCCCAGGTCATAGCCCGTGTTCATCTAACTCTGCATGCCTACAAGTGTAGTGCTGGAAGTTACTGCATTTGAGCCTTTGGACATACCATATTAATTTTTCTTTTATCATCTGTGCACAGTCAAGTCTCCGTACTTCATGAGCCTGCAGTAATACTTTAACCATTCTATTGGTATTTGCTCGAAGCAGGGTGTTTAAACTTGTGGGTAAAACGCATTATTCAAATGTTTCGTAATGGATCAGTACTGGTTTATCGGCACTGGTTTTTACCAGTAGTCCGGTACTGGCTTTTACCGGTAAACTCCCCTACAGCGGGTCATATCTGAAAACACGTGTTTCCCAAGGGAAGTAATGATCGCTATACTGTTGGGGAGTTTTTTTCAGTACCGGTTTTTACCAATATTATTCAAGACACGATGCGCAAGTTAAAGAAAAAAAAACACCCAAAACGAAAGTTGCAAATACTAAATGCAGACTTTTCGCCACAATTTTAATGCATCCTGCAGGACTCTCATGGTTTAAAATCATGCGTCCTTTGTGAGAAGCATGCGTCTGAGACCCAGGACGCGCAGGTAAAAAAAAATCACTGCATATTGTCGAAATTTATGAAACAGACTATAATCGTGTAACGCGCATTTGATACTAAACCATAATGGCTTGAATAAAAAATACAAAGATTTGCTTTATATAATGCTGTTAAAGTCCTTTAGGATATAGTGAGTTATCTTATATTGCACTTATTTACTATGTGCAATTATGCAATGCATGTAAAGAATGGTAGTAAAGCAAATTAGAAATGCTGTTCAGCGGGAGTTGACCTATATTCATGATCAATGTTCATTATTAGGACTAGTGCACAGACTGGTTCTGGGCCATTTACATGGAAATTTTCAAGTTAAATTGCATCTATAATAAGATCGCGTGGTCAGTCTGAGTATTAACCAATGAGGGCATTGTTTTCTATCTGGTGTGATGAATATTGCAATTTAAGAATACTTCTGATTGGTGAAAATTTGCATAAATTGTAGGTCTAAAGCGATATTAGAACGGCGGTCAAAATACAATATATTTGTATTGAAAAAGAAGGCATAAAATGTTTCATGTGCTACCTTTTCAAACGCTTCAATAACTGTAGCATCCTCCTACGATCACATACTCTGATGACATCCTGAAGATTGGTATAAAGCAAACTTAATTCAAGAACATTTAGATTTTTTGTGTGTTAGAACAGTACTCTTGAACAGAACTTTAAAACAATGTGGCTACAAGCTGCCCCTTGTCTTTTTCAACATATACTCCATTGATAACTGCCTGTTTTTGTTAAAGGCCAAAGAAGGCAATGCATTTATTACTAGATTACATCTACAGACACCCTTGTACATTATGATCAGGTGTATCAAAGCTTCACACTTATTAATGTTCTTTTATTTGAAATAAAGACATACTCAACAACACCATAGCTTTGAGTAAATGAGGTGGCAGTTTCTGCAATGATCATAATGTTTTAACATCTGAACCATCTGGAATATATCTATTAATCCTTTTTGTGTACGCAATGTAGCAGCATTAATGCAAGAAGACAACTGTAATGTTATAAATACCAAACCTTTCAGAAACAGTCAAACCTGCAATATGAGGTTTCAGGTTCCAGTAAACCTCCTGGTAGATATAAGTTTGTTTGTTTTGTTGCTTTACGTCCCAAGTCAACAGCTATGGTCATTGCAGGACGGTCAGTTCACCTAACCACACTTTTTCCTGGGCAGGCTTGAACAAGCAGTTAACCAAATACCTGCTATGGTCAGTGAATGACTCAGGTGCTTCCTAGTGGCTGAAAAATAGTGAGTATGATCAGGAAATACCACAATCACAAACTGCAGACAACCCCGTGGCACCGCGAGGAAGAGCCGCTCAAACATCACGAGACACCAGGAAGACAAATTAAGCAAAGCAATCAGCTCTCTCTTCCCCATCAAGATGATTGCAATAATAGAATGGACATAAAGTAACGTACAACAAAACATAGAACAATTACAGACTCCCACAATGGGAGTAACAATAAACAAAAAGTCAACAACAACAGAACCACCGCCTTAGAACGGACAGCAGCCTAAGCCACCAGGGAGCTTAAATGCATTATACTGGTACCAAATCTTCGCCTTAGATTCTGCTGTTGTTGAAGTACAAGAAATGTTCAGCTCGCATGGAGGCCATCTAACTAATGCAATCTATCATCATGGAAAACACTCTAATCAAATTAACACTCCATGATGAAACAAAGAAAAGGGCTCATGACTCACAGATAGTCAGAGCTAAAGAAAACCTCAAGTTGAGCCACGGTGCTGTTGAAGCCTACAAACACAAGCATACTTTAATTATTGTACATTTCATCGATGAATATTTAATGCACTAAATAATATAAGGCCCTATGCAAGCAGACAAAGTGAAAAGACCTACATTGATTTTATAGCCAACTTAAGTTTTGTCCCATCAAAGCTACCTTTAAAAATTACTTTTCATTAATGATTTAGCATTGATATATAAGAGCCTGAATGTTCAAGTTTTATATACTTTTATAAAGAATTAACTTGCTGTTCTGTGAAAAGCAATATATTCACGTTGTACATTTTTAAAATAAACACAAATAAGAAATTTAACACAATATAGGATTTACTAAGTCCTGGTAGAAATAATGAAATTTAAATGGGTATGAAGACTTTCCAGGGTAACAACATTGTATTTACTTATTGTATAAGTAATTACACATGGTATACCTTTCTCTGATTTATGATTACCTCCTGTTATCAGTCTTTTTTCCTAGGTCGCAAAATAACATTATGTACATGTTCTTCTGGATAACATTGATGTAAAAGATATGTGAATAGTTCATCGTGTCTTGTATTTGTTATGCTTATTCAATCAGGATTGTCTGAGTTCGTTAGGTGAGACTAAACTGTATGTTCACCTTTGTGTGTTTAGTAAGACATGAGTGAAAATTTAAGTAACAATGCGGTCGTATATTTACAATTGATAGTACAATACAAATTACATCTAATTTTGTTATCTTGATTACTATAACCTACAGAGAATTAAAAAAAGAAATACTACATTATAATATTAATTCATGACACATTTTGTTTTGGGTGCGTACAGCATCTGCTAAATGGACCCAATCAGTTTCTCTTGCATTCTTTTTTTTTAATGCGTTTTGTATAAATATGTTACTGTTTGCCAATTTTCAAAACCAGTGCTAAGTGTTTTTGGGAAAAGCAAGTTTCGGTATGTAAATTACCTTTGCCTAAGGACAATCTTGAAAATTTACTCAACTTGACTACAACATGAGTCATACTAACAATTACATCTACAAATCTATAAACACGTTCCAATTTCATTTAAAAATGAATCTACTTCAAAATAATTCTATTCCTCCAGCTAGGCAAAAAAAAAACATGAAACAATATATGTATATTTCAGTCCACTTGTGCAATTAAAGCTTCTCAGGCAACTTACATCAAATAAAAGCGCAACAGACATTGCATCACTTTCGTGTATTGATAGAATTATAACAATATCAATGTAAACAAAATATTATTGAAATTCCTAGGCATTAACAACATTCTTAAAGAAACTCGTGTAGACCTACCCTACAGCAGGGTGTCCACGGTAAGGGAAAACTTTTTATAAGGTCAGGGAATTTTTGAAATTAAGCAAAAACTCAAGGAATTTTGAAATAAGTCTGAATAATAAACAGATAAAACTTCAAGAAAAAAGGCTAAGGCTTTGATAAAAATAATAAAAAATATAAAACTGTTATAAATAATAATAGTACTTATAATAAAAATAATAATAGTATTATGCTAGTGGTATATAGTTTTCGTCTTTCTGTTATAAATAATAATAGTACTTATAATAAAAATAATAATAGTATTATGCTAAGTGGTATATAGTTTTCGTCTTTCTGTTCGTTAATTCAATCATACTTTCGTTACGGCAAAGTTTTGGTTAAAGTTTCTCCAGTGGTAAATATCTCGGTAACCCTTTTTTCAGAAAGCATTCATATTTAAACCATAGTGACCCTGTAGGAATGACATTCACATCATGACTAGATCCAAGGGTCCCTACCCCTAGGTGGGCCTGGAGGCCAACGCCTAGGACACATTTAAAAACTGAAACTCTGTTGTTGTTTTTTCCGACTTATGTAGGTATCTAACCAACTAACAATTTATCAAAAATATTTATACTTCGACAGACGTTACCATTTTTATTTAGCTTGGACTTGATGACTAAACCCTTGGATAGTTGCCCAAGCATAGGGCTAGAGGTCAAACTTTCGACACCCCTGATGAAGATAAGAAATATCTGCTGAATCACTTGTCAAAATTTAAAATAATTACACAGACATGTTTTTTCATAATGCCCATTACCAAACTTACACGAATCGTTCTTATCTGACTGAATCAATGGCCACCAGAAGTTTAGATACGAAATATTTATAAACACCATCTCCTGAACCACTGCTCCAAATCCAAAATACTTTCATAGAAATATTCTTCATAATGAACAACCCACTCTGGTACCTCACAATTCAGTCCTGCTCTATGGAATTGGGTAATTTAGTTATCACAACTACGAGGACCCAGTGCATCACTTCTCATAAGATTGATTTATCTCAAAGATCTAACTTTGTCTCATTTTATCATTACTTACTACAGTAAGATTTCCCTTAGCTTTCCCGTTAAATCGTCTTTGCAGATAGTCACTGGTAATTAAGTTAAAGGACTAAGAAAGGCATATGGTGAACCATGAAGCTGCACATTATACAAAACTTCTCCAAATTTCTTATCAGTAAACTTCAAAGTATAGCTGTTCCTTTGGGAAACTTTAGTGTTTGAAGCACTATGATAAATGTCTTCATGTTTTTTTTAATATATTGTCACTTCTGTCTCATAGTGAATGCCAGTTAAAATGTGCACTGCTGATTAAGTGGTCCACTAGCTTCAGTAACGTCGCCTCTCCCAACTAGGGCCAACCCATTGTCGGTATCCGTCAGGGTTTTACTTAAAAAATAAAAAATGTGATGGTTGGGCTTTCTAAATTTCCGCAGTATAGTTAGTTTCAGCTCTTATGCAATTGAATGCTTAGAGATAATGCAGATGGACTAACTTTGGCTCATTTTTATCATTACGTATCGCTGTTCATTCAGTTAAAGGACTAAGAATGGCATATGGTGGCATATGCTTTTCTTATATGAAAACTCCACAGTGTAACTGTTCCTTTTGGAAACTTGAGTGTATGAAGAACTATGGTAAATGTGACCATATATAATGGCTCTTTTATATATTACCACTTCTGTCTCACAGTGAATGCCAGTTAAAATGTGCACTGCTGGTAGAAGTGGTCCAGTAGCGTGTCTTAATGACAAATGGTAGATTAATGAAGGTCAAAAGTATTGCAGAATGTTGGGGATTTTTGAGAGTGGTCGTTTTACATGTACTTTTAGGGTCATTTTATTTGTGCTCAAAAGGAGCTATTTGGATCTATCAGTCGTCCTGTGTCGTCAACAATTTATCACTTCTCACTATAATGATAACTTTCTGCTTGGACTAATTTTGGCTCATTTTATCATTACTTACGACCGTAAGATGTTTACCTAGTTTTCCCGTTCATAAGTCATGATTGCAGATAGGTAATTCAGTAAAATGACTAAGAAAAGCATATGGTGAACTATAAAGCTGCACATAATACAATACTTCACCAAATTTCTTATCAGAAAACTCCACAGTATAACTGTTCCTTTTGGAAACTTTGTTGTATGAAGCACTAGGGTAAATGTGACCATATATCATGACTCTTTAATATATTGTCACTTCTGTCTGATAGTGAATGCAAGTTAAAATGTGCACTGCTGTTAAGTGGTCCACTGGCTTCAGTAGCATCGCCTCTCCCAACAAGGGCCAACCCATTGTCAAATCATGTCAAGTTTTTACCTGTAAAAAGAAAAAAATGATGTTTTGTATTTCTTAATTTCCACAATGTTGTCATTATGCAATTGGATGCTGATGTTTAAGATTTTTGTTTATCAAGGCTGTGCAATTTGATCGTGGTGTGTACACATACATGTACTTTCAGTGCCGTTTTATTCGTGCTTAAAGTCCTAATTTAAATTAATTTCACTGAAATACTCCTCAAAATGCCTTCTAACAAAATTAAACAAATTGTTCCACTCGTTCAAACAAAAGAGCTTTAGCTAGGGGTATGCAAATACCATTCCTGACTTGTCCGAAGTGGCCCAAGTTAAAAATTTATGTTTACTTGTCCTCAGACAAGTATAAACAAAGTTTATACAATTCTGTGTTTCATTTTAAATTAATTCTTATGAACTCACAATGCCATGTTGTATCGTAAACAGCTGATCTGGTTCTACACTGTTTTCAATTTATAAACAATTTATTTTATATCTGGTTTCATATTGTATTTGAAGAGTTTATGCACGTTATCAGCACAGTAAGGGCTAAACTGAGTTCTTAGTGATTTATCTGTTCTTTGGGACCAATTAAACTATCATTGAACAATCACATTGTAGCCAAGTATAAAATTTGGTATTTACACACCACTGCTGTACATAAAAATCTTTATTATGACATCTCCTGTTTCGCTTGTCCAAAACCAAAATAATTCCACATAAATGTTTCTCATAATGCCCTCTACCAAAATTACACGAATCGTTCTGATCTGTCTGAATAAATGTACACACGAACAAGTTGCAAAAAAAAACCCAGACTTTGCATACATTCTCCCAGCAGCACTGTTGGGGTCATCTGGATAATTTTTCGTCAGTTCGTCGCCTTTCAAAAAGATGAATATATTTCCCTTTGAGTCTGTTGTGGCTGCAGAATGTTCAGAGCAACTAGCAAGAGTCCCCTCCTTCTGCGTCCAAAATACAACATAATGTCTACTGTCTGTTGTAGTTTAATGCGGTCCTGAATGTCAAAGTATGCATACAGTTTCACTTAATCTGCATTTTCCATGCTTCTTGGGACACTTCTCAAGCTTATCAATCTCTAGTCAAAATTAGACTATGGCTATATTGTATATCATATCTTCAAATTCTTGATCCTATACATAATCAAGGACTGATGTTAGCTTCAGAAGCTTTTAGAATTTCTCCTGTTGATAGTCTCTACGTGGAAGCAGATGAACCATCATTATACTCAAGCAGAGAAATCCTCTCTTTACAATATGCTACAAGACTTGCTGCTAACCCACCAAAACGTGCTTATAAAGTTTCACTAAAATATGTTGATTTCTGTTGCACTGTTTATAAGAGAATCAGTGGAATTCCCAAAGCAACTCCTAGAGCCTCTCTATAAAACCGTTTGCACAAGAAATTAGTGCCGGTCAAAAGTTTGTATCGTTATAGCAGATAAATGAACAAAAACCTAAAGCTATAAAATCATTTGGCATCATAATTTCACCTCTCTTATAATCTGCCAATATCAAACCACAAAATATTGAAGATTATTTGAAACCAAATATTCCAGCTTTGTGTTTAAAACAACCTGAAACAACCTGTGTTTAAAACAAGCTTTAATCGGTGGGTTGGGGCCTGATGCTTATCTGTAGCTGGACCCCCGTGACTCAACTTGAGGTTTTCTTTAGCTCTGACTATCTGTGAGTCATGACCCATGTTCTTTGTTTCATCATGGTGTGTTAATTTTATTAGTGTTTCTCTATTATGATAGAGAGCTGGTTGCTTTGCTTAATTTGTCTTCCTGGTGTCTCGTGGTGGTTGAGCGGCTCTTCCTCGCGGTGCCATGGGGTTGTCTGCGGTTTGTGATTGTGGTATTTCCTGATCATACTCACTGTTTCTGAAATACTTTTCGATTTACACACTGGAAATATCTGAATCAAATTAAAAGAGGATTTCAGAAAGCTGCAAAGTCGTTATAACAATTACCAACAAGTTTATACTGATAGGCCAAAGGAAGACTCAAAAGTTGAATGTTCTGTTATATTAGACAACCATAGTAATATGCAACGTATAGCCGATGCTTCATTAATTTTCACTGCTGAAGCTGTTGATCTAACTTTAGATTTTATAAGACCTAATGACAGTACAATAAATGTATTATATTATCTGACTCGTTTTTGGTATTGAAAGCTATGAACCATACTGATTCAAAGAATCCACACATTCAGAAACTTTTAAAAAATGTCATGAGCTTTCAGCAAATAGAAAAATTGTTCTCAGCTGGATTCCTAGTCATACATGCATCCAAGGATACGAAATTGAAGATCATCAAGCAAAACATCGCTTTTGCTAAAACCATCTTCTTTTAGGATTCCATTTTCTAATTATAAATATCTCTCAATAAATGTTTGAATGAATGGCAAACTTCATGGAATTACAGCATTGGAAATAAACTTCTTGAGATAAAACCAACTATTGGTGAATATCAATCAGTTGTTGGAAACATTAGAAAAGAAGAAGTTTTGGCTCGACGCTGTTTATGTCATACAAGAGTCACACATTCATTCTGTGTGGCGATTTCGCACAAGTAAGAAATAATTGCTTCCATGTTGATAACTTGAAGCTTCCATGTTGATAACATGAAACAGTTATTTTAGATATACATATTGATAGTATGATATTTTTAAAAGAAATAAATCTTTTAAACAAACTCTAACCGGTATTTTTTATAATCCCCTTTTGTTTTATATTTGTATAAGCCTTTAGTGCGCTATATATAGTATCATTAAACCATTATATAGATAGTATATCGCTGTATTCTGTTCAGTTAAAGAGCCTGTACGGTCGCCTGAATAGCTGTTTGAAACTGTCAGACATTGTACATGATCTTTCCTGTTAACAATCGTATTGCAACTCATCATTATCATTCATTTTATTTATTACATTTTTTTTACTTTTTCCATCAAAATCATGTTTAGTTTAATGGCTAATGACCCATCACGGTTGATGCGTCGTTAAGCACCAAATAAACAAACATCATCTTCCATCAGGAACAATGGTTTATTCATCCCATAACGTCCTTCTTTAAATCTTTAGTAACAGGAATAAACATTTCCATAGACGTTTTCCTTTTTTAAGCAGCAGCTTATCCAAATCACTATTCGTAAGGCTTGTTTATTACTTTCAGTAGCTTCAGCCTGATTATTTATCATTTGAAACAGACGACACAATAACCACAACCCTATATTATGATATGAAAATTATTTTGATTGGCTGAAGATTCTGTATTCGAATATTTTGATTCGTCAAAAGGTTAAACTAAAATTAGCTGTGACATGTAGACACAACATTTTTCAGGCATGCCAGCTAAAACAGCTGACATCAGATCTTGCACTTACCAGAGAGCTAAATTTAGCAAGCATATTTCAAGCATATGCGTTTGTACAAAGCTAATGTAAGCAGTTTCATGTATTTAATAGGAGTCATATAACAATATACAATTGATGCATTCTTTTAAAGTTAACATCAGGATATGCCATCCAGAGACAAATGATTTTTACCAAGACGAAGCCAAGCATTCTTTTAAGGTTAACATTAGGATTTGTCAACAAGAGAATAGTTATGTTTATCGAGGCAAAGAGAGGTGAACATCACTTTCGAGGATCAACTAATTCTGATGTTAACAACAAAAATGCACAAATTGTTTTGTTCTATGACACTGTCTCCCTCTTCCTATTTATACAGAAAAGGCTTTATAAACTTACTCAAGTCAGATGTTCCTAGTGCACTGATAACAAGAACATTTCAACAATTACTTTTTAAGCTTCTGAAACTCTTATGAGATTTGCAAAAGAATTGCCTTTTTATATGCCTGTTAAAAAAGTACATTTTATGACATGGGGCTGTCGACTATCCGTAAACAATATTCAAGATATCCTCATTTTTTATAGAAATGTATATTAGGTCAAAACAAAGTGACCCACACAAAAACGCTTATTCCCCCTTTCTTTGTTTATGAGTTATGCCCCGTCTTAACAAACAAGAATTGACACAGTAACGTGACGAATGCCCCCAAAGGAACTGGTCTAGCATAAGTCACACTTGAGGAAAGTTATTTGTTATATAGGAGATCTGCTCCAGACACAAAAAGCCTAGAAATGAGGTCAGAAGTCAAAGAGACCCAAAATGGTATGCACCACATCACTAACCTAATACAAATCCACACACCAAATATTGGATTCCTGCCTAAAATAATATAGTAGGTATGCTCCAGACACGCACAAAATGGTATGCATTTTGTGGGTCACAAAATGGTATGCATCCTGGAGAGTCCCTACCACCTTGCCGCGGTCTCAGGGGCACACTTCACACAGGGGACGATATTGATTGTAATACTTGTCTCCTCTGGGAGTGCTAAGAGTAGGACCCACCAGTTTCCCTTGGGTGGCTTTCTCGTAACTCGAAGGGGATGGCTTGGAAGACTGAATGCATGCAGAATATGGACGTTTATAAATTCTGTATGACTCAACACGTCTCTTTGGCCTCTTTGACGGGGTAGACTGAGGTGGAAACACAGCCCGCTGTTTCTAATCGGCTTTGTCATGCTGAGCCCCAGGATTCTGAAAATGTAAAAAAAAATATTTCTTATATCTTCGTTCTATAGTATCGTTCTGATGCCAACCATGTGTCCATTATCTTAAACTTTCTTTCTTTTATAAAATAATCCTGGAAGGCAGTGGCTTAACGGGTCAATTGTACAGATTCTATTTGTGCAAGTATACCTTCTATGTAACTCTAGCACTTGAGGTCGGAAACCCACTCAATTAAAGTGCTCCCTTGTTGGGCTCCAGGGTGGGTGGAGAGCATGGAGGATAAGTCAAACAAACTACATGGCTAAACAAAAAGCAAAAAAACGTCACATAGCAAATTCAGATACTGACTCTGAAAACTCGTATCCAGCTTCTCAACCAACTAATTCAAGTTCGTCTACCTCAACCAAAAAACCTTATGTACCCAGATTTTTAATAATCCATTCAGAAAAGGAAGATTAAAGTATTTCTTCTCTTTCTCCATTCCTTGTACATAAAACTATAATGAGTTGTACAGGTGAACCCAAAAAACATAAAAATCTACGGTCTGGTGACCTTCTGATTCAGTGTGCGAAGGAAAAACATGAGACAACTCTTCTTAATTTGAAGAACTTCTGCAGACTTTGTTTGTTTGTTTGGTTCTTAACGACGCATCAACCCTTGTTGGTCATTAGCGTCAGACGGTATTAAACTAAACATGATGAAGATGGAAAAAGTAAAAATTTATAAGATAAAATAAAAGGAAAGATGATGATGAGTTTGTATAATGATAATTAATTGCAATACAATTGTTGACAGGAGAGACCACGTACAATATCTGACAGTTTCAAAGAGCTATTCAGATAACTGTACATGTTCTTTAACTGAACAGAATACAAAATTAAAAAATCTGTATTATGGTCTGATACAAATGTGAAACAAAACATGATTTTAAAAATAGCAATTAGATTTTGTTAAAAAGATTTATTTGTCTTAAAAATGTCATAATACTATCAATATGTATATCTTGAAATAATTCTTTCATGTTATCAACATGGAAGCAATTATTTCTTACTTGTGCAGTGGCTCAGTGGTAGGGTGCTTGACTCGAGACCGAAGGGCCGCGGGTTCGAGCCTCACCGGTGTCACTGCGTTGTGGTCCTTGAGCAAGACACATTTATCCTAGCTTAGTACTGGTTCAACCCAGGAAGACTCGTCCCGCATAACTGAAAGATTGTTGAGTGGACGTAAAGAATCACATCAAACAAACAAAAAAGCAAAATCGCCACATTCCAAAAGGAAATGACGTACAGTGAATGGTGCGTCGCAACTAACACATTGTGGCTGCTCTTCACCTTGTAGTAAGTATGAATTAGTGACTCTAGTATGACCTAAGCGGAGTCGAGCTAAAACTACTTCTTCTCTTCTAATGTTTCGAACAACTGATTGATATTCACCAATAGTTGGTTTGATGTCAAGAAGTTTATTACCATGAAGTTTGCCATTCTTCCAAGATATATTTATTGATAGATGGCTTAAAATTGGAAAATGGAATTTTAACAGAAGTTGGTTCTAATGCAGACTGAAATGCAAAATGACCCCACATTCTTCCTTGAACATATCCAAGGGTATTGTTCGCTGTCCTGCCTTGAACAGGCAGACCTGCGAGCATATTCTGGAGTTCATGGGAGAACAGGGTGTCACAGATGTTCGTAGAATCGGTGTCTTCTGTGATGGAGCAAAGAAACCGACAAACACATTTGTATTCACGTTCAATTCACCAGTTTTACCATCAGTGGTCGAAATAGGTTTTATGCAAGTCAAAGTTGACGTATATATACCAAATCCACTTCGTTGTTATCAATGTCAAGTGTTTGGCCACCACGAAAACAAGTGTGGCAGACAGGCTATATGCGTCAACTGCAGTATGCCTGACCATTGCCCAGTTGGCCAGTGTCAAAGACCAGCCAATTGTGTAAACTGCTCAGGGGAACACCCTGCCAACTCTAAACAGTGCCAAGCTTGGGAGAAAGAGAAGACAATACTTAAGAAAAAAATGTGAACAGAACATCTCGTTCCCAGAAGCTCGAAAACAATATGAGCAATTTTATGATACTAGATCATATGCAAGTGCTGTAAAACCAGGCACTTGCAACAAATATACACAAACCAACAATAAAAGCACGCAGACAGACGACAGTTTTACCGAATACTTAAAAAAACAAGAACAATCACAATCAGAAAAAACACCAAAAGAAACACCTATGGGAAAACAAGACAAAAATACTTCATCTCCTCGTCCAGGGCCAGCACTTAAACCAGCAACCCTGGAAATGATGAAGAAGGAGGAGGAGAGGAAGTAAAAAGAAGAGAAAGACAGAATTAAGCAACAGCAGAAAGACGAAAGCAATATCATTAAGATAAGCAGGAAAAAGAACTGAAAGAAAAAGAAGAAGCAGAAAAAGCTCAGCAAAATCCGTATTCTGTGTTGCATAAAGATGAGGAGGTGTGTATGGAAGAGGAGTCTGTGGTATTCACAGACTCTGCTTCCAGTGACCATCTCCCTAAGCGCACACAGCCAAGATTACCAGTAACTCAATAATGGAGGGTTTCAATCTAACCATTATTTTAGTACCTCTTTTAATATTATTTTCAAGTATGGATTTTAAACATAAAATTATTCAATGGAATTGTCAAGGTTTGAAACCTAATTATAATGAAGTATCTCTATTGATTTCTGAATATAATCCATCTGTATTTTGTTTTCAAGAGACATTTCTTAAACCAGATGATAACATCTCATTACGAGGTTTTAATATATATAACTATGTTCATACTGATTGTCTTAGGCCCTCTGGTGGTGCCTCAATATTTGTAAAATCGTCTTTCCCTCAAAGAAAGATTGATTTACAAACAGAACTACAAGCAACTGCTGTTTCTGTCACTCTAGACAGAGAAATAACCATATGTTCTGTATATATTCCTCCATCCTTTTCTCTTAACTCCCAACAGATGGACAATTTACTGCAACAACTTCCTTCTCCGTATATCTTATTAGGTGTCTTCAATGGTCACAATATCCTCTGGGTCGGTCAAAATAATGATTCCAGAGGCGAACTTATCGAAAATTTCATTACAAAGAATGACATATGTATTATGAATGATAAGTCTTACACTTATCATTCTCCAAGTACAAAGTCTTTTACATCTATTGATCTTTCCTTCTGTCATCCATCACTATTTCTTGATTATAATTGGTCTGTATGTGAAGACCAACACAATAGTGATCACTTCCCTATTATCATTGAACAGAACACTTTTTCCACTGAGGACCACAATCCAAAGTGGAAATTAAATAGAGCCAACTGGGATCTATTTAATACTCTGTGCACTGGTAAATTGATACCAGAAAACTTCAAAGAATCTTCTGATCCTATGTCTGATTTTACCTCTTCGCTTATTGAAATATCTAAAGAATGTATTCCACAAGCTTCTACAAATCCAACTAAAAGTAATCCATGGTACAATGACGACTGTAAAGAAGCAATTAAACAACGCAAACAAGCTTTATCTAAAATCAAAAGATCTCCAAATACCAACAATTTCAATGACATCAAAGTATTTAGAGCTAAAGCCCGTAGAACAATTAAACTTTCGAAGCGTAAGTCATGGAGATCTTATGTTTCGAAAATCAATCATAAAACATCTATTAAAAAGGTTTGGGATATGATAAGAAAAATCTCTGGAAAAAAACAAATCCCCAAGTTACACACATCTAAACATGGTGGGTACTGACAGCAAAGCAACTTCAAAAACAGACATTGCTGACACTTTAGGAGAAACTTTTTGTCACAATTCATCATCATTCAATTACTCTGAATCCTTAAGAAAATAAAAAACCGGACAAGAGAAAGTTAAATTGAATTTTAAATCACAAAATAATGAAATTTATAACAAAGATTTTAATTTAGATGAATTAGTTGACTTTCAACTATCACATGCCACGGGTCCTGATGAGATCCACTATCAAATGCTTAAACATCTCCCAGATACTTCTCTTGAAACACTTTTGAATATATTTAATTACATTTGGACTACTGGTAAATTTCCAGAAGATTGGACATTAGCAACCATAATCCCAATTCCCAAACCTGGGAAAGATCCTGCAGAATCTAATAATTATAGACCTATAGCTTTAACAAGTTGTCTATGTAAAACACTTGAAAGAATGATAAATAAAAGACTTACTTGGTTTTTAGAATCCAATAATCATATATCGCGGTTGGATTGGAAACAATCATACGTGATGCCTTTATCAAAAAGGAACATGTTGTTGCTGTGTTTTTTGATTTGGAAAAAGATTATGATACCACGTGGAGATATGGCATTTTAAAAGATATCCACAAACTAGGATTAAGAGGTAGACTTCCTACATTCATTGAAAACTTCCTTGCAGACGGCACCATGCAAGTCCGAGTTTGCTCCTCTCTGTCTGACTATTATGACCAGGAGCAAGGTGTACCTCAAGAGGGCGTTCTATCTACAACACTTTTTAGTATCAAAATTAATGATTTTGTGAAATGTTTAGGTAATCTCACTGATTGCTCATTATACGTTGACGACTTCTGTATCTGTTATCGCTCGAAAAGCATGGCGACAATTGAACGTCAACTACAACAAAATTTGAATAAGATTGAAAGTTGGGCAACAAGCAATGGCTTTAAGTTTTCCAAATCAAAAACAGTGTGTACATTTCTGTCAGTTGCGCAAGCAACATGATGATCCGGTTTTACATTTATATGGATCACCTATTCCAGTTGTTGAGGAATCTAAATTCCTTGGCATTTTATTTGATAGAAAACTCAGTTTTATACCCCATATTAAATATCTTAAAGCTACATGTTCTTTTAAAAGTGCTTTCCCATACTTCTTGGGGTGCAGACCGAACTACACTTCTAAAGCTGTATCGGTCTCTAGTCCGGTCAAAATTAGACTATGGCTGTATTGTATATGGCTCTGCACGAAAATCATATCTTCAAATGTTTGATCCTATACATAACCAAGGACTTAGAGTTGCTTGATGGGCTTTTAAAACTTCTCCTGTTGCTAGTCTCTATGTGGAAGCAGATGAACCATCACTATACTCACGAAGAGAGAAACTCTCTTTGCAATATGCTATAAGACTTGCTGCTAACCCATCAAATCCTGCTCATGAAGTTACATTCCCACCAAATTATGTAAATTTATATAAACAAAAACCTAAAGCTAATAAATCATTTGGCATCAGAATTTCACCACTCTTAGAATCTGCCAATATCAAACCACAAAATATTGAAAAACATTTTACACCAAATATTCCAGCTTGGTGTATGATACCACCTGAAATACTTTTTGATTTACATTCCGGGAAAAAATCTGAATCAAATCCACACATATTAAAAGATGATTTCAGAAAAATGCAAAGTCGTTATAAGAATTACCAACAAATTTATACTGACGGGTCAATGATGATGATGAGTTGGAGTTTAACGACGCATCAACCCTTTTGGGTCATTAGCGTCATCAAGGTTAGGTAAGAGAAGTATTACTGAACATTAAAACTATAATAGATAAGCTAAAATATTAACAATTTGATACATAAAACATATGAGTATAGCAAAGACGATAAAATAGTAATCATTTTACAGCGAAGATCATGTACAATATCTGACAACAACATAGGCTAATCAGATGACTATACATGATCTTCTCCTGCAAAAAAAAATGATATGATGAAAGTAAGTTTAAATAAGTAAACAGTCCAAAGGAAAATAATAGCTACAATTTGTTAAAAAGATTAATCTCTTTTAAGAATAAAAAGACATTATCAATAGATACATCATTAAACAATTGTTTGATTGTATCAACATGAAAGTATTTGTTTCTTATATGTGAAAAATCACCACATTCAAGTAGAAAATGGCGGACTGTAAAGAGTGTATCGCATCCAAAACAATGCGGTGGCTCCTCTCGTTTTAAAAGATAAGAGTGTTTGATCCTTGTATGACCAATACGTAGACGAGCAAGGACGACTTCCTCCTGTCTGACATTTCGTACTACTGGTTGAGATAGTCCAATGACAGGTTTAATCTCAAAGAGTTTATTACCAACACTGTTATTCCATAAAATTTGCCATTTGTTTAAAATGTACCTATTGGTAAAAAATTTAAAATTTGCATAAGGTATTGAAAAGTTTGTTGGGTGTAAATTCAATGAATCTTTTGCTTTTTGATCCACACTTTCATTGCCAGCAATGCCAATGTGGCTAGGGATCCAACAGTAAACTATTTCATTTAATTCTGATAATTCATGATGTTTTTCAAGTAGTTTTTGAATTTGGGGATTTTTTGAAGATGTATGATCTAAAGATTTTAATACTGATAGGGAGTCTGAAAATATAATAAATTTGTTAGAAGTTTCACAGTCGGCAATAAGATCTAATGCTAAATCTATAGCTTTTGCTTCTGCTGTAAAAATTGAGAACCCATCTGGAATTTGCATAGTTTCAGAGAAGTCATCAGTTACTACTGCGCATCCTACGTTCATATCGTCTTTTGAACCATCTGTATAAATGTGCTTATAGTCCATGTAATGTGATTTTAGCTCCTGGAAATTAGATTTCATGATAATTGGACTTGTTTCTGATTTCTTACCAGAGTGTAAATCGAAAATAAGTTTTGGTTTATTTATACACCATGCTGGTATATTTGGTGTAAAAGTTTTATCTATGTTTTTAAAGTTTATGTTTGCAGATTCCAGGACTGGTAAAGTTCTGACGCCAAAAGATTTAATAAAACTTGGTTTGCTTTCATAAAGATCTGTGTATTTGGGCTGAAAGGTCACATCATGAGCCGGATTTGAATTATTTTCAGCAATTCTAATAGTATATTGTAAAGAAAGTTTTTCTCTACGTGTATTTAAAGATGGCTCATCTGCCTCAACTGATGGGTCAAAGGAAGACTCAAAGGTTGGTTGTGCTGTGATATCAGACAACCATAGTAATATGCAACGTATACCTGACGATTCATCAATTTTCACTGCTGAAGCCAAAGCAATTGATCTAGCTGCCTCAACTGATGGGTCAAAGGAAGACTCAAAGTGTATTGCACACAACTTTGTGCCAAAATGTATTATAAACCTCGATAAACAGTCTATCATGGCGATACGCCCGCCAACCCTCTGAAATGAGCATGTTTGTTTGAGGCTTTATGTCCATGTAATTTTCATCAATTTTAGTCATATCACGGTAGCGGTCAATGTATCATATACCGCTGCTTTACAAACGGTGTATCAGTATCAAGTACTTACTAAATACTCTCATCAGAATCAGTAGAAGAGAGAAAATAATTTCAACAAAATTGTACAAGGGTTCAAACTCATGACTCATGAACCCCCCCCCCCCCCCCCGTCACCCTCAAGACTAGTCCATAGAAGTCAGACTATAAATAGAATTCTGCCGACCACGCTTCGCGGGTCCGAGAAAAAGTGTATTAAAACTGTATGCACACAATATTACTGATGCGATTAACGCATTTTATGCAATTGAATGCAGAGTGGTCATTTTTCGGTAGTCTCGTGATTTTCAGACAGGAGCTTGTCATTCTATCTGATCTTAAATACCCGTGCTGATATATATATAGGATATAGTTGTGTTTCCCGGACGCGGTAACTTATTGTAGAGTGATGCTGTAATATTTTACCCTTAAAGCGCCAAGAAAAAAATGCATCTGAAAATGTCGTCTGCTGAAGTCATCTGCTGCAAATAATTTCCTAGCATTACTGACGAATTTAGTATAGAAGCAAACAGTGTGGACCCAGAACAGAGTGCTCCTATAGGAGCAGTCTTATCTGGGTCCTCACTGTTTTAGGAGCAGTCTTATCTGGGTCCACACTGTTTTCCATAGAGGCTTCTTAAACATTTCAGCAGACGAGAAAGCAGACGATTTTTGTTGCGATCGGCGCATTAAGGGTTAAGTCAGCTCAGAAGATATTTATGTTTTTTATCATTGGCGACCAGCGCAAGTGCAAAGTAGATTAAGCATTCGAACAGACTAGCCAGAACCTTCCCTGATACTGCCCGCTCAAATTAAAGACAGTGTAGAAGTTTCATGGGCATTTCGTTTTTGATAAAGTCCCAGAAAGAACGTTAAAGCTAACCACTATCGGCCAACGGCGAAAGGTAATTGCATATTGCTGGACCGATGGTAAGCTGCTATTTTCTAGAGTGGGGCAGGCTTGTCAAAATATGATAATGGGACTTACACTAAGCATTTACACAAAACGAACATTTTTGATGGACGGAATTAAATAGTGATTCCAGTAAAACCTTGTTTGCCATGAGTCGTATCAACAATCTTTCAATTATGTAGGGACGGGTCTTACTGGGTAAAACCATTACTAAGCTAGGATTAATGTGTCTTGGTCAAGGCACAACGCTGTAGCGCCGGTGAGGCTTGAACCCACGGACACTCGGTCTCGTGTCAAGCACTCTACCACGACAGTAAATCTCAATTACTCAATCCTGAAAATAAGTTATTATACGACATGAAAAAAAAATCCAGCCGCTATTCTTTCGCAATAACGTTTTTATCTTCAATTTAGCAAAATGTGTTAACGATAAAGCTGTAGAGAAGACTTTCCGCCAACTTCTCCTAAAGGTCTGGTGTTTGTTACACGTACAGATATGTACAGTAAAACCTAAAAAATTCGAGCTGCGATTTTTCGAAATACTGGCTAATTCGAAACAAATTTGGGACAGACTGAATTCAGAGTATAGGGCCTACTCATGATCTATTTTGATAACTTTCTATAATAAATATATGTTCTGGGTGCGTAAAAGAAACGTCTCACTGAGACGTTTCTTTTATGCACACAAAACATATATTTGATAAGAAAAAAATAATCATTATAATTTCTGGGGGCTATATATCTTTTATTTCTACCTACCTATAATTAGAATTTTCGATAATTCGAAATAAAACCTCTAGCTCCTAGGACTTCGAATTAACGAGATTCAACTGTATTTAGATAAAAAATTTGCATTTAACATTTCAAAGTTTGTTTTATTGACGGGTAAAATTCGTATGGGCGTGTCAGAAAGAGGTATTATAAAAAAAATCGTGAACGATGAAATTCCTGTTATTCAAAGGTCGTGTATAACATGAAAGTGATAAAATTGCCATTTGCATGCCCAGATTTTTCCGTGCACGCACAAAATCAACGTCAGACAGGCTCATTTCTACGAACAGAGTTTGGGTTTTTGCACAACGTGCCATTTTCCTTTGCAGTTGTTCTAAAATTTACGGTTCCGAGATGATCCCACTAGCTTAACGCACGTGCGAATCCCCACTAGCTTAACGCACGTGCGAATCAGGCGCGATTTCCAATATATTTGGACAAGCCATATAATACATCGCATTTAACAAGTGAATTGTGGCGGTACAATGTAACATTTTGATTGACATCTTTGACTTGTTATAGTTGTGCTTTGCTTAAAATACCCAGAGTGCTTCTATGCACAGATGTAACATCATCATCTTGGATGTTGGAACTGTTTTGAGAAGTTGGCAGGGATGTTTCTGAATACTGTTCATCGGGATAAGGATTTCGAAAAAATGACGTGGTAAAAATCATCGCAAAAACAGGTCTAAAACATTTCAGGAGGAGTTTAATTGTTGGTATAATTCAAACTTCTAAGTTATACATGGACTTTTTTTTTCAAAACGATGTGCCTGACTCCTGAAATCATGATAAATCCTAAATTATATCACCTTCCTTTATTCTCCTCATGCAAATACAAGTGTGACAAAGTATAAAAAAAAATCCATTCACCCCACAAATTGCTCGTACTGATGTTTCAAAGATGCAAAATAATCAGACTATACCACATTATATTTTTTCCATTGAAACAGGTTAATAACGGTCAATGAAATACTGCAGTTTGAGGCAGTTAATGTAATATACCAGTATAAAATACACATTACCTGGATTAGTTCATATTTTTGTTTACAACGATTATCATCTATCTTTGAATCAACTGTACGTCTTGCCGAACGTTTGTTTGTTTGATTTGATTCTTTACGTCCCATCAACAATCTTTCAGTTAAACAGGGACGGGTCTTCCTGGGTTGAACCAGTACTAAGCTAGGATAAATGTGTTTTGCTCAAGGACCACAACGCAGTGACACCGGTGAGGCTCGAACCCGCGGCCCCTCTGTCTCGAGTCAAGCACTCTACCATAGAACCACTGCACTCCCTGTCTTGCCGAACGTATGTGAAACATGCGTCATTACCGATTATTGACCAAAAAATCCCCAGTTCTTAACACTACATGCAGCATACACATGGGGTACACGGGGACAATGAGGGACATAAATATAGTAGAGCTATCACCTCATCGCGAATGCCCAATGCGAATTTTCTTTCAAAACGGTCTCCAACTGTGTCACATTTCTAAAGAAACGCATGCATGTTGGCGGTCGAATAAGTTATTTTTGCAATAGGAAAATCAGTGCAATACAGACGATTAAGACATGAAACACGATCATTTTGTGAAGGATCCGTCATGCACGGACCCGATAACAGGTGGCCCGGACTCACCTTGAAAATCACAAGTTCTATAGGGAATAAGCAATTGAGTTCGACCCCCACCCCTGGAAAATGTTGGACCCCCTTTGGAACCAAAGTTACATTTTTAGTGAGTTTATGGAATGCAATGAAGGCATGTCAAATATGCTTGGCGTTAAGTATATACTGGACAGTGGAAGATTTCTGAAATAAAACGACCAGTACATGTGGTTATTTGTTTTCAGCTATCAGATAAACCTCAAAGCTTGCAATAAAATATAAACTAGCATTTTAAGAGAAACGAGAGAAAAAAGGGAAAGAAAAAAGTTGACGTCGCTGAGATTTGAACCCAGGACCTGTTGCAAAACACAGTACAATTCCTGAACTTAAACCACACGACCACGTTAATGCTTATATTTAAATGCAGCGCACTTAAAACTATATATTTTTAAATACGAACAAAACAAAAATAGGCTTTTAGAAATATACAAAAATAAACAAGCTGACACACATTAATTGTAAAAATATGACCCCGTGTATTTTTCTAATAGTGATTTATGAATGAATTCACATCCAATTAACCAAAAAAGGTAGTATATACCTGCGAAAAAAGACAAGCTAACGGCAGCACGACGAGCGTCTCATACTGAATGTAAATTTCGGACGAAACATTATTTCGGAATCGGCAATGTTTGCACTGAAAAGTGTGAGAAAGTAGGCGTATTTTCGGCTTCTAAAAAAGTCCACCCCTGCTTTCATGAGATAATGTAGTCATATCTGTATATTTTAAGCCTTAGGACATGTATAAATGGCCTGCAAAGACCAAACACAGACAAAATATCCAAACGTGATCGTTTAGGTTACGTAATATTACATTATGAAGCAATAATTTCGACACCTTGAATTTTTGGTCATGGGTTCTCAATGTTAATTTGCACAGCTAAGCCCAAAATTGTGGTGTCGAAATAATGGCCTCATGTTTTGTTATGGATATATTTACACTAAATTCCCACAATTTCAACCATTTTGGGGAAACTGGGGGTCATAATATGGATTTTTGCGCTATAAGGGAAGCATCCAAGAAATTGTTTGGTATGTATTTGAAGAGAGGGAAGATCGTCTTCTTCAGAAATAATGTCATTTATATTATATTCATACATTTCTAAAATAGGATTTACAGGGCCGATTTTGCTCCTTCGTGAACTTAGCCCTTTGTTGGTAATTCTTATAACGACTTTGCATTTTTCTAAAATCATCTTTTAATATGAGCCGTGACATAAGGTTTCCAACAATGTGGTATGTTCGCATACGCGCAGACTGATCAGAGCCTTTGCTAGTCACTTGAATATTCTATGACTGTTAAGCTTCTGACAGAACATCATTTGGCGTTTCTAAGCTTAAAAGGAGGCTGCACAGACTCATCCGAGTCTACACTTGTCTAAATGGCACATTGTTGGAAATCACATATTGCGGCTCAAATTCAGTGAGGAAGATGAAGGTCTTGTACGCCGGCAAAGATATATGAGCCGCAACATGTGATTTCCAACTATATGGCATTTTGACAAGTGTAGACTCAGGCGAGCCTGTGCAGCCTCCTTTTAAGCTTAGAAACTCCAAATGATGTTCAGTCAGTAGCTTAACAGACCAAGAATGTTCAAAAGACTAGCACTTGCTGATTGCTTTGCTTAATTTGTCTTCCTGGTGTCTCGTGATGGTTGAGTGGCTCTTCCTCGCGGTGCCATGGGGTTGTCTGTGGTTTGTAATTGTGGTATTTCCTGATCATACTCATTTACTATTTTTTTATAGTTTTTTAAATTCAAATTTGATAAATTTCAAGAATTTAATTTTAATAAAAAGTGGAATAAAATTCTTTATCATATGATATCATATCTGATAGTCTAATTGTAATATAGCTATGCATTTATATAAATTTCAGCAATCCACTGATGGATTCATTTATGATGATGAGTTAAGAGTTTAACAACGCATCGACCCGTTTGGGTCATTAGCGTTATCAAGGTTAGGTTAAAATAGTACTGATAAACAATAAGACAAAACTATTTAAAAAAATGCACAACTCGACACAATAAACGTATGATTATATGAAAGACATTAAAATGTAATATGGTTATGAATAGGGAAGATCATGTACACTATCTGACAACTACAAAGGGTTAATCAGATGAATATACATGTTCTTCGCCTGAACTGTAGAAACTGATGATTTGATGTGAACACAAGTGAAAACAATTGGCAAACATCAAGGAGTAATAGTGTTGGAAATAAACTCTATGATATCAAAATAGTGAGTATGATCAGGAAATACCACAATCACAAACTGCAGACAACCCCGTGGCACCGCAAATGAAGAGCCGCTCAACCATCACGAGACACCAGGAAGACAAATTAAGCAAAGCAATCAGCTCTCTCTTCCCCATCAAGATGATTGCAATACTAGAATGGACATAAAGTAACGTACAACAAAACATAGAACAATTACAGACTCCTATAATGGGAGTAACAATAAATAAAAAGTCAACAACAACAGAACCTATAATAGGATCATCTTAATTGGTAGTACGTAATATTCGTTTAGAGGAGGTTGCACTTGCACGTATTCGAATAGGTCACACGAGGATAACACACTCATATCTTTTAAATAGAGAGGAACCACCACAATGTGTTGGATGCGATAAACCTTTTACAGTACGCCATATACTACTTGAATGTGTTGACTTTTCTAATGTTAGAAATAAATATTACCATGTTAATACAATTAAACAATTGTTTAATGATGTACCTATTGATAATATACTCAAGGACTTTAGAAACGCACCATTTTTAGTTTGTTATAATTTGGTTATTTGAATAGTGTGAAGCCAAAAAATATTTTCAGCCGACTATTAGCGACCATAACCTGTATATGACACGCCATTTTTATCGATATCACAACACGAGTATACCATGGGGCTAAATTTATCGAAAATGAACAAGTTGCACGTGCAGCTAAAGTATGCAAGGTCAATATCTGAGCTGTGTGTACATGATAGTCAAATGATAGGCCAACTTGAAAAACATTTTCATTTGGATTAACTTTACTTCGTTGAGATGCCACGTCTCTCAGAACAACAGCGGAACCAAGCAATTGGCATGTTAAGAGCTGGCGTCGGCTATCGTCATGTCGCCCGGCAACTAAACTGTGATCACTCAACAATTTCCCGACTTTTAATGGGTTATCAACTCAGTGGTACCACAAAAGATCGGCCAAGACCAGGCCAGCCAAGGGTGACAACTCCCCGACAGGATATTTTCATCAGACAGTGGCATCTCCGGGAAAGATTTCTGACGTCATCATCAACTGCCAGGATACTCTTGGGACGTTACTGGTAAGTGTACATTAAGTTTTTTGTGATTTTTTTACGAGCTCTCAAAACTGTACTCGTTTGTTTCGTCTGCTCATTACACCTCTTCTGACACCATTGAGTGTACAGTTTAAAGGGTAGCATTGAATTGTTTGTCACTGTATGCAATAAAATTCATACAGGAATTGCACCGCTTCTTTTTTGAGCCAATACAATGCCCTATTTCTGTACATGATCCAGAAACCGTTTTTTTTTTCTTCAAAAATGTCTTGGACACTTTTCCAGCATGATAATGGAGTCAAAACAACGCCACATTGACGTCGATGTTACGTCATGACGTCACATCGACGTCGATGTAACGTCATGATGCCTCGTAAGGTTGTGTGCCTCCTGGGTAAACACTATGTTTTCCTTACAGGCGTCACATCCACGCAAGGACAGTACTGCGTCGTCTACAGGAGTGGAATATCTACGCAAGACGACCTTATGTTGTTCCAATTCTTACAAGAAGGCATCGACGTCAGCGGCTACAATGGCCGACTAGACGGCGACAATGGACGAGACGTCAATGGGCTGAAGCTTTGTTTTCTGATGAGTCTCGTTTTAATGTAAGCATGTCTGATGAAAGAGATCGTGTGTGGCGTAGGAATGGAGAAAGATTCGCTGAGTGTTGTGTTAAACAACGTGATCGATGGGGTGGTGGCAGTGTCTTAGTCTGGGGAGGAATAACGGCAGACAATCGTACTCAACTTCACGCGTTAGACAGGTCGATTAATGCACAGACTTACAGGGACCAAATTTTAGCTCCCATTGTCCAGCCGTTTATGCGACGTCATTTGCCAAATGGCGTATTCCAACACGATAATGCCAGGCCTCCGCTAGATTGTGTACCCAGTATTTGCAAACAAACAATATTGAGGTTTTGGATTGGCCTTCTCTTTCTCCAGACCTCTCCCCAATAGAACATCTTTGGGATGAACTTGGTCGTAGGGTGTACCTTCGGGACCCTCCACCAACCAACGTCAATGAATTACGTAACACACTCTTACAAGAATGGCAACGTATACCAGGGTACCATCAGAACGCTTATACGGTCGATGAGAAGAAGATGTAATGAAGTTATCCAAGCACATGGAGGGCATACGCGGTATTGAGACTTTTAAAATGGAGGGTTTGTTGTTTAAAGCATTGCGCATGCTACCAATAGATATCAAATGTTACCAATTTTTTAATCAAAATACACCCAAATGACCAGGCAACATTTTACCTAAAAGTTTTGATTCGAATTAATTGTAGAAGTATAGAAATTTTAATAAAATACAAGTGGTGCGTTTCTAAAGTCCCTCAGTATATATTCTTATTCTTAAAAGAGATTAATCTCTTTAACAAATTGTAACTAATTCTTAACAAAAGATGGATTCATTTAATGTAAACTGTATACATGTACGTAGTCGTATACACTGTCGAGTGTCATGATATACCTCATTACAGAACCATCTTTTGCAAAGCCCTGTTTACTTCTAAGGCTAAAAATCAGGTATTGCAGCCAAATGACAAGTAAAAAAACGATTCAAAGTCATATTATTTTGCCCTAAATTTTTAGCGAAAAGTAAAATAACTATTCAAAGTCATAATATTTTGCCCTAAATATTTAGCAAATAAAAATACATGCATTTTATTTAGATATATATTTAATTATTATAAATATTCATATTTTATGGATTTTCTTTTATATGCAATTTGCTAATGGATTTTTATAAGCAATTTGCTAAAAAGATTAGGGCATAATATGATAAATAGAATTTTGCATGGAAGCTCTGATATTGTTGAATTTATCACACTTTTTATGAAACAATAATATGCTCAGCTCTGTTTTTAACTTGTTTAATAAATCAAAATATATTTGATCACACATTTATGATTTTAGATCTTCTTCATATAAACATGTATTCAAATTCACAATGGTTTAATTGCTTTAATTTGCTAGCAAACACATGTCATCTTTTCACACTTTTTTGTCATTGTTACAGGTTCCTTTTTGGTTTCTCGGCGTGGCATAATATTGTGTATGACAGTGATGAAGCTGTGTACACGTACAAATTAATGGAAGACTACCAGCAACAGACCCTTGAGATGATTGTTTAAGGTTAGTTTCTGTGATAATGTTTTTGGAATAAAAACTGCTACAAAGGATGATTGGGAAAAATGTCTGATTTTGATTTATATAGTATCGTGGACAGTACCTGACTTCAAAATGTCATAAGTTTCTTTGGCATTGAAGATATCTAGAAAACAAAGATACCATTGAATTTGTCTTGAAAAGATCTTTCCAGTGATGTACAATACAGATGTATTTGTTTGAGAACAAAAATGGTCTGTTATTGCTATGACAGTGGTGCAAACGGATAATAGAAATTGCTTTCCCACTTCTTAGAAAGGCAAGGGCACTTTTTCTGAACAGTATCAAAACCCAATTTATGCATTTTCAGTCTCCAATGTTTCGGAGTTATTAATCTTGCACCGTGCAGTGGTTTTTTCAATCCCCGGAAGTGAGATGCACTATAGACACTCAAATTGTTGCGTGTAACGCCCAATACTAAAAGACGGAAGGGAACAGAATACAATAAAAACGGAAAAGGTTGGATGAAATGGAACAAGAGAATTGGAGCGGAGCAGATGGGATGGAACAGGCAGAACACTACGGAACGCTAAATTACGTTACAAGAAAAACATAATTCCTTCATGACCTCGTTGCTAAGCTACTACAAAGTATGTTTTACTTTCATAATGGACAATGGCGCAGGCTTTATTTGAAGGAGCAAACGGAAGATACATAAGAACAACTTCATTAAACCTTTCACAAATTTTAAACTTTTTTTTTAATTGACAAATTTGAATGTTACACTAGAAATCCCATTTAGACCGTCAGATGGGGAGCTTTTCGTCTTCAAACAATCAGATATCTTGATAGAAGATGATTGGAGCAAAAGTTTTTCAAATGATAAAAGTTGCAATGCTGAATCGCTGATGTTTAACGTTTTAAAATACCTGAGTTTCTTCTCATCATGTTTTCCAGATGGACAAACCAGGGGAGTCACAAAAAGCTGCCAAGAACAATTTCACAGTATCTCAAATCTTACTACTTCATCAAGGCGGATGGCAAATCAAACAATGTTTTTAAAAAGTGGGTATACTTTCGAGTAGAAACTCCTGATGAGGTATGTATTATCTCGGTGATGTCACTGTCTCAGAACCATCCACTCATGGGAACTAATGATGATGATGAGTTGGAGTTTAACGACGCATCAACCCTTTTGGGTCATTAGCGTCATCAAAGTTAGGTAAGAGAAGTATTACTGGACATTAAAACTATAATAGATAAGCTAAAATATTAACAATTTGACATATAAAACATATGAGTATAGCAAAGACGATAAAATAGTAATCATTTACAGCGAAGATCAAGTACAAGATCTGACAACAACATAGGCTAATCAGATGACTATACATGATCTCTTGCAAAAAAGAAAATGATATGATGAAAGTAAGTTTAAATAAGTAAATAGTTCAAAGGAAAATAATAGCTACAATTTGTTAAAAAGATTAATCTCTTTTAAGAATAAAAAGATATTATCAATAGGTACATCATTAAACAATTGTTTGATTGTATCAACATGAAAGTATTTGTTTCTTATATGTGAAAAATCACCACATTCAAGTAGGGAACTAACAAAAAAGAAAACGCAGCCGTTCTTCAGGACAAAACAAACACTTGTGCACGACTTAGAACAAAAAGCAAAGGGTTGAGAAAGCCCATAGAGTATATAATAATTTAGTTTGTAAAAGCACAACTGGACATGATGCAGTTTCCAAACCGAGAAACTTGAAGCAGCTTCACAACAGTTTCCAAAGCGAGAAACTTAAAGTAGCTTCACAACAGCAGGGCACCTAAGCAAGAGGAAATCCGCTTGTCAAGGGATGCTATCTACAACAGGCATGAGATAGCCTATGAAGGGAATTTTGTTCACTATCTGTTCACGTATCCTGATTTGTGTCTTGTTAAAGGAGAAAAAGAGATGATAGAAGAGTTAAACAGTGTAGTTAAGATGAAGGACGATTTTTTTTGATGAGCTATGACACCACATTCTGTTTAGGAGAATTTTACGTTTCCCCTCTCGTTTTTAAACACACCCTTTTTGATCAAAACCCACTAGTAGCCGGACTTTTTTCTTATACATGAAAGAAAACTCACGAAAACACACGTCTTCTTTAAACAACTCAGAACAGGAACGGATGGAACAAGGTACGGAACTAGGTGTGGAACAGACAGAACGAGGTACAGAATGAGGTGCGGAACAGACAGAACCATCTTCTTGTTCCGTTGACTAATACTCCTTAAAGACAGAACAAAAAGATCTGAAAGATGGAACAGGTCACTAAAAGTGCTAAAATAGGGAACAGGTCACTAAAAATGCTAAGAGACAGAGCAGTGACCTGTTCCATCATTTAGCACTTTAAGTGACCTGTGTTCCCTTGGAACAGGTCACTAAAAGACAAAACATGTCACAAAAATGCTAGAAGACGGAACAAGTCACAAAAATGCTAAAAGACAGAACAGTGACCTTCTACATGATTAGCACTTTAAGCCACCTGTGTTCCGTCGGAACAGGTCACTAAAAGTGCTAAAAACTGAACAGTTCCATCCTTTAGTGACCTGTTCAATCTTTTATTGACTTGTGTTCTGTCTTTTAGCACTTTGTGTGACATGTGTTCCATCTTTTAGCATTTTTTTAAAAAAAATTTCTAATCAGGTGTTCCGGCTTTTAGTAGTTTTGACCATTTTCTACAATGTTCTGCATTTTATTCTGTTCCATCATTTAGTGTTTTTTTTTAATTTAATGTTCTGTTCCATTCGATGTTTTGGTAACAACCCGTGTAACAACACAGAGACATCCCTAAGTCAAACACCTAAAATGGGTAACAGTTTTATTATCCCATCGCTTATTCAAAAACGCGTTGGGGATATTGTGATCGCCTCCATCTGTCTGTCTGTTATACTATCTCCTAAACAAATGGCGACACACAACCAAATTTGGTATGTGAGTTAATCGTAAAGGTGGCGCCCCTTGGGTCTGTCTGTCTGTTATGCTGTCTCCTGATTTAAACCATCTTCCGAAATCAATCAAATTTGATATGCGAGTTACTCATATGAATAAGGACAGTCTAGAATGGGGGTGCAGCTGCACGGGGTCCGCCTGCAAGGGCATAGCGCCCATTACCGCACAATATGCGCTTGCTTTTGCAAAATCTCGCGAATAGGACGAATTTCCTTAAATAAGTTAGTATGATCAGGGATTAGGGCTGTGGATCGTTAGGTAAGGGGCGATCCGATCTGATCCACGATTCATGAGTTACGATTCACAGATCGAACTGCGAGTCACTGGTTAATAAAAAAAGTAAGATGAAACATTTATTGTTGGGTCTATTTACTTAGTAAATCAGCCCTTTCTGTTAAACCAAAGTACCCCCATGTATACAGTTAATTATCAAAGAAAATAAGACTATATTTCCGCTGAAAACTGTCAACTTAGTGTCAAGGCATGCAACACACTTTGTAGATTTGATCTTATACCTTCCTGAACTTGGATAATCATATTCTGACAGAAGTGTGCTGATTTCAGTATAAGGCCCTTTTCCTTTGTCCTGAAGTTCACACATAGACAACAAGACCTGGGTCACGTAGGCCTAATCAGCTGTCGCCTTGTCGGCAAGAGAAAAAAGTTCAAAGAAAATAAGAACCCTTTGAAATTTATTTGATAATTGACATATGATGATATTTTTGGCTCTGTTTATTAGTACATACCGACTCGGGGTCCGAGATACCGATGAAGTGTGTTTAAACAAAATAGATTGGAATATATTATCAGCTGATTTTGGAATACTTTAAGTATTTTAATTACCGATAAAGGGTGTCACTAACCTGCAAGAAACAAAGGTATTTGAATAAGAGATATTATCAATTAGAATCGTAGTCATAGTGAAAAATTTCAATGGACCTTTTTGTGAAAAACTTCTTGTTTCAGTTAAAAAAAGTAAAAAAAAAAAAAAGATCGCGATCCAACGATTTCGGCAGTGACGAATATTCATACTCGATTTTAAACTCAGATCCGTGAATATCCGAGTACTCGGATACTCGCAGCAGCCCTATCAGGGATTACCACAATCACACACTGCAGATCAACCCACGGCACTGTGAGGAAGAGCCACAGAACATTTATAATAACAATACATCTGTAAGACAATACTATCTTGCTAAAGCAACCCGCTTTCTCTTCCTCTTCAAGATGATTGCAAAACTAGAATGGACACAAGGTAATGCATAACAGTTATACAGCAAAGACAAACACAGAACTCCCACAACCAATAGGAAGTACATTAAACAATAGATCAACAATAAAAGAACCACCCCCTAGAACGACCAGCAGCCTAAGCCACCGGGGGGGGGGGGGCTTAAATGCATTTAACTGGCGCCACACCTTCGCCTTAGGTTCTGTTAATGTTAAAACACAAATGTGTTTAGCTCACATATTCCAAGCTTCTTAACTAACGAAATGTATCATCACAGAGAAAACAATCAAAACAAATTCTTACACACCTAGCCTATATAGCCAATGGTTAAATTCCGTGATGTATTGATGATGTGCCAATCACAGACCAGCCCACGACACCAAGGAATAGTGTAGATAGGGCACTGATCAGAGTTCTGCTGCATCTTTCAGCAAGACACTTTATTTTCTCTTTAATACTGTAAATGCTCGGGCATGTAGCTGACTAATTGTTGACTGGGATGCAAAGCATCTACTCAAAAATTAACACATAACGTCCCATATAAAGCATCTACTCAAAAAATAACACATATTGTCCCATATAAAGGGCAGTGACAAACAATGCAGACGCCACATAGCGCAATGTCTGATCAGGGTCTATACATTAAAACATCATAAACGAGAGCCAAGAGGATAGTCCTTTCCCAGCAAGAGACCACAAGGCAGCAATGAACAGATACGACAGCACGACAAACACAAGACATAAATAACACAAAGACTCCACAAGAGAAGCACACTCTTGGAACGGTAAACTAGCAAAGAAAGTTATATTTGAAGATGAAGTTTTTTCGATTACTGGTACCTCTTGCACAACACAATATCTCTGTGTACTACATAAATTCTATAAAAGGGATTACTCAATGTTCTCCTTCAGATTTATTCCATTATTTTATGTAATTGTATCAAGGTAATGAACCAGAAAATCTAAAAGCAACCCAACTTCTATGAAGAGAAAACAGTAGTGCTATCACGATATGCCAAAAGCCTATTGCGATATATTGTGATATGTAGCAAACATATGGCGGTAATACCACAATATATTAACGCAATATTTCAATATGATACATTTTTGGGTTAAAATGAAAAGAATATTGACAGGAGATTGAATTTTTAAATCCAGAGTCTTTACCATGTGTCCTCAACAACACTTAAAAGACCTCATATCCCCTACAATAAAGCTTGCGATTGGTCTTGTAAAAGTTCTGACCTCGGCTAAATGAAATGAATACAACCAACATTTAAGTGATCTTAACCTTCCACCTTTTTGGTAAAACTACTTGGAGGCACTGCTGAAAGGGGTCATGGATGGGCTGACCTGAGCATCCACAGTTTGTGTTATGACTTCATAAGTTACCAATTAGCTGGTGTGTGCTGCTGATTGAGATGCAAACTTAAATTTGTTGTCCTCGGCACAGTGCCTACATATATATAGTGTCCCGGATGCCAGCCAGCAAATTTTAAACTTAAATATGCAATTTTTTGTACCACAACTTACTTTCTATCTAATTAACTTAGCATGAGTTTTGATAACTTTCCTCTGACTTTTCAATGAAAACCTCAATAAAAACCCACACCTTCACTTTCTTGTTTTTCTATTTATAGTAACCATGATATATCAAGATACATTTTTCGAACCAATATATTGTACCTTTTTCAGACTAATATCGCAATATACCAATTTACCAATTTTATCATGACAGCCCTAGAAAAACAGTAACAGTTACAGATGAAAAGCAGATTAAAATTATTAGATCCATGTAATGCAAAATGGTTAGTGGTTACTGAAATTTCTATATACTAAAATCTGCAAATTTTGTCGAAGAGTGACCATTATTAGTGTCTAAGAATCACAGCCAGACTTAACAACAGAACACATAGTTTAAAAAAAATATAATGCCAAAGGCAGACCCAAAGCTGATAAATTGTATGCTATCTCAAGTTCAAGATTCTAACAATGCAGATAAACTTCAGAACAAATGGGATTCTGCTATAGTATCGGAATGTCTGACATGGTATACTCGCAGTATACAAAGCTACAGGGAAGTTTGAGATTCTCAACTTCTTATTTTGCCTTCACCAGATCTAAGATTTCTGCAAATAAAATTATTTAAAAGTTCACAAATAGGGGTATGGATGTAAAACATTCTAATTTGTGTTACTAGAAGGGTGATCAGGGCTGATTTGAATTTTAAACAACAACTACATAGCCTATCTTTCAGACTGGTTCTTTAAAGTTGAAACTGTCCAATCGCAAAGCTACAGTAACACATCAAAAGTTATACGTTTTGGAGGTTTATTTTGCCACCTTGCCTCTTTCATTAGGACATTTTGGTTGCATTTTTGACAGCAAAACATGAAATTCGACTTTCATATGAATAATTGATTGAACTTTAATATGAATTAAACACAATTTAAATTCCACTCACCAATACCCAGAAAAGGTATATATATATCAACCGTGTAAAGCTAATTTTGATTTTAAGTATATCTCCCAAAAACCTGGTTTTGAACACAACATTTTCAAATGGATGCACAAAGAGTCTGATTGGCTGGAAATACCACCATATGGAAAAGCGAGGAACAGGGCATTCTTATCGCTGAGATGTCTATTCAACAAAAGCTGGAAATCAAACGGTAAGGAAAGAAGTAGGACTAGTTGATTTCATCGAAATTGGAGAAAAAAAGTCAATATACAGATACATTTAAGAAAAGACAACACTCACAAAAGTTTGGAGCTCATGTGTTCCAGCTGATGTTTCAGGGACTAAGAGGTTTTCTCTTTCTATTCGCGCACTTCATCTCTAACAGTGTCTCAGCAAATGAGGCCTCATTAGTCAATAACTGTTTTATTATATAACATTTAGAGAAAGATATACAAGTATCATTGCACATGGAAAAAATACTGAACTTATACACAAGTTTCAATTGGGACAGTCAAACATTTAGCAGAAACAGTGCAGACCTAGATAAGACCACCCGTTTACTATTTATGTATGTTTATATAGTGTCATTATTCAACATTAACAAACAAGAATTCTAACACGCCTCGCCTGTAGAGCCAATGTTAAAATAGTGTGATATATAAACAATAATTTACAGCTTTGAAAACGCAGGAAAACGTGTGATAGCCGACGTCATTTGTTACTAGAAAATGACGTCATCCATGGCGTTAGACGGTGTAACGTCGTTTTTACGCTTGAAAGACGTTACAAATACATGTAAACGTATGCGACATGGTCTAAGTATTGGCGGGAGTTCTTCAGTGCAAAGGCAGAAAGTTGGAAGATGCTGAAGACTTCAAATTTGTTTTAGTCGTTTATTGTGCAATAAAATCTAAATAGATCAGCTCCAGTGCATGATTTGTTGGGTTCTCGGCAACTACGATATGATTATAAGCGATGCTTTAGAAAAGCAGAACCCGAACGCGAAAAAAAAACACTATGAGTCTAATTTTAGTAACTAATATTCACCGGCAAGCGCGCGCAAGCCAGTGAATATGACAATATGTAGACTGGCCACATGAGCGCTCTAAGCCAATGAAAATCGGTATTTTTACTTAGTTATATAATAAATATGGATATTCTAGTTTAGGAAGATGTTGATATGTTAAATTATGGTTTTGATCCAAAATATATCTGCATGAATGGTCCATCAAATAATCGTTCGTTCTTAAACATGAATTTCGCAGGCAGTTATCCTATAGAAATGAAAACAACTTATTGGACATGTCCTATTTGTCAGATGATATTTCGAATTGGCCCCTCACATACTTTTAAGAAGATAAAAAAATGTATTAAAAGATGGAACAAGACCAAACTCTGCTCTGGACCTGCGTCGTGGGTGCATATCAGTGTGTGAACAGTCGATATGCAAAGTTCAAATATACAGGAATGAAATCAGATTACACCAAATTACACAATGTGATCTAAAGTAGGTGACTTAACAATTTTAAAGTTAAACATTCAAAAATATATCATCAAATGTGCATAAATATGGGGTGTACATGTTCAATGTGTGAACAATCATAATACAAAGTTTGAATATAAAGGAATGAAAACTGCTTGAGTTACAGATTACACAAACAAGACACCCCCTAAGCATTTCGGATGGAAAAAATGTCTAAGTTTAACAGCCCTAAAAATAAGAAAATATTTATTAAATGTGCACAAAATGGATGGTGCACATCATCAATGTGTGAACAATCATAACGCAAAGTTTGAATATAAAGTAATGAACACTGTTGGAGTTACAGATTACACAAACTAGGCACCCCCTTAGCATCTCTGAAGGAAAAAATGTCTAAGTTAAACGCCAGTAAAAAATAGAAAAATATTCATTAAATGTGCACAAAATGGATGGTGCACATCTTTAATGTGTGAACAATCATTATGCAAAGTTTGAATATGAAGTAATGAATACTGTTGGAGTTACAGATTACACAAACTAGGCACCCCCTAAGCATTACAAAAGGAAAAAATGTCTAAGTTCAACACCCCTCAAAAATGAAAAAAAAACATGAAATGTGCACTAAATAAGAGGTGCACATCTTCAATGTGTGAACAATCATTGTGCAAAGTTTGAGCATAAAGGATTGAATACTGTTCGAGTTTCAGATTACACAAACTAGGCACCCCCTTAGCATTTCTGATGGAAAAAATGTCTATGTTCAACACCCGTCAAAAAAGCGAACAAAATTATGAAACGTGCACAAAATAGGAGGTGCACATCTTCAATGTGTGAACAATCATTATGCAAAGTTTGAATATAAAGGAATGAAAACTGTTGGAGTTTCAGATTACACAAACTACGCACCCCCTAAGCATTTCGAATGAAAAAAAAGTCTAAGTTCAACACCCCTCAAAAATGAAAAAAAAGTATGAAATGTGCACTAAATAGAAGGTGCACATCTTCAATATGTGTACAAACATTAGGCAAAGTTTGAATGAGAAGGAATGAAAACTTTTTGAGTTACAGATTACACAAACTTGGTACCACTAAAGTGTTGCGGACGGACGGACGGACGGAGTGGACCCACTACTAGACCTGCTTTCGCTAAAGCGACGCAGGTAAAAAAGATAGTAGTACACGTTTGCTAAAACTTCTATCTGGGATTAAACTTCACTGGGCCATGTGGCTTGATGTATATAGTTGGGACAATAAAATCCAGTACAGATTCTCAAGACCCTAACAATTGAGCATTTGTTTCCTGCCCAATCACAAAAAAAGAAACAAACTAGCAGAAGATGCTCTTAACTGTGAGATGTTGAACCTGTTGCTAGCCTATAAGCAGGGTTTGGGTAAATTTGGGCCTATGTTTGTTTGTTTGGTGTTTAACGACGCATCAACCCTTGTGGGTCATTAGCGTTAGACGGTATTAAACTAAACATGATGTGGATGGAAAGAGTAAAAATTTGTAAAATAAAATAAAAGGAATGATGATAAGTTGCAATACGATTGCTGACAGGAGAGACCACGTACAATATCTGACAGTTTCAAAGAGCTATTCAGATAACTGTACATGTTCTTTAACTGAACAGAATAAAACATAATATAATCAGTATTATGGTCTGATACAAATGTAAAACAAAACACGATTTTTTTTAAAAAAATAGCAATTAGATTTTGTTAAAAAGATTTATTTGTCTTAAAAATGTCATAATACTATCAATATGTATATCTTGAAATAATTATTTCATGTTATCAACATGGAAGCAATTATTTCTTACTTGGGCAAAGTCGCCACATTCCAAAAGGAAGTGACGTACAGTGAATGGTGCGTCGCAACCAACACATTGTGGCTATGGGCCTATTTTTAAGGGTTTGTGACTAGTTCCTGTGGAAGCAACACTCTGCAGTATCTCATTTGCACTATTTTCTTAAGAGTTTTAAACACGTTTTACTGACCTTTCTAAGGCGGCACCTTTTTTTGGGGGGGGGGGGGGAGGGGGGGGTTGTGTGCGCTTGTCTTTGACTTCTGTGACGTTTGTTTATTGTAGCCTTGTGGTCACCTGTTGGAAAAGAGCTGATCTCTTAGCTCTGTTGTGTGTGAAGTTTTCTTGTGCTTGTGTCACTTTCTAATATGGTTCCCTTGGTTAGACAGTTGTGGTACCTACATGCCTGCATCGATTCCTAATCGTCGCATCCTCTCTTACAGTATTTTGACATAATTGTTCGTCACCTGGTGACGTCGCCGTTTAAATCATTTCATTTCCAGATTTTTTGCAAAATTATCGCTGCAAAACTAATGAAGCTACAACCATGAAAAAGTACAAAATGAAAGCATATTGATTGAGACAATAAACATAAATTTTCTAAATTCGTGGCGTCTTGTTTTATTTTGGCATTCATTTCAACTCAGGACAAAACTAAAATGTTTTTCTTCGGTGACGTTAACATTAGCGTCAATGGGAGTCGTATTTTAAAATTTGCATTCATTTTAAACAGGTTCTACTTTGGAACCAAAAGTGCAATCATTTTAATATCTTATCGTATTTTTCTGATCGGATTTTATCCATATAAGTTCTGTGAAATTGTGCTCATTAACTTTTTCACATAAATTTTACAAATGCTCTGGAAATGCGTTGTTTGAAATGGTGACGTCACAAAGTGATAATCAATTATGTCTATAGTGATTGTACTTGATAATGTAATGAATCTAAATATTGCTATCCACCTGCTGGTCATATAATCACTGGGGATTTTAAAAAAAATCGGTCTTTTATTTGTAAAGGACCTAAATACAGGTTTGCTTCACAGATAGATTCAGGAAATGCCGTGAAGTAATTGTTAGTCCCTTACAAGAATTTTGTAATCGATGGTGCAAGCGAGCGCATGTTGAATCTAATGCTTTAACTTCTTGAATAATAAATACTTTTACAACTACTGACAGTCGAATTTCATTTTATTGCAATAATTTGAAACTCTCCTACCTAAACCTAATTTCACGTTTAGAAACTTGAAGAAAGGGGTCCAGGAATTTCAGAGGAAGTTTGTTAAGCGCCTGCAGATAAGGCTGCTAACAACGTTGTGGTTATTTGAAAAATGTACTACATTAACACCATAAAGCAAGAACTTGGTACTGCTAAGATCTATGAGCATAATTTGCTTGATGAGAAGTATGTCGTTGATAGACATCGATGTCATATGGCTGCTAAATTTGGTGTATTTGTTTATGAGGATCAAAGCAAGCTTCCTACGTTAAACTGGCTACCTAAACTTTATTACCCCATAAGTTACGTTTTAATGCTAACTCTAGCTCATGTACTACTGCTGTCTTTTGTTGATAATTTGACTTCTTGCCTTACTGCAATTAAAAGGGGAAGTTCCACCCTATATGAAATTTACATAGGGTTCTGCCCACGCACAGAATTTTATAAAATTTTGTAGAAAGATTGTCTATTACATGTGTGTTCTATTTGTGAGATATTTACCCATTCATCTATTTCAGTTGTTAAATTAAAATAATTTTAAATTTTAAAATTAAAAATATGGACACCTTAATTAAAAGTGGCCCTAGGCGACAAAATTTTTGATTTTTCGACCTAATTTATTCTCAAGATGATGCCTAATCATTTGTAATTATGTATGTACCACACATGTATTTCAATGTATAAAATAAACAAGTCCACATCAAATTTTGTTTGAAGGTACCCCTAAATTTAACATTTTGAAAATATTTTCAGCAAATTAAATTGTCAATTTTGCCTAGTTGCGGTTCTTGTCAACCTATGAATTTTATATCAAATTTGTCCACACATGTGTTTGTTATAATCAAAAAATCTCAAGAAAAAATAAAACCGGTAAAATGGAGTTTTCTGAATTTCAATCTTAATGGTCAAACTTTTGCAGAATGTAAAAATCAAGATTTTATGTAAATTTCCAGCAGTATGCTCAATTTACATAGAGTTCTGTTCTGCACAGGCATATATCTTGATGATATTATGCAAATTGTCTGTTTGGCTTATAAGTATTTTGTTTTCAATCGCTTATGATTGGTTGGTTACAACATTTGGTATTGTGCTGTATGTGATTATAGGGGTATCCCCCCCCCCCCCAAAAAAAAAAAAAAAAACCCAATTTGCATCTATCCGAAATCAGAATGTCTAATAATGATAATTATAAGAATAATCTGTGAGTTCTAGCTTATGTGTGTGGTTCACACATTACCATATCTATCTCATAAATTGTTTAAAAAAAATTTTTTTTAGAATGTTTACTCAAATTCAGCTGTACAAATTACATTAATAATGTTTGAGTTTTAATTTTGGTGTGTTACAGCTCTTGTCAACCTTTTCCATCTATATATAATTTGACTATATGTATAAGGATAATATTCACAAGATATGAAGCCCGGAAATGAATAAATATTATTGAATTCATCATTAATATTTATACCCAGTTTTACAGAATTGTTTAGTATGTCAGCTTTATGATTATGAGGTCATTTGCGAATCTAATTCATGATTCTATAACCAGGATGGAAATAACAGCACAAAGACTGTTTCACCTTGTCTAATGCCAGATGTTCAGTATGTATACATTCAAAGTCCCATACTTTCGTGGAGATTGATCATGAAATAATTTCTACGGTCATTCTCCTCCCTTCCGCTGATTCATTCAAGAAGGGTCGTTGTCAGTTACAAGGGAAAGTATGTGCACGAATTACTGGTTAACCGCTTATTCAAGCCTGCTCAGGAAAAAGTGTGGTTAGGTGAACTGACTGTCCCGCAATGACCATAGCTGTTGACTTGGGGCGTACAGCAACAAAACAAACAAACATACTAATTGTTTCTTTATATTTGAAAATCCATTATAATCTTAAAAAGTATCAATTTTATTTTCATTAACTCCATTTCCATTTATTGAAGCAGTTTTAAAGCTTTTGTAATATTAATGATTTTAAATGGGGTTTACGGTAGTATTTTTGGATGCGCTTTTGAAATGCTTTGGCGTATAGAACCTAATGCAGGAGAAATAGCCACAATCAATACCAATTAAGATACAATGCAAAATTTTAAATGAGTTTCTGTAAACCATTCATTAAAATGTACACATTGAGTGACTAAGGGACTGCAAAATAATGATACTATTTAAATAATGTAGGAAAAAGGGATCATTCCATAATTGAAATAAACTATAAAGTTTTAAAACTTAAGACCATTCATTAAAATGTACACATTGAGTGACTAAGGGACTGCAAAATAAGGATACTATTTAAATAATGTAGGTAAAAGGGATCATTCCATAATTGAAATAAACTATAAAGTTTTAAAACTTAAGACTCAGTTTCACTCAATCTCTGCATGGCACTAAATGAAAAGTGCTGCAGCTCCCATGCCTTCAAGCACTGGCTTAAATTGTCTTCTACTTTCTGCTAAAACTAAATGTTCCAGAAAGAACAGAATATGAAAATACAGCTCTTTATCAATGTACGGGGGAAAGTTTAACACAATACAAAGACAGCTGGTGTGAAATCAAAGTTTTCTGAAAAAAGAGAACCTACCAAAATAGTGAGAACGGTCACAATTTCTGACCTGGTTTCACTTAGTTAATAAGAGTTAATGAGAAGTATGCACATAGTTCTGAACCAGTTTACGCTTAATATTTGATTCAGAGGGACATAAGATAGAGGCAATTCTAGGTGCAACAGGAACATAGAATGTAGATGGAGACGATAAATTACCTAGCATAAATCCTAATCTGTTTCATTTTTTTTCAATGGCTGAAAGACATTAAGAGCATAACCACCTGTTGGCTACAGTCCAAAAATAATTTTGAAACCAGTGGAAGATCAATTCACAAGTGATACCTGCTGGACATCCACCCATACAACTAAGTTCTAGACCAAGTGCTACTTATCAAGTGCTGCTTACGAAAATGCCAGTCTTATGCTATTGAATTAGCTAAAACTTCTGACACCAAAATAGTTTGGACCTAATTTGGATGAAGATACTAAATAGTGATAGCCAGTGCGTTTTTAGAATAATACTGGTGGAAAAACTGCGGTTTGTAATACTTAACTGGAATATTTTATTTGAAATCACTTAAGAATCAAAACTGACTTAACTCATTTCATGCAAATTATAACACTTTTACCGGTGTCCAAATTTTATGAAAATTTACATGCATAAAGAAGATGTATTTGACCTACTTTTCTGAAAATATTATGGGTTGACAAAAACTGGAACATGGTAAATATTAGGACAGAATCCCCTATAGACACTAACTTTAGCGTTCAATATGGGCAAAATTCAAATTTTGATGGGTCAGAAAAAAATTATCTAGATGTATTCATATACATTAATGGTAGTAAGGTATACCCTTGGAAGTCTTCTTTCATATTCCATTCAAAGAATGTAGCAGTCAATAATGTTAATGATTTGAGACTGATATTTAATAGGTCATATATCATTACAAAGAGGGTGTACATCAAGGTGCTCCCCTGTTGCCTAACAGCCTTCGAGGAATAAAATAATTTCATTTTTGTAGTTGTTATAACATAGGTATTCAACATACAAAATATTATCGAAATCCATGCAGATCTGGAACTCCCCCTTTGACTTCTTATTGCAATTAAAAACTATGTTATAAAATATTGTAAAACTGTTTTTGAGAGAAATGGTAAAAATCAATTTAGGTCTGTTTGAAACTCCGGTAAGAGTCCTAACATATTTTAAATTAGCATTCTTGCATAGATACCTTTTAGTATAGCTGTTTTAACCCATTGTCAAATGAACGAAAATCCATGCTAAAATTAGGAGATTCAAGTGCTGTTTGATCATGGGTTTGAAATTGAAAATACTTAAATGAGCCCCAAGTTACATGTATTTACATGATGCCTTATACGGAAAGCATTGGGAACCAGACTGATCATTCGCCGATGCTTTTGTTCCGGAAAACATTGTGTACGGCTATGACGGTGTGACAATGTAATGACGTTGGAAAGTTTACAGCCTACGCCATTTTGTTTAGAGAAATCCAGTGTAAGAAAGGGGATATTTTAATGTTTTAACAGCGTTTTCAGTGAGAATTTGGCTGCAAGAAGATAAATTTGCAAGAAAAGCAATCACACATGTTTGTTTCGTTGCATTAACACTTGCCGGTTCACTCTGGCGATGTTTGAGCACTCGGCCTAACGGGCTAGCATTCATACATCTTTCTTGGGACGAGGCAAATGTTAATGCATGAAATAGCATGTGTGATCCCTATATTTTCCCTTAAAATCATGCAGGTCTAGTAGAAAAAGCTGATAAGTGACTTTTTCAGAATGACAAAAAAAGTTGGCGCAATAGATTCCTTTATAACATAAAAGTCACATAGCCAAGGGGAAACTGTTATTGTCATGCCATTACCATGGCAACGACCAGATAAAGATTTTGCCTCTAGAAGCATGTTTTCTAGTTTTGGAAAAATGAAAAATTACACTTTTTGAAGACAATACAGCCCATTTATCTTCGAAAGTGTAATAGTTTATGCTGTATGAAAAAAACAATAAGATATTAACTTTCAATATCACGAATTGAAAAGGGGGGGGGGGGAAAGCTTGCAGAATATGTTTCGAAATTCGATGGCAACAAAAAGGGTCTCTATCATATTTTGGTAGCTTAAATTGACATATTTCTATCCATTTTACCTTTATACAGCAAAGGGGGAATTGATTCAATTGAAGGTGTCAGCATATGAAATATAAACTAATGCTCCGGGTCTTAAATGAAAAAAAGGTCAAAATGATTCTATATCCAGTATCCATGGCAACAAAGTAGCATCACGATAACGAAATTGGGGAAATGCCTTAATTTATGAAAAAAATGACCAACAAAACACATATGTAAGAGAGTAGTTAATATATTAGCATATAAAGAATTGATACAAACTTGAAAAATTGACCACACGCTAGTTTGGTTTTGCGTCTCAATTCTGTTTCCATGGAAACATGAATGTCGCTACTGGTCTGAAATTGCACTTTTTGTTCATTTTAAAATGATAGTTGTTGAGCAAGGAAATAGCAATACAAATTTTCCTTGATACCATAGCAACCAAAGTTGGTGGGGTAGCCAGGTATGAGAAAAGCCCATTTTTAGCATTTTGAACTACTACAGCCGTTTCCCCAGCCTACATAGAGACATATACAGTTAATGATAATTTCTTAATGGTGTTCAGATTTCATGAAACGCAAAAGCATGCGTAGTTTTGCCACCTTCTGGTGGTAACCATGGAAACAATCAGAGTAATGTCGCAAAATGGAGATTAAATCAATTGCATATTAAAGTGGTTAAAATTCCCAGATGAATATTTCAAAATTCAATAAGTTTAAAAGATAGTTTTATTGAGACATATTAACATTATCAATATGAGCAGCAAAATTAATAAGTTAAGTTTTATATAGTTACATTTATAGACGTTAAAAGTGGGTGGGTTACCAGATATACAGCCAAATATTTTTGATTGTGATTTTAAAGCAAGTTTTCTCAATAGTGGTGGGGATGAGGACATATTTGAATACTGCCAATACCTAATAGAGACCTTCAGGTTTTATAAACTGTTAAAACATGTGTGAGGTTAACCCCCTACTTGATGTTACCATAGAAACAAGCAAAGGCCTGTTATAAAATGAATATTAAATATATTGAAAGTTAGTAATGGTGCAAAGATCAGGAATCGATACAATCAAGTACCACACCTGACCTAGGATACCAATGGGAAAGTGACAAACTCACAGAAGACACCACAAACGAGAGCCAAGAGGTCAGCCCTTTCCCAGCAGGTGACCACAAAGCACATATAAACAGACGTGCACAAAACATAGCAAACACAAGACAGAACAAAAACATAAAAGATCCACAAAAGAAGTACCTCCTTGGAACGGTCAGTAAAATATTTTACTGGAGGGCTTAAACTGGTTTAACGGCGCCAACCTCACCCTTAATTCAGATGTGGATCTAGACACATAGATATTTGGTTTGCATGAAAGACCCCTAACTTATCAATGCATCATCTCCTAAAACATATAAATCAAGATATAACAAGGAGATAAAGCAAGGATAAGGACTCAACAGTAAATTAAACTGAATAACGGAGCAAAAGAAATCCAACAGGTAAACCCCGGTGGGCCTGACAAACAGCCAAAGCATCAGGCCCCTACCATCTCATCAATAGATAAGTCTTTAAGTCGGAACCATCATAGAGTCTGAAGTCCGACCCACCGGCGTGCAATTAAAGAGGAAAGCAAAGTTGCCAACCGTGATTGGGTTGCAATACATTAATGTTATAGCCAATCTTTTTATAATGGGAAATTATTTTAATGAACTGCGCTGAAAAATTATTAGAGCCAACAATCTTCTTCAACTTATACACCAAGTCACCATAAATATCAGGTTCCAAAAGTCCTTGGCGCAAGAGAGATTTAAGTCCAACTTGGAATTTAGAAATCAAATCATAGTTGAAAATGTTTTGCGAAGTTTATGATACCGATAGCCTTGTTTAAGAAGTTTCTGGGTTAACAATTTATTGCGAGTGTTGAAGTCAGCAACATAGCTAGATGCTCTAGCAAAACGAATTAGTTGAGAGATATAGACTCCATAGGATGTAGAACGAGGAACATCACCATCTAAAAATGGGAAATTGACAATTTCAAAATCAAAGTCGTCACGTTTATCATAAATTTTGGTAGAAACAATATCATTAGAAATTGACAAATGCAAGTCTAAAAATGCGGCTTCGGTATCAGAGGCATTGGCTTTATTAAGTTGGAGCTCTGGAGGGTATATTTGACTAACCATATTGTCAAAATAAACATTATTAATATTTAAATATCGTCCAAATATCTGGAAGTAGTGTTAAACGCATCAATAACATCAGCCTGCTTATCATCAGAAAGAGACATCATAAAGTCCCTTTCATAACAAAACAGGAATAAATCTGCAACCAGGGGAGCACAATTAGTGCCCATAGGAATCCCAACAACTTGTCTATAGAGCTTGGTGCCAAATCGAATAAAAATATTGTCCAACAAAAAGGTCAGCGCATCACATACATTTTGACACGACCATGCATGATATTTTTTAGGTTTTTCTGAAGTAAAGAAAGCATTTCTGTCACTACATGCAAGGTAAGGAGAGCCTTCTCTCTGGAAGGTATTTTCAATAAGATCAATAAGTTTATCTTTAATTAAATTATGAGGTAAAGTAGTGTAAAGAGTAGAAAAATCATAAGTAGACAAACTGGTCGCATTGAAATCTCTAGCTTTAAGTTTATCTAAAATTTCACCTGAATTTTTAATCGACCAAAATAGGTTTTTACTGGATCTCTCATATACCTTTTCACAATATTTGATAACATGTTTTTTAACAGCTGTAAGACACGAGGTTTACAATTTAGAAAGTTCTGTTGTCGTACAAGAACTAGAATTTGCAATAAATCTTGCTTAATAGGGTTTTTTATGGAGTTTAGGTAACCAGTACAACGTAGGAACTTTGTCTTGATTTTCTTTAGCTTTGACACCAAAATGTAGGGCTGTATGACAACCATGCCCATCAACAATCACCCTTTCACTTAAAGAAGGCTGCAGTTTATAGGCATTAGTGTGAACAAGCTCACGCTTAAGAGTATTAATATAATACAATCGTCAAACAACTACAACATTGTTAGCAGCTTTATCTGCTGGAACCAAAACATAGTTCATATGAAAATCCTTGATACCTCGTTTAAGATGATGAAAAGAAGATTTAGGTTTAGGGGGCAAAAGATGTGTATTACGAGAGTAAAATGAAATACGAGTATCAATAATTTTAAAAATGTTAATCTTCCATTCCTTCAAAGCATCAGGTTCAACATTTTCCCGTTTGCACCAACGATTACTGAAGTCATTTAAAGAAGCAGCGATCTCTCTACGGCATTTAGAGAAATCAATATTAGAGGGAAATCTATATTTAGGACCTTTAGAAATGATATTGCGAGCTCTAGCGTCAGGAATGACATTTAGATTACCTGTAATAAAATGCCCTGCAGAGGGATATAAATAATTTGAATTTTTACAATCTCAGGAGGCAGGAGTATTGGAATCTATATCTAAATCATTTACAATTTTATTAAAGTTAAATATCGTAGACCTTATTGGTTTGTTATATTTATAACAAATGATAGGAGTTTCAGAATTATTAAAGTGATTTGGAATAGATGAAATCACTGAATTATCCTTTAAGATACTATGTAAATCAATAAACTCAATACCTTTGTTAATGAATGGAATTTTGATAAAATGTCGTTTATGGTTGACCTCAGAATCGATATAAGGACAAAGGAAATGTTGAACATAACACCTTGTAAGGAGTGCTGCTTTATATAATTTGTTTGCTCTATCATAAAGTTTATTAGCCTCTAACTCTAAATTGCGTAAAACTGAGATAGGCAAGGAACTTAAAAATGAAAATAAGCCATGTCGATCATGATTAGTTAAAGCCAAAGAAAGATCCTTTAGAGAAGTATTTAAGCGTTTTTCAGTACAAATTTTGCGCTTAATGTTGCCATTTTTACGTTTACCATGAGATCTACTTTTACGTTTTTTACATTCCAAAACAGAAAAAACATCAAAATCTGGCATTTTAGAAATGTTGCCTTCATGGTATATATTATCATTAAAGCCTAAAGGAAAAGGTGATTGCATAAATTTAATCCATTTAAGTTCAGTTTCATGTCTCTTAATATTTTTTAATCTAGTTGATGAATTTGGATCATATATAATTTTTTCAACCGGCTGAATTACAATTTTACTAGGTGAATGACCATTATTTTTGAAATGGCGATAAAGAAATGTGTCAAATTTTTTAGGCTTTTTCATTTTACGAAAGTGCTCACGAAACCTAGTCGAGTCTTTAAGCAGTTTAAATGTACAGATGGTTACAATGCAAGTTTCAATGTGCATAAAAAATAGATGAGTTGAAATATATCAACATTATCAATATGATTTAAGCAAAAATAATCAGTCGAAGTTTCATTTCGTAACAGTTATAGACGTTGAAAGTGGGTGGGGTAACCATATATATAAGAAACACTTATTTTAGTCATTAATACTTTTTGAAGACAACACAGCCTTTTTATCTTCGAACGTCTTATGGTTTATGTTGTATGAAAAAAAAATTGGTTACGTCAACTTGCATGTTGATACCGTTATAAAATAGCTAAAATGTTGATTTTTAAAGCACAGTGACGATGGAGTAGATTTAACAACAGCAAAATCTATATTCAAGACATACTTTTTAAGGATTGTCTTTATTTGTGATGGACATAAATAAATTTATACTAATTCAAATCATCTCCATGGCAACAGTAATAAATATCCATAGTCACTGAGAGTACAAACATTGATACGGTAATATAACAGTAAATGTTTTTAAATGATGAAAGGATTTATTCCAATCTTGCAGACGCATGTAACAAGAGAGTAAGCGGTTTTGATGGTTTTGGGTAGTCTTTATTTGGATATGCATTTACCCTTACACCTGCAGTTGTTGCTTACACTTCCAGTTGTTGGTATCTATAATCGGTTGAAAACTACCAGAATAACTCAGCCTGAAAGCAAAATGGCTGCCCCTATGAAATGCAGTTTTTCTGTATTTCTATAATCAAAAACCGAGTGGGCTTTCTCCTATGTATTCAAAAGAGGTGGGGCTCATGAAATTGGATCAATGCGACAGAGATATAGGGAGACATATAGAGGACCTTTAACTTTCATCTGGGTGCGAGTATATTTTATCCTATGTATTCAAAACAGGTGGGGCTCATGAAATTGGATCAATGCGACAGGGACATAGAGAGACTGTGATCTTTAACTTTCATCTGGGTGCGAGTATATAGAGTCAAAAGTTTCACTTGAATGACAACTTATCAGTTTTGGGCAAAAACTTGGTACCAGTAAACTGCAGTTAAGCCCCCAGATTGCTTAGGCTGCTGTCCGGTATTAGGCGGTGGTTCTGTTGTTGTTGACTTTTGTTTATTGTTTCTCCCATTGTGGGGGTCTGTAATTGTTCTATGTTTTTTGTATGTACTTTATGTCCATTCTAGTTTTGCAATCATCTTTATGGGGAAGAGAGACCTGGTTGCTTTGCTTAGTTTTTCTTCCTGGTGTCTCGTGATGGTTGTGTGGCTCTTCCTTGCGGTGCCTTGGGTTTGTCTGCGGTGTGTGATATTTCCTGATCATACTCACTTACTACTTTGGATAAATCAATTTAAATGGATTTTAAAGCTTTGAAGTTGAAACTAGTTTTTGTTTTTCTATATAGTTCAGTTAAAATTGTTTCCATGGTTATGACCAGAAAGAGGTAGACCACATGCATGTTCTTTTATTTCATGAAAGCTGAATACCATTTAGAACTTATCAGTAGCTGTATGCACCTTTTAGAAGGCTGAGAAAATGATTGTAGTTTTTCAAAGTGCCAAAAAAGGGTTTTCCATACATGGTTACCCCACCCACCTTTGGTAGTCTGGTATGACATGTACGAAAATCATAATGGGTTTATTTAACACTCTTCTTTCTTTCAGCTATAATGCTTCAGCATATAAAGATCAGAATCAAAATTGATGTGTTGTTGGATATGTGTGAAAGTGGCAAAACTGTCGTCTTACAGATTTTTGGCCATTTAAAGCTGAATTCTTCTATGTTGGTTACTATGGCAACGAGAAATAAACTGAGAGAACGGAACATAGATTACTTAAATTTCAAATACAACTAATGTGGTCCTCTAAACAGAGCAAGTAGTAAAGTAATCAAAAGAAAACTCATTTTAGCCTGAAAGGTGTCAATTTCAAATTTTTCCTTGGGCAAATATATTTTGTAATATTTCTCTGCCATAGTAAAACCTTTTTTGGAAATTACTGTTGCCTTGGGAACTCTAATCTGGAGATTTTAAAAATACTTTTTTTGTATTTGTATAACAGAAATGGATGTGTAAAATATATTGAAAGTTCTTCATATTCTGTCGTGCTGGAAGGAGATAGTTTGCTTGGAATATGTCATTTTCGTTAAAAATGCATTTGTGTTTAATCGCTGATGGTATGATGTTTTGGTTGCCATGGTAACATAATTTTGGATAATTCATTTGATTTTGGTGTTGAAAATTAGGTGCTGGTTACATAATATGCGCATTAATTATAAATTTGATCCTTTTTTAAGAGAGATACATTTAATTTTGCTTTGAATATGCTCTTTTTATAAAATCACTGTTTAGCTGACGATTTGGTTGCCATGGTTACCTATATTTCAATAATTTCATTATTTTCAATATTTCGTTTTTGTTAAACAGATGTGGACGTGCCAGAATATATATATACATTATCCATATTTCTGTTTGCAGAAGCATATTATAAATATTTGGAGGAATTTGTTGGTATTTTGTTTGATTTGATTCTTTACGTCCAATCAACAAGCTTTCATGTTAACAGGGACGGGTCTTCCTGGGTTGAACCAGTACTAAGCTAGGATAGATGTGTCTTGCTCAAGGACTACAATGCAGTGAAGCCGGTGAGGCTCGAACTTGCGGTCCCTTAGTCTCGAGTCAAGCACTCCTTCCTTTTTAGATGAAGTCTTATAATTTCATTGGTGACCTAAAAGCTGCCTTGATCTCTGTATGGAAGAAAGTACATGTCATGAAATGGTAATTAATCTATTGAAAATATTTAGTTGTATAAAATGTTTATTTTTTGCACTTTATTTTAGTTCTAAATATAATTTTCACGTTGACGCTGAGAGAATGATCAAAGCTAAAACCTGAGAAATGTCAAAAATGATCTGCGTTGATTCTTACCTTATGGTGCAAAAGATCTTCGGTAGGAATATTTAGATCCCATCCCACTTTTAAGGTAGCACAGTACTACTATTTTTTACGCGTGAAGATTGGCATTTTGAGAGCGCAAGAAATTTTATTTTTGCATTCTGCCTTAAATTTTCGCGGTATTCCAGAAGTCCTGCACCTAATAAGCAGCTCTGTCAGATAATTATTTCTATTAAATGTTTGGACTACCTCCCTTGACTGCAAATATTCCCTATTAAAATCACACAAGTATAATCTTTCACAAAAAGCATGATCTACGCTAAGCATATCTAAAATTGTTTTTCGATACAAGTCATATTTTAAGCAAAGAGGAAAGTAGAAATCTGGCAGACCAGGACATGGGATGCCAGGGCTGATAAACAGACAAAAACACTGACCGACCCCAGGGGATGGGAGCACTCTGATGAGTTTATAAAAAGAAATAGAATTCCCCCACCCCTCCGGGTGACAGAAAGGCAGGCAGCCACGCATGCACTTAGACGCACGCACTCGTACATGCATACAGAGAGACAGACAGAATAACCTTGCCGTTTTAGTTCACAGCCGTCGGGTGGTCCAAATCACTGCTACCTGTTTTCTTTGTATTGACCAGTTCGGGGCCTTTTGACATTGGGATGTCTCAGTTCAACAAAGGCGGATTTTTACAATACAAATCTATTTGATTTCGGTAAATAGCAATCTTTTGAATATAACTGTCGGCTCTTTCGAATTCATTGGGGTTACTGAGTTAGATCACAAGTCACACCGTTCTAAAATGGTGGCAATCATTAGATAGTCTACGTGGACCATAAGCCAATATTTTTACTGAACTAAACTGACTTAAAAACAAAATAACAAAGTATCTTTAGCAATCCTTAAAATCCAACAAATTGATGTTTTTCTTTTCTTTTCGTATGTATATTCCGCCAGAAAACCGGCACACAACCTTTCGGTGTATGAGTGTTAGTATTAATAAAAGTAACTTAACTAATCTGCTGAACTGTAAAACATTAAATTCTTAAATATACTGAACAATAAAGTTATGTCCGCTTGACTTTTATGTCTGCCAGTTCCAAATGTATGAACGCATTTCATTCAAATTTTCTCAGTATTAATTAGAAACGCTATGCACCTAAGAGACATTCATTTGATAATCAGTAGAGCCGCTGACAAAGTAGCGAACAGTAGTACCCTTAAAATCAAAAGTCACAACATCAATAGCTTGTGTGTCCGTCATAATCCCAAACCTTCAAGCATATTTAAACATCACTGAGCAAACTCTCTAGTAAGATGTTAAGCATGCTAGTTGTATGCATTGCTTTAACGACCACAGCCACTCATCTGTAACATACTCTGACGTCACAAAACGTCGATCACGAGCGTGTGTGAAAACACTCAGAAAATTCATTTTTGGTCCAGCATTTTGATGATCAACAGAATCGAACAAATTTGTAGTTTTTTCGTCATAATAAGCATTTCAACATCAATTAAGACTAATCAGAATCTAAACAATTGATAATGTAAATTCTCTGATGATTTTGCAGTAAGGGATGGGGTATAAAACACAGATTTAGTAAACCTTTGATGCCCGACATCAGCCATAGTTTGTGTTGTTCTCTTTTGTGTAATTGTTGTCATTAGCACCACAACAAATTAAAACAAAAAACAGTCTCAAAATGATGTTAGGTAAAGGAGATTTGGCAGTTCTCAAAATGTTATTTGTTTAATTCAAAGGGAGGTAATATCAGTTAATTTCGTAAATTAAAGGTTTTGAACTGCAATCTCGCTTGTTCAGTAAGCTGACTTGTAATTTTTAGATTTTTTTTCATCAGTTAGCTGACTTGGATTTTTAGATGTTTTTTTTTCATCGTAGGACGTTTCTGGTTGCCATTTAACGCAAAATGTGTCACGTTTTGTTGATGGACTTCCGAATGATATTAGAAAAAGCTGTGTGCACATTAGGTTCAATAACCCTTCAAGATAAGAAGATAAATCTGACATTTGATAAACATTTTTTTTTTGTTTTTTTTTGTTTTTTTTTGCGCATCTTAACTGGCTCGAATGATACAGTACTATGAAAATCGGACGTTTCTTTTTTGTTTGAGTATATATACAAAATATGTACAAATATAAGCGTTTTTTATTTTAGTTTTTTGTGATTTTTTTTTTTAATTTCTCACGTTACTCATATCAAACCTGTCTTCTTTCACTTCGTCTTATATCTTTTTTAAAAATATTTCTTGTTTACTTATTATTCGTAGCATTTGTAAATTAGATATGCGTTATTTTGGCACAATATAATTTGTTCATATACACCTTTACTGTTAAGAGATATTTCGATTTGAAAATGGTCAATTAGTCTTCTGAAAATAGGTTTCCATGGTGACACGTTTGTTGCTAGGGAACGTAATACAAATGGCATATTTCATTTTTTATTAAAATTTTGTACACAACTAATACGGGTCTCTAAACAGGCCTAGTTGTAAATGTAATCAAAAGAAAAGTCCTATCACAAAAACCAAATTTCATTATTCCTTGGGCAAATCTCATTTTCTTTGCCATAGTGTAAACCCTTTTTTAGCAATTCCTGTTGCCATGGTAACTCTTAAGCTGGAACTATTATTGTTTGCATTTGTATAACATGTGGATTATGTAAAATATACTTATCGCCAGTTATAAAGTAGTCACTGGTTTCGTCTGTGAGGGTTCATAATAATTGTGAATTGCCTGTGGGTATTTACAATATTTGTGAATGCTTGGTTTGGGTAGGACGCAGGTGTTCAGCCAGGTGCGGTGTTGACATCTGTGATTGACATGTTTATGTTTTTATAGGGAATTCTGACACCAGTTTGTTATTGTTTTTCAAATGTCATATTTATTAGCCTGTCAATTTTGATGGGATGTTTTAACACTTTCAAAAGGTCATGATGACAGATGTTACTTAGTTTAGTGAAATTACATAAGCCCAATAAATAGATTGTGTCAATTCTGACATTGATTGGCAGGATTGCGCAATACATTTAATCATATGACCTTTGGGGAATTGCGCAACTGGTGTGACTATGAGTCACTTTTGTATCTTCTGATTGGTTGATATAAATGGAAGCTTGCCTATGTAGAGGGCGCTATATAGTAAACTTGAAATATGATTGGTTAGTGATGATGTCATTAGGTGGCGCTGTGGTCAGCTTCTATCATGTGACTTCATGGTATATAAGATGAAACCCAGTGGCAGAGCTTCAGATTTCGGAACTTTGGGTTATAGATAGTTTCTTGGAGTAATTAGTTGGACTTAAGAAGATTTAATAAAATTATAAAATTGTGAAAGTTGTTACTGAAATTTTACAAGACTTAGAAATTCTAAAGAGACTTTTAAAACACAACGCGAACTTGAAGATTAGAATCAACTACTACCTTACATCTGGGACGTTTTTGGTGCCTACTAGACCAGGATATCGAACTTTGTTTTCGTGGACACATTGTGAAGAACAGAGAAGAACAGGAACAGTTTGTGAACAGATTGTGATTGAAGAAATAGTTAACTAGTGATTGGTGGATTTTTCTTGACACGGTAGGACTTGTCATTTTATTCTTATTTAAGTAACAGTCAGCTAACCATTTTCAAAATCAATTACTATGGCAGTTTTGAATGACGCAGGTGCTGAGAATGTGTTTAAGTATTTGGCTAGGGAAATAACCGAGGTCTCATTTGCATTTTATGCACAGACTATCTCACAGACTGTGCAATGTTTTGATTATAATCCAAAGTGTTTCAGAGATTGGGTAATTCAAATGAAACTTGGCACTCTGTTGGCTTATTGTTTGAGACAAACTTTTGCTCGTCGATTTTAGCGTAGTTTTGAAAACTGTTTCTTTTTGTTGTTTTTTTAATTTTTTTTTTTCTTGAATTTTTAATTCAATTTAAAATTTATTGGCGAAAGTATATAATTTCATGGAAATGATGGACTAAGCTAAATTGTTTTGAGGAGTTTTCTAAAGTTGTTTGGGATATCAGTAATAATTCTATGACGTGGGGAGTGTTTTCAGGCATAGTTCGGATGTTTTGTCATATTGAGATGACGTGGGGTGTTATGGAAGAGTTATTCTTCTCCCCTTTATTTTTTTTTGTGGTACCATGTGGTACGTATCTGAATTATGATGAAGACGTTGACATATAAGTAGAATTTTGCTTTATGTTTATTTAAGAGGAATTGATTGGGTTTTCATTATCTACTATTTTTTGTTTTTTTATGGCAATAGTTCTATTTTATGTTTAAATTCATTTGAAAGAGTTTGAGAGAGTGTTTAAAACTTTGTTTTAAAAGACAAAATATTTCTAATTTTTTTTTTTTGAAAATGTTGAAGGTTTTATGAGTGTAAAATATGATGTTGGTTCTATGGATTGAGAATGTCTTCAGTCATGGTCCCGGTGTTTGTCATATTGTATATGGCGTTTGGGGTGGTTATAGAAGAGCTTTGCCCTTCTCCCCTTTTATTTTATGTGTGGTACCATTTGGTACGTATCTGGATGATGATGAAGATATTGGCATTTTAGTGGAGCTTGCATCATGTTTTTGTAAATCAGAATGTAATGGTTTTGTAATTATAAGATGTTTGAGTAACTAAATAATAATGTATTAGGAAAACAATTAGTATAGTATGAAATCGAAAATCATTTTGTCATTTGTATGAGGACTTCATTGTGGATCAGACTGTGATCCATGTGTGGATGAATTTAGGGTTGTAAGGGTGTTTTGTGTTTCCCTAACCTATTGGAGATTCTGATATTCACACTGCTTCATTGGCTGATAGATTTCTGAGGGTTTTCTAAAATTGATAGAAGGATATTTTTTTTTTATTTTGCATTTTTATATTTGAGAAGATGGACTTTAATGGATAAGATTCACAACAGTGATTTGGTTTTTAGTTTTGTTAGACCAAAATTCAGGTTGCTAGAGTCTTGAAATGACCGGATTGAATATATTGACTATGGGTTTTGGATATTAATTAGAGTTGTGGAAAGACTTAAGGTCTTTGATGATTTGGAAAAGCTATTTTGTATAGCTTGCAAGGTGATTTTCCTTGTGTTTGAGGTGGAGGTGTTGACCCAAGTTTACAGTTGGCAAATGTTAAGAGAACTTGCTTGGGGTCATGATGTTTCAGCAATTTGTATATGTGGCTTTTATTGTAAAAGTCTTCAAGTTATTTTACTTGCAAGTTGCTTGGTAGGTGGTCTAAGCTACCAACTTATGGATTTTATTTAGTGTTGTTGTAACAGTGGTTACAACGTGGTTAAGCATTCTTATTTTGTTTTGTGTATCAATTAGCTGTGCCTCTTGTTTTGTAATGCATGAGATCATAATTTATCTGAACCCTCGATTGTGAATTGTGGAGTGTGTACACTCAGGTGTATGGATTATTGAAACTTCTGATGGTTGTAATTTACCATTGTTTGCCAAGATAAGTTAGGCATTCCAAGTGGAGTTGTATCCACCCCTTGATGTGATAAGATTGAATATGACTTGTGGGGCTGCAAATGGTTATTTGTGTTTATCCCTATGTTATGAAAAAAGGTTAGAGGTCATATTCGGGATGCTTGGGGTTCACTGTTTGAATTGAGAAATATAACACACTTTTCTCTTTGGGAAAATCGTTACATCTAATTTCCCTTAACAGCAGGTCATTTTCTATTTGGTCATTTGTTGTAATGATTTTTGGCACGTGTGTTTTTATTTTGATTCTGCTTTTCATGTATAAGAAATGCTTTCACGAGAAGGTGAAAGTATAATTTGGTAAGAGGTTAGCTGATTGTTGTGGCAATAAGAATGTTGTGACGAGTTCCTTGTCAATTGTTGAGAATGGGTTGGTGTCGTCGGAACATGACGAGATTGTTAGGAGCAAATCGGGAAGGTACTCTTCTTCCGCACTGGCCCAGAAGGAAGCGAAGGTGTTATTGGCTTCGTTGGAGAACATGAAGAAATAAAATGTATTTTGAGAGATAGATGGCCATGAATAACTTGGAGACAATGTGACTTAAAGTGTACACAAAACTTTACTATGAGTCCATGGTAGTGCCATGGTGAAGAGATGGAGAGATGAAGATATGTAAATAGTTATTGATAAGGTGTGTAAGTCCAGTCATTTAATATGGAGGTTTGGTGGCTGGTGAAGATATAAATATGCTTACTATGATGTGTACAAAAATATGCACTGTAAAGACTGATTAGAAGGATGTATATGACTTTGAGATGCATAAGAAGGAATACAGTAAGGGACCTTTTCACCTCAAGTATCATCGAGTTTATATGAAACATATTGACCTTTAAAATCCAACCAGTTTCCAAAGTGATGACAGATAACAGGTCAAATCAAGATTTTGTTGACAGCTTTGAAAAGGTGACCTTTAAATGTCAAACAATTGATGACATTTATACATAGTGAACTTTTGTAAACAACAGCTAACAAACTTTGGATTTTATACATTTGAGACTTATCAGCCAGTTATTCTAAAGAAGAAAATTAACATTATACAGTTATGGATAAGCTATACAACATTCAGTAACTAAAAGAGTGTTTTGGACAGCAGACAAAATTCTATATACTGGATATCAGCAAAGCAATTAAACTTTTGGACGAAATTGAACAGAGTTTAGACGACACCATAATTTGGAAATTGCAAGCGGAAAACAAAATTAATTTCAAATATACTCCTATGGAGGAACACACTGAATGTAACCGACAGGAGGATAATAACCTTGTATTTTACCATGGAACTGGGGAGCAGGATGATCCAATACAGATAGACTAGCTGCGGTGGAGTGAAGATGAACCTTATTGTATATTGACTGTATTACTTGATGGACGGGGAATAGGATTATTATATGTGTGGTGCATGTTTTTGATTTTGTATATGAGATTTTATGCATAGTGGGGTCTTCAAAGCAATTGCCTGCTTTGTGGTCTGATCAACTATTTTGTAGGCATTGGGCTGTTTCATGATGTGCTCCATTGGAAAAGCTTGGCATGCATATGTCTATCTCTGCAATCTGTAGGGAGGCATGTATATGTTAGCTTGACGGGAAGATGCAGTGGAGTGACAATTGACCCTATTGTGCATGAGATTCGTAATGTGTATATATGATTAGTTAAGATTTGACATTGTGTTGTGAATTCACTTGGGATTTATTGGATTGTAAATTTGCTTGTGGCGTCTGTGTGCTCTTGAGAGTTTGGGACAGTTGCACACTCGATGGGGTGGCCAACCATTGAGTGGACACAAGGTTCTCTGGAGTGCGCTGTCACATGCGGATGTTTGTTGTAAATAGTACTTTGATGATGCATATGTATTGATTATGTTTAGTAGTTATAGGATGATTTGTGCATGCTAGTATTTTATTTATATTGTGGTATGTATGTGAGTGAGTGTGAGAGTGTGTGTGGATGTTATTTGTATATATGGTGTATGAGAGATGAGCTTGGAGAGTTTCACTTAATTGAAAAATTAAGTCAAACTCTTAAGGTTTGGGCGTGTATAAAGTAGTCACTGGTTTCGTCTGTGAGGGTTCATAATAATTGTGAATTGCCTGTGGGTATTTACAATATTTGTGAATGCTTGGTTTGGGTAGGACGCAGGTGTTCAGCCAGGTGCGGTGTTGACATCTGTGATTGACATGTTTATGTTTTTATAGGGAATTCTGACACCAGTTTGTTATTGTTTTTCAAATGTCATATTTATTAGCCTGTCAATTTTGATGGGATGTTTTAACACTTTCAAAAGGTCATGATGACAGATGTTACTTAGTTTAGTGAAATTACATAAGCCCAATAAATAGATTGTGTCAATTCTGACATTGATTGGCAGGATTGCGCAATACATTTAATCATATGACCTTTGGGGAATTGCGCAACTGGTGTGACTATGAGTCACTTTTGTATCTTCTGATTGGTTGATATAAATGGAAGCTTGCCTATGTAGAGGGCGCTATATAGTAAACTTGAAATATGATTGGTTAGTGATGATGTCATTAGGTGGCGCTGTGGTCAGCTTCTATCATGTGACTTCATGGTATATAAGATGAAACCCAGTGGCAGAGCTTCAGATTTCGGAACTTTGGGTTATAGATAGTTTCTTGGAGTAATTAGTTGGACTTAAGAAGATTTAATAAAATTATAAAATTGTGAAAGTTGTTACTGAAATTTTACAAGACTTAGAAATTCTAAAGAGACTTTTAAAACACAACGCGAACTTGAAGATTAGAATCAACTACTACCTTACACAGTAAATCACATCTTTTACAATATAACCTACCCTAGATTTAAAGCTCTTTTAGCATTCGTATTAAATGAAAAGCACGAAACTATAGTTGCGATATCAAGGCAATAACCTTTTGGTACTGATAAAGCAGTCGCCGGACTGCATGTTGTGGTAAATAGGGACACAACCCCAATAATTTAAACAAAAAAACAAAATCACCTTATTTATCAGGACATCAGATCTTAATATTGCCTGGCTGTTTTGGTTTCAACTTTCTGAAAAATTTCAATAATGCTCTACGTTTTAACCACACACGACTGGAAAAATGTGTCTTGAAGCTTGACCTTTAAAATGGTCATCAAAGTTTGAGCATGAAAACTGGAAGTTGACAAAAATGCCAGATTTTCGACGGTTGATATCGTGATAAATCATAACCATAAGTAATGACTAAACAACTTATGTACGCCAATTACGAAATGATTCAATTTTGTGTAAGTTTTAGTCATTTCTCAAATTAAGCGAAAAATATGCGAAAAACTGAACTTTAAAACATTATTTTAGGCCCCTTAGGTACTCGGATTTTTGTTTTGTATTCCGTATTTTTGTTGTTTGAGTGAAACAACGTTCATTCAAACTGAAATTGAGTAGAATTTAAAGATGAAAGAAAGTAAAGATTTTTTTTAATAAATTTGGTATTTTTCACCAAAAATTTTAGCAGATGTGCGTAATCAAGCTCAAGTTTTTCTAAAACGTTCTTGTATGTTAGGGAAGCTTGTAAATACACAGACAAAGGGAATTAAGTTGCTACGTATAGGAAAAAAATAATATCTGTATCAGTTGCGTTTTAATAGCTTTAAGTATATGTTGAAAATTATTCATATTCTGTCCTGCTAAACGGACATAGTTTGCTTTGAATATGCCCTTTTTGTTGAATATGCCATTTATTTGCGGAATCGCTGATGGTATGATGTTTAGCTGCCACAGTTACATGAAATGGGATAATCAATTTGTAAATTTAATTTTGGTGTTGATAATCAGGTGCTGTTTACATAATATGTGCATAATCAATATGAACCTTTGTTTAAGTGAGATATTTTGCTTTGAATTTGCCCTTTTTGTAAAATTACTGACTATCTGATAGTTTTGACTATGATAACCTATAATTAAATAATTGCATTATTTTCATTTTTTTTTTATTTGTTAATCAGATGTGTACATTTCAACAGTTAGAAGGCTTCCATGCGAGCTGAACAATTTCTGTACTTCACTAGTGCCAAGATTTGGTACCAGTAAAATGCATTTAATCCCCCCCCCCCCCCCCCAGGTGGCTTAGGCTGCTGCCCGGTATTAGGCGGTGGTTCTGTTGTTGTTGTTGACTTGTTTATTGTTGCTCCCATTGTGGGAGTCTGTAATTGTTTTATGTTTTGTTGTACGTTTCTTTATATTCCTTCTAGTTTTGCAATCATCTTGATGGGAGGAGAGAGCTGGTTGCTTTGCTTAGTTTGTCTTCCTGGTGTCTCGTGATTGTTGTGTAACTCTTCCTCGCGGTGCCATGGGCTAGACTGCAGTTTGTAATTGTGATCTTTCCTGATCATACTCATTTACTATTTTTGCAAGAATGTGTATTCATTATCTGTATTTATGTTTGCGGAAGTCAGGTAATTTGTTTCGACATTGCAGTATTTTTGTAAAATCTCTGACGATCAGCTCCGATGCCATGGAAACAAAAACTATAAACATATTTTTATTTGTGGCATTTGTAATTTAGACATGGGTATTTTAGGCATTATATATATTGTTCATTTACACCTTTGCTGTAAAAAGATATCCAGATTTGAAAATGGTCAATTTTTAATGTTCTGAAAAGTTGTATCCATGGTGACATGTTTGTTGCTAGGCAACACAATAAATGATTACATTATTCACTAGAATTATGAATACAACAACTGTGCTCCTCTAAACAGAGCTAGTAGTAAATGTAATCAAAATAATTCATATCACAAAAGCCAACCTGAAAAGTCAATTTCACATATTTCCTCCACCAATCTCAAAGAAATCCTTAATCCAGTTTCCATGGCAACCACTGTCAGAAAAACGGAATGCTTTGTTTTATGAACGTTTTTCAACAAGTCTGATTTAATTGAGGTAAAATGATTGATTTCTGTGACTAGCCACTTATCACCATCTGCATGCTTCTTAGGGAGAATGTTAATTAAATCCTAAGGTTTTCTAGCATCTAGTGTTTCTACATATGATTTCTCTCCTCTCTATACTGCATTACCTCATAATCTTATAAAAAAAACTGAGTTAAGTGAACAGACTTTAAACAGAGAGGAATCACTTTATTTGGCTTGTGGGTTGGACTTCAGACTCTATGACGGTTCTGACTTAAATACGTATCTATTGATGAGATGGTAGGGTCCTGATGCGTTGGTTGTTGTCAGGCCCACCAGGGTTTACCTGTTGGATTTCTTTTGCTCGGGTTTTCAGTTTTATTTACTGTTGAGTCCTTATCTTTGCTTTATACAGGGGTAACAACCTACGTCATAGCATGGATGTTGCAAACGCGTAGTTGACGACATCTTTGATTTACAAGGCAAGTTTTTCCCTTCGTAAAATTATACAGATTAGTGTTTGTCAAAACTAAGCAATGCAGGCGGTGCCTAACATCACACTTGAACAGAATATATAAAGGTCACGCCCAGAAATGCTGTTGCCTTTATAATCATTTACTCACAAATATAGAAGCGGGCAACTGCTAAAATTATCCTCATGTCTCCCGCTTCGATACTTGTGGGTGAATGATTACAAAGGCAACGGCATTTCTGAGCGTGATCAATATATGTTCTGTTCAAGTGGGATGTTAGGCACCGCCTGCACTGCATAGTTTTGACAGACACGCATTTGTATAATTTTACAAAGAGAAAAACTTACTGTGTAAATCAAAGATGGCGCCATACTACGTGTAAGCAACATCCATGCTATGACGAAGGTTATTACCCCTGTTTATTTCCTTTTTATATCTTGATTTATTTGATCTAGGAGATGATTCATTGATAAAGTAGGGGTCGTTCATGCAAACTTAACATCTACAGGTCCATTACAAAAGTTATTTTACTACGCAATATTTCAAAAGTTTTTTCACATTTTTATTATACATTAATGGTCTATGTTTTACCATGCATGTAATTAAATTCTCATGCCATTTTGTTTCTATAAATCATATCAACGTATAATCAGACAAAAGTTGTATATAAATATCAGATACATTTCATTGAAAAACACAACAACATTACTTTAAATACATTTCAATGAAAACACAACAACATTGTACGCCTACATCATAAAGTCAGTATTTCGTTGAATCTCCGTTTGCTTCAATATGATCTGCAATTCTCCTTGGCAATGGCTTGTTAAGTTCTTCCAGGACGTTTAGTGCTACACTATACCACGCTTAACATACTCACTACCACATCTCTTCTAGTTTACATGGCATTTGTTTACCAATCTCTATCTTCATTATATTCCAAACGTTTTCTATGAGATTCATGTCTTGCAAATTCCCTGGCCATTTCAGAAGGCGTATTCCTTTACAGTCTAGGAATATTCTGTACTTTTAGAGTTATGGCATGGCAAAAGATCATGCATAAAAATATATCCCTTCTGTAGGAACACAACGCATTCACATGTCATTTCATTATCATGAATAATATCACTCTGGTATTTTGCACTGTAAATGTTACCATTCACGTTACCTGAAGAGACTGACCTCTGTTGCTAATGGCTCCCCAGATTTACACACTTGCTGGCAATTTTACAGTAGTCTGAATTAACTTAGCTTGATTTTTCACATTCTGTTTGCGCCAAAAACGACAATGGCGTCGATTGTTATGACTGATAAATACAGACCTATGTGAATGCTTTATGTGCCCACAGAATGGATATATCTTTATGCATGATCTTGCCACATGATATAAATTCAAAAGAACTGGAACATGCCTAAAATGTAACGAAATTATCGTTCTGAAATGGCCAGGATATTCGCCAGAAATGAGTTTGGAAGATAATGAAGAAAGATATTGGTAACCAACTGCTGTGTTTAAAAGCAGAGATGTGGAAGCGAGTATGTGAAGCGTGGTAAAGTGTAGCACCGAACGTTCTGGAAGAACTTAGCAATTCAAGGCTAAGGAATATTGCAGATCTTATTAAGCAAATGGAGGTGCAACGAATACTGACTTTATGATGTATGCGTACAGGTATACAGTTGTGTTTTCAATAGAATGTATTTAAGCATGTTATTGTGTTTTCATTGGAATGTAATTAATATTTATATACAAATGTTGTCTGATTTTACGTTGATGTGATTTATAGAAACAAAATTGCATACTAATTTAATAACATGTATGGTAAAACTTAGACCATTTATGTATTTAAAAAAAATGTGAAAAAACTTTTGAAATATAGCGTAGTGAAATAACGTTTTTAATGGACCTGTATGTGTCTTTATCCACATCTGAACTAAGGGTAGGTTGGCGCACCATGAGACCGGTTTAAGCCCTGCAGTAAAATATTTTATTGACTGTTCCAAGGCGGTGCTTCTTTTGTGGAGTATTTGTTCTTTCTGTATTGTTTTGTATGCCGACGTGTCCGTCTGTTTATTAATGCCTTGTGGTCACCTGCTGGGAAAAGGGCTGACCTCTTGGCCTTATTTGTGAAGTTGTCATTTTCCCATTGGTATCCTGGGTCAAGTGGTTTGCTTAATTGTATCAATTCCTGATCTTTGCCCTCTTTCTTACTTTGTAATGAGAAACACGCACTTTTCACTTCTGAACAGACTTACAGATGTAAATTGTGGTTATGTCGGAAAGTTTGTGACGCTCTTCATTATCTTTTGGACAAAATATTTATAAGAATTGGCTCAAAGTTGTATAGACAAATAGTAAGTATTCCCATGGGACCTTACTGTGCTCCTCTTGTTGCCGAATTGTTTTTATATTGTTATGAGAGAGACTTCATGTTGTCCCTTTCTGACAATTACAAACCAGATGTTGTTGAAGCATTTAACTCTACCTCAAGATATCTAGATGACTTGCTAAATATTGATACTCCTTATTTTGAACAAATGGTTAGTCAGATATATCCAAGTGAACTTCAGTTGAATAAGGCGAATCCTTCAGATACTGACGCCTTCAATTTTGAAATAGTAATTTTTCATGACTTGATGGAGATATTCTTCGCTCCCCTTCCTATTGTATCTTATTCGTTTTGCAAGAGTATGTTCTCATTTTCACGACTTCAACAAGAGAAACACATTTTTGACTTCTAAGTTACTAAAACAAGGTTATCGATACCATAAACTCCGTAAAGCCTTTTCTAAATTTTAATACCGACACTCAGAATTGATTGTTTAATACAATATTTGCTTAAAGACTCTTCTGCAGCAAGGCACATCACTTGTTTTTATGGAGTTTTAGTAATAAATTAAAAAGAATTGTTGGAAAGTCTAATTTTAGTGATCAATTTTAAAAGATTATTAAACGATATAAAAGAGTGGGAGACAACATTGATATCATGCGACAACCTGCATGCCTTGTTGTGATCCCAATCACGGTTGGTAGTTTAGGTTTCCTCTCTAATTGCACGACGTAGAGTCAGTCCTCAGACTTAATGACGGCCTTGACGTAAAGCTTTAACCCGTTGGTTGGTGCCTGATGCTTGTCGGTGGCTGGACTCATCGTAGCTGAACTTGAGGGTTTCTTTAGCTCTGACTATCTGCGAGTTATAAAAGTAAGTAAGGCTGCAAAGATCAGGAATCGATACAATCAAGTACCACACCTGACCCATGATACCAATGGGAAAGTTACAAACTCTACTATATAGTAGACACCAAAAACGAGAGCCAAGAGGTCAGCCCTTTCCCAGCAGGTGACCACAAAGCACATATAAATAGACGCGAACAAAGACATAGCAAACACAAGACAGAAAGTTACAAACTCATAGTAGACACCACAAACGAGAGCCAAGAGGTCAGCCCTTTCCCAGCAGGTGACCACAAAGCACATATAAACAGACGCGAACAAAGACATAGCAAACACAAGACAGAGCAAAAACATAAAAGGTCCACAAAAGAAGTACCGCCTTGGAACGGTCATTTTTTTGTTTCATCATAGTTTGTTTTTGATTCGATTCGGATTGTTTACCTGTGATGATACATTGCATTTGTCAGGAAGCTAAACATTTTTGTGTTTTAACAACAACATAATCTAAGGCGAAGATTTGACGCCAGTAAAATGCATTTAAGCCGCCCCCTCCCCCGATGGCTTAGGGTGCTGTCTGTTCTAAGGCAGTGGTTCTGTTGTTGTTGGTAGCTATTGTTTAATGTACTTTCCATTGTTTTTGGGAGGTTCACGTTTATCTTTGTTTTTTTATGCACGACATTGTGTCCATTCTAGTTTTGCAATCATCTTGAAGATGAAGAGAAAGCTGGTTGTTTTATCTTACATTATCATTATTAAACCTATTTTTCTATGCATTAACATCTGCTGGACACCGAGGGTGTTGTTGAAACCCTGAAAGGTGAGGGTTTTAACGACCCCCAAGGGGTCTAGCAGATGTTAGTGCTTCCGAAAACCATGTTTGATCGTTATTGTTGCATAAATGTATTTTTTTCACTTGAAAACTTTGGAAAAACGCTTCGAAAAGTTAATTGTTGTATTACTATGATGGCGCGCAAAAGCATGAAGGATTCGTAGGTTTTGAAAACGCCTGTTACAGAGTAAAGACCTACGTCACCCTAACGTCACTTAATTGCGTTCATTTCTATGCACGTGACTGTTGACGACGTCAATTTTGCGACGGCCTAGAATAAGCATATGTAAAGTACAAAAGCCGTGCATCAACAGCACGTGAATTGCCTGATTAATTCATGGGATTTTGCCGGTTAAAACATGGCTGATAATAGAGTGCGACATGTAGATTCTATTTTGTTGCTGTAAATGTTCTGTGTTTCTTCCTCACGATGCCGTGTGTGGGTGATCAGATCATAGTTACATGGCAATTTTATACATTGTATTTTGCATGTAGTTTTCGGGTAGGTGGAGAGGTCTCTAACGAAGCAAAGCAAACACATATTGGGGTCATGTCTCCGTCGTCGTCCGTTTTGGTTCCTGATCAATCATTTTTGAAGGATTGCATCAATTTCAAAGTTAATAGATCTAGAATCTAATACAGAATTATGAAGCATCATTAAATACAGGTCAAATTTGATTTTGGAAATCATCGGCAATTTTTACTGAGCTATGTTTTATTTTACTTAGGGTTTGACCTTGCATAATGTTCAAGATAGAGCGAACAGAGAGAAAGACCTCACTTTTGGTTTCCGATCAATAAATTTTGAACAGAATGGTAAAGCATTGTAAAATACATGTCAAGTTTGAATTTGAAGATCATCCGCTTGCCTCATAGTTGGTTTCTGATCAATAACATTTGAAGAGATGCATCATTTTCATTCAGAGTTTACAGAAGGGTGGAGCGTAATGTTTGAATTTTGAGCTCATCCGCAGAATTTTGACTAAGTTATGGCCCTTTTTGTCCCCGACGAAGTCGGAGGGATATAGTTTTAGCGTCGTCCGTCTGTCCATCCGTATGAAACCATATCTCAGTAGCGATTCGTTATATTTAACTCATTCTTGGTATATATGATTAATACACGACTCGTTCACACATGAGTTATTGTTCTTGATTTAGTAAAGCTCATCATAAGGCAAAGGCTATATTGGCTTTTTGTGTAATGAACGTCACGTTTTCCCAAAGTTACTATATCTGACAATTTTTCACTATAGGTCATGATTTCCCAGCATAACAGGGACAAAAAAAATACCCTGACCCCTTAAAGCTGCATAGTCTGTGACTTTTGGCAATTTAATTTTTGAAATAATGTTTCTATTTTTCAAGAACTCAGGGATTCAGTTTGGCGTCGGCCATCGGACATAGTCCGAAAATAGTTCCAGATGTCCGAGACTTTGCTGTCCATTTTGGACAGTTTGTCCGAGACGATTTTCGGAAACACACGCTGTACGGTTATGCACAGTGATGCATTTGTATTTTTGCTTTAAAAAACTATCGCTGATTGGCCAAATTTATGTAAGCTCCTGAATGGTTCGCCTCATTTTACCCCGCAAATACTTATTCATTAAAGCAAACCAGTCATAGTGTTTTGTTACGCCGCACATGATTGGTCTATTGCGACCTCAGTTTTCTTCCCTTGATTTCATCTCAAGCGGACAGCATATTTGCATTGGCATTTACCGATAAAATGACTAAAAAACTTAATTGCCGCCAAGAAACAACAGGAACTGAAGTTTTTTATGTACCAAAACAGTTTGCCCGCTCCATCATTACATGAACAGTCATTTTCCGGGGCTAACGAGTCGTGCAGCAGCCGCAAAAGCAGCAAAAAACAGTACCCCACCCACTTCCACTGACAACGATCGACAAGCTCCTCTCCTCATGAAATAAAAAGCCAGACAATCAATCAGGCCGCATCAGTATCAAACAACAGCATTTATGTAAAAACTTGACTGTCTATAATTATTGGAGACCAACAAGAGAAAAACACCTGTTTTATAAGATAATTCACTTTTCCATGCAGTTTTTAGCTATAGTGAACATATTTATTGTGAAAACTAATCTTAATTCTGCTTTTACAAATGATTTAAAAAAGAAAATATTTTTTTCGAAAAATGTTCATAGTTGCAGACTTAGTCTCTTTAAGCCTGATCAAATATTAAAATTCTCAGTTGTCGATATTTTTACCGAGTGTTTGCATGCGGGCAGAGGTACGATCGATATGAAACGTATCAAACGGGGTTCTAGTTTGAAGGCTTGGGTAGGGCCCACAGGCACTGGGCTAAAGGGGTGGAGAGGAGGCCAAAATTTAACTTTCAGAATAATTAAGGTCTTGTTGCATATCAAATTAAAGGGAATGACGCATGCAGCAACATGGTAGCAAATATTTTGCACACAGACACACCCTCCGGCCTCGATCCTGGGGTGAGGTCGAAAGGTCAACACATTTTTTTCTGAAAGAAATCATGTTGCATATCATATTAGTGCAATTTAGATAGAGCACCATGCAAGCGCATATTCTGTTTTTACACACACATGGGGTGGGCTGGGTCAAAAGGTTAACACTTTTCTTCTGAAAGTAGTTATGTTACATATCAAAATTAGCATAATAGAGCGTAGAGCATCATTCTAGCAGATATTCTATCCTTACGTACATCCCCGACCCATGGGGTCGGGTCTTATAAAGGTCTTTTTCCCCTATTTGTGATCATGTTGCATATCAGATTAAAGGAAAAGAAATGTAAACCAACATGCAAGCGAAGAATTTTACTTTACACACACCCCACCTCTGGGTCGGGTTTAAAGGTCAGGTATTTAAGAAATACTAATAAGTATATTTTATTGATTAAAAATAGTTGACATGGGTTTAATCATTATCTGTATGATACCCAAGGCGAACTTATCGGTTCGAGAAATGGGATTTACGTTTTGTGATTAACACCTTTCTATTAAATAACCCTCCAGTCGGGGGTGCAAATTCAACGAATTTGGCTTCGGTTTTGCCAGCTGACTCATCCGATTATAGGAATTTTTCCCGTGTTTAGTCATCAACGTAAGTCTCGGAAGGCGAACGGTATTTCTAAGGCTATTTTCCAAGGAGGTCCGAACTCGCTGTCCCACCCTCTGGATCCGCCTATGTTATTGAAGCGATTTATTCATGATCAGGCCTCGAGGTTATAAAACTCGGAGTACAGTCTCGGACTCAAAATAAAGTGTAATGATTGTCTGCTTGTGGACACGTGTCCGCAAGCAGCCAATCATAGCGCTTTATTTTGAGTAACATTGAGCCAATCATATCGTTTTATTTTGGGCCAGGTTGTACACCTTTAAAGAAGTATCTACGGTTCTATTTCGCGGTCGATTAGCACCTTACATTAATGCAACTAAGCAAGCTTAAGAGAATTAATTGTAAAGCTTATTGATTCTAAGCTAAAGTAATTACTTAAACGCTAAAATAAATAGTTAGTGTTACGCTCCATTTGTTTCCAGCCACGTCACTGCAAGGTTTACGAATAGGCACCAAAACGAGCATAATACTATACTGTGCCAGTATATAAACACTATACAGTGAAACTTGTACACACCAAAATAGCCACGGCAGTAATTTTATTTGGCCATTTCTACCGCCTTATATGGGAGTCATTCCCAATTCAAAAATGGCCTTTATTTTCCCAATGCCATGTATTCCCAATATTTATGATATATTTTCCCAAATGTGAAGGAAAAGGTAGCTTCCCAAATTAAATTACTGCACGTGTTTGCTTAATACAGGTCAGAGGTACTGCAGAATGCTCCATGAGAGCATTCTGCAATACTTTTGACCTGCATGGAGCGAGTATTGGTTTTGAAAACCAATTTTTAGGTCTCCATTTGAGTGGCCGTTTAAGACAAGTTTTAAAGTTGAAAAACAGCGAGTAAAAATGCCGATCAGGGGTTGGTTCATGTATGTGCATTTTTGTTACCGAGCATTCTGAAAACAAACTGGATAATCAGGTTCTTATAATAGTATTTTGGCTTCGTAGACAAACTTGGTGACCAGATTAAGCTGAAACCATCATGCATCGTTAGAGATATGAGCTGAAATATTGAATTTTCGCTTGTAAGTTTAACATGTAAAGCCAGAAAGGGCATAGCAGAGGCCCTGTTTTGCCCCAGTATTGTTCCCTTGTAACAATCAAATTTTCCATGTGCGGATCCAGAGGGGGGGACAGGGGGTCCGGACCCCCTGAAAATCACAAAAATATAGGGTTTCTTAGCAATACTGGTCCTGATACACTGTAAAACCACAAAACTACCAAGCCAGCATTCGATGATGGCCCGCTTATAGTGGTATTTTGATCCTCTCTCCCATCATCAACTAAAAAGAAAACGTAGTCAAAGTTGGACCCCCTCTGAAAAAACTTTCTGGATCCGCGCATGTTTTCTCGCGACGAGGGCAATGATTGGGGTTTTATATAATAAATTTGAACCAGTGCATGAGATTTCCAACAATGTGGTACGTGCGACCAGCAAAGCCTCAGATCAGCCTGTGCATACACGCAGTCTGATCAGAACCTTTGCTAGTCGCTTGAGTATTCTATGATTGTTAAGCTACTGACTGAACACCATTTGGAGTTTCTAAGCTTAAAAGGAGGCTGCAGAGGCTCGTCTGAGTCTACACATGTCAAAATGCCACATTGTTGCAAATCTCATGCACTGGCTAATATTATGTTTTTACACATGTTAAACGTTGCTTCAGATGATCCCGATGTCAAAATATATCATATGTTATTACAGTTCCGAGTGGTATACTAATTAAAACTACATGGAACATTGGAACTCAGTTATCAGTATAATAGAAAAGAAAATTGCCGCGTTTTGCCTCAACCTAATTACGAAATGGTTTGATTTATATTTCATACCGGATAGGTAGGTGGCAGTCGAAAACGATAATACTATCGACGAACGTTGATCAATAATATACTGACGGGCTTTAAAAACGCAACACTAACTTCCTGTCATATCTTACAATAGACAGTTGAATGTAAACTTTCTTTGCTTCGATGATGTCATCATGAAGTGGATTCTTTAGTCAACACTTAAATTTTAATTGTAAAACTAAAATCGACGACGTTATTGCTTCGTAAAGTTTTAGTCACTGAAATGGGTACATACAGATTAACGTCAAAAAGCTAGCCTGCTGTATCGAAGACCTGCCAATCAAAATGAAAGCCATTCCTCGATGACTACCAAAGTTCATGACACACATTTGATGCCGCTCGTGTTTCTTGAGTTCAAAAAGTAGGGGATCTTACACTTATAAAATTTTGTCAAATGAAAGAGTTGACCCCTATCTCAAAGAGTTTATATTTTCAATGCTTTAAATATATTTGAAGTGGACACGCTCATAGATGCACATTCTTTAATTTACAATTAAATTGATTTATTTGCCTTCCTTTTTTAGACATACATTAAAACTGCTATCCTACTTTAGCGTTTCAAAGCCCGGCAGTCAAGTTAGAAACAGTGTTTTCGATTGCCATTTGTCGCAAACTGGCAACAAATGGTAATCGAAAATACTGTTTCTAGCGTTTTTAGTTCCACCTATCCGGTGTGATTTTGCCTCAACATAATGTTTTGATTTATACTTGTTCATCAGTGCTGCGACTTGAACTCGTAACATTTAAAAGATACAGTTTATCCATGACTATGAGCATTGTTGTTAAAGGAGAAGCTAAAAGGGTCAAATGCACTTATAATAGAGATGCTAAAACAAATCATGATGCTTAGCATATAGCATTCTAAACAGCTCTCCTAAGATACCTGATGTGTATCCCCCAAATTTCCATTAATTGCATGTGTGGATCCAGAATGGCAAATGCGACCCAAGATATCGAGTGTTAACATCTTGATTCTTAATCAGGGGTGTCAAATGAACAATATTATACCACTCCACGAGAGCCCTTTGGGGTGCATGGTGACCCCTCTAGGCACATGGACTAATAGCGTGTCCAGTTTGGTGCAAAAAGAATAAAATTAATGTTGATAACGTATAAAACAAAATAATTAGGCAGACTACTAAACTCCAGCTGTTAAGTTTTTAGACTTAATTTTTCGCAATAACTTTTTTATCTTCAATATTAGCAAAATGTGTTCGCGATGAAAAGTATTCAGGAACATCTCCGCCAACTTCTCCAAATGGTTCCAATATCCTAGATGCTGCAGGTTCATCTGTGCTTAGATGCACTCTTTGAACATTTTAAGCAAAGCGCAAATAAACAAAGTCCAAGATGTCAGTCAAAAAGTTACATTGCACCGCCCTAATTCAATTACTAAAGCGCTGGATGGCTTGTTTCAAATATAATAGAAATCGCTTTTGATTCGCTCATGCGTTAATCTAGTAGGGTCTTCTCAAAACCGTTCATTTCATAGCGCGTGCACAAGAGAAAAATTGCACGTCATGCGATAACCCAGCATTTTTTCCTTCAAATGAGCCTGCTTTAAGTTGATTCTGCATATGCATGGTAAATTCTGAGTATGTTAACGGCAGTTTTCATGTTATGCACAGCATTGGAAGAGCGGGATATACACCTTCCAAATATTTTTTGAAACTACCCCTTTCTGTCACGCCTATACGAATTATACCTGTCATTAAAAGACTTAGAAATTTAGGACGAATTCAATTTATTGCAAAATCTGTATCTATATACACAAAAATCTGTTTGCGCCACAAGCACAAGACCTTTTGGAGAAGTTGGCGGAGAATCTCCTCTACAACTTTCATCGCGGACACATTTTGCTAAAATTGAAGATAAAAAAAGTTATTGCGAAAAAATATGTCTAAAAACTTAACAGCTGGAGTTTAATCTATCATTGTTTTTCCTGGTTCTACAAAGTAACAGTTGTGGTAGAGCAAAAACTATCGAAAATTGACCGATAACCCCTCCCCATCAGTAAAATGGAAAATGATTGTATGAATGATGTGACAAGATGTTGAAGTTTCTTGGATCGCCGGAATTACTTTTGCAAAGAGGGGCAGTGGTGTTAAAATTTGGCAAAAACTTCGTTTTTAGAAGTGAAATTGCGAATTTCTGAAATCCATTGGCAGCAACAGATACATGACACCAGCAAAGAATGACTGAAAAATGATTATTGAGTCTTATATAAGTCCACTCTGATTTTTTTATGGTGTCAAAACCGGAACTTTAATGTCTTGATTTTTGGGTGAAAATCGGTGTTTTTATAAATTTAAACACGAATTTTTGTAATCTGGCTTATAAAGTTTTAAAATTTAGAGCCGTTATTTAATTTGTTTCAAATTTGATGCTGAATTATTCAACTTACATATATCTCTGTCGTGTATAGTTAAAAAAACCCACCAAAATATTTTCGTTTTTACCTCTAAATCCGGCATTTTGATATTCAGGTATATTTTGTGAAATGCATGTTTTGCTATTACTTGTATATCTGGACATTGCAATATTAAGAAAATGGCGTATGTATAGTAAACATTTCAAATGGAAACAGCATTTATCATATACTATGCTATCATATCAAGTAATGACATAATAATAAGAGGACCAAGTGACCCTGGATCGCTCACCTGAGTTTTGTTTTAAACGCCTTATCTATAGGTATCTATTGGAATCTGGCATGCTCCTGATGACCTGTCTTGTGGTCCATATTCAGTCCCAGGGACATAATTGGAACATGTTTAAATGTTGTCTACCAGCTGATGCTACATACCAAATATCAGGGCTCTAGGCCTGGTGGTTTTAGACATGAAGATTTTTTTATGTTTTCACTATATGTAAGTCAATATAAAAAAGAATGTATGGCCAGGAAATGCCACACGCACAAACTGCATACAAACCCACGGCACCAAGAGGAAGAGTCAAAAAATAATAACAGCCTCATAAACTCTGTGACCTCCAGGACGATGCCATTCTGACCACAGAGCCATAATTTGAACAAACTTGGTAGAGTACCGCATATCAAATATCAAGCCTTTTAGTATCTGTCAAGAATGTGTTTTAATATGTTCTCTATATATACTATCTCTATAATATAAACTATATATAAAACATTGTTCCCCAAGGCGGCCTCATTTTCTGCCACAGGGTGATAATTTTCAACAAACTTAGTAAGTCTACTAGATGATGTTACATGCCAAATATAAACTCTAGGTTCTGTGGTTTCAGAATAGACTATTTTAAGTGTTCCATATATAAGCATATGTAAAACATGTGACCTCAGGGTAGGGCCAGTTTTGGCACAAGGGCCATTATGTGAACAAACTAAGTAGAGGTATACTAGGTGATGCTGCATATCAATTATCAATGTTCTATACCTCGTGGTGTCAGACAAGAAGATTTTCCCAATAGATTCCTATACTGAACACGCGAGCTTGCAGGCGGGTCCACTTAATAGTCCCTTGCTCCAAATTGAATAAAATTGGTAGAGGCGTACTAGGTGATGTTGCATACCAAATATCAAGGAATTAGGCATTGTCGTTTCAGACAAGAAGATTTGGTTCGTTTTTTCTAGTATAAAAGTAAAGCAGAGAGCAAAACCCAGAAATCAATACAATCAAGTACTACAACTGACCCGAGACACCATACGGGACAGTGACAAAATACAAGAACATTTCACGCACAAGAGAGCCAAGAGATCAGCCCTTTCCTAGCAGGTGATCACATGCCTACGTGTAAAGCATGCCACCTCCAGGATTGTGTCACTGAAACCACAGGGCTATAATTTGAACAAACTTCGTGGAGGTCTCCTAGGTTATGCTACATACCAAATATTAAAACTCTGAGCATTTAGGTTTCAAACAAGAAGATTTTCATTTTGAAAATCTATTTTAGCCCATGTTACCTAGATATGCAATTTACTTAACTATTTGAACAATTCTTCAAGAGGGTCATATAAGAATCATTCCTGCAAAAATAGTAAGTGAGTATGATCAGGAAATACCACAATCACAAACTGCAGACAACCCCGTGGCAACGCGAGGAAGAGCCGCTCAACCATCACAAGACACCAGGAAGACAAATTAAGCAAAGCAATTAGCTCTCTCTTCCCCATCAAGACGATTGCAGTACTAGAATGGACATAAAGTAACGTACAACAAAACATAGAACAATTACAGACTCCCACAATGGGAGTAACAATAAACAAAAAGTCACCAACAACAGAACCACCGCCTTAGAACGGACAGCAGCCTAAGCCACCGGGGGGCTTAAATGCATTTTACTGGTACCAAATCTTCAAACTAGATTCTGCTGTTGTTGAAGTACAAGAAATGTTCAGCTTGCATGGAGGCCATCTAACTAATGCAATGTATCATCATGGAAAACACTCTAATCAAAGTTTGGTTAAAATCTAGCTAGAAATTTAGGAGGAGATTGTGCCATTATAAAACCATAGACAGCCAGTGGCCAAAATATGATCATTTCTTCTAAAAAAGAATGCATTACATGCCGTATATGCAGAGTTTAAAGGTCTAAATTTTGGTTTATGAGTGGTCATCAGCAGATTAACTGCTAAGGAAAAGATTATTTCATGTCTTAGTGTATTTCAATATCTCGCCGGACGAAGGGGGCTCCAAGAGGGGACTAGCCGCCTATATAGGTTTACTAAGATTAATATAAATATTTTATCAGAAAATAGCTAAAACCTTTAAGGACCTTTTTATAACCCCATTTAGGGAATTCATAATCCACTCTTTTGTCTGCCCCGCAAAGAACATAGGAGAGTCATAAACATATTAATGATTAGTACCACTTTGAGGGTTTAAAATGTAGATTTTAAGCAGTTTGACCTTGAACTTTGATACAAAGGTCATAACAACAGTCAGAAGCTATTATTGACAAAATAACACCTTAGACAATCAGTGTGCAAAATATGAACCATCTACAACAAAACATGTTTGAGACATTGCTTTACAATCCATACAACAGGCTTCAAATTATTTTGAAAATTAAGGCTGAAATATCATATTGGCAATTATTCTACAAAATATAGCACCTCTGTCAAAACATGCCACTGTAAGACTGATTCTAATTAACCTTTGACTCCAGGGCCATAGCAATGATATGTAACGTACTTTGTAATTTAAACACCATAAACAATTGTGCTAAGTATGAACACCCTTGGTCAAAAAATGAAGGAGGAGTTCGCGTAACAAGCCATAAACTGATTGTAAGGATATTTGACCTTGTCTTTTGACAACAATGGCAAAGCGGTGATAAGAAACCAACGTTGTAATCTACACTCCATATACAATCATTGTGCCATATATGAACACTCTGGGTCGTAGAAATGAAAGAGGAGTTCATGTTATGAGTCGTAGAAATAAAAGAGGAGTTCATGTTATGAGTCGTATTACAGGTTTTGTCTTAATTTGACCTTGACCTTTAACTCCAAGATTATATTGATAGTTGAAATACATACAATAGGCAATTATGAACATCGAGGCCTAAAGTTAAATGGCAAGTTCTTGTTATAGCACTAACATAGTTACTCTTTAAAATAGATTTAGGAGGACAATTGGTGATGCACAAACTCCATGATGTTACTAATACCCAAAGGCAAATCTATATTATTAATCAGCTAATGGATAAAAGACCATACTTGATTTGGAATGGTACGCAATGACAATATCAGTAAAATGTAGTCAATAGATTAAAATGAATGTAATCATGGTACTTAAAGACATAGAACTTTTAGCAATAATACTGGTACCACTCATTATCACTCTCTCCAGGGGTCATCCTGAGTAGATCAAAAGGACAGTCATAATGTGGTGATAATGACTTCTCTACAGGGGCAATAAAGTGGTCCCATGAAGGGATTAGGTATTTTATGATAATATATTGATCTTTATCTAAGTGAACGAAATTGTGTTGTATACAGATAATTCCCCACTTGAGGCCCCTTTAATTTTATGAGATATTGAAACTGGCCCTTATCAGTTAATCCTTTAATGATCTCTATTTGACATTAATATATGCCTTTAATAATGATGTCAAAAGGATAAATCTGCAGGTACTTCCATTCTGCATATATGGGCCAGGATATGATGAAAGGAACCCTATGGTCGCGATAATCAAAATCAGACTAATGCTACATCTCCAAAGTATTACATGTTTAGAGCATTTCTGAAAATTTGAAGTGATTATCTTTGATGATTATATGGATATTAGAAATAACATATGTAATCAGGTTTGGAATGTGACGTCAATAATGGCCTGAACCGTATGATGACGTCAGAGTGTTGGTCTATATTCGTTTGTTGATTATTGCATGCTCAGCATAAAATCTAGCAAATATCAAGTTTTCTCATGACTTTATATATTCTAATGAAAATGCAGATGAAGTTACATGAATTTATATCTTCTAGATCGTATTATAGACACTCAAAATGACCCACTTTAGGTGTTGTGATCAGAGTATTCACATGGCAACAACCCGTATAGAAAACTTAAAAAAAGTATAACCAGAAACATTTCTTATTTTGAAGGTATCAAAGTTTAAAAGCATTTTCATGGAAATATCAAGGCATGTAATTTCATGTGATTTCAAGTATTTTTCAAATGTCTCTTACGTAATAATTACTTGGATTCCTTAAGGTCACTTTTGTCAGATCCGCGTTCTTATGTACTACATTAAAATAGGCCTAACTGTTTTAATGCATAACTTATCTGATTAAATATACACCCCTAATGCTTTAAAATGTTGATAGTATTTGCATTTCTTTTCACCCTGCCAACTTTTGCTTATTTTAGATGTTATGTATGATTCTTTGAATGAGGGTGCCTTTTTTCGAAGCCTAATAAAGAGGCACTGCCCCTGTTTCGGAATGTAATTCCAGTGGTTCCATAATGTAAAGTTTTAAAACTTTCCATTGATATATCACAATCCTACTTTACAAGAAGGGAGAGGTTCTCTTTCAACTGAGCGATTTATAATTTTTCAGATTTGTCCTCGATCAATAGGTTATTTAGAGAAACCATAAACAAATATTCTTGCCAGAAAACAAAATGCCCCAAAGTTTTGATATTTGGTATGTACAATCACCTAGTGGCACTCTACCGAGTTTGCTCAAATTGTGGTTATGTGTCAAAATGGCCACATCCTGGATGTCACAGAGTTTACATTGACTTATAAATTGAAACGTACGAAATCACCTGGTTTGAAACCACTAGGTCTAGATCCCTGATATCACCCAGTGGATAGACCATATTTAAATTTCCTCCAAATATAGCTCTGGGAACAAAAATGGCACCACCAAGGGTTCACCAGAGCATGGTCAGTTGTTAATAGATACATATAGATTAAGTGTTTCAAATAAAAACTCAGGTGAGCGATCTAGGGTCACTTGGCCCTCTTTTGGTGTGTATCAATACTTGATATGCTATCACAGTATAAGTACCAAATGTCATGCTGACCTGTGACCTTTTATCCAATGCCACCCATATTGACTGCCACATACTTATCTAAACATTGGTTTCTCAGAAATCACTGGGCTGTTTGATGGAGTATTCATTAGATTGTTTTAGGTCACTTGACCAAAATGGCTGCAACCCCCATATATGGTAAAACAAAACATGTTTTATATATTAGCTGTAAAACCTTGACCTATTTTAACATAATAAAAGAGATCAGGTGAGCGCCTCAGGACCTTCAGGTCCTCTAGTTTATGCCTTGTGTTTGGCACGCGTTCGCGTCTCTTCATTGTTGCCCTGTTGTAACCTGCTGGGAACTGGCTGACCTCTTGGCTCTTGTTTGTGATGTTTAATTGTTTTTTTGTCACTTTCCCATGTGGAATCCTGGGTCAGGTGTGGTACTTGATTGTATCCATCCCTGATCTTTGTCGCCTTTCTTACTTTCAATAATCAGGACCTTTGTCTAACCGCTTTTTAGTATGACTTGATTGATCATATGATGGGATAGAATCTGCTTTAATACTAATTTTATTTCACAGTGCATTATTAAAATATTTAAACCAACAATGAGTACACATGACAACTGCTACCCGCACATTAGAACCAAGTAAAACTCATAAATTATGTACCAATAAATGATACTATTATTACATAAGCACAGTTTCCTGACACATATCACAATTTTCCTATATAAAATTTGCTGTCAAATTTAGCATTTGTATCCTATGTAACGTTGTTTATAATATTCTGGTAATATGAAATAAATAGGTGTAACCTATAAAACGAGCTAAGCGTTCGAAGACCATATTATATGATAGTTTTGGCGGTGCTTTGAGTAATGCTCATGTTTTAGTCTTGTATAGAATACATATTGACCATGAAAATAAGGTCAAGGTAACCAAAGCAAGAAAGGTGGCAAATATCAGGAATCGATACAATCAAGTACCACATCTAAAATAAAATCAACACTTCCCCTCCTCCCACCCCTCCTGATGTAACTAAAGAAGTTTGTACTAATTTTGGTTAATAGCCCACTGTTTCAGAAGACAGTGTATGTGAGGCTGATTTGACAGTATTCATAAGAAGGTGAGTTTGAAAATAAGGTCATTGTCATCTAAATCTAACCACTCACTCTTCATTGTGCACAATAAACAATATATACTTCAACCCAATAAAAACGCAACCGTTTTAAGTCCACTTTTTCTTACATATGGATCACATGATCATGCATGTAATTTCTTAAAGGGGACAGCGACCCTTATGATAAGTATGTTTTATCAGAAAGAGCTAATATTCAAGAACCTACAACTTCCTAGTTTTTCAACCGATTTAGATGAAACTGGTATCAAAATTCATGGTTTATTAAGATCCTTCATATAAAATAATGTAATCGTCAGGGTTGCCGTCCCCTTTAATTATACCCTCTGTTTCTCTACAATGGATAATGTATTGCCATAAAAATGGTTTTGATCTTGTTGGAACAAATTTCTTTTATGATCATAATCCCTTTGAATTTTGGTTAAAATTGGTGGAGCGGTATAGGAGTTGACTTTTAAAGCATTTTTTTTTTGAAGATATGACGGCTTGGACATTGACTGATCCCAATAGCTCACTTTGAGCATTTCATGCTCCTGAAAGCTAAACATATGCTGTGGGTACTCAAAAGAACCGTCTCGCCATACATCATTCACCTTTAATGTCCTTTAAAGATATTCATATCTGGAGCTCTGGCGGCCCTTTTGTTCAGTGGAGCAGAAGCTTTTTGCGCAATTTTGGTTAAGGGCAATATATGGAACAATTCTGTGAAATAATTTTGAATTTGGTCCAGTGGTTCAAGAGGAAATATCATAAAAATACATTTCTTATCTAGAGGTCTGGCAGCCCCCTTGTTCGGTGGAGCAGAACCATTTGTGGAATTTTGGTAGAAGGCATCATGAAAAATTCTGTGAAATAATTTGAATTTGGACCAGTGGTTCAGGAGATGTCGTTTAAATATATTTCTTATCTGGAGCTTTGGCGGATCTTTTGTTCAGCAGAGCAGAACCATTTGTGAAATTTTGGTAGAGGGTATTATGAGAAACAATTCTGTGAAATTATTTTGAATTTGGACCAGTGGTTTAGGAGGAGATGCCTTTTAAAGATATTTCTAATCTGGAGCTCTGGCCGCCCTTTTGTTCAACTGAGCGGAACCATTTCTCGATTTTGGTAAAGGGTATCAAGAGGAACAATTCTGTAAAATAATTTTGAATTTGGACCAGTGGTTCAGGAGGAGATGTTTAATTTAAAGATATTTCTTATCTGGATCTCACGCAGCCTTTCGTTCAGTGAAGCAGAACCATTTGTGCAATGTTGGTAGAGGGTATTATGAGAAACAATTCTGTGAAATTATTTTGAATTTGGACCAGTGGTTCAGGAGGAGATGCCTTTTGAAGATATTTCCTATATGGAGCTTTGGCGACCATTTCGTCCAGCGGAGCGAAAACATGTTTGCCATATTTTGGTAGAGGGTATCAAGAGGAACAATTCTGTGAAATTATTTTAAAGTTGGACCAGTGGTTCAGGAGGAGATGTCTTTTGAAAGATTTCTTATCTGGATCTCTAACGGCCCATCTGTTCAGTGGAGCGGAACAATTTAAGCAATTTTGAAAGAGGGTATCATGGGGAACATTCATGTGAAGTTATATGAAATTTGGGCCAGTGGTTCAGGAGATGTCGTTTAAAAGATTTCTTTTTTTAGCTCTGGCGGCCCTCCTGATCAGTGGAGCAGAACCATTTATGCAATTTTGAAAGAGGGCATCATAGGGACTATTCATGTGAAGTTATATGAATTTGGACCAGTGGTTCAGGAGGAGATGTTGTTTAAAGAAAAAGTTTCCGGACAAGGGATGCACACCGCACAAAGACCGATCACAATACATGTACCTCACCTTGAGCCTTCAGCTCAGGTGAGCTAATAAAAGGGTGTATTTTTAAAGATATGACTTTGTTTTAATCCTTTTACTTCCAATACCAAATACTGAATGCATTGAAATTTTGATTTCCATTTCAGATGACCATTTTGATATGTATTTTTACTACAAATTCTGAAGTTGGAAGAGAATAGCAAATTATTTTGTTCTGCGTATTTCTTCCAACTTCAGAATTTGGAGAAAATGTTTAGGGCAGGGGCCTATTGGGGTAAAAATTAAGGGAAGGTCGGGTAACCTGAACCACACATATTTGTTTTCTTGGCCCTAAAATATGAAGGAATTATTTCAACCTTTGTTGTGAAAAACATATTTAAATGGACAAAAAGAAATTTCACAAGGCTTCTGCTGAATGATTTTATTTCAAACAGAAAAATTGCACACAAGTTGAGCATAAAGAACAGGCCATGTTCACATTTAATGGAAAGCTGAACTTAAAAACTGAATTTTGTGTGGAATATTTTGTTATCTTTTTGATGATAATTGATTACATGCAGAATCTGAATTTTGAGACTGAATTAGCCTACAAATCTGCAATATCCTAGCTATAGCTATGCAAAATATTGAGAACAGACCTCTCACATTTTATGTACAAACAGTGCGGCATCAGCGAACAGATTTCCTTGTTTAATCACCAGTTAAGCATTCAACTGATTGTCAGCCGTGTTAAAATAGATTTGAAAAATTAATTTTTGTAAGGGTCAAATATAGGGGTATTATTTGGGTATAAGGAATTACCAAAAACACTAACTTTGCTATTATTTGTCAAAATTGACCTGAGACATGAATATTCAATGACCTTTCACCCACCTTCGTGACTCAGTCACTCTTCGTAAAAAATGCGCTTTATATTATTTACTATTATCTAAATGAGATTATCTACAATTCCTAAAAAGCATAATGGATAACTCTGTGTCCTAAGGAACCAAATATGTGGGTTCGAATCCCGTACAATTACAATTTTTTTAAATATCTTTCTTCTAATTTCAGTGTTCATTTGTCTTTTTTCAAATATGGATATCTTAATATAAAACTTGCATTAAATGATCCCAAATGCACATGTAGGACCGTGAATGATTTCAATGTGTAATAAACTCTGCACACTGAGTTATTTCAATTGTATTTGTCATCTGTTGATTTTTTTTCTCAAAAAATCAACTTTTCCAAAAAAACCAATTTAGGATCACTGTCAGAGTGGCAAACAGTCAGTATCCAGGTTAGGACCGATGTTTGTCGACACTGACCTGAGTTCAAGCTGTTTGTAAAGGTTATCAGCAGACAACAGAAGTCGCTGCTGGCAAGGAAAGAGTTTATCAAACTTAGAATAAGGAATAACGAACTTACTTTTATAAAAAGTTAATCACGAGATGACTTAAAATATTAAAGAGCAACATTTGACAATTTTATTTAAAAAAAGGTTTTTCCAAGATTCAATCTTTCTTTCTTTAGTTACTGGCTCAATCGATACCAATCCAGGTATGTGCTATCGGCATCAAGTTGCTGACTACATGTAACCACAGGAGCTTGAAGTTCGGTCCTCATATCTCTTATATTAGCCTCAAAACCAAAAGCTCATGATGTCATTACGTCTAAGTTTCAGGCCCCTTTGAATCACAGTTACAAGGAAGTTTTGGCGAAAGCTGTTCATCTCAGCATAAAAACTACATCAACAGGTCATGCGAGGCATGGATAACTTTTCCTGACATATTACCAAGTTGCATCAATCTGCGATTGAAAATAAGGAAAAAATAACGGTAGCCATTCCGGCTCCAGTATCCGGTTTGACACAGTGAATCCGAGCCTTTGTCACACTTGGAGAAAATACATTTCAAAACTTACAAACTCTTCAACCAAAAACTTAAACTGTCAGTTAAATGTGTTCAGAATATTAAAAAAATCAAACCCTTTCATTTACTTATCACGAAAAAATCTGTTTTTCATAAACTTTGCGGAAATTCAAACTTGAAACCGTTGTCTTTCAAAGATTGTGTGACGTCGACGTCACCCAGGATTTGGCGTACAAAGCGTAACATCAAGTTATAACGTCTTAAGGCTTATTTCGTAGATGAAAACGTCATTGTCTCATTGTTTATGCCTCAACAAATAGGTTTCCCGGTACTTTATGGACTTAAAGTATATATGAGACTTTGTCCTGTTTTCCCTTAACGTCGCAATCTGTATCATAACGTAGAAAAAAGTTATCGAACACTTTGACGTTGCCGTCGCAACATTCACTGCTGATTGACCGGAAACTGGAGCCGGAATGGCTACCGAGAGCTTAGTTTCACTCCTGGTCATTACCACGTAATAACACTGAGCTTTTGGTTTTGTGGCTATATAGGTGAATTAAGGACCGAACTTGACTCTCCTGTGATGTAACCTATAGGCTATCAGTCCATTTGCATTAATAAATAGTCACTATTTCTATAATTTGGTAAAAGCATGACAGAGGTTGGAGTACATGTACTTCATGAAAACGCTCGATTATCATGAAGATTTTGTTGAAAATTAATCAGTCTAAGATTTTGTAATAAACTGAAGAAAGATAACTCACCAAGAAAGTGAATCCAATGTTGATTTTGATGGTGTTGTTGACATATGGCAATATATGTTGCTAGGCAACAGAATTCATGTGCTGTGTAAATCTCCGGCGCAATTCTTCAAGTATTTCATCTAACAGTTACACAGGATTACGTACGCACGTAAATGTAGGAACATTTTGCTCATGGTACAATGATTTATCTCAAACACAAAACTCTATGAAGGCTGCATCAGAATTAACGTTAAATCTCAGCAGAAAGTACCTCAGCTAGATCTTGTGAATCTTGGAGCGAAGTCAAGAATCTCAATTCATAGCATCACGGGTAATAAACTTGGCAGAGGACTCAGAAGAGCTTAAAGACTGTTGCTCTTAGCGAGTTCGGCCATCTTTAAAGTTTACAATCTGAATTAAAGGAGAGAACTCACGCAAGACAAAAAATCTATAGCTGCAACTGCAATTTGGTATAAATACAGTGGCTACGGCAATTCAGACAGAATGAATTCAAGTTGCATTGCAAGTGCATTTGATGCCATGAATTAGGAAAGTGTCACCCCAATGCTACATACCAAGTCCCAAGTATAGTGTCTTTTCTTTTGTGCTTCCATAAAGGCCCCCTTGCTACAAAAGGTGATATTTTAGCATTTGCATTTTTAGCTCACCTGAGCCGAAGGCTCATGGGTGAGCTAATAGTATACCAGTCACTCCGGCGTCCGTCCGTCCATCAGTCAACATTTTCAAACATTTTCTCCTCTGAAACCACTTGGCCAATTAAACTCAAATTTCATATGGAGACTCCTTAGGACGAGGGAACTAAAGTTTGTTCAAACGGTCCTGGTCACATGACCAAGATGGCCGCCACGCCCATATATGGTAAAAACCCTTTAAAAATCTTTTTCTCCTTCTTCTTTATCTTGACCTTGGGACTTGGTATGTAGCATTTTGGGTGTTGGGCCTACCAAGTTTGTTCAAATAATGATCCTAGGTTGACCTTGAACTACTTAACGTCAATGTCAAATTTGCTTCCTAATGCATTTAAATGGGAATTTTTTGAAAAGTTGATTTTTTTAAAAACTCTAAAAGCCTTAGTCATTATTCTCACTTGATATGTTTAACCTAATGAGACAATGGCTATAAATAAGTTCCAAAGGTCAAGGTTGACCTTTGACCTTTTAGCTAAGTCGCTCATATTGGAGTCCCATCAATATAATAAAATATAGTTTTCTCGCAAACCATTGGCCCAATTGAACTCAAATTTCATGTGAAGACTTCTTATGCTAAGTTAGTTAAAATGTGTAAAAAATAGTTTGGTCACATGACCAAGATGGCCGCCATGCCCATATATGGTAAAAACCCTTTAAAAATCTTCTTCACTAGAACTAGAAGGCAGGTGACCTTGGGACTTGGTATGTAGCATTGGGGATGTAGGGCCTACCAAGTTTGTTCAAATGATGATCCTAAGTTGACCTTTACTTAACGCCAAGGTCAAATTTGTTTCCTAATGCATTTAAATGGGAATTTTTTTGAAAATTTGATTTTTTGAATATTGTTTAGGCCAAAGTCATTATTCTCACTAGATATGTTAAACCTTATGAGACAACTGCTATAAATGAGTTTCAAAGGTCAAGGTTGTCCTTAAACTTTTCAGCCAAGGTCGCTCATATTGGAGTCCCAACAACACATTAAAACAGTTTCCTCAGAAACCACTTGACCAATTGAACTCTAATTTCATATGAAGACTCCTTATGATAGGTTAGCCAAAATTTATACCAATTGAACTGGTCACATGACCAAGATGGCCACCACACCAATATATGGTAAAAACCCTTTAAATATCTTCTTCTCTGGAACCAAATGGCTTTGGGACTTGGAATGTAGCATTGGGAATATGGGCCCTTCCAGATTTGCACAAATGATGAATCTAGGTTGACCTTGACCTACTGCAAGGTCAAATTTGATTTCTAATGCATTTATATGGGAAAAATCTTGAAATTTTTCTATAACTGAATAGGTCAAAATCATAATACTTGCAAGAAATGTTTAACCTAATGAGACAACGGTTTTATATAAGTATCAAATGTCAAGCTGACCTGTAACCTTTTATCCAAGGCCACTCATTTGGACTGCCACATACCTATCTAAACATCCTTTCCTCAGAAATTACTGGGCTGTTTGATGGAGTATTCATTAGATTGTTTTAGGTCACTTGACCAAAATGGCTGCAGCCCCCATAAAACAAAATATGTTTCATTATAAGCTGTAGTTGATCTTGACCTATTTTAACATTATTAATGAGATCAGGTGAGCGCTTCAGGACTCCGAGGTCCTCTAGTTTTCCCTATACCCTGGCGTCTTTTAAACTCATCATGGTAATATTTGAACAGATTAATTTGATATTATCACATCAATTGTAACCATTGCCTTGTAAGACCCATCACAAGATTGTCCACATTATTGCAGGAATTAATGCTTTTAATAAATGAGATGAATTTTGTATCATCAAACAATATTTTAGGGTATGCAATATGAACTACGCATTTTATTTCTTTGGTCTTATTCACAAACCTGAGAGATACAGGGACTGTGGCTACAAACTGATGAAGAGATTCATGGTATTCATCTATGGTTGGCCTTGTCATTTCTTCATAGCCATATCCACGCCATTTTTATTTAAAATATATGAGGGTCTGGATGGGGGGGGTCTGGTATTCACTATTCATTAAAAATTAAGCCCATTATTCATCTCATTAAAATTTTGGGTTATTCATTAAAATAAGACCAATTATTCATTAAAATTATTCTTAAAATACCAATATTTCTACGGACGCGGGAATTGTCAAAATAATGCTAAGTTCTGTAAATATATAACATGGTAGCATGGTGTATCACTTATGGTAACTTGCAGGTATGCATATGATTGTTCTTGTTATTGTGTGGTTGTTGCTTGCAGGTTTAGGGACCCTATTTATCGAAGTGTCGGGGGAGGGGGCAGAGATACTCTTTTGTTTAAAAAATTAAAATTGAGGTGTTTCAGCAGTCTGCTCCCTGAAAATATGATAGCTTATTTATAAAAGTCGAGCGAACGAAGCGAGCAAGGAAAAAAATTTAAAATTTTGTATTTTTATCGTATAAATAATATTTCAGAGTGAAAAAGTAGGAATAGTAGAGCATTTTCAAGAAAATTAGGAGCACAACAAAAAATAGGGAAAGTAGGGCCCACTTGAAAGCCTGATTAGTCAATTAATTGTCTATCATAGTAAGTGAGGGTGCAAAGATCATGAATCGTGACAATCAAGTACCATACCTGACCCAGGATACCAATGGGAAAGTAACAAACTCGCAGTTAGACACCACAAACGACAGCCAAGAGGTCAGCCCTTTCCCAGCAGGTGACCACAAGGCACATATAAACAGACACATACAAAGGCATAGCAAACACAAGACAGAAACTTAGTTACTGAAGGTCCTGAGGCACTCACCTGATCTCCTTAACAATGTTAAAATAAGTCAAGGTCAACTACAGCTTATAATGAAACAAATTTTGTTTTACCAAATATGGAGGTTGCAGCCATTTTGATCAAGTGACTTAAACACTTTAATGATAATCCATCAAACAGCCCAGTCATTTCTGGGAAAAAGATGTTTAGATAGGTGTGTGGCGGTCCAAATGAGTGGCCTTGGATAAAAGGTCACAGGTCAGCTTGACATTTGGTACTTAATATAAAACCATTGTCTCATTAGGTTTAACATTTTTCACAAGTATTATGGTTTTGGCTTAAACAGTTATAGAATAATGAACATTTTAAGATTACCCCCATATAAATGCATCAGGAATCAAATTTGACCTTGCCAAGGTCAACCTGGATTCATCATTTGTGCAAACCTGGTAGGGCCCACATACCCAATGCTACATACCAAGTCCCAAAGCCAATGGCCTTTCGGTTCCAGAGAAGAAGATATTTAAAGAATTTTTACCATATATGGGCGTAGTCATGTGCCCATAACAGTTTGTATAAATTTGGCTAAACAATCATAAGGAGTTGTCATATGGAATTTCGATTGGCAAAGTGGTTTCTGAGAAAACTATGTTTTAATATTTTGATGGGACTCCAATATGAGCGATCTTGGCTGAAAGGTCACAGGTCAACCTTGACCTTGAAACTTATTAATAGACACTAGATTGAACATACCAAGTGAGAATAATGACTTTGGCTTCCACAGTATTCAAAAAATCATTTTTTCAAAAAAAAAACCCGTTTAAATGCATTAGGAAGCAAATTTGACGTTAAGTAGGTCAAGGTCATCTTGGGATCATCATTTGAACAAATTTGCTAAGCCCTACATCTCCAATGCTACATACCAAGTCTCAAGGTCACAGGCCTTCTGGTTCTGGAGAAGAAGATTTTTAAAGGGGTTTTACCATATATGGGCATGTCGGTCATCTTGGTCATGTGACCTAAATATTTTGTTTACATTTTGGCTAATTTATCATAAGGAGTCTTCACATGAAATTTGAGTTCAATTGGGCCAATGGTTTGTGAGAAAACTATGTTTTAATACATTGATGAGATTCCAATATGAGCAATCTAAGCTCAAAGGTCAACCTTGACCTTTGGAACTTATTTATAGCCATTGTCTCTTTAGGTTAAACCTTTCAAAGGAGAATAATGACTAAGGCTTCCACAGTTTTGAAACAATCAACTTTTCAAAAAAAATCCATTTAAATACATTAGGAAGAAAAATTTGACATTGACGTTAAATAGGTCAAGGTCAACTTAGGATCATTATTTGAACAAACTTGGTAGGCCCCACATAGCAAATGCTACATACCAAGTCCCAAGGTCATCCGCCTTCTGGTTCTGGAGAAGATTTTTAACGGGTTTTTACCATATATATGTGTGGCGGCCATCTTGGTCATGTGACCAGGACCATTTGAACAAACTTTCATTCCCGCGTCCTAAGGAGTCTCCATATGAAATTTGAGTTCAATTGGCCCTGTGGTTTTGGAGGAGATGTTGAGGGATTGACAGACGGATGCCGGAGTGACTGGTAAACTATTTGCTCACCCATGAGCCTTCGGTTCAGATGAGCTAAAAACATAAAAGATCCACAAAAGAAGTACCACCTTGGAACGGTCAGTAAATATTTTACTGGAGGGCTTAAACCGGTTTAACGGTGCACCAACCTCACCCTTAGTTCAGATCTAGACACATAGATGTTTGGTTTGCATGAAATACTCCAAACTTATCAATGCTTCATCTATCAAGATATAGAAAGGAGATAAAGCAAAGAAAAGGATTCAACAGTAAATAAAACTGAATACCGGAGCAAAAGAAATCCAACAGGTAAACCCTGGTGGGCCCGAAAAACAGCCAAAGCATCAGGCCCCTACCATCTCATCAATAGATAAGTCTTTAAGTTGGAACCGTCATAGAGTCTAAAGTCTTAATGCATAAGTCAGCATGATAAAAGTTGTCACAACAAAACTTCTGAAACCAAGTAACTTTTGCACTTGCAAAAATAAAAACTGAGAAATAAAGTGGCCTGCCTAATTAATTAAAAGAGTTTAACTTATAAAAATCTAGCGAGTGAAGAAGAAAATTAAAGATTGTATTACAACAATTTAACCATGACCCCCTGCTGGGAAGCCTAAGTTAAAGGTGACCCCCTGCCCCCTACTAGTCACATGGAAAATCATGACCCACACCACCCACTACTTTTTAGCTGGCCCCCCTGACACTTAGATAATGAGCGGTCCCTTTACCCTTCCCTATGTAGCAAAACAAATTCTGGCATACATGTAGGACATCTATAAAGTAACATTTAATAATGCACTATGCAGCCATGTTATATATTGTCAATAAGCATTATTTTGACCACTACCTCATTTGATTGTATCATCCCATCAAGCTTTATAATACCAAATGACATCTACAAATCCATTCGAACAACAGCCTTTATTTTACGGCCTGATTTTGTCATTCTGATATCTGTATGATCTGTTACAGTGGCCTGATTTTGTCATTCTGATATCTGTATGATCTGTTATAGTGTAGTTATGTGATAATCAGGCAATTACAGGGGGGGGGGGATCTCAAACTGAGTCAATATTTTACAAGAATGCATTTATGATTTTTTAGCATTACTTATTAAAATCTGATTATTCACTATTCGTTAATTTTTTCTTCTATTCATTAAAAAATAGGATTATTCATTATTTTTTAGGCCCCCATTATTCACTATTCATTATTTTTTGGCTCATTATTCACTATTCATTATAAAAAAAAGGTCATTATTCACTAATCATTATACCCCATCTAGACCCTCATATATAATTGTACTTGGGAAGGTTTGGAGATCTCTCTGCAAATTGTTTTTTCAGGGCTTCAGATTTTTTTCAGGATTGGTGGGCCGAAGTGACCCATGGAGCAAAAAAAATGGTGTGCCATTTTCTGAAATGAGGGGCCCAAGCATATCAAACTAAACACAGTTGACATTTGGGTAGTATACTTTACCTGCACACAGACACTTGTATGCATATAGGTATATTGACTGCTGATAATACAGTAAAACCTGTCATAAGTGGCAACTCAAAAAAGAAGATCAATTATCGCTTCATGCAGGACAAAAGTATTGCAGAATGCTCCAAGTGCAGCATTCTACAATCCTTTAGACCTTCATTAATCTACCATTTGTAATTAAGGTCTTCGTTTTGTTTTTTAGAGGCTGCTTAAGACATGTTTCACTGTATTGACAACCTACATGTACTTTCTTTTTGTGGGCTGGTAGACTCCTTTAAGTTGAATATTTTCAATATAGTGAGATATTTTTACAACTAAAAAGGATAGAGTCACTTGGCCCACTGCCTTGAAAAGTGATGGGTAATGCTTTGAAATAATGGGACAATGACCCGGGCCCACCATAAATCTGAAGGCCTGTTCTTCACTGTCTGAAAAATAAAGTCTTAGACCCCTCTGATGTTCTTTGACCTCCACATAGTGCCGATTGCTTCCTTACAACTAGATTTATGTTATTTCGATTTGTGTTGGCCTTAACAACAGCTGGATGTTGTAACCTAAGCATTTCGATAATTTTATTTTGTGTAGTGATTGTAGCAGTAGCTGTCAAGGCCAACATATACTTAAACGCAAAAGTTTCGCAACTCTTACTAAAATGCTATTTGCTTTTTTTAGCCAAATTTTTTACTCCATGATATTGTGATTAACAAGTCCAATTATTTGCCTTCCAAACAACATGAAAATCGGACCAGGGAGACTTTCGATTGTCGATCTTCAAAAAGAAATGTTAGGCAACCCAAATTTGAAAAGTCACAGAGATAGTTGAATTATCAAAATATGGCAACTTGAAAATCAAAGATAACGTAACCGGTGGAAAGTATCCCAAACACATCACACTTCAGCACTTTTATCAAACATAAAACTGTCCCGGTTTTAAAAAAATGTAACTTGTTTTCCTTTTTTTATATATTTGTGACATAAAGACCTTTGAACTATTTACAAAGTCTAACTTGTTGAATAGATCGTCCATTGTTGTTCTTTAGCTGTCATTGTTCTTTGGTTGTCTTGTCAACGATTTCTAAAACAACTTATGATTGGCCGACCAATAACAGCCCACGTAACATTATATATGACCAGTTGTTAATTTGAACACTCAGAACCAGTTTTTAAATCAGTGTCCAACTAGAGCCAACAGTAGGTAAAGAATAAGCTCCATTAAAAGTATTGGAACTCAGTGTCCCTCTTTTGTAGTACCGAGAACACACCAGATAGGCGGCAATCAAAGACATTAATACTATCGACAAATGGCAATCAAAAACACTAAGCGACTTTTGGTCCGGGTTTGTCGAATGTAAAGAGCGTTTCCTATTGCCATCTATCCCGTGTGGAGAAGACAGATGATCAACCAGACGTTTTTCTGCTTCATCAGAGTGCGTTAATTTGATTATATTGTTTCTCTATGATGATACATCGCATTAGTTAGGAATCCTCCATGGGAGCTTAACATTTTTTGGTGCTTCAACAACAACAGTATCTGGAGGAAAGATTTGGTACTGGTAAATACATTTACATCCCCCCCACCCCTGGTGAATTTGGCTTTCGCCCGTTCTAAGGTGGTGGTTTTGTTGTTGTTGAAACGTTGTTGATTTAATGGTTCCCATTGTGCGATTCTGTGATTGTTCTGTTTTGTTGTGTGTTACTTTGTGTCAATTTTAGTTTTGTAATCATCTCGATGGGGATGAGAGAGCTGGTTGCTTTGCTTTGTTTTTCTTCCTGGTGTCTCGTGATTATTGTGTGGCTCTTCCTCTCGGTGCCATGGATTTGTCTGGAGTTTGTGATTGTGGTATTTCCAGATCATACTCACTTAATGATCTTTCCAGCTAAGTCGTAGCAAAATGCGTAGCGGACTTTTAAATCACTGTGTAAGTCAAGCCACATACTTATTTTAGTAGACATTATTCTCTTCCTTTATCTGATTCGAGTATTAGATTGATCAGTTTCTTACTAAATTGTTTTCTGAAAAAACAGTATGAAACCACTATGTAATGATTATCCCTTAGGCATGTGCCTAGGGAAAATGTCATAAGATTATTAGAGGATATTGTTATGTTCAGGTTAAAATTTATTTCAAGCGATGCTAAGCTACTACTACTACTCTTGCGAAAACTTCACTAAATTAGCTATACTTCTTGTTGCAATTGTGTGCTCTTGTGTAAACAACTTAAACACCATTTCGGTTATGACACAGCTAGTTTCAGCTAAGCAGTACTGCTTCCATGCGGAGATGACATGACTTATTTTCTTGTCAACTAAGCTTTTCAGAGCTGATCAAGTTGAATGATAGTACAAGGAATGCACATCTTCTGGCCAACAATGCCTCTTGTGTTCTTCTCTAGCATTGTGGGCAGAATATTACTTCCCCAGTATTATATACATGAGTGGTTCTTGCTAACAATTGGCAACTCGGTCCTTTGGGAACACTCTCCTTGCTACCATTATTGTATCAATGTAACCTATAGTACTGCTTGCTGCCGTTGATAAAAGGGACAAATTCTTTAAGTTTATTCATCAGAATGGGGACATCAAACATAGAAATATTATGCCCTCCAAGTACTGAATTGTCTTTGATTTGAAATAAGTCAATGAATTTTAAGAGGGCTTCCCTTTGAGTCACTGCCTCAGCTTCCTCTCCATTTTGGTATAATTTGTTCGAAGACCTATGTAATGTAATGCCCGTTACAGGGCTGGATTCTTTAGAGATGTCACATCAAGACAATACAAAAACTGAGGAAAATGGTTCCTTACATAATCTGCAAATCACTGCAAATAAAATATAACAGAAAAAATCTACTGAATTCCACCAAAATAGTAGCAGTAGCCCTCCTGTTACTGATCTTAGTCACGTTTAAATGATCATACTCTTGTTATAGTATAGGCCTAGAAGCGAGAGTTCCTGTTTTTAGTCTTTGCAACTATGTTAAGCTAAACTGATAGCAACAGATACTAACCAGAATGTTCAAATTTTGCAGGTAGCAAGTCTATGGTACTTTTTAGAAAGAATAACAAAGGTGATGATAAGACTGTGTTGATGTGCAGTCTCGTCTGCAGTTTTGTTGTTCGCATGTAACAAAATCATATTTCTCGCAATGAGACCCATAACTTAATCATGTTACAAAGAGGGCGGGGCACAATCTCACAAGGTCATGTGACTAGATTAAGATAAATAACCCAGATTAGATGCCTTATAATACAGTTTCTCACCCGGACAATTGTAAAATGTAATAGGAAAAAGGTAACCTTTGACCCTTAACAAACCGTAATGGTTCATCCAAAAGTAAATGGATATTTCTGGGTTTTCTAACATTTAAACTAAGAAAAGGTCATGATTGGAAACAGTATAAACTTTGATATTACTTACACTCTCTGGAAATTGATAAGTACTACACAGTTTTTGATATATTTCTTCAGCAATCATCTTTACATCTATGTGTCTAGTTGCTCTGACAAGGTCCTGAAATATACATAAATACAAGTATTACAATTATACATAAGTTAGAAGGAACTTTGCAGGTTGTAAAACACAATTACTTGTTTAGAACTCTCATATTTAGTATTCTTTTGAGAAATTAAAATGGCTAAATAAAAAAGAAAATAACACAACAATGATAGTCAGTATTGGCGGATTTTTCAAAACAAATGCACATATAAATGTAGTTAAGTTAATAAATTAAATGAACCAGCACGTATGTATAGCATTAAAACAAATGTTAGAACTGGTGGATAAGAAAATATTTACTGAACGATCAATAGTTTTGTTTAGTGGTTTAGTGGGAAAATTGCCTTTGCTGCTCTCAAATGTAATGTATGATAGGAAAAAAGGAGATATAAGTTCTGACAAAATATAGACATCTAATGTAATATTAAGCTTCACAGACGTGTTCAAAGACGTACCACAATGATATACAATAAGTAACTCTATCTCTGGTAAATCCTCACCAAACAAGATCACTGCAAAAACAAAATCAGTATGACGGGGAAATGCCACAATCTCAGCTTACGCAAAGGACAAAGGAGTATTTTTTTCTTTCTTTTATGTGCAAGTCAAGTTCACACATGTGAGTGAACATCACAGGAGTGTAGCTCACTCACCTGTATGAACCATTAATCTTCATATATATGATCCCATTAGCGTATGTATGGAGACGTATTACACACTTAATTTCTATATGAACTAAAATTAACTTTACAATCTTCATATGAACAATGCCTCTGAGAAGCTCATAAAGTTCAACCCTATATACTCTTATTATTTTTTATTATAATTATTTGATTCTTACAAACTGTGCAATTTGGCTACACATTGATATAGGACTTATCCTTATACTAACAGGCAATATTTGAGAATGGCAACGGTAAATTTGGAACCATGATGTTGTATATGACTCACACTGTGAAACACATCATCAATGTTTTTTATACTATCATTCCCAATCAACCATATTATACAAACAGAAACAGACATGGTCAGGCCAAGATTGGGATATAAAAATTGTATTATGCATGCTTCTGATTCAATATGGATATTGACAATGTATAAAATATAAACAGATATGTATGCACTATATATGTAAACTCACTTACTCTGTGTAAATATGCAAAACACAAACTGATAATCCCAATAAACATGTCAATTACTAATCCAAACCCCATTTCAATTCAATGCTTTGATCCTTTATGATCTTTTCATCAGTTTGTATCCCCATATTAATACCCCTTGATCTGACCATATTATACAAGTTGTTGATAGCAGGTATTAAGCTATAGATAAGGTCTGGAGAAGTTGAAATTGAGAGCAGAGATATGGCTTAAGTTTGAGAAGAACTCAGCTCAGTCTGGGTAGATGTTCTAGGACTTCGCAACGGCTCTGAGACTGTCGCAATAGCCATCAGGGCAGTTCTAGGCTGGGCAGACTGAGTGATTCGAGAAGTTGAGGAAGATAGGGAAGAAGAGGAAGATAGAATATCTGCATCAGCCCATGGCCATATGCAATGATTGTTCCTTCTGAGTCTTTGAAAAATTCAAAAAATTCCTTTTTGTTAATTTATTTCAATGTCAAGGTTGAAATCTCCAAGAATTATAGGTAGAGGGACTTTCTTCTGATATTCTTTGAGTAGCTTAAAGTAAGAAGCCCTTCAACAATACTAAGTCGAGACTGAACATCTTTCTTTTTATAAGGTACATGGTATGAAAACCTGAGAATCTTCGTCTTGGTACCCTTTCCAATACAACTGCATGCATTCTAGCACACAACTCATCTGCATTGGCCAGCCTGTTTTGACCAACCATTATATCCCTTATTGTACGCAGCTCTTGATTTGGATGAACTGAAGTGACATGTATCAGATTTGATATGTTGTATAAGATCCTGGCTTGCTCCTTTTTGGAACCATTGTACTAAATGTCCAAGTAACTTTGTGGATATATCTTACAGATTTGTTTACTGGGTTATTGTATTAGGATTACGGTATGCTGTTCCCTTTGTATGATAGTGTTCACTATTTTTCCCCGGGCTTCTGATTGTTTAAATCCGTCTGTCTTCGGCTTTTGTCCATTCCCTTTGTGGATTAATGACAGTAAGTGAAGCGCCATCATTGTGTTTGTCATGTTTTCGAATCACTTAAAATTCCAGACACCTGAAATAAGAAATAGACCAGCTCTTATTGTTGAGTAAAAATTTATGTTTAAAGGTTGTAAAGTCGATCAAATAACAAGCGCGCAGCAGTACAACTGACTGACAAACAGTGAATTATTACTCAACTATTCCCAAACTAGAGCTGATGGACGAAAACAGATTTGAAGTATTCAGATTTTTCCAACTTTCCGCCATTGCACTGAAGAATCACACCAGAAGTTGGACTGTTTCTCAAACGTTTACACATAATTTAACGTCTTTCAAACGTCAAAACAACGTTACACCGTCTGAAGTCATGCCTGATGTCATTTTTCAGTGGCAACTGACGTCAGCTTTCGCGGGGTTTCAAAACTGTTTCTTTGTTGTTTTATATAACACGATATTTTAGCATTGGCTTTATAGGCGAGATGTGTTTGTATTATTAATAACGGTCGTTTTAAGCTCACCTGAGCCAAAAGCTCAAGGTGGTATTGCGATCAGTCTTCGCCCTTTATCTGTTTTACCTCAGTTGTCCCTTAACTTTTTCTTTAAATGACATCTCCTCCTGAACCACTGGTCCAAATTTAAAATAACTGCACATGTATGTTTCCCATGATGCCATCTTTCAAAATGGCATAAATGGTTTAACTCCATTGAGCAGGAGGGCTCAGAGCTCCAGACAAGAAACATTTTAAACAACATCTACTGAACCACTGGCCTAACTTCGAAATGAATTCACAGAATTGTTCCTCATACTGCATCTACCAAAATTGCACTAATGGTTCCTCTTTGCTCAACAAAAAGGCCACTAGAGCTCCATATAAGGAATTTCTTTAAAAGAAATCTCCTCCTGAACCACTGGTTCAACTTTAAAATAATTTCACAGAATTGTTCTACTTGATACCTTCTATCAAAATTGCACAAATGGTTTTGCTCCGCTGAACAAAAGGGCCGTCAGAGCTCCAGATAAGAAATATCTTTAAAAGGCATCTCCTCCTGAACCACTGGTCCAAAGTCAAAATAATATCACAGAATAGTTCTTCATTATACCATTCTACCACAATTGCACAAATGGTTTTGCTCCGCTGAAGAAAAGGTCCGCCATAGCTTCAGATAAGAAATATCTTTAAACGACGTCTCCTCCTAAACCACTTGACCAATATCAAAACTATTTCACAGAATTGTTCCTCGAAATACCCTCTACCACTATTGCACAAATGGTTTTGCTCCGCTGAACAGAAGGGCCGCCAAAGCTCCAGATTAGAAATATTTCAAACAACTTCTCCTGAACCACTGGTCCAAATTTAAAAAAAAATCACTGATTGTTCCTCGTGATGCTATCTACCCAAGTTGCATAAATGGTTTCGCTCTGCTGAACAAAGAGGCTGTCAGAGCTCTTGATAAGAAATTTCTTTTAGTGACATTTCCTCCTGAAACATTGATTCAAATTAATTTCACAGAATTGTTCCTCATGATGGCTTCTACCATTATTGCACGTCAAACAGTTTCGCTAGGCTTTATACAGGGGTCGCCAGAGCTCTAGAGGAGAAATGTCTATAAATGGCATTTTCTCCTGAACCACTGGTCCAGATTTAAAATAATTTCAGAGAAATGTTCCTCCTAATGCCGTCTACCAAATTGCCCAAATGGTTTTGCGCCACAGAAAAGGGTTTGCAGAGCTCTAGATAAGAAATATCTTCAAATGAAATCTCCTGAACCACTTATCCAAAATCAAAATAATTTCACAGAAATGGTCCTCATGTTGCCCTCTACTTAAATAGCTTAGCTGAACAACATGGCTACTGGAGCAAAAATAGAATAAATTTTAAATCATATATCTCCTTAGCCACAGGAAAATACATCATCTACTCTTGTGCCAGGACTCAGGTGAGCGATCCAGGGCCCTAGGGCCCTCTTGTTTAGAAAACATGTCAGTATTTATATAAAGGTTGAGTATAACTTTGATGTCATAGTCTGTTGTAAACCCAATCACAGTTTATAGTTATGGAATCCTCATTAACTGCACGAAGGTGGGTCAGGCCTCAGACTCTATAACAGCTCTGACGTTAAGCTTTAATAGGTGGGTTTGTGCCTGATGTTTATCTGTAGCTGGACCCATCGTGGCTCAACTTGAGGTTTTCTTTAGCTCTGCCTATCTGTGAGCCCCATTTTTGTTTCATCATAGTGTGTTAATTTGATTTTTGTCTTTTGGAATATCATTTCTGTCAGTATGATGATCCGGTTTTACATTTATATGGATCACCTATTCCAGTTGTTAAGGAATCTAAATTCCTTGGCATTTTATTTGATAGAAAACTCAGTTTTATACCCCATATTAGATATCTCAAAGCTAAATGTTTAAAAGCATTGAATTTTTTAAAAGTTATTTTCCATACTTCTTGGGTGCAGACCCAACTACACTTCTCAAATTGTATCGGTCTCTAGTCCGGTCAAAATTAGACTATGGCTGTATTATATATGGCTCTGCACGAAATCATATCTTCAAATGCTTGATCCTATACATAACCAAGGACTTAGATTAGCTTAAGGGGCTTTTAGAACTTCTTCTGTTGCTAGTCTCTATGTGGAAGCAGATGAACCATCACTATACTCCGGAAGAGAGAAACTCTCTTTGCAATATGCTATCAGACTTGCTGCTAACCCATCAAATCCTGCTCATGAAGTTACATTCCCACCAAATTATGTTGATTTATATGAACTAAAACCTAAAGCTATTAAATCATTTGGCATCAGGATTTTACCACTCTTAGAATCTGCCAATATCAAACCACAAAATATTGAAAAACATTTTACACCAAATATTCCAGCTTGGTGTATGAACCACCTGAAATACTTTTTGATTTACATTCCGGGGAAAAAATCTGAATCAAATCCACACATATTAAAAGATGATTTTAGAAAAATGCAAAGTCGTTATAAGAACTACCAACAAATTCATACTGATGGGTCACAAAGGAAGACTGAAAGGTTGGTTGTGCTGTTATATCAGACAACCATAGTAATTTGCAACGTATACCTGACGATTCATCAATTTTTACTGCTGAAGCCAAAGCAATTGACCTAGCTTTAGATTTCATTAGCACTTGTGATGCTTACAATAAATTTATTATATTTACTGACTCGCTTTCTGTATTGAAAGCAATGAACCATACCAGTTCAAAGAATCCACAGATTCAGAAACTTTTAGAAAAATGTCATGAGCTTTTAGCTTTTAAAGAAATTGTTCTCTGTTTGATTCCTAGTCATATAGGTATCCAAGAGAATGAGATGGTAGATAAGCAAGAAAAACATCGCTTTCATTAGAACCAACTTCTTTTAAGATTTCATTTTCTAATTTTAAGCAATCTATCAATAAATATATCTTGGAAGAATGGCAAACTTTATGGAATAACAGCATTGGAAATAAACTTCTTGACATCAAACCAACTATTGGTGAATATCAATCAAGGAGTTAATCACTTTTCCCCGACTCGTTCAATAAATCCAATAAAATATGAACACTCGTGTAAACCCTCAAAAAAGCAGTGAAATTGAATATCCTTGCAAAAAACAGTGGTGTCATAAGAGAATTTACATAACGATGTCTGGTTTCCGACTGTATATCATACTATTAACTGTCACAAATATCTAATGATCTCCAATTGGACAAAAGTTACATTTGCAAGTACATAAGATTTTGTTTTAGTTAAAACACAAAACATATCCCACACAACAACATTAAATGGCAATAAATGTATATCACATTTGCATTTAGTTTCATATAGCCAAACAATATTGAATCGAGTTCAAGAATGAAAAGGAGTCCTCTGAGCATGTATGACAGAACTGTGTTACTTATGAAAGTAGGATGTCTTTAGAGGAGTGATGTGGCATCAGTTCTCCCATTAAAACATAGTTGCCATTTTTTAAACCAAAAGCTGACGGGTTCAGGGAACACTGCAAGGATAAAGAATAAAAAGCAAACTATTAACATAGAAGTATAACCTTATAAAACGCTTAGTTTTCATTTTACTTAAAGAAGTGAAAATAGCCCTTCAAACCATATCATATTATTTATGTCTTCAGTAAGACATGAAAGATCATTTAAAAGTCTGTATTATTCAGGCAATAATTTAAACTGAAGTCTATCAAAGTTTATGAACTGCCATACATCCGCGCCCTGGCTTTCAGTTCATTGAACAACTATCTCAACTTGATGCTTGAATTTGGTATCAATTTTTTTCTTTGTAGCAATAAGGCTTGATATTTTATTAATTATCTCCTGAGAATTCACATAAAATATGAAGTCTTATTTTACCACCTCAATAAGGCTTGGTAGAAGGACAAGTTCGAGTTACAACAACATGTAGTTCAGAGTTTACACAAGCTTCAGACGGCATTAGTATTGTGAGCTTCCCGTAGGCTTTAGTTGGGGAATATGTGTACCCTCAATATATTCAGGATTATAACAATATAATAGTTTATCTCATTTACTCTCTTAAATGTCTACTAATCACATTGCCAGGTTCAGTATCTCTTAAGAGTTATTAACTTTCTTTTGTCAGGCCAAGTTCTCATAATGTCGACCAACGTTTCATGTATTTGGAGCTAGATCTTAGTTATGAAAGATCTAGATTTATTTGTCATAAATCTAAATTAAGGTTTTGTAATAAATCTAGATTAAGTTTTGAGTTAGTCTAGTTCCAGTCAAGTTTTACACAGATATTTGTTTTAGTGTTCTAGTGTAACATAATAAAGTTTATTAGCAAATAGTGTCTGAACAGTGTTCTAAAGGTTTTCTCAATTCAAGGGAAGCTATCCGAATAAGTTCATACCCAAAGTCCAATTTTAGCAGCTGCTTCCCTTGATGCACAAGATGTTTACTGATCTGAGATCTGTGTTGGAATGTCCAAAAGGCATGATCTACTCATATATCTCGTAATGAGACCTATAACTTATTCATGTCACAAAGAGGGCGGGCACAGTGTCACAAGGTCATGTGACTAGATTGAGATAAATAATCCAGCTTAGATGCATCATAATACAGAATTGTAAAATGTAATAGGAAAAAGGTGTGTAATAGGCAAAAAGTAACCTTTGGCCCTTAACAAACCTTAATGGTTCATCCAAAAGTAAATTTATGTTTCTGGGTTTTCTAACATTTCAATTAAAATGGTTTATGACGAGAAGTAGTATACACTTTGATATTTCTTAGATGTCTGGAAATTGATAAGTACTACACAGTTTGTGATATATTTCTTCAGCAATCATCTGTACATCTATGGTCTCTAGTAGTTCTGACAAGGTCATGAAATATACATAAATATAATTATTACAATTATACATAAGTAAGAAGGAACTTTGCAGGTTGTAAAATACAATAGCCTGTTTAGAACTCTCATATTTTATATTCTTTGGAGAAATTAAAATGGCTAAATAAAAGTGAAAACAACATAACAATGATAGAACACATCTTGGCGGATCATCCAAAACAAATGTACTTATAATGTAGTTCAGTGAATAAATGAACCAGCACGTATGTATAGCATTAAACAAATGTTAAAACTGATAGACACATTAACTTTTAGATGTGCGTTTTCCTTTTATGACATGAAACATTTGATAAACTTACCATTGCCAAAACAGTTGAATGCCTAGTAACAGTTGATGTAAACCAACGGTCAATATCCAATAATAAAAAAATGAGACAATACATAGTAACTGAATGTATTCACACCATTGTATGCTGCTGTTTGAGGAATATCACTGTTTCGGCTGAGACCAAGTGTTACCAAGTCAAATACTGCGAAAGATTCATTTCCATTTAGCTGGGAAGGTGGTGTATACTTTCATTGTCATTATCCATACACACCTCTAAATTTGATTTGTAAGTCACCTTCCTTAACATAGGCAATTTGATTAGGTGAAATTTTGTTTTAAGCGATGCTAAGGACCAACACAACAATAACAACTACACTTCCTCTTGCAAAACCTTCACTATATAAGCTATTTTGCTTGTCGCAATTTTGTAATCTTGTTAAATAGCTTCAGCACTATTTTGGTCTTGACACTGAACTAGTATTAGTTGTGCAGTACTGATTCCATGCCAAGATAACTTTTAAAAAAATGGCATCTATTATTATTTTCTTGTCAACTAAACTTTTCAGAGCTGATTGAATATGATAGTTCGAGGAATGCACATCTTCTTGCCAACAATGCTTCTGACGTTCTTTTGAAAAAAGTTCATGCAGTGGCATGACATCTTCTGTAGCATCGTGGGCTGAATATTCCTTTCCAAGTATTGTATTCATGAGAGTTCCTGCTTGCAGTTGGCAAGTCGGTCCTTATGGAACACTCTCCTTGCTACTTGTATTGTATCTATGTGTTGCTGCCGTTGATATAAGGGTCAAACTCTTTAAGTTTATTCATCAGAAAGGGGCATAAAAATTCGAAATGTTATGCCCAACCAGTACTGAAGTGTCTTTGATTTGAAAGAATTCAATGACTTTTAATAGGGTCTCCCTTTGAGTCACTGCCTCAACTTCCTCTCGATTTTAGTATAATTTGTTTGAAGACCTATGTAACGTAATGCGTTACGGAGCTGGGTTCTTTAGAGATGTCGCATCTAGACAATACAAAAAACTGAAGGAAATGGTTCCTTACATAATTAGCAAATCACTGCACAAAAAAAATCTTCTGAATTCCACCAAAACAGAAGCCGTAGCCCTTCTGTGACTGACCTTAGTCAGGTAAATATAATCATACTCTCTTTATATTATAGGCTAAGAAGCGAGAGTTCCTGTTTTTAGTCTTTGCAACTAGGTTAAAGTAAACTGATAGCAACAGATACTAGAATATTCAAATTTTGCAGGTAGCAAGTCTATGGTACTTTTTAGAAAGAATAACAAAGGTGATGATAAGACTGTGTGGATGCGCAGTCTGGTCTGCAGTTTTGTTGTTTGCTTGTAGCGAACTCGTATATCTCGCAATGAGACCCATAACTTAATCATGTCACAAAGAGAGCGGGGCACAGTCTCACAAGGTCATGTGACTAGATTGAGGTAATGAAGCTAAATATAACCAAGATTAGATGCATTATAATACAGATTCTAACTTGGACAATTGTAAAATGTAATAGGAAAAAAGGTAACATTTGACCATTAACAAATCATAATGGTTCATCCAAAAGTAAATCGATATTTCTGGGTTTTAGAAATTTGAACTAAGTATTAAACGTATAAACTTTGATATTACTTACACTGTCTGGAAATTGATAAGTACTATACAGTTTGTGATATATTTCTTCAGCAATCATCTTTACATCTATTGTCTCTAGTTGCTCTGACAAGGTCCTGAAATATACATAAATACAATTATAACAATTAAACATAAGTTAGAAGGAAATTTGCAGGTTGTAAAATACAATAGCCTGTTTAGAACTCTCATATTTAGTATTCTTTTGAGAAATTTAAATGCCTAAATGAAAATAACACAGGAATGATAGAACACATCCTTTTGGATCTTCCAAAACAAAAGTACTTATAAATGTAGTCCAATTAATAAATCAAACAAACCAGCACGTATGTATAGCATTAAAACAAATGTTACAACTGATGGATAAGAAAATGTTTGCAATTAAATGGTTCTGTTTATTGGTTTAGTGGACAAATTGCCTTTGCTGTTCGCTAAAATGTAATGTATGATAGGAAGAAAGGAGATAAAAATTGTGACAAAACATAGGCATCAAGTGTAATATTAAGCTACACACACACACGTTCAAAGAGGTACCACAATGATATACAATAAGTAACACTATCTCATACGCATGTTCACTGGTATATCTTCACCAAATTAGATCACTGCAAGAACAAAACCAGTATGACGGGCAAATGCCACAATCTCAGCTACAAAGGACCACCACCTTAAATTAAAGTTACATTGCCATGGCCTACCCAACACCTACAATAGCAAAGACAAAAATGACAAAGGGGACAGATTGTCAGACAGGTGAAAGGGAAACTATTAAAGACAAAAACACATTACTAAACTAGAATAAACCACAGCAACAAGGAGAGCAGAGAAATACGCATACTTTATTACTAAAACAATATCTCTTGACACATGATTTCAAGCTTGGAACGATAATGTGACAAGAGTATAAGCATTTAATAGAACCTCAAATTGTAGCTCTGCCAACAGAGAGCATTGAGAAGTACTTAAGCATGAGATGAGCAATTTCAAGTCTTAATTGATGCTGTTAAAATCCTAGTCCTGCTACTGAGACAGAAGTCACCTCTTATCTAAACTCAGAAAATATGCTTAGTGCACAGGATACTTCTGGACACTTCACAAGGTACAATATACATTTTAAACAGATTGGCCAAAGTAAGATAACTACCATAAAATTTGAAAACATAACAATCTAAACACAACCTCAAAATAGTAATATGATTGCAAGGGAGATAACAACAATAAAATTTGCAAACTTAACAATTTCTTTAAACCATGCACATTATATACTATGAGAATTAATATTTCATAGAACACCTTATAAGATATACTTACTTGTTTATAGGGATTGTCAACCACAAAATTTGAACTGCATTTAAGATACGATAACCAACATAAGGTCAGCAATAAATAACTATATACATTGATATTCACTTTTGACGAATAATAGAGTTTGAACAGATGGGGATACCGGCAATATCCCGTTATCTTCCCCACGGGGAAGATTCTTTCCACCATTAAAATCTGCGTCACTCAGACGCTTGTAGTTAGCTAAGAATATCCGCCAATGAAACGGCTCGAACTATATTTATTATATTTAGCTTACCTTACGCAAATGCGATTTATTCCGTAAATGCTATCATTTGGACTTTTGTGCTGAAAAAATGGAAATATTGTAATTTGAGATTTATTCCGTAAAGGTGCTTTTACTCAAAAGTGATTTATCCCGATTTGACGCATCACCAAAGATTCGACATACACGGAAAAAATTGCATGCCACAATGCAAGTATATCATGAATGCAGTTGCATACAAATGAGATTTATTCCGTTGATTTCATCTATCCCATTATCTTCCTTGCTTTCTAAACATATCTTCATACTGTGTGGTCGCCACAATTCTCTTTCAACGCTCTATATATAGTCCCGTTATCTTCCCCGGGGAAGATAACGGGATTATATATATAGGACGACAGATTTTGTCAAACTTATGTGCCATGCAAGGGAAGTATTCCCGGGAAGAGGGTTTTCTTCGGGGGCATCTATTGCAGAGAAATGGGGCTTGGAAGTCTTTTTGGGCAAGTGTCTTAAATAACGAGATTTTCTGATAGATATTTCCCGTATAATTATCTTCCCTGGGGAAGATACTTTCACGTTAATGAATAAGCATTTGATGCGAAATTAACTTCCCCAGGGAAGATACTTACATGCATGTGAATAAGCATTTGCTTCGTAATTAAGTTCCCCAGGGAAGACAATTTCATGGAAAAAAAATCAGAAAGTCTTCTTATTTTAAGACACTTGCCCCAAAAGATTTCCAAGCCCCATTTCTCTGCAATATAGGCCCCCGAAGAAAACCCTCTTCCCGGGAAGACTTCCCTTGCATGGCATATAAGTTTGACAGAATCTATCGCCGCTATATATATAATCCCGTTATCTTCCCCGGGGAATATAACGGGATTATATATATAGCGATGGAAAAGTTTGAAACTTAATATTCAGCAATTAAAGTGTCTAAAAGTTTTCTTTTTCATGATTTCGATGTTTACTAGAAATATCTTCGTGTTGTGTGGTCGCCACAAAACTTCTTTCGCCGCTATATATATAATCCCGTTATCTTCCCCGGGGAAGATAACGGGATTATATATATAGCGGCGACAGATTTCATCAAACTTATATGCCATGCAAGGGAAGTTTTCCCGGGAAGAGGGTTTTCTTCGGGGGTCTATATTGCAGAGAAATGGGGCTTGGAAATCTTTTGGGGCAAGTGTCTTAAAATAACGAAATTTTCTGATGTTTATTTTCTGTGTAATTAACTTCCCCAGGGAAGACAATTACACGCATGTGAATAAGCATTTGCTACGTAGTTAAGTTCCCCGGGGATGACAATTCCATGCAAAAAAACAGAAAATCTTCTTATTTTAAGACACTTGCCCCAAAAGATTTCCAAGCCCCATTTCTCTGCAATATAGGCCCCCGAAGAAAACCCTCTTCCCGGGAAGACTTCCCTTGCATGGCATATAAGTTTGACAGAATCTGTCGCCGCTATATATATAATCCCGTTATCTTCCCCGGGGAATATAACGGGATTATATATATAGCGATGGAAAAGTTTGAAACTTAATATTCAGCAACTATAGTGTCTTAAAGTTTTCTTTTCCATGATTTCATTGTTTTCCGAGTAGAAATATCTCCAAATTGGGTGGTCGCCACAAAACTTCTTTCGCCACTGTATATATAATCCCGTTATCTTCCCCGGGGAAGATAACGGGATTATATATATAGCGGCGACAGATTTCGTCAAACTTATGTGCCAAGTACGTCGTGAAAAATGTTATAACCAGGTTGTCTCATATTTAACTGAATCCCCATTCAAGTGCCACAATTCTGCAAACATTTACGGAATGAATCGCATTGTTTGCATTATGCCTACATATCTCAACATGCGGTATATTTACGGAATAAATCTCATAGCTGCTTAGGGGTTTGTCTCCAATGAATCTGCTTTGTGCCAATGTATTATTTATTTATTTATAATTTCTAGAGTATGGTCACTATAAAATTGTGTCATAAACGGAATAAATCGCATTGTTCATCGCTCCTCTTGCGATGATGGGACGTATTTTAATTTAGTGGGAAACACTTGATACTATTTTTGGAATCAAGCGTCTAGTGACCCAGATCAATCGAATCGCTTATAAAAGGTCGATTTTAGTATTTTTGTTGAAGTCCGAAAAGAATCTTCCCCACGGGGAATATAACGGGATATTGCCGGGATACCATCTGATCTAACCCTAGCATGCTCGGTTCTGAGTGCACTTGACAAATCACATTAAACATTTTCATGAGCATGACAATCATATTAGGACACTGACCGACCAGACAAATTGCTGGATATCCTCACCATACTTAATATAAAAAAACACATCCGGATATACCACCTGACTCTTTATATTTTACGTGCACGAAATAATCTCCATTCTCTACACTTACAGGTAAGAGTACCCCTGTTGCCACTGTACAGGGAAACACGGGCAACTTGATTGCCACCAGGCTTACCTGGAAACTTTGTGTTTCCCTCTACATTTGACATTGTGTGGTGTAAGCAAGGATTGGGGTTAACCAATGTCGATACATCGACCTTGACCGAATCTGTCAAGCAGAGGCTGTACCAAAGTTGAGTAACGTTTATACTCGCTAGCACTCTGCTTGCCACACCCCATAAAAGAACCTTTTTGGTCTCCCTAATGCACCCACCAAACTGACTCTACGTACAATCACACATGTGCAATAAACACGTGCACAAAACCACTTTAAACATGTGTAAGACCCATTAACACATGGACTCATAGTATTTTCATGCATTCTCACTCACTTATACACTGAATTATTCATAAGTGTACCAAACATATGTGTCATACATGTACGCTTCACACATTTGAAATATTTTTACATATCAGTAATTGAATATTTTAATGAATATGAACTATTTCCTTATTGCTAAGGAACACTTACAAGTAAATTAACTACATAAGTGTGACTGTACCGCACACATGTAAAAAATAAAACCACTGAAGTCAGTACTTTGAGTATTTTTTATTTCTTTAATGTGCAAGTCAAGTACACATTTGTGAGTGAACAACACATGAGTGTAGCTCACTCACTCGTACGAACCATATCTTCATGCATATGATCCCATTATCGTAGGTATAAAGACTAATTACACACTAAATTTCTATATGAACTAAAATTAACTTTAAAATGTTCATATAAACAATATGTCTGAGAAGCTCATTAAGTTCAACCCTATTAACTTTTATTGTTTTTATTATTATTATTATTATGCGAGTCTTAAAACTATGCGATTTGGCTACACTTTGATATAGGACTTATACTAACAGGCAATATTTGAGAATGGTAATTTGGACACCATGATGTTGTTTATGACTCACACTGCGATTCTGTTCACACTGTGAAACACATCATCAATAATTTTATATACATGTAAAAACAAGCATTCCTAGTCAACCATTTTATACAAACAGAAACAGACATGGTCAGGCCAAGATTGGGATATGAAAATTGTATTTTGCATGATTCTGATTCAATATGAATACTAGATATTGACAATGTATAAAATATAAACAGATATAATATGTATGCACTATTATGTTAACTCCCTTACTCTATATAAATATGCGAAACACAAACTGATAATCCCAATAAATATGTCAAATTACTAATCCAAACCCCATTTCAATTCAGTGCTTTGATCCTTAATGAGCTTTTCATCAGTTTGTGTCCCCATATCAATACCCCTAGGCCTGACCATATTATACAAGTTGGTTATAGCAGGTACTAAAATATAGATAAGGTCTTTAGAAGTTAAAATAGAGAGCAGAGATTTGGCTTAAGTTTGAGAAGAACTCAGCTCAGTCTGCACAGATGTTCTAGGACTTCCCAACGGCACTGAGACTGTCGCCGTAGCCATTGAGACAGTGCTCGACTGGGCAGACTGAGTGATTAGAGAAGCTGAGGAAGATAGGGCAGCTGAGCAAGATAGAGAAGCTGAGCAAGATAGAAAAGCTGTAGCACTTGTTTTCGCTACAGAACTACAAATTTAAATAAGAGGAGTAGGAGTGCAAGACAGATCCCTGAACATGTGTCCCACTCACCAAGGTAGGTGGTGGCACATACACATTTGCAGCCTACTCAGGTAAAGATGGAGAGCGCAGAGGAAGATGTGACGCAGGAGACGTCTGCAAAGTGTCAGATGGAGAGAAAGGTTTAACAGTAGAGAAAGTGCAAGGAAGATATGTGACAACACCGCAGGAGAAGGTAGTGAAGGAGAAGATACTAAAGTAGGAGTAGATAGAGAAGAGTTAGACGTAAAGGAAGGAACAGACAGTTCAGAAGGTAGAGGACCAAAGGAAGGCACATACATCAACGGCTCATTTATTTACACATCAGGCTCAGGGCTTAAATCAAAAACATTCAAAGCTGATATGAAGGAATTAGATGATAAAGTATAGCTGTTCACTGCAATAGGAGATTGTGGAACTTGGAGGGGGTAGTGTCTCATCTTGCATCTTCTGATTAAAGATAGTAGAAGGAATGCCATGCTTCATTTCTTTGTGCCTTCTCATCTCAATACGGCGTATTTCAGGACAGGTAAAATCACATTGAGAGTATCGCATCCTGGATCATGGCGGTCCCTCTCATGTCGCCTGAGGGAAGCCATACCTTGATAGCCTTTTCTACAAACTTGAAAAAAGTATTAAAGGAACAAGTATTAAACCACTCCCATTGCTGTTAATAAATACATGTTTAAAAAAATGAAACGGCAATATTTGCAAAAATTAACCTTAAATGACCTCAGGGAATAGACTTAACGTTTTGAACCATCGTTCAAGTTATTGCAAATAAGGTTTCAAACGATTTTGGTGCACCACCTTGTCTTAGTCTTATGCGTATTACAACAGCCGATATTTCCCTGTAGGGACCAGTCCATTTACTATTCAGTTTTCTGCAATTCCCCTTTTTAACTACGGGAGAGTAACCAGACCTGGTCGCCTACCTTGTAACTGTTATGAAATTAATTCAGGTCGTATATTCGTTTTTGCTTTTCTGCTGCATGCGCAAGTTTGTTGCGAACCAGTTGATGGACGTTTTCCATCCCGTCACTTAAGTTTGCGCCTAAAGCTGGCACCTCTACGGCCTGACCAGAAACACTTTGTGGACTGCCGTATATAAGGTCTACAGGTAGGTCCAGTATTCTCGAGTATGTCATCATAGCTGGAGATAGTGACGTACTATCATGAACAGATGACCAATAAGCCAAAAGTACCAATGGCAAATGACCATCCCAACTCCTTTGATTTTGCCCGACGAATTTACTGAGCATGTCTATTAGCGTCCGGTTAAACCTCTAAACTTGTCCGTCACTAGCGGGATTTAGGCTAGTGGTGACTGACGCGCGTCTATGGATGTTAAACTGTTGACATATTTCTTGAATGGTCGGGGACTCAAAACTGCCTATCCCGATTGCTGTAGTATTAAAAAGTATATATTTTGTTGATAAATTTATTTTCTGGGTTATGTGTTTCTGTAATTAAATATTCAATGCCTTATTTCTTTCTTTCTTTCTATACTGGCCTCGCTCATACTTGAGCATTACGCAAGGGAGTGCTAATTTTGTGATGACCTGGTGGTTTTCAAACTGTGAGCAGGGGTCATATACTCGATAGACACTTCAATATACCTGAGATTTGAATAAAAGATGCATAATCGTTATCATGTATTCTAACAAAACAGTTTTTCAAAGAAATAAAGTGTAAAGTTTTCATTTTGGGTGAGTCAGCGTAAGAAGTCTCCAGTCCATACCTTAAAATGCCAATGGTTTAATATTAAATAGAGTTTGCCCACGGGCCGGATATGGTAAGGAACTGTACATAAAATAACATGAAACTTACACTAACATTTTTATAAAGATTAGAGTTATAAGCTGTACAACAGTAGACATTCTATGTAATGGAACATGTGTATTTCCCTTTCATTTGATAACTTTCAATACAGGATTATCAATCGAAACTCCTTTACTGATTATTTTTAATTATCCTTTATCATATGACGTTTAATACTGTTATTCAGTCCGGTCCCACTTGAAAATCATTAGTTTAATATACATGTAGGTTTACATAGGAATACTGGTACCGATCCCCTTTCCCCCATCAACAAGTAGGCTTAATTGGACCCCCTCTGTAAAAATTACTATCGACCACCCCTAAAACATGATTGGAAAATCAAAGGTTTCCATGGTATTACTGGTATTGATCCCATCAAGGCGCAGTAGGCCCCCCTGTGAAATAAGTTGATGAAAAAAAAAAAACATGAAAAATACCTACGTGAGATTTTTTTTCAGTTGGACCTGGACCCCCTGACCAAATTTTTTGGATCCGCACATGTGTTATTTATTCCATGAAAATAATCCATAAGTAGTTTACTTGATCCTTTTGGAATTAAACAGCCTGTCATCCGCAGTGAATTCCTGCTTTGTTGCAGTCAAGTATTCCCGAAGATCTTTGTCCTTCGTGGATATTGTTAAACACATAACGATAGCCTCAGCATATTACAAGTTCTACTCTATGTTCGGGGCAGACTGTCAAGCCACCGTCTGCTCTATCCTTATGGCAACTGTGAAGCGTTGTACAGTTCAATTTTCCCAAGATGATTTTCTATAGTTTTATGACAAAGTAAGATGTTAACCAGGTTTGTTTCTTTTGGAAACAGTTTGGATATTCCACAGTGGATATAAGAAAAAATGTGAAAACGAACATCTGACTTACCAATTAGCGTCAATCCGTTGTTAACAGTTTCAATATCGCACGGGGACAGCCTCTTCTGGAGATGTCGGATTTGATCCAAGGGAAGTAACATCACTAGAGACTTGTTAGTGTTTTTATCAAGATTTACTTTACACTATTATGCCCAAGAAATCGCGCGTTGAACCTCACTTCGAGCATCTTGTGCTCAGGTGAGCTAAAACTGATTAAAATTCAAGGGATGATTTGGTCGTTTGTTGCATTAAGAAGAAATGTGCAACTGAACAATTTTATATTTTGTTTATTTCCTGCAGCCGTGCTCCTATAATGCAAGGCAATGCTCTGTGTGCAGATGTCGTACGTGGAAGAAAGAGGGTTTGCGAAGTGACAAGTCACAAAAGGTCATTTTGTTGAATGAGTTAATCCATTTAAGCCGAATGGAATTTCCCTCCCGTTCAATTTCAGTTTCAAGGGTTCAAGACAAAAGCCATCAGACTGGTGGACAAATGTCAAAGTCAAATAAACAAATATGACAAATAAACGTGTGCCAATATCAAAGGCTCTAAACACACTCACCAAATGTTGTTTGATTTGATACTTTACGCCCCATCAACAATCTTTCAGTTATTTAGGGACAGGTATTCCTGGGTTGAACTAAAACTAAGCTAGGATTAATGTGACTTGGTAAATGACACAACGCAGTGATGCCGGTGAGGCTCGAACCTGCGGCCCTTCGGTATCGAGTCAAGCACTCTACCAGTGAACCACTACGCTCCCTATGCTCACTAAATATATTGCTGAAGTCATGAAAACTTGTGTTTCGCCATCTTCCGCAGGTCCAGCTGGCTACCATCTTCTGAACTTTCTCGTTCAAAGCAGAGAACTGTAGTGAATATCCTTAAATATTTCAGGCTGCGAATATGTAATTTAAATGACTATTCCATGGTAAATTCTATTTTCAAAAGAACTGCGTGTATTAGGGGGCTTTTTTGGCACCCCTATGAGGCTAGAATATATAAATTGTTTTTCACCAATTTGTTCTTATTAGTTTATTACTCGGACCCAATTAACAAATACTGGGTCAGAGGTTAATTAGAACAATAACCGAAGTGTAAAAGTCTAAAAAATACTTTGACTTTTACCGTTGCTATGGTAACAAAATGGCCGCCAAAATAGGCTGAAAAAAAAAATTGACCATTTTGGAGCAAAATTGAGAGGTTTGGCAGAGAAATTAACATAGGGCACAAGCAAATACCAAAACTATATTTTAACAGAAGATGAGAATTACTACGGCACACAACATATTAAAGGAATTGTTTGTATTTAGCTGTGCTGATATCTAATTCTTAGAAAGTCGGTCTCCAAAAGCCTTAAATTTGGTCCAAAATGACAATTTCCCTGTTTTAAGCCTATTTTGTTGGCCATTTTTGTTACCATAGCAATGGTAGAATTTAAATAAATGCCGAAATTTTACACTTCAGTTATTCATCTAATAAACCAATCAAAAGAAATTGGTGAAAATCAATTTTCAGTTGTTTTTGCTCTAGAGGGGGCCAAAATAGCCCCTTATTGTATGTACCCCTTTAGACGTGACAATGCACAGTAGATTAGGCTACACTAATAACAAGAACAACTATAACATGTGTCACATGTTATAAACGGCGTTGTTGAAAGGTTCTTATGAGTAATAATAGATGAAGGATAATAATGTGTTTTTTTCACAATGAGATATACATTAAAGCGGCTTTGAAATGAGTCATTAAATGCTTGACGTTTCGCTAATGTACTATTCAGTTTCACAATCAAAATCAGACGGTGTTGGGGAAGCAAGCTTTTGTGAAAGCTTATGCTTGTTTTCAATCATGGCGTCACCGAATCCCTTCGCGTATGAATACATAGATCCAGTGGGACGATAAAAAATTGGAGAGACATTTTAGTGTTCAAAATATTTTCCATTTTGGTCACTTGCTATAATATTATTAATCTCTAACCACCGCAACTTTTCATTATGCTTAAACGTTTACACGTACCGGTAGCTCTAAAAGAAGAAACAGACAGTCAGTGTTGAGAAACGAGTACCTAAATGCCCTATAAAAACTTTAAATACTACAATTACCTATCGAAATGGTTAGATCCATAATAGATCGACGATGACACATGTTATTAGCGATAAATTAAGATAAATTATTAACAACCAACGCCAGTATGGTACACAATTAAAGATTATGGGCCAAACTTTTGATCAAAATCATTATGAAAATATCATTCTGAGATTACTGTCAATAATTTTTTATCGTCCCTCGGCCCGTGGAATTATCTACATCTTGAAATGCTTATTTTTATAATAAATCAATGAAACTACTTCTACATCTCGAAATGTTTAATTTCATAATAAAGCTATAAAAAAATATGTTTTAAGTGATGAAACAATTGTCAACACAACAAAAAACGTTGATAACACACAAATGGAACTATTTTCTTGCTAGAAATATTAAGTTTTTTGGTTTGTTTGGTGCTTAACGACGCATCAACCCTTGTGGGTCATTAGCGTCAGACGGTATTAAGTTAACATGATGGGGATGGAAAAAGTAAAAATTTGTAATAAATAAAATGAAAGATGATGCTGAGTTTGTATAATGATAATTAGTTGCAATACGATTGTTGACAGGAGAGACCACGTACAATATCTGACAGTTTCAAAGAGCTATTCAGATAACTGTACATGTTCTTTAACTGAACAGAATACAACGTAATATAATCTGTATTATGGTCTGATACAAATGTAAAACAAAACATGATTTTAAAAATAGCAATTACACTTTGTTAAAAAGATTTATTTGTCTTAAAAATGTCATAATACTATCAATATGTATATCTTGAAATAATTCTTTCATGTTATCAACATGGAAGCAATTATTTCTTACTTGTGCAAAGTCGCCACATTCCAAAAGGAAGTGACGTACAGTGAATGGTGCGTCGCAACCAACACATTGTGGCTGCTCTTCACCTTGTAGTAAGTATGAATGAGTGACTCTTGTATGACCTAAGCGGAGTCTAGCTAAAACTACTTCTTCTTTTCTAATGTTTCGAACAACTGATTGATATTCACCAATAGTTGGTTTGATGTCAAGAAGTTTATTTCCAATGCTGTTATTCCAAGAAGTTTGCCATTCTTCCAAGATATATTTATTGATAGATGGCTTAAAATTAAAAAATGAAATCTTAAAAGAGGTTGGTTCTAATGAAAGCGATGTTTTTGCTTGCTTATCTACCATCTCATTCCCTTGGATACCTATATGACTAGGAATCCAACAGAGAACAATTTATAAGTTAAAAGCTCATGACATTTTTCTAAAAGTTTCTGAATCTGTGGATTCTTTGAACTGGTATGGTTCATTGCTTTCAATGCAGAAAGCGAGTCAGAAAATATAATAAATTTATTGTTTGCATCACAAGTGCTAATGAAATCTAAAGCTAGATCAACTGCTTTGGCTTCAGCAGTGAAAATTGATAAGTCGTCATAAATATTAAGTAAACGTGCGTTTTGTTACAATATAGTTGGACTAGCTAAAACGATATGACCTCGTCCGTGGGGAGAACAGGTGTTGAACTTCCGACATTTACACTGAAAAGACACCCGATTAAGACATATATATAAACTCTTTAAATAAGAGAAGTCAACATATGTTTTACTTTACCCTTTGAAAACGAAACTTTAATCGAAGCGTTATTCATTAAACAATAAGAAAAATGGTCACAAACCTCTTCAGGAATAGTCCATTTCAAAACCAATTACAAGTATAGGCTAAGCAACCACTGTTTCATAAATGAACTGATATTAGTGAACTAGTCCACTGTGTATATTGGAAGCTACATGCTCCTGACTTTATCGGCTGAGTGTACATTCAGTTTCCGCAATACCTTGAGTGGGCATTGACGGGCATCAATATATGCATATGTATGTATTACCTCATATTACATGTTAACATGTACTAAACTTTGAAGTTACTTATGCATTGATAAGTAACGCCGTAGATAAATGTTAATAGATTTGTTTGTTTGCTTTGCACGGTTTAGGTAGTGCCTAAGTTCATATTATAGTGTCGTTGATTAGTACTTGAATGCCATAATAGACAAGTCGAGGAGATGCGCAATGTATGTCTAAAGGTATGCGACTGGCCTGGGTTTTGTAATTATCGCCGCCTCGCCCTGATTATCCGTTGCTCGACAATGCAATAAGTAACAACTTCTCAGGCGCTGGTCTCAATCGGGACTGCCTCGGCCAATTCCGCGAAATTCCATCGAATCAGGCCGCGGTTGTACATCGAGGATCTACTTTGTTAACGCGGGTGATAGCGTGACGCTGACGTTACATAACGTGCCGCTGACGTCACAGAAACCTTGTTAACACAATAAAAAGTGTGATTGCAGCAAAAAAATGGTTATAAATGAAGATTATGTTTATCAATAAAATATCGCTATAGCGATATTTTATTGAAAAATACATAATCTTCATTAATTCTGCTGATTATTTTTCGGGTAATCAGAAAAATGGATTTCAATAGGGCTGAACCCACATACTACAGAACTAATTTTCCTCACGCCATTTCCGGCTAACAAAATGTTGCCTTTTCGTACATAGTACTACGCGCAATGCACCTTACGTACGCCCGTGGCTTGATTCGATTCTCAAGAAACTCGGACTTTCCCGAATGACGCTGGTCTAAGTTTACATGTTCATTGGAAAGTTCTAGGTCTAGATAATGTTTAGCTTAAAATTGTAATTGTTTTCTTACCTATCAATTTTAACACATGTTGCTTACACAAAAGGTTTCATTGAAACGGTTTTTTGAGCATCCATAACATACGTTTTGGTTGAGAAATAAGAAACATACATTTACATTACGCAGTGTGTTCTGGAGGCCTGGACGCTTCACAAATATTTCTTTGAGGAATGACCTGTTAACCCTTTACCTCATAGAGACGCCTTTGAACACTTTTGCAAACAGAGCAGACCCAGATCAGGCAGATCTTGTAAGAGCTGCGTAATCAGGGTCTACTCTGTTTGCTAATGGAAATATAATTAGGTATTACACTAGTGAACCTGACAAGTAATTTCTTTCTTCTATGTACAAATGTGAAAGTTTATTTATATAATTATTCATAGTGGGTCGAGCTTAGCATGAATATCCGTGAAGTTGCAAAGTTACAAACTGGTGTGCGTATCAATTACTTCCCCTGTTTTCCCCATATAATTAGCTTGGGTTCTCTTTTGTACGGAGATGTTACTGGGATTGGATGACTGTGCTGTCACTGAGATGATACCTTATCTATTGTGAAATTTAATTGTATTCCTGAGTATACAAGAAATTGGTTTACGGTCATTAAATTATATTTGCATAAAACGTTAAAGCTTAGATAAATTGAATGTCTCATTTTATGTAAAAGCATTTCATTTTATTGCTATATCATTTCTATCGTTTTAGCAACAGAAGAAGCTATAGTTTACCCACGGTCATAAGACAGTTAGCCACATTTTGTTATAGTATACTGTATAAGATACAGATATTTATTTCATATTTGTAACGGTAAATCTGTTTCGTCACTCTTTAAAGACATATGCGGCTAATTCCCATGCGCACCATTGCTGCGTCGGGAAACAGGAAAATTTCGACCATTTACGAATTCGGATCAATACACTGATTGTATTGTTTCTCTATGATGATGATACATTGCAATAGTTAGGAATCCTCTATGCCAGCTTATCATTTTTTTTTGTGCTTCAACTGCGGCAGATTCTAGGGCGAAGGTTTGGTTTGGTGTTCGTGGAATGCATTTAGGCCCCCGGCGGCTTTGTCTGCTGTCCGTTCTAAGGCGGTGGTTCTGTTGTTGTTGATTCGATGTTGATTGTAACTCCCATTGTGGGATTCTGTAATTGTTCTTTGTTTTGTTGTGCGTTAATTTATGTCCATTCATGTTTTGCAATCATCTTGATGGGGAAGAGAGAGCTTGTTGCTTTACTTTGTTTGTCTTCCGGGTGTCTCGTGCTTGTTGTGTGGCTCTTCCTCACGACGCCACGGGTTTGTCTGCAGTTTGTGATTTTGGTATTTCCTGATCACACTCACTTACTATTCAGATACTCTTATGTTAGATCGATGTTCGGACATTTTCTTGACAAAATATAATAATTAAAATGCCTCAAGAAATATTTATTGGTCCTTTATCAGAACTGATCGTCTCAGTAACAGATATTAAAATACAGATAAATAGATCAGGTGAAATCAACACGTAAATTTTACTATTTGATACCTATCTAAAGTCTGAAATCAAGCCTGGGATCAAATACTTTGAAAAGTATTCAAATACATTACAGTTGCTTTGACTTATCAATGATTACAATTACAGGACCTGTAGAAATGTAATGATTACAATTACAATTACTTTAGAAATGTAATCAAATACATTACTAATTACTTTTGAAGATTTTATGTAAAATTGCAAGGCTATATAGTACTCACTTTTAAAATTATAAAGATGGATAGGGTCTTTGAAGTTATATATAAAGCCATGCCCTAAACTGTTATTTCTTAGATGATCTAGCAAATTTTATTCATGCTCTTATTAAAGTTAAACAAATATATATACACTATGTACAGTTCATACCAATGTGGTTTTAAAGTTTGATACATCACGCATTATATCTGCCTACATACTTTAAAGATCTATTTCACTATACAGTACCACATAGCAAGATAGATTTATAAAGTATGTAAAATGGAAATTGTCTGTTACACAACTGCAACCTTTTGCTCAGTCAGCTACTTTTAAATTGTTATCTCTCAAATTTTCATTTGATGATTACATTTTAATCATGATATTCAGTTTTTCAAAAGTGTCATCTTTGAGGGCACATCTTTCAGGCCTAAAAACTTTGCCTGCTAAGCTGAATAAGCATTCTACAGGAGCAGATGTTGCACTATTGGATGAAAAAAAAAAACATTTATTTAGCCATTCCACAAGAAAAAGTACTTTTGTTTAATAACTTTGTCCAGTTTGCACACATATACAGGTAGCTATTAAGAATGTCATGAGTACCTTTTCACATGAGCTAGCTGTAAACAATAACGAAAGATTTAACACCTTTGAGTAGTCTTCTTTTTATAGTCTGGGTTTGATGAATTTGCAAATAAATTTAGCTAAGCATGTCAAAATGAATAGAATATAACTAGTTTTGTTTCTCAACATTTCTTTCAAGGCCTCCAGCAAATAAGAGCAACAGAAATGCTGTCGAGAGTGAATTGTGGGAGAAAAATGTACCTTATACCATGTTAATTTGTCTATTGCCATATTTTTTAATTTTGAAAAAAAAGTTTGGTTTTTATTTTTTATAAATAATGCAAATAAATCTTTAACACCATGTTAAGTCTGAAATTGACCAAATATTTTAAAGTGTGCTACTTTTATTGTCCACATAGGTCAATATGCTTTATCATGTGTTCTTTTTCTAATTCATAGATCTGAATCGAAATATTATCATTAGTCATCTATTTGTTTCTTGTGTCGGGCAACTTTTCTAAGTAAATTGTCAATTGTATTTGAAAAATATTTGAAAGTAATTATGATTACAGCTGATATATTTTCAGTAACCATTACAATTACGTTACATGTATTTGAAATAAAAAATGATTACAAATACATTTGATTACTTTGAAAATTGTATTTAATTACAGATAATTACAATTACTGATTACGATTACCCCAGGTCTGTCTAAAAATATGATGTGTGCATGTGTAATATATCAATGGAACGGAAAATTTGTCGCCTACATGGTGGCATAAAAAGACAAGATTGCATAATTTGATAAATCACAATACTAACTTAATGGACCCATGTTTAAGGAATCTGGAACAAAACTCTTTTCAGACATGTTGGAAGCTCTCAAAAAGTAAAACTTTAACAACTATTTATGTTATATATCAATTAATATCCGAATACAATTATAAATACATTTTTGTCAAAATAGAGAGGAGTAAAATGTCTGAATTCTCAAATTGTCACAAATCAAATTTCTATTTCTTCTAAAGAAAAAATTAATGTAACTCTTAATTTTGAACACTGATTTTTTTCAAGAGCACTGAACTTTAATCTCATTTTTTTTGAAAATGAAAATATTTTCTTTTGGCTTCAATCATAACTTATTTACAAGTAAAAAAATGCAATTAGCCTTTTGAAAATGACCCTTGAACATAGTAATGTTGCATATTTCCAAGTCAGTTTAGCACACTTTCAATGGTTACAGGTAGCTATATTTTGATACTATTTTTGTCAAACATTGGGTCTAAGAGTATCTTGCTAGAGATTAATTTCATAAAAGAAAAAGCAACATATCTCAAATCGGAAGTAGGGTAGGCCGGTTACTTATTGAATGACCCTCGTAACATCCACGTCCAGTAAATGGGAGCTATGACGTCATTATCGACACTAGATCTGATGGCGAGGTAGAACTTGATCTGTTGAAGCTTTGTCATGTATATGAGTTTTTGAAGGATATTCCATGTGTTGGGGTGGTGAATTTTATATCCATAAGCTCACATTCATAGTATTCTGCTTTACCAAATGATTCTTGTTTGCCTTTTAAGTAAACTACAATTGAGCCGTGATATGAGGTTTCCAACACTGTGGTATGTACGACCAGTAATGACTCAGACCAGCCTCTACAAACGCGCAGTCTGATCAGAGCCTTTGCCAGTCGCTTGAATATTCTATAACTGTTAAGCTACTGAGTGAACACAATTTAGAGTTTCTAAGCTTAAAAGGAGGCTGCACAAGCTCGCCTGAGTCTACACTTGTCGAAATGCCACATTGTTGGAAATCACATGTCGCGGCTCAATTATAGTTTTCTTCATAATTTGGTCTTTGGTACTGGCAACATTCAGCCCTCTGACACCGCCCATTTTGGAGACTTAACTTGAACATCTTTCTCTTCTTTTTATCAAACAACATAAATCCATATTCGACATTAGCCTACGTCATTGTTTCAGTGCATTTTTGCGAAATTCTCACGACCAGGTGACTAGGGTCTGGAGATAGTTCTAAATTCTCTTCCTTATATTCATACTTTCTTTTACCGACTTTTAGTCTTAGCATTTCCAACAGATTCATTTTCTCGGATGTTTTCATGCGCGGATCCAGATGGGGGTGGAGAGAACTGGAGGTCCGGAAAATCTCCCTCCCCCTCCAGGAAAATTACAAAGCTACCCAGCCAGCATTCGGTGTCGGGCTACAATCGGCCCGCTAGCGAAACGCCATCTAAATGGCGTTTCGCTGGCGGGCCGATGGTGGCCCACTTTGTTTACTGGTGATATATTTTAGGAAAACTGGACCCCTCTATCTCCTCTGTAAAATAAGTTGATGACTAAACAAAAGAAAAAACATTTGACCTGTTGGGCCAGTCCCCTCTGACGAAACTCTCTTGATCCGTATATGGTTTTTGGATTTCTTTTCTTTGACAGATATGACCGCAAAGCCTCTATGTCACCGTATTTTGGCAGAAACACTTTCAAGTCTTCATTGAGTCACTAATCACCTGGGTAACCACTTCTCAACAAGATGTCTGGCCGAATGGGATTTCCCATTATTAACAATTTGGCCTGTACATTTCCGTGTTAAGGGTTTGTCGGTGGTAGTTTTCCTTTTCAGAACATTCTGTAAGCAAAAAATGGAGACCCTGATCAGATGTCGCGTTATGCGGCGTCTGATATGGGTCTGCACTGTTTGCCTGTGCCCCATAAACAGGACGCGTATATGGGTTAAAAGCTCCCTTGTGTAGTTCTACAATAAGAAGTCAGGATTTGAATACAACAATGAATATAAGATTCTTGAAACTGCTGGTTTTCGAGCATTAAGGACGAACGAGGGCCACGCCGAAAACCCGTGGTTGACTGTCATTCTTACACACTCAAAATTAACATGTTATGCTTTTTTATGCGAGCAACGAACGCTCTGACGTGTCGACGTAGTTGCGCATGCTCGTCTGAGCCTTCGCTGATCGCATATGCGATACGTACCAAATCGCATTAGCTGACCAAAGTATGAGTTACCAGGAGAAAACGGCACACAGAACGAATCGTTCTGGTGTGAAATTGTTTTGGTACGAACTGAACTGAGCTGAATTGTCATGTTTTCGATAATGATTTTTATCATATTGTGTTTACTTTTAGTCTGATTTCAAATCAGTTTTCATTCTTGAACTTAAAATTTAATTACAGACCCTCAAAATTATGGGAAATCAATACTCATCTTTCGGTATTTGTAAAACGAATTTGAGAAGGAAATAATTAGTTTTGTCTTATTAAATAATTATACACAACAGGTCGCACCAATAAACTAATCTTGTGGATTTAAAGGGATTTCCTCATTTACAGCGAAATCTTTGTTATTCTCAAAAGACCAATACTGTATAACATTGCACAAACAACAAAGCTTGTTTTCCAAACTTTTAATCAAATACTTTTCGATAAAGCGTATGATCTTTAGCTGTCTTACTGATCATACATGTATGTAAAGTAAAAATATCAAACAAGCTTTGTCATAAGCTATATAGAGGATATTTACTTTTTTGAGGTGAATACCAAATATATTTCATCGGGTGTGTTAAATAAATCAGAGTTTTCACGAGTGCGCAGCACGAGAAGAAATTCTGATGCTTTCAACTCATGAAATAAAATATATCTGGTATTTACCCCCCAAAAAAGGTAAAGTTTCTTTTCCTTTATACTTTTTATAGGCTATATGTATGCAATGTTACACCCACTAAAAATGCAAAAGCGAAAAATTTAAGCAAAACCCGAAAAAATGGTATCGAAATATTTGTCACGTTCTAACAAGAAAATGCATACCAACACTTGATTTTTCGTTCACAAATGAGAAAGTAATGGACGCTTGAAGTTCTGAATTGAAATGCATTAAGTAAAAGGAAAAGTCAGAGGTAATCCAAAAACCGCTGCAGTGAAAATATAGGCTGATATCAATCACATATCATTTCACTAGTGATTGATGTCAGTTTTATTTGTTTTTGATATGCATTGATTTCCCTGCTAAGAATAAAATAAACTTTATCTGTTCTAAGGATGCTGTTAATGTTTATGTCCCACCCATAGCCAGCCAAAGTGATATAGGGAATCCTTGAGATGACAACTCAAATTTTGTATGACTGTTAACATGGGATTAACTCATTTGCACAGCAAAATCTTTAAAGCCCTGTTCTCACTGTCCCAGTTTAAGGTGCCGGTTCATCCCGGTTTGATGATCCGGGATGAACCGTGGCGGCACCGTGGACAACCTTGGAGATCCGGGATGAACCGTGTTGAACCGGCTCATGTCCCCGGTTGTTTTAAAATGTTTAAAACAACCGGCACTCACCGGGAGTAACCGGGAAGGCTGTCAAATACCGGGAAGACGCTGGGAACAACCGTGTCTCCACCGGGACGGCGTCGGGGCGATACTGGCGCAATCCGGGAACATCCGTGTCTCCACCGTGATAAACCGTGCGGTTCCACTGCCGATGTACTATATGTAATAAAATGAAAATGAAAAGTCACTCCTGCTGCCCCTAAAATGAAAGTGGATTCATCCAAATGATAATGATGGGAAAGTCCATTCGTCACAAGTTGGTTAAATTGTCAGCAGTATAAATGTGCTCATTTACAAAGCTTATGAATAAATGCACTTATAGTTACTGAAGAGTCAAGCATACATGAGCCACGACATGAGAATTCCAACAATGTGGTATTTGCCATCAGCAAAGCCTCAGATCAGCCTGCGCCTAGGCGCAGTCTGATCAGAGTCTTTGCTTGTCGCTTGATTATGACTGTTAAGCTACTGACCGAACAACTTTAAAGCTTAATTGGGGACTGTTCAGGCTTGTCTGAGTCTACACTTCTCAAAATATCACACTGTTGGAAATCACATGCCCCGCTCAAAGTGTTTATTTTAGGATGCCGACATAGGGAGCATTATACCTCATACATAAAAATAAACAACATTGACTTCCAGATCATTTATTGAGTGACTAGAATCACCTCATAGCAAAAACACTATATATATATATATGTATCACTATAAAATTGGCTAGAATATGGCCGCTGTGTGGGATTCCTGTTATATTGGACGTAATGGTGATCTACCTTTTCCCAAAGGAAAATTGAATTAGATACTCACACAAGCTATTTAATAATTTAGATGTTTTATGCATGAAAGCCTTATCTGCCTTAAATCTCCTGATATTAATACTTTACATTATCTTTTTACGACAACAAGTAACCATACACGAACTGTACCTTGAACAGATATTTATACCATCACGTATATCACACTTTAAAATTAGATGCCAGGAGAATGTATAAATTACTGAACAAGCACCAATATTATATGTGTTATAAACGACACCACAACGACCCAAATATTATATACAGGCCAAAATTGGGTACACGAGGATACCGGTACAAGAATAATATATACGCCAAAAAATTCTAATTTTACACGCCATTGCAATTTTCTCCTGTACCTGTAACGGGCATCACTCTCCCCTTATAATCCCAATTCGGGAGCTAGTGTGTGATCCAATTATTTCAAAATCGTGTTACAGTAGTGTTATTTTGTTGATCTGGGAAAGACTCTCGTGGTTACACCTTAATTGCTGTAAGCAGATCTATCAGATAAGGTCCAGTGAAAGAGTCCGTCCCATCTCGGAACTTACATTTTATTTGAAATTTTAAAAGATCACCAATACGTCCAATGATTTGCCGCCTGAATCCCGCCGTATCCCATGCAGCGACAAAGCCTTAGAATTATGTTGCCTCTGTATGGAATTGTAATTCAGTCCAGCAATTTTGCTCATAAATAAATGTTCCATCTGCGAGGCTGAACTTCGGATTCATATTTGTATAAATTAAAAAATGCAAATTATTGCTTGTTGTTACTCTTACTGCTGTCCCCAATTCACTTGAGAATATGTCAAAGCATAACCAGCTTTCTACTCAATATATTGAGAAATTGATGAAATAACATTATTAATACACACACAAACCAATGTTGAATGGGTTTTATGCCTTGACACACTCTGAAGCAAATAAAAAAGCCTGAATCGAAACAAGTCTTTCCACATTGTCCAGGTATTGGTCTGTAACTCAGTTTCTTTGTGTTCACACTTGTAGAAGCTGTGGAATTTACCATCACCAAGTATATCAGCAGATAAAACACCTGAAACAAAAAATCTAGCCCAGAATCTCAGCTCACAGTTCTATGGACCTTCAAAGCAGTCAGAGAGGCCCGTGTGTAACCCATACAAAACAAAACACTGGAGTATTTAGTCAAGTATGGGTGGGTGGGCGGGAAGATAATAAATTTCGATTTCGAACTGATTTCACTCCGGAAGTTGCTAAGAAAGAGCCCGGATATTGATTGCAAGCGCTTAAATAATAAGGAAATATGATCATGATCGCTTAGCAACCGTAGCATACTGTAAGCGTTCAAGCGACTCTGACTGCTTTGAAACAACAATGGCCGCCTAAACACGGAAGTCGTTTTATTATGCCGAATTAAACTAGTTTAAGGCCATAATAAACAGCAAATTGTGATACAAACAGTGCAAGTCGGCACCAAAATAAACAAGATTATTGCGTATGTCAATAATCCATATTATTTTAGGATGCCGACATAGGGAGCATTATACCTCATACATAAAATAAACAACATTGACTTCCAGATCATTTATTGAGTGACTAGAATCACCTCATAGCAAAAACACTATATATATATATATATGTATCACTATAAAATTGGCTAGAATATGGCCGCTGTGTGGGATTCCTGTTATATTGGACGTAATGGTGATCTACCTTTTCCCAAAGGAAAATTGAATTAGATACTCACACAAGCTATTTAATAATTTAGATGTTTTATGCATGAAAGCCTTATCTGCCTTAAATCTCCTGATATTAATACTTTACATTATCTTTTTACGACAACAAGTAACCATACACGAACTGTACCTTGAACAGATATTTATACCATCACGTATATCACACTTTAAAATTAGATGCCAGGAGAATGTATAAATTACTGAACAAGCACCAATATTATATGTGTTATAAACGACACCACAACGACCCAAATATTATATACAGGCCAAAATTGGGTACACGAGGATACCGGTACAAGAATAATATATACGCCAAAAAATTCTAATTTTACACGCCATTGCAATTTTCTCCTGTACCTGTAACGGGCATCACTCTCCCCTTATAATCCCAATTCGGGAGCTAGTGTGTGATCCAATTATTTCAAAATCGTGTTACAGTAGTGTTATTTTGTTGATCTGGGAAAGACTCTCGTGGTTACACCTTAATTGCTGTAAGCAGATCTATCAGATAAGGTCCAGTGAAAGAGTCCGTCCCATCTCGGAACTTACATTTTATTTGAAATTTTAAAAGATCACCAATACGTCCAATGATTTGCCGCCTATCTGGGCATAGAATTACAATGTATCCTTAAAGTTAATGAGTAAAAGTTAAGTATTGAATTTCCAGGATGCGAAAAATAACGTTTCCAAACTGATTAAAACCCAAATACTCGTAGTTTCATTTTTTCTTTAGATCACAATGATATCTTTGACCATGAGTACTGTATTGGTCTTGGCAATTTATTAAGCATTTAATGTACATTTTGAAGTATCAATACTTAAATTAAGTCTTCCTTAACTTTAAGGAGGCATTGTAATTCTGGGCCCAGATCAACAACATTTAAACCTCGTCGTAAGAAAACATGTCTGCTTCTGCTTATTTGTCATGCAAATGAGCTGCGAGGTGGTTACTAGGCATTTGCTTTCGCTACTAGTAACTCGTATAATGGCTGTACAGTCCAATTTGTGTCATAACTGTTATGCGATAGAGACAGAAAAAAAACTGATGTTACTCCACGTTTTTATCCTGGTTTTATAGTGTAGAGTAGCACCGGGACGCAACCGTGGCCCTACCGGCATGTAACCGTGGCGCAACCGGCAGTTACCGGGGCATCACCGTAAACAACCTGGGTAACACCGGGGTATACCGGCACGAACCGTGGCTCCACCGTGCTGCACCGTAAGTGCTCCGTGATGAACCGGGGATCAACCGGCGTCTTGCTTTCTCGAGAACCGGGGCTATACCGGGGTAGCGTCGGCAAGGTGAGAATGCAATTTATTTTTTATGAAATATGTCCCGGTGTATCACGGTATACCGGCTGTCCTGCATCGGGATGAACCGTGGCTACACCGGCACAGTGAGAATCGGGCTTAAAATCCGTAAAAGGCAGGGATAATTGCAAACCTCATATGACAAAAGAAAATAACAATAAACTGCTGTCAATTATCACAACAGGTCACGATTTGGTAACAAAATTATCCCGGTATATGTGCGTCTACACATTACACTTAGATCGGCCTGCACATCTTTACAGTCTAACTTTGCAAATCGATTTTCCCTGTACCGTTGAAGGATTTCTCAACTGTTACATTAAAAGTCCCCGAAAATCGTATACTTTTAAGTTTAAGATGCCATAAAACAATTAACGCCTCCATTTATGAATGTGATCACTATCCCTCGGCATAAAGGGGGGGGGGGGGGAGAGTCCAACAATGTGCGGACACGAAGGACCAGATCAGCCTGCGCATCCGCGCAGGCTGATCTGGTCCTTCGTGTCCACCAATTAAACAATACAGGCAGGTATTTGTATAATATAGTGCACTAAGGTATCACATATTGAGGCTAAACTATGGTAATTCGGGCCTTGAAACCCCGGATATATTAAATACAGTTATTCAGATGGGCCATTTCTCGTGCCGGGGCCCGTAAACAATACGGGTATAATGATAAGGGTGGGTAGTATCGATCTTTAACACAAGCACAGGATACCAGTGATGAACCGTATCTTATAGGGTATAATAGAACACCCGATCGCATTGTGTTTTCCTATGAAAATTGCCAAAATAGGCTTAAACTGTGAAGTAGCGTTTCATCCTTTTCTTCAAAAACTGAATTAATTAGCATTAAGCAGTGTGCTTATGTATGTATAATTGACGCTCTCGATACAACATTTTGGATTATTCTGGGTGTCTTATTTGTGTTTGCTATACGAAGATAATTCAGTGTAAGTTTATAAAAAAAAAGTTGTGTTCTCTCTCTCTCTCTCTCTCTCTCTCTCTCTCTCTCTCTCTCTCAAACGAAACTTTGATAACTTTTCACGCCGGTTATTGATGCTTCTCAGAAAATGAGAAAACAAAAAAGCGAAGATTTCTCTTGTGAAATAAACATAAATGATTGAACGATTTTGTTTGCTTGTTTTGATTCTTTACGTCCCATCAACAATCTTTCAGTTATAAAGGGACGGGTCTTCCTGGGTTGAACCAGTACTAATCTTGCTCAAGGACAAAACGCAGTGACGCCGGTGAGGCTGGAACCCTCGGTCTCGAGTCAAGCACTCTACCACTGAGCCACTGCGCTCCCCGGCAAATGATTGAACGAACATAATTGATTTATTGTCTCAATTTATCGAGAATATTGTTCAACTTTCTGAAATATAAAGGACAATGGCAATAAAACATTAATGCCAAATAAGAAAAAAATCCAAATTAGAAAAAAAAAAACTTTTAGAAAGCTTAATACATCCGTAAAAATATTCAGGCCATGATTAGGTATGAATTCAGAACATTTCTAGACTGATTTTCGACTCTAACACCAACCGCGAATTAGTCCAGGATTAGACAATATTAGCTTTAGTGTTTCTGGTTTGATCCATATTTTATACACAACTATAGTCACACTATTAAATGGTGAAATATACTGGATGACAGGACCATGGATGGCAGCCTGATCGCATCAAACAAAGTTAGGTGTATGTATAACACTCGGGCCGCGACGCACGCGAGATAACATGTTTTCGGGGTTTCCGACAAAGCGAGACTCAAACTAGTCTCCTCAGCTACAGTGACTAGCTAGAAAAATAAAAATTCGCTTGTAGCAAGCTTAGATATGATACTTTTCAAAACGCGAATAACAAAGGCTCTGATCAGACTGCGCGAATGCGCAGGCTGGTCTGTGCCTTTGCTGTTCGGAGACCTCCGAAAACAGGTTTTCTAGCGTCGAGGCCCAGGTCTTGTGACGAGGCCCAACAATCCCAGTATCATGTACGTGTTTTGATTAAGGACCCACGAGTGGCCCTTGACATGTTTGTAAGTTTAGACAAACTGATATCATATCCGATATACATGATATATATGCACAATAAATTTAGCAATTTCTTATGATTCGCATCTTATTTTGTCCAACTTAAAGCAATATCAAATAATTTCAATTGCAATTGCGAGAAGGGGACTTAGCAAATGAAACCACGATTTTTTCTATATAGTATAGGCGGGTTTTATGCCCCCAAAGGAACTTTGGGAGGCATATAGTAATCGCACTGTCAGTCCGTCCGTCCGTCCCGCTTCGTGTCCGGTGCATATCTCCTATATTCTTTGAGGTAGGAATTCCAAATTTGGTGTGTGGATACATCTTTTTATGGCGGAGTGTCGCGTACCATTTTCGGGTCACTGTGACCTTGACCTCTGACCTAGTTTTTAGAATAATCGTGTCCGGAGCATATCTCTTATATTATTTGAGGTAGGAATCTCAAATTTGGTGTGTGGATACATCTTGGGGTGGCAAAGTGTCGCACATCATAATTGGGTCACTTTGAATTTGACCTCTGACCTAGTTTCTAGAAACTGCATTGCGTCTGACGCATATCTCCTATATTCTTTGAGATAGGAATTCCAAATTTGGTGTATAAATGCATCTTGGGATGGCGGAGTGTCACATATCATTTTCGGGTCACTGTGACCTTGACATTGACCGCTGACCTAGTTTTAAGAATTATTGTGTCCAGAGCCTATCTCTTACATTCTTTGAGGTAGGAATTCCAAATTTGGTGTGTGGATGCATCTTGGGATGGCTGAGTGTCGCTTACCATTTTCGGGTCACTGTGACCTTGACCTCTGACCTAGTTTTCAGAAAAATCGTGTCCGGAGCATATCTCTTATTATTTGAGGTAGGAATCTCAAATTTGGTGTGTGGATGCATCATGCGATGATGAAGTTTCGGGTACCATAATTGGATCATTGTGACCTTAAACTTGACCTCTGACTAGTTTCTAGAAACTGCATTGAGTCTGGTGCATATCTCTTATATTCTTTGAGGTAGGATTTCCAAATTTGATGTGTATATGCATCTTGGGATGGTGGAGTGTCACATACCATTTTCAGGTTTCACTGTGACCTTGACCTCTTACCTAGTTTTAATTGTAATTGTGTCCGGAGCATATCTCTTATATTATTTAAGATAGGAATCCCAAATTTGGTTTGTGGATGCATCTCGGGATGGTGGAGTGTCATGTATCATTACTGGTCACTGTAACCTTGACCTCTGACCTAGTTTTTAGAATAATCATGTCCGGAGCATATCTCTTATATTATTGAAGGTAGGAGTCCCAAATTTGGTGTTTGAAGAATATTTGTGTCCAGAACATATCTCTTAAATTATTTGAGATGGGAATCCCAAATTCGGCGTGTGGATGCATCTTTGGATGGTGGGGTGTTGTGTACCATTTACGGGTCACTGTGACCTTAAACTTGACATTTGACCTCGTTTTCTGAATAATTATATATGCAGCATATCTCTTATATTATTTGAGATAGGAATCCTAAATTTGGTGTGTGAATGCATCTTGGAATGGTGAATTGTCCCATTCCATTTTCCAGTCACTTTGACCTTGACCTCTGACCAAGTTTCTAGAATCAGCATTGAGTCTGATGCATAACTTCTTTATTCTTTGAGGTAGGAATTCCAAATTTGTCGTGTTGATGCATCTTCAGATGGCCAAGTGTCGCATACCAGTTTTGGGTCACTGTGACCTTGACCTGACCTAGTTTTTAGAATTATCATGTTTGGAGCATTTTTTTCTATATTATTTGAGCTAGGAATCCCAAATTTTGTGTGTGGTTGCATCTTGGGAATGCAGAGTGTCATGTATCAGTTTTGTGACCTTGACCTTATTTCTACAATAATCGTGTCAGGAGCATATCTCATATATTATTTGAGGGAAGAATCCCAAATTTGCTGTATGGATACATCTTTGGATGTGTCGCATACCATTTTTAGGTCACTGTGATCTTGACCTATGACCTAGTTTCTAGAATAATTGTGTCTGGAGCATATCTGCTATATTATTTGATGTAGGAATCCCAAATTTGGGGTGTTGATTGCTCTTGGGATGGCGGAGTGGTGCATACCATTTTTGGTCACTTTGACCATGGCATTGACTTCTGGCCTCATTTCTAGGTTTTTCTTGTCTGGAGCATATCTCCTATATTACAGCTAACTTTCCTCAAAAGTGTCTTATGCTAGACCAATTCCTTTGAGGGCATTTGTCGCGTGTTTGTGACATTTCTTGTTTTATTATCATTGCACTCACAGTTTAGCCTGCCCCTGTCCCTCAAATCAGTTGCAGGTGTGTGAATACAGACATGGGGACGTATTGACTTGTGGTTTCGGGTTATTTTGGTGCAAATCTGAAACAATGACAGATGGCGAACAACGAGATAAGCGATTCTGCCCCCTTCTGTATTAGAAACTGATTTATTTGATTTGGTTATATTTTGAGATGGCATTTTGATTTGTGGCTTTTGACTTTTGAATTTTTACTTATGATTGCGCCTTATGACCTTACATGCACATATATGACGCGTGGTTTCGGTATTTTTGGTACAAATCTGAAGCAATGGCGGATGGCGAACCACGAGATTATTCGGGAAAGTCCGCCACAATTCGAGAATCGAATCATGGCTTAGATATATGTAAGGAGCATTACGCGTAGTACTCTGTGCAAAATAGCTCCATTTTGTTAGCCGGAACTGGCGTATGGAAAATTAGTTCTGTAGCTATTAAAATCGATTATTTTGATTTTCCGAAAAGTTTAATCAGTAGAATAAATGAGTTTATGTATTTTTCAATTAAATATCGCTATAGCGATATTTTGTTGAGAAAACATAAGCTTCATTTATAACCGTTTGTCTTGCTGCGATCACACTCGTTATTGTGTTAACATGGTTTCCGTGACGACAGTGTCACGTTATATAACGTCAGCGTCATGTTATCACCCGCGTTATCAAAGTCGATCCTCTATGTACATCCATGGTCTGATTCCACGGAATTTTGCGGAATTTGTCGAGACAGTTCCGATTGCTTCTTTTTGTTATATCGTTAGAGAAATACCATTTATGTGATTCGGTTATATTTTGAGGTGACGTTTTGACTTGTGAGTTGTGACTTCCGACTTGTGAGTTGTGACATCTGACATTAGAAAACTTTTGCGTTAAACTGAAGTAATGGAGAGAAAAAGCAGGGTAAAGGTATGCTTTAAGATTTCGATGGGGATAGTGTCACTCGAAAAGCTTATAAATGTTTCTTTTTCTGATTTTGCCTGCTTTAATCACAATCGGCATAAGTGTTAGCCTCCATTGCTTAGTTTTTGCGCCAAAATGTCCGTCCTAATGACACAAGTCATAGCCAAAAAAAATATCCCAAAGTCACAAGTCAGTCGGCCTCCATAGCATTTGGAATTGCACGACTCAAAACTGAAAAGTTTTGGTATGTTCTATATTCCCTGTGTCCGTCCGTCTGTGTGTCTGTGACATTGAAAAACTCACTACTTAAAATTGTTTGATAATTTTCCTCGGGAACAAGACAGTTCACCGACAAGACAATTCACCGACTCGATTTTTGAAGACAGTTCACCGACAGATTTGAAGACAGTTCACCGACACTTTTGAAGACAGTTCATCGACACTTTTTTATCATGTAAATGACATATGGCTCGAAAATATAATTTATTTATGTGAAGAAATATTGATGAGTTATGATTTGAGGTGATATGTTGATATAATTTGTTGTGAAAGCGATATTTTGTTTGTCTGATTAATGATAAATGGACAGACATTTGATTGCTACATGAAGCTATATTGCTGTGATCCTATAGCCAATCGCACATTATTTTTGATGAAATTCGCCAGCAATTCAAAGCATTCCCTTTGAATATTTAAACAGACTTGTTCAGGACTACCTTTTTATTTTTATATAGTTATTTTACGTTAGTGTTAAGACGTATTTTCGCACAGACAATGTAATGATCGCTATATAGGCAGTTGAATGCATGTATAATAAAATCATGTTGCAATAGCAAATAGGTAATTCAATTAGCTTTATATTATGCCTTCGTTCATTATAACATTAATAAATTATGAAAATTGTGGCATTCCATATAAATACAATATAAAATTTGTCGATGAACTGTCTTCAATTCTGTCGGTGAACTGTCTTCAATTCTGTCGGTGAACTGTCTTCAAAATGCGTGTCGGTGAACTGTCCTGTCGGTGAACTGTCTCGATTCCTTTTCCTCTACTAGACTGGCAAAAAGTAAAAATGAGCCGAATCGTAGGATTTCCAACAATGTAGTTTGTGCGACCAGCAAAGGCTTAGACCAGCCTGCGCATACGCGCAGTCTGATCAGAGCCTTTGCTCATCGCGTGAATACTCTATGACTGTTAAGCTACTGACTAAACATCATTTGGAGGTTCTATGCTTAAAAGGAGACGGCACAGGCTTATCTGAGTCAACATATGTCAAAATGCCACATTGTTGGAAACCACACGCTGCGGCTAAATTTTTTTTGTCGGAGGCTATGCCGAGGCGAAAATATGAAAACAAGAACCTCACCCATTTTTAAGCATTAATGCGCCAATCGCAACAAAAGTCATCTGCTTTTATATAGTTTTCTTATAGTTATATAATTTTTGTTGTGACCAATTTCAGTCTTTGTTGTTAAATCATGTATACATCTATTGTGACGATTTGTGAATTTGTTGTTATATTCATGTATCTGACAAGAAACTGTACAGTTTACGTCAATGAAATACATGTTCTGTTCTGTTCTGCTTTCCTCGTCTGCTAAAATGTTTAAGAAACCTCTATGGCAAACCGCGTGGACCCAGATCAGACTGCTCCTATTTGGGCCCACGCTGTTTGCTTCTATACATAATTCGTCAGTAATGTTAGGCAATTATTTGCAGCAGACGACTTCAGCAGACAACATTTTCAGATGCATTTTTTCTTGGCGCTTTAAGGGTTAAGCATATCTCTTAAACTCTATGGACTAGTCTAATGAAACTCCATAGGTGTTGTTTTTTTGTTGTTGTTTTTTTTGTTTTTTTTTGGGGGGGGGGGGTGTCGAATGGATGTGTCTTATACATGTATAAGTAAGGCAATGCTCCTGTCCATCCGTTCGTCAAGTTTCAAGGATCATTTTGTATTTCTTATTTTAGCCCAAAATGGCTTATGTTTAGATACTCCTTAGAAGCACGCTATTGCTAATTCGACAAAATCTGCTGTTTTCCACTGTAATAGGTTGACTTCTGTGATAAATCCGTTTCTCAGCTTATTTGTATCTGTAGCAGTAATCGATGAAGAGTCGTTAAATATACATGTACGTAGAACACCTGCCTGGTAGTCTTGGAATCGATTTTAGCAATGCATTCTATTGACAACACAATTTATAACAGATAGCTTGTTGTGCAGGGATTTTTAATGCTTGATCAAAGCTTTGGGATTATGGTTATTGATAGGAAAAACTATTTCCAGGTAAACCGTTCTTTAAATTCGCCTAACAATTTTGGTGCAAGAAGGCAGGTCTGGTGCAGGGTTTGGAGTTTGGGTTTGTACAAGTCGTAGTACCTGATTAATTGTACTCAGCTGGTTTATTAATAAAGTCCAATGGTGGGGACAATATGGGGACATGTCCTTCAATGTTTAATAGTCTGTTTCAAGTGCGGACCGCGTTTCCCCAGAAGTTGATTTTTCAGGAAATAACATTTTATGATCAAAATGTCCTAATTAGCACCAGATTTCGTTTCTGCTTAAATGCACATGCCTGCAAGAATCAGCAGACATTATTTTGTCATAATGAACTTTTAATTGCCTGTGATTGTTCCGTTTTGTTGTTACAGTTACATGTACATGAAATGTAAAAAATATGTAACCTGTGCACATTTACACAGTTTTCAGGTTTTGTCAAGTATCGCATTTGAACCCCTTTTACTTATATATGTGCTTCGCCATAATCGGCTTCTCTTTGTTGTTACTTTCGTAGAAATCTCGCACCAGTGCAGTGTGAATAGCGCTGTTGATACTTGTTGCTTGGTACAGATACACATAACATTTCATGATTTTTTTTCTAGTCTTTGCAGCTGAGCAGACTGATTTTAGGCTTTAAGAAGGCAAGGTTTTGTGACGTGACTCATATTATGCAACGTACATGTACAGTGTTTCAACAATGAAGCAGACATAACACGAAATTTTGGTACTTATCGCATCGGCGAGCAGCGAAGGTTCAGACGAGCCTGCGCATGCGCGCAGTCTCGCCTGAGCCGTCGCTTCTCGCATACGCAAAGTACGGAAGTAGAGGAAGAATCAGACCAAAATACTAGACTTCTAGCCCTTTTGTATACTTCAGCATGGTCGTTTGATGGAGATTTTAGCGCATACTTATGCGATATAGGTACCAAAAATGGGCTGAGCAGCGCCATGTAAATAAAAGATTGTCCTTTATTATACTTTAAGTTATAATTTTATATCTTGTGGTTTGAATTGTTAGATAAGGGTACAATAGGGATGTGTATATTTTTTTTCTATCGCTCGTATAAATATTTGTTTATCGAGACAGTAAATGTTATTTTGTAAACTCAATCAACGGTATTGGATACGTCCATTTCCTTCACCGCAAAGTATAGTATTACATATGACACCAAAAGGGAAAAGCAGTGGACAGCTATGCCCAAATCACAAATACATGTACAGTAGAACCTGTGTAAAACAACTACTCTCAAAAGTACAGAAAATTGATTTTCAAAACCAATTATCGCTTAATGCAGGTCAAAAGTACTGCAGAATTCTGCATCACTATCGGCCTTTATTTAGCCACCATTTGTCATTAAGATCTTTGTTCGGTCTACATGTATTTTTGAGTGGCCGTTTTACACAGGTTTTACTGTATACAGACACGACTACAATAAGCAAAGCATCTGACCCCTTCTCTCTCAGCCATCTTCACCATCGAAGGTTTCGTCGTATCTACCTTAGATAAGACAATCGCAACCCTTGGTAGGACAAGATGCTCTCAGCGAGATGTTTGCCAAACTATAAAGAGCCCAACGAATGTAATGACACCACCGTAAACGAAGCCATCATAGCTAATACATATCCAGGTATAGGTTTGTGCGTATGTACGGGAAGAAAATCCACGAGCTTTAGCGGGTAGATTATCTCCCGTACATATGCACAACCATGCAATAACTGCCTTATTGCACCAGCATGCATGTGTACTTTGTGCATTCAGCGATATTTGATGTAAAACATTAGAATATTACTTGACGTTTCGCTTACTGTAAAGGCGGCAACTTTAATATTAATATCTGGGTGTAGTTCGGCTATTTCATATGCTAAGGAAGGGAAATCAGGTTTTATTTATAATTTGGTAAAGAGTTGATAAGCTTTTTGAGCTGCGCAAACGTGCGTGCATTTCATGAAAATCCTAACCGTATACACACTGAACTCACCTTTATTAACCCTTAAAGTGCATAATCACAAAATGTATGTTTTTGGTCGTCCACTAAACTATTTGAGGCCTCATAAATAAACAGTGTGGACCCAGACCAGACTGCTCCTGTAGGAGCAGTCTGATCTGGGTCCACAATGTTTGCCTCCCTGCTTATGTTCAATAGACATTTTCAGATGCAGTTATTTAGGACTAAATAATGACTGAGGTTGTAGCACAAGATGATACAGTTACTTTTGAATAAAACCACGCCTCCTTTTCAGCTTGTACCTATGCATAAGGTTGACTAGTCCTAATTACGAGTTCATGAGGTGCCGCCTTTACAGTAAGCGAAAAGTCAAGAAATACCACTTAAAGGTGCAATAAAACACCTTTAGAAAACAACTGCACTTTTCTGCAATTGATATTTAAATTTAACAGGTAGGATTTTTACAATGCCATTTGCAATTTACGAGTGATAGGACAGGAAAAATTAGATTCGCTTTGTATATTTTGTAAGAAATGTTCAAGGCTTATCGCTCGCGTGATCTATATGCGGTTTGGTACAGAATTCTCTTGAAAGGCAATTCTTAAGCATTACATATTTAGTATTGTTTAAATTATTTAAAGGAATGTTACTTTCGAAGAATAATCTCTTCTATCTATCATTCCTGTAAAAAAGTTATTGTTTAACCCATTCATGTCGAGAAGAACCTACATGTTATCACATGTACCAAGCCTGGCGTTCTTTTTATGGGACATCGACAAACAGTGTAAAATCAGATCAGACGCCGCAGAACGCGGCGTCTGATCAGAATTTGCACGGGTTTTGCTTTCAAAATATACTTTTAAAATTTGAATGTAATTGAAAGTTACCACCCAACAACCCACACATTTGTAATGGATTCCTTCAAATGATAAGGACGGGAAATACCATTTGGCATACATGGGTTATATGTGTACAATCATGGTGAAATGGTTTATTATTTAGAAAAGAGAGTATCAATACAATTTTGAATGTGCGATAGTAAACCGCGCAGACCCTGATTAGATGCTGCAGGTATCCCGTTTCTTAGAACACGAACAAGTTTGAAAAATGTCGTCTGCTGCAATTTTTTGATGGCACTTGAAAGGGCTAATAATGGTACTGCAGCATAAATGATTATTCGGAAAGTCATTTCAAACGTTCATGCTTACATTGTAACTACAGTAAAACCTGGGTAAAACGGCCACTCAAAATTAGACAAAACAAAGGTCTTAATGACAAATGGTAGCTTAATGAAGGTCGAAAGTATTGCAGAATGCTCCCCTTGAAACCCCATTTTTTGGTCGATTTGAGAGTGGCCGTTTTAGACAGGTTTTACTGTACATGTATCTGGTGAGGTTAGATATATAGTGTTACTCTACTTTACTCTTATCCTACCAACGAAGTTTTGTCTTTTGATAATGTCGTCTGCTTTTTACGTCTGCTGCATATATTGAAATGCATTTCAGACTACTTTTGATCATGGAAACAAAAAACCATGAACCCTGATCAGGTCCATTTTGTATGTACTATAGCTTGCCAAAGAAAATAATAAGCTGATACCTGAGCAGACGACAATCATCGTAGTGACTAGAAAGGGTTAACCCTCAATGCGCCAATCACAACAAAAGTCGTCTGCTTGTTTCGTCTGCTGAAATGTTTAAGAAGCTTCTATGGCAAACAATGTGGACTCAGATCAGACTGCTCCTACGAGCAGCCTGTTCTGGGTCCACGCTGTTTGCTTCTATATTTAATTTGTCAGTAATGCTAGGCAATTATTTGCAGCAGACGACTTCAGCAGACGACATTTTCAGATGTATTTTTTCTTGACGCTTTAAGGGCTAGATATCACATTTGCGTAATTAGCAAATACTTCGACAAGATCGTGCAGAAACGCCGAGTGGTCGCATTTGCATAAATACCTATTTCCCGACATGACTGAAAAATTGTTGACTGGGACGTAAAGCATCAACACACACAAATACCTATGTTTTATGGTCTGGCTCTATCGGCACGAGAAAACCATATCATGAACAAATCATGTGCATGTGCTTTTGATGTTTCCTGATATTTTTTAATAACTTTACATTGTCCGTGCCCCGAATTATTTCATACATGGATCCATTAGTTGTGCTGGTATTAATTTAGAAAGGGATAGTACATGTATACTGAAAAGATAAAGAAACGCAGGGTAAACATTTCAGATTCGTTTGATGTTAAATATAATAGGAGAATGGGTGTTGTTTGTGATATATGGGCCAGTGTATGTGATTTAGGTACTTATCGCGTTAGCGAGCAGCGAAAGCTCAGGCGAGTCTGTGCATATACACAGACTCGCCAGAACCTTCGCAGCTTGCATACACAAATTATACATGTAGATGCAGGCTCAGACAAAAATGTAGACTGACAGTTTTGCTGGATACGCCAATATTGGCAAGTACCAAAATATCGTGGACTGGTCCGTATAATGATGTATGGTCATGAAAGGGATAAATATGTTTTGTCTGAAGTTATAACATCAATCAAACACATCACTTTGATGACACCAACTGTTTAAAGTTATATACAGCCTGAAAACATCGCTTCACATTGAATAACAAACAGACAAATAAATGTGTGAATTAGAAAGGGGTAAAGTAGTACATTTTGTAAAAGGGAAACTCACATCAATCAGTAAATGTGTCTGAGATAACAGTCACACAAACGGTTATAAGGAAGTTATTAATGAATGAAGTTTTCTTAATAACCTGTCAGTGCCGCCATTTTAAATATATAATGTGATACTAATGAGATACACGCAATCTCACTAAGCACATAAAATCTTTATTTTTGCATAAAAACATACAATTTCTAGTGTAAATGGTGCCTGGTGCTTGTCTCTGACTAAACTCACCGTGGTTCAACTTGAGGTTTTCTTTAGCTTTTACTGTCTATGAGTCAAGGGCCCGTTTCTTTGTTTCATCATAGCACCGTCGTTAGTTTGATTTGATAGTCTGTGATGATGCATCGCATAAGTAAAGAAACATTCATGATTCTGGTGTTGTTAGTTTTCGTTCTTGGATATACTTCGTCAGACCTTGAGATTGAGAAAATAGTTTTCTATTTTTTCTGCATTTAGGTTCCATAGCTTTCCATTACTATGGCCCGTTGCATTATTGTGTATTAGCATGTTCAGCGTCATTACCGGATAAATTGAAAACTGCGCTAAGCAGCGAAATGCGTGCCCTCGCTAAGTGAAAGTAAGTCACAATCTCGTTATAAAAACTAGTCTGTTTCCTTTCGTTTTCATCTCCTGCTAAACACACGCATGAAGTACACACATTTCATTTTGCCATTGGTTGAAGCAGACTATAGTTATTGAAGGACAAGGCCAAACGCAGCACGTGGAATGTTTGTCTGATATTTTCTGTTGCTTTTTATGAAATATCTAATAACTATAATGTTTTAAGCTTATTTCTATTGCGAAATCTTATCAAACTGTTTCTATACATATGCCAACACTTCGACTTAAAAAAGAACTGAAATGAATTAAAATTCAAAGGAGCTGCTTTTTTTGTTCTAAAAAAGATCAGTTCCACTTCCCGGTTTGTTTATACTGGTAATTAGAGGAACAGATCTAAAATAATACAGCATGGACGGTGGTTTCATTTTATGATCATTCAATGTGTAGGTTACATGAAGTCAATGGGCTTTTTATAACCAATATAGTTTTAGGTTATAAATCTTATGAATAGTCGCTAATTTATGTTTGTTGATGCTCCCATTCCGCGCGCTTCTTGGTACCCTTTCTTGTTTAGCAAGCATCTTGCTGAGGAAGAAAGAGCATGTTTGTTTTGCTTTAATTTGTTGTGGCTGTCTTAGAACTTGTTTCTGCCACGAGCTGGTCTGCAGTTCGTGATTCTGACATTTTGGTCATACGGTAAAACCTCGAACATCCGAACTCCGATTTTTCGAAATTCTCGCTTATTCAAATTAAATTTCGGACACAATGGATTCAAAGAATAAGACCTATTTATGAATTATTTCAATAACTATTATATAAACATATGTTTTGTGCGCGTTAAAGAAACGTCTCCCTGAGACGTTTCTTTTACGCACACAAAACATATGTTTGAGAGGAAAAATCCTGATAATAATCATTTTGGGGGGTTATATACTTTTAATGTAGACCTCCCTATAATTCGAACTACGGATGATTCAAAATAAAACCTCTAGTCCTATTTACGGTATTTCGAATTTACGAGACTCTAGGCCTACTGTACGTAATTACTGTTTAAATGTCCCTTTATAGCAACATGTATATTAGGCTATTCCATTTAGAATGATCGTTCATCTACAGAGATTGGCTAGATTTTAATTTAGTAATTACAACTTGTCTGGGTCGTGGAATGGAATAATGATTTTGATAAATTATTTGCCAAAAAAATTCAAAGCAAATATATTTATTTATCATACGACGCCAATTTTGTACCATGTATACCTTGAAGAGAGGTACTATTTACATAGACTAGAAGAATAAATACCATTTTCAAACAGTACTCCTCTCAGTACGTAAAAATGATTCACGATTCTATTTTAAATGTTCTGGCCGTTTTTGCTGCTTGGTAGAATGCATACAACATGTCTTTTATATAGTGACGTCAACAAAACGCCTCAATCATAATCATTATTTTCTTAGCAATGGTAGGTCTATAAAAGATTGGTCAGCCACGTACTACTCATTCAGGCATCGGGTGAGGTTGGAAAATGACTTAAATTTGATATCAAATGTCGTGTTATTCTGATGACGTCATACAGGTCCAACGTACATGTACACATGACGGCATTGTTCATCAGTCGCTTGTGATTTCAGTTTGAACTTGCACTCAGTTTGTGTCGTTGATGTTTTGTTTACCATGTTCGAATTTTGGATAAATATTTCAAACAGTTATGCTTGCGAGTAATAACTAAATAACATTATGACGTCATATTTAAGACAATTATGTACGGTCCATTGATGAAACTTGTCAAAGTTCTCGTTCTAGCTTACGTAACGGAAGAGATGGCAATGGGTAGGGGCGCACATTAGTTTATGCTCAAAGAATATACCTACATAGAATTAAGCCATTAAAGATGAGCTGTCACGCTCAATCATCGGCTCAATTTATGGTCTACGTTAACGCCATTCAAAATGGCCAGCTGGGACATAAGCCAGATTTCGTTTCCTCAACAATCGTCGCAGCTTAAAGGAATATAGACTTTTGTCATATCTTCAGCCACTAAGTTTATTTTTGAGTGGTCATCGGTTATAATTTCCAAAAACAATATTGTATTTCTTTATCTGAAGACCGATTTTGTCTTAACAAACAGTGCAGACCCTGATGAAATGCCGCATAATGCGGCATTTCATCTTGGTCTTCACAGTTTGTTAAAGTGCCTATTGAGGGGATTCTGGTCCAAAAATGGCTAATATATAGTGCATATACAAATAACAGTAACTATGTACTTATAGGATACCATTCAGTAGCTTCAGATGCACAGGCTGGTCCGCACTTTTGTTTTCCACATACATCTTCTAATATAACGCTTTCTTTTCTTTTCTTTTCAGGACAAATCATCCAAGACATTTATCGAGATGGAGGGGACTTAGCGATTGGTGAATAGCGGCGAAAAAATGATAAATACGAGAACTACAATGTCATATTGGACGGTGACCTGTCTCGTCATTCCTCTCATCATAACCCAGACAAACGGTGCTGATCCGGTGTACAGTAATGCCACAATATCGGACGCCTCCGGGAACTCAGCGGATTCCTCTGCCAGCATAACATGGGCTAACCTGCCGGCGGGTAGCCCGTATACTGCTGGCAGTCCTTCCAGAGTCAGTGCTGGGCTAGAACCCTACTATAGTCTGATGCATACTTTTATTGGAATTATTTTGCCTTCTGGTATTCCTGACAGTAAGTTTATATCATAATCATTATGTTCCTAATTTTGATAAACATTATTTCTCGTATCATACATGTAATATTGGGCCCATGGTCACTATTAGAAATGAGCAGCTAAAGAACGTAAAAATTAACTTCCGCGACCTTTAACTTCCATGACTAAAACCTTTGCACAGGTAATAATACGAAACACGATTCCAACGACAAGTTGGCAGCCATCGGTACTCCGGAAATCTTACGAAAGCTGGAGTCTTACAGGCTGTACCGGTGTAAATGTACAATGGCGTGAATCACTGATCGTCCCGGCAAGCTTTGGTTGGACGAAGACCAAATGGAACAAAAAGCGCGACTGATTGCTACGGAAATCCGAAGGGACATTTGCTTTCTGGAACAAATTCACAAGAAAATCAGGAAGAGCATTATTTAGGGGATAAATGTACACAAAATATTCATTTAGGGACGTATATCGTCGTATATACGGTCGGAAATCACGTTTTACAGCTCCGCTCACGCGTCGCCTTAAAATTAATTTTGCACCGTAACTCCGACGCTATACCGCCCCAAATGAAAATTTTTAATATTCGTATTTCCATTCTAGTGCACTTAGAACTGCAGTTTTGTCTTCAATTGGAGCGTTAAGCCGCATGGCATCCGCAACGAATGTTGTTGACGTTATCCAACCAGATGTCGCATTACAAAAGCAAGTGCATTTATTACAGTGCTCCTATAAGTGAGTATGCGCGTTCACTGAGGGAGCTGAAAACTCAAAAACTCTTGTTGGATAAAGTCGGAGACGGACGGTACTGAGAGCATTGTTCACCAATTTGCTTGATAATACAAATGTACATTAGTGTTACCTTAACCGAGCCAACTGTGTGTATGCCCAGTAACCTTTATAAACATGAGATGGTGGTGGCTTTGCAATAAGTACCAAAACCTCGTGTTTGCGTAAATGTTTTTTTTCTTTTGAGGAGATATGGAGCCCTGTATAAATGAGCTACAGTAGGTGCAGTACTCTGACCATAGAATATTGGCCAGTAGATCAGATTATGGTACTTATCGTATATGCGCAACAGCCTCATCTAAACGCCTATTCTGATACATCTAGCTTGGATAGAGGTCTAAATTTTGGCCTGAGTCTTCATCTACACCCATACTATGTGTGTTTTAGCATTGACAGCTCTAGCGAGTCTGTGCATTTTCGCAGGCCGCCTGAACGTTTGTAGCTCGCCGATCGATGCATGGTAAATATATATATTGAAAAAGAACTAATATACGACGTGTACTGCATCAGTCGTCGTCAATATCAGCGCTTCCTGAACATCCTTTATTGGGGATGTCTCAGTGGCGCAGTTGGTAGCGTCGTTGTCTGGTGTAGTGCTAGGCGGTGTTGCCGAGGTCGTGGGTTCGAATCTCGCTAGAGGCAAAATATTTACAGCATCTATCGGCTCATTTGATTCACTATATCCTTCTGTATTCTTCTACTGTCTGAATCTGCATCAGTTTCTGATCCTGTGTAGCTCGAAAGCAATGATGTTTGTGAAATTATATTTCCGCACTTCTGATATTTATCTAATTTCACTTGTATCCTTGGATCCATCAGGCTTTCACTTGCGAACGAAATAGATGCCATCCATTGAAAAAGAACTAATATACGACGTGTACTGCATCAGTCGTCGTCAATATCAGCGCTTCCTGAACATCCTTTATTGGGGATGTCTCAGTGGCGCAGTTGGTTGCGTCGTTGTCTGGTGTAGTGCTAGGCGGTGTTGCCGAGGTCGTGGGTTCGAATCTCGCTAGAGGCAAAATATTTACAGCATCTATCAGCTCAGTTGATTTACTATATATATATATACAGAGGGATATAGTGAATCAACTGAGCCGATAGATGCTGTAAATATTTTGCCTCTAGCGAGATATATACCATGCATTCAGCTGTCGAGTAAACTAATTATATAGCCATATTGTTTTATGACCGCAGATAGTGGGTTCTCCATAGTCCTAATCATGAGAATTCGAAACATATTCTAAAGTTGTAGTAAGTTTATACTAAGGTTGATTAATATCAGGGGTAGGAGCGTACTTCTGTTTTTCCTGTATTATTTGCAAAACCAGAAAGTTCTCTAGGAACTATAACAATACCATGACCGACCCCCCCCCCCCACACACACACACAACGAGTGCAACAGCAAACATTGAACACAACCACCACATGAGAATGCAAATTTGCCCTAGATATTGTTTGAGCACTTTAGGGTAGCTACTTATTTACCCTTGACTTTGAACCACGCGAGGCTCCTCTGAATGAACGCTGCTTTTACATATATTTAGACCCACACGGTCACCAAAAGAGGCTATGTGTCACGCGAAGTACACACGTCCATTGTATAGCTGCAAAAGGCAAGATCACACTGGTCGATGGTATAAAAAGGTGTTGTTGTTTTTTATTTGCTTTTGTTTTGTTTTTTGTGGCAGTCCAATGTTTTCGACACTGGATTGGTATCTAAATTACTTCTTTTTTCTTACATGCTCATCATCATGATTCGATGTGTAGTGCACTGAACACTGGGCCCCGGGGTTATAAAACTTTTATCATACTCAACTCAGCTGAGCACAAAATTTATCCTGCGCATAAATGTTAAAATGCCAACAATTGTTGGCATTTTAACATTTATCAGCATGATAAAAACCACATCTGAGAGACTTATCGCAAGAAACTTCTTCACTTTTTGGTATTTAAGTTTTTATGAGCATTTGAAATTTCGTGCTCAGTTGAGTTGAGCATGAAAAAAGTTTTATAACCTCGGGGCTGGGATTGTAGCTACACCACAATAAGCACATAAAATCGCGCTACTATTGACCCACCAGCGAAACGCCATCCAAATGTCAAGCATTTTGCTGGCGGGCCGATGTGGCCCGATATGGGATGCTGGCCAGGCTAGGACTGTCCGTGTCACGTCACACTAAAAATCGATATGTCAGAAAGCTGCATTCAGCTAGTGTTGCCAAGCATTGTTGTGCCACATTGCGAAAAGGAAATTTGTTTAAACCTCCTCTGATTGGCTCAAACAAGCTTCACGGGTTGTGACAGATCTTGATATCTTGCAGTGATGAGCTAAATTTATCCCAGCAGGATTGTTAAGTGCTGGCGGACAGCTAAAATAGATTGAACTTAATTTAGCCCAGCACGGCCTTTATCACTGCTTCCTGACAGTTAAAATGAATATTGAAACACTGACTGATTTCTTATGTATATTTCACAGGTCAACTGTTTTAAATTCAGAATTTGTTCATTTTAAAAGACATTGATTTAAAAATGCAATATTTTGCACATCTCATAAGAGTTTCAGAAATTTGAGAAGTATTTGTTGAAATAATCTTGTTTTCAGTGCACTATCGGAACATCTGACTTGAGTAGCCTAAATTTATAAATATGAAAATACTTAAATAAAATTAGGAAAAGAGAAAAAGCGCCATATTTATAACAAAACAATTGGTGCATCCTATTTCAGTTAATATCAGGATCAGTCAAGCCTCGAAAGCTATGTTCGCCATGGCTTCGCCTTGGTGAACATCACTGTTCTGGGGTTGATAAATCCTGATGTTAACCTAAAATGTATCAATTGTATATTGTTATATGACTCCTTTAAAATACCCCATCTGATTGGCTGAAACTAGCTTTCACTGGGTGTGACAGATCTTAATGTCTACCAGTGGTGACATAAATTTAGCCCAGGAGAGGTTGACATCAGGATTTGACGATGCTGTCAGACAGCTTGAAATAGATTGAACTAAATTTAGCCCAGCACAAGTAGACATCACTTTTTACACTGCTTCCTGACAGCTGCATTCGATTTTTAGAAAGAAAGCATGATTTCTTATGTTTATTAGACAGGTCAAATGTTTTGAGTTAAGAATTAGGTCATTTTGTACTTCTCATAAGAGTATTAGAAACTTGACAGCAATTGTTTAGATAATCTTGATTTCATTACACTAGGAAAATATGTCTTGAGTAAATTTATAAATATGGAAAGAAGTTATATAAAACTAGGAAAAGAGAGACAGGGTCATATAACAAACCAAAGTGGTGCTTTCTTTTTCGGTTAACATCAAGATAAGTGCCTCGGTGAACATCACTGTTCTCGGGTTGACAAATCCTGATGTTAACCTCAAAAGAATGCATCAATTGTATATTGTCGTCATAATGCCTTTATTTACAGGTATTATAGAGCACTTAGCTAATGGTACAACGGACCAGATTGTCTCAAACTACTCTCAGGTGAGTTATATTACCGCCCCTCTCAAACAGATGTTTTTTTTATCTTATTAATGAGTCCTAACCTCTCTCTCTCCGCTTTCGATTAACGAACCAACAAAACAACATCATTTGAATATTACCAGTGAATCTTACAATGACATTTCACAAACCAGCCTATGGCACCTAGAGGAAGAGACACAAGAAAACAAGTAAACTTACAAGCAAGCACAAAGAAGGCAAAGCATCTCCCTCTTTCTCGGTGAAAAATCTATAATTACTACACAATAAAAACTGTACATGACAAAAGGCTTGGGCAATCTCGCAAACCTAGATGGAGTTTCGATTGAACCGTTTGTATAAAAGAAATCATAAGAATTCTCACACCAAAGATAAGAGCATGTGCATTAACTAAATTGTCGTTTCTGGTTGACTGTGGTTTGGCTTATCTCATCAATAATGCTAATACTAAACAGCCTGTACTATATATATATATATATATATATATATATATATATATATATATATATATATATATATATATATATATATATATATATATATATATATATATATATATATATATATATATATATATATATATATATATATATATATCTTCGTACCTACCCGTGCAAAAATGAACAGGTTCCTTGTTTTGTGCATTTTCCTCAGCTGTACCAAAACATATATTGTGGTGCTCAAAAGATAAATAATATACACAGCGTCACAATTTAAGCACCACTATTTCAGAGCAAGGTTATGTGATATAAACGCACTTTAGAAATAAAGATAACTGCATCATATAGGAATAAGATAGTGAAATAATCATGCTATCTTGACAAAGTTTGTGAGGGAGCGCAGTGGCTCAGTGGTAGAGTACTTGACTCGGGACCGATGGTCGGGGTTCGAGCCTCACTGGCGTCACTGCATTGTGGTCCTTGAGCAAGACACATTATCCTAGCTTAGTATTGGTTCAACCCAGGAAGACCCGTCCCTGTTTAACTGAAAGATTGTTGATGGGACGTAAATAATCTAATCAAACAAACAAACAAAGTTTGTTTTTTGTTTGTTTGTTTTGTTGCTTTACGTCCCAAGTCAACAGCTATGGTCATTGCGGGACGGTCAGTTCACCTAACCACACTTTTTCCTGGGCAAGCTTGAACAAGGAGTTAACCAGTACTTCGTGCACATACTTTCGCTTGTACTGACAACAACCCTTCTTGAATGATCCAGCGGAAGGGAGGAGAATGACCGTAGAAATTATTTCATGATCAATCTCCACGAAAGTATGGGACCAGGCCGGGATCGAACTCGTGACCCCTGGATCTGCAGATCTGCAGTCAGACACGCATCTGTTGCAAGACACGTTACCGACTGCGCTACAAAGTTTGTGATGGTGAGTTCAACAAATAGCACATAGGGGGCACTTATTTTCATTGCAACTTTGTGTACGTGAACAAATGTTGAAAATTTTGTGAAAAAGGCATACAATTTTTTGGAAGATGTTGGGGGTTACCTCTTGAAATTTTGGGGCGATGGTGAGAAGTTTTGATATGTCGCGAAACCCATGACTTTGCAACCAAGTCAGATATCACATGTTTTTCTAAATTTCTATTTAGATACTTATGCAAAGTTTCACAACAGGGAAACATTTTCCATCCTCAATATAATTTCTTCACGGTAGATTGAAAATTGTTTCAGCAAAAATATAGGCGGTGCTTAACTTTTGATGCCGTGTATATAAATGTTTACTTTGTCATTTTTTGTCGTCGATGGTTTCTTTGACGTCATGTTGGTGGTGTTCTTTTGTTCTTTAGTTTTTTGTGTTTGTTTTGTGCAACTTTATTATGAATAAACAGTTTGTTATTTCTAAAGATGTGTTCAACAATATTATAGAAATGCAGAAATATAACACTATAATTTAACACTGCTAACCTCGAGGTTCTACGAAACAATACATGGTATTATATTGGAATTAATTATCTCTTAAAATGCTTATTTTTTAAAATTGGAATCTTCTAGCTGTTGATGTGGACTAATCCATCCTTATAAATGATAAAACATTTGCTGACGAAAGCAAACAGGTAGTCCCTGATCAAACTGCTCCTTAAGGAGCAGTCTGATCAGGGACTATTTTGTTTGCGCACGCGTTTCCTGTCTGAGGATGTGGTTCTTACATTCAAATAGTTAAAGATTGATAACGTAACCTACTGCTACTTCCTGATTGCTTTTCAAAGAAATGTTTTAAGTTATGTAAACATTTGATCTATCAGTCCAGGAGACAATATGGCTTGTTATTTCACAATTTTATACATGACGACAATCTATAAACGCATGCGTGCATACCCAGCAATTTAGTCGGGCTAGAGGTCAAATGTTTTGTCTGGGCACTCCCTATCTCGTGTCATACAGTATACAAGCAAACATTGATCTCTCTAGCGAGACTGTGTATGTGCACATGCACAGGCTCGTCTTCAACTTCGCTGATCGAATATACAACTAGCACCGTCTTCATATGACTTGGCCCACTTGGTACCCGATAAACAAAAACAAGTTATTCAAGTTGTATAGCTCCACTTGAGCAAAGATTTATCGCGTAAAATTTTTCATTCATTTATTTTTTCATCATGAAATTCATCCAAAACATATGTTGTTGGTACTCAAAAGAACCATCTCAGCGGGGCGGCTCTTTTGAGCACTACAATATATGTTTTGGCTGAGAAGTAAGTGAATTATTACAAAAATAAGCCCGCTAATCTGGAAATCTGAAGATCAGTTGGGTATCATAGGTCTCGCATAATGTCTTTGTTTAATGAGAGATAAAATTATGGTATTGGCGCATTATTGATGACCTATTTGAATCAGGTGATTAAGATACGATACGCCATCTAACTTCTATTGATCACGCTCCACAAATACCCACCTATCATGTTTCATTTATTTGACAGCAGTATTTAATAAAAATGTTATTAATATTTATTCTTGTTTATCCGAATATCCTCTTCATACACTGTACACCTAATGGCATTTTAGTGTCAGGGACAAACCTCAGGGGGTATGGGGGTACTCTGATAAATTCATGTATACGTAGGCTCGGACCTTTTTTAGGGGGGGGGGTTCAAAATGATGAATTTCAATTTTTAGAGGTATGAAGACTTTGTGGATATTTTGGGGGGTTGGGGGGTCATTGCAAAGTTGGACTATATTTGGGGGTCATTTCTATGTAATTTAGGATATTTTCTTAAGGTCAAGGAACAGAACGAGAATATTTAATGGGGTTGTTAAAAATTAAAATATTTTTGTGTATGCCTAATAATCCTGATACTTTTTGGGGTGAACAGTAGATGCTGGGCCCGAGCCTACGTAAAATGAAAAACTGAGATTAACCCCCACCCCCACCTGGGTGACAAACATGCGTAATTTATGAAGAAACTATTCCTGAAAAAAATCAGTTCGATCTCAATCTTTACTGCTTTGTAGTTCATGTATCTGGAGCCAGCTAAATAAACTCAAAGGCAATTAAACATATATGTATATATACTGACGGGCAAACGAAACGCTACTATAGAATGTTGTCAAGTTTGACATGGTTCATAATCAAGAGCTGCACGAGCTTACCATGACTAGAACCTTGAGTAAAGCATAGGGGTTATTTGAATTTATAGATTTTTGTTTATCAGGCATGTTGGCTGATATACATGAAAATTTTAACTGCTGTTACTAATTGTATTTCCTTCTGAGTAATTTATCGAAAATTTCGCATGTAGCATTTCTTTTGCCTGTTAGTATACATATTTTTGGGATTATATAATTATGCTATGTTTCGTGAGAGCCAATTTGTTTAGCTTTGAAAGTAACATCTCATTATTTTCCAAATGTTAATAATAGAGTGATATCCCTTATTTAAATATAAGTGTTTTCTTAAGAATCTGCATTTGGTCATTTGAATGATAATCTGAGTTTTCAAGACCTTGCAATGTTTTCGGGAAGTATATTTGTGTTAAGCACAATGGCCAGTAAAAGTCGAGTGTTGTGGCATTCCTGATTATCTCCCTTACAATGGGAATGACGTCGTCATTCTCGCGAGTCTTGGCGATACCTCATCTAGAGTGTGCTAGAGCGCTAGAGCGCTTCCTTTTTGCGACAATGACTAATTTATTTGCTTCTAAAATATTTGTTTAGCTCAATTTCATTCTTAGAGTTTAAATCTTGCTCCTTGGTTAAACCCTTGCAATTGAGCCAGTGCATGAGATTTTCAACAAAGTGGTATGTGCGACTAGCAAGGCCTCAGACCAGCCTGCGCATATGCGCAGTCTGATCAGAGCCTTTGCAAGTTGCTTGAGTATTCAATGATTGTTAAGCTACTGACTGAACACCATTTGGAGTTTCTAAGCTTACAAGGAGGCTGCAGAGGCTCGTCCGAGTCTCCACTTGTCAAAATGTCATATTGTTTGAAATCTCATGCCATGGCTCAATTTTTTAAGTCCCCTATAAACGATTAGAAGATGAGAAGAGTAAAATATCATACGGATAAAGCAATGCATGTGCAGATCCAGACAGTTTTGTCAGAGGGGATCCAACAGTTCTGACAACTATAAGCTGATTGGTTGGGGGAGGAGGATCCAAATTTCACTAAAATCTGGCCATTATCGGCCCGCCAGCGAAACGCCAATTAAATGGCGTTTCACTGGTGTGTCAATTATGGCCCAACATTCAATGCTGGCTTGTTAGCTTTATGATTTCATCTGGCGGATCCGGACCAGTATTGTAAGAAACCCTACAGCTGTCACTTCCAGGGGGATCCGGACACTCTGCCCCCCCCCCCCCCCTTCTCTAGATCTACGCATGCAATGTGACACATTTCCTCTCACAAACAGTCGGTCTGCCCATAATTCGGCTGATGTTCTGTGGTTGTTGCAGATCTCAATACAATCTAACAGAAAATAGTTCTTAAAGCAGTTGAAAAGTTATACGCCAAGTAACTGGCAGCTCAGCTGCCACCTTAATTAATGTAAAGTTTCACTTATTTTTTACACATGCTTAAACTTTTTTATGCGATTGGCCAATATTGTTTATTCTCCTGCTTGTATTGTTTGTTGCTGAGACCGACTACTGTGAATACGAATGGGTAAACATTATTTAAAAAAAAAATGTCCTGAACAAAACCGAAAGCGAACTATTCAAACTATAATTGGTTAGGACGGTGCTAATTGTACCGATTGTTATTGTACCTTCTGTGCTAAGTGAAAAGAAATGGCAAAATAATTTGGTCTTTTGAAATAATGCTTTTCGTTTATTGCTGCCTTACAATGAGAATAATGTTCCAATCTCGAAAATGTGACAATAGCATGGACAAATACTGTAATTTCAGCATTGGCGACATAGTAAGCCTGGGTTCCAGTCTGGCCTTTAGCGAGTCGTTTATCTCACATACAGGTGGACAAACATCGTATAAATATAATATACCACCTATATCAAAAAAGACCTTGCACATTAGGAGTTAAGTTGGTAAGCGTCGTATCAATATAGGAAACACTGAATTGAGATAACAGGGCATAATTATATACTTCATAACTTTGAAATAGTTGAGGGGGAATCCAATCCAGCATACAGTCTCTGTCCACTATCGACCCGCTGGCGAAATGCCGTTTCGCTCGCAGACCAATAGTGGCCCGCCTTTAGATGCTTTCTGGGATATTGCTATTGGCCTGTCCACCCGCTCACTTTTTATACACCCACGTCTTTAAAACTTTGCATCATAAGGTCGAAAGCACTGTTAACACCAAAATAGACCACAGCAGATTTGCCACCCCTTTTGGTGTAATCATGTCTCCCCCCCCCCCCCCAGATAGGATCGGGAGACATATTGTTTTCCCCGTGCGTCCATCCGTCTGTCTGTTCATCCTAGCGTCTGACTGTCTTTCACAAAATCCGAAGTTATGAACGAAGCTCCTACAGTTTTAGCCGGATCTTTTTGAAACTTTGCAGGTGTTTTTGTCAAAGGTCTGAAGATGTGAGTAACGTTTTGCTGTAATCCTCAGATTATTTTTGTCATTTTTTTGCAGTTCGGACTTGTGGTATTTCCTGATCTTACTTACTATTTTTTAGTCATTTTGGGGCTTAAAGCATTTAGATGCAAGGTATCTTGTGAACGCTACTCCTCCTACAGTTTTAGCTCAATCTTTTTGAAACTTTGCAGGTGTTTTGTCAAGGTCTGAAGATCTGCATGACGTTTTGATGTAATCCTCCAATTAATTTTTGTCACTTTTTTCGCAGTTCTGACTTTGGCATTTTTAGGCTTAAAGCATTTAGACGTTGGGTATCTTGTGAACGCATCTCCTCTTACAGTTTTAGCCCGATCATTTTGAAACTTAGCAGGTGTTTTTGTCAATGTCTCAAGATGTGCATGATGACTGGCTGTAATTCTAAGATTATTTTTGTTACGTTTTTGCAGTTTGGATTATGTCATTTTTTGGCTAAAAGCATTTAGACACTGGGCATCTTGTGAACCCAACCCCTCCTACAGTTTTAGCCGGATCTTTTTGAAACTTTGCAGGTGTTTTTGTTCTCCCGATCAATACAATCGAACAGAAAATAACTTTAAAGCAGGTGAAATGTTATACCAAAACCAGTGGCTTAGAATTTAGCTGTCTACCGAATAGGCGTAAAGTTACATTTTTATGTTTTACTAATGCGTACATATGAAGCTATAAAACGTGATCTGTGCACAGAAAAGACCTAGGTCAGCCTGGACCAAAAAAAACGATGAGTCTGTAGCTTTCCTATAGACTGGCTCCAGTCCTTAAAACAATTTTTCACCAATGTGTCATATCATATACTTGTAGCCAGTCTAACTCTGATGGCACTGTTTTAAACCATCATATACTTGTAGCCAGTCTAACTCTGATGGCTCTGTTTTAAAACAGTGCCATCAGAGTTAGACTGGCTACAAGTATATGATATGACACATTAATGAAAAAATGTTTTAAGGACTGGAGCCAGTCTATGTTTCCTACAGTTAATGTTGTTGGTATTTGTATTTCTTTTTCAGTATGTTCCTGTATTTATTGGCTACGCCATAGGTGTTGCAATTGGTGTTTTATTCTTGCTGATATTTCCTATCATCGCTTGCTGTTTCTGTTGTTGTCGGATCTGCGGTAACTGTGGTGGCAAGAGGATACAGGCAAAGGGAGACGCCAAGAATGTTTGCAAACGCAATACCCTAGCCGCCAATCTAGCCTTAATGCTTGTAATGACCACGTAAGTCTATACATTCTACAAAATGTGGTTCTCTCTTATTTAGCATGGGAGTAGACGCAAAATCATATAGCGTATTCCAGACACGAGACCAGACCTCGAAGTTATAAAACATGCTATCATGCTCAACTCAACTGAACATTAAATTTCAACTGATCATTAAAACCTAAAATACCGACAAATAAAGAAGCTCCTTGCTTTAAGTCTCTTAAATCTATCATGCTAATAAATGATAAAATGTTAACGATCGTTGGCTGGCGGTGATTTCAGTGATTGGTGTTGCTCCAATTCATGGGGTTTTATATTGGATCTTTGTTTTTTGTGGTACTTTCTAGTTTTGCAATTACTGTAATTTCGGAAATTTTCGCTAGGGTTTTAGTTTCGCGAATATAAAATCATCATGAAATGGTGAAATCACTCTGTCGTTTACTGATATAGGTGAATCATGCCATAGTTACAAATTTTAACATCGCAAATATGTCTTTTAACGCTTTTCGCGAAAATAAAATTATCTCAAAAATGCCCTGAACTACAGTAGCTTGTTGCTGGCTGCTTTAATTCAATAGTGTTCTTGATGTCATGTGGCTGTCAGTGTTCTGTGTCTCTTCAGTTGGTCTATGGTATGTGAGCGTCGAATTTCCTGGTTATACTCACCTGCTTTTTAATTACGTTTGGATATACTTCGACCAATCGGTAACAATTATTTCTAAAAATTTAACCAGTGAAGCACTAATTATGACTACAGCAAGCGACATATTTTTAAGAAACTTCCCTAATTCGGATAAAACAAGACATGCACCGTTAAACCGGTTTAAGCCCTCTAGTTAAATATTTTACTGACCGTTCCGAGGCGGATCTTTAATGTGTTTTTTTTTTCTGTCTTGTGTTTGCTATGCCTTTGTGCCTTGTGGTCACCTGCTGGGAAAGGACTGACCTCTTGGCTCTCGTTTTGTGGTGTCTAACTGCGAGTTTGTCACTTTCCATTTGGTATCCTGGGTCAGGTGTGGTTCTTGATTGTATCGATTCCTGATCTTTGCACCCTTACTTACTATGAAAAAATCAAATGAAACTTCTCTTAAAAATAAAAATACTTTTCTTGTGATGGTCGTATTGTGTTTTTTTGTATTGGGTGTAACTTAACCCATATAAGCCGAATGGAATGTCCCTCTCTTATCAATTGGACCAATCCATTTTCGTTTTAAGGGTTGTTGATTTGGTACCAGTAAAATGCATTTAAGCCCCCCCCCCCAGTGGTTTAGGCTGCTGTCCGTTCTAAGGCGGTGGTTCTGTTGTTTATTGTGACTCACATTGTGGGAGTCTGTAATTGTTCTATGTTTTGTTGTACGTTACTTTATGTCCATTCTAGTATTCCAATCATCTTGATGGGGAAGAGAGAGCTGATTGCTTTACTTAATTTGTCTTCCTGGTGTCTCGTGATGGTTGAGCGGCTCTTCCTCGCGGTGCAACGGGGTTGTCTGCAGTTTGTGATTGTGGTATTTCCTGATCATACTCACTTACTATTTTTGTTGGATGGTGTGTTTATTTTTTCTTCAAATTTTAATAGAACATTCTGTAAGCAAACAGTGCAGACTCTGATCAGACGCCGCGTTCTGTGGCGTCTGATCTGGGTCTGCACTGTTTTCCTATGTGCCACAAAAAGAACACTAGGTTATATGGGTTAAAGAAATATTCATCATTAAAAGGAAATGAAAGCAGCATAATTATATTAAATCACTCAATTCTCTAAAGTTGATGTAGTGCTATGACATAGTAACTGATTGAAATCGAGGCTTGAACCCCAGCTAATTTATGCTTATTACTATAGGATGCATGTGGCCAGATATTTGATAAAAGCAATCAATGCTCCTGTAGTTACACGTGCACTGATAAAAATTGGAATTTTAAACGAAATGCTTAAATCAAATCAGTACATAATGTAGTATTAATTTTGATGAAGATAAAAGACTATAAATTATGAACATATATTTTAATATATTATGATCAGTTACTCCACAGATAATAGAATACTTTTATTTAATAGGTGTTACTTATTGTATGCAGTGTTTTCGTACCGAAAGAGACTCCACGGGATTTAGCGAGTGGATTATCTGACATACAGACGCACAAACCATACAATAACTTTCTTATTGCACCAGCATGCATTTTCACTTTGTGCATTGCGAGATATTTGATGCAAAACATTGGAATATCAATAAAAGGTGCAATAAATAGAGGATCTTACATGAGTGCTCATGTTTTATTGAATTTATTAAACGAGTTGGGGAAAAGAGATAAAATGCGAGGCTTGCCGAGCATTTAATCTCTTTTTCGCAACGAGTTTAATAAATTCAATAATACAAGAGCACGAATGTTAGATTCTAATTATCATATGATAAAATATCATTTTTGCCGTAAAAACATTATAATTTTGTCATTATGACGCAACGTTGTTATGGACGTCATAACGTTTCCCGTAAATCGATAAACCACTAGTGGTTTACAGATTTTATTGCATGGCGTTAATTCACTCCCAGACGCGACGTCATATGATAAAGGGATTTATTAACTTATCCATTTTTGACAATTTCAGAGTTGGTATTGTTTGTGTGTATATAAACAACGGCAACACAAGTACAGCAATAAATGGAATGGCCTCTACTGGAAAGGACAATTTAGAAGATGTGAAGCTATTTATAAACAATACAGTTGATGTAAGAAAAACAAATTATTCTTAAAGTGGCCCACATAATTATTATATATGAGTAGTCAATTAAGTCTGCTTAATGTGAAAAAAATTCACTTTTCTTTCAAATTCATCAGTTTCAAATATGAGTTGGGTGTTCAAAGAATCATCTCATTGAGAACGTTTTATTAAGTACTGATAGCGCTTTTGGCTGCGAAATAAGAAAATATAATTATTTTTTAAACAATCTTCTTTTACTATATGGTATTTTCAAAAATTAAGTGAGTAAGATCAGGAAATTGAATCTACTACAATCACAAACTTCAAGTTGCAATATTCTTTCTAAGAAAACAAATAAGACTTGACATCGTGTGCAATAGTCTGGTGGCAAATTAAGTCTGTTTTTTATTCCAAGTTGTTATAATACAAGATGCTATTATTATATATTTATCCGCCATATCTGTAAAAGATACTAACATTTTTATTGATATGAATTTATGGCTTTTCTTTTCTGTGTTGCACATATTTTTTATTCCATACTATCAATATTCTAATCATTTAATGATATTCTTTATTTGGTTAACTTTACTGAGCGCAAAACGACCATTTTTGATGAAACTATATGCTGTATTTCGTTATTGTTTGTTGGCCTAAGTGTTATATTTATCAGTTACCTCTCATAACAACTGCATGTCTTCAGGGTTTCCGACAAAGCGAGACTCAAACCAGTCTCCTCAGCTACAGTGGCTAGCTAGAAAATTGAAATTTTATTTGTGGCAAGTTAAGATATGATACTTTTCAATAAGCGAGTAACAAAGGTGCTGATTAGACTGCGCAGATACACAGGCTGGTCTGTACCTTTGTTGTTTGCAACCCCAAAAGACCAGTTCGCTCGCTTCGAAGCCCAATTATCCAACAGCAAACCCTGAAGACCTAGCTTAGGTGCAACAGAACATTTTTTTCGTTGTCTGCACTGATTGCAAAACAATATTCAGCATCCGAATTGATTTGGAAATTTTGACCAACAAGCCAGAAAAATAAATAATCGTACATTCAAACAGTCATTTGGAAACAAATTATGGATATAAGGTTTAATTCATAATAATGAATTAATATAATTTTATATGAACATGATTTGTTTTTATCTAATTATAGCAAGCCAACCATATTGGAAGAAACAATTTTGAATTCCTCAAAACTGCTTTGTTGAGAGATATTGACAGTAAGTTATCAAGTCTTATTTTCACAAGAGGCAAAACTTGCCGAAATGAGGTCTGTTTAAGAGTTTAACAGGGCCCGGAATTACAATGCCTCCTTTAAGTTGAGGAAGACTTAAGTTAAGTATTGATATTTCAACATACTATTTTAAAAACGAAATAAATTGCCTGAGTCGAGTGGTACTTGTGGTCAAAGATATCATTATGATCTTCAGAAAAAATGAAACTATTTTTGATTTAAATCAGTATAAACGTTATTTTCGCATTCCTGAAAAATCAATACTTAGCTTAAGTCTTCCTTAACTTTAAGGAGGCATTGTAATTCCGGGCTCAGGACAATGATTAATTCGTGTCTTCATCAGGACAATGTTTATTTTTTGTGGTTAATTCTTGTCTTCTGATAGTATCCTTCAAACCCATCTTCTGTTATTTTTTCTCTTTTTTACATGCTTAGATTTACTTGTTTGAATCTTATACTGTGAAAAAATATCACTTCTCTCAGCATACCCAATACAAGACTGGCTCCAGTCCTTAAAACAAATTTTCATCAATGTGTCATATCCTTTACTCGTAACCAGTCTAACTCTGATGGCTCTGTTTTACAGAGCCATCAGAGTTAGACTGGCTACAACTATATGATATGACACTTTGATGAAAAATTGTTTTAAAGGATGGAGCCAGTCTACGCAAATACATTTGTTTATAAAAAGGGGTATTAAACAAACTAAACTTTAAGGAATTATAATCTTGAAGACCAGTCTTGTCTTCCTTGGTAAAGTAGAATGATACACATGGGCGGATCCAGAGGGGGGACAGGGCGTGGGGACACCCCCCCCCCCCTGGAAAATCACAGGTTGCTTTATGTTTCCTTAGAAATACTGGTACGGACCCCACTCGAGACGCAATTCGATCCCCTATTGCTTCTCGAGGGAGGTCCGTATGGCCCTCTTTGTAATACAATGAGGACTAAAAACGTTTTCATGACCCCCATCCCTGACAAAAATTTCTGGATCTTCACATGATACATGTGATAATGAATGAATTTCAGGTTTTACAACAGTATATGCTGAGCAAAAAAGTAATGTTTCATATACGCAAAATAAGGAAACACTTGAATGTATTTCATTTTTCATTTTACCTAAAACACATAAAAGATATGGAGTCTAGGTCAATATCAGGTGTGTCCTCCACATGCAGAAACCCATGCAGGTCACCTGTCCGGCATTCTAAAGAAGATATGGCGTATATATGCAACCATATTCACTTAGTGGGTTTCAAACAGCAACTGAAAATGCAAAACACGCGCAATGCGCATGGGCATTGATTTTGAATTTTCAAAATTGGTTAAAAGTCATCAACCGAAAACTGTATGAACAATGCACCATTCATTCCACAGTTAATTAAATAAAGGCGAAACATTTTGTCACTGTAAAATTATCTCCCTTGCAATAAATCGTATAGCATTTCTATGAACTTTTAATTTCAAGTAAGTGGTTTTATTTGTTCAACTTCAGACAACGCTTCTCTGCCAATTGTTTTGATCTTTTTTCAATGGGAATTTTCAATGCAATTCAAGAAAGCATGTCTTAAATGGACTAAAGTGCAATATTCCAAGCCAAGATCTTCAGAGACGTTTGCATTTGAAGCAGTCATTTTAATGTCTTAGTGACAGTGTCTTGTTAGTGTGAAGGGAATGTGAAGAGAATGACTAGTCAGTGTTGTTTAATCATTACAACAAAGTTAAGGCCAATCCCAAAATAGGTTGTCTAATTTTGACCCCTCCTAACTTTATTTAAGATTTTGTTGTAATATTCATTGTCGATGCTTCAATACATGTCTTTATAGAGCTGTAATAACAAATTGGCAAAATTATTTGTGTTCAGTATATATACTTTGATTAACCTTTAAAACACCAGCAAAATTTCATCTGAAAATTCCATCTGATTTTGTCATCTGCTGCAATTTTTTGCTAACATTACTGACTAACTAAAGTACAGAGGCAAGCAGTGTGGACCCAGATCAGACTGCTCCTAAAGGAGCAGTCTGATATGGGTCTACACTGCTTGCCAAAAGGGCTCCAAAACAAGACGACATATCTTGTGATTTTCACTTTAAGGATCAAATTGCTTTATAGCTGATATCGGTTATTTTGGTAGATTTGTTCTTCTATACAATAGTGGAGAGTAAATCCACATATGCACTTGAAGAATGGAGTGACAACTTGCTAAAAATAATCTTCTACATTTTGCTGCTACAATCGCGGGAAATTTACAAAATATGACCACCATAAACAATTGCTCTTGTTTAAACTAATGTATTAGAACATTTTACGCTCGTTTTTATCTGCTCCTATGTCCTTTTTTTCTCTTCCAGACATAGCTTATCTTGTGGGGATACCTCTGAGAACTGCAATCCAAGCTGCTACAAACATTGATACCGTCTTTACACAGGCATATGCACTCAACACTCGTAAGTCACTTTTGTTTTAACATAATAAGCATATGCTGTGTTTGTGTCCTGCGATTTGTCTCGGACCACTACAGCTGACCTCGGACCTGTAACTAAGCCAATACGAAATCACGTGATTAATAACATACATACCAGTAATGTACACATATTAGCCTGTTCATGAATATCGCCCTATATCGTCATGATGTATCCTAGTGAATTCCACGATATTCTTATCATAGTGGACATGTTTGCTTAAAAAGGTATTTAATTATCAAAAGCTAGCAAATTAGATTCTCGTACAGTCTGGCAAGAGCATGCATTTACTGCTTGCATATGCAAAGTATTGAAGATTTAGAAGGCAAAGGCTCAGATGGAAGACATGACCTGAGACGCCACTACATGACTCATTCTGCAGGTTTGTTATTGTGACCACTTTACACATATTTATGTGATATTGAACAAAACTCATGAGCTGCCATATATGGGTCAATGCACGACATTTCCGGTACTTATCGCATATGCTAGAGGTTAAAATTTGGTCTGAGTCTTCAGCTACGTTCGTAGTTTGTATATGCGAGCAGCGAAGGCTCATGCGAGTCTACGCATATGCGCAGACTCTCCTGAGCATTAACTGCTTGTTGATGTGATAGGTACCAAAATCTCATGCACTAGCCTATATGTGCTTCTTAGCAAATTCCCATAAGCTATACCATATGAGCCGTGACATGTGATTTACAATAATGTGATATTATGACAAGTTGAGACTCAAACAGGCCTGTACAGCCTCCATTTTAGCTTAGAAACTCCAAATGTTGATCGGTCAGTAGCATAACAGCGCAAGAATATTCAAGCGACTAGCAAAGGCTCTGATCAGACTGCGCGTATGTGCCCGCTGGTCTGAGCCGTTGTTTGTCGCATATACAACATTGTTGGAAATCTCATGTCAGGGCTCATATATGCTCAAACAAAAAGATACGATTGATTTTCATGGTACTGTATCTTTCGATCCAGTTGAGATGTTACAGCAAAAAAACTCAAAATATTGACCAAACGCCCGACAAACAAAAATGATAACTATTTGGTTTATCTTCTTATCTGAAAGAGTTATTGAACCTAAAGTGAAAACAGCTTTTCCACTATCATCAGCAATTTGATCATCAAAACGTGGCACATTCTACGTTGAATGGCAACCAGGAATGTCCAACGATGAAAAAACATCTAAAAATCCAAATGTGCTTATTAAATGAGCGTCATTGCAATTCAAAACCATTAATTTACGAAACTAACTGAAATTACCTACCCTTGAATTAAACAAACAACAATTTAAGAACCTCTGATTCTCCTTAACCTTACATCATTTTGACACCGTTTTTCTTTTAATTTGTTATGCTTGCTATGACAACGATTACACAAGAGATGAAAGTAAAAACTATGACTGATGTCGGCCATCAAATGTTCACTAAATCTATGTTTTATACCGCACCCTTACTAAAAAACACAAGTGAATTTCCAGTATCAATTGTTTTGATGCTGATTAGTCTTATTTGATGTTAAAATGCTTGTGATGACGAAAGAGAAATTCAAACTTGTCCAATTCTGTTGATTATCAAAATGCTGGACCAACAATAAATTTTCTGAGTGTCTTCACGCACGCTCTTGATCGATGTTTTGTGACGTCATAGATTGTTATAGATTAATGATTGTGGCTGTAAAAGCAATGCATACAGCTAACATGCATAACATCTTACTAGATAGTTCGCTCAGTGATGTTTAAATATGCTTGAACGGTTCAAAATTATGATGGACACACACGCTATTGATGTTGTGACTTGATTTTAAGGGTACTCGTTTTCTCCGAGTTGTCAGCGGCTCTACTTATTATCAAATAAGTTTCGTTTATGTGCATAACGTTTCTAAATAATAACAGTTTGTCATGTAAAAATTTGAATGAAATGCGTTCATACATTTAGAACTGGAAGACATAAACGTTAAGCGGGCATAACTTTATTGTTTGAGTATATGTATATTTACATACAGAACTGAATACTGCTGACACGCGCCTAGAAGATGTGAACAACAAGACAACAGATCTCAAGAACGCTATTACCGCCTTAGAAACAGCACTCACTGATGTCAAAGATAACCTAGACATTGCCTATACAGCTTGTGGGGCACCCTGTTCGACAGGTGGACCTGATTACACTGCTGGAACATCGATAGGAGTTGATAGCAACCAGGTACATTTCATCTAAAAATACAAAAAAGAATGCATTTTTTCTCTTTGATACATAATAGATTAAGGTTCTTGATTCCTGTTGCTTGATCAATTTATTAAATAATGATTATCTATATAAGCATTGTTTTATTACTCCATTTCATATTAGGATTCTTATTTTGGACAACCTATATTGTCTGTTATGATATGTAAGGAATAAAATGACCCAATACAAGCTATAGTAAAGCGTTGATTTAAGTAAAACTTAAACGTATATCCACTCAGATTTTGTTACATTGCTGTTGCTAAAACCAAACGCTGCATTTGGCAAAGACATAGGGTTCTTAAAACAGTAAAAGCACTGGTGTTTTGAAAATATGAAAATGAAATAGTAGAATCACTGGGTTCTACTGAAATAACTTCATGACATTCACTGCTAAGATAATGTTATAACAGCTATGTGTGTCAAATCTCATTTTTCAGTAATCTAGCTAACTTTTGTACCTTAATTTTGCATACTTGGTAATTTGTGATGCTTTTGTCATTTGCTGATTTTTTTTCAAAGAATAATATTTTTCAAAACAAATATTTTTGGAGCACTATGAAAGTGTAAATCAGTATGATCCATATCATGTCTGACGTTTTGCTGGACCTAATTGGGGTCCAAACTGTTTGTTAAATGTTATCAATACACAAAAACAATCAGGTAAAGAGTTAACATATAGTATGGAGCATAACCTAGTCACAAGCCTGAACGAATGTGGCTAATAATATGGAAACCTAACCCCTGCAATATGATTAATGCAACTCTGGCATAGAACCATCAGTACTCAGGATTGTTGAACATTCTTTTATATTTAACTCACTAAAGCATGCAATTTGTAATTTTCATAAGTAACAATTTCATAAGTATCAAAATACAAAAGCAATGAACTAGTTTTCTTGCTCAGAACTCCTGAAAATGCCATTTGTCATGGTACTAAATTTCAAAATGCCAACTATTGTTGGCATTTTGAAATCTATTACCATGACAAATACGATGGTCATGTGAGTTGAGAATCTGCAATGTATCATTTATAAAGTACTTTCATAAGCTACAAAATACAACAGTGTTGCAAATAATACGTAATATTGCAAACTGCACATGGCAAAACAGACAGTACATATCTAAATAAAATGCCAAAAATTAAAGCAATACACACATGATGGGGTAAAATCTGCCTATCTAAAAATGCCCACATTAAAGCAATACACACTTGATTGGGTAACATATGCATCATCAGAAAGGACATATCTAGAAAACACCCACATGAAGCAATACGAACTTGATGAGTTAAATTTCCCCCTCCTCAAAACTAAGGAATATGACTGAATCAAATGCACATGGCAAACAAACTGAAACTTTGCAGAAACGCTAACATAAAACAATATGCACTTGGAGAACATTCTGAAGAGGAGGTGAGGAGGTGGCTGAACAAGAAAACATTAGCACAATGAGTCCAGCTTGCCGATATCCTTTATCTAAACTGTTTCTGCAGATACTGAATCAATACTGAGTATACAAAGGTTTTGGATCCATGCAGAACAGTACTGTGTGATGTTGGCAACGCTTGAAGAGGGTACCAGTATTGAAAAAGATAACCCAATCTCTTGAGAACCACGTGAATAGCATACAGGCAATACAGAACACAAACAGTGTAGTGCGGTATGATAAAAAACGTAATGATGCATATAGTGCATATAACCTTGGGCCATGTATATTATAAATTTGCCAGTATATGTGAAATGGTACTTATGACATATACATGACGTCTGTCTGAAAACTGCATGCGCGTCTTTCTATTGGTTTTAGATATGTGTACATTAAAATTTTCATATTTTGTGTGTATATAGACAGTATCAACTTTTTTTCAGACTGAGCAGATATTTCGGCTAGCTTGAGCCTTCATTGGCCATATATACAAGAAGATGTAATATCTCATGGTACTTGTTTTGACTTGTAGTACATCTGGCCATACTCACTTATTTTTTGCTTACATTATTATACATTTTGGCGATGGCCAATACAAACCAGTTATTCCATAGATAAGTATAGTTAACAAAATGCTTAATCTGTTGTATTTTAAGTTCCCCGATTTGACATCACAGACAGAGAACATGGCAAATGCTACTAACCAAAACCTTACAGCAAAGGTAGCAGAGGTAAGAGCATAAATGGTCATAACTGTGCGAATAAATTAAGGATCTTTCACAAGTGTTAATGGAAAGAGATAAAATTGTGATGCTTATCTGAGCTGTTCATTGCTTTTTTTTGCAACACGTTCAATAGGTCAAATAATAGAGGTGCACAAATGTTTGATTCTATCATGTATGACGCTTAATTCTAAAATCGCGTTCATGCGTTAATCCATCATGAGATTGCCATATGTACTCAATGTTGTTATAAACGCCATTACATAGTAGCGAAGTCATATGATAAGGTCCTGAATAGTAACAGTATCAAAGTTCACATTAGTGGGGTTGGCTGACCTACACATACACATATTACCACATTACAAATGCATTTGTTTTCAATAGAAGTAACACTAACGTATCAGAAAAAACTTTAATAACAAAACTGTCTAAGCGCTTGGGTGTTTAGATATGTGACCACTAAGTCTTGGCCTTTGAACTGACGTGAGGGGTAATTTCATGGTGAAATGTCATAACCATTCAGTTAAAGGTATTAACATATGATTATGTATAACTTGTTTTAAAATGCTATATATACTGTCAAAATGACCAACGAAGAAGACTGAAACGCGCCATTCTCTACCTGCAAGTATTTGAACTGGATGGAATGCCACATACCTTACGCTCATTTCATTTGTTTAACAGATTTTTTAATAATATAGTATCTCTGAAATATGGATAATGCATTTATCATGGAAGAATACAAAGATTAATTATTTCCATGGGTGTTAAAGCAGAGATATTCTGCAAAGACTGTCAGTCACAACTTTCATTAAATTTTACTGAGAGTCCAGGGTACCAGAGCTTTTACGTTGAATTATTGTCTCAACTATCAAGAAGCAGGTCTTGAACCTTAGCATTTGTTGATTTTAGATATTAATATAACCAGCAAACTGCAGAATGTAGTATTCGGATCAAAAACGATTTTCTATAAATTTTCATCTGCTGAGCTCAGAGATTGACGTTGAGACTCAAGCCTGAAGGGCTTGAAAACTTAACAAGAAACTCTCTTTATTGTACAATTTTTGTAGGCAGGCAAAATTAGGTATTGGCAGGCAAAATTATGATGGATGCGTATATTTTGAAAATGCCAGTTCCAGTCATCCTGTCACCACTGAATTATGTTAAATTCTATGCACATCAATGTTGATGACGCCAGTTTTTGTGATGGCCCTAAAATGCATATTCATAATTTGAAAATGCCATGCATAAGACTCATAGTGAATTGCTTTGTTAATACTGTTAATGCATGTATTAAGTTAAATTAGGCGAATTCTTCTGATACTGAAGCTCTAATTGTTCTATGTTTTGTTGTATGTTGCTTCATGTCCATTCCAGATTTGCAATTATCTTGATGGTGAAGAGAGAGCTGGTTGCTTTGCTTAGTTTGTCTTCCTGGTATCTCGTGATTGTTGTGTGGCTCTTTCTTGCGGTGTCATGAGTTTGTCTTGGAGCGCAGTGGCTCAGTGGTAGAGTGCTTGACATTAGAACACACTCTAGCAAAACGAATAAACTGAGAAATATATACACCATAGGAAGGGGAGCGAGGAACATCTCGCTATGGTTTCCTCTTTAATTGCACAACGGTGGGTCAGGCCTCAGACTCTATGATGGCTCTGACGTAAAGCTTTAATTGTTGGGTTGGTGCCTGATGTTTATCTGTAGCTGGACCCATCGTGGCTCAACTTGAGATTTTCTTTTGCCCTGACTATCTGTGATTCATGAGCCCTTTTCTTTGTTTCATCATGGTTTGTTAATTTGATTATAGTGTTTCTCCATGATGATACATTGCATTAGTTAGAAGGCCTCCATGCGAGCTGAATATTTCTTGTACTTCAACAACAGCAGAATCTAGGGCGAAGATTTGGTACCAGTAAAATGCATTTAAGCCCCAGGTGGCTTAGCTAGGCTGCTGTCCGTTTTAAGGCGGTTCTGTTGTTGTTGACTTTTGTTTTTTGTTACTCCCATTGTGGTAGTCTGTAATGTTTTGTTGTACATTACTTTATTTCCGTTCCAGTATTGCAATCATCTTGATGGGGAAGAGAGAGCTGGTTGCGTTGCTTAATTTATCTTCATGGCGTCTCGTGATGGTTGAGTGGCATTTCCTCGTGGTGCCATGGGGTTGTCTGCGGTTTGTGATTGTGGTATTTCCTGATCATACTCACTTACTTTTTTGGTAATGTCATGTTGACCCTTGCTAACTAAAAAATTCGGCTCAAAATCATCATTGACGACTAAGTTCAAAGTTTGGTTTTGTCACACACAGATTCAGTTAAGAAATATACCACCTGATTATGATCTAACATTTATGAAATTAACTTGACCCTAATAGGTACTTCCAGCAATCAGAGTTTGAGTAATCAAGAGCTGAATCTTCATGATTTCTTTCAGTCTGAGCAACAGTTCGACGATATACCTTGGACAGTTCATAACGACTCTGAAACAAGTAGAAATGGTAAGACACCAAATTATAAATTGAATGAGGCACAACACATAACGTATACTCTTATAACATAGTAATATAGACAGGTAAAGTACAGACCATCCTAATATGTGTTGTTTGTCAAAGGAAACGGCAAAAAACCTAAAAATTATCATGCATGGTCTTGTCAAAATGTATGTGATGCTCTGACCTTTTTGTTGGATAACGTTTTTATTTTATTTGGCACAAAGTTCAACGTTTTTATTCGAATAGGCACCAAGTTGTATAGACAAGTTGTTGGGATTCTTATGGGCACTAATTGTGCTCCCCTGGTTGCCGACTTATTCCTGTTTTGTTATGAGAGGGACTTTATGATGTCTCTTTTTGATGATAAGCAGGCTGATATTATTGATGCTTTAACACTACATCCAGATATTTGGACGATATTTTAAACATTAATAATGTTTATTTTGACAATATAATAAGTCAAATATACCCTTCAGAGCTCCATCTAATTGTCTTGATCCACATCTGAACTAAGAGTGAGGTTGGGGCGCCGTGAAACAGGTTTTAGCTCTCCAGTAAAATATTTTTACTGACCATTCCAAGGCAGTGCTTCTTTTGGGGATCATTTGTATTATTTCTGTCTTGTTTTTGTTATGCTTTCGATCCCATTTGTTTATTGATGCCTTGTGGTCGTCACCTGCTGGGAAAGGTGCTGTTCTCTTGGCTCTCATTTGTGATGTTTAATTGTAAATTTGTCACTTTCCCATAAGTTTCCTGGGTCAGGTGTGGTGCTTGATTGTATCGATTCCTAATCTTTGCACTCTTTCATAACTTGAAACCATGCGCAGATCCAGAAAGTTTTGTCAGAAGGGGTCCAAATTAGACAACATTTTGTTTAGTCGATAAGGAGAGAGAGGATCCAAATACCACTTAATGCGGGCCATCATCGGCCTGCCAGAGAAACGCCACTTAAATGAGCCGGCCCAACATTGAATGTTGGCTAGGTAGTTTTGTGACTTTCAGGGGATGCTGACCAGTGTTGCTGAGAAACTATATATTTTTGTAAGTTTTCAGGGGGTTCTGGACCCCCTGTCCCCTTAATCTAAATCCACCAATTGAAACTATGAGCCACTGGCGTATTACGTTTGCTCATCTGGGTATTAGCTGTACCTTAAATTATATAAATCTTTTTTCTCTAGACATGCACACAATGACATTTAGGTTAATTGTCCTCTTTGTATAATGACAATTTAACAGGTTTTTAATCAAACCTTTATTGAATTTTAGACATTATAGCCATTTATAGGGGCCAGTGCATGAGAATTCAGTACTTATTGCATATGCGCAAGTGCCATTAATGTATGCCTATTCTGAAGTATCCAGCAGAGCTAAAAGTCTATATTTTGTGTATAGAAGAAGAAAAGGATTTGCTGAGTTTGCTCATATATAGTAAGTAGAATTAGTATATGGACTGATCCATTTTCACAGAACATCATAAGTACCATGCCAAGCGCACTGACTCAAGACTGTTGATCGAAGGGTTGCTAGTTCGAGTCTAGCCCCACAGAGTCACGGTGTTGTGTCCTTAAGCAAGTCATTTTATCATGCTTAATGCTGAATCAACCCAGGAAACTCACTCCCAATATGACTGCAAAAGTGTTGACTTTGTCGTAATAATCAAAACATAACAAAAATAAGTACCATTCAGTTTTAATTTGGTAGAGACTATTGGAATAATGAGGTTGCTGTTTGTATACATTTGCTGTTGACAAAGTATAAGTTCATCTCGTTATTCAAACTTCAAATCAGATAGCATTATTGCTTTATAACTACTCCATTGGCTATATCTATATGTAATCTTGTGTCCGACACTAAAGTGGCAAACTGTTGGACAGATAGACGCCCCTTTTTGACAAAAACAAAAACAAACCATCAGTCAACATCTTAATAGTTTGGTAGTGCTTCAATCTTCAGATTTCTATTTCCTGTGTTTAACTTCAGATATGAAAACAAGCATTAATAACCTGAGTGATGACATTGATCCCATGCTAAATAAAGTAGATGATATCAATAAGATGGTAAGTCAATTTTAGTTTTTATCATTGAGAAATAGTGTATATGTTTATTCATTCGATGAGTCTTTTACCAGTTATAACAATGTTGTTATAATAATTTATTTAGTTTAAATAATCCTTTTCAAGTGTTATCACATGATTAAGTAGGAATCATTACTTATAATAAATGTGTTAGCTTGGATGAACAAACTGTGAACATGTATGGATTGAAGGTACATACATATAAAGTGGTACCAAAATTTTTTTATTTGTACACTAAAGACAATTGAATCTAATTTGCCAAGCGTCTGGTGGGTTGGTAACATCAAAAACATTCCAATATTTTTACACAATGTTATTTATGTTATGTAGATGGCAAAAACATTGTAAAATGCATATACGACTTGCAACTTTACAAGTACAATACCATTATGAATATATTACTCTTCAATTCAAATACTAAAATATTTTGGCATTTCAGATACAATTAATGACATCAACAAACACACCATAAAAATATCCCTCTGCATGAAACGTGCAAAATAGCCGACACAGTGCATGTGGTTTAAATATTTTCAATATTATTTTTGAACTTTTATTGAAAGGAACAGGTCTCTAACTTTTAATTATTGTGCAAATAGATAATCTTACATGAGTGCTCATGTTTTATTGAATTTATCCAATGGTGTGAGGAAAAAAAAGATCAAATACAAGGCTTGTCAAGCATTTATCTCTTTTTTGCAACGATTTTAATAAATTCAATAATCCAGGAGCACGAATGTAAGATTCTATTGATCAGAATACATTAAAACTACTTAAAATTGGATTTTAGGCGAGAAAATGTCAAGATTTTGACACCTTTTACACAGCGTTATAAGGGACATCATCACGTGACATTACTAAATCTGTAAACACCTAGTGGTTTATAGATCTTAATGCATCGTGGTATATCACTACCAAGGGCAAGATTGTATGATAATAATCTATATATTCATATTGTTTATTTTTTATATAAAATCTATTTACGTCATGCATATAAAAGACAGCGATGTGTCTTCCAAAATCTTACTTCGATATCATCACTCCCAACATACAAATACATATCATCCATTGTATGGCAAAACAAATAATATCACATGTGCGTCCAGCAAAGACTAAGATAAATCTGGACATATGTGCTGACTGATCAGAATTATTGCTTGCCTTATACAACAGTCCTTAGCCCATAAGTACATACAGAGGGGATTCCTTTACATAGGTTGTTTGCCTCTTCAATTACATAAAGATGCATATATAAGTGTGTACGTTTTTTCTAGGTATATGGCGAAAATGCAACAGTCGATCTTGATGACTTCAAGAGTAAATTGGATGAGTATGGAGATCTTGCTTCCCAATATGACAAGTACAGGTATATATGGCATTATTTGTGTTAGAGCTTCACATTGCTTTTAATGAGTTTTCAGCCATACCAGAAAAGTGAATTATTATGATACATTTTTATTGAGCACACAGCTATTAATTACTTTACCACTTATTAGTGTTTGCATACTTTTGTAGTAACTGACAACTGTTTTACTAACCTGTTGTATACCAATCATTCTTGCTTAATACAATAAACTTGGGATAGTCCATTGTACATATCTATTGTGTCAGTTTATAATTTTTGCAAACTATTGTTGCCTTTTGTCTGAAGATCCTTTTTTCCTTTACAAACAGTGTAGACCCTGATGAATGACACGATAAAATGCAGAGACATATCAAACATATCAATAGTAAGGAAGCTCTTGTATCCCTTCTATTGTAGCTCTGATGACTGTATGGTCACCAGTGTAACTATGCTCAAACAAAAAAGTTATGTCTGCTTTACGTTTATGTATGGCAATTCCAAATATATGAATGCATTCCATTCAAATATTCACATTACAACTTTTCATTACTTAGCAAAGTTGTGCATTAAAATAAAATTCATTGGGTAATCATTTCAGCCGTAGACAATGCAGTGAACACCAGTACCCTTAAATGAAAAGTCACAACATCAATAGTTTGTGAGTTTGTCATAATTCGGAACCGTTCAAGCACATTTAAACATAACTGAGCGAACTCTCTGGTGAGATGGTATGCATGCTAGCTGACTAGCTGTATACATAGCTTTCACGGACGCAGGCATTAATCTGTATGTTCTGTGACATCACATAACATCGATCACGAGACACTAAGAAAAGTCATTGTTAGTCCAGCATTTTGATAATCAACAGAATCAGAGGAATTTAAATTTCTGTTATAAGCAATTTAGCATTAATTAAGACCAATCAGCATCACAATAATTGATAATGGTATTGTTTAGGTTTAACACCTTTCACATTTATGGAAATGTAAGAATCCTGGATGCATTGATATTTGTCTTTCTATACTACTGGAGAATTAATGTTATGATTCCTAAATACATGCCAACAACTTAACTAAATATACCAGACAAAATATGCATACAGTAACATTTCCCAATTTTCTCGAAAATAGCAAAAAAAGGTTATTCTAATCATACTGATCTTATGTGTACATCCTATGAATCTTACACAATTAGATTCAATACACATTTTTTTAAATTGTAAAGAACAGGGTAGGGCTCATTTTAAAATGTCACAAAATGTTTAATTAGAGGTATGGCCTCCATCAGTCCGCATACAGGAGGGCAGCAGTGACGCATCAAGCCAATAATTATTCTGATGTTGTTATTGCATGGGGGTTGCTGCCCATTCACGATGAAACGCAGTGATAATTTGAGGATGTCTTCTAACATCGTGATGGCACCTGACGTTACGCCCTATTGTCCCAAGCATGTTCAATCGGTACTAGATCATGACTTCTAGCTAGTCAAGATAGTGTAAAGATGTTCTGACTTTTTAGTAAGTCTCCGGACAAGCTTGTTACAGTCTTAGCATAGCATGGATTGCTTACAAAAACTACACCAAGTTAAACTGAACAGGAAAAAATACTGTATGCGTTTCTTTTTTGTCCAGATACACTGTACAGTCAAAATGCCATGTGAACAGTAGGGTTGATTAAGCGCTTACAAAAACTACACAAGGTAAACTGAACAGGAAAAATTGCTGTATGCGTTTCTTCTTTTTTTTTGTTGGGTATAGTGTCAACATTATTATGAGTATTTTCAACTCAAAGCTCTGGTATCATTTATGGGACATAGACAAATGATGTTAATTCAGATATATAATGTGGCATCTGATCAATATCTGCTCCATTTGCTTTCAATTTTAGGTTTTCTCGTGAGAAGGCTCATACACATATGAGTTGATATTTTTATCATTATATTATTGTTGCAGGTGGTATGGTGGCATTGGTCTGGCAGGTATTGTCCTCTTGATTGTATTACTAGGTGCCATGGGACTATTGTTTGGTTTGTTTGGATGTGATTCACAAGCTGGTCCAACTGAGAGAGGATGTCTATCTAATTCTGGAGGAAACATTCTCATTGCGTAGGAACCTTTCGTATTATTTTCATGTACATTAGACCAAACATCAAATCATTAAAAATGTTCTGTAGAAATATTGCATTCAACGTGGTGTTCTTAATGTTATGTTTCCATATGCATACGCACACACTTACACGCTTGCAAAAGGTTAAACTAATTATATCTTCATGTTACATGTATTTATCCTTAGACTGATTCTCAAGTTTAAAAACTTACCATTCTCAGACAAAAAACGATATATGTTGATTATTTCTAGTACAAGCATAAGTTGTAATTACCCTTTGGAAGGCTCTTAATGCTTCAAACTGACAATCACTTCACATTCATTCGAGCAAAAATTATAGCTATAACTATTAATCATCTTAATTCTTAATTTAACTACGAGCCTATATTAAGAAACCAACAGAGAAATATGACAAAGAAATGCCACAGATCACAACAAGCCAGTGACACCAAAGGGGAAACACACACACACACACACACACACACACACACACACACACACACACACACAGTAAGAGCAAACAGGTAAAGCAATCATGTGTTTATGGGAGTTTAAACAAATTTTCACAATTTTAATGTATTACCTTAGAATTGAAAGCCAAACTTTGAAAACTGCTTTCTCATTCTCAAAAACAGTGTACATATAAATATAAAAGATGAATTTCATGTTTGCATAGGAGGTTTACGACAATAGAAACGCTGCCATAGATTTAGTTCAAAGGAAATGCGACTCCTTGCTGGTGTTATTTAATTAGAAATGAAGGCTTGGCATTTCTATTTTCATTAGCCTTCAAAATTTTAAACGAATGTGTCCATGTAATGACGCAATCAAAGATTGCAGACAAGCTCAGGTCAACAATAGGTAGAGCCGCTAGAAGACACACACAATAATACAATGCACATAACAACAAACTCTCATTCTCTTTCTCTCTCTCTCTCTTTCTCTCTCTCTCTCTCTCTCTTGCTCTCTCTCTCTCTCTCTCTCTCTCTCTGATACATAGATCTATATCACAATACCAGAACTAACATGAAACCCCACGCACAGTAACTGCAGATACACACTTAAGTGGTCTTGGTTATTACACGTTTATGTATTCATGTGTTATTTTATCAGATCAGCTGCTTTTGTGTTTATATTTGCTGACCTGTTGATGTTACTGACACTGATAACATTCATGCTTGGAGCCCCTATGGAAAGATTTGTCTGTCGAGCTATAACAGACCCATCCTTGACACAGCTGGAAAAGGTAAATATAAAATTATGCATTGAATGTTCAGGTATACTGCAATACGCAGTGGCTGTATGGCTGTTTATAGTCTGGAACTGATTGTCCCAACCATAAGTACCAGAATTAAATTAATGTTGATTTCTGTTGGAATTTATAGGTTTGTATATTCTATTTCCTGACAAAAATAATTCATTGTTGTTGCGCCATTTTTTTGTGGGAGGTTTTTGTGTACGGTCCTTGTTTTATTGTGCAGTATAAGTGTCCTATCTAGCTTTGCAAGTATTTTGCTGGCAAAGAAAGAGCGGGTTGCTTTATTTTAATTGTCTCCTTGATGTCCTGTGGCTGTTAGTGTTCTGTGTCTCTTCCTCACAGAACCGAGGGTTTGTCTGCAGTGTGTGATTTGGCATTTCCTGGTCATACTCACTTATTCTCTTACTTTGACGTATTTGCCTGATATATTATGCATTTCCTTAAACTACTACAAAATGACATCCCATATCGACCTTTGGAAGCAAAGACTGCACCAAAGAACTGAAACAAGAGTGTGCATATTTCCTTGGCCAGACTAGCTAGTTTCTGCCATTTAGGCGTCATCAGTGACCCTCTAATAGTTTCAAAATTCCACAATGAAACCCTTGATCACAAAGGACAAGAAAATAAAATCTACACTATAGTGAAGGGCAGGGAGACGCTCTACCGCCGCCCCACAGTCACAGTGAAGTCAATTATGTTCTTAAGAGGGTATCTTTTGGAAGCAAAGACTGCACTAAAAAAACTGAAACTAGAGTCTACAGGTTTCCTGGGCCAGAAAAGCTAGTTTCTGCCATTTAGGCGTCATCAGTCATCTGTTGTATAGAAATACCTATTGCTGTGTGCATCTGTTTACGTAAATACGTTAAAGCTAAACTGACTAGGAGAATCCCGTATATTAAGCAACGTTACCTTCCTAAATATTAAAAAAAATATACACAATCAAAACTTAACACACAAAGAACTGTTTCGTTCTTAAATCAATGCATATATAAGTTTATGCTGAGATGTTACAGGATAACATAAACCATGGAGTTTATAAAATGTACAAAAGTCAGAGAGTGTCATAAAGCTGATCATTATTGGATAATACTATTGGGCCTGCTCATGATGTTTTCGTTTTTATGGTATGTGCGTAAAGTCACTCTTTAAAGATGCATGCCTACTGTCCTGCCAGCCAAGAGTGACAGTGACGTCATGTTTTGTTTACAAAGTTATTGGGGACTTTGAAATGATAGATCACTACATGATCTATCGATTCGCGTTAGCGTAAGTGGAGTGTACAAGTTATTGTTTTACTTAACAATTGAAAACAAAATAGTATGTCACTGTCACTCTGGTTGGTACCACAGTAGTTATCTTGTAGAGCTAGATGTCTAAATGTAAACCTGAGCATTTATCTACATCCATATATTTGTGTATGCTAGCAGCAAAGGCACGGGTGAGACTGTACTGGTACGCTTGCTAGTCCCGCTCTTTACTGGTCAGATATGCAAGAAGTACCAAAATCTCATGTACTGGCTCCATTGGCCTTCATGGCATAAAGTTTGATGTGCTTTTCTGGGGAAATCAACAGCGACTGGGAGCCATGACAAACATGAAAACCTAGTGTTTTAATTTAGCCATTTTACAATCAATTTATTTTGTATAACTATTTTATAATATTGTTTGTCTCAATACTGCATTATTTGTTTCTAATGCAAATAGAACAATATGCTAGCTATCTTATTAGCCTGGGTATGGAGTGATGTTTTTAGGTCAAATGTATGATTGGCATAAATATGACGAGGCAATATGATCACAGATAGACTCATGTTGGCAAAACAGAAGGGAGTCTAGAACACAGATAAACAAAAACACGCACATAAAAGCAAGGATTCAATATCAGGCAATCAGCTCTCACTTCCTGGGTCAGGTAGTTATGACTTGCTGATGAGACTAGATACTCCAAGTATTGGTAAACAGCTATGGAGAAGCATACACAGTAGGAGTATCACACATAAGATAAATGACCATCGTGCCATGACTGAAAGATTGACAAAAGCAACATTTAAAACCTAAATCATACAAACTAACCATTATTTTTGTATTTTTGGATACTTTTGGGTTAAACACTTAGTTGCAAAAACTGTTAAAAGCCACCAAAATTATACAGCCATGCCCGCATATCTAAACATTTTGCTGCCTATAAACAAATAAAGTTTGCTATTGCATATGAATCATCTGTTGGCAGATGAATCCCATTAAATAGCAAACCTTACTTTTGTATTTGTATAAACGAACAAAAAGATCACAAAATGTGTAGCTTTAGCAGTTATGGATTTTATCAGTCACCACTAATATCAACTGAATTGTTTCAACATAACCAAATAAACGTTTCCTATCTCACGGCATGTTACCTTTATCAGGTCATGATGACGTTGCACTTTTTGAATGACGTTGCCAATGACACTGAATCAACACAGAAATAAAAAATTACGTCATAATCGCTAGCTTGAAGAGTGTTTAACAATGGGTTAAACTGATAAATAGAATACCAGGTTCGGGTCTTTTGATATCAAGTTTACCAGGCTTGGCTTTGAGAACGCATGTTGAATCGCTCGACAAGCCTCGCGATGTCAACAAGTGTTCTCAAAGCCTTGCCTGGTAAACTTGATATCAAAAGACACTCACCTAGTATTCTCTATGTACTTTACGGGTAAATGTTGATGTGCATATTTGCAGTTGGTTGATGAAACGTACAATAAAATATCTGTTGGAGATGGGAAGTACTTCCTTGGAAACATGTTTTACTCAAACTCAACAATACCACTTACATTAACAGGACTTCTCAGGTAACTATTATTTATGTGTATAATCTCCCTATCAATATATTTACTTCGTGAAAACAAAGTAAGGTTATTTTTTGATTCAAGGCATTTATGCACCATGCCTATTTGAAGCTATTATTGTATTACATAATACTTATATTTCCGTTGCGAGTCTTATAATGAACCTCTACATTTGAGATGTTGTTCATAGCTTCATAAATGGAGTCCTTTTAAGTCACGCGAACACACGCGCAATTTGGGCAGACCAACGTCAACACCACCTAATAACGTTGTTTGTTTACTGAAGTTTGTCTGGCGTTAAACGCGTATCACCATGGCATTAAACGCGTGACCTTGGCGTTTTAGCTGTTCTGTACCCTCTGTTATGTCTAATATAACTAAAGATATCCAGAATACCGACCAAGTTATATGAAAATTGATATTTGACTGTCAATATAAAATATAAGTAAAGTAATAAATTCAATTTATGTCTGTTCATGAGATCATGAACACTTTGGTCTCTTGCAAAGTTAGCGTTAAGCCCTTTGGGCTACACTTACTTTGCAAGAGGTCTGAAGTGTTCATGATCTCATGAGCAGACCAAAAATAAAATTCATTTCTTAAATATACAATACTTCTTACTACTCTTAGAAACAGATGTCAATATCTTTTATAGATAAGGGGCTCCAAAGGGGAAATCAGTAGCTGTCTTACTGAATGTAGAGACATGACCAAGTGATATAGCAAGAAAAATAGCTTTTACTTTTAATTTTATAAAAACAAGCAATAAGTATAATAAGCATCAAATTATATCTTAGCACTTTTATGTTTGTTCAGGGTTTCATTTTTAAATTCCCCTCTAAGAAGTTATATCCACAAACAAGACCTACTAGTTTTATCACCTATTTATTTCCAAACTCAAATAATATTCACAATCAATAAAATCAAGGTATATTTATTGTCAGTTACATCCAGCTTTCCTCTTAAAGTCCTATATTTTGTCCAATAGAGATAAATATCAATACTTATCAGAAAATGCCTTGACCCTTCATGGGACCATTTTATTGCACACTGTAAGGAAGTCATAATCACATCATAAAAATTAGCCTTTGATCTGTCTGGAATATCCCTCAGGCAGTTGTACCACTTTTATTGTCTAAGAATTTAGGTCTTTAACACAATGTCATGAATATGTTCATTTCCAAAAAATAAATGTCTCACATTCGGAGATTTGATTTTGATGAAGTTGATATGACAGAGTTGGTGCTTGTCAGTAGTATAGTATATGATGGCTATGCAGAACCAAGATCAAAGTAGACCAATGTCGTGATTTTTTTATTAGGAGAGCTGATCTTAAATGAAGTTGATGTGACAGAGTTGATGTCTGTCAGTAATATTTGATGGCAATAAAATTCCAAGACCAGAATAGACCAATATCATTATTTAATATTCTGAGAATCCAATGCTTTCACATGCATTTTTTATTTTCAAGGGATTGTAAAGAAAACAAAGGTGCCTTCGAAGCTTTCCAGCTCAGCTCACAGTTTGATATAAATGACATACTCAACTATTCAAAGGTACGTGAAGCAAGCATGTTTTATTATCAATCTACTGTAGTGTTCAACGTTATCAAATAAGATAAGGTGAACAACCACTTGAAATGACGTACAATATATAAATCCTGCCATAATGCACAGATCATACTTACTTACTACTTAATATTTTAAACATTTTCCGCAAGTCTAGCAGCAAAATAGAACGATCACATGCATAGGAAAAAATATTTTTTCAAACACATTGTCAGCCCATTTTTGAAGTTATTTGTAAAGTTCATCTAGATTTCCACTACACAACAGTGAAGAGGGCCGCCTCTTTCCACATAACTGAAATGACTGTACAGTAGGTAAATTTGTATTATATAAAAAATTCAATTGGGAGGAAATGCCACCTGCACATGTTTTTTAACCAAACATTTTCAACATTTTTAGAAAGTAAGTAAGGGTGCAAAGATCAGGAATCGATACAATCAAGTACAACACCTGACCCAGGACACCAATGGAAATGTGACAAACTCACAGTCAGACACCACAAACGAGAGCCAAGAGGTCAGCCCTTTCCCAGCAGGTGACCATAAGGCACATATAAACAGACGCGCTCAAAGGCATACCAAACACAAGACAGAAAAAACATAAAAGATCCACATAGGAAGTACCGCCTTTATCAATAAAGATTGGTTACCATATTCACATCAGCTATTAACAAGTTTGCCACCTTATTATTCACAAAATTATTTGCTATTCTGTGAGAAGTGATTTATTTACATTGCACATCTTAAAGTAACAGTGCTTATTAAGTAGCCAGTTTTAAATTTAAAAACAGGAGCAAGCAATTTATTAAGTAGCAGATTTTAAATTTATAAAACAGAAGTGAGCACCCCTGTTTTATAAATCTAAAATCAGCTACTTAATAAGCACAATTGCTTTAAGATGAATATGTTACTTAAATAGTGTTAAATGATTTAGTGTTTGATCTATTTTTGGCCAATAGATACCTCACCCCACCAAGTTGTGCATTTGTTGCCTGGCGATTGAAATTGAGACATGTTCAATATGCAAATACATGTCTGTTTCTTCCCACTCCTATAAAAAGGACTGGCAAATGGCATATATGGACATAATTTGTTGCCTGAATCTTCATATTTGCACAAAATTAAGTTACTGAATAAGTAAGAGACTAGATCCAATAAATTATCATTGAGTCTACAAATAACAAATAAATATAGAAGTTTGAAAATATGAGCAATGTGAGTGGGCAGAACAATAGATAAAACCCTAAAAAATAATAGATTTCTTTTGTGATAAATATCAAGTCATTTGTATATTTTCTGTGTTACTTCAATATTTCTACTGCTGAATTTACACAATGCGCTTCAATATCTGAATTAACCCTTTCATCAGTAACTGAAAGATTCTTTTATCTAGATGTATACAAAAAGATCAGGTGTACCCTCTTTAAGTGACTCACTCAAAAATAAAAGTCGTATTGTGATATCAGACACTGATGCATTATATAACCATAATATCCCCAAAATAGACAGAATTTAAAATACAAACCATGAAAACCTTTCCTTGAACATATTGAGATATATTTAACATTCTGAAAAATTAAGTGAGTATGATCAGAAAATATCACAATCACACGTCACAGACCAACCCACTGCACCTGCCTGAAAGCGCCCGTCGATATTGGTGAACTAGACCAGCAAGCTTGTTGAGTCGACCAAAACAATCCATCCTCACAAAATTAATATCTCCAAATAATCCAATAATCTCTAAATATTTCATGTGAATATTCTGTTGAAGTTATGTTCCAAAATATATATCTCCAAATAAATCCAATAATCTATAAATATTGCATGTGAATATTCTGTTGAACGCATGTTCCCAGAACCTTTTTTTTCAAAAAAGTATTTTGCCTCAGGCAGCAGTGCATAAGGTCATCCAAAGCACCTTCGAAGTATTATTTTAGAGTATTACCCAACCTACTACCTACAGAATAATTAAGCATTTTGACTGTTTAATGCCTACTCTGTCACTGCTGGTTTGATCCGGGTTCAATAATTGTTTCCTCTGTTAACCTTTTTAACCGTTTCCCAGTCACGTGACATACCAAAAGCTCTACAGTCACATAATATAAACAAATATTTTATTTTCAATCTAAATGAGATTTTGTGGACTCACCTATCTACGTCTAAAACAAATCAATTAACTGATTGATTAGTAACTGAAAAGATATAAAAGATTAGAGTAATTAAACATGTTGACTGTTTGGCACCTTTTCAATTGCTGCCAAGTTAATCCGCTTCCTAATTGTTTCCCAGTCACGGGACATGCTGAAAGCTGCCGCTTATGGTAAAACATGCAAAACTACACCTTTATCATTGCAAAATTGTTTCTTTATTTAGGTTTCTGAGCACATTTTGTTCCTTTTGCGTTTATTGTTTATCAGTTAAAGGTTTCTTTTGAATTTGTTTCATCATAGGCATTTGTCAAATTACAAGTATTTGTAAAACTAGTTTCTCAAAGTTCCAGTTGATAATAAAACCACTATTCCATATCTTCCTGTGCAACAGTCAAACTGTCACCTCCTCAGTGCTGTGGATGACACAATGAACTGTTTCTGAGGTAGAAGGCATCGGGAAATAGTGCATTGGGTCATCCACAGCACCTCAGGGGTGATAGTATTTGACTGTTGCATAGAAAGGTATGGAATAGTTGCATACTTTTGCACAGAAGGGTACGAACTATTTGTATAATGTGCAAGGTCTACAGCAGTGTAGGTGGTAAAAAATAGTTATATCATGGTAGTTTGCTTGTTGAGAGATAATCCACTCGCTCAAGCTTGCTGAGAACCTCCATGAACAGTCGCACAGTCCTTTGTATAAGTATTACTTAAACTGATACATAAAACCTCCAAAGGCCATTTCAGGTTTTAGACAGGCTAATAATGGCATAATATTGTCTTAATAGAAAAGGGTTGGCTCTCGCATACTCTCAATGGATTTATTTTAAGTTTGGATTCCAGAAACATGTCGTTCTAATCTGTGTATATACTCTTTGCACGTTAGTCAATATGCTGTTAAAGATAATATAAAAGGTACCAGAGGACATGTTCAGCTAAGATTTTAGCTGGCTGTAATAGTCCAATTACATTTCTTTCCTTTCTTGTATTAATTTTGTTACTGATAATTATTTAGGTAATCTGATTTAGTAAAACACATAACATATAATATATACATATACTAAATTGCGAATTAGCATATATTCATTTTTAACAATAGAAATATTTTCCAAATGAAATTATTTGAGAACTCTAAATTATTTCTGCTGTCTTTTTACAGAGAAGGTTGACTTAAAAATAGTAAGTGAGTATGATCAGGAAATACCACAATCACAAACCGCAGACAACTCCATGGCACCGCGAGGAAGAGCCACTCAACCATCACGAGACACCAGGAAGACAAATTAAGCAAAGCAACCAGCTCTCTCTTCCACATCAAGATGATTGCAATACTAGAATGGACATAATGAAATGTACAACAAAACATAGAACAATTACAGACTCCCACAATGGGAGTAACAATAATTAAAAAGTCAATTACAACAGAACCACCACCTTAGAACAAACAGCAGCCTAAGCCACCGGGAGAAGGGGGGGGGGGCTTTAATGCATTTTATTTTACTGGTACCAAATCTTCACCCCAGATTCTGCTGTTGTTGAAGTACAAGAAATGTTCAGCTCGCATGGATGCCATTTAACTAATGCAATGTATCATCATGGAGAAACACTCTAATCAAATTAACACACCATGATGAAACAAGGAAAAGGGCTCATGACGCACAGATAGTCAGGGCTAAAGAAAACCTAAAGTTGAGCCACGGTGTGTCTGAAAGTCTGAAGTTCACATAGTATTAACAACCCACAAATTGCTCAGTGGGCACCTTTATGGGCATATGTGCTTATAAGGTCGAATATGGTGGTTCATGACCACAACAAATTCCAACTAAGTTTTCGATCTGTCTGAATACTACTTTGACTCAGCAAATTCCCAGGAATGAAAGATTGTGTTTGTTTTGTAAAACAACAGTTGAAGTCAGTTACAGAAGACAAAAAGGATATACTGTTACATTATCCTCATATGAGTTACATAGTTTGTTTGTTTGATTTGATTCTTTATGTCCCATCAACAATCTTTAAGTTAAAGAGGGACGGGTCTTCCTGGGTTGAACCAGTACTAAGCTAGGATAAATGTGTCTTGCTCAAGGACCACAACGCAGTGACACAGATGAGTCTCGAACCCGCGGCCCTTCAGTCTCGAGTCAAGCACTCTACCACTGAGCCACTGCGCTCCCTGTGTTACATAGAAAACAATTATAATTGCATTAACGAGTTATGTCCAAACTTTAAAGGTTTAACAGATGGTGAACACTTTAATTGCGTTTTAAATTCTGAAAGTCGAATTGTAAAAGCAGCTGTAAGATTCTGCTATCTTGCATATAAATTTGATGGATTCCAGTGTCAATATCAGTTAGTACTCTCTCTCTCTCTCTCTCTCTCTCTCTCTCTCTCTCTCTCTCTCTCTCTCTCTCTCATGCTTATTAGATAATGCCTCCTATATGTGTTCAGATGAAACGATAGATTTTTGTATTGTATTTTGTTGTATTCAATTTGCATACTTGATTATCACATATACTAGGCCAAAAAAGAAACGCCGCATATAAAGATTGAAAATATTGCGCGTTAAATGAGAGTTACAAAATTTCATCTGCTATATATGTTTCGCTGTTATTCCTGCCCAACATTATTCCCATTGTTTCATTGAGCTCAGTCAACCCAAACCAGTGTACTGACTGTCTTTTTCTTTTCAAGTTTTTCACGTGTACATTCATTTTAGTTAGATATACACATGTAATAGCTGCTGAAATCACTAGTCTAATATCCAATATCCTTGAAAACATTTTAAAACTTTAAAATTAAAAGTTACACATTGCTAATTTACGATGCCAAAACGGACACACGTTGAACGCGAAAATGCGATAAGAATGTTACAAGCTAACGTGGCGCCATCGGTGATAGCCCAACAATTTCGATGCCATGCAAGGATGATTGAACGTCTTATGAAACGTTTCTGATCAATTGGAACAATGTCAGACCGGAACAATGTCAGACCGTGCACATTCATGACGTCATCACCTAATGATGCGACGTCATGATCGATACAAACGTAGGTTTAAACTGCTGAATCAATTTCGTCCGGTGACAATGGTAGCTAGCACAATTCCAGGAACTCATAATCCAAGAATCAGCGCTCAAACTGCGGCAACTCGTTTGCGAGAGATTGGTGAAATACCCCCAAATACAATGTATGTTTTATATGCGACGTTTCTTTTTTGGCCTAGAATATTTGTTTTGCCTCATACTTGTGTTATAAATAACTTGAAAAAAAAATTATTTATTACCAAAATAGATATAACCTGCACAGCTGATTTGTTTTGTTGAGTCTATATGATTGTATGTTAGTGTTGGGCATTAAACTACCCAAACACTGTTGACTATAAAAAAAAAACCTAATCAAGTTTGTTCATCCATAGAACAAATAAAATAGATAGAAATACGTAGGAAACAAAGACGCAAGACAAGAACATAACAGCTATTTACATGTATTCTCGGAGTGATACAACGCCATGTATTAAACCACTTATGGTTTACATAATTTGTAAATTTATCCAAAAATGATCATACAAATGTTGCGTATACATGTATTTGGCAAAACTCTTGAGGTTTGTATGCAAAAATGCAAAAATTTCAAAGTGCTTTTAGTTTCATATGACAAATCTAATCGATCATTCGTGTTTATGTATTATAATTTGATCTACTAAACTAGCTGCGAAAAAAAAGATCAGCATGTCTCAAATTTTATGGCTTTTTCTCATGAGCACTCATGAACGATCTTCTATTTAATTAGACATTGCACTATATAAGACATTGTTAGATCAAAAATGGTGCTATTGGTCTTTATTATTCATGAGAAAAATGCTATGCTAAAAATGATTTACAGCAATCAATATTTTTGTCAAGAAATAAGAACAAGATGTTTCTGGAAACCTATTTCGTTATCCAAATAATTGATCTGAGAGTAAAGGAATCATTTTTTTCTTTCAATTGTAATTAAATTGTAGTTTTTATTTATTGTCTTGATATTACTGTGTGCATGTAAATGTTTTTTTCTTTCTTTCACAAGACACTGGATGTTGATGCAGAGATCAGTAAAACAAATGTTGACCTGTCAGGTATTACAATATATCCTGACTCCCTGAAGACTCAACTAGATGACTTGAGGGCAGCGGTCAATATAAACTTTCAGTCCTTCTATGACGAGGTATTCTTTAGCTTTACAACTATAATAGATGAAGGATAATTAAATTTTAGAATGAATATGTCATTTTTATTTTATTGAGTGAAGCAAAAATGTATTTAATTTATGTGTGGCACAGCCAAAAGTGAAATATGCATTTTCTGCTTCACCAGATAAAATAAATGTCATATTCATACCAAACATTTGAATTGTCTTTTTATCATATACAATTTTGAAGCGTAACAAATTGTTTTACACTATGACGTCCTACATTATAACACATGACATCATACTTGTGTAATAAAAGAAAAATGTATAACTTTTGAAATGTACTTTTATGTATCTAATAAAAGTAAAGAAGAAGGCAGAGATCAGGAATCAATACAATCAAGTACCACACCTGACCCAGGGCACTTAATGAACACAAGGAAACATCACACACAAAAGAGCCAAGAGCTCAGCCTTTCCCATCAGGTGATCACAAGTCTGCAAGGAAAGCACAAGACAGTATAATAAAGACAAACTTGAAAAACAAATAACAAAAAGGATCCACAAAAGAAGCCTCGTTGGTGCAAATGGGAAAATGTTGAACCTGATGCCTTGAAGGAATGGAAGATTAACATTTTTAAAATCATTGATACTTGTATTTCATTTTACTTTCGTAATACACATCTTGTACCCCCTAAACCTAAATCTTTATTTCGTCATCTTAAACCAGGTATCCAGGATTTTCATATGAACTATGTTTTGGTTCCAGCAGATAAAGCTGCTAACAATGTTGTAGTTGTTTGACGATTGTATTATTTTAATACTCTTAAGCGTGAACTTGTTGAGCTTAATGCCTATAAACTGCAGCCATCTTTGAGTGAGAGGGTGATTGTTGATGGGCATGGTTGTCATACAGCTCTACATTTTGGTGTCAAAGCTAAAGAAAATCAAGACAAAGTTCCTACGTTGTACTGGTTACCTAAACTCCATAAAAAACCCTATAAAGCAAGATTTATTGCTAATTCTAGCTCTTGTACGACAACAGAACTTTCTAAATTGTTAACCTCGTGTCTTACAGCTGTTAAAAAACATGTTATCAAGTATTGTGAAAAGGTATGAGAGATCCGGTAAAAACCTATTTTTGGTCTATTAAAATGTCAGGTGAAATTTTAGATAAACTTAAAGCAAGAGATTTCAATGCGACAAGTTTGTCTACTTATGTTTTTTTCTACTCTTTACACTACTTTACCTTATAATTTAATTAAAGATAAACTTATTGATCTTATTGAAAGAACCTTCCAGAGAGAAGGCTCGACTTACCTTGCATGTAATGTCCAAAATGTATTTTTTACTTCAGAAAAACCTAAAAAATATCATGGATGGTCGTGTCAAAATGTATGTGATGCGCTGACCTTTTTGTTGGACAACATTTTTATTCGATTTGGCACCAAGCTGTATAGACAAGTAGTTGGGATTCCTATGGGCACTAATTATGCTCCGCTGGTTGCAGATTTATTCCTGTTTTGTTATAAGAGGGACTTTATGATGTCTCTTTCTGATGATAAGCAGGCTGATGTTATTGATGCGTTTAACACTACATCCAGATATTTGGACGATATTTTAAATATTGATAATGTTTATTTTGACAATATGTTTAGTCAAATATACCCTTCAGAGCTCCAATTGAATAAAGCTAATACCTGTGATACCAAAGCCGCATTTTTAGACTTGCATTTGTCAATTTCTAATGATATTGTTTCTACCAAAATTTATGATAAACGTGACGACTTTGATTTTGAAATTGTCAATTTCCCATTTTTAGATGGTTATGTTCCTCATTCAACATCCTATTGAGTCTATATTTCTCAACTCATTTGTTTTGCTAGAGCATCTAGCATTGTTGCTGACTTCAACACTCGCAATAAATTTTTAACTCAGAAACTTCTTAAACAAGGCTATTGGTATCATAAACTTCGCAAAACATTTTCAAAATTTTATAGACGATACTATGATTTGATTTCTAAATTCCAAGTTGGACTTAAATCTCTTTTGCGCCAAGGAATTTCGGAACCTGATTTCTATGGTGATTTGGTGTATAAATTGATGAAGATTGTCGGCTCTAATAATTTTTCAGCGCAGTTCATTTAAATAATTTCCCATTATAAAAAGATTGGCTATAACATTAATGTATTGCAACAGACTGCGAGCTTGGTGGTCAACCCAATCACGGTTGGCAACTTTGCTTTCCTCTTTAATTGCACTTCAGACTCTATGATGGTTCCAACTTAAAGACTTATCTTTTGATGAGATGGTAGGGGCCAGATGCTTTGGCTGTTTGTCGGGCCCATCAGGATTTACCTGTTGGATTTCTTTTGCTCCGGTATTCAGTTTTATTTACTGTTGAGTCCTTATCTTTGCTTTATCTCCTTGTTATATCTTGATTTATATGTTTTAGGAGATGATGCATCGATAAGTTAGGGGTCTTTCATGCAAACCAAATATCTATGTGTCTTGATCCACATCTGAATTAAGGGTGAGGTTGGCGCGCCGTTAAACCGGTTTAAGCCCTCCAGTAAAATATTTTACTGACCGTTTCAAGGTGGAACTTCTTTTGTGGTCATTTTATGTTTTTGTTCTGTCTTATGTTTGCTATGTCTTTGTGCGCGTCTGTTTATATGTGCTTTGTGGTCGTCTGCTGGGAAAGGGCTGACCTCTTGGCTCTCGTTTGTGGTGTCTAACTGTGAGTTTGTAACTTTCCCATTGGTATCCTGGGTGGGGTGTGGTACTTGATTGTATCGACTCCTGATCTTTGCACCCTTAAATACTTTGGAATGGCCAGTAAAAAAAAATAGAGAGCTTAAACATTTTCACCTGCGCCAACCTCACCATTTATTCTGTATAAACTACATTGTTTCGCTGCTTTGTATATAAAAAAGCTGAGTGTGGAATTATCTGACAAGCAAAATATAAATTCTGCGTAAAATGTGTTATGAAAATGTCCTCATTTCATCTCCTGAAATTAAAAAATATATATATATATTGTATATGTGAATGTTTTATTCATGAAAAATATACTATGCGCAATAAATTTAGCAATTGTTTTGTATGGGTGAGCCCATCCACGTTAGATCTCGAGTTTCATTTGCTGTCATGAAGATACAAGCGCCGATCATCTGACAAGATTTTCCATTTAAAAAAATACAGAATTACAAAAAACAGTGGCCATGCCAAATTGACGTTTGATTTTAAGACTAGCGGGTAACGTGGGTATTTCTGATCATTGGGGGGAGCCGAAACCATTTTCAAACGATTGTTTGGTCACTGAAAACCAAAAAAGCATAGCAAATGCTGCAATTTTCTGAATTTTCTCAGAGACATAAAGGACAAAATTTTCACAATTTGATGTTTTTACTAATGCTTTTACGTTATTGCCTTTAAACGGTGTTTCTAGTCAGATTTTCTTGAACCACAATTACAAGTAAAACTGTTTGATACCTTCCAACACATTCAGACAAATACTGTTGAATGAAACATCTTCACTACTACAGTGCACGAGCCAAAAGATAAAATCTAACGTCATCGTTATCTCGCAAATGCGTCGCACCATTTTTCAGTAACTTAAGGTTTTAATGAACCATGAAATGAGTTACATTTTAAGCCTAGGATATCTTTGTAAATTGATACTCTGTTGAATTGAAATGCGAATTAACATCAGAAGTTTAATCAAACGATGACTACGTTTTAACGTCATTGATGGCAGCTGATTATTTTCAGCAGGAAATCTCTATCTCATCTGTCACATAACCAATAGTTTTTATAGGCGTATGATGCATGAGGAATATGAAAGACCACCGAACGAAAAATCACATGCTTATCATTTTAGCATTACTTACAACGGGTGTGAGTTTTGCTTACTGACCCTTTCTGCAATTCTTGCTCTCTCCAAATGCCTATTTAAAGGATGGCGTCTGAAATTTTGTAGTTTCATTTGCCTAAGATCCTGTTCTCATCATTGCAATTAAAGTTGATCGGCACTGCACGAAGGTGAGCACAAAAAAGATGCGAAACATTAGAAATTGCTTAACTTATTGTGCATAGTATATATTTATTCACTTCACTCTATAAAATAATTCATATTTCAATAAATAGCTCATATTGGGGACAATAAATGAATAATTTAAAAATAATTTACATTGGTTAATCTCTAGCCAGGTAAAACACAAAAAATGATCAGACTGTTCTTATGCTCAAAATGATCTGCATCTTTACTTTTCCTATGCACCAAGGAAAGATTTCTGGTTGTGGGCATTGTGGGCTTTGTTTTGTGCATGTGTCATATCCTGGTGTTGTTATTCAGTTTTTTATGATACAACATGTATAATCTTTTTTTTTTGTTTTTGCAGCTAAACAAACCTGCTACAAACAAGACCCCATTTGACCTAGGAAGTGAGCTTGATACATATGCTCAACCGATAGGTGATCCATTTGAGGTATCAACAGTATATAACATATGATTCATCTAAGGAGAGTTGAATACTTACATGCAATGCATTAATAACCAGTAAAGGTTCAGATAACCATACAGATCCATTTAATTACACCTGAAGTTGAAAAATAGATAAGAGAGCAGACAACAATTGTCTTGAAAAGTAGAAACATGGTTAATATATGAAACGGTGCTCAGTCATAACTGACTCTTTCTTGACTCCTTTAACAAGTTTTGGAATGGATACAAATTTTATTTTTATTGCCATCACTCAACTGCTTACTTATTTTGGTATCCTTAATTGCAAAAAATATTAACCCTAATCAGACTGCTCCCAAGAATGCAGCCTAATCTGGGTATATAGTATTTATTCCATAGTATATGTATGCTATAGTGCATTTGAATTTATGCAGCAGACGTAATGAGCATTTTTAGGTCGAAATTCTCAGTAGGATAATGGCTAAAACATGTATAATTTTCTAAAATTGATAAAATGATATAATGCAGCGTGTTAAATATGGTCAAAAAGGAAAATTATGGAAATACTTTAAGGCCAGTTTCATGACTCACAGTTGTGTACCACAATAATTTTAAGGACAATGTAAAAAGTGAGGTCAAATTTACAACACAGATTGATGCTATAATGCTATACAAAGAACCTCTTAACATTGATTATGGCTGCAGATGAGGAAGATTATTTGAAGTTAATTTATTCTTCACTTAAATAAAGGGTTGTCACTACTTACTCAAGTAATAGAAAAAAACTAACCTTTTGCTTTACACAATTATTTATGCATTGAGGTAGTCAAAACATTTTGGTGCCTCCTAAGCCTGTGACAGCCTGGTATATATGGTACTCTGCATATAAAAAAGTGAGTATGATCAGGAAATACTACAATCGCACACTGCAGACCTACCCACGGCAGAACGAAGAGTCACAGAACAATAACAGGAAGACACTTAAAGTAGAGCATTCAGCTCTATCTTCCCCATCAAGATGATTGTAAAACTAGAAAGGACACTAAGTATTGCATAACAAAACAAGGACCAACACAGAACCCCCACCATGTCCTTGAACAAGATACTTTATCCTCTTCTTAGTGCTGGTTCAATCCATGAAGGCCTGTCCTGACATAATTGAATAATTGTTGACTGGAAAGTAACGAACCAACACAATCCAAGAGCAAGAACCTCCATAAACAATGGGAGCAACAATGATCCATGAATGAATAACTGCATAAGTTTAGAAAATAAACTTGATTTTGAACCTATGGCATAATATGCGATGTATAATTTATTTTACCCACTAAATTTTACAATGGTGTCATGCATTATTTATTTACTCATTTCCAGTTTTGTTTTTACAGTGCATTTGATACGATTTCTTTTTTCTAGAGTGCTGTTCATATTGAAACAACAAAGTTGTATGCAATACAGGGCAGTGAGTATGCTGATGTAATAGACGCAATTGTAAGTACCTTTATTGATTTAAGCTTCTTTTGAAAAAATATATTTTAAATTCTGTTGCAGACAATTTGTTTCATTTAACATTACCAATAATGTATTCATATCCCAGTGGGCATTTTATGGTGAATTTACATTGAATCAAGATTGAGGATCAATATTGATTTTACCTTGAGTTTACACCAAAAAATGGAAATAGACTCTATCAAAGAATGTGTAAGTTGAATTCAGCTTTATTCTCCAACCTTGAATCATAGTTTGTTTTCCAACTTTCATTCAACTTTCCAAGTCAATATTGAATAAACTTTGATGTGAGGAATAGAATCAAAACTTAATTTTTTCTAGGTTCTTTCTATATTGAATCAAGCCTTCTTCTTAAATTAGGCTTCATACTTTGGTATTCAACCTACTATTAGACTCAACTTTTACAATCAATATTAAATCAACATTGAGTTGAGGATTAAATTCAAGGTTTCACTCTTTATAGGTCTGTCTATGTTAATTCAATCTTTAATCTCCAGCTTGGATTCTTGTTCTGTTATTCAACTTCCGCTCAACAAGAAATATGGGAGTGCAGTGGCTCAGTGGTAGAGTGCTTGACTCGAGACCGAGGGGCCGCGGGCTGAGCCTCACAGGCGTCACTGCCCTGTTGTCCTTGAGCAAGACACATTTATCCTTGCTAAGTACTGGTTCAACCCAGGAAGGCCCGTCCCTGTTTAACTGAAAGGTTTTTGATGGGACGTAAAGAATCAAAACAAACAAGAAATATATTATCAAAAGTCTCACGAAAATATAAACAGTCCTGGGCCTAAAGGACATCACTCGTAAATTATATAAGGAAGTCAATATTGAATCAAGGTTGGTGAATCAACATTGAAACAATTAAATTGAATAATTATTGAATCTATATTGTTTTACCTTTGCAAAAAAATCTGCTCTCAAGTTGGATTTGGTACTTAATTGTATCGATTCCTGATCTTTGCACCCTTACTTACTTTGTAATATTGATTCAGTATTGAATACACATGTAGCTTTTCACATTGAATCGCTAATGGTTTGATTAGTATTGAATCATCCTTGGTATTTCAACCCTGAAATGACAATGTTGAATAAAAATTGACTTACCCTTGAAAATGGATTGATCAATATTCAACCATTATTCAATAAGAAATCAATATCAAATCAATACCGTGTGCTTGCTGGGATACTTAATGTAGGAATAGCACACTGTGAATTGCCCCTTGGTGACTTTTTATGCATATCTTTCAGTAGAAAAGTCTTGGCACTTTATAGTTTGACCCATCAGTCCCCAAGATATACGGTAAATTCCAAAAATAATCCAAAATAGCCTATCTACATATATGCGAGAATTCTAATCTTTACACAATTTCAGCCAGGCATATATAATGGCTCAAAACAGCCATAATGCTGTATGAAAGTAAAGCTGGCTCCTAAGTGCACCATTAGGGGTTTGCACTGCTTGATCAGAATGGTCCTAAACTAAACTTATAATCAGTCCAGTGCTGAAGCTTTTCCCTACTGCTTGTGACGTCACTGATTTAGTATTTTGTTTGTTTGATTTGATTCTTCACGTCCCAGTCAACAATTTTTCAGTTATGTCAGGACGTGTCTTTCTGGGTTGATCCAATACTAAGCAAATATTAATGTGTCTTGCTTAAGGACACAACACAGTGACACTGGCAAGGAGATTTAAGTATTTGGTCCTGGTTTTCTGTTGTAGTTATTTGTGTTCTTCTTTTTTATTTAATAACTGATCATTTTCAGAGTTTTTTTTTTTTAATATCTCCATAACAAACAGTAAAACTAGTAAGGTAAACCAACAGACTGTATTAAATCTTCAAATATTTCATCACTTTCCTAAAACTCTGGATAGGACAATCATTTTAAACAGTGTCACTCTCAAAAATACACAGACAGAACCCTAAAAATATATTATTTTTTCAACAAAACAAATTATATTCAGAGTTGGCGGTTAAAAAATAAAATTATAATTTTAGAAATTAAGTTTGTTGTTTTATATCCAGAAAATTACAGTAGGAGGGTTTGTAAATCACTAATAAAAAATTCTATCCTCACTATATTCTTATTTTTGTGTGTGTTTAGTGTTTGCATGTTTTCTATGTCTCTACGTCATGGTGTCATAGGTAGGTCTGTCATATTGATTTACTTTGTGTACTCTCTTGTTTACATTTCTTAGAATAAATTGGCTGTTTATTTTATTTTAAGGGTAGAATATGCACTAAAGTATATTTGTTAATGAGTTTGGGAAAATACTACCCTTTTAGTGTATGGGGTTAGGGTATTAAGTGGGGGTAAAAGTACAACATCTTTTAAAGAAAATGCGACATTGTCATTATCAACTACGTTTGATAACGTTGACGATCTGTAATGCTGTATGGCTCTAGAAAGGGGTACTTTCATCTGTGCCCACGCATGGATTTTCTTCAAACTTTGCATATTAATAACTCATTATATACGAACTATGAAAATGTATTTATCGAATAAGATAGTTAAGAATAACGCTTAGGAAGCAACCCTAACGTACTCCACCTTTTAGGTGGCACCTGTCTCTAAATTTCCATGTCCTAAATCTATAGTTTTGTTTATTTCTCTGATTTGTCATCTAGATCGAATCCAAAATACCATAGACATTATTTTAATACCACGGAACCATTTGGGAAAATTATGGTTTACGTTTTCAGAAGAAGTGATTGTAAAATTTCAATATTTTTTTTCAAAAATTTACAAAACATTCAAAATTCAATTCAAAAGATGGATATGTTCTAGTCTTTGTCAAGATATTATATTATCACAAAAACATGCCATATATATACTGCTGTTCTGAGCCAAATATCATGAAAATCCAAAGCCGGTAACTTTGTCATTTCCTACCTCTTATGGGTATAGGTCAGTTTTAGCAAAATTAATTATTTAGTTCAAATGAATCGATAACTCGACATAAGGAGGTTGTTTTTTAATCTACTTCCACTTTTCTTAAAGAAAGACACGTTTAGACAAATTTGTATGATTCAATGGTCAGAAATGCCGAAGGTCATGGCCCTGTGTCATGGCACTATGGGGCCAAGACAATATGTATCACTTCCTCAAGTCCTGCATAATTTGTTTAAGAAACATACTATCCTAACAATAAACATGTGAAAACAAGAAGACTACATATTTCCTGTATATCCCAGCTGAACTAGATGAACCACATTTTGGTGCCGTGACCAGGATAACGTGTAACAGAGTCTTATCAAAGGTATCATAAAACAGTGTTCTACCAGAATAAGTGAGGTCCAGAAACAAAACTGTATGCCTAAAATATACAGCCAGCTAAAGTATAAATGTTGCCATTTGATGGCAATTAGCACCAGCTTCACAAAACAGAACGAACAGAGAAAATTTAAGCATTTAATTACCAATACTAATAATTTGGTCAAGAGTTATCTGTGACCAAAATGGTTAATTTTAACCAATAGGTTTGACAGGGGGTTATTTTTATGAAGCAGGTTTATTAATGAGTCTTACAATTATAAAATCATAGATATAAGGTTCTTCTCCTGTATGAACTGACTTGTCATACGGTTTCTCTTCTGTATGAATTAAAATTCTTAATAATGTTACATATTAAGTGTAGCATTGGCTAGATGCAGTTTTAATGCTAGAAACTAGATGTGTTAAGTACAGGTGGCAACATATTGTATCATTTAGGCTAATATTATTATGTAAGCACTTCATTAAATAAGAATCGTGGCACTTAATATCAAAGAATATTGTTTTTTTTTTTCTTTTTCCAATCCATAATTTGGGAAAACAGTGAACATATCAACTTCTACCAATAAACGTACTAGCATGATGATTCAAACTAAGCAAATATTTAAGTATGTTTTACTCTAAAACATAGTTATTGTATTGTTTACATTTCGATGAAATAGGGCCATGTGTTTACATCAAGTTAAAATAATTTGTTACCGGTCCTTGAATTTCATGAAATTTGGTCTACATATTCTTAACATATATGGATAGTTTATATGTTGAAATGGTATCTTGACAAAGACCGCAACCTGTAAAAATGTTAATTCCAAATTTGACTGAACACAAAATATACAGTCGAAAATTGGGGTACCATGCTATAAAAATGAATGCCCACCAAATATCAGAATACATACAAAGCCATTTTAAGTAACAGCGAACTTATCAATGATATAGCTATTTAATTAAATATTTTTCCGCCCGTTACATGATATTTCAATTACTTTAGAAATGATTATAACTGGGTACCCTAAGGTATTATAGTGATATCATTCATGACGTCATAAATTAGCAAGGGAATTGCATAAAAACTCAAACGCACCATAAATATTAAAGTTATACCCCAGACAATTAAATAACATAATATTTTCAAAATCCAAGCGTGGGCAGACTCCCATGTTAATTTCCCATACCATGCAAGAGCCCCTTATTTTTACAAACGTTATTTGCTATAGTTTTTCCTATTTCTGTTTTATACATACGTTGTAGGTACATGTATGTCTTAGAACCGTTTTTACGAGGAGGCAATTTTATTTAATAAGACAAATATTATCAATTTATTAAGAAGCATAATCAGACCTATAAATGTCCTCTTCTTGATCTATCTTGATTCAATGTCTTAGATTAACCCTTGAACGGCTGAACCTGATTTATCCTATCTCTTGAAATACTAGATCAAGATCAGATGGTTTATGATGAAGCCATCTGATAAGTATCTACACCGTTTTCTACCCTGACTGAAAATGCATGCTTACAACTGGAATTCTGCAGGTTAACAGGATAAGAATTGGGAAATAATGTAGTATATACAAATCATTCGGGATGATCAGCGTTAACGTTCAATTAATTTAGATGTTATCCAGATGTCATTTATGAAGTTTTGGTGCTTATCGCATATGTGTGAATGACTTCTTTAAACATGCATGTACGGCTATCTTGTGTTGCTAGTGGACTGTATTTTAGTTTGAACTTTCATTGATGTCCTAACTATGTTTATGCGAGCTTCAAATCCTTGGGAGACTGTGTATATGCTCAGGTGTGCCTGAACATTCGCTGCTTATATATGAGCTGCAACATGAGATTTCCAACAATGTGGTATGTGCGACCAGCAAAGGCTCAGACCAGCCTGCGCATATGTGCAGTCCGATCAGAGCCTTTGCTAGTCACTCGAATATACTATGACTGTTAACCTACTAATTGAACAGCATTTGGAGTTTCTAAGCTTAAAAGGAGGCTGCACAGGCTCTTCTAAGTCTACACTTGTCAAATGGCTCATTGTCTGAAATCTTATGTCGAGGCTCATATGTAATTAGTACGGACTTCTCATGACTTGACGTATCTTTTATGCATGACACGTGTTATTAATAATTATATAAGAACTATGTTAAACATTTGAGGCAGCATAATACATTTTAGGTCCCATAGCATAGTCAACAAGCAAATGCTCAGATATGTATGTGCATCACTAAAGCCTTTGCTCTTTACACACACTAAGATCTCTAGCTCCACTGGATTGGTGAGTATAGCCAGTTCATTTATGGTTTAGGCATTAACCCTTAAAGCACCAATCACGACTGCAGCAGACGACAAATTTTGTGACATCTTTCTTAGTTTTCAACAAAAATAAGGGATGATATTTCATGAGAACCGTCTGCCAGCAGACGATTCTCATGAAATATCATGCCTTATTTGTTTGTTTTGAAAAAGCGGCAAAATTTGAAATTGTCATCTGCTGCAAATTATAGGTGGCGCTTTATGGGTTCAGTACCATTATCTCATGGGCTTGCCAATTTGTGCTTGTTTTAAAAAGAAAATTTACTGTTATTTCTGTTTACAGACAGCATTGAATACTTCAGTAAAGGCCATGGAAGACGCAGTTTCAGGCATACCTGTAAGTAAGATGTATATGCTCTAGCATTAAGGCATTTCATTGAATTTATGAAACAAGTTGGAACCAAATGAGCCCCAGCATGCAATTTCCAACAATGTGGTATGTGGGACCAGCAAAGACTCAGACCAGCCTGCGAATATGCACAGTCTGATCAGAGCCATTCCTAACCGCTTGATTATTCTATGACTTTTAGGCCACTGACTGAACATCAATTGAAATTTGGCATTTTGGGAGTTGAGCATTTTTGCCATATATAATTGCAACACTGTTAAGGAAGCCCATGTTATATATGTAATCTAATTTTTGTATTCTACTTAAGTGTATAATTGTGTTTTAACAATATATGAAACCTGTGTAAAATTTACAGTTTTAAATTTTTGCACATTTCTTTCTATTGTTTCCTATTTGTATTTGTGTGTGTTATTATTATTTCTATTCTAATACATGACATTATTACTCTTTAGGTGTGATATCTTATGTAAAACAAAATTGATGTCACATGATTGGCTGAAATATTGTCAAGTTCTGTAAAAGTCAGATCCTGATAACGTGATTGACGTTTTTTTTTATGACCTGCCTGATGATTAAGCCAACAAGGTGACATTTTCGCCAAACAGCTAGTGCATCCACACAGTCTGCTTCAAAAAGTAAGTGAATATGACTAGGAAATGCCACAATCACACACTGAAGACCAACCCATGGTACCATTAGGAAGAGACACAGAACATTAATAGTCACATGTCAACAAAAGGCAATTCAAGTGAAGCAAACAACTCTCTTTTACCTAGCGAGATGATTTAAAAACTAGAAAAGACACTAAGCACTGCACAACAAAACAAGAACCAAACACAAAAAACACAAAACAATGAGAGCAAAAATAAGCACTGAATCATCAAAACAGAATGACGGCCTTAGAACAGATAGTTTGTCTTGGTTATCAGCCATTAGGCACCATGGGCCAATAGCTATCCATAGAGTGCCCATCTAAGACTCTAATTAATTAGACTAAGTGAATTGTTATGCTAATGCGAGTCTTAGCTGAGCATACAATTTTACATGTCAATTTGGTGGTTGTGTAATAATCGGACTCAAGTGTCATGCAATGGCAGCATGAAAAGCATCTGAGAAGACAGGCTGATTAGTGTTTATTGTACATTTGTGATTGTTTGAAATATATCTTATTTTGTTATACAAGAGTGAATGTTTGAAATAGTCAAATTCACAAAGTGCATTAATTTATCCAAATTTTTCTACAATGACAATTTAATGTTCATATAATTGCCTTACCACTGGTATCCCTGAATAGATTCAACTAAATTTTAGTTTCTAAGAGTGAGCTGACAACATGTTCAAATAAATAGCTGCTTTAAATGCATGTTTCAAGTTATGTTTTACTGTCACAATCGCATGAAATGTACAATATATGAAACCTGTGTAAAATTTACAGTTTTAAATTTTTGCACATTTCTTTCTATTGTTTCCTATTTGTATTTGTGTGTGTTATTATTATTTCTATTCTCATTAATATCTGTTACAGACGATGCTAGATACCATATCTGATGGCTTAAACGTGACAGAATTATACATCCATAACAATGGTTCAGACTTGGTAAAAAGCTTACTCAGAGACTATGCCAGCCGCCTTACTGGAATAGCAGACTCGTATGTCACCTATACAGATTCGGCTGTAAGATTTTATTAACTGTCTGCTTTCCTATTACCACTTTTGTCATTTGTTGATAGCCTTTGCAAACAATTTGAGCCCAGAGCCGGCAAGATGAATTATTCTTGATCAGGATCCAAAATGGTTATTAGTCATTTTAATGGTTTCCATGAAATACTCATTTAGAAAGTTAATTTTGAAAATATCAGCAGACTGCAAAACAGGTGCAAATTTACCAAGAATGGAGAGAATCAAATTTTACCATCATAGCCTTTTAAAGAGACTAGATCTGTAACTATGAACATTTTTCAAAAAAAAATATTTTCTTTTTAAATCATTTGTAGAAATAGAATTAAGTTATGTTTCACAATAAATATGTTCATTACAGCTGAAAACTGCATGGAAAAGTGAATTATCTTATATCAACAGGTGATTTTTCTCCTGTTAGGAATTATTTACGTCCCTCTTATTATTCTAGACAGTTGATTTTTAGCATAAATACCGTTGTTTGATAGTGATAAGGAGCTCTAGCGATAAGGCGTATATTTTCCCTAGTTGACATGATTACAAAACCTAAATTTTCAAATTGCCCTAATGTTTTTAAAATTGGACTGTTTCGGTAGTAAAATATGCATAGAAAGCATCAAAATAGGTTTCAAAGCAATTCATTATTTACAAAGCCGTGAAAACTTGCGCCTTCTACTCCCAACCCTCATTTTACGTTTTTAGACTGGGTGCCGTTTAGACGAGAGTTTTAGTAAATCCTTTGCATGTTTTCAAAAAATAAAAGTGCTAAAATATTAAGGATATAAGTGCCCTTCATTTCCAAAACTTTGCGGTATTCCTTCTACGCATGCGTACGAAATATACTTCAAATTGTGATGTTTGTCATTGAAAAGATGAAACTGGCGTCTTTCAGTTTGTTTTTAGATGCTTCCCCCCCCCTAGACCCAAAATGCCCTTTGGACAATAAAATGTCGCTATACAAATATATAACATATGTAAAGGGCGTCTTGGGTCTAGGGGGGAAAGGGGTTGTATAAGCGAAAGAAGACATCAACTATCTGACAAAAATAGACCACTTTGCAAGATGTTCGTTTTTATTGTACATCAACTGTATAAATAGCTTTACTGTACATAGCGTGGTTCCTTGTTTAACGGTCTAGCTCCCATATATGTTACTGAATAACAAGCACAGTTGATGATCAAAATAAATTCTCATTCAATAAGAAGTAGAATTATTACATGCATGAAGGAAACCCCGTTTTAAATATACAAATTCGGGGGCCATGGTGCATCGACGGCTGGTCTATATATATTTGTTGAATATACCTAGTTTCTCCAGTCGTTATTTCAACAAAATAAAACGATCGTCTCGTTTAGGGGGATTGCTCGCCTTATCGCTAGAAATTCTTTGTTAAGATTTATGAAAATGATAAAATGTTTACCTGAATTTTAGTATTTTTGCTGTATTCTTGAATAATAGAAACTTTATTTCCAAAATGAGAAGATCAAAAGTTGCAGACTATGCAGCTTTAATGAGGCAATTATATAGATTTATTTAAACCTTAACTTGTCAGTTAGAAGTTTTGTCTTCTGCTCCTCTCGTCTGCTCCTCTCGTCTGCTCCTCTCGTCTGCTTATATTCTTAGGTAACCTAACATTGCAAACAATATGGATCCAGATCAGACTGTTTGCTTCCATTAAAGCATCTAATCTGAAGTATACTAGAATATATACAGATGACATTTTCAAGAACTAATCATAGTGATGGGCTAAGGGTTTATGTGATTGGTTATATATAAATATTTGAATTGGCTCATGAGATTTTGGTACTTATCCCATACTCTAAATCATTGTTTACACTTACAAATACAGTTATTTAGTGGGATAAGTTGCTTTAACCCTTAAAGTGCCAATCCCGACTGCAGCAGACGACACATTTTGCGACATCTTTCTCAAATTTTCGAAATAAATAAGGTATGGTTATTCATGAGAATCGTCTGCCAGCAGAAATAGCATGTTGTATTTGTTATTTTTGAAAAAAAAAAAAAACAGCAAAATTTGAAATTGTCGTCTGCTATAAATTATAGGTGGTGCTTTAAGGGTTAACATTTACCATGAGTCTTTATTTACATGTACGTTCCTACTTGTATATTTTAGTATGAGTCTTTATTATACAAGTATGTTCCTACTGTGTATGCTTTGCTGGTCGCATATGCATTAGTTACCTTAATCTCATTACCTGGCATATTTCATGAGTGTCCATCTGCTTGCCTGTAATTATTAAAAACTGTAGAGCAAGTGTCAACTTATTCAAAATGCCAAAACATAGTCGTAGATAAACTTTCTATGGCCAGTAGAATCAATACAAATTAATAAGAAAAATATAAATGATACTTATCATGCATGCCACCAACAAAGACGTGAAGGAGCCATCTTGTCAGTCAAGTGTCACCCCAGGAGCTCAAAGTTCTGTCCTTACTGTACATTACTTCTATAAGCGTCAAAACTAACAGCTTGCAATGTCATTACACCAATACCGCTACAGTGTTCTTTTTTTAACGCATTTTGGGGGTTTAAAGATCAAACTACACATGCTTGGTGTATAAGACAAGCCATTCATTATTTCTTGTACACACCACAAATATATGTGTAAATGCAGGTGCAGACCAAACACTAGTCACCTGGCATAATTAAATATATTTTCTTTATTTTAAAGAATTAGTTTGCAGATATGTAGCATAAACCATAATCAAATGCGCTTGTCTAAAATTATTGACTATATTTTTTCATCAAAAAATGTAACAAATGTATATTTATTAGATGCAGCACATCATTCACGTGCGCTAAAATATTTAAATCTATTGTCTCAAAATAAATACAAAACTACACATGTAAAATTGATGCAGCATTTGGATAGATGTGTGTTAGATTGTTCATCATAAAATCACTGCAAGGTGCTAAAAGTCATATCTTATCTGAAAATAATCATACTTATTGGTAAATACCACTTAAGAATGAATTTACCTATATGTCATTATCTCATGGCCCATCTCTATTTTCAGGTCAAAACACAGCTTGGTGCGTGTTCCCCTATATGGAATGTGTACAATTCCTTCCTCGTCTATACCTTCTGTTATAATCTTTTGGATACTTTGGTAAGTATTTTCAGCTTTGTTTTATATAACATTGGGATAACACAATATTTAAGTCATCCCAAAGACCGTTTTATCAAAGATAATCAAATAAGCAATGATATACAACCACGCAACTAGCAGGTTAGCAAAGAGGTAGTTCATGAACTTGAATTTGGATACATAGCTGTCATGCAAATATAAACAATTTGCAGTAGAGTGACAGTATTTTTTAATACTGATTGGCAGTTTGGAATGTTTAAAAGAGATAAAGACAATGGACATGATACTTTGAAAATGTAAATTTTCAAATAGTTTTCTTATGTTCAGTAACATATGTTGTAGGTACACATGGCAGTTCCAATGTGTACCTACAACATATGTTACTGAAAATAAATGAGTTTTTCACCATAAGCTTTTTTAAAAAAACAAATTCTCAACCACATTCATTAGATCATAGAAATGAGCATGTAGAAATGAACAAATTTTCATGTATTTTGTCATGCACCTGGGTGACAATAATAGACTGTCAATTTTATGCTTCTGGCAGCTTGTCTTGAGATGTTTCATGGGAGTATATTGCTAAATTGCTAGCTGTGTGGTTGTAAGTCTGAAACGAATAACATCCAATATAATAATTGGCATCTCTAGGAAACTTATTATTGTCAGTATCATTCATAAAAGACTCAAACAAGCCTATTCAGCTACATGAGAGCTACAAATCGAACATTAGATGAGTACAATAATTTTTATAGTAAGCGATTTTTAATGAATACACTGATGCTTAACTTGCTTGTGCTGAGAAATCTAATTTCTTTATATCTTACTGTGAAGATGTCTATTTCTAATCAAATATAACTTAATATGTATTACACCACAGTTCCATCTCAAATAAATCTAAATTCAAAGCAATTTAATTTTTAATTTATTTCTCTACCTGATGGTGCCTTTAAATGGTCTGTGATTGTGTCATTTCCTAGTCATACTCAATTGCTTTTTTTACAATGAAAAGTAAGAACATATTATGTTCTTATTTTTCGTTGTAAAAAAAGTAACTGGGTATGACAAGGAAATGACACAAGTCATATATTGCATTTGAATGCTACCGGACCGCGTAGCGCAGTCGGTAACGTGTCTGGCTACAGATGCGAGTCTGACTGCAAATCCAGGGGTCGCGAGCTCGATCCCGGTCCGGTCCCATACTTTCGTGGAGATTGATCATGAAATAATTTCTACGGTCATTCTCCTCCTTCCGCTGAATCATTCAAGAAGGGTTGTTGTCAGTTACAAGCGAAAGTATGTGCACGAAGTACTGGTTAACTGCTTGTTCAAGCTTGCCCAGGAAAAAGTGTGGTAAGGTGAACTGACCGTCCCGCAATGACCTTAGCTGTTGACTTGGGACGTAAAGCAAACAAACAAGCAAACAAACAAACAAACATTTGAATGCTAAATATTAGATATTGCGCAACAATTGTAATGTATTTTGTGGTATTTCCATCTAGATTTTGTTTCATTTTCAGAATGGATTCTGGTTTTCGCTTGGGTGGTGTATGTTATTTTTTATACCAGGCATGATACTTTCCATTAAACTTGCCAAATTTTATCGCAAAATGGATGCTCCTCCAACTGATGATATGCCTCCAAAATCTGACAGGTAAGATAGTTAACATATGATTATTGAATTATGTTGAGGTGGACATGGAGTGTTATTGAACACTAAGCATCATATTGACTGACGCGGAGCGGAGGTCAATATGATAAAGTTTACTGGTCAATGTCTACCGAAACAGAATTCAACAATTGTTTTATTATAAAATAAATGTATGTTATGTAGTTCCTGTCATTTTATACCTTTATAACCATTGACGTTTCGGACGGATCAGGCGAAATTACTTGACGTTCTGACGTCACTTCTTGTAACCTCGTGCTGTGTGCTTTGCAACGTCACGTCCCGTAAACCATGCAATATGTAGTTATACTGACATCTGGGCCAATCAGAATATGTTTATTTATAGATTATATAATAACATATGCAATCTTTCTCTGAGTCAGAGATTATAGGTACTAATCATGTTTTCATGTATTAAGGCTAGCTTAGAGCATGGAAGGAGTTAGAAATAAGGCATTTGGAACAGGTTATTTGCCTGGTCCCAGGGAGGTGTGTTGAATCAAACCTCCCTGGGACCAGGAAATCCTTATGCATTAAAATATTGCACCCACCCACTTGGTACTTAATGGGTTGCTTGCTTTCTCATTTTCTCTATGCATATTTTTTCACTCCTGCTTAGGCTTGTCATGTACCCTCAAAACCTAATTAGTTCTCTATATGCTGCTATACACTAGGGGTACCAAAGTTAGGAAAAACAGAAAATATACCCCTGTTTCAAATTGAAATTAAACTATATAAATTTCTGATTGTTTATCAATTCAGTGAGGCAATTCTGTAATTGGTATGAAATCACAGTAAGCTACAATTAGTCATTAGCTTTTTGAACAGTTGGTTAGTCTAAGACTCAATATAAAATAAATATATTTGTTTGTTTGTTTGTTTGATTTGATTCTTTACCTCCCATCAACAATCTTTCAGTTAAACAGGGATGGGTCTTCCTGGGTTGAACCAGTACTAAGCTAAGAACAATGTGTCTTGCTTAAGGACCACAACACAGTGATGCCGGTGAGACTTGAACCTATGGCCCCTCCGTCTTGAGTCAAGCACTCTACCACTGAGCCACTGCGCTCCATATAAAAAGAATATATTTGTAATAAATATGTTTCTATAAGTTATTATTAATGTTACCTATATAATTGAAAAGTACGCAGTAGACAATGTACTTCCCTACCTTACCATTAGATACTCATAAAGTCTGAAGCTTGTTTACTGTAGATTTTTTATTGAAACAGTTCAGTCAAGTTGTATGATACAAGCATGCTTTTTATTATGGGCCTCAAGTAAAATAAACCCTGTCTTCGGAGGTTTGCGAACAACAAAGGCGCAGACCAGCCTGCGCATCCGCGCAGTCTGATCAGCGCCTTTGTTATTCACTTATTGGAAAGTATCATATCTAGACTTGCTAGGAGCGAAATCTAAATTTTCCAGCTAGTCTCTGTAACTGAGCAGGCTGGTTTGAAACTCACTGTGTAGGAAACCCCGAAGGCAGGTTTTGTCGCTGTGAAGCCCATATGATATATACTCTATTTGGTACTATCTCCATTAGCCTTTTAGCAATGTAGAAACAAATGTGTTTGACTATATTCTTTGTGTTTTACTATGTTGAGCATGTCTTTTTCCATTTCAGGAGCCTCCCATCACCAGAAGTGTAAGTGATTTCAGCCAGTGCATGAGATTTCCAACAATTTGACATTTTGGCAAGTGTAGACTCAGACTAGCCTCTGCAGCCTCCTTTTAAGCTTAGTAACTTTAAAAGGCATTCAGTCAGTAGCTTAACAATCATAGAATACTCAAGCGACTAGCTAAGGCTCTGATCAGTCTGCGCTATGCGCAGGCTGATCTGAGACTTTGCTGGTTGCACATACCACATTGTTGAAAATCTCATGTTGCGGCTCATTTTTATTAACACTTTTTACATGTTTGTATTTTCTCATACATATTGATACATGTAAAATAAGGATAGTATAGGATTGTCCATTCAATATCTTAAGGGAGTACTGGTCAAAATTTCTAAATATATTGTGATGTATTTGTTCCTTAACATTGTATTTATCTTAGCAAACAGTGCTGACACAGATAAAAGGTCGCATTATGTGGCATTTCATATTGAGCTTTACTGTATTCTAAATTACCAGTTCATCAGTATCTAAAAAGGGTTGATTATCTCATGACTTGATAACTATATATAAATTCAATTGATATACCCATGGTCTAATCAGCACATTCATTGCTTCTTGCATACAAAATATATAAGTTGTTTCATTTACTATACAAATATTCAAGATCCTAGCTAATCTCTGTCTGAGCAGATCAGTGTGGTTGCAAGCCATGAAGGCAGGGTTTTTCGCAAGGTGGCTTTTAGTTTCAATGCAGTCCTTCTTTTGTGGATCATTTGCGTTATTTCTGTGTGTGATCGGCATGCTTTCACTTCTGGTCATTTCTGCCTTGTGGTCACCTGCTGGGAAAGAGTGACCTCTTGGCTCTCGTTTGCGGTGTTAAGGACATATGCTACTAAATACTTCCCATGTTGAAAAATTTTCAATACTTTGCATACAGTTTGTTTTATGCATGGGCTATCCATTTATGAAATAAAAAGGATATGTCACCGTGCTTATTTTTTCACTATCTAATATGGAAGTTTTCAGCAATTGACCAATTTTCTAAAAATATGAAATAATAACACTAGTCCTAAATAGTGAGCTAAATTTGTTGTAATCTTCAGCCAGCTTCTTTCTGTTAGCTTCAATTAGTGCCCATGACATCAAACCTTTTAGAAAATGTGCAAGTTTAGTTTTTATCCCATGTGTTCACAAGATACAGCATGATATATTTTGGCAATTCGTCGAAAATTGAAATTCGTTTTTAGAATAAATCATAATATTAAAAAATTTGATGCTGAAAATCTTAAGAATTTATTTTTATTCCATGGACTATTATACTACCTTACAGAAAAATTAATAAAAATCTGGGGTCACCGAACTAATTCTCTTTCGGGAGGGTCAAATTAAACCCCACCCCCTTAGGTTTCATGCGTAATTCAATATAAAAAGTTCAGGAATGCCATTTGTGTCGTTTGGATGATGCCATTGTACTAGTATATGAAGCAATTTAGCATTAAAATGTTAAAAAAGACAGAAAAAATACACTGAAAGTAGGTGTGCACCCGGGAATCGATCCAGGTCCTCTGGCTTTGTAGCCAGACACGCTAACCACCAGGCTACGGGGTCAGGTCGTGTGGGGCTTTAAATAACTGTCCAAATAGTAGAGACTCGGCCACATTCGTATTTGTAACCAGGATAATTGTTTATGTCGTTTGATTTTGCCTGAGCTACATTTGTCTGTCTTTGGTACTGAGAATATAAGTTCTGATAAAAGGTCAATAGATATTACGGACACACTTTAATTAATTTATTTTGTCAATAAAATGTCGTAACACGGGCATGCCTTAAGAATATCTGAAAGCTATTTTGATCCGAATCTGGAAAGGTCAAATGACAGTACCCAGACAACTTTACCTGTTTCCAGATGTGGAAAAGGTGCGCATGGGAAATAGCCACATATGTCTGTAAATTGTGTTTTTGTTACTTTCCCATTAGGTATCCTGGGTCAGGTGTGGTACTTGATTGTATCGATTCCTGATCTTTGCCCCTTTCTTACTTTTATTTATGTACACTTTTTTTATCAGTTCAAGAGACGTTTACAAATATGGAAGCTTGCATATTTAGAATTTGGTAAACTAATTTTATTCATATATAACACTGGCTCAGACTGTAAGAACTTGAAAACTGTCATGAAATTTGACATTTTCTAAAAAAATAAATACAAGAAAAGTATGCATTTCTATTGCTCAGAGCAGCAGACTATTTCATAAAATTATAAAATTAGAAATTATGAATATTTTTCTAAACATATGTCTTTACTTTCAGGCGAGATCACAATAGCAGAACAATGTTCAAGTTGAGGTAAGAGTTGAGCAAGAACTTATGTCATCATATTATTCTATTTTTGTGTTTGTATTATATAAAGCATCACAGTTATTTGAGCCGCGACATGAGATTTCCAACAATGTGGTAGGTGCAACCAGCATATGCTGAGACCAGCCTGGGCATATGCGAAGTCTGGTCAGAGCCTTTGCCAGTCGCTTAAATATTTTATGTATGTTAAGCTACTGACCCAAGAGCATTTGGAATTTCTTGGCTTAAAAAGAGGCTGCACAGGTTGGTCGGAGTCTACACTTGTCAAAATGCCACATTGTTGGAAATCACATGTCACGGCTCATTTAAAGATTGCTTCTCACAGATAGCAAATGCATGTCATCTTTTTAGCTAATTGCTTTACTCAAATTGTACTTTTGCTGTCTTGGTGGTGTCTTTGTTCTGTTTCTCTTCCTGGTGTGCCCTGGGTTACTCTGCGGTATGTGATTATGGCATTTCCTTGTCATAATCACAGAATAGAAAATCAGTTATGAACTAAAATGGAATTAAGTAGATAAAAGTTGGTTTAAACTTTATTTCTTTGTATAAATACATAACAGCAATATTACAAACACTTAAATAAATAGTTACTGGTTTTATACAAAAGGATTCAGAAGAAAGTCTATTTTTAGAAGCTTATCATATCAAATTAAAGAGAACAAAAAGTATATCATAATGCGAGTACATGTTTTTACAGTAACATACACAAGTCAGACCTAGGACTTTGGGCCAGAGGACAAAAATTTACCTTTTTTGAAGTGGGTATTTTACATGTCAAATTGAAGGGAATGAAGAGTTGAAACAATATACAAGGCACCACTTTACTCTTATAATAAATGAGCCGTGACATGTGATTTCCAACAATGTGGCATTTTGACAAGTGTAGACTCAGACGAGCCTGTATAGCCTCCTTTTAAGCTTAGAAACTCCAAATACTGTTCAATCAGTAGCTCAACACTCATAAAATATGCAAGCGACCAGCAGAGGCTCTGATCATGCTTGCACATAGGCGCAGGCTGATCTGAGGCTTTGCTGGTTTCACATACTACATTGTTGGAAAATCTTATTCCACGGCTCATATGCATGTGACCTCTAGGGTGGGTTTGAAATGTCAAAAAATGATTTTTTTCTGTTCAGTTGAAATTAAATCAGATGCTATCTCTTTAAACAGGCGACACATTCAATTCCTGGAATTCTAGTTCATTATTCATAATTCACTCTTTTTTTGCAAATGATATGTGTTTGTCAAAAAGAATATACATAATACTCTAACACACCTCGCCTATACAACCAATGCTAAAAACGTAATATATCAAACAATAATTCATGGTTTGGCGGGAGTTCTTCAGTGCGATTGCGGAAAGTTGGGAGAAGCTGAAGACTTCAAATGTGTTTTTATTGTTAATTGTGTGTTAGAATGAAATATATCAGCTCCAGTGAGTAATATTGCACTGTTTGTCAGTCAGTTGTATTAAGATAAATCACTTGCGCTGCATGCTCCTGATTTGATCTTCTTTGCAACTGGCCTCCAAACAGTAAATTATTACTCAACAAATCACTGCTGGAGCTGATATACTTCTTAAACACATTCAATTGAGTGGTTTCGCTCAATCAAATACAGCCAAATTAACCTACATCCATTGAGATTTGGCTGTATTTGATTGAGCACTACCATGGGACCATGGAAATTTGTTTAATATAGAAGTAGTTCCAGCTACATCAAATCTGAAGGCATAATGAGGATAGTAATTGACCTTCCATAAAATGATGTGTGTAATAAGTTGTGTTGCCTCATTGAGGCAATTCTAATGATCTAATGATTAAAGACATCATGCTGATGATTAAATAAGACTTATCTATATTAATCATCCTAAATATATGGATATCTGGAGCTTGGAAAATAGTTTTAGGGACTTGAGAGGGAGTTTGAACTAACCATCGTAAACAGGCCACCAATGATTGATCCATGTACGTTTCACTGTAAACATAATTCATATAAATCAAGCAAGCTATTCATATATAAATGGTACTTCTGACATAATTGACTAGCTATTATTAGAGTTAGCCCGTGCATCTGCATAGTCAGCCAATAAGTGTGTCTGTTACTCACACAAAGAATAGAAGTAGATGATGATTCAGACCTAAACATGGGTCTTAATGTAGACGTCTAACTTCACTGAATAGCTGTACCTGCATGGCAAACATTACTGCAACAGACAACACATTTTGTGACATCTTAATTGATTTAGGAAAATTAGGCTGGCAGATGCTTCACGTGAAATATGAAGCCTTATCAAGTTGCTAAAATAGCAATTAAATTCAAAAGTGTCCTCTGCAGCATATTTTAAGGGTCAAAGTAGGACAAACAGTGCCATCATACAATGAACTGGTTGAAATAGAAATCCTTTTCTTTCTTTGGACTAGCTGAAATAGAAAACATATTTTTTCCTCGCCTGTATCGTAATGTGATATATCTGTTTGTTTTCTTATGAGGTTTGTCACAAAATTATTCATATGGTATTATTGTATTTATTGTAATTCATTTTTTTTATTTTTACAGGAAAAATAAAGTGCAACACTACGATGGAACTGGATGGTGAACAAGAACAGCAATGGCAACTATTTGATTAACCATTTGTGATATGCTTACTTTTTGTGATCTCTTGTTACAGTTTCTTTGATAACTGTTATGCCTGACTACAGTACCTATACGTATTTTCTATTTAGTTTACATCTAAAAATAATTAGCGCTCTTTTACGTCTATTTTACAAATCTGTTATTATTGTAGTGTTTTGGCCATTCTAAATACAACGGGATTTCTAAAATCAGGGTAAATTATGTACAAAGCAATGTTTATAATTCTCCATGAATTTTCTAAGCACACTTAGTGGATGACTGTATTCAAAACTTTCATATATGGATGTATATCGTCCGATATATGGTCGTAAATTTACTTTTAAGGTAATTTCTGACAGTATATCTAGTGATACATCTCCTCAAGTTAACATTTTGAATGCAGTTATCCCCATTCTAATGCATTTCTGTGCAAATTTACCATTGAAATCTTTGTTTTTTCTCAAATTGGATCATTGCAAGCTGCATAAATCCACATGTCATCCAACGAACTATGATGTAATGAATGAGGTCAAACTATTTCTGATATATGGTTGTAAATGTCCAACTTTATCTTAGGCATTGTGTTGCAATGGCAAGTGCATTTGAAGTGCATTTGTCAAGGAAAATATGGTAGTTTTGCCATTACCACTTTATGTGCCAGCACATGCTAAATTGGTATTTATGGTATTGTTGAGCAGTAAATGCTTAGATGAGCTTGTCCTGGTGTATAATAAGAATCTATCATGAGTGTGAGGGTAGGGTAGAGAAATCTGTCCCGAGGATCGGCGCTTGGCATCACGAGGCTTGCTGAGTGATGACAAACGGTGATCCCGAGAGACGGATTTTTCTATCCTACCCTCACACGTTAATGGATTCTTTTTCTTGCTCACCACTGTTTTTATGAATTTATTTATTTTAAAATAAGCTTCCAGAAGTTCCTAAATACGCTAAGATGCAATTTCACATGATGACGTTACTTGACGGCCTGGGAAAGATAGCGTGGGTAAGATAAGATTTTCTATCCCAGGGTAGAATCTCAGATATCTTCAGAATTGTTTGTTTTTGCTGCTTGATAAACACTGTTATCATCGATTTCATTTCTATTCATCCCTTTTGTATGAAGATAGTTTATAATGTGATAGCTCTTGATGTTTGTCCATTTTACATGTTATTGCTACCATATACTATCAAAATTGTATCCTCTTCTTGTGTAAACATAGCAAATGAATTGGATTTGACGGACAAAATCATAAGGCATTGAATAAAAGTTATATATGAAAAATACCAATATCATTCTTTAACATAATAGAGTTGAGAACTTTAAGAAGTGTGCTCATATGTAGTTTAGTTGAATTTTTACCCTGGTTGTAATTCATATGTATTTATGGCTTATGTGTTTAGTAGTTTTCATTGATTATCATTAAGACATTCCGTCCATGTTACCTTTATTATTTAAAAAATTATAACATGGGACAGTACACATGATATTTGTACTTGAATAGGCCAGAATTTTTTATAAGTTGATTTACCGGGGGGGGGGGGGGGGGGGGGGGGGGGGGGACAAAAAAGCCCTGAAAATTTTCAGAGCTTGTTTTAATATCTCCAAAACAAACAGTAAAACTAGTAAGGTAAACCAACAGTCTGTATTAAATCTTAAGATAGCTCGTCATTTTACTAAAACCGGATAGGACAATCATTTTTAACAGTGTCACTCTCAAAAATACACACACAGAACCTCAAAAATTTATTATTTTTCTCAACAAAACAAATTATTTAGAGTCGCGGATAAAATAAAAAAAAATGAATTTTGTTTCTACTTTCTGGAAAATTACAGTAGGAGGGTTTGTAATTCAACTAATAAATATATTCCGGCCTTATCTCTTCAGCAGGCAGTGAAGGCTCCCATATTACCCATGCTCAGATCCAGAGGTGGACATCACAAGTGCCTGTGGGTTTCCTTAGAAATACTTGCACGGACACCCCTTGAGAAGGAATAAGATCATTTGGTCAATTGCTTCTCAAGGGTGGTTCGCACTGCCTTCTGTGAAAAAAGTTGATGACTAAAATAAGGTTGTCAGGATACCCCTGAAAGACTTTATTGGATTGGCCTATGTAACCTAGAGCTTTTGCTGCTTACGTTCACAAAATAAGGATGTGGATAAAAACTCAGATTAAAATTAAGACCTCTAGCCAGCAAATACATTTAGAGGCATGTGCGCATATGGGATTAGTAAAAAAGAGTGTGTGCTGCTTTATATATATTTTTTAGAAAAGCTATAATGTGTGTTTCAACCCTAAAGACTTTAGTCTTTATCACAAGAAAAACTGAGGAGCCGCTGAGGTGTAGTGGATAAACCGCTTGCCTTGTAAACCAGGGGTCGCAGGTTCGATTCCCGGCTTCACCAGTCTATCGGGTGAGACTTTAAGCCGTGGCCCCGTCTCCATATGACCTTAGCTGTTGGTGGGACGTTAAAAATAGTGAGTATGATCAGGAAATACCACAATCACAAACTGCAGACAACCCCGTGGCACCGTGAGGAAGAGCAGCTCAACCATCACGAGACACCAGGATGACAAATTAAGCAAAGCAATCAGCTCTCTCTTCCCCATTAAGATGATTGCAATACTAGAATGGACATAAAGTAACGTACAACAAAACATAGAGCAATTACAGACTCCCACAATGGGAGTAACAATAAACAAAAAGTCAACAACAACAGAATCACCGCCTTAGAACGGTTAAACACAAAACAACAAGAAAAACTGTCTTTGGGGTTTTTAGGTCATACCCGATCCAGCCTAACTTGCGACAGACTAGCTAGAAAGTTAAAATTTCGGTTGTAGCAAAGATATGATTATTTTCCAATAAGCAAATAACAAAGGCTCTGATCAACAAAGCAAAGATATGATCCATTCCAATAAGCAAATAACAAAGGCTCTGATTAGACAAAGCAGATGTGCCTTTGGTGTTCTCATACCCGGAAGACAAATTTTATCCTGCAGTTGTCCATATTAAAGTGACATAGGCACATACTTCTTTTTTCAACTTTTACAGAATTTTTATGCCATTGGTGACAGTAACAGTATTCTGAAACCAATTATCACATTTCCAAAAATAATTTAGTGAAGTCTCCAGTCTCTTGGCAAAATAAATCTGTTTAATGGGTGTAACTCTACTTTTAACAGCAATGCACTGAATGTTAATTTGTACTTTATCTTATGTTCTTGCAGTAATAGAGCATAATGTTTAATATGTATTAGGCTTAGATCTATCAACAATAGTTGATATCAGTCACTGTTTATAATTCACTCCTGTGTTTCCAATTGTAAAATATTAATTTACTTTTCAAGAGATATTATTAAAATTTCAATATCATGACAAGGAGATATATAGTTCCTTTTCATCATGTAATTATCCCAGCAAAATGTAGAACAAGATGCTTAAAATGTAAGCTTTTGAATTCACATAAAATGCTTGCGGACTAGAAAGAAATCATGTGTAACATATTTCATATTTATTTTCCCTGAACAAACCAAGAGGAGGGGGCATTGTTTTTGGAACTGATCCCATCTGTGTAGGCCTCGGTGTGACGCTTTCTTGTATGCAATATTGCTCATGAACTAGTAGGCTGATTGAAATCAAATTTGCATGGTTATAACATTGGAGCATGATAATAACTGAGCCTTGAAATGTGATTTCTAACAATGTGGTATGTGCGACCAGCAAAGGCTCAGAGCAGCCTGCACATCAGGCTCTGCCTGATCAGAGCCTTTGTTGGTTCCTTGAATATTCTTTGAGTGTTAAGCTACTGACGGTGCATCATTTGGAGTTTATAAACTAAAAAGGAGGCGACACAGGCCCATCTGAGTCTATACATGTCAAAATACCACATTGTTGGAAATCACATGTCGCAGCTCATATGTGAGTGTTTGTAGTGGAGGACATGTGTTTTCTCTGAAAACTATACTAGTTGTCTTTATTTTTCTTATAACATAAAACAATGATCCTGGTGATCAGCTGCGTTTCGTATTACTACATGTATTCTGTATTAAAGTTTTGTTTACAATTACAACATAATGCCCTTTTCCATCCATCTAAACGTATGCATAGGGTACTTAAAAGGCCCTTGAGCATCCACAACATGTATAACATATTTTGTTTGGATTTAGATTAGTTTTAGTTCCCCTTATCCTTAAAGGGACAATGGATTAGGCAACCCTCGCAAGCATAGATTCAAGTAAAACCTGGGTTTTAAATATCAACATGTAGATATAAGCTCATAGTAGACCAACCAGTATTTGGTGAAAGAAGCAAATTGCAACTTACACATTGTATTTTATGAATCTTATAGCGAGACAACCTGTATGAGGGGTTTCCTACAAAGTAAGATTCAAATCAGTTTGCTCAGCTTCATATCTTGGTAAGAATATTGAAACAGTTTAGCTATTTTACTTTACAGAGAGCTTATAACAAAGGTGCTTGTCAGACTGTCTGGATGCAGAGGCCGGCTTTCTTACATGAAGGTTCAATTATATCTGGGTCTCAATATAAGAAAACCTGTCTTCCGGGGCTTGCAAACAACAAAGGCACATACCAGCCTGCATATCCGTGCAAACTGATTAGCGCCTTTGTTATCCACTTATTGGAAAGTGTCATGTCTAAACTTGCCACAAGCCTGTGTAATTGCAATTTTCTAGCTAGTCTCTGAGCGAGCTGGTTTAAATCTCACTAAATTTTTGAAACAAAAAAGACAGGTTTCATATCAACTACTAATTTTTCTCCCATCGCGGCCCATTTTTATTAAAAGAATTTTTTAAGCATTTGTTAAGTGTATATATTTGTGTGTTATCTTTGTTATCTAATGTTATGAGAATTGTTGGCATTTTGCTCGCACTGTTTCAAGTAGTTATTTGTTGTGTGTTAATACCCCATTCATACAAAGTATTACTGGGGCATGTTTATATTTCTTGTTTTCAGTTAATGGCTGCATGGTTGCATGTGTGTGTGTGTGTGTGTGTGTGTGTGTGTGTGTGTGTGTGTGTGTGTGTGTGTGTGTGTGTGTGTGTTCTTCCAATCTAAGACCTCTGAATAAAGGTCAGGGAGTCCATCCAAAATCGTTCCCTATGGAATTCACAAAATTCAGTTATTTAATGAAATGAATGAATCAAGTATTATTATACAATCACTTTGAATCAAAATCAGATATAGCCATGGAAGTACAGGTGTCAAACTGCCTTGAGATAGTTTTAAGTTCGAACACTGCGCAATCTTGTGATCTTGTTTTGTTCATTTCAATATTTTAGTTCGTCTGTTTTATTCCAAAAATCTATCTTAAAGCATTTTTCTGTGTGTTTTCCTTATTGCATTCCCCTCTTATGATGTTTTTGCCATTGCCCACTGGTGGTACATAGAGAAAAACTTTTCGCGCATATACATTTATTCACCCCAAAAATAGCTCTCACTGTTATCCTTTTTAAAGAATGAAATTAAATTTCATTATTTAAAAAGGACAACAGTGAGAGCTATTTTTCAGTGACTATGATGTAACTACCTTATCTGGACAGAAGTGGTGACGTCAGGAAAAAATATGACTGGCTCCCAGATAGCGCAGAGTAAACAGTGAACCCAGTGGATGGGGAATTGCCTGCTAGTGTTATTTGCTACGTATATTTTTTCTCTGGATTCCGTCATCATTAAACATGAAAGCACACGTATTTCACTTTTCCCTACTATACTCAGAAAAACAATTGAAGGATATTTAGGTTCAGTTCCATCTCTAACATTCAATACAATAAAAACTAAACTAATAATGCATGCATTTCATAGTTCTATATATCTGCAATCAAAATGGATGCTTGCTTTTTGTCATGCTTCAATGGTTTAAGTACCGTACAAATCCAAATGGTGCAACCCTCTATACTGAAAAGTCACAAACGTTTAAAAATGATTGAAACCCATTTTTATCATTTGTATTCCATAATGACTGGCTTCAAAATCATTGCTGGCTCTCCCTCAAAAGTATGGCACATAGTTTTGTAGTTGTTGTCAGTGTTATACTGCCACTTTAATGACACATTGGTTGGGGTATGCCATATATGTGCATTTTTTGGTGAGGAAGTTGTCCCATTATTAGGGCCAATGGCTGATAAATGGGAGTAAAAACTCATCTTTGGTCGGAATTAGAACATAAGCAATTACATGGTAAAGGTTTCAGGTATTTTTATAAGCGCTAAATTTATTGCTTGTGAACTTTGGGTAGAGAGGGTCGGTACATTTGGCGTGGTACTGTATCGTAACCAATGACCCGTAAATTTACTTTTGCATTTTGCTGAATTGCATAGTGGTAGTTCTATCAGATATAAAAATACTTTGTTTGAAAAGTATTGTCTCAAATGCTGTATAGTAAAAATAATTTCAATATCCTTCAATTGTTTTTCTGAGTATATTTGCCACAAATCATGGCAGCGAATTTAGAATTTATAAATACACTAGGATATGGTAAAGTAATGCATGTGATAAAAATAGAAGCAATGTTTGTTTGTAAAAGACTAATGTCTGGGAACCTATGCAATTTACAGTTGAGATATGTTGAACTATGCTTTATTTATTCCTAAGTATGTCATAGTTCATAGTATTGTTTTTGGTATTCTCAAAAGGTGATTATGTGTATTATTAAAGCTCTAGGCTCAGAAGTTAAAGAATTATATCTAACGTTTAAGTTTGTTGCACACACCAAAAACAAAAACATCATTATTCGATACCTGGAACATACAAAGAGTATGACTTTGAATGGATCTAACCCCTGTTGGGCCCATCTCTAGAATGTTTATCAGAACTCTTTACCACTGTACTATTGAGGATGACCGATGATTTGGCCATATAGTTATATGATCTTTCAACATATGAAACGATGTGCTACAGTCTAAATCCCCTTCCATGTGCTACGAAATAGAATCATCCGAGCTTTTGATCAGTCTAAGGTCATAGTCGACCTATACATATTTTTTTCAGAATATTTAGAAGGATTTAGAAATGTGATACACATAGTTACTCTGTGGAAAACCTGTGCAAAAAGTTCCTAAGAAACGTCCTTGTTCTCTTTGCATACTAAATGAGTCGAATTGTGACTAAACCCCAGCAAAGTGACACGAGACGACTCAGATCTTCCTTGCCAACAACTGTCTCTACACTCTATGGGTAGCTTAGGTCAGACAGCAAATACATTGGTTTGACGATTCAGGGTCCTAATGCAGGGTCAATTCAACATGTGTCTTTTTCGCCCAGTTGAATGGATCAATTTAGCCCCCCAAAGTAATTTGGTTAGTCGTTTCTGCCATGGGTCGTTTCTGCACTTTGTAAGTCGTTTTGGTACATCTAAATTTAGTACAGTATAACATTCTATATGAAGAAAATCGTATATTATGTTAAGGAGAGCCAGATGTTTAATCAAGGACATTGTTTTCATTGATAAGTGATTATTCAGCACAAAAATGCGACCAGTTTGTGCATGCTCAAGACAGTTTTGCGTTATACTGATTAAGGCCATGCAATATAAGAACTATGATTACTGGTATCCCTATACAGAGCGAATTGTCAATATGAGGAAAATATGAGAAATAAATTGAGCTAAAATAAAATACAAATGTATACAAATAGTGATTTTGTTTGTTTTAGCTCAACTGAGCCATATGCTCAAGGTGAGCTACTGTGATCATTAGATGCCCGTCGTGTTCCGAATGTCAAAGGACATCTCCTAAACTGCTCGCTGGATTTTGACCAGGCTTGGCAGGAAAAATCCTCATATGATTCGTTTCAATAATTGTTCAACTGTTTCCAGTCCGTTGCATATGTAGGTCACATGCCTGGTGGCATTTTTTTAAATCTTCTTGTCTGAAACCCCACTGTTTTGGTATGTAGACATTTGCCGATTTTATTCAAATTTTGGCGCTGTGGCCAAAAATTGACCTGCAACTGGTGGTCACATATCATTTTTTTCAATAGGTTTATATAAGATAAAACATTTTTTTAAAAATCTTCTGAAACCACATCTCTTACTTTAATATTGCACCTCAAATGGACCACAGTTTTTCGTTTTTAAAATTTTACATGAACGTTTCTTCACCCTGAAAATTTGCATGCGCATCGATATGGCAAACTCCTAACTAGATTTAAATGTTGGCGGAGAATGATATCAATCTTACTGCTCTGATATCTTGTAAAAATAAATAACTTAGTTTTTGTTGGAATGAAAATACCCATTAAGTACCCGATTTTGTACCGTCAGTGGAATACACCTGGGATAGATATCGTAGTATTTGCTCAGCTATAAAATGTCCATTAGAGATTACAACAGACGATTATTTAATAACATCAAATGGTACGGTTTACGATGCAATCCAAGCTGCTTATATAGTTCTACTGATAATGGGTTATTAAAGCATTTCATGCCTACCAAGTACCATCATTTTTGCTTCAGTCTGTCTACCTAACTGTATGTTTGAGCGTACAACTAGAAATGCACAGGCCTGAAAATACGAATAAGATCACATATGTACGGGCACTTACATGTACTACATTTCATTTTATATTTAATTTTTTCTGCTTCTTTATATGATGGGAAAATATACCTGTTTTCATATGGGAGTGGAGAGATCAATAAGCAGACCAATTCATGAAATAGCTAGACAAATGGGCGCTTCCAACTAAGAGGGCATTTTCGGCAGTAGACATTTATAGATGTAGCCTTTCGTTTGGGCCACCGTCTTTGTGACATGGTTAGATAAACTGAAATATTGTTGACTATGCTGATAAACAGCAACGCAAGCCAATATGCAGCTACATTTAAAACCCACTGATACATTGTAAATTGTCTTATATTAGTATATACATGGTTTTATATTCAACTGATAGTCATTGATCCATATCGCTCAATGTACAAGAAAGGAAAGTTATTTGGCATAAAACATTAAGAATGTTAAAATTCCATCCTATCCCAGCATATATGAAAACGTATACAAACTTCAAAAAAATATTTTGGTTAGGGTCTTTTGGTTAAAATATATTTTTAATTAAATTTAAAATGCCCATTTTAGATTAAATGTTATTGCCAAAAACAGTGTTCAATTTGAAGGGCTATACTACAGTAACAAAGTTGGTATTGGCTGCTGACCGTTCACATGCTGTGGTTCTGTTGTTGACGATTCATTGTTTATTGTTGCTCACGTTAACTTATAGTGTTTTTGTGTTAGGTATTTGTTTTGTTAAGAAGTGTTTAGAAGAAAGCACACAGCGTACTCCATAACATACAAAGACGTTGTGTCCTTTCTTCTACTTTTGCAATCATCTTGCTGTATTTATAAATGCATGTAATTTGAAAATAAACTCGTCAAAATAAGTTAAGCCCCATGTCACTTTTTCCCATAGCCATAATGTTAAATTCCTAAAGTTTAGTTGTTTACTTAAAAAACATCGATGGTAGTTGAACATCCTAATTCCACCCAAGTTAGACATTAATGTCTTGGGTGTAATTACACAATGTTTAAATTGAGAAGACCAATTTTCTTTGGGTGTGTACTAAATTTTCCAAAAGTATCCGTTTTTTGTCCAATTTTACTATAGGAATGATAGGGAACGAAACGAGACATTTACTGGAATGTGTGAAGCTCCATGGAAACTTATCAATAAATCTGAAACCTAGCGTATGGTGAGAAGAAACATTACTGCTACTTCTTTGAAAATGTTATGGAAAAATCTTCATTCAGTAAAATGTTATGATAAATTAAACATGAATGTATTTACATTAAGTTTATGGAAAAATTTCTGGTGGGGCTTAATTTATTTTGACCAGTTTAGTTTATACTTTATTGAAAGTTAGAATGGAATAGAACTTCAATATTTTGAGTATATTTTGAAAGTCAATTTTACTATCTAGTCTAATGTTTTGACATTGAGGCCCTGCTATTGCCAGGTGAAACAGCAGAACGAAAATGGTTGAAATGTTACCTACACAAATTTGTCATTTTAAAAAAAAAGAGTAAAAGAGAGCTGGTTGCTTTGCTTTTATTGTCTTTTGGATATCTTGTTACTGTAAATGTTCTGTGGCTCTTCCTCGCAGTTCCGTGGGTTGGCCTGCAGTGTGTGATTGTGGTATTTCCTGATCATACTCACTTACTTTTTTGTGTCATTTTAAAGCTTCGAATGTCATTTGCTTGTGTCTGAGAAATCCTGGATCCGCCCCTGTTATCCCAATCTATGTGTGGCAGATTGAAATCCCCAAGAGCCCATATGATGCTAGAGTTTGGGGATTTTCGAGAGGGAAGGCCGTTTTGTATCAAACCATAAGAAGAATCCAAAAGTTAATGTCTCAGTGTCATATTTACTCTTTTTTTTCTCCTCGTATGTTATTCTTAAATATAATAATTTTGCCTTGTTTCCCATTTCATCCTCATTTTATAAATTGGCCAGTAGGTACTGTACAGTACATTGTAGATACTATTTTTTTTCCCATAATTCTAGGTCAGTAGGTTTCGGTATCTTTTTTTAACACTCAGATTTCCCTCACTTTTCATTAAGCGCTAACCATCTGACCAATCTTATAAGCTGTTGTGTATTGGTGTACACATTTCAGAGCATTGGTGTACACATTTTGGAGCATTGGTGTACACATTTCACAGCATTGGTGTACACATTTCACAGCATTGGTGTACACATTTCACAGCATTGGTATACACATTTCACAGCAAAGCCCTCAGCTGAACACAGTTTGGATTTGAGAGATATTTTTATCAGCTGACCATGTCACCATTAGCAAGAAGAGTTAAAGTAACAAAAAGATATATAAAAACAATTTATTTATAAAACAACATTTTTTGTATAAAGTATCAATCAAAACATTTTTTTATAAAACAGTTCATCAAATATATTAACATTTGTTGTTGATAGGGACAAATTACAGCGTTAACATATTTTTGGGGTGCTCAAAAGAACCGTCTCATTGAGACGGTTCTTTTGAGTACCCACAATATATGTTTTGGTTTATAAGTAAGAAAATGAATTTTTAATTCGGCACTCTTTTCAAGGAGCCTGAATTACTATAATTTCACAAAATTATGGAAACCCATATGGATTCTGAGGATACATCTTATTTCAGCATTACAAAGGTAAATGCAAGAAAATACTTTATACAACTGGCCTGTCATTTCAGTTAGGCTCGACCACAGGGGCCAGTCCAGCTTAAAAATATGCCATCTCAGATAATTTACTGAAATAGACTATAAACTAATTACTTTGTGGCATACTGTAAACACTGGACTGGCCCCTGTGAGCTGGACGGTGTTTTCAACCCTCTTGCACTCAGAGTGGCCAAAAGGGTGAACATATCACAGATAAAATCAATCATAAACTGAAACAAAATTCAGTGAAATAACTGCACAAGAAATATGGAATGTTTTAATTTACTGGTTTTCAACTATTACTTTTAAAATCTGTTGGTTGGCTAATAGGATATTTCACATGGGCCTCGACATGAGAAAATCTGTCTTTGGGTAAGACTTGATCCAGCCTGCTCAGTTGTAGAGACTAGATAGAATATGGAAATTTTGCTGGAAGCAACTTAAGGTATTGTAGTCTCCATAAAGCCAATGATAAAAACCCTAATCAAACTGCATAGATGTGCAGGCTGGTTTGAGCAATTGCTATTTGCATGCAACAAAATCAAATTTTTATTGCATTGAAGCCCATATGATATAGGCCTCATCACGACAAAACCTGTCTTTGGTGGTTTGAGAACAACAAAGGTGCAGACCAGCCTGTGCATCAGTGCAGTCTGATCAGCGCCTTTGTTATTCGTTTATTAGAAAGTATGATACCTAGACATGCTACAAGCGAAATTTCAATTTCTGTAGCTGAACCAGCTGGTTTGAACCTCACTTTCTCGGCAACCCCAAAGACAGGTTTTGTCGTGTCGAGGCCCATATATGCCAGCTCATGAGATTTTGGTACTTATTACTTATCACATCCACTAGCATCAATGACTCAGGAAAGCCTGTGCATCCACACAGTCTTGCCAGAGCCTTTACTGCTCTTACACACTAAGTAGGGGCAAAGATAATAGTTCAGGTCAAAATTTTGGTATCAGGAATCACCACATAGCTGCCCATGCAAGTTTAAAGAGTGCTATAAGTATCATTATCTCATGAGCTGATCCATAAAGACTTTAATTGGATTATATGGGGAAAAAATATTATTTTTTTTAGAAATAGTATGGTAAATGGTCTATTATTTCAAATACTAATATTCTCTTTAATAAAAACCAAGACAGAGTAGACCAAAAACAGACTACTAAAGAAGCAGCAATCAGATCAGAGCCATCACATTTTGCTATTCTGACAAGCATTTCAAGAATCAAAACCTTGCATACTAATTTATCTGGTTTAAATAATATTTGAGCCAGTTCAAAAGATTTTGGTAATTATCACATATGAGCCGCGGCATGAGATTTCCAACAATTTGACATTTTGACAAGTGTAGACTCGGACAAGCCTCTGCAGCCTCCTTTTAAGCTAAGAAACTCCAAATGGTGTTCAGCCAGTAGCTTAACAATTATAGAATACTCAAGTGACTAGCAAAGGCTCTGATCAGACTGCGCGTAGGCGCAGGCTGATCTGAGGCTTTGCTGGTCGCACATACCACATTGTTGGATATCTCATGCACTGGCTCATATGTGAGCAGCAAAGACTCAAACTAGCATGCACCAAATCTGCAGTCATGTCAGGGTCTTCACTGCTTACACACACAAAGTAGGACAATAAGATGTGAGGCTTTATAATTTTGGTTGTCACAGAGCCAGTGTAGGAGAAAAACTAACAAAATAATCTATGTGCCCAGTCTAACCAGTATCTTCCATGTCAGCATCAGGCCTTTAGTTAAGAGTGCGTAAAAAAAAAATATTTTCATATTTCTCAACCAAAACATATGTTGTGGGTACTCAAAAGAACCGTCTCAATGAGACAGTTTTTTGAGCACCCAAAGCATATGTTAAAACTGATGGCAAAGAAAATATTTAAAATTTTACGCTAAAAATTTTGTTTATCTTAACCTGTGAGCATGAAGAAACTATGAACCCTTGACTATCCATTGAGTGCACAGCAATTAAGATTTGACTAAGTTGGTGCCAAAGACTGATCTTAGTCTTCTCTGGGCACCCAGATCATTTGACAGTCTAGTCATGCGCCAGCCAAATATTGAGAAAAGAAAAAGTGTTCAAATTATAGAACATTTATCAGGTCTTCATTTATTTTAATAGATGTGATATGGGCCTCATCTCAAGAAAATCCGTCTTCAGTGCTTGCGATCAAGTGATGCTCACACCAGTCAGCTCAGCTACAGAGACTAGCTAGAATATTTTAATTTATCAGTTACATTTCATATTAATTGCAGCGTTGCACGTTGCCTGATAAACATTGTCTATCTCACGGCATGTGCCTTTATCAGGTCATGATGACGTTGCACTTTTTAAATGACATCACCAATGATGCTGAACCAACACAAAAAATCGATCATTACATCATATTGGCTAGTTTGAAGAGTAAGCTAATAAATAAAATACCAGGTTCGCGTCTTTTGATATCCAGTTTACCAGGCTCAGCTTCTAGAATGCATGTTGAATGGCTCGGCAAGCCTTGCGATGTCAACATGCGTTCTCGAAGCCTTGCCTGGTAAACTTGATTTTAAAAGACACTCACCTAGTATTCTCTATTTAGAATGTTGCAAGTTTAACTATTATACTTTACAGAGCAGGAATAACAAAGGCACTGACCAGACTGCATGCATGTGCAGGCTGGTCTTTGCCTTTGTTCATGGCATACAACAAATTCGGGTTTACTCAAGACAAGGCCCATATAATTTTTAAACAGATCTTATTGGTTAAGAGGCAATTATAGGATTAGCCAATCGGCTGGCAGATTTACTGTATCCCTGAAGCATCCCAGCATTCCTTTCTCTTGTACTCTCTAATTCTTTCCACCTGTTTTCCTCCAATCTTTTCTGAAAAAGGCAAAATATAAGTGGCATGCTTATTACAATAAATGCCCCATCTTTAACCTTTAAAGTGCCACCTATAATTTGAAGCAGACACCAATTAAAAATTTTGCTGCTTTTTCCAAAAAAACAAATAAGGCATTATATTTCATGAGAATCGTCTGCTGGCAGACGATTCTCATGAAATATCATACCTTACTTTTTTTCGAAAATTAGAAAAGATGTTGCAACATTTGTCGTCTGCTGCAGTTGTGATTGGCACTTGAAGGGTTGCTTAAAAACCAAACCTCACACACACAAAAAAGGTTGAACAAGCAAATAGTCCCCAGGGTTCAAGCTGGCCCAGAATATGGGAGAATTGACTTCTCCCGCCAGGAATTTTAGGGAGGTTTACTGACTCTAGGAAGAAGTGGGTATTTACCCCGAATGGATGAAGAACATGCTCCTTTTCCTTGGTGTCTGGATTGTCTGTGCTTGGATATAGATAGATAGATCAAAACTGTTTGCAAAGGTTATCAATACACAACACTAGACACTAGCATGCAAAGAGTCCTTTGTAGATCGCACATACTGGAAAGGGACCCTTTTCACAGCTTAATCCTTTTGATACAACAAAACAGATTCTTATAAATTTGACCTTAGTAAATTGGCACTTTCTGTATTAAAATTGGAAGTAACAAATATGTAACTATAGTAATCATAAGACAAAGTAATTTGTAATTATTTGTTGCTCACACACAGACTGTCGAACAATGTATATCCTGATAGGTAGGTAGCTAGCTAAAATGACATTGGATCAACATTGTTTGCAAAAGATTATCTGGCCTCAGTATAGCAATGATTAACATGCAGTAAAACCTGTGTAAAATGGCCACTCAAAAATAGACAAAACAAAGATCTTAATAACAATTGGTAGCATAATGAAGGTCAAAAACATTGCAGAATTCTGCAATACTTTTGACCTGCATTAAGCCATAACTGATCCTGAAAACCAATTTTTGGTCTGTTTGAGAGCGGCCATTTTACACAGGTTTTACTGTAGCTAATGTTACACCCTTGAACTTCATGATCAAATGCCTCCCTTCAGAGAGCTACATTTCTATCATTTTAGATAAGATAGTAATGAGAAATACAATTATGTGTAAACCTAGATCAGACTGCTCATATAATACTTAATCAAACCCTTTCTGTTGCCTTCTAACTGTGTACATTCTCTCTGATTCCAAATGATATACAGTAAAACCGGTGTAAAACGGTCACTCTCAAAACGACCTTAAATTGGTTTTCAAGACCAATTATCGCTTAATGCATGTCAAAAGTATTGCAGAATGCTCCAAGGGGAGCATTCTGCAATACTTTCAACCTTCATTAAGCTACCAATTGTTATTAAAATCTTTTTTGTCTATTTTTGAGTGGCCTTTTTACACAGGTTTTACTGTACTTTTCCATTTTCAGCTTATATAGGCCTTAGAAAACTTGACCTCAAGACACCAACCTTTTGATTGATTAAACTTCTGGTTCTCTGTGCAGAGTCTGCACTCATGCCTGTTCTCTGTGCAGCCTGCTCCTGTAGTCTCTGTCTCTTCTTCTCCTCCAGTCGTTTCTGCAGTGCTGTCAGTTCTTCTGTCTTCACCTCCATTTTCTTGGGCAATTCTCCCTTCTTTCTCTCTTCTAATCTATAGTAATAAGGCCAGAATTTTTTTTATTAGTTGATTTACGAATCCTCCTACTGTAATTTTTTTTAAGGAAGTAGCAAAAAAATAAAATTTAATTTCTAAAATTATTTTTTATTTTATCTGCCAACTCTAAATATTACTTGTTTCATTGAAAATAATATTATTTTTTTGAGGTTGTGTGTGTGTATTTTTGAGAGTGACACTGTTAAAAGTGATTGTCCTGTCCAGATTTTTAGGAAAATGATAATATATTTAAAAATTTAATACAGACTGTTGGTTTACCTTACTAGTTTTACTGTTTTTTTGGGAGATATTAAAAAAAAAAGCTCTGAAAATGACCAGTTAACTGGTCATTTTCAGAGCTTTTTTATTTTATTTTTTTCGTCCCACTACCCTAAATCTGAAAAAAAAATTCCCGTAAAACAACTAATACAAAAATTCTGGCCTAAGTAGATCAACTCTACAGTAACACTTACATTTACACAGGTTAAGATAAACAAACATTTTCAGCGTAAAATTGTAAATATTTTCAGACAGACCAAAAAAAGAATTTATTGCTTATATTTACATTTTATTATAACTATCTAAAATATAAAAAATTGTTTATAATTTAGGAAACAGAACAGTTTTGTCTTTATTACTTAATCTAAGTAACGGTTTTGTCAGAGTATAAAACAGAAAAGCGCGACAGGGAGCATGAGCACGGACAGCCAATGGAGCAAACAAGAGGCTTGTTTTGCATGTGGGACTCTGGTGTGGCTCGCTATCAATCACAACACCAGTGTCACTTCTGGCGAATTAGTTCGATGTTTGAAGCATATTGCACAGGCAAGTGATCTTGGCAGCTGTCAATCAAAGTTGTGTCATTCATGAGGCTATGAACAGTTGCAAAAATCATTAAAGGCTTGCTTTGAAAATGTAAATATTTGATAAATGAAAATATTACCTGTTAGCATTAGCTTTTGTCTGTTCCAATCTGTGTTTGGATATAGTTTCTAGTGTATCTAATAATATCTGATCTTTAGCCTGCAAAATATAGCAACAATATACAAACTATGGGTTTGTTTTCAGAAGAAGAAAAAATCTTATCTCACGCCCCTTTTCATCACTTTAAAAATGTTAAGCTTATCATATTTGGTATGGTTAGTGATGGCAAGTCAGAGGACGAAAATTCCACTCTTCCGCTTGTAATTAAAAGTGAAATCTAGAAAGATGAGTAATTCGTCACAAAGCACTCGTCCAGTAGGACAAGTGCTTTGGAAAGGATTACTCGAGGGTGAGGATGAAAAATCATAGGGTGAAACTAGCATTTTCTGAGTATTGACTGTGAAATCCTGTTGTCAGTATATGGGATGCAGTTATGAAACTACGACTGGGTAAATATAATTTTAGCAGTGATATAAGGAACTTTATAAGTCATATTACATATTGCTCCATTATGTTCTTTATTGCATACACTTTTAAAGACAAGTGCATGTGTTTGCAAGAAGAGTGAAAATTGTAAGTCACTCATCCTGCAGGACAAGTGCAATATTGAAATATTTTTGTCCCCTGCAAGTAAATCTCAAAAATTTGCAGAACTTACACAGAGACATAAAACATTAATTTGGAATAGAATTAACACTGTACTCTTTTTAAGTCAATTTCTATTTTCCAGCAAATCCAGGGTGCAATTGTGGATTTATCCTGTGTATGTAAAACAGTGTGGATCCTGATCACCTGGCTACATCAGAAGCCAGCTGATCTGGATCTACACTCTTTTCAAAAGCTGGTAAAAGATTTTTTTAAAAAAACATACAGAGCATAATAAAGTGAAATATGGTATATGAATTTAGTAAAGCAACTTGTCAATTCAGCAAGTTTAGTTAAATGATTCCACTTAATATAAGCTTCAATTTAAAGGGAAATTTCAAAATGATATGAGCCACGACATGAGATTTCCAACAATGTGGTATGTGCGACCAGCAAAGGCTCAGACCAGCCTGCGCATATGACTGTTAAGCTACTGACTGAACATCATCTAGAGTTTCTAAGCTTAAAAGGAGGCTACACAGACTCATCTGAGTCTACAGGTGTCAAAATCCCACATTGTTGCAAATCACATGTCACAGCTCATATAATCTTGGTTCAGCATGACAAGGCTCAACATTCTATTCTGATGAAAAATGTCATAGTATCAAAGAAAATAATTTTCTTACTTTTTAGAGTCCAATACAGTGCAATTTCTTACCTCTTTAAAACCAATACAGTGCAATTACCTCTTTAGATTCCAATACAGTGCTATATCTAACCTCTTTAGATTCCAATACAGTGCAACATCTAATCTCTTTAAAGTCCAATACAGTGCAATATCTAACCTCTTTAGAGTCCAATACAGTGCAATATCTAACCTCTTTAGAGTCCAATACAGTGCAATATCTAACCTCTTTAAAACCAATACAGTGTAATTTCTACCTCTTTAGAGTCGTTTACAGTGCAATTTCTTACCTGTTTATAGTCCAATACAGTGCCATTTGTTACCTCTATATAGTCCACTACAGTGCAATTTCTTACCTCTTTGGTCGAAAACGGTGTAACTTTTACGCTTAAGAGTCCAATACAGTGTATTTTTAACTATTTTAGAGGCAAATACAATACAAGTTCATATCTCTTTAGTCGCAAATACAATACAATTTCTTACTGCTTTAAAGGCCAAAACAGTGATATTTCTCACCCCTTTAGAGCCCAATTTCTTACCTCTTTTATATCAAAACTTTTAGAAGCCAATACTGTCATATTTCTTACCTCTTTAAAAACCAATATTTCTTACCTCTTTAAAAACTAATATTTCTTACCTCTTTAGAAGTCAATAGTTCTTACCTCTTTAAAAACCAATGCTTTAGAAGCCAATATTTCTTACCTCTTTAAAAACCAATATTTCTTACCGCTTTAGACGGCAATATTTCTTACCTCTTTAAAAAATCATTGATTCTTACTGCTTTAGAAGCCAATATTTCTTACCTCTTTAAAAACCAATATTTCTTACCGCTTTAGACGGCAATATTTCTTACCTCTTTAAAAAATCATTGATTCTTACTGCTTTAGAAGCCAATATTTCTTACCTCTTTAAAAAACAATATTTCTTACCTCTTTAGAAGCTAATATTTCTTACCTCTTTATAAACCAATATTTCTTACCTCTTTAGAAGCCAATATTTCTTACCTCTTTAGAAGCCAATATTTCTTACCTCTTTATAAACCAATATTTCTTACCGCTTTAGACGGCAATATTTCTTACCTCTTTAAAAAAATCATTGATTCTTACTGCTTTAGAAGCCAATATTTCTTACCTCTTTAAAAAACAATATTTCTTACCTCTTTAGAAACTAATAATTCTTACCTCTTTAAAAACCAATATTTCTTACCTCTTTAGAAGCCAATATTTCTTACCTCTTTATAAACCAATATTTCTTACCTCTTTAGAAGCCAATATTTCTTACCTCTTTATAAACCAATATTTCTTACCTCTTTAGAAGCCAATATTTCTTTACCTCTTTATAAACCAATATTTCTTACCTCTTTAGAGGCCAATATTCCTCACCTCTTTAGAAGCCAATATTTCTTACCTCTTAAGAAGCCAATTTTTCTTACCTCTTCAGAGGCCAATATTTCTACCTCTTTAAAAACCAATATTTCTTACCTCTTTTAAAACCAATATTTCTTACCTCATTAAAAACTATTTAAAAACCAATATTTCTTACCTCCTTAAAAACCAATATTTCTTACCTCTTTAGAAGCCAATATTTCATCTCTCTTTGATTCCTCCCTCTCTTTCTCTGCTGTCCTTAGAAGACTCAATCTTTCCTTCAACTACAACATTAATAACAACATCACCTAGCTTTGCATGCTGGGTAATCCTTCATGCTTTTGATGACGCTGGTTAACCTTTTTCAAAATTAACTTTTTTGAAAAAATTCTTTCAGGAAAAATATCAGAGTGTCAAACAGTTTGGACCCAGATCAGGAGAGACAAAATCTGGGTCCAAACTGTTTGCAAAGGTCATCAGCAGATGATAAAAGCTGCCCCTAGCAAGGAAATATATAATGATAGAGCTTTGGATGAGATAACTTCATATGAGACTCATCTACTTTACAACTTGTGAAGGATGTCGATGAACCAGATGGGTAGGTATGAACAATTAATGTTTCACTAGTGTTTTTAAGAATATACTTTAATAGCATTTTATAAATTACAGGGATAAGTTTAAATGATGGACAGTTTTTCATGCTACTTTGTTAGTCCTACAAGAAGCAGTACATCTGGCTTGTATCAATCATTTATTTCTCCAGGCGTTCAAATACCAATAGTAAGCGTGGTAGCTCAGTGGTTAAGCACTTGCCTCTGGTGCTAGAGGTCCCAGAATCGATCCCCGCTTGTGGCGAGGAAAATTTCTGTGTCTGAACACGCTTTCTCTAGTGTCATTTGCAGGGATGACACTAGATAAGTGCATCGTCCTTCGGATCGGGACGTTAACTGGATGTCCCCTGTGCAGGGAAAGTCACCCCCTGTGCAGGTTAAAGAACTCTACGGTAATTTAGATATGGTTACTTGTAGGCTTTCATCCTGCAACATGGAGTGTACAAAGTACACCTGCCGATAATACTTGAAAGAGGGTCTGGCAGTATATAGAGAAAGAAAGAAAGAATAACTTTCTTAGGCCCCATTCAGATGCACACATTTACTAAAGATACTTACGTAAGCAAATTTACTTACGGTGTCATGTGAAGGTATTTACTTACGTGAGTATACATACTCCTGGACTAAACTGGGGTTAGTAAAAGTATATTTGCACCACCTCTAGAGGTCATGCAAAAGTATATTTACTTATAAGTAATTATATTCCATGAGCAAAGTATGTCATGTGAACAGACCTCAGATTTACATATGTGAGCAAATTAATGTTTCTTGAATACTTTGGCGCACCTGAAAACTGGTCTTGAACTATTCTACATTAGTTTCAGCATTTTATAGAAGAGTGTTCTAGAACTACTCTGAAAATGTTATAGCAATGTTTTAGAATGTTTACGGGACTTTGTAGAATGTTTAATGGAACAATATTTTGTTCTACAACTGTTCTAGCGAAGGTCATAAAATTTGTTCTAGAAAAGTTCTAGAACATACCTTAACAACTCTTCTGGAACAGTTCCAGAAAAAATCTAAAGACTTGTTCTAGAATAGTTCTATAACATACCTTAACAACTCCTCTGGAACAGTTCCACAAAAAATCTAAAGACTTGTTCTAGAATAGTTCAAGAACAAACCTTAAGAATTTTCTGGAATTATTGTAGAATACCTCTTAAAGTAATGTCCCCTAAAACATTCTATAAATTGTTCTTGAGTTATTCTAGAACATTTTTAGAATAGTTCCAGAAATGTTAAAATGGTTTGTAAGAGCTTTTCTATAACAAACCTTTTCATTTTCTTGAACAAATGTAGAACAACTCTCCAAAATATGTCCCATATAACATTCTATAACTGTCCCTGAATTATACTAGAACAGTTTAGAATAGTTTCAGAAATATTCCAGAAATGATCTAGTGGTTTGTTCTACAACATTTCTAAAAAAAAAAAAACTGGATTTTTCTGGAACAATTGTAGAACACCTCCCATACACCCACCAAAAATGTCACATATAACATTCTATAAATAACCCAGGCTTTTTCTAGTAGATATTAAGAGGGGTTGTATAACACTTCAAGTACTGTTCTAATAGTTTGTTCTAGAACTGTTCTAGAGCAAGCATCAAGAACTTCTCTAGAACTGTTCCCTAAAAAGGTTTGATCAGGAACAGTTCTAGAACAAACTATAACAACATTTATGATATTGTTCTGAAACCATTCCAAAAATGTTCCAACCAGGTGCCCCAGGATTGATTCCCGTTGCTATGGTAATGACCATGGTCCGGAATGCAATTGAGCAAGGCACATTTTTTCTAGCCCCAGCAGATAGCATAGGAAGTACAATTCCATGATATGTCACCTTTATATATTCGAAAAACTATAGACATGGCATTAAACCCAAAAAAGTAATCCCAAAGTGTATTCCATGTTCATGCTGGTGACACAATAACAAAAAACAGACATTAACTGAAGAAGAATTATCATTGAAGCAACCAAACAGAGGCCCTTGTTGGTTTGGATGCTTTCGGTTATTGCCACCCAATTTCCCCACCCATTTCAAAACATTGTCTTTCATTTGCTTGAGAAAAAAAACAGCAACCCATTGAAACAGTGTCTACAGTCTACTCACTGTCTCAGACAATAAAAGTATCATATTTGCCACCTAGAAATTGCCACATAAATGTTTTTGAAGAGCCTTATTGGATACAATGTTATCCAATGGTCATGCCATGCTTGTTCTTGAAATCTTCTAAAATGTTCCAGAATAATTTTGAACATTTGTAGAACTTGCTAAAGTACTAAATAAGTTCTAGAACATACTTTGAAGAATACATGTAAATGTAAAAAATGTTTTGCCCTTGAAAAGTTCCAATAATCTTCTAGAAAATTATAAGCAGATTTGTAAAATCCACTAGTTCTAAAATAGTAAGAGAAATATTATAGAGCTTAATTTGAATCACTTTTTAGAAAATTTCTTTCAACTTATTTTGTACTTGAAAAGTTCAAAAAATGTACTAGAACATAATTCGAACATTTGTAGAACCTACTGGTCCTTGAATTGTTGTTAAATGTTCAAGACTATTTCAAGAACACTTTCAGGGTAATAACAAATTATAGAAATGTGTTGGACAGTAGTTCTAGAACAAACATATTTAACTGGTTCAGAACAGTTCTTGAATGTTAGTTCTTTAATCCAATTTCCTTTCTCTTATGTACCAATGATCATAAGTAAATGCCACTTTAACATCAGACCGCCACTCATGACATTGCTCTTTCGTCCTAATAGTTTTTCATGAGACAACCCAAGTTCAAGACCAGTGCACAAATAATATTGCAGCTGTCATCAACAGTCTGTACATGTCTGCTGTACAACTAGTGACACATAATCAGCGTAAAATTACGTAGTTGGTCACGTTATGCTTTTGCGTTTACTCGATTGGACAAATGCAGGCACTTTTTTCATATTTCTAACCGTAAATCCGTTTCCTGATTGTTCTCTTATCGTATGTGAACTTGTACCTTTTAAAATACTTATGTGGACACTATAAGCATGTGAACTCAGAGTAAATATACTTTAACTTACATGTGCATATTTGCTCCATATAGCAAAATACTTACAGGTGTAAATTTTGTGCATGTGAATGGGGCCTTAGTTAATGCTTCCTTTCATGAATATTCATGCTAAGATCCACCCACTATGAATAATTATATAAAAAAACTTTCATGTTGGTATATAGAACAAAGAAATATCTTGTCAGATCCACTAGTTTACTAATCATATTTCAATAAGCAAACAGAGTAGGCCCTGGGTCTGCTCTGTTTGCAAAAGCGTCAGATTTATAAATTGCTTGTTAAAAATGAGCAAGATTTAAATATGGTAAATGTTCTAAAATTTCAAAAAACTTTTCTCTTACTGTTATCAAATAAAAATTTTGGTAAACATAGCTGAAATTGCTTGTCAGAGTAGCAAACAGGGAAGACCCAGATCAGACTGCTTCTTCAGAAGCAGTCTGATCTTGGTCTCCACTGTTTGTCTATGCCAATTTGGCAGGCAACTAGTGTTCAAAATTTTAGACCATTTACAGTACATTGTTGACGAAACATTGGTAACTTACCTCAGCAATTGACATCTCACTGAGCAGGCCAGCTCCTGAAGTCTCGGTAAAGTCTACAAATTTCTGTCTGATCACTGGTACAGCCTCCATAGCTCTTATCTGATGTATCAGCTCCATACGACGTCTCATCTCAATCTCAGCCTGAAAACATACATAAACATTAACTTCACATGCCTATTCATTATACACAGGTAACTCTTGATTCTAAATCACTTGATTTTGAAACGCGATATTTGATTGGATAGTGTCGCAAATTTTTGACGTTATCCAATCAAATGTCGCCATCAATTATGTCACATTTTGTTGGATGATGTGCGGCTCTATGCGGCTTGCAACACTCCAATTAGCGACAAAACTGCAGAAGTGCATTAGAATGGCTATAACCATGTTAAAAATTTTCATTTTGGGAGGTATATCGTTGGATATACGTTGGGAAATCACGTTTTATGGCTCCACGCTTCGCTGTCAAACTAATTTCCCAACAGTATATCCGACAATATACTTCCCAAAATGAAAATTTTGAATACAGTTATCCCCTAATAATGTGTATCAAAATAGCTCAAAACACTGCATTAAAATGCATTAAAATGATAAAAAAAGATCTGTTACAGTCACATGACAAAAGCCTTCAAAAGGAATCGGTCAAGCATGCAACACATTTGTTGAAAGTTATTTGACACTGCTGTACAGACCATTTTTTACGATTTTTCTAGAAATGAGGCCAGAGGTCAAGGTCACAGTGACCCACAAACAGTATGTGACACTCTGGGACCCCAAGATGTATCCACATAACAAATTTTGGATGCCTACCAAACATAATAAATGAGATATGCTTTCTAGCATAAATGCACCATAATGATGTCATTAGTGATGTCATGCCACAGGATAAATACCAGATGAAATTAAATTGATATTGTAACTGAAAAAATACACACAAAAATAAGAAACTGATGGATTATTGGTTGTTTTACCACAATTTCTGCAGCTACCATAAAAACTGGAACACAGACTATAATGCATTTTTATAAATGTATTAAATACAGTTTATCAGGTATGAATTACAGTAAAACCTGAGTAAAACAGCCACTCAAAAATAGACAAATGGCAGCTTAATGAAGATCGATTTTGTTTGATTCAATTCTTTACTTCCCATCAACAATCTTTCAGTTAAACAGGGATGGGTTTAACTGGGTTGAACCAGTACTAAGCTAGGATAAATGTGTCTTGCTCAAGGACCACAACACATTGATGCCGGTGAGGCTTGAACCTAATGAAGGTCGAAAGTGTTGCAGAATGCTCCCATTGGAGCATTCTGCAATACTTTTGACCTGCATTAAGCGATAATTGGTCTTGAAAACCAATTTTCTCTCTTTTTGAGAGTGGCCATTTTACACAGATTTTACTGTACATTATTTCTGCAATACTTTAGACATGCATTAAGTGATAATTGGTATTAAAAACCAATTTTCTCTCTTTTTGAGAGTGGCCGTTTTATACAGGTTTTACTGTACATTATATATAAGTTCTTGAATTACATTATACCTTACCTCTTCTAGAGCTATTCTCATGAGTTCCTTGCTTTCTTCAGCTACTTCTTGAACTGAAAATGATTCAAGATACATGTTAATTACATGAGTCAATACACGAGATTTTGGTACTTGCTGCATGGGTAACCAGTGCAGACTCAGACAAGCCTGGGATTGTGCACAGTCTCGTCAGAGGCTTCACTGCTTGTGCACTTTTTAAGGGATGTAAATGAAAACTCTGGCCAAAATTAAGTCATCTAGACCCAATAGAAAACTCAGGGAAAAAGAATAACAGGGGCCCAGTAGCCAACTGAACGGCTCCTAAACTTTAGATTGGGCCCCTAAAATTTTGGATGAAATTCCCATACCCTTTATGTCAAAGTTTGAATTTTGCCAGTGTGGGCCCCTAAGTCAAAATTGTAAGTCTGTATTCCTGAACCTGCATTATGCATGTTTTACTCTTTGCATGCTTGGTAGTGATGCAGCATACCTAATATTAAGGCTCTAAACCTTGTGGTTTCAGTAAAGATGATTTTTAAAGCTTTCATTTTTAAAATCTGTTTTAGCTCATTTGACCTAATTATTCAACGGACTGAAACCATTCGAACAATTATCATCAAAGAGCAGGCCCCCATATAAGAGTGCGTAACTGGAAATTATTTTTCTTATTTCTCAACCAAAACTTATGTTGTGGGTACTCAAAAGAACCGTTTTGATGAGACTGTTCTTTTGAGCACCCCAAACACATGTTTTAACTGATGGATAAGAAAATGATCACAATTTTACGCTAAAGAATTTTGATTAACTGGCCTTATGAAAGAAGGTACATACTTTGTAACATCATATGGGCCTCGTCGCGAGAAGACCTGTCTTTGGGGTTTCCAACAAAGCGAGACTCAAACCAGTCTCCTCAGCTACAGAGACTAGCCAGAATATTGAGATTTTGCTTGTAGTAAGCTTAGATATGGTACTTTTCAAAAAGCAAATAACAAAGGCGCTGATCAGTCTGCACAGATGTGCAGGCTGGTCTGCGCCTTTGTTGTTCCCAAACCCCCGAAGACAGGTTTTCTCACACTGAGGCCCGTATAATAACTTAACGGTCATGACAATCTTGATCTTTGCATGCCAAAAAATGTATTTCAAAGTGCTCTTCACTCATAGGACTAGGGTCTGTGCTATTCATAGATCTCCATTGGGCTGCTATGAAAAGCTGATCAGATCTGATCTATTTATTTACTCTAGTGTTAGGAGTGTTTTAGTTTCATATGATAACAGAATCTTAGCAGAATTTTTACATTCACTTTGAGCCTCCTGTATTACTGTTTGGGAAAAATAATAAAATGCTTGGCAAACTTTGCATTTTAGCGCTTTTCCTTGACATGTTTAATATATTCAATAAAACCTGAGCACTTATGTAGATCCTCTATTTATTCTATAGTTTAAGGAGAAAGTAAAATGGTTATTTGAGATGTCTGTATAGGCTTAACCTTTTCCTCATAGTGACACCTTTTAACACTTTGGCAAATAGAGCAGACCCAGATCAGAGCTGCCTGATCTTGGTCTTCTCTGTTTGGTTAAATGGAATTATGATACAGCTGATCCTACACTAAAGTTCTGACAAGTAAGTTCTTTGTTCTATGTACCAACATGAAAGTTTAGTTATATAATCATTCATAATGGGTGGAGTTTAGCATGAATATTCATGAGGGAACAGGCTACATTATGGTGAATGTTTAGTGAAGTGCTCACCTATTTTCTGTTTGTATTCTTTTAATTTCTTTTTTGCCTCTTTGGCATTCTTATGTCCCTGCATTGTATCCTCAACCAGATTCCTGAATTGCAAATATCACATACAGAAAAACCTCTGTAAAACGGCCACTCAAAAATAGACAAAATAATGATCTTAATGACCAATGGTAGCTTAATGAAGGTCGAAAATATTGCACAATGCTCCCCTTGGAGCATTCTGCAATACTTTTGACCTGCATTAAGAAATAATTGTTCTTGAAAACAAATTGGTGGTCTTTTTGAGAGTGGCCATTTTACACAGGTTTTACTGTATACTTATTAACAAAGTAATGAAATACAGGAAAATATTGATCAAATATAAGGTATATATGAAAAAAGCTATATTTCACATGTGAAAATATAAAGTTATATTTCACATGTGAAAATATAAGTTGTATTTCACAAATGAAATTATATGTCCTCTGCTTTCTAGGCTGATTTCCTTGAGCCAACTTCAGATGTTCAAATGCCTATAACTTTCCTATTAGTGGACAAAAACACAAAGTGTGAGTATTCATTTTCTTAATAAGATCGCAAGGAAAATTTTGGTAATAAAATTGTAGGGATTTGTTGAAATTAAAAATTTCTCTACTCTAGCTCCTGTGGTTTCAGTTTTGGATGACAGACACATTATGCAACCTCATCATTAATATGACATAATGTGCGATAGTGTATGACGTCATATAGCGTCAAAAACGGTCACACTAAAATTGTATATATATAATAAAAACTAAAATTTATGTCATGAATATGCCAATTATTTCATCTCATGAGATGACAAAATATAATTTCATTCGTGGCTCATGAAATATGCATTTTCACTTCATGCAGTGAAATAAATGTCATATTCATTCCAAAAATTTGAATATCCTCTATTTACTTAAAATATCTGAACACCATTAGCTATTCTCTCTACTCTTTTCACTACTGTAAACAAGTAGAACCTTAATCAAGTGCAGCCAAAAATTAATAAACTAAAGAGTTATCTGACTTTTTTCAATGGCCACTATTTCAATACACGATCATATTTATGACAACAAATTTTTATCTCACTATTTTCAAAAGAAGAAAAAAAGAACTTACACATCAGATTTCACTACTTTGGCATCAATGGCTCAGACAAGCCTGCACATCTGATCAGCAACATTTTTATTGACTTGTTAGATAGTATAAAACCTCTCTTAGTGCGTTAGAATGGGGATAAACATATTGAACATTTTCATTTGGGGAGGTATATCGTCGGATATATGGTCGGAAATCATGTTTTACGGCTCCGCTTGCATGTTGCCGTAAAACTAAATTTCAGACCGTGTATCCCAGAATATACCTCCCCAAAACAGTTATCTATTAAGTGTTCAAAAAAAATAGAACTTATACTGTATTTTTGCTAGTCTGTGTAGCTGTGCAGCCTAGTTTGAGTATAACTCCAAAACCAGGGTCTCAGACAATTGGCTGGTATAAACCTTTCAACACTACAGACCTTAAAAAGGTCTGGGCAAACAGTGTAGATCCAGTGGAGATGGCTTATATGAGCCATCTCATCTGGATCTACACTGTCCTAGTACTTACTTGTTTTGCTTGTTTTTCTCTATCTCATTTTTTCGATGTTTTTTCAGGATTTGTCTAACACCCCTTTTTAACACAATGGACTCTTCTACAATTTAAAGTGGAAGAGTTTACCACATAAACTTAGGGGTAAAATCGATAACTTGGCAGTACTTACTTCATTAACTGTTCTTCCTTAAATTTCTTCTCAAGAAATTCATCCATCATTCTTTTGGTCTAAAATAGACAGAAAACAATTCATTACACATAATGAAAAATGATATAAAGTAGTTAAATCACACGCTTAGAACACTTAATTAAGTCAAGTACAGGGCAAAATCATAATTTATTATATGAGCCAGTGCATGAGATTTCCAACAATGTGGCATGTGCGACCACCAAAGCCTCAGATAAGCCTGCGCATACGCGCAGTCTGATCAGAGCTTTTGCTCGTGGCTTGAATAACCCTGAAGGCTCGTCCGAGTCTACACTTGTCAAAATGTCAAATTGTTGGAAATCTCATGCAGCGGCTCATATAGCTTATATTGGTTCTATAAATGTCAAATGACAAGAATGTGGGATAAAATCAGAGGAACAAATTCTTATTTAGGCCTCGACAGGAGTAAACCTATCTTCGGGGGCTTGCAAACAAGGGTGCAGACCAGCCCGCACAGTCTGATCAGCGCCTTTGTTATTTACTTTTTGGGAAGTATCATATCTAGAATTGCTACCTAAGAAATTTCAAATTTCTAGCTAGTCTCTGTAGCTGATCAGGCTGGTTTGAATCTCACTTTGTCAAAAACCCTGAAGACAGGTCTTATCGCGTCCCAGCCCATTTTATACTTAGCAATGAATTCAATGCATATATATTACATGTGACTAAAATTGATATTTTCTACAGTGAAACGATATCATATCAATTCACTAGTGAGTGATACCATTTATATTTTTCACCAATGCATGAGTGTACCTAGGCATTTGATCATTCTGGGACTGAAAACTTTTTCAAAAATGGTTTAAAATAAGGGGTCTTTGTCGGAAATAATGCTACAAATGTTCCGATGTCAATTTCATACCCAATGATATTTGGATGCTGTAAATCTTTTGTGGTGCTCTAAGCTTTCTTAAAATGGAGACAAAATTTGAAAATGTCGGCTGCTGCAAATTTTAAATTGTGCTTTAACAATTTCAAATGTCCTACCTCCTCCTTGATCTCAGCCACTCTCTGTCTGTTCTCTTTAATGAGGTTCTGTCTGGCAAGGATAGCCTCCTCGTGACTGAGTTTCCCCTCTAGTCTTCTCCTCTCAATGTCTGCCAACTGGGTCTCTAAGTCTTTCTGTTTCATCTCGGACTGCCATTTCTCAAACTCAGATTTGTCCTTGGCACCAGCCTCCAGATTTTCAAGCCTGTAAGGGATATTATTGGTTAACTCATTGCCTGCTGGGTAATTTTTCATCCTTTTGTTGTCTTGTCATCTGCTGACTTTTTTAAAAAAAACTTTTTCAGTCAAACTGTTTAGATCCAGATAATGACCAATGTTTTGTCGGTCCTGATCTATGTCCTAACTGTTTGAATGCTGAGAAATTTTTCATGCATTTATTGTCGTCTAACCTTTTTTAAAATTAATTTTTCAAAAAGTTATTTGGTAACACTATCAAAGTGTCAAAGGGATTGGATCCAGACTAGCGTCTGGGTCCAAGCTGTTTGAAAAGGTCATCAGCTGATGACAAAACATGCCACTAGCAGGGAAAGAATTAAGCTATCATATTTACCCTAAATATTTTTTTAACTGGGACAATAAAGAAAAACTCAACCAAATTAATATAAACTAGAGCAGAAGTCGATGGTACACCATCGCATATACCCGCTTTTTGACCTATAACCTTTACCTTGTGGTAAAGGTCACACAAAATGTTGCTAAGTACCTTCAACATAATATGACCTATGCACCTGTAAAGTTTGAAGTTGCTATGTCCAATGGTTAAGGAGAGGAAGCATTTACAAAAATACACTACATGACCTTGACCAAATGTTGTCTAGTGCCCTCCAAACCATATGACCTTTGCACCTGCAAAGTTTGAAGTTGCTATGTCCAACAGTTTAGGAGAAGATGCATTTACAAGAAAGTACATTATCTGACCTTGATCTTCAGGTCAAGGTCACACTAAATGTTGCCCAGTGCCTTCTACATCATGTGACCTATGCACTTACAGAGTTTGAAGTTACTACATCAAAAGCTTTAGGAGGAGAAGGATTAACAAGACAATTCAATATTTGATCTTTGACCTTGACCTTGGGGTCAAGGTCACACAAGATGTTGCCCAGGATCCTCTACATCATGTGACCTATCCAGCTACAAAGTTTGAAGTTGCTAGGTCTAACCGTTTAGGAGGAGATACATTTACAAGAAAATACATTATTTGACCTTTGACCTTGACCTTGGGGTCAAGGTCACACGAAATGTTGCCCAGTACCCTCAACATCATGTGACCTATTCAACTACAAAGTTTGAAGTTGTTACGTCAAAAGGTTTAGGAGGAGATGCATTTACAAAAAAATTCAATATTTGACCTTTGACGTCAAGGTCACACAAAATGCTGCCCAGTTCCCTCTACATCATGTGACCTATTCAGCTACAAAGTTTGAAGATACTATGTCCAACCGTTTAGGAGGAGATACAATTACAAGAAAATACAATATTTGACCTTTGACCTTGACCTTGGGGTCAAGGTCACACGAAATGTTGCCCAGTTCCCTCTACATCATGTGACCTATTCAGCTACAAAGTTTGAAGTTGCTACCTCTAACAGTTTAGGAGGAGATACATTTACAAGAAACGTGACGGACGGACGTACGCACGGACGGACGGACAGACGGACGGATGGACGGACGGACGGACCGACCGACTTTGACACGAAATTAATATACCCTTTTTTTCTAAAGAAAAAAGCGGGTATAATCAGTCATTTTCTTCTATGAAATGGCTGAGATCAAGTTATTAAGGAATGATTAAAAGTGTAAGTCATGGTCAGACTACTGTTAGCTCAGGCTTATCTGTCAAGATATATAGGGTTTCACCTAACTTTTAACGTCATTATATGGCCAAAATCTACTGAAACACCTTGGCCAATCTGTGAATCAGACCTCCTCAGATGTACAACATGACTACAGTTGAATCATTCTTAATTCCATGATCACATGATGACGCCACAGAAAACCATTTCAACGAGTTCAAATTCAGTGAAAATGATGGCTATAGTATACCATTAAAAATGTAGTAGACTGTAGGATGACTGAAGTGTTATATTATGGAAAAATGTAATCTCTATTTTACCTGTTAATGAAGTTCTCAGAGTAACCACATAGGTTTAGATAAACAAATTTTTGAGTGTAAAATTGTAAATATTTTTTACCCATCTGTTTTAACATTTGTTTTGGGTGCTCAAAAGAGACATCTCAATGAGATGGTTCTCTCGAATACCCACTTCATATGTTTTGGTTGACATATTTTTTTGGTATACAGTCTTAATAATTGATTTTCATTGAGTTGACTACATGTTATTGAAAAAATTTCCTTACACCATTTCCAGCTAACAGAATGCAGCATTTTGTACGCATTATTACACCCTACTCACACCAGAGACCTGATTTTGATTGTGCCGAGACAGTTCTGAATGCTTGATGAAGTGGGCAGAAAGTAGTGATAGACTGGCAAGCAAATAAAGCCCTGATCAAAAAGTCTGATCTGTGTTTGTGTTTTTTGATCCAACAGACATTTCAGAACCACGCCTAGAATATCACTCAAAAGTTATCTGATATTGTATAACTGCAGGTGTTTGATCTCCCACAATTTAATCTGACCTTACCTTACATTTAGTGAATGGATGCATATCTGTTAAAAGTAAGTGTGGTTTTCAGAAAGATTAATATTTAGGACTAGAATTCTGAGAAACGGATGTGTCGCCTCGCAAAACTTAAGCAGAAGGGCCATAACTCAGTCAAAAGTTTTCTGATGATCTCCAAATTGGAAAAATACCTGTACTTAACAATGCTATACTTTGAATGAAATGATGCATCTATTCAAAAAAACTTATTGATCAGAAACCAAAAGTGTGATGCCGCAGATGATGGCGACGACATCAATGACACCGACGATGATGCAGACAGAGACATGATCCCTATGTGTCTGCTATGCTTTGCAGGTGGCACAATAAATACAGTGCCTGACCTACCTCTTAATCTCATCGTATTCTCTCTTCTGGTAGAGATGACCTTCTCTCAATATAGCTGCTGCCGTCATCTTTACAGGTACATCCTGGTTCTAAAATAAATGCATGGTGTCATCAGAAAATCATATATCTATTAACTCTTTGCCTGCTGGGAAATTTTTCAGGATTTTTTTTGTTGTCTGCTAATATTTTTTTTAAATTAGCTCTTCTGAATTTTTTTTCAGGAATACCATCAGCCTGTCAAACAGTTTGGAACCAGATCAGGCCCGACAGCATGTCAGGTCTGATATGGGTCCAACTGTTTGCAAAGGTTATAACTAGATGACGATAGATATGACTGGTAGGTAAAGAGCAATGGGCTTTTTATCCACTTTTATACCTTATAGTTTGACTGGCCCATTGTATATAATGAGGAGCCTCAATGAATATTTCCCCGAAAAAACATATTTCAGCCATAAAAATTGTTTTTGTCTTCGAAAACAGTGCTGAGTGCAGACCCTGATAAAATGCTGCATTTCACAGAATTCCGTCTGTTTCTGCACTGCTAACCATGTGCCATGTTAACTGGTTTACAATTACTTGTAATTTATTCATCATGCATGCATACCTGTCAAGTTCTTGAGAATTCCATAGGGGGTACAGCACAAAAATTGTCATTTGTGATTGTGTTTAGTGAATGTTTTAATCCAAATCTGCACATGGTCAGAAGTCAGGCTAATTTATTTGGGGGAGATTTTGAAAATATCCCATCATTTCCTATGATTATAAGGGGAAAACAGCAGAAATATGAAGATGACCTCCAAAAAAGTGAGATTTGGCATCTTTTGTAAAATAGGAAGGGAGAGGGGTAGTCCCTTCCAAAATAGAGAGACTCTCCTTTTATGTGGGAAGACTTAACAGGTATGCATGCATGAGCAGCTATCAGGAAGTTTTTGTCTCCATTAATAGAGGAACCGCTGTGGTGTAGTGGCATCTCCAGTCTTTCGGAAGAGACTCTAAGTAACCCATATGACCGAAACTGTTAGATAAAGATAAAGATAAAGAAGTCTTATTTAACGTAGCTTATAATGAACAGACAACATTAGCTCACAAGCTATTCTGCGACATAACAATTATATCTTTAACAGTTGGTGGGATGTTAAACACAAACTCTCTCACTCAATCCACCAATAGCTTCTCTCATATTTGGCCCCAAGGTTATAAAACTGTTTTCTTGCTCAACTCAACTGAGCATGAAATTTCATCTGCTCTAAAAACTAAAATACTGAATAAAATTAAGAATTTTGGGCGGCTTAATACACTCAATTCATTAGGCAGCGCAGTGGCCGAATGATTTTTGATTCTGTGGTGCAACAGAGTACAGTAAAACCTGTCTTAAGCAGCCACTCAAAAAGAAGACCGAAAAATGGCTTTCAAGACTGATTATAACTTAATGCAGGTCAAAAGTATTGCAGAATGCTCCAACGGGAGCATTATGCAATACTTTCCACCTTCATTAAGCTACCATTTGTCATTAAGATCTTTGTTTTGTCTATTTTTAGTGGCTGCTTAAGACAGGTTTTACTGTAACTAAGTTACTCAGAGTGTTCTTAAAATTTAATTCAAGGAAAATCTATTATACTAAATTTTAGATTATGATTTTGCAATAAAGCATTTTTGTCTATTTAGACAGGTTTAACTGTTACTAAGTTACTCATAGTGTTCTTAAAATTAAATGCATGAAAAAACTTATTATACTAAATTTGAGTTTATGGTTTTGAAATAAAACAGGGGTTCTGAGGAAAGGAGGGTTATCAATGTATGTGGAAGGGCTTGGCTAAATATGGGATCACACTGCCTTATCAGCTGTAACGTGCATTTAACAAAGGTTAGAAAATTAACAGCATTTAAAGGTTAGCATATAACAGCATCTACAGTTTGCCAAATGCCAAGCTATTGAAGTCTACAGTAAATGCTCTAAAATTTCGAACACTTTTCTCTTTCTTTTCTTATTGACAAGTAAAATGTTGGTTACCAGAGCTTGAATTCATAAATGCTTGTCAGAATAGCAAACAGGGAAGACCCTGATCAGACTGCTTCTTTAGTCTGAACTAGGTCTTCCCTGCTTGTCTATGCCTTTTTGGCAGGCAACTAGTGTTTGAAATTCTTAAGCATCTTCCGTAGTGTCAGCTTGTGGTTTTGCAGTCTTCTCCCAACAATCTAAGCATATCTATAAATAGCCACACATGTGTAAGGGTGCCATTTGGAATGCCGTATTTTACCTAAGAATGCACAGTGCGTAAAACTTTTTTCAAAATTCTTCTCTTAAGTCTTGAAAACAGTATATATCCAGATCAGCTGGTTTCTGATGAAGTCAGCTGATCAGGATGCACACTTTTTCATCAGAATGCATGAATCCAAATTCATAATGGAATTACATGGCTGAATTGACTGGTTTGCTCACCTAAATGAAACAGTTATTCGGTATATGCATTGGACAAAGCCATAATTTCTATAGGAGAAAGTATGTTTGTTATTATATTTTATGGATTCTAGGTAGACTAGTGCATCTACCACAAATATTTGGGACAAACAGACCCCAGCAAACAGTGTAAACCCAGAAAAGACTCCTCAGAGTAAACAACAGTTGCCGTTTGATCATTACATTTTGGTAAAGAATGGTGAGGGGTAAAATTAAAATGTTTGAATATATACATGTATAGGATAAATACAGGAGGCAGGTTTTGGGATCAGGTGGATGTTAACCATTATCCTGCTGAATATAATAATATGGCATAATACACTTCTGTTTTCCAGCCTAATCAGTCTGTTTGTTTGTTTGTTTAACAGTTTGATTCTTTACACCCCAATCAACAGTTTTTCTGGATGGGTTGATGTGTTGAACCAGTACTAAGCAGAGAATAAAGTGTCTTGCTCAAGCCTCTAGTGAGGCTCAAACCCGCAACCCCTCGATCCCAAGTCAAGCACTCTACCACTGAGCCACCATGCTCCTCCCCAGCCAATTCAATTTCATGATTTCAATTATTATTTGACATCATGAAACTAAATCCGCTGGAAAACAGAAGTGAATATGTAAATACAGTGGATTCTGAACTGCATGGAAAACAGTGCATATCCTGATCAGATCTGCACTGTTTTCTGAAGAGGATATATCTGGGTTCAGCAGGAAAAGGTTAAAAATAAGAAAACATTGGCTTGGCCTAAGGTTATATGCGTTGGCTAAATTTGCAGTAGTTTACTAGTTATGGTTAACATGATTAAGTTCACAGCAGTTATGTCTAAATTCACAGCAAATTTCACGCAGACTTACAGTCCTTCGTCGAGCTGAACCTGTTCGGCTGGTACCCGGTGTTACCTGATTGGTTAGTAAAATATCAAAGAAAACAGACAATAAAACTTGAGAAAATAAAAGAGACATCACACACAAAATAAGAAAAATAAGCTTTATAAATGAAAGAGATAACAGGAGAATTACTAAAAATGGAGCACACTATTTGTTTTAAAAATGGAATTTAATTCAGGCCCCAAGATAAACTGCGTAATTAAATATTTTTTTTTTATGATTCCTACCAAAATCACATTGAAAATTCCACTAATACATCATAATGTCATACTCATATCCCCTAGACTGAATCTCTTTATACAAAATGGCATCAGCTTGCCAAATTTTGAATGTCATAATTTGTCGTAGGGTTGTTACCCACCACAAAATCATTGGCTAAACGATATATCATTCTGGGCTGCAAAACTTTCAGTTTAACATCATGCATATAAATCAGGGCACATTTTAAGCAATGTCAACCCATTTTCAATTAGCACATAAACCCCCTGCTTGAACATGGATTTAAGTTCATTTGACTATAGCTACAAACAGCTATGCACACAGGTATTCATGCAAGAATACATGCTTATCTATTATTGGAATAATGTAGTTTCATTTAATACAAATAGAAAGTGGCTTCAAAGATCAAATTTAGTACATGCTAACTTGCTAAATGCTAATAGCTTTTCCAAAAATCTAGTACAAACTATTATCACTTGCTCTTTCTAGTATGGTAAGTAAATACAAGTCACTTACACATCAACCAAATCATGCAATATAGCATAAACTGTGACAAACAGTGTAGATCCTGATCAAACAGCTTCTGATGAAGCTGGCTGATCTGGATCTAGACTGTTTGTAAGGTAAACTCAATATGGATTAAGAAAAAAGGAAAAAAATATTTTGACACACAATCTAGGTTTTGTATTTGACTTATTCAATTTTCTAATTAGAAATATAACTGAGCAAAATTGACCAACATTGCTAGCAACTGATGAAAATAATCACTTGCTAATCTAAGCAAGCAGTTATAATTAGAGAATACTAGGTGAGTGTCTTTTGATATCAAGTTTACTAGGCAAGGTTTTGAGAACACTTGTTGACATGGCGAGGCTTGCAGAGCAATTCAACATGCATTCTAAAAACCGAGCCTGGTAAACTTCATATCAAAAGAAGCGAAACTGGTATTCTATTTATCAGTTTACCCATTGTTTCACTCTCCAAAACTAGCAATTATGACATAATTTTCGATTTTTGTGTTGATTCAGGCAACGTGAGCAATGCAGTTAATATGAGAGGTAAAATTTGATCCCTGCTTTTTTTATTCATTCAAAAAGCCTTAAGGTTGAGTGCTTACCAAGAATGATGGAACTGGGTTAGTTTTCATCCTATCAAAGTCCAGTTTATTCTCTTCCTCCTGTATAATGTTGTGTAACTTGGTTTTCGTCTTCTGAGATTTCTCAGGATTGGCACAAGCAAACTGTTTCCTTGACGCATCCATCAGTCTCTCCTGTAGGGAAACAACAATAAGAACAAGTGAGATGCAGTAGCTTTCCTCTGTTGAGTCATTCTTAACCCATAAAGTGCCGCCTATAATTTGCAGATGACAATTTCAAATTTTGCTGCCTTTTCAAATATAACAAATAAGGCATGATATTTCATGAGAATCTTCTGCTGGCAGACGATTGTTATGAAATATCATTTCTTATTTTTTTCGAAAATTGGGAAAGATGTCGCAAATTTTGTCGTCTGCTGCAGTTGTGATTGGCGCTTTAAGGGTTAAATCTTTGTATCATGTTTTTCAAATATAACAAATAAGGCATGATATTTCATGAGAATCGTCTGCTGGCAGACAATGCTCATGAAATGTTTCGAAACTTTGGGAGAGATGTCGCAAATTTTGTCATCTGCTGCAGTTGTGATTGGCGCTTTAAGGGTTGAATCTTTGTATCACGTTTAACAAAATGTTTTGTAAATACCATCAGACAGTCAAATGGTGTGTATCAATTCTGTCAGGCCTGATCTGGGTTCAAACTGTTTGAAAAGTTTATCTGCAGACAACAATTATATTGTAATTGCAACAAGAAAATAGAACATTGTAACAAATAATAAGCAAATTTATTCCCCAGAAATTTCATTGGCTCATTCTTGAACATATAGGTTTAATAAGTGCAACAGTTTTTCTGTTGCATAATTATGTAGGAACACAAAGTGACATAGATATCAGCAATATGGCAATTTCAAACATTTCATTTTCATTGCAGAATAATTATCATTTTGGAAGGAAATGTAGTTGTGTTTTTTAATCTTTTCAATATTATTTTTAAGTTTTACCCAGGATATATCCCAACATTAGTATGAAATATTAATTACCCACCTTCAAAATAGTAAATTTATTTGCTATTTAGTGAAAAACCATATTTAAAATTTTCATTTGAGGAGATAAGTCATTAGACTTTTATAGATACTGTTGACGTAAGTGATAACTTCACTGCTTCCAGGACTATACCATGTGCCAATAATAAGACACTTTGGTGTTTTGATATTTCTGTGCCAACAAGTGACCTGTAACAAAACAATTTTCAAAGAAAATCCAGCTTAATTATTGTAACTGAAATTATTATGACACCAGAATTAGCAATGCTTCAAAATGTAATGGTGTTCAAGAATTAAACTGCAGAAAAAAAGAGGTATAACTTCAATAAATTAATTGTTTTTGGTGATTTTCTATCACAAATATTACCAGCGATAATGCCTAGTGCAAAAGCAAATAAAAAATATAAAGACACAGGTAACATGATTGTGTGTTTTTGTTAATATGTGCTTTTAACAAAGCAAAATGATTTGCAAAGGTGATTCCGATTTTCGGTGCCATCAAATAGATAAAATGACCATAAGTAAAATATTATAAAGAATGTTTGATTCCAGCATTTTGTCTAAAAAAGTGGGCCATTGACAAGTGGTGCATAACTAAAGTTGCTCACTGTACATTTTAAAGTACATTTCCATCATTAAAATAGACCCACCTCAGCCTTTCTCCTATTTGTCTGTCTCACAACATCTATTTTCTTGAATTCTGAGGGCTCTCTGTACAGTGTTTCTGGTGGAGCTTTGTGCTTTGTTAGCTTTGGAATCTGAAAAATGAACATTGCATCTTCATTTCAGTTATGAATGGAGTATGCCTTCATTTGGTTAAACTCTTCGCATAACTTTTGCAAACTGCCTTTCACTCTCATGGTATTCCTGAAAGAACTTTAGAAAATGTTGACTTTGAAAAAAAAATCTGAAAAACAACAAAAAAAACAATCAAAATTACCCAGCATGCAAACAGTTCAGAACTGTTTGGTGCCAGTCACGTCAGAAAAAAAAGTTGCCACAATATATTCAATATCTACTATAAATAAAATTTTCGGACACCTTAATCATCTTCATTTCATTAAGCTTTGTTTGTTTTGATGCTTTACATCCCATTCAACAATTTTTCAGTCATGTCAGACTCAGAACAATTTCCTGTCTTCCTGGGTTTATCAGTACTAAGCAGCGGCTATAATATCTTGCTCAAGGACACAACACAGTGATTCTGCTGGCAGTGATTCTCAAACTAGCAACCCTTCGATCCTCAGCCTAACACTCTACCGACTGAGCCACTGCACTCCACAATTTCAGTTAGCTGACAAGAAATATATCTTGCCAGAAAAAAGTCTATGTATTATGTTACATACCATTAATTGATATATATATGTACAATGAAAATATCTCAATATTGCAGATGTGAAAATATATATTATATAAATAATACATTCCCTGCGCCGGTGATAGTTGAAAATATCATCCCGAGAATTGTGATTATCAACCGAGGCGCAGCCGAGGTTGACAATCATATTTCGAGGGATGATATTTTCAACTATCACCCACACAGGGAATGTAAAAATCTTCTATAATTCATAAAAAAATGTCATATTTGCAATCTCTCTTTCATATACAATTTAGCCATTTTTATTCAAAAGTCAAAGAATAGCTCATTTCCTTGTTATTCTAACAGTTGATATTTCAAGGTAACTTTCATATTTAAAGTATCTTGTATTCTACATATATTTTTGCCAAAGGTAGGTTACTTAAGAAATAGATCAGCTCCACCAGTGAATTGTTTAGAAATAATTCACTGTTTGGAGGTCAGTTGTGAAGAAGATCAAATCAAGAGCATGCAGCGTGATTGATTTATCTTCCTACAACCGACCGACAAACAGTGAGTTATTACTCAAGAATTCATGCACTGGAGCTGATCTATTTCAATTCTAACACACAATAAACGACGAAAACACATTCAAAGTCTTCAGCTTCTTCCAACTTTCTGCCATTGCACTGAAGAACTCCCGCCAATACTTAGACTATGTCGCATACGTTTATATGTCATTGCAACGTCTTTCAAGCGTAAAAACGACGTTACACCGTCCACCGCCATGAATGACATCATTTTCCAGTGACGTCAGCTATCACACACTTTAGCTGTGAATTATTGTCCGATATATCACAGTTTGTTACCGTTGGCTCTATAGGCGAGGTGTGTTAGAATTCCATATATATGCAACACATGTGAGATACACAATATATATGCAACACATGTGATATACACCATATATATATATGCAACACATGTGAGATACACAATAAATTTAACATATAAATATGTTTACTGTCAGGTTTATATTTCAGAACCATGAAGCAGAGATTGGATCTGACTTGAAGAATCTGAATGCAACATTTATCACTATGCCGCTCAAACTAAAAATTGACATTGAGATTTGGCTACTCTGGGGGCATTATGGCTAAACAAAGTGTTTACTTAAACACTTTAATTTTCAGCAATAGTAAAAGTTGTTACAGTAACTAAAATTGTTGCCTGCTGACATTGTCTGTTGCCATTTTTACTTTAACAACAGATAAATGACTACAGAATGACAGAAGCGAGAATTTCTAAGGTCAAATTGGGTAAATTTGGACAATGGTGACAATGATGTATTTGACCTAATAACCCCAAATGCTCTTATTAATGCACACTGAACTATTTTTGTATTGAACACTTCCAACAATGTGACATTTTGACAAGTGTAGACTTAGATGAGCCTGTGCAGCCTCATTTCAAGCCTAGAAACTACAAATTAATGTTCGGTCAGTAGCTTAACACTCATAGAATATTCATGCAACTATCAAAGGCTCTGATCAGACTGCGCGTATGTGCAGGCTGGTCTGAGCCTTTGCTGGTCCCACATACCACATTGTTCAAAATCTCTTGTCCTGCTCATATCAAAACTTTATTTTACACCCAATCTAGTGGTGTATTTCATTTTAATATCAATTCATCATATCGGCCTCAACAGGACAAAACCTGTCTTCAGGGCTTCAGACAAAGGGAGACTGAAACCAGTTTCCTTAGCTACAAAGAATAGCTAGAAAATTGGAATTTTGCTTGTAGCAAGTCTAGATACTATAATTTCCATAGAAGAATAACAAAGGTGCTGATCAGTCTGCGCGGATACGCAGGCTGGTCTGCTCATTTATTGTCAGCAAACCCAGAAGACAGGTTTCCTTGTGTCAAGGCCCATATGGGCCAGTGCATGAGATTTCAGTACTTCAGCACACAACATATTAAAAGTTAGTTTTGGTATTTAGCTGTGCTGATATCTAATTCTTAAAGATTTTGCCTCTTAAAGCCTTAAATGTGGTCCAAAATAGCAATTTCTCTATTTTACACCTATTTTGTCTGCCATTTTTGTTACCATAGCAATGGTAAAAGTTAATTAAATGCCAGACTTTTACACTTGGGTCATTCATCTTATAAACTGATCAGAAGAAATTGGTGAAGAGCAACTTTCAGTTTTTGGCTCCAGAGGGGGCCAAAATAGTCGCTTAATGCATGTAGCTCTTTTGGTCTGAGCTCTCATCTACATCCACACTTCGTGCCTGTGAGTAGTGAAGGGTCTGGCAAGTCTATACACATGCACAGACTTGCCAGATCCTTTGTCGCTAAATGATGTGACAAGTACAGAAATCCTAGGTACTGCCCGATATGGTTCCTGATTAACTGGCTTCTACTTTTTAGAAGAAATTTAATCTGGATCTACAATGTTTTCAAGAAAGAGTACAGAATTTTCAAATTCTTGTGCACTTATTAGTGCCAATATGGTATGTCCAAATTTATCCACTGCACAAAGGTACCCAACTCAAACTTAGTGATAGCACAATCTTCACATCCACTTAATACCTACAAACACTTCCTATGCTCAGATGAAAAATAATTTTTATTTATTACCACTTATCATTCATATGACATGGCATCTGCAAGTGATAACGTCCTGCATTAAAATGGATAAACTACTAGTGTACTACATATTTAGAAGCGCTATGAAAAAGGCCCATCTCAAAACAGTGTGCATAGGCTTAGGACTGTCAGAGTATTTTGAAAAAGCTGTTAAAATAGGTATGGTTATTTGACCCCTAATTGTCACCTAACTCACTCAGAATTAAAGTTTTGCATAGAAACAGACCTGTACATAACATGTTTTCATTAGTTAAAGTGTACCCTGTTTGGTCTAAAAAACAGTGATGACTGTGCAGATCTAAAACCTCAAAAAGCTTTTGATTTCCATTTTTTCGGCCCTTTTCTTCATTCTTTCTCGCTGCTTACTTCTAAGCATTCATCTCATTTTCATTATTCTCATTTATGGGGTCATCTTAGCTGATTCTCTGATAAGCAAGCACCTGTCTTAAGCAATCAATTTTGGATTATCCCTTGAACGCTTGCTTCAGACAGGTTTGACTGTAGATCCAGATCAGCTGGCTTCTCAGAAGTCAGCTGATCAGAATCCAGAGTTTTCCTTGTAAATGCATGCTACTAACTGAAATCCTGCATGTCAAGAGAAGGGTTTGAAAAATGGGCATTGCTTACAGGTTCAGGGACTGGAACACTTTTTGGTCTTGGCTGTGTGATGTTGAAAGGCCTGGTTTCTGTAAATATTAAAATAAACATAAAAACATTTTGTATATTTAAAACAGTGAAAATGAGCCGTGACATGTGATTTCCAACAATGTGGCATTTTGACAGGTGTAGACTCAGATGAGCCTGTGTAGCCTCCTTTTAAGCTTAGAAACTCCAAACACTGTTTGGTCAGTAGCTTAACAGCCATAGAATATTCAAAAGACTAGCAAAGGCTCTGATCAGACTGCACGTATGTGCTGGCTGGTCTAAGCCTTTGCTAGTCGCACATACCACATTGTTGGAAATCTCATGTTAAGGCTCAAATGTCTTATAATCTCTTAGGGGGTACAACTCACTCAGTGTTTATGAAAACATGCTCGATAAACAGGAATACAGAATAGAGCAGAACAGGTCAGAGCAGAGTAAAATTAAAACTATGTTATATAATGCAAGGTTGGGCCAATATCATTTGTACAAGAACTTGAGATTTAAGTATTTAATGCACATGCTCAAAAGCCTCCTTTATGTATCCATGCTGATGTATCCATTAGGGCTTGAGATCCGCATTTTAAGTCTGAGCCTTAATATATATCTGTACTTTGTGTATGCTAGCAGCAAATGCTCTAGTACCAAAATCTTATGTGTTGGCTCATATGCTGTATGATAACTCTCACAGGTAGTCTATAGCAAAGGCTTAGCAACAAATTTCATATTGGTGTGACATTTGATGTGACTTTTTTTAAGTGACAGTGGAATACATGCCAGTGTCAAAAGTATAACCCTTATCAGGCCTCAAGATAAAAATGTATAACTGACAATTATTTTCCATATTTCTCAACCAAAACATATGTTGTGAACTTGTGGGAGTACTCAAGAGAACAATCAATGAGACAGTTCCCTTGAGCACCTAAAACACATGGTTAAAGCTGATAGATAAGGAAAAGATAAGAATTTTAAGCACAAAAATTTTGCTTAATTGGACCCATGCCATATTACACTTTTTTGATAAAGCCGAAAATCCTCTAAAAATCATGATACAGCACAACTTTTTCTGATTTCTCAAAAAAAAAACACATTTGTTTATGTGCTCATGGGAAGTATCTCTCTATAGATACTTCCCAAGAGCACATACACAGGTGTTTGTTGGAGAAATCAGAACTGTAGACCCCCGGTCTCCCCAATTTTAACTATATTCAATGTACAAATGATCTATTTGAGCAGTGGGACATATGCACCTCCAGAAAATATTGAAGCCCATCTACAGCTACCAACCATGTGTAGTGGCCCTAGTGGGACAATTTCAGAAGCTACTATATTGAAAAATTTCTATAATATTAGGAGGAAGATCAAAACTCTTCATTGTAAAGAGTGGAAAATTAAACACATGGAGATTAATATTGATTCCAATGAAAGGCATCTTGCCCCACTGGATAGTTGCATTTGTATATTTTAATAGTGAATTACGGTGTTGTTTTAATGGTGTGTGCCTTCTTGCTTTTCATTACCTGTGACATTTTGAACTTTTCTCTTAGGTTTAGTTTTGTTTTCTATTTTATCTCTCATCTGTTGAACCATTTCTTGAAGTTCTGGTATCCATCTGAAGATAATAAATAAAAAAAATGTGCTGATTGAGCAGTTTATATACTGGTGACTCCTAAATGCATACATTGGCAAACAGTGAAGACCCAGATGAAATGCCGCATAATGCAGCATTTCATCAGAGTCTATGCCACATAATACAGCATTTCATTAGAGTCTATGCCGCATAATGCAGCATTTCATCAGTCTATGCTGCATAAAGCAGCATTTCATCAGAGTCTATGCCCCATAATGCAGTATTTCATCAGAGTCTACACTGTTTGCTAGCACAAACACCATCTTCAGAGGAAGAGATATCATTTTATTTGTAAATAATAACCTGTGACCCCTTGACCATCCAAAATTTGTTGTATCAAACCAGAAGGAAGAATCCATAGGTACACAAAGGGTTTAAACTACAGTAAAACCTGTCTTAAGTGGCCACTCAAAAGAAGAGCAAAAATTGGTTTTCAAAACGGATTATCGCTTAATACAGGTCAAAAGTATACTTTCGACCTGAATTAAGCTACTATCTGTCTTTAAGACCATTGTTTTACCTTTTTTTAGTGGCCTCTTAAGACAGGTTGAACTGCATGACACTCTGAAATTTTGCACTGTAATATGAGTACTGCACAGGTTTCATATTTTGTGCATTTTACATGGCTGTATCCCTTTAAAGAGAATGGCTTAAAGCTCATGCAATAATACCAATTTTAAATAAGCCACATTCTGAGAAATCTGTTTTTATTGTGTATGAGTAAAGAAGATGTAGAACAGCCTTTATATCTGCACAGTTTGGTCAGCATCACTATTATTTGCTTTTTAGAAGATAGAATTAGAACAGTAACACTTTCTCAATCTAAATTTTAAAGATTCTTGCAAGTGCACAAAACTGAGCAGACCGGTCAAGATTAACCTGGTCACAAAACCCAAAGACAGGTATTCTTGAGACAAGGCTAGTATATACTTGTTCCTCAATATTCTGGTTATCTGAAGTAGCACCCTACCTTGTGAGATGTGAGATCAATTTAGTCTGTACAAAGACATGTTCATAATGTCTCATCTTGAGACAATGCTAGTATAGGCAGGCTGATACACTTAGTCCCCAACCCAATACTCTGGTTATCTGAAGGTCTGAAGTAACACCCTATCTTCTGAGAGGTGAGATCAGTTTAGTCTGTACAAAGACATGCTCAAGGCCAGTATATAGGTAGGCTCATATACTTAGTTCTCAATATTCTGGTTATCTGAAGGTGTGAAGTAGCACCCTACTTTCTGAGAGGTGAGATCAATTTAGTCTGTACAAAGACATGTTCATAATGTCTCATCTTGAGACAATGCCAGTATAGGTAGGCTCATATACTTAGTTCTCAATATTCTGGTTATCTGAAGGTGTGAAGTAGCATCCTACCTTCTGAGAGGTGAGATCAATTTAGTCTGTACAAAGACATGTTCATAATGTCTCATCTTAAGACAATGCCAGTATAGGCAGGCTGATACACTTAGTCCCCAATATTCTGGTTATCTGAAGGTCTGAAGTAACACCCTACCTTCTGAGAGGTGAGATCAGTTTAGTCTGTACAAAGACATGTTCATAATGTCTCATCCACGCATCCTTCATCCAGCTCATCAGACTCTCTTCATCAAAAAAGAAACTCAGAAACTGAAAGACAAGCAAAATCAACAATTTAATAACAGTGAAGTCCCTTTATAACTCTATGTTATAATTAATGTAAAGGGATTATTTTACTATGGAATTATAGGAAAGTGACCATTTTATGGTCTTTTCCTATGAATCCTTTGTGAAATTCCATGATAAAAGAATTGGGAGCCACAACATGGCCATGTAATATTTAAATCTGTGTTATAATGAGGCATGTTATAAAGGGACTGAACTGTACATGATTCATGAAAAAATTAAGGGACTTTTCTACAGTTTTCAAGTTCAGTTGAATCTCGTTAATTCGAATTTTATTTCAAAGTATCAAAAGCTCGAATAATAGAGGTAGACATAAGAATATATAACCCCTCAAAATGATTATTTTCAGTTTTTCCCCTATCAAACATGCACCAAAACATATGTTTTTAAAGACAGTTATTAAAATAGTTCATAAATAGTTCTCTAGTCTAAATCCATTGTGTCTGAAATTAAATTTGAATTAGTGAATATTTCGAAAATTCAGAGTTTGAATTTTCAAGGTTTTACTGTAATAAAAATTTATATATTTTTTTACTGATTTACACATTATAGTTCAATTTTAAAGATGCTACATTGAGGTAATGCTTTTAGGTTATAATAACAAGGGGGCCAAGTGGCCCTGGATGGCTCAGCTGAGTGTTGTTTAAAGCTTCTAATACATGTATAAGTACATTAGAGAGACTGATCAGTGAATTCAGAGGAGAAGATTTTAAAAGTTTTCCTTAGTAACATAAAGCCAAGCCCCCTGGTGGTCATGTTTCTTTGACAGCTCAAATTCGTTTTAGTTTTTTTGTAGCATGTCAACAAGGAAACATTCCCGTGAAGTTTGCTTAAAATTGGCTCAGTGGTATAGGAGGAGTTGTCATTTAAAGCAAATTGTTGACGACACACAACTCATGATGGACATTGATCGCATCGCTCACTTTGAGCACTGTGCTCCTCAAGTGAGCTAAAAATTGTAAAGCTGGCTATACAAGTTTATTATTCACAGACCAATTTCCTTTATCCTTAAGCTATTGATCATTTAACTCGTTGCATGCTGGGCAATTTTTTGTGCTTTTGTTGTCATCTGCTGACTTTTTTTCAAATTTAAATTAACTTTTCAAAAAAATCTTTCAGGAACATTAACAGAGTGTCAAACCCTTTTGATTCAAATCAGGACAGACATTCTGTTGGTCCTGATCTGGGTCCAAACTGTTTGCAAAGGTTATCCGCAAACGACATAAAGCGCAGCTAGCAAGGAAAGAGTCACAGCGAAATGTTTGGTCCTGTGGACTTTTTAGTGAATAAATGTCAACTGTACATGTATGTGGTCACCTTACCCGATACATTCTGTTGAGATCTTGTGATCGAACAAACTGTCTGTAGTGAGCCATACCTAGTTCATCTAGTCGAAATAACGCCAGATACGCTAATACTGAAACAAAAAGCAGTACAATTTAGCTTGGTAAAATTATGAAATAGAATGTAAGAAAAGTTGCAAAATCAGATAAAAAAAATAAATTAACAACAAAAATGCCAATCTAAACTAAAGAAATGAAAACAATTGTGATATCTTTGCTGAATTTTTGGAAAAATATGAGTATTCTTTGTGAGCTAGCAAATCACATTTTGGCCTCTTAACCCTTAAAGCGCCAATCACCACTGCAGCAGATGACAAATTATGCAACATTTTCCAAATTTTCAGAAAAAATAAGGAATGATATTTCATGAGAATCGTCTGCCAGCAGACGATTCTCATGAAATAACATGCCTTATTTGTTATTTTTGAAAAAGCATCAAAATTTGAAATTGTCGTCTGCTGCAAATTATACCTGGCGCAAACAACAAATTCTGAAAAAGTTTTCTTCTGAAAAATTCTTGGTGGTGCAGTATTTGGCAAAATGCTGGAAAAGCAAAGTATAATAATTAAACCTTAAATTGTCCTACCAATAATTTTTTGTCCTGTAATCATTAGGTAAAATATAGAATATGTAAAATGTTGCAGCTTAAGGTGGCTGCCAAGTCACAGAAAATAAGCTACACTATATCATGCAACAGTAGAGCACCCTGGTAGAATAACAGGAGCCAGTCCAGCTTAACAATATACCATCTCAGCATATATTAGGGTAGATGTACCAGTATTCGTGGTAGCTCCAGAAATCATGGTATGACAGAAAAGAAGCCACCATTTATCAACTCCTGGAAATTGAGCAATAAAATTCTATCAGTTACCGAAACAATTAAATTTGCTCGTCATGTAATAAATATCCAGCGACATGATGTCACTAATGACATCATTACGACGTAATTATCAAGAATGTGACAGTCACCATTTTATGAATGTAAGAAAGCTAACGATGACAACAGGCAGCTTAAATTTTTCGTCAAATAAAAAATTGAAAGGTTGTTTTGGTAAAAACTGACAGATTGTGAGGTATTTGGAACCCGTGTAAGATTTATATGTCACTTTTTATCCTTCATGAGTATGAACAACGATAATCCAAAAGAACGTAAACTTTAATATGTACAAAATTCGAACATGAATGGATATACACATCTAGTAGACTCTCCTAAATAAGTATCTGCTTAATCTTCTCCAATTTGATGTTCATATAGATGATAGATAAAATGTTATTCTGGTAAATAGCAGAAATGGAGAAAGTCCGTTAATACGTGTTGATGTTGTCATACACGAAGATTCTTGTCAATAATACAAAAGGCGGGGATCCATAAGCCTAGAAAAAAAACAAAAAAAACCCCCTAAGTCCCTGTATACATAATATATCAAACTGCTAAGGTATACAGAATACAAAATCTATCACACTGAGCATGACAACAACATGACAATACCTTTTACATAATACAATAAATGTAGATGTTCCAGACGCAGGCACATTTCTGACCCAATACATTTGTAAAAAAAATGAGGTAACTCAGACTATCCAAATTGGCCAAGACCTGAGTACAGACAAAGCAGACAGCAGACGGCAAAAAAAATGCAGACGCTTAACTGTTTAAAGTTTCCATGAGCAATAGATAATAAGATAACTTACCATACATGCTCTTCAAATAGAATATCCACAGCAAAGTATCATTCTACTCCATACTACCACGCTCTACACACACAAAACACTTCCAGTCCTTATCAATCAGCCAAAAAAACATCACTGCCCAATATAATTAAAATTCACTCACCTCAGTTAACTGTTGGGCAGTCTTCCACCTGATACCAGTGAAAAGGGTGAGAAAATGTACCTTATGCTGTCCAGGTAAAATACTAATCCTCTTGGTACTTGAGAAAAGGGGGAGAAAAGGTACCTTTGGTAACAGACTGTTACATACCTCCCACCAAACAGATGATAAATCATTATTTATCAAAATTTAATTACTCAACACTTTCAAAAGCTCTTGATAATACATCAGCAATTTTGTTATCTTTGCCTCTGATATGCTGCAGTTTAAATGTAAACTCTTGTAAGAGCAAGCTCCATCTCAGTAGTCTCTGGTTTTGTCCACGCATTTTGTTCAACCATTGCAAAGGGAAATGATCAGATTCTATTATGAATTGCTTCCCTTCCAGATACTCACGTAACTGGGACACAGCTCTAACAATAGCTAAGCATTCCTTTTCTATTGTGCTGTATTGTCTCTCTCTGAACAGAAGTTTCTTAATAATAAATAAAATTGGCAATTTTGTACCATTAAACTCTTGTAAAAGTACAGCACCAATACCCCTATCACTGCTATCTGTTTGAAGAATGAACATTTTGTCAAAGTCTGGGTTTCTCAAGACAGGATAAGTTATAATTACCTTTTTTAAGGTGTCAAACGCCTGTTGATGTTGGTCTGTCCAAATGACTTTATTTGGAGCTGATTTTGCTGTCAAATCTGTCAGTGGGGATGCTATCTCTGAAAAGTGTGGTATGAAACGCCTGTAAAAGTTCAAAAATCCAATAAGTGATCTTACCTTCCGTTTGGTTGTAGGTACAGGCATATCTTGAATTGCCTTTACTTTATCTTCTGTTGGTTTAACTTCTCCATTTCCAACTATATGTGCTAAAAACTCTAGTTGTCTAAATGCAAAAAAACACTTTGATGGTTTTGCAGTAAGACGGGCATGCCTAAGTTCACTAAGAATACTTTTTACATGATGCAAGTGGCCTGACCATGTATCACTGAAGATAATTATATCATCAATGAAAGAATCTGAAAACTCATCTTTACCCTCGAGGATCTTTTTCATTAAATGAACAAAACTGGCCCCTGAATTTATCATTCCAAAAGGCATCACCTGAAATTGGTATTGTCCGAAAGGTGTAACAAATGCACTCAATGGTTTAGCTTGTTCTGCAAGTGGGATCTGCCAATACCCTTTCGTCAAATCTATCTTAGTCAGATACTTGGCCTTACCTAGCTTGTTGAGTATATCATCAATTTTTGGCATCGGTTGTGGATCAAACACAGTCTTACTATTTAGGCCTCTGTAATCCACACAAAACCGCAATGTTTTATCTTTCTTTGGGACGCAGACTATGGGAGCAGCCCAAGGACTCTGTGATGGCTCTATTATTCCTGCATGTTTCATATTATCTATTTCTTTTTTGACCTGTGATCGGAGTGCAAAGGGTAAGCAATATGGCTTCTTTAGTACTGGTTTCATATCTTTTAGTTTGATATCATGACTTACTAGATCTGTTCTCCCAGGTACATTAGTTATAACATCTGCATAGTCTTTTATCAAACCTTTTATCTCATTTGCTTCTTTAGTTTCAAGACTGTCTGAAATAATAACATCATCTATACTTTCAGTTTGAACTAGTAAAGGGTTACAAATCACCTGTTCATCTTCCTCTAACTCCTCGCCTAGGCTGCATATAATATCTAGACATTGTACAGCTTCCTCTCTCTCCTGTGTAATCTGTTCTCTTTCAAAGTACAATTTCAATATATTGATATGATATACTTTTGAAGCTTTTCTGTTAATCTGGACTTTGTAATCAACCGGGCTTACCTTTTCAATGACCTTATATGGGCCTTTCCATTCTGCCAGTTGATTGCTATTTGATGTTGGTAATAGAACAAGAACCCTTTGACCTGGTTCTAAATCTCTTACCTTACTTTTGCCATCAAAGTACTTCTTTTGCTTTCTCTTTGCCTCCATCTCTTTAAACGAAGCTAACTCATGCAACTTTTCTAGTCTGTCTCTAGTTTTGATTATGTAACTTACCAGTGATTCCTCTTCTATAGTTTGATCATCCTCCCAGTTCTCCTTCATTAGTTGCAGTGGTCCTCTAACTTGCCTGCCATACAACAATTCAAAAGGTGAATAACCTGTTGTCTCATGAGGAGATTCTCTGTATGCAAATAGCACATATGGTATGTGCCTATCCCAGTCTGTGGGTTCTTCTTGGGCATAACATTTTAGCATCTTTTTAGGGGTTCCATTAAAATTCTCGACAAGACCATTGGCTTGAGGATGGTATGGGGTAGTGTTTAATTTCTTAATGTCAAGTAATGTACATAGTTGGCACATTAGGGATGACATGAAATTTGATCCTTGGTCAGTCAAGATTTCCTTTGGTATACCTACTCTGCTGAAGATTTCAATCATTGCATTGGCCACTGTTTCACTATCAATTGTCTTTAGTGGCACTGCTTCTGGGTATTTTGTTGCATAGTCGCAAAGAACCAAAATAAATTTATGACCTCTACCTGATTTATTTAATGGTCCTACAATATCCATCGCTATGCAATTGAAAGGCTCTTCCATAGGTTGTATAGGGATAAGTGGGGCTCGGGGTACTCTACCTTTAGGTATACACTTCTGGCAATTCTTGCATGATCTACAAAATCTAGCTACATCAGGAAATATCCCTGGCCAGTAGAAATGAAATAGGATTTTTTCTCTTGTCTTTTTATTTCCTAAGTGACCCCCTAGAGGTATGTCATGTGCTACATGTATGATATGATTTCTATGCATTTCTGGTACAACTATCTGTTCTAATATTTCATCATTTTGCATTTTGAACTTCCTGTATAAAATACCATTTCTAAAAAAGAAACATGTCTCTTCTTTATCTTCTTCTTTCATATTTGCCAATTCCCTTACCTTCGTCAATGTTGGATCAGACTGCTGTTCATGTTTTAAGTTCTGACTTACATTTGTACCATTGTTATATTGTACTAAGCTTCCTTTGGTTTCCTGACTTTTATTCTGCCTTTTATTTCTCTCGGTAACAAAGTCATACTCAACCTTTTCATTTTGTGCCTCTTCTTCTTCCCGTTTAGCTCTCATATTTCTAGTTTCAACAGTACTTACTGATTGGGTGGTAAATTTCAGATCTTCTTGCTTCATCTCTGATATATTACCTGTTAAATTTCTATCTGTTGTCTTGTTTGATGCACATTTGTCATTGTTCATTTTAGACTCTATCTCAAACTGCTTATCTATACTGCATTCTTTAACAAATGCTGATTCACCCAAAATGACATCAGCAAAAGGACAGTCCATGGTAAGAGCAGTAACAGTACCTGATATATAAGGTGATTCAATATCAACTTCAACTTCATAGCATAAGCACTCAGTACCATTGGCTAGACTCACCCATTTCTCCTCTTGTTTCTTCAAGTTTATTTGCTTGGCAAATTTCTTAGAGATACATACCGTGGTGCACCCAGTGTCACGTAACATCCACGCTTCCTTACCATTTACATAACCTTTCACAAGCTTTAAACCATTATCTAATTTTCTGATCTCATCATAGTTTAGTTCTACTGTGAGTGGGAGACTTACCTTTTGGGTATTTGTTCCTATCTTCTTTGGTGATAAAAGCAATGCACTTGTATGAGTTGTTGAATTTCCATCGTTACCCTGTCTATTTCCTGCTAAATACATTTTACCTTCTTTGGTTTTCTTTACCGGACAGTTTGAAATAAAATGTTCTGTGCTTTCACAATAGAAACATCTCCTTACATTATCTATAGACTGTTTTTGATATATACCCATGGATTGACCAAATTTCTTATTATTCTGTACAGAACTATTACCAGTTATACTCTCTTTCTGATACTGTGCTCCTAAGCTAGACTGCTTATGTGCTAACTGATATGTGTCTGCCATCTCTACTAATTGCAAAAAGGTATGAGGGTTTCTTTCCCGTAGCCAAAACTTGGAGATCTGGTGAAGCAGTAAACATCAATTGTTCACGCATCACCAGGTCATAAAGTTTGTGATAATTGTCTTTGACATCCTCAGCATTCACCCAATGTTTTAAATAACCTTCCACTCTAATGGCATATTCCTTAAATGTCTCTGTCCTATCTTGTTTTGCAAGTCTAAATTTCTCTCTATAAGCCAAAGCATTTAACCCATATCTTTCTAGGATTGCTTGTTTTACTTTTATAAAATCATTGCTATCCACAGAAGACATTCTAGAATACGCCTCTAGAGCTTTACCGGTCAGCTGTGGAACCAAACGAATAGCCCACTCTGATTTCACCCACTTGTATGATATTGCTAGTTTCTCAAAGGATGTCAAAAACACCTCAATGTCTTCACCCTCACTGAACTTTGGTAATTGTACTTTAGGTTTTGTTTTTGACATTTCTGCCAGACTATTTGTACCAAGAGAAACCTCTTTTTCTTTTATTTCTAACTCTTTAAGCCTAATCTCTTTCTCTATTTTGGCTTTTTCTAACTCTCTCTCTGCTCTCCTCTCCTCTCTCTCTGCTACCTTTTCTTCCGACTCTCTCACTTCTTTCAATAATTTTAAGCATTGTTCAACATCCCCGCCTTTATTTAACAATTGAGCTATCAAGTCATGTTTTTCTGCCATTTTCTCAATTAAACCCTTAATTATCCAAATGAAAAACAGTTCACTACTTTGGTTAGATAGGCTTCAGTATATGTGAGATCATTCACTGTTGAAAACACAGTTAAGCAAAACCACAGTATTAATATTTCAGCTTTTAGTGCTATAGTCACGTCTATTCTTAATCTCCTGTAATAGTTAACAGACACCAGTCTTGACGAATCACACCATCAATGTTCTCTTGTTGTACCAAAGAAAATCTTCTTTTCTCTCTTGTGTTTCACTCATAGGATGTAAGTGTACCGCTGCCACCATTGTGAGGTATTTGGAACCCGTGTAAGATTTATATGTCACTTTTTATCCTTATGGTAAAATTGGGTTAGATGGTGCGACCAGTCTGGAAGACGCATGACAGCCGTGCAGCTAGACGAAGATGGACTATTAGACTAAAGGCACATGGTAGCTATTGCAGTGGATACATTCCCAACTGTACCAGCTTAGTGCCGGGTCTTCACAAGTCACAGACCTATGTAGGAGAGGTATTTTCCTATTTCTCTATATTGGCGCTGCGACAAAACCGAGAAGAAGAGGTTTGTCAGGATTTTTGACAGATGTCATTAGTTTTCGTGACTCTGCAGGATTGAAGCAAGGGAATAAAGACCGGCCAGTCAGCGTATTGAGGAAGTCTGCGGGATTTGGTCCGTGATATTCAGGTGCAGATAACTTGCAATTTCATGAAAATATTGTTTTGTTTTTGTAAAAATTTGGAAATCCATCGCTAAATGATCGGCTAAAATTGGCCACTACAGTTCGTAAGATTAAACTATAGAAAATTCAGATTAATTTGGAATTTAAGGCTTTTTTTTCACTGTTTAAAAACAACAGATTCTATTCCAGCCTTTAAAAAAATAAAAGAGGGAGAAAAGGAGACATAATTTTTATTCGATAAAACGTCCCCAAGTCAACACGTCGGCGCACTGATAATTTTATTGGAGAACGTCCCCAAGTCAACACGTCGCCACACATAATCAGCTTCACTGTTTTCGGCTTTCATTAACCAAGTCATTTCTTTACAATTTCTAAGTTCTCTGGATACTCTTTTTAGGCATATATTAAAAACAATTAAAGGCTGGCTAAATTTCTAATTGAAGAATTTGATAAATTGTCTCTACATTAATTGCTGCACTAGTTTCTAAAAGCAGGACCTTTCCATTTCCATGATGTCACAGTTTAGTCAAGATACAGATCCATGGAATTCATCAGAGCACTTCCCTTCCTCTTTTCAACCAACATGGGGAGAATGCCAGAGGTTCACAGCTTTAGACTGGTGGAGAGTTGGATATGTTCCGGATGGAGAACAGTCAATATTGGGGCACTGCCCGTCACCTTCTACATTAAGGCACTGCCCACCACAGACAACATTTGGGCACAGCCCGTCACAGGGATATTCATTGTATCCCAAAGAGGCTCCACCAGGACACAGTCCGTGTGGGTTAGGGAGTACCCAATTAGCCACTGCCATTGGGGCTTTAAGCCCGGGTTATCAGGCAAATCACCATTACATACCAAGTGGGGAGTCATTAAATCAGTCTAAATTCCAGTCTGTTTGGGATGCACAACCCAATTATCAACAAATCAGTCATCCTCAGCAATCAACACCATTTAATACACGTTTTCAGAATGAGTTTCAACAGGAATTCACAAACCATACACATGCAACAGACTCACGAAGCAACTACACAGACCAAAACACCAACTTCCAATCATTGCCGAAATACCTGTCTTTTGACCCATCCAAATCAAAGTGGTCAGACTTTTATCGCAAATTTGAGCATTATGCAAAAGACAAACATTGGTCTTCACAGGAATGTATGTCCAATTTGAAATATGTTTTGCAAGGGAAAGCAGCAGATTATCTAGCTTATCTGAATGAACTGGTCCCCAACCTCCCATATTATGATTTGATCATGCAAATGGAACAGCACATGGAATCACAGGATCTCATTGATCCACAATTTAACAAGTTGCATCACCAAAGAACATTTGATATAGACTGCTCCTACACATCCACCCCTAATTCTCAGAATACTTGTTATCAGCCATCTGCATATCACACTCAAGCTGTGGGCACACAGCACCTAACATCATTTCCCGAACCCCATTGGCAAAGTCAAGGAAAGTTTCTAAGCTACAGAGGGTCTCACAATGACACCTTATCATCATTTGATTTTTCAGGGGATAATGCAATGGTGCACGGCCCATTCCAGAATGGTGAAATGTTGAGTAGAGGTGTTCCAGCCCTGGAAGAGATGGCATGCCTCGAGCATTTACCTTGTGACACACTGGACATGAAAGAGCAGTTTGTTTCTTTTCAGGTTCCACCAGTGGCTGAACAAAATGGGGAGTCCAGCGAAAGTCAGATTGGCAGAGGTGTATTACACCAGGGTTCTTGTCATGACAGCTCATACTCGGAGCACCAAACTGAGCTTGAAGAGATATGTCTTCCTAGCAAAACACGACAAAATAAAGGACTCAAGTCCGAGAGAATTATTGCCAAAAATAAGGAAGAGGGACTTGTATTTCTAAAAAGTAAGTCCAGGAAATCGGCCAGGGAACTACCCGCAAAACAATGGCCAAACATTGCTAGCCTGTTACCATTTCCAGAAAAAGGGAAAGGCATACAGAAAGCTCATAGAAACAGCATGTCCGTTGAAGAGGCTGAGGAACTACTTTGGCCTGAACCTACAGAGCTGCAGTTGGTCCAAGGCAATAGCTCTGAAATTCACCCGGAGATTCAGGAGTCAAAATCCGAGATCACAGATTTCTGGTGGGATAGCATGAGTTCATCAGAGCTTGGGTCAAGAGATAAAAGGGAGAGTCCTGAAAACTGTGAAGACTACATCGACTACATGTATGGCAAGCTGTGTGGAACCTCGCCACTAAATAAGGAAATACCCAGCACCCTACATGAGGATGAAGAATGGCTTGACCGAACATTCAAAGAGGTGCTATTCCAGCCATATTCAGCTTGGAATCCATCCATGAGTCTTGATGGAGATCTTAGCTCTGTGCAGTTAGAAAAGATTGGAGGGGACTCATACTACCAGAAAAAACAAGAGAGCTCAAGTATGGTAGTGACAGAACAATTGACTTTGTCCCAAATAGGTAGCAACAAGCTGGAGCTAAGCTCCGAGGCTATGCCAGAAAATAAACTTGAGCCAGTTAATAATGTAAAAGCTTTTCTACTTCAGGGACAAAATACGAAAGATGATCAAGCGGCATTCCAAATTAGTAGCAATAAGCAGGAGCTAAGCTCCGAGGGTACGCCAAAAATGACGCTTGAGTTAGTTGATAGCCTAAACGTCTCTCTTCAGTTTCAGGGACAAAGTACAGAAGTTGAAAAAGAACAGAGAGAAAATATTACAGAGTCCCAAATGCGTAGCAATAAACAGGAACTATGTTCCGAGGCTACATCCCACAATAAAAATGATGATCAGAAACCTTTTAAATTACAGGTCCGACAAGAAGCGATGTATCCAGAAGGGACCGAGAATAAAATAGAGTCCCGTACTGATAATGATACTAATCAACTGGAGCTAGACTCCGAGATAACTTGTAATACTAATCATTATAGTTCTCTTGCAGATAAGTTAGGTTACCCAGCTGGAGAAGAACAGGATCCTGGCTCAGATTCCATGAACACATGGGAAGATATCACTATTTGTCAGCTTCCTTCTTCTTCAATGTTGAGTATCCCAGTTAGTTTGCAAGATGTTAAACTTCTGGCTGTCATAGACACTGCAGCAGAAGTGACAATTATTTCAGACAGTATTTTCAGGGAGCTGCAGCCTACACCGCCATACCTGAAGAAAGTTATCCTCAATACTGCAGGGCGGGACCTGAGGATGGATGGTTTTGTTGTAGGTCCAGTGGCACTGAAGCTGGGGGAAATCACCTTCCCTGAGGCAGTTTATGTGGCCCCGATCCAGGATGATATGCTGTTGGGTCTAGATTTCATTCTAAGGCATGGAGTAGATATTAAGCTGAATGACAGATGCCTTGATTTCAGGGGAAAAGGACAGAAGGTGCCCATAGAAGTAGAAAGGATGGGCACTAGTAAGGAAAGCCAAGTTAAAAAGGTTACACTATTAGAGAAAACTGTTAAAATGCCACCAAACTCAGTCCTAAAACGGCAGTGTAAGATCTCTGACCTATTAACCAACTATATAATTGAGCCAGAAGGGGATTTGGATGTGCACTCAGCCGGGTCAATGGTAAATGTTACCGATAGTTTAATTAGGCTAAGACAGAAACAGCTGGTGGCCAAAGTGTTTCCAGTTTGTACTGCTTCTTCAGTTTCAGTCGATGATACTTGGCAGTATGGCTCAGTCGATGATATTTGGCAGTATGACCTCTCTGTTTCAGTTTACAGCACCAGGGCGTACAGCAATTCAGTAAATGTTCAACCTTTTCAGAAAGTTGAAGATGAAGGGAAATGGCCATGGGATCCTGGTGGTTGTTAATCGAACAGCCTATTATAAGGAGACATTCTGGTGATGGTTAGTGATAAGTTTGTCTCCGGGGGACTAGTCCGAGCCTGCAAAAATCTATGGATATATATCCGGGACCTGGTCATCAGCACCAGTGAAATTAAAAGGGGTCTTACCCCGTGAATGGACCTACAGAGTCTGATGCAGGACTGCTTAAGTTTTCATGCAAATAACTGGAGCATGCTCCGTGGGAACTTTTATTATTTGTTGACTGCAGTCTGAACCATTTAAGAATGGTAGAGAAGAGCACAGAACCTATTTCTGCCACCATGTTTAACAGATGAAGTATGGGATATTATCCCGAGTTGTAATATTGAAGACAGGGATATCCCGAGAAACTATAGAAAAGACTTGGCCAGAAGAAAACCCAGAGCATTGGAGAGGCTTGAAGCTACCAATTCTTAGAAGGGAATATGGAGGTCCCAAGAAGTGCCTATCCACATACTGCAAGATGGCCTTTTACCCGAGACTATTCAGGGTGGTAAGGGGCCCTTTAAAAACAAAAGAGGGACGAGTATGGTAAAATTGGGTTAGATGGTGCGACCAGTCTGGAAGACGCATGACAGCCGTGCAGCTAGACGAAGATGGACTATTAGACTAAAGGCACATGGTAGCTATTGCAGTGGATACATTCCCAACTGTACCAGCTTAGTGCCGGGTCTACACAAGTCACAGACCTATGTAGGAGAGGTATATTCTGATTTCTCTATATCCTTCATGAGTATGAACAACGATAATCCAAAAGAACGTAAACTTTAATATGTACAAAATTCGAACATGAATGGATATACACATCTAGTAGACTCTCCTAAATAAGTATCTGCTTAATCTTCTCCAATTTGATGTTCATATAGATGATAGATAAAATGTTATTCTGGTAAATAGCAGAAATGGAGAAAGTCCGTTAATACGTGTTGATGTTGTCATACACGAAGATTCTTGTCAATAATACAAAAGGCGGGGATCCATAAGCCTAGAAAAAAAAACAAAAAAAAAACCCTAAGTCCCTGTATACATAATATATCAAACTGCTAAGGTATACAGAATACAAAATCTATCACACTGAGCATGACAACAACATGACAATACCTTTTACATAATACAATAAATGTAGATGTTCCAGACGCAGGCATATTTCTGACCCAATACATTTGTAAAAAAAATGAGGTAACTCAGACTATCCAAATTGGCCAAGACCTGAGTACAGACAAAGCAGACAGCAGACGGCAAAAAAAATGCAGACGCTTAACTGTTTAAAGTTTCCATGAGCAATAGATAATAAGATAACTTACCATACATGCTCTTCAAATAGAATATCCACAGCAAAGTATCATTCTACTCCATACTACCACGCTCTACACACACAAAACACTTCCAGTCCTTATCAATCAGCCAAAAAAACATCACTGCCCAATATAATTAAAATTCACTCACCTCAGTTAACTGTTGGGCAGTCTTCCACCTGATACCAGTGAAAAGGGTGAGAAAATGTACCTTATGCTGTCCAGGTAAAATACTAATCCTCTTGGTACTTGAGAAAAGGGGGAGAAAAGGTACCTTTGGTAACAGACTGTTACACAGATACCCCATTAGATTAGAATAAAACTATAATTGGGTGGCATTTTATTGCCAAAAAATGGGCAACTAATTATATAAACCTAGATTTGTGATGGTTACCAGGAAAACTGGCGCTTGTTTGGAAAGTGACCCAGCCCGGAATCAATCTAGATTTAACCTGTCAGCACATCAATGGTGAGTAATGATTATCAAATATAGCAGAAATATGTATGTCCGAATATTTTTATTCTAAAATTGATAATATGTCATAACTAGATTTATTCTTTGAAACATTGATAGGTTAATACCAAGAAAACTGGGACAACCAGCGCATAATGGAACATTCAGAAATCCTCTGTCAATTCCTCAGACATCAGATGTACAATGCAGAACACCATTTATCGCATGTTATCACCTACACAACAACAAGTTATAATGCATCGGAAGATTCTGTTTAGCTTTCTGAAAAGCTCACGTGCAGATGCACAAGGCATAGCTGTTTTGAGGAAAGGTGATGCAGTATGCACAGGTAATGTAGATCAAGCTAACCTCCTAAATTCACAATTTCATTCAGTCTTTTCGATCAGATCACCACTTAATCTAGCAAAGTTATGCCATAGTAAGCTCCTTAATGGCACTGCATCCCTGATAAGCCTACTACCTGAAAGTATAACTTGCAAGTACCCCTCCATGCCTGATATTGATATTTCTACTGCAGGAGTAGCTAAACTCCTTTCAAACTTAAATGTGTCAAAAGCAGCTGGCCCGGATTCTGTCAGACCTATAGTACTGAAAGAACTCAGTCAGGTTATCACACCCGTGATTACTATTATTTTTCAAACATCACTGGACAGTGGTACTGTTCCTTCAGACTGGAAAAAGGCCAAGGTATGCCCGCTCTTCAAAAAAGGTGATAAGACAGACCCAGCCAACTACCGCCCGATATCACTTACATGCATATTATGCAAAACAATGGAGCATATAATTGCATCCAACTTGTGTAAACACCTCAATCTTAACAATATACTTTATGACCTAAAGCACGGTTTCCGTGAAAAAAGATCATGCGAAACACAACTAATCCAGCTAGTGGAGGACCTTGCAAGAAATTTAACTTCAGGTAAACAGTCAGATCTCATACTACTAGACTTCAGCAAGGCCTTCGATAAGGTAAATCACCTCAAGCTTCTATACAAACTTCAAGTGCATGGTGTTCAGGGTAAGACACTTGGGTGGATTGAATCCTTCCTAATTGGGAGAACACAGTGTGTGGTCCTTGATGGTGACACCTCTACTGAACTCCCAGTCTCTTCTGGAGTTCCTCAAGGGTCAGTCTTGGGCCCCATTCTGTTTCTTCTTTATATTAATGACCTGCCTGATAATATACAATCCAATGTCCGTCTATTTGCGGATGACACTGCAGTGTACTTGGCAGTCCAAGGTCAGGAAGACACAGATATCATCCAAAATGACCTAAATATATTGCAAGAGTGGGAAAAAGCATGGGACATGGAGTTTAATCCATCCAAGTGTCAGGTCGTGCACATATCCAGGTCTCGTAAGCCGATCAAAAACAAGTACACTATGCACGGACAAGTCCTTGATTCCATAGACCATGCACGGTACCTCAGCGTCGATATCTCATCCGACTTAAACTTCAGCCATCATGTCAACCGCATCACAGCTAACGCTTCAAAAAGCTTAGGATTCCGAAACATCAAAACCAAACATCCTGGTATACGTGAAGCAGCATATAAAGCTACAGTTAGACCTCAGGTTGAATATGCATCATCTGTTTGGAGTCCGTACACTAAAAAAGACATTTATAAGGTAGAGATGGTTCAGAGAAGGGCCACTCGTTGGATTCTCAGCTCCTACTCACCTTACCAAAGTGTTACGGAACTCCAGCAACAATTGAACCTGAGGTCGCTGGAACAGAGGAGGGTGGATGCTAAGGTCATAATGCTATACAAAATTATACATGGCCTGGTTGCCATACCTATACCTTCATACTTTGAACAACCCATGAGATCTACACGCCATACTCGCCACCCCCTTTCACTCCGTCAAATTCATACTACAGCAAATTATTATAAATTTTCCTTCTTCCCCTCAACTGTTGTCTTTTGGAACCAACTTCAAGCCCAGATAGTACTACTGCCAACTCTGGATCAGTTCAGTGTGGCAGTGCGGGCGCATAACCACCACACCCCATAACTCAACAAAATCTGTTTTTAACCTGCTTTTATCTTCTTGTATATGAACTTTTAACCGCTATCATCTACTTTTTTCTTTTTCTTACACTTAGTACTGTGACAGTAAGACGTAATCACACCTGCACGTAATCCTCGCGAGGGGGTGTTGCAGAATATAAAGAAAGAAAGAAAGAAAGAAAGAAAACATTACAACATGCTATGATAAACGATGTTTAGGAAGACTCCCTTGCTACATACAGTATATGGAAAAACTGTAAAATTTATACAACCTGTTGATAAAACTCTTTAGAATTGGGCAGAGGAGTTCCGAATAATATTGAAATAGACTACAAAATAAATATTTATACTTTGTGGAACACCCTTAAGACTGGACTGTAACAGTATAAGAAGACATACAATGGGCCAGCCCATGAGAAAATGGTACTACGGTAACTGAATAGGTGTAAACTCATTATATAAATATGCTTGCTCAGCAATTCAGTGGGGTTAGGTATCTTGTATTTAGTGTAAATCATCATCTACTTCCATACTCTGTGCCTAATGGAAGTGGTGTCTCTGGCTAGATTGTGCAGATGCATAGGCCCACCTGAGCTATGCAATATTTAATTTCCAAAATCACATGCCTTGGCTTAAAAAATGAATTCTGTATTTAACCCATACCATACTGAACACGAATATATCATGTTTTGAAAACACTGTAGGCCCAGGTCAGCAAGCGAACTGATCAGGATCAACACCATTTCCCTCTCTAATTTTAAATAAATGCCAATAACTGGAAACCTTGAGTTAATTAGATAAAAATTGGGGAGGAGTGTAGTACATGGAAATATCCAGCATGATAAGGGTTAAAAGAGTACAGATGAGCAGAATTTTCTAAACAAAAGACTATATATATATATAAAGGTGCCAGTGCATGAGATTTCCAACAATGTGGTATGTGCAACCAGCAAAGCCTCAGATCAAATCTGATCAGAGCCTTTGCTAGTCTCCAGAGTATTCTATGATTGTTAAGCTACTGACTGAACATCACTTGGAGTTTCTAAGCTTAAAAGGAGGCTGCAGAGGCTCGTCCGAGTCTACACATGTCAAAGTGCCACTTTGTTGGAAATCCCATGCACTGGCTCAATTGATAGTTTCTTCTATGTCACATGCAAGAACAGACTTGGACATAATTTTGAACTGGTATCTGATACTGATACAGTAGCTGGCTATAAGAAGGGATGACAGTCTATCTACAAGGACTCGGGAAAACATGCAAGGAATATTTATAAGTCATTATAACAAAACCTGCCTCTAGAAAATCAGGAACAGTCCTGTCTCATCTGAGCATTCAAGGTTGTACCCAAAACGCTAAAATATATTCGTACATTTTTTTGGAGAATACTTACACAGGCAGTGATTCTCTTCAAATGGGTTCCTTTTCAAAATGGGGACTACAGTAAAACCTGCCTTAAGTGGCCACTCAAAAAAGACCAAAAATTGGGTTTCAAGACATATTATCACTTGATGCAGGTCAAAAATATTGCAGAATGCTCCAAGGGGAGCATTCTGCAATACTTTCAACCTTCATTAAGCTACCATTTGTCTTTAAGATCTTTGTTGTGGCCGCTTAAGACAGGTTTTACTGCTTTCTTAACCCTTTTCAGGCCAATGGAAGTTTCCATAAAGTTGCGTACAAGAAAGTCCATTCAAAATTCTATATTCTAATTGGAAAACAAAGTAGATCCAGATCTGGTGACTGTTAATGAAGCCAGCTGATCAGGGTCTATTTAGTCTTTCATTCACACAATGAATCAATGGTAAAAAAGAATATATATATATATATATATATATATATATATATATATATATATATATATATTAAGTTACTTGCATAGAGGTTTAAGAATGGGAAAGTTTCTACTGAAGCAGAGCTGAGTATGAAATAACATGAATTGTAGGTTTTATACTATTGAAGTTCTAATACCCAGCATCCCATCTGCCCATGTGAGATTCAGAAATGCTCGGAAGGTGGGTTTTGTCATGATGAAGCTCACATCTAAAGCTCTTAAATAAATTTGCGGATCGATCAGTGAATTGTCACATTGGAGACAAACATATCTATTTTAAAAACTTTCAAAGTTTGAGCCGCAACATGAGAGTTCTAACAATGTGATATGCGCGACCATTAATGTCTCAGACAGCCTGCGCATATTCTGATCAGAGCCTTTGCTAGTCGCTTGAATATTCTATGACTCTTAGGCTACTGACCGAACATCATTTAGAGTTTCTAAGCTTAAAAGGAGGCTGCACAGGCTCGCCTGAGTCTACACATGTCAAAATGCCACATTTTTGGAAATCACATGTTGTTGCTCATTTGATTTTTTTATAAGCTTGCATTTTTACCATAATTATTCTACAAACCATAGCTGCTATGGTGTGCCTGGCATATCCCAGCAGACATGGTTGTTGCATAGTGCTGTTATCATAGCAACAAAACATTTACAGTTAACATCATTTCTGTATTACACCAGCTCTTTGATTAAAAAATTCTTTTTTGCCTGAATAACCAACAGTGATGCTCTATACCCTATATATCTGAATCTGAACTTCTTTGTGTTACTGATTTACTGTAGGTTCTACTCAAAGTCTCAAACAAAAGAGTTTTTCTCCAAACTGATAATTCACTTCTAAAACTGATTACATGTACAGGAACTCAGATAAGAGAGTGCTTTTCCAATTTATCTACCTTTTTCTAAAACATTATTTATCATATGACATTACTGCTATTCAATGGATAAGGTCATGTCAAAAACAGTGTTAAGACCACATGTTATATAACACTTTCGGCTGGAACAAGTAATGACATGACGAGGCCAGTTACAACAGTGCAGATTTTCATTGAAATAAACAAACTTTGAAAGTGATAAAATCCAATTTAAAAGGTCATATGATAAACAGATTCTTACACTCGTGATCATTTCATATTAAATTTATTAAACTCGCCATAGGCTCGTTTAATAAATTTCATATGAAATGATCACGAGTGTAAGATCCTCTATGTAGTTTGTACTCACTGGAATCACCTTGTACAGATGCTTCCAAGTGAGTACCTGCATAAATTTGTTTTCATAAACATGAAAAAGATATGGTCATGTTTTGATTGAAAAGCCCTCTTATGTACATATAGGACTACTACATGTACAACTGACCACTATGATGTAGAACAAGACATAAGGACACTATATCTATTAACCCTTTACTCCATAGGCTATTTTTAGATCATGACATCATTTTTTACTTTTAGACAAAATTGGAAAAAAAATCAAGAAAAATTAATGTAAAGTTTTGAATACTTTTGAAAATATGATGGAAAATAGAGCATATGCTCATTGTGAGCAAATGCTCCATTTTCCAAAATATTTTCAAATACATATACATGATATTTCAAAGGGCGTCAAAAGTGGCTTTTATGGAGCTTAGGGTTAAAATGTGCATTTTACACCTGACACAAATAGTCAAATAAGTATTTGACATCAATAATATGATAAATACTAAGATTATTGATGGTATAAGAAAATATTTGACATTCTGTCAGAACCTAAAAGAACAGACATTTGGCCCTACACATAAGACTTTGGTACTTCTGCACAAAAGCGTTAAATAAACACTATATTAAATGCTGACAAATTTTGGTCTTCATCTTCAGGAGCCTTCATCTGTATCCATACATCATATTATGCCAGCAGTGAAGCCTCTGGAAAGTCAGTGCACATGTGCAGACTTCCCTGAGCCAAATTGCTGCTCGCTGATGTGAAACGTACTAAAATTTTGGGCACAGGCCCATTTAGATGGTTATATGACCAAATACGGTACCTTTCGGGTTTTTGACAAAATACATGTAAAACTAGATTCCAAATGTCTTTTCTTAGGGGTGATAGACTGATTTTTATTTTCTTCTTATACCATCAATAGTTTAAATGATAATTATATCTCATGAAATGATCATTTGAGCCATGACATGAGATTTCAACCAATGTGGTATGTGCGACCAGCAAAGCCTCAGATCAGCCTGTGCATACGCGCAGTCTGATCAGTGCCTTTGCTAGTCGCTTGCATATTTTACGAGTGTTGAGCTACCGACTCAACAACATTTGGAGATTCTAAGCTTAAAAGGAGGCTGCAAAGGCTGTTCTGAGTCTACACTTGTTAAAGTTCCACTTTGTTGGAAGTTACATGTCACAGCTCATTTGATTATTTGTGCAGGATGAAAATGGCTCATTCTTAACAGATAAAACGTCTGTAAAGATACCCCATGTTACTTAGCACTGTTCAGTTTCCAATTTCCCCTATAGATACCTACCCTTACATCTGTTTCCTATAGAGCAATAAGTCACAGTATTAACATGAATCCATATAAACAAAATATTTGAGTGCAAAAATTGTGAATATTTTCTTATCCATCAGTTGGAATATCTGTTTTGGGTAGTCAAAAGAAAAACATGAAGGTTGAAAAATAAAATTTCAATTTTTGTATTTACACTTTATATTTCAAACAGGCAAATCCCTTCAAGTTCATCAGCAATTGATGACAGTTCCTCAATAAAAGTTCATCTAATGAAAGACAGCGGCAATTCTAAATATTTGATATTGACAGTATGATGCAAAGTGACTATATAGACAAAGATTTTCAAGTTTAACTCTTTTGCACTTAATAAAGGGATCAAAACTCTTTGGTTTTTAGCTCTTTTCAGTACTTTGGTCAAAATTCAATGCATGTACATGATTGATACAATAATTTTAGTACTTTTGTATTACCCACTAAGTTAAGCCTGTATTGCCATATTTATTTATTGGCAGTATGATGATGCAGCCTGCTGCCTTCTATTGACAAACAATAAGGGGATAATTATATTCAAAATTTACATTTGAGGACTAAAGGCATATCATCTGATATACGGTTGGAAATTTAGTTTTATGGCAATGATCTTGCATCGTCGTAAAGTGTGATTTCTGACCGTATACCACTATACCACCGCCACCCCCAAATTTGAATAGGGTTTAATATCCAAATTCTAATGCACCAGTGTCATTTTTTCTTTTTAAAAAGCAGTAAAAATGTCATATATTGCGCCTACGGCTAATGACTGTCAGCAGCGTAAAACCACTTGCCAGCCAATAAAAAGCGACATGACGTAATGAGGTCAATGTTCATACAGTATATTGCAGGATATACTGTCACAAATTTATGGCATTATCCAATTGAAAGTCATGTAATATTTACAAGTGCATTAGAATTTCTAGCTTACTCAAACTGCACTCATTGAGGCCTTAATTTTGATTGGCTAATTTGTGTGCCTACAGTAAATGCATACATGTAGTTTGGTTAATCACCTTAGTACATTTTTTAGTTTTGCCTGTATATTAAAGGTGAATGTGTTGATACTGGCATAGTTATTGGATGTAGCTGTGGCTGTTCTAAGGAGGCTGTTCTCATATTGCTAGTTCTTTGTTTTGTTTCTGTTAACCCTTTATGCACTCATGAATTCTTCCTTTTGGTTTGATGCAATAAATTCAGGATGGTCCATTGTATATATCAAGGGTTCACATGATACAAATTCCAAATAAAAATTGTATTTCTTTCTCTAGAGATCATTTTTGTCTTAAGCAAATAGTGGAGACCCAGTTGAAATGGGTCTTCACTGTTTGCCAAAGCACATACTTAGCAGTCTGTAGTAATCAAAGGGTTAACTTAATTCTAAGAGAGTAGTCTGTTCTTGGTCCATATTGTTTAAAATATAGGCAATCAAAGTACATAAGCAGATGAGGGAGCAGATGACAATTGTCGTGAATGGCTGGAAAAGGGTTGACCATCACTCTCATCTTACCTGCATATAAATTCCGCTCTGACTTCAAAACATTTTTTCCATCTTTTGCATAAAATGCTTCCAAGACAACATCAAGGATATCACTATAGCGTACACAACCAGAGAACACTTCAACAATGAAAGTCTGTTCACTCTCGTCTCGTACCTAACGAATAAGAGATTCTTTAATCTTAACCCATATTAAGCTGAATGGCATTTCCCACTCTTATCAATTCGACCAGTCAATTTGTGTTGTTGGGGGTGTTTTTTTTCATGTTTATACAAATTTTAATAGAATTTGATTTTAATAGAACATTCTATGAGCAAACAGTGGAGACTCTGAACAGATACCACAAAATGCGGCATCCGATCTGGGTCTGCACTGTTTGCCTATGTCACACAAAAAAGGAGGCTAGGCTTAAATGGGTCATACAGAATAAATGAATGCAAGGAGAAAAATGCTCAAAATGAAAACTTTTTCCCTCTAAAAGTATGTAGAGTATTCACGAATATCACAGATTATTTCTCTTGGTGTACCTGCAGCTGATACAGTAAAACCGGTCTTTAAGCAGCCACTCAAAAGAAGACCAAAGTTGGTTTTTATATTTCAAGACCGATTATCATTTACTGGAGGTCAAAAGTATTGCAGAATGCTCCTAAGGGAGCCCCTTAGGAGCATTCTGCAACACTTTTGACCTGCATTAAGCTATAATCTGTCTTTAAGACCTTTGTTTTGTCTATTTTTGAGTGGCAGCTTAAGACAGGTTTTACTGTTACTTCATTCATGTAATACAGAAATTATTGTCGTTGTTGTTTTTGAGTGGCCGCTTCAGACAGGTTTTACTGTAACTTCATTCCTGTAATACATAACTTATTGCCGTTGTTGTTTTATGGCTTACCGTCAATTTCAACAATTTTTCAGTCATATTGGTAAAACTTCTCCCCGTTCAACGATATAGTCTTGATATTTTTTCTTATTCTGGTCATCAAATTTTTTTTCCTATGATTATATTTATGATAATTGGTGAGGAAATTAAGATAACGGCCATCTGAGATACATTGTAACCATTATGGCTTTGAAAAAGAATTGAAATAAAGAATTCCATAGAAACGGCAATAAATGGACAGTTTGATTATAACATTACTCTTTATAATGTGAAGTGGCTTATACAATATGATCATATATTGGCTGCTAAGCATTAGAATTTTCAGGAAAAAAAATGTAAATTATCATCGTGCATTTTTGAACATGAAAAGTAATAATATCCAAACTGTCTGAATTTGCCCAAATCCTCCCATAAACTCAAAAAATGCAATTCCTTGACCAAAGGTCCAAAACGGTCCATATGAGATAAATAGATGACCTTTCTTTGCCTTAGATGTTTTAAGAACTATTTATTTCTTTGCCTGCTGGGTAATTTTTCATGCCTTTTTTGCGTCTGCTTATTTTTTCAAAATCAACCATTCAGGAATGTCATCAGAGAGTTAAACAGTTTGGATCCATATCAGGCCCTAAATTTTGACGGTCATGTGGGTTCAAACTGTAAACGCAAAGCTTATCAGCAAAATGACACTAGTAGGTAAAAAGTTAAATGCTGAGAACTAATTAAAACTTACTGCCTGTAGTTTTAAGTACTTGTTAACATGCTCCTCGACTGATTGCATTTCCTTGTTGTAAGTGTCCAGGACACCCACACAGTGCCCCAGTATAGTCCCGTGATTCATGGTCAAAGCTGGCACTGACCCTGTAAAAGAAAGAATTCACAGGTTTAGATAAACAAAAAATGTCTGACCCCCTGTCCCCCTTTTCGACACGCGCATGCTTCTTCTTTAAAACATTATTTCCCTTCACATCTCGATGGCAATTTGTAACTGTGTAAAACCATGGCTATAAAAAGTCAGCACATTGATCAAGCATATGATATTTGGAGACTAGAGTTAGACAAAGTTAAAAATATGACATTATTAGTGAAACGCAAATTTTTGTTCTTTCAAACAATTTAAGATGTTTTGATGAAATTGATGTACGCACTTCTCAGAAAACTGTACTGAAAATGTATGTGTCATTGAATCATAAATGGATACTTGTTCCTTACAAACCAGTATAGTTCTGCAGTATTGTAGAATGTAATAATAAGAGATATATGTCAAAAAGGGTAAAATCAACAATGTTAGTTACAATTTTAGTGTTTCTACGAATGGATTTCGATTATATTCGATGATCAGTCACTTTATTTGAACCGATGATTGATTATAAAACTTCAACCGATTCCCATTACTACTTTCTTTCTCTATATACTGCCAGACCCTCTTTCAAGTATTATTGACAGGTTACTTTGTACACTCCGGGTTGCAGGATGAAAGCCTACAGGTAACCATATCTAAATTACCGTATGGTTCTTTAACATGCACAAGGGGTGACTTTTCTTGCACAGGGGACATCCATTTAACATCCTGATCCAAAGGATGATGTACTTATCTAGTGTCATCCCTGCAAATGTCACTAGAGAAAGTGTATTCAGACACCGAAGTTTTCCTCGCCGTGAGCTTGGATCGAACCTGTGACCTCTAGCACCAGAGGCAAGTAACTAGCCACGCTTTAAATACTTCTCTCTCACATCTTTTATCTGTTCTTATTTCACAGTCGTATACGTGATATCGTGTAGAATTTTTTGGCTGCAGTATAGATTTTCAAAGATGGCAGACGTGAGAGACAGCAAATCGTGAGTGCACTTTCATTTGCAATATATAGCCTGTTTATCTACACCCAGCGGCCAGTCATAGACGCTAACACGCTAAGGAAAAAATGGATTTTATGATTTTTCTATTCTCTTTGCGTAGTTTGATCTGTTCAGCAAGAATTTGACAGAGAGAAGTGAGTGACTTACAGAAAGTGGAAACGAAGCGGAGATCCAACCGATTTTCTTGTCATTTTGTCCGTTTTACAGCAAATATCGCGATTCTTTTACTATATACCATAAGCACAGACCTTGAAACTCACCCTCTAGTCCTGAAAGCCCAGAGAAACCATCTTGGATGATGATATGCGAGTTTCAAAATATCGACCTTGATATCGTGTAGACCATGGCTCTTTTCCGTGGTGTATCGTGTAGACACAAGCAGTTTTTGTGAATTAATGCGACAGTGTAGACACAGTTTTAGGATACCGTGTAGATCCATAAAACTGGCCATCATGAAGCATTTTGTCTGATTTAAGCTATTCATTGTATTCGTCAGACTTGGCAGGTGCAAACCCTAATAGACTGGGTTACCTCTCATACTGATCTGAGTTTTCGCTGCACACAAGTTCCATTTTAGCTTACATACCTTAGCCATATGCTGAAAATAAACATAAACTATCGGCTGGATTTTGACCAAACTTGACTTAAATGATCATTATATCATATATGGTCCCTTCATAAGTTGTCTGTATGGCTACAGGCAGCTGCCTGTTTAGGTCACATAGGATTTAAAGGAATATTTAAAAATAATACCTAGATAGCTCTTATATTTGGGCATCTAGCATTACCTAGTGAACCTCTGCAATGTTTGTTCAATTTGTGGATATGGGACAAAAATCGGCCCAATCTTAGAGGCCATGTGCTCTACATAGGCTTATAATATTAGAGGGAAAACATAAACACATAGTTTGTCTAAAACCTCAAGATCTAGATCTTTGATATTTGATATATAGCATCTTCCAGTGTACCTCTAACAAGTTATTGAAATTATGGCCCTGTGAACAAAGAGGCGGCACCCAACAATCTTTACATTGGCATTTATCTGGACCACTACATGCAAAGAGCCTTGATATTTGATATGTATTATAATCTAGTAGACCTTTACCAAGTTTATTAAATGCGGTCTGGTTCAAAAATGGCCCCGTCCTTGGATCACATGCTTAACACAGGTTAATGTAGTCAAAACATAAAAAATCTCTTGACTCAAACTGTTAGGCATAGAATCTTTATATTAGGTACATGTATGTAGCATCACTTAGTGGTACTTTATCAAGTTTGTTAATATTATGACCCTGAGGCTACAGGTACACGTCAGGGGTCACATATTTTATATAGTTTTATTTGGAGAGACCTTTTAAAGTTTCTTCCTGTCTGAAAATAACATGCCTTACAGCCTTGGTATTAGGTATGCAAAATCACTAAGTGGATCCCTACTAGGTATTTTCACTTTACTTAAAGTATTCTTATCATTTATATCATGTGGTTTCCTCAGGGTGCAATGGGTTAGCAGACATGTTAAGTTTCTGAAAAAAAATGCGGGACAACGCGCGGAAAATCCGTGATTTTTTTAAAAAATATGTTTTGAAGTTCTAAATGCTTTTTGCCTTCCCCATGTCTATGGATGTCGTCAATCACGCTGTGAGAGACGCTGAAATGCTTACTGCAAACCTTGCAGTGCGCCTGCTGCTTGCCCCGGTCGCTGGCCATAACCCAGTCAAACGTTCTTGTATATTCTGCATTAAAATTTGACTCGCTTCTATACCGTATTCGTTTTTTTGCTGGGCTAATCCCTGGCGATGATTCGCGTTTCGCCATCTTTGTTGGGTTTATCAAGTTATACAGCCGCTTGGATTATTTGTACCTGTATTATTCGGTTTACATTCAAGCCCTTAATTGATATTGATTTTTCAGTGACTTTGAGATGCTTTACCTGACAGCTATTCGAAACTACCAAGCTTCCTTACGATATCAATATTGATCATTGTCCCAAACAGGAAGCTCGCTAGATGTATCGTCAGGTCTCGCGAATATGCAATATTGATTTTTTCGGCAACTTCCGCCAAATTATCACAAGAAATGTCTTTTAACAAAAAAACGGTAAGACTATGAGCGGATTTTTTAAAATCCGTGATTTTTTCTAAAATCCGTTTTGTGGAAAACGGCAGAGTTTTCCGTTTGTGACACGGGAGATCTGTTAATCTTAACATGTCTGGGTTAGTCTGCATTGTGTAGTTGTAGCATAATAACAATCCAGCAAAATAAACGCACCCTAGGGGTTAGACTTCTAAACACATGTTCAGTTTTATTCGAAGAAATGACAAACATTGTTTGCTTAAAACCTGGAAGGCATAAAACCTTGATATTCTGTATGTAGAATCACCTAATGGTATGTTACCATTTAGTATGTATAACCATCTATGACTTATCGTTTTATTTGCTATTCTCCAATCATTCCCCTTTCTCCAATGGTCTAGTAAAGCATCAAAGAATAATTGGTTTAAATTCAGATTAGGACAAATAAGGCTAATATTTTGTTGGACCTTATTTTGTCCAAACCGCTGCAAAGGTTATCAACAGAGTATATACTAGCACACATAGAGGTATTATTAGTAATACTATGATCTGTCCACCACCGTTTCTGATTGCCAAAATCAAGGTTTTTGATCGTAAAAAATACACATTGTGGTTAACAATAACATTTGACGGTCTACAACTTTGTATTTGAGATCCAAAACTACAGTATGTATTGATATAAGCCAGTATACCTTGTGTGTTAAAATTCATTTAACAGTGTTTTCTTATCTCTTCATACTGACCTGTGTTGTGGTACTTTTTCGAAAATGAGACGTTCTATACATGAAGAATGGTTACTCTAAGGTTTGTTCAAAATCCAGCTATTAGTTTATGTTAATTTTTATCTTATGTTTAAGGTGTGTAAGCTAAAATGGAATATGCGTTCAGTGAAGGCTCAGATCAGTATGCGAGGTAACCGAGTCTATTGGGGCTTGAATCCACCAAGACTCACAATATTGGCTTTCTAAAAACAATGGGTTGCTTTTATATCAATCAGACAAAATGCTTCATGATGATGATTGTCAGTTTTATGGACCTACACTGTATCCATAGCCTGTGTCTACACGGTATCCATAACCCATGTCTACACTGTCGCATTATTCACAAAAACTGCTTTTGTCTACCAGATACACCACGGAAAAGAGCCATGGTCTACACGATATCAATGCCGATATTTTGAATCTCGCATATCATCATCCAAGACAATTTCTCTGGGCTTTCAGGACTAGAGGGTGAGTTTCAAGGGCTGTACTTATGGTATATAGTAAAAGAATCGCAATATTTGCTGTTATAAAGACAAAATAACAAGAAAACCGCTTTGGTCTCCACTTCCTTTCAACTTTCTGCAAGTCACTCATTTCTCTCTGCCAAATTCTTGCTTAACAGATCAAACTGTGCCAAGAGAATAGGAAAATCATAAAATTCAGTTTTTTCTTAGCATGTTAGCTTCTATGACTGGCCGCTGGGTGTGTATAAACAGGCTATATTCTGTAATCGAAAGTGCACTCACGATTTGCTGTCTCCCACGTCCGCCATCTTTGAAAATCTATACTGCAGCCAAAAAATTCTACACGATATCACGTATACGACTGTGTATTTCTACTAACATTCTTGCTTGAAGCGCGTCCTTGCCTATCATGTTGCAAGGGTGAGAGGCAGTAGATACTTGGATTCTTTGCCGAATCGACAGTAATATCTCGCCAGTAATGAAATCTCTCTGTAATTTTCATCAGTATAAATCTCCAGGTATTACTTGTTTCTGGTGGGAGCAATGCAAACTTAAAATCGCAATGTCTGTGTGATAAAATCACCCAAAGCCAAAATAATTGTCATCCCAAATTCTTTTTTTAGGTCACTTTCATCACAACCGAGAAGGAGGTCTGTTGTCAGTTCTGTAATACATGTCTGCTGGGAAAGTGTAGTTCTCATAGCCTCACGTTCATTGAAGTATAATTCACTGTGCAACAGATAGTGCCCTATAGAACACTTTCTCCACATTTACATGTCCTAGTTTTGGAAACCCTTATTTTTTTGCATATACATGTAATCATTTAACTTGGCATACCCTATTCTAAGTTGTGCAATTTTCTGTTCGTGAAGTCAAAGAGGGTCTTCATGGTAACTTTAGGTTTCAGTTGGTGTAGAAATCTGCCCTTATCTGAAATATCCCACTGTCTTTGCCAGACTGTCAAACCGTGGGTCTTCACAGCTTGTTTTAATTCTGGTTGAGAACTGCATGTCCCTTCATCAGTCATTAACTCTGCCTCTTTGGATGCTTCTTTAGCAAGTTTATCCGCCTCCACATTCCCTTTAATCTCCACATGTCCCGGGGTCCACTTGATCTCCACGTCAATTCCTTTTCCTTTAATAAGATCCAATTTCGAAATAACGTCTTTTGTTGTACTTTTATACTGTGTAGCCCCCCACCCAAGGGTTAGACGTCCAACAGAGGTGTAGAGTCTGTAGGTGGTGGTTAGGACAGGACCGCCCAGGTAGCTCAGGTGGTTAGAGTGCCTGACTAGTGTTCTGGGGGTCGTGGGCTCGAGCCCCACCTCGGGCGGCACTTTTTCCCCCTGGTTTCTCTACAATGGTGCCAGAATTATTGGTTGATGGGTCCATGCAATAGAATAGGTCATCCTGAAAGCTGGCAGGGCTCTAGCAGATAGCCGTAGGGTATTCTACAGAGGTGGATCAGCTCTGAAGAGAAAAGGGGTAGAAGTGTAGTTAGTAGGTGGTGGTTAGGACAGGACCGTCCGGGTATCTCAGGTGGTTAGAGCGCCCAACTAGAGTTTGGGGGGTCGTGAGTTTGAACCCCACCTCAGGCAGCACTTTTTCCCCCTGGTTTCTCTACAATGAGTGTAGTGACAGTACTATTCTTAACAGGCTCTCTGTTGGGTTTACTCTTTAGCGACATGGTTAGAGTGGTGGACTGTCACGTAGGAGTTCTGGGTTCGAATCCTGGTGGACCCAAAAGGTTTTCCCCTTGGAATTACTTCACTTGTGGCAGCGGTTATTGGGAGGCGCCTGAGTCGGCCTCTGGGAGGGAACAAGACAGTTCACCGACAAGACATTTCACCGACACGATTTTTGAAGACAGTTCACCGACAGATTTGAAGACAGTTCACCGACAGAATTGAAGACAGTTCATCGACACTATTTTATGACGTTATTGACATATGGTTCGAAAATATAATTGATTATTGTGAAGAAATATTGATGAGTTATGATTTGAGGTGATATGTTGATATAATTTGTTGAGAAAGTGGTATTTTGTTTGTCTGATTTATGATTAATAGACAGACATTTGATTGCTACATGAAGCTTTATTGATGTGATCCTATAGCCAATCGTACATTATTTTTGATGAAATTCGCCAGCAATTCAAAGCATTCTTTTTGAATATTTAAACAGATTTGTGTAGGCCTTCTTTTTTTATATTTTCATAAAGTTATTTTACATTAGTGATATAAGACTTATTTTCGCATAGACAATGTTATGATCGCTACATATGCAGTTGTATGCATGTCTAATAAAATCATATTGCAATAGCAAATAGGTAATTTAATTAGCTTTATATTAGACCAGTTGTTCATTATAACATCAATAAATAATGAAAATTGTGACATTCCATATAAATACAACATAAAATTTGTCGATGAACTGTCTTCAATTCTGTCGGTGAACTGTCTTCAATTCTGTCGGTGAACTGTCTTCAAAATGCGTGTCGGTGAACTGTCTTGTCGGTGAACTGTCTCGATTCCCTCTGGGAGCGGTTGCGGGCTGTTAATGCCCGGCACTCAGGAAATAAAAGGGGAAGAGTGTAGTGACAGTACCATTCCTAACAGCCTCGCTGTTGGGTTTACTCTTTAGCGAGTAGACATTTAGAGTGGTCGAATGTCACACAGGAGTTCTGAGTTCAAATCCTGGCGACCCAAAAGGTTTTTCCCTTGGAATTACTTCATGATAGAATTAGTACTTTATTATACTTTATTAAGAGGTCTCTTCTGGTGTAGTTTTTCTAGTACGATGTCTAGAACCATTTTTATTGCTATCATTTCACCTAACAGGATAGACCAATGTTTGCTGACTGGTTGCTTCAGGTTAAGTGGGCTAATCTCAAAAGGGAGGTAGACACATGCTCCAGCCCCGCACAGTCCATGTTTTTGGTGCCAGGAGCCGTCAGTGAAGGTGATGAGAAAGTCAGGAGTGCAGGCTTCTAGTATTTCATTAATGAGGGTCTGAGATAGACTGGTCGGCACCTTTGCTGTTAGCATCTGGTCACCACCTTTGCAGTTAGCATGGTTCTTACTTGAGTTACATTTCATCCCTTACCCTATGGTGAAATTCGAAAAACAAACTAGGTAAAGGACCATTTGGTTTTGCTACAGTCCAAATATCAGGGGTCTAGGCGTTGAGAAGTTGGTCTGCAGGTGAAAATATAAAACCCCAATATTTTTCACTGGGCGCAGCCATCTTGGTTTCTACGGCGACACGATAAATTTCGTCGAAAAAACATATATACGCCCGAATTATTCCGTTGCGACCGTCAGATAATTAACATCATGTTATTTATTATTTATATGTTACTCGAGAAAGAGGATAGTTTATCTCAGCGAAGTATTCAACTCGTAGAAACTCACCTTTCTTTCACTTTGTTTACATTGACTGCGCTGTGACTCGTTTTTGACACCTCGGCCTTTTTCCTGTGTAGCATAAACTCCCCAGTAGTAGACAGAGTAATATAATGTCCCCAAGTCAGTACGTCCCAAATTAAATCTATACATCCTGCATCACCCTCTCGCGAAAATTATGTGCTAGGCCTACTGCGCGCGCAAAAAAAATAATAGAAGAAAGTTAAGATGAGTTTAGCAAGGATAAAAAGCATGATAAAGAATCAAAACAAACAAACAAGCACAACCCCATGCTTAAAATACGCCTGTAGTTAAACAATCTGTATAAAAATGGAGTTGATTCCATTGTAGTGTGTTCTTCATCCTGAGGATATCAATATATTCTAACAAAAAAATTAAAGTGATTTCCTCTACCTTATGCTTGAAACGTGTTCTTGAATATCAAAACTATAAAATTATATTGAGTTGCATCACGCCAAGGACTTTCGGAACCTGATTTCTATGGTGACTTGATGTATAAATTGAAGAAGATTGTTGGCTCTAATAATTTTTCAGCGCAGTTCATTAAAATAATTACCCATTATAAAAAGATTGGCAAACCATTAATGTATTGCAACAGACTGCATGCTGGGTGGTCAACCCAATCACGGTTGGCAACTTTGCTTTCCTCTTTAATTGCACGCCAGTGGGTCGGACTTCAGACTCCGTTTTTGGACTTGACTTGAAGAGAGAGCTGATTGCTTTGCTTAATTTGTCTTCATGGTGTCTCGTGATGGTTGAGCGGCTCTTCCTCGCGGTGCCATGGGGTTGTCTGCAGTTTGTGATTGTGGTATTTCCTGATCATACTCACTTACTATTTTCTATGATGGTTCCGACTTAAAGGCTAATCTTTTGATGAGATGGTAGGGGCCTGATGCTTTGGCTGTTTGTCGGGCCCACCGGGGTTTACCTGTTGGATTTCTTTTGCTCCGGTATTCAGTTCTATTTACTGTTGAGTCCTTATCTTTTGCTTTATCTCCTTGTTGTATCTTGATTTATATGTTTTAGGAGATGAAGCATTGATAAGTTAGGGGTCTTTCATGCAAACCAAACATCTAGGTGTTTTGATCAACATCTGAATTAAGGGTGATGTTGGCGCCGTTAAACTGGTTTAAGCCCTCCAGTAAAATATTTTACTGACCGTTCCAAGGCGGTACTTCTTTTGTGGATCTTTTATGTTTTTGTTCTGTCTTGTGTTTGCTATGTCTTTGTACGCGTCTATTTATATGTGCTTTGTGGTCACCTGCTGGGAAAGGGCTGACCTCTTGGTCTCGTTTGTTGTGTCCAACTGTAAGTTTATCACTTTCCCAATGGTACCCTGGGTAAGGTGTGGTACTTGATTGTATCGATATCTGATCTTTGCACCCTTACATACTTTAGTCCTAACATGCAGTTACCAATATTTTCAGCATCAAAATTGAGCGACTACCCTACGTTATTTTTAAAATCGCATTTGTTACAGACGAATTCAATATGGAATTGTTTTACTTGTATGTAATCTTAATCTACAGTTACGAATAAACTTAAAGTAGAGCAGTTTGCTATCTAAAGGTTTAAGGAAATGGCTTACATATGAGCTTAAAGTTTACTGTTAGGTCCTGATAACAAATGTAAATTATCTGAACAAAATATTGTTTAAACCAAGTGAAATGTATACAAGATACAAGAAGCTCCAGATATTTAGATGACTTACTTAATATTGATAATCCTTATTTTGAACAAGTGGTAGGTCAGATATATCCAACTGAACTTCAGTTAAATAAGGCAAATTCTTCTGATACTGAAGCTCCGTTTTTGGACTTGAACTTGTCAATAACAAATGGCATAGTTTCTTCGAAAATTTATGATAAACGGGATGATTTCAATTTTGAAATAGTAAATTTTCCATTTCTTGATGGAGATGTTCCTTGCTCTCCTTCCTATGGTGTATATATTTCTCAGCTTATTCGTTTTGCTAGAGTGTGTTCTAATGTTGATTACTTCAACAACAGAAACTTATTTAAACTGCTAAATTATTAAAACAAGGTTATAGATATCATAAAATTCGAAAAGCATTTTCTAAATTATACCACAGACACTCAGAGTTAATTGTTAAATACAACATTGGGTTAAAACTCTTCTGCAACAAGGCATATCAGAACCTATATTTTATGGTGATTTAGTCTATAAATTCAAACGAATTTTTGGAAAACCTAATTTAGTGATCAATTCAAAAAGATAGTAAAACGTTATATAAGGGTTGGATATAACTTGGATATCATGCGACAGTCTGCATGCCTAGTTTTAAAGTAAGTAAGGGTGCAAAGATCAGGAATCGATACAATCAAGTACCACACCTGACCCAGGATACCAATGGGAAAGTGACAAACTCACAGCAGACACCACAAACGAGAGCCAAGAAGTCAGCCCTTTCCCAGCAGGTGACCACAAAGCACATATAAACAGACGTGCACAAAGACATAGTAAACACAAGACAGAACAAAAACATAAAAGATCCACAAAAGAAGTACCGCCTTGGAACGGTAAGTAAGATATTTTACTGGAGGGCTTAAACCGGTTTAACGGCGCCAACCTCACCCTTAATTCAGATGTGGATCAAGACACATAGATATTTGGTTTGCATGAAAGACCCCCAACTTATCAAAGCATCATCTCCTAAAACATATAAATCAAGATATAACAAGGAGATAAAGCAAAGATAAGGACTCAACAGTAAATAAAACTGAATATTGGAGCAAAAGAAATCCAACAGGTAAACCCAGTGGGCTCGACAAACAGCCAAAGCATCAGGCCCCTACCATCTCATCAATAGATAAGTCTTTAAGTCAGAACCCAATCACGGTTTATGGCTATGGTTTCCTCTTTAATTGCACGATGGTGGGTCTGGCCTCAGACTCTATGACGGCTCTGACGTAAAGCTTTAATCGGTGGGTTGGTGCCTGATGCTTATCTGTAGCTGGACCCACCGTGGCTCAAATTGAGGTTATCTTTAGCTCTGACTATCTGTGAGTCATGAGCCCTTTTCTTTGTTTCTTATCTGCATTAGTAAGGATATAACTACCAATATCCTCTTTTGTTTACCTGTCTAAATGCAGGATTACCTTTTATTGACAATAGGCCTCTCCGATTACAGTAATAATTAGTGACGTCACTGTACTATTATTATGTTAAGCCTGTACACCTGACTGCTGATGTATGAGAGCGTAATGTTTTGATTTCAATGTTTACAAACAAGCAAATGTAAACATGGTCATAATAGCGCTGTAGGACTATACCAGTAAAATGCATTTAAGCCCCCCCCGCCCCCCAGTGGCTTAGGCTGCTGTCGGTTCTAAGGCGGTGGTTCTGTTGTTGTTGACTTTTTATTTATTGTTACTCCCATTGTGGGAGTCTGTTATTGTTCTATGTTTTGTTGTACGTTACTTTATGTCCATTCTAGTATTGCAATCATCTTGATGGGGAAGAGAGAGCTGGTTGCTTTGCTTAATTTGTCTTCCTGGTGTCTCCTGATGGTTGAATGGCTCTTCCTCGCGGTGTCATGCGGTTGTCTGCGGCCTGTGCAACGAAACTATGACGTGATTCGGAACTGGGAAAGATTCGAAACTGGGCCATTAATTGAGAAAAAACAAACCATTCGAAAATGATACAAATTATAAATAAATAACGATGAAAACAAAAACATGAAATATTTTCAGATTGTATTGCTTTGCTGAATCTTGAAGGGATGTGGGGAGTGGTGCAGACTTAATGACATGTTTACTATTAAGTTTTCTTCTGTCGTCGCATGATATGGTAACACTTGTAACGCACAGTAAAGATGAGAGAACTAGAAACGCTGCGTTGCTAAGATATACTTGTGGACATGATGGAAGATACTTTGGATTATTTCATTTGATAGTAATGGATCACCATATAGTAATAAATTCAAAAATAGAAAGTAAGTATGATCAAGTTATACCACAATCACAAACCGCAGACAACCCTATGGCACCGTAAGGAAGAGCTGCTCAACCATCACGGGACACCAGGAAGACAAATTAAGCAAAGCAACCAGCTCTCTCTTCCCCATCAAGATGATTGCAATTAGATTAGATTTGATAAGAGTGTTTCTCCATGATGATACATTGCATTAGTTAGATGGCCTCCATGCGAGCTAAACATTTCTTGTACTTCAACAACAGCAGAATCTAGGGCGAAGATTTGGTACCAGTAAAATGCATTTAAGCCCCCTGGTGGCTTAGGCTGCTGTCCGTTCTAAGGTGGTGGTTCTGTTGTTGTCGACTTTTTGTTTATTGTTACTCCCATTGTGGGAGTCTGTAATTGTTCTATGTTTTGTTGTACGTTTCTTTATGTCCATTCTAGTATTGCAATCATCTTGATGGGGAAGAGAGAGCTGGTTGCTTTGCTTAATTTGTTTTCCTGGTGTCTCGTGATGGCTAAATGGCACTTCCTCGCGGTGCCATGGGGTTGTCTGCGGTTTGTAATTGTGGTATTTCCTGATCATACTCACTTGCTATTTGGAAATTGATGGTGAAACTTGGGGTTAGCCTGTTGGATTTCTTTTGCTCCAGTATTCAGTTTTATGTACTGTTGAGTCCTTATCATTGCTTTATCTCCTTTTATATGTTGATTTATATGTTCTAGGAGATGATGCTTGGATAAGTTAGGGGTCTTTCATGCAAACCAAACATCTATGTGTCTTGATCCACATCTGAACTGAGGGTGAGGTTGGCGCCGTGAAGCCAGTTTAAGCCCTCTAGTTCAACATTTTGCTGACGGTTCCAAAGCGGTACTTCTTTTGTGGATCATTTGTGTTATTTATGTCTTGTGTTTGTCATGCTTTCGTGTCTGTTCATTGCTGCCTTGTGGTAACCTGCTGGGAAAGGGCTGACCTCTTGGCTCTTCTTTGTGATGTTTGTGTTTTTGTCACTTTCCCATTGGTATCCTAGGCCAGGTGTGGTACTTGACTGTATGGATTCCTGATCTTTGCCACCTTTCTTACTTTAACATTTCTTTACAGGCAGTGCAGTTTTTGGAGGAAAATATTAGGAAATCCATATGTTTGGCACTTATTCAATGTCACTTGGATTATGCATGCTTCTCGTGGTACTCGGGTTTGAACAAGCAACTTGGGAAAAAAAAACTTCAGATTTATCAAAACAAAACTGTGCGGTTTATTAAAAAATCTTGACTCTAGATCACACATTGGTTTCTCGGTTCTTAATAGTCCCAATTTGTTGAATGTGGATTTTAAAGTAAAACAACTTTGTCTGAGTCATGTGCATAAAATTTTCAATGGAACTGGCCCTTCATATCTGTCTGAACATTTCATCAGAGCCTCTGTTATAACCATCACTTCACTAGAGGTAGTACTGAAAACTTTGTAGTACCTTCTGTCAGTGGTGTTGCAGCTACAACTTTTTATTATATGGGAATTAAAGATTAGAACTCTCTACCCTCGGATGCCAAACAAAAGTGCACTTTCACTGGTTTCAAATCTGCTGCAAAACAATACCTTAGAACTCAACTGCAACTTATGGAATCATATACTCATGTTTTTATTCATAGGCATTTAGTATTTCAATTTGTACCTTAGGAGTTTGTCACTCTCCCTACTCTCAATCTTGGATCTGCCCAACAGGACCCCATTGGAGATAAGCCTTGGGGCTATCATGGACTATCCTAGGTTTTTTCAACACTCATACATTTTGCCCATACATACACTTAACAACACTTATAAGTGTGCACATGTAGATTGGTTCATATCTCCATTAATACTGGTCGGATCATTTTTAAATTTTCATCAGATATAAACGACATATGTGGCATTAAATTTCACTTATTTTATTTCGAAAAAAATAAAAGTTAAAAAATGCGAAAGCAAAATTCAGATTTATGGTAAAATCAAAGTTCACATTTTTCCAATACTTTAGGAGAGACCAAACTTGATTGAATATGTCACAAAAAAGTAAACATCACAATATTCTTAAGCCAAATCCTGGAGCGGCGCCCATGTCCATGCAAACTAAGTAGCGGGTATGTCCCCCGCACTGTTCACTACGGCAAGACAACGGCGTCTCATTGACGTCAAATAATGCTGAACTTAATTCTGAGGGGGGTTGTTCAACACGTAGAGAATTTTTACTCCCAGTTGATTCAGTGTGGTCAGAATAACCCCTGTTCTCCTTACACGGCGGTTTAATTCATCCCAAATGTTTTTAATTATGTTAAAGTCTGGTGTGTTTTTTTTTTTGTAATGTTTTTTTTTTTTTTTTTTTTTTTTTGGGGGGGGGTCGACTTCAATAATTATTACATTGTTTGCATTCAGATATTCAGTGGTGGCCCTCACCCGATGGGCTGGAGCGCCATCGTGCGCCAACTGCATTCCTCTGTGGTTTCTCGACAGTGGAATGACCTCCCTATCCAGCACTTTGTGTTGAAAGCAAGCTGCATTTATAAGTTCCCATGTATGAAGACAATGTTAGTTTTATGATGTAAGGACACACCTCTCTACACCATAAAATTATTTAAAAAGCTTAGCTATAAAATGATATGCATAGAAAGATCAATTCTAAAACGAAGAAAACTGTGAATTTTGATTTTATGGTATATTTGAATTTTGATTTCGCATTTTAAAAGTTAAAGTTTGATGAAAATTTAAATTAATGAAATATCATGTCATGCATGTCATCTATATCTGCTGAAAATTTCAAAATGATCTGACTTTTATTTATGAAGATATGGGTCCATTTGTATGTGCACACTTATAAGTGTTGTTAAGTGTACGAGGGTCAGTCAAAAATAACTGAGAGTTGGTTAATATCTTTTTACTGGGTCTGCAGTTTTGGCTGAAACTTTATACACATATAGAATGTACCTTCGGGCTTCATTACATAAAGTAGTTGAAGTCCTATCATCTTCAATGCGCTGTTGCTAGGCAACCGAAGACCGTCTCTCAGCGATGTGCGTTCGCGCTGACGACACTTCTGACTAAGCAGCCATTAATTTAAAATCTTTTCAAATCTAAAACAGTTTAATAACGGACCTTTTATCTCTCCAAATGTATCAAACAATGTGTTAGCAATGTTTTGAAGAAGTGTAATAGATAGTAAATACAATTAATGCAATGCTCGTTGCCTAGCAACCAAAATCGATGCAAATTCCAATTTTAACTCGAATACCAGATTTTGTTGCTATGGCAACCGTTTATTCCTGGGAATATTCAAGAAATGCATTCAGATGTCAAAACCAATTACTAAATACAATGAAATGGTCAGTTGATATGATACTTAGTTGATAATATTGCTCTAAAATGAACCGTAACTGGTGGGTGGGGTATATTTTGGTGTTAAAGTTTCAGAAAATTTTGTTATTTTCTCTTATTTATGTAATAAATTCCAACGACTCGGTCTCAATTGTTGCTTTTCACAACATACATTCACATACTATATTTGCAACAAATGCACAAGTTGATGCAACTTAAATTTTGTATAGTGTTTCCATGGCAACTCTATATTCCCGCGTGAACGCATGACGTTATTTCACCTTCTTCGGTTGCTAAGCAACAACAATATATACGTTACATGGTCTTGTATATTGCACATTCTGACGCAGGACAGTTCACTGCATGCATGTGCCAAATCTCACTAGTGTATGTTAGCCTACGTAAGAGATATGAATCAACTCTCAGTTATTTTTGACTGACCGATTTTGTTTGCATTCATCTCTCACACACTTGGATCTTTTTGAAGGTCCAGGCGTGTGAGATATGGATGTAGTGATGTGAGGCATTTTCCATCACCTTGAAATTTCGTGTCTAGTCAAAAGTGATCGCTTAATATAACAAATACATCATGCGATGAATATGTGATAACCTTCATGTGATAATCTTAATGTGATATTTGAGTCATATTTGTGCCAGATTCATTCCAATTAATTAACGAGTTTAAAAGCATTAAAGTGTCAAACTTAAATTAAAAAATATATATTCTTAAAGTTCTAAATCAATGTGATCGCTTAATATAACAAATGCATCATGCAATGAATATGTGATAACCTTCATGTGATAATCTTAATGTTATATTTGAGTCATATTTGTGCCAGATTCATCCCAATTTATTAACAAGTTTTAAAGCATTTAAGAGTCATACTTAAATTAAAAGAAAAGATATATTCTTTAAGCCCCCCCCCCCCCCCCCCCACAGTGGCTTAGGCTGCTGTTCGTTCTAAGGCGGTGGTTCTGTTGTTGTTGACTTTTTATTTATTGTCACTCCCATTGTGGGAGTCTGTTATTGTTCTATGTTTTGTTGTACGTTACTTTATGTCCATTCTAGTATTGCAATCATCTTGATGGGGAAGAGAGAGCTGGTTGCTTTGCTTAATTTGTCTTCCTGGTGTCTCCTGATGGTTGAATGGCTCTTCCTCGCGGTGTCATGCGGTTGTCTGCGGCCTGTGATTGTGGTATTTCCTGATCATGCTCACTTACTATTTTTGGAATAGGAATGATTTTATTTTGAAATTATCTAGCATGAGCTGGGAGGGTGTTTTAATGTGTTTTGATGTTGAAATGGCCTGGGATATCTTCAAAACTATTTCTAACTCAGTTTTAGACATTTTGGCCCCTGTAAAAGAAGAAAGGTTAAAACAAAGGACTGAACCATGGATGAGCTCGGATATTTTACAAAATATTACATATTGGGGTGAAACTTTAAATAAATTCAGAAAAACAAAAGACCCTAATTTGTATAAAAAGTATTGTAAACTTAGGAGCCTTGTACAGAGAGAAACTATGATATCAAAAAGAGACTACTTGGAAAACAAAATTGAAGAACAAGTTGGAAATTCGAAAAAAAACTTTGGGATCATAGGGTAAAATGCATTTAAGCCCCCGGTGGCTTAGGCTGCTGTCCGTTCTTAGGCGGTGGTTCTGTTGTTGTTGACTTTTTATTTATTGTTACTCCCATTAGTTTTTTTTAGTTTAAACATATTTTATTCAATGAATACAAATGATATACAACATACGTACATTGTAAACATACAAAGGATTAGAACGAAAGCATAAATGCTTATAGAGTTCTTTTCCTGTTGAGAGTGACTATATAGTGTACATGCATATGGCAGTATTTTATCTACATATAGCAAAGTGAGTATGCAAAGTAGTGTTATAAATATGAAAAGAAGATAATTGCGCAAAATAAGTATTGAGAAAAAACAAACCATTCGAAAATGATACAAATTATAAATAAATAACGATGAAAACAAAAACATGAAATATTTTCAGATTGTATTGCTTTAGTGAATCTTGAAGGGATGTGGGGAGTGGTGCAGACTTAATGACATGTTTACTATTAAGTATTCTTCTGTCGTCGCATGATATGGTAACACTTGTAACGCACAGTAAAGATGAGAGAACTAGAAACGCTGCGTTGCTAAGATATACTTGTGGACATGATGGAAGATACTTTGGTTTATTTCATTTGATAGTAATGGATCACCATATAGTAATAAATTCAAAAATAGTAAGTAAGTATGATCAAGATATACCACAATCACAAACCGCAGACAACCCTATGGCACCGCGAGGAAGAGCCGCTCAACCATCAAGGGACACCAGGAAGACAAATTAAGCAAAGCAACCAGCTCTCTCTTCCCCATCAAGATGATTGCAATTAGATTAGATTTGATTAGAGTGTTTCTCCATGATGATACATTGCATTAGTTAGATGGCCTCCATGCGAGCTAAACATTTCTTGTACTTCAACAACAGCAGAATCTAGGGCGAAGATTTGGTACCAGTAAAATGCATTTAAGCCCCCCTGGTGGCTTAGGATGCTGTCCGTTCTAAGGTGGTGGTTCTGTTGTTGTCGACATTTTGTTTATTGTTACTCCCATTGTGGGAGTCTGTAATTGTTCTATGTTTTGTTGTACGTTTCTTTATGTCCATTCTAGTTTTGCAATCATCTTGATGGGGAAGAGAGAGCTGGTCCTTTGCTTAATTTGTTTTCCTGGGGTCTCCTGATGGCTAAATGGCACTTCCTCGCGGTGCCATGGGGTTGTCTGCGGTTTGTAATTGTGGTATTTCCTGATCATACTCACTTACTATTTGGAAATTGATGGTGAAACTTGGGGTTAGCCTGTTGGATTTCTTTTGCTCCAGTATTCAGTTTTATGTACTGTTGAGTCCTTATCAATGCTTTATCTCCTTTTATATGTTGATTTATATGTTCTAGGAGATGATGCTTGGATAAGTTAGGGGTCTTTCATGCAAACCAAACATCGATGTGTCTTGATCCACATCTGAACTGAGGGTGAGGTTGGCGCCGTGAAACCAGTTTAAGCCCTCTAGTTCAACATTTTGCTGACGGTTCCAAGGCGGTACTTCTTTTGTGGATCATTTGTGTGATTTATGTCTTGTGTTTGTCATGCTTTCGTGTCTGTTCATTGCTGCCTTGTGGTAACCTGCTGGGAAAGGGCTGACCTCTTGGCTCTTCTTTGTGATGTTCGTGTTTTTGTCACTTTCCCATTGGTATCCCAGGCCAGGTGTGGTACTTGACTGTATGGATTCCTGATCTTTGCCACCTTTCTTACTTTAACATTTCTTTACAGGCAGTGCAGTTTTTGGAGGAAAATATTAGGAAATCCATATGTTTGGCACTTATTCAATGTCACTTGGATTATGCATGCTTCTCGTGGTACTCGGGTTTGAACAAGCAACTTGGGAAAAAAAACCTTCAGATTTATCAAAACAAAACCGTGCGGTTTATTAAAAAATCTTGACTCTAGATCACGCATTGGTTTCTCGGTTCTTAATAGTCCCAATTTGTTGAATGTGGATTTTAAAGTAAAACAACTTTGTCTGAGTCATGTGCATAAAATTTTCAATGGAACTGGCCCTTCATATCTGTCTGAACATTTCATCAGAGCCTCTGTTATAACCATCACTTCACTAGAGGTAGTACTGAAAACTTTGTAGTACCTTCTGTCAGTGGTGTTGCAGCTACAACTTTTTATTATATGGGAATTAAAGATTGGAACTCTCTACCCTCGGATGCCAAACAAAAGTGCACTTTCACTGGTTTCAAATCTGCTGCAAAACAATACCTTAGAACTCAACTGCAACTTATGGAATCATATACTCATGTTTTTATTTATAGGCATTTAGTATTTCAATTTGTACCTTAGGATTTTGTCACTCTCCCTACTCTCAGTCTTGGATCTGCCCAACAGGACCCCATTGGAGATAAGCCTTGGGGCTATCATGGACTATCCTAGGTTTTTTCAACACTCATACATTTTGCCCATACATACACTTAACAACACTTATAAGTGTGCACATGTAGATTGGTTCATATCTCCATTAATACTGGTCGGATCATTTTTAAATTTTCATCAGATATTAACGACATATGTGGCATAAAATTTCACTTATTTTATTTCGAAAAAAATAAAAGTTAAAAAATGCGAAAGCAAAATTCAGATTTATGGTAAAATCAAAGTTCACATTTTTCCAATACTTTAGGAGAGACCATGTCACAAAAAAGTAAACATCACAATATTCTTAAGCCAAATCCTGGAGCGGCGCCCATGTCCATGCAAACTAAGTAGCGGGTATGTCCCCCGCACTGTTCACTACGGCAAGGCAACGGCGTCTCATTGACGTCAAATAATGCTGAACTTAATTCTGAGGGGGGTTGTTCAACACGTAGAGAATTTTTACTCCCAGTTGATTCAGTGTGGTCAGAATAACCCCTGTTCTCCTTACACGGTGGTTTAATTCATCCCAAATGTTTTTAATTATGTTAAAGTCTGGTGTTTTTTTTTTTTTTTTTTTTGTTGTTTTTTTTTTTTTTGGGGGGGGGGGGGGTCGACTAAAATAATTATTACATTGTTTGCATTCAGATATTCAGTGGTGGCCCTCACCCGATGGGCTGGAGCACCATCGTGCGCCAACTGCATTCCTCTGTGGTTTCTCGACAGTGGAATGACCTCCCTATCCAGCACTTTGTTGAAAGCAAGCTGCATTTATAAGTTCCCATGTATGAAGACAATGTTAGTTTTATGATGTTAGGACACACCTCTCTACACCATAAAATTATTCAAAAAGCTTAGCTATAAAATGATATGCATAGAAAGATCAATTCTAAAACGAAGAAAACTGTGAATTTTGATTTTATGGTATATTTGAATTTTGATTTCGCATTTTAAAAGTTAAAGTTTGATGAAAATTTAAATTAATGAAATATCATGTCATGCATGTCATCTATATCTGCTGAAAATTTCAAAATGATCTGACTTTTATTTATGAAGATATGGGTCCATTTGTATGTGCACACTTATAAGTGTTGTTAAGTGTACGAGGGTCAGTCAAAATAACCGAGAGTTGGTTAATATCTTTTTACTGGGTCTGCAGTTTTGGCTGAAACTTTATACACATATAGAATGTACCTTCCGTCCTCATTACATAAAGAAGTTGAAGTCTTATCATCTTCAATGCGCTGTTGCTAGGCAACCGAAGACCGTCTCTCAGCGATGTGCGTTCGCGCTGACGACACTTCTGACTAAGCAGCCATTAATTTAAAATCTTTTCAAATCTAAAACAGTATAATAACGGACCTTTTATCTCTCCAAATATATCAAACAATGTGTTAGCAATGTTTTGAAGAAGTGTAATAGATAGTAAATACAATTAATGCAATGCTCGTTGCCTAGCAACCAAAATCGATGGAAATTCCAATTTTAACTCGAATACCAGATTTTGTTGCTATGGCAACCGTTTATTCCTGGGAATATTCAAGATATGCATTCAGATGTCAAAACCAATTACTAAATACAATGAAATGGTCAGTTGATATGATACTTAGTTGATAATATTGCTCTAAAATGAACCGTAACTGGTGGGTGGGGTATATTTTGGTGTTAAAGTTTCAGAAAATTTTGTTATTTTCCTCTTATTTATGTAATAAAATTCCAACGACTTGGTCTCAATTGTTGCTTTTCACAACATACATTCACATACTATATTTGCAACAAATGCACAAGTTGATGCAACTTAAATTTTGTATAGTGTTCCATGGCAACTCTATATTCCAGCGTGAACGCATGACGTTATTTCACCTTCTTCGGTTGCTAAGCAACAACAATCTATACTTTACATGGTCTTGTATATTGCACATTCTGACGCAGGACAGTTCACTGCATGCATGTGCCAAATTTCACTAGTGTACGTTAGCCTACGTAAGAGATATGAATCAACTCTCAGTTATTTTTGACTGACCATCGTAGTTTTATTGATTTTGTTTGCATTCATCTCTCACACACTTGGATCTTTTTGAAGGTCCAGGCGTGTGAGATATGGATGTAGTGATGTGAGGCATTTTCCATCACCTTGAAATTTCGTGTCTAGTCAAAAGTGATCGCTTAATATAACAAATACATCATGCGATGAATATGTGATAACCTTCATGTGATAATCTTAATTTGATATTTGAGTCATATTTGTGCCAGATTCATCCCAATTGATTAACGAGTTTACAAGCATTAAAGTGTCAAACTTAAATTAAAAAATATATATTCTTAAAGTTCTAAATCAATGTGATCACTTAATATAACAAATGCATCATGCAATGAACATGTGACAACCTTCATGTGATAATCTTAATGTTATATTTGAGTTATATTTGTGCCAGATTCATCCCAATTTATTAACAAGTTTTGAAGCATTTAAGTGTCATACTTAAATTAAAAGAAAATATATATTCTTAAAACATATATTCTTAAAGTTCTAAATCAATGTGATCGCTTAATATAACAAATGCATCATGCAATGAATATGTGATAAACTTCATGTGATAATCTTAATGTTATATTTGAGTCATATTTGTGCCAGATTCATCCCAATTTATTAACAAGTTTTAATGCATTTAAGTGTCATACTTAAATTAAAAGAAAAGATATATTCTTTAAGCCCCCCCCCCCAGTGGCTTAGGCTGCTGTTCGTTCTGAGGTGGTGGTTCTGTTGTTGTTGACTTTTTATTTATTGTTACTCCCATGGTGGGAGTCTGTTATTGTTCTATGTTTTGTTGTACGTTACTTTATGTCCATTCTAGTATTGCAATCATCTTGATGGGGAAAAGAGAGCTGGTTGCTTTGCTTAATTTGTCTTCCTGGTGTCTCCTGATGGTTGAATGGCTCTTCCTCGCAGTGTCATGCGGTTGTCTGCGGCCTGTGATTGTGGTATTTCCTGATCATGCTCACTTACTATTTTTGGAATAGGAATGATTTTATTTTGAAATTATCTAGCATGAGCTGGGAGGGTGTTTTAATGTGTTTTGATGTTGAAATGGCCTGGGATATCTTCAAAACTATTTCTAACTCAGTTTTAGACATTGTGGCCCCTGTAAAAGAAGAAAGGTTAAAACAAAGGACTGAACCATGGATGAGCTAGGATATTTTACAAAATATTATATATTGGGGTAAAACTTTAAATAAATTCAGAAAAACAAAAGACCCTAATTTGTATAAAAAGTATTGTAAACTTAGGAACCTTGTACAGAGAGAAACTATGATATCAAAAAGAGACTACTTGGAAAACAAAATTGAAGAACAAGTTGGAAATTCGAAAAAACTTTGGGATCATAGGGTAAAATGCATTTAAGCCCCCGGTGGCTTAGGCTGCTGTCCGTTCTTAGGCGGTGGTTCTGTTGTTGTTGACTTTTTGTTCATTGTTACTCCCATTAGTTTTTTTTAGTTTAAACATATTTTATTCAATGAATACAAACGATATACAACATACGTACATTGTAAACATACAAAGGATTAGAACGAAAGCATAAATGCTTATAGAGTTCTTTTCCTGTTGAGAGTGACTATATAGTGTACATGCATATGGCAGTATTTTATCTACATATAGCAAAGTGAGTATGCAAAGTAGTGTTATAAATATGAAAAGAAGATAATTGCGCAAAATAAGTATTGAGAAAAAACAAACCATTCGAAAATGATACAAATTATAAATAAATAACGATGAAAACAAAAACATGAAATATTTTCAGATTGTATTGCTTTAGTGAATCTTGAAGGGATGTGGGGAGTGGTGCAGACTTAATGACATGTTTACTATTAAGTATTCTTCTGTCGTCGCATGATATGGTAACACTTGTAACGCACAGTAAAGATGAGAGAACTAGAAACGCTGCGTTGCTAAGATATACTTGTGGACATGATGGAAGATACTTTGGTTTATTTCATTTGATAGTAATGGATCACCATATAGTAATAAATTCAAAAATAGTAAGTAAGTATGATCAAGATATACCACAATCACAAACCGCAGACAACCCTATGGCACCGCGAGGAAGAGCCGCTCAACCATCACGGGACACCAGGAAGACAAATTAAGCAAAGCGACCAGCTCTCTCTTCCCCATCAAGATGATTGCAATTAGATTAGATTTGTTTTGAGTGTTTCTCCATGATGATACATTGCATTAGTTAGATGGCCTCCATGCGAGCTAAACATTTCTTGTACTTCAACAACAGCAGAATCTAGGGCGAAGATTTGGTACCAGTAAAATGCATTTAAGCCCCCCTGGTGGCTTAGGCTGCTGTCCGTTCTAAGGTGGTGGTTCTGTTGTTGTCGACTTTTTGTTTATTGTTACTCCCATTGTGGGAGTCTGTAATTGTTCTATGTTTTGTTGTACGTTTCTTTATGTCAATCATCTTGATGGGGAAGAGAGAGCTGGTTGCTTTGCTTAATTTGTTTTCCTGGTGTCTCCTGATGGCTAAATGGCACTTCCTCGCGGTGCCATGGGGTTGTCTGCGGTTTGTAATTGTGGTATTTCCTGATCATACTCACTTACTATTTGGAAATTGATGGTGAAACTTGGGGTTAGCCTGTTGGATTTCTTTTGCTCCAGTATTCAGTTTTATGTACTGTTGAGTCCTTATCATTGCTTTATCTCCTTTTATATCTTGATTTATATGTTCTAGGAGATGATGCTTGGATAAGTTAGGGGTCTTTCATGCAAACCAAACATCTATGTGTCTTGATCCACATCTGAACTGAGGGTGAGGTTGGCGCCGTGAAACCAGTTTAAGCCCTCTAGTTCAACATTTTGCTGACGGTTCCAAGGCGGTACTTCTTTTGTGGATCATTTGTGTGATTTATGTCTTGTGTTTGTCATGCTTTCGTGTCTGTTCATTGCTGCCTTGTGGTAACCTGCTGGGAAAGGGCTGACCTCTTGGCTCTTCTTTGTGATGTTTGTGTTTTTGTCACTTTCCCATTGGTATCCCAGGCCAGGTGTGGTACTTGACTGTATGGATTCCTGATCTTTGCCACCTTTCTTACTTTAACATTTCTTTACAGGCAGTGCAGTTTTTGGAGGAAAATATTAGGAAATCCATATGTTTGGCACTTATTCAATGTCACTTGGATTATGCATGCTTCTCGTGGTACTCGGGTTTGAACAAGCAACTTGGGAAAAAAAACCTTCAGATTTATCAAAACAAAACCGTGCGCTTTATTAAAAAATCTTGACTCTAGATCACACATTGGTTTCTCGGTTCTTAATAGTCCCAATTTGTTGAATGTGGATTTTAAAGTAAAACAACTTTGTCTGAGTCATGTGCATAAAATTTTCAATGGAACTGGCCCTTCATATCTGTCTGAACATTTCATCAGAGCCTCTGTTATAACCATCATTTCACTAGAGGTAGTACTGAAAACTTTGTAGTACCTTCTGTCAGTGGTGTTGCAGCTACAACTTTTTATTATATGGGAATTAAAGATTGGAACTCTCTACCCTCGGATGCCAAACAAAAGTGCACTTTCACTGGTTTCAAATCTGCTGCAAAACAATACCTTAGAACTCAACTGCAACTTATGGAATCATATACTCATGTTTTTATTTATAGGCATTTAGTATTTCAATTTGTACCTTAGGATTTTGTCACTCTCCCTACTCTCAGTCTTGGATCTGCCCAACAGGACCCCATTGGAGATAAGCCTTGGGGCTATCATGGACTATCCTAGGTTTTTTCAACACTCATACATTTTGCCCATACATACACTTAACAACACTTATAAGTGTGCACATGTAGATTGGTTCATATCTCCATTAATACTGGTCGGATCATTTTTAAATTTTCATCAGATATTAACGACATATGTGGCATAAAATTTCACTTATTTTATTTCGAAAAAAATAAAAGTTAAAAAATGCGAAAGCAAAATTCAGATTTATGGTAAAATCAAAGTTCACATTTTTCCAATACTTTAGGAGAGACCATGTCACAAAAAAGTAAACATCACAATATTCTTAAGCCAAATCCTGGAGCGGCGCCCATGTCCATGCAAACTAAGTAGCGGGTATGTCCCCCGCACTGTTCACTACGGCAAGGCAACGGCGTCTCATTGACGTCAAATAATGCTGAACTTAATTCTGAGGGGGGGTTGTTCAACACGTAGAGAATTTTTACTCCCAGTTGATTCAGTGTGGTCAGAATAACCCCTGTTCTCCTTACACGGCGGTTTAATTCATCCCAAATGTTTTTAATTATGTTAAAGTCTGGTGTTTTTTATTGTTTTTTTTTTTTGTTGTTTTTTTTTTTGGGGGGGGGGTCGACTACAATAATTATTACATTGTTTGCATTCAGATATTCAGTGGTGGCCCTCACCCGATGGGCTGGAGCACCATCGTGCGCCAACTGCATTCCTCTGTGGTTTCTCGACAGTGGAATGACCTCCCTATCCAGCACTTTGTGTTGAAAGCAAGCTGCATTTATAAGTTCCCATGTATGAAGACAATGTTAGTTTTATGATGTAAGGACACACCTCTCTACACCATAAAATTATTAAAAAAGCTTAGCTATAAAATGATATGCATAGAAAGATCAATTCTAAAACGAAGAAAACTGTGAATTTTGATTTTATGGTATATTTGAATTTTGATTTCGCATTTTAAAAGTTAAAGTTTGATGAAAATTTAAATTAATGAAATATCATGTCATGCATGTCATCTATATCTGCTGAAAATTTCAAAATGATCTGACTTTTATTTATGAAGATATGGGTCCATTTGTATGTGCACACTTATAAGTGTTGTTAAGTGTACGAGGGTCAGTCAAAATAACCGAGAGTTGGTTAATATCTTTTTACTGGGTCTGCAGTTTTGGCTGAAACTTTATACACATATAGAATGTACCTTCCGTCCTCATTACATAAAGAAGTTGAAGTCTTATCATCTTCAATGCGCTGTTGCTAGGCAACCGAAGACCGTCTCTCAGCGATGTGCGTTCGCGCTGACGACACTTCTGACTAAGCAGCCATTAATTTAAAATCTTTTCAAATCTAAAACAGTATAATAACGGACCTTTTATCTCTCCAAATATATCAAACAATGTGTTAGCAATGTTTTGAAGAAGTGTAATAGATAGTAAATACAATTAATGCAATGCTCGTTGCCTAGCAACCAAAATCGATGGAAATTCCAATTTTAACTCGAATACCAGATTTTGTTGCTATGGCAACCGTTTATTCCTGGGAATATTCAAGATATGCATTCAGATGTCAAAACCAATTACTAAATACAATGAAATGGTCAGTTGATATGATACTTAGTTGATAATATTGCTCTAAAATGAACCGTAACTGGTGGGTGGGGTATATTTTGGTGTTAAAGTTTCAGAAAATTTTGTTATTTTCCTCTTATTTATGTAATAAAATTCCAATGACTCGGTCTCAATTGTTGCTTTTCACAACATACATTCACATACTATATTTGCAACAAATGCACAAGTTGATGCAACTTAAATTTTGTATAGTGTTCCATGGCAACTCTATATTCCAGCGTGAACGCATGACGTTATTTCACCTTCTTCGGTTGCTAAGCAACAACAATCTATACTTTACATGGTCTTGTATATTGCACATTCTGACGCAGGACAGTTCACTGCATGCATGTGCCAAATTTCACTAGTGTACGTTAGCCTACGTAAGAGATATGAATCAACTCTCAGTTATTTTTGACTGACCATCGTAGTTTTATTGATTTTGTTTGCATTCATCTCTCACACACTTGGATCTTTTTGAAGGTCCAGGCGTGTGAGATATGGATGTAGTGATGTGAGGCATTTTCCATCACCTTGAAATTTCGTGTCTAGTCAAAAGTGATCGCTTAATATAACAAATACATCATGCGATGAATATGTGATAACCTTCTTGTGATAATCTTAATGTGATATTTGAGTCATATTTGTGCCAGATTCATCCCAATTGATTAACGAGTTTAAAAGCATTAAAGTGTCAAACTTAAATTAAAAAATATATATTCTTAAAGTTCTAAATCAATGTGATCACTTAATATAACAAATGCATCATGCAATGAACATGTGACAACCTTCATGTGATAATCTTAATGTTATATTTGAGTTATATTTGTGCCAGATTCATCCCAATTTATTAACAAGTTTTGAAGCATTTAAGTGTCATACTTAAATTAAAAGAAAATATATATTCTTAAAATATATATTCTTAAAGTTCTAAATCAATGTGATCGCTTAATATAACAAATGCATCATGCAATGAATATGTGATAAACTTCATGTGATAATCTTAATGTTATATTTGAGTCATATTTGTGCCAGATTCATCCCAATTTATTAACAAGTTTTAATGCATTTAAGTGTCATACTTAAATTAAAAGAAAAGATATATTCTTTAAGCCCCCCCCCCCCCCCCCCAGTGGCTTAGGCTGCTGTTCGTTCTGAGGTGGTGGTTCTGTTGTTGTTGACTTTTTATTTATTGTTACTCCCATGGTGGGAGTCTGTTATTGTTCTATGTTTTGTTGTACGTTACTTTATGTCCATTCTAGTATTGCAATCATCTTGATGGGGAAGAGAGAGCTGGTTGCTTTGCTTAATTTGTTTTCCTGCTGTCTCCTGATGGTTGAATGGCTCTTCCACGCGGTGTCATGCGGTTGTCTGCGGCCTGTGATTGTGGTATTTCCTGATCATGCTCACTTACTATTTTTGGAATAGGAATGATTTTATTTTGAAATTATCTAGCATGAGCTGGGAGGGTGTTTTAATGTGTTTTGATGTTGAAATGGCCTGGGATATCTTCAAAACTATTTCTAACTCAGTTTTAGACATTGTGGCCCCTGTAAAAGAAGAAAGGTTAAAACAAAGGACTGAACCATGGATGAGCTCGGATATTTTACAAAAAATTACATATTGGGGTAAAACTTAAAATAAATTCAGAAAAACAAAAGACCCTAATTTGTATAAAAAGTATTGTAAACTTAGGAACCTTGTACAGAGAGAAACTATGATATCAAAAAGAGACTACTTGGAAAACAAAATTGAAGAACAAGTTGGAAATTCGAAAAAACTTTGGGATCATAGGGTAAAATGCATTTAAGCCCCCGGTGGCTTAGGCTGCTGTCCGTTCTTAGGCGGTGGTTCTGTTGTTGTTGACTTTTTGTTTATTGTTACTCCCATTAGTTTTTTTTAGTTTAAACATATTTTATTCAATGAATACAAACGATATACAACATACGTACATTGTAAACATACAAAGGATTAGAACGAAAGCATAAATGCTTATAGAGTTCTTTTCCTGTTGAGAGTGACTATATAGTGTGCATGCATATGGCAGTATTTTATCTACATATAGCAAAGTGAGTATGCAAAGTAGTGTTATAAATATGAAAAGAAGATAATTGCGCAAAATAAGTATTGAGAAAAAACAAACCATTCGAAAATGATACAAATTATAAATAAATAACGATGGAAAAAAATGAAATATTTTCAGATTGTATTGCTTTGCTGAATCTTGAAGGGATGTGGGGAGTGGTGCAGACTTAATGACATGTTTACTACTAAGTTTTCTTCTGTCATCGCATGATATGGTAACACCTGTAACGCACAGTAAAGATGAGAGAACTAGAAACGCTGCGTTGCTAAGATATACTTGTGGACATGATGGAAGATACTTTGGTTTATTTCATTTGATAGTAATGGATCACCATATAGAAATAAATTCAAAAATAGTAAGTAAGTATGATCAAGATATACCACAATCACAAACTGCAGACAACCCTATGGCACCGCGAGGAAGAGCCGCTCAACCATCACGGGACACCAGGAAGACAAATTAAGCAAAGCAACCAGCTCTCTCTTCCCCATCAAGATGATTGCAATTAGATTAGATTTGATTAGAGTGTTTCTCCATGATGATACATTGCATTAGTTAGATGGCCTCCATGCGAGCTAAACATTTCTTGTTCTTCAACAACAGCAGAATCTAGGGGGAAGATTTGGTACCAGTAAAATGCATTTAAGCCCCCCTGGTGGCTTAGGCTGCTGTCCGTTCTAAGGTGGTGGTTCTGTTGTTGTCGACTTTTTGTTTATTGTTACTCCCATTGTGGGAGTCTGTAATTGTTCTATGTTTTGTTGTACGTTTCTTTATATCAAACATAATGATGGGGAAGAGAGAGCTGGTTGCTTTGCTTAATTTGTTTTCCTGGTGTCTCCTGATGGCTAAATGGCACTTCCTCGCGGTGCCATGGGGTTGTCTGCGGTTTGTAATTGTGGTATTTCCTGATCATACTCACTTACTATTTGGAAATTGATGGTGAAACTTGGGGTTAGCCTGTTGGATTTCTTTTGCTCCAGTATTCAGTTTTATGTACTGTTGAGTCCTTATCATTGCTTTATCTCCTTTTATATCTTGATTTATATGTTCTAGGAGATGATGCTTGGATAAGTTAGGGGTCTTTCATGCAAACCAAACATCTATGTGTCTTGATCCACATCTGAACTGAGGGTGAGGTTGGCGCCGTGAAACCAGTTTAAGCCCTCTAGTTCAACATTTTGCTGACGGTTCCAAGGCGGTACTTCTTTTGTGGATCATTTGTGTGATTTATGTCTTGTGTTTGTCATGCTTTCGTGTCTGTTCATTGCTGCCTTGTGGTAACCTGCTGGGAAAGGGCTGACCTCTTGGCTCTTCTTTGTGATGTTTGTGTTTTTGTCACTTTCCCATTGGTATCCCAGGCCAGGTGTGGTACTTGACTGTATGGATTCCTGATCTTTGCCACCTTTCTTACTTTAACATTTCTTTACAGGCAGTGCAGTTTTTGGAGGAAAATATTAGGAAATCCATATGTTTGGCACTTATTCAATGTCACTCGGATTATGCATGCTTCTCGTGGTACTCGGGTTTGAGCAAGCAACTTGGGAAAAAACCTTCAGATTTATCAAAACAAAACTGTGCGGTTTATTAAAAAATCTTGACTCTAGATCATACATTGGTTTCTCGGTTCTTAATAGTCCCAATTTGTTGAATGTGGATTTTAAAGTAAAACAACTTTGTCTGAGTCATGTGCATAAAATTTTCAATGGAACTGGCCCTTCATATCTGTCTGAACATTTCATCAGAGCCTCTGTTATAACCATCACTTCACTAGAGGTAGTACTGAAAACTTTGTAGTACCTTCTGTCAGTGGTGTTGCAGCTACAACTTTTTATTATATGGGAATTAAAGATTGGAACTCTCTACCCTCGGATGCCAAACAAAAGTGCACTTTCACTGGTTTCAAATCTGCTGCAAAACAATACCTTAGAACTCAACTGCAACTTATGGAATCATATACTCATGTTTTTATTTATAGGCATTTAGTATTTCAATTTGTACCTTAGGATTTTGTCACTCTCCCTACTCTCAATCTTGGATCTGCCCAACAGGACCCCATTGGAGATAAGCCTTGGGGCTATCATGGACTATCCTAGGTTATTTCAACACTCATACAGTATGCCCATACATACGATCGTAGTTTTATTGATTTTGTTTGCATTCATCTCTCACACACTTGGATCTTTTTGAAGGTCCTGGCGTGTGAGATATGGATGTAGTGATGTGAGGCATTTTCCATCACCTTGAAATTTCGTGTCTAGTCAAAAGTGATCGCTTAATATAACAAATACATCATGCGATGAATATGTGATAACCTTCATGTGATAATCTTAATGTGATATTTGAGTCATATTTGTGCCAGATTCATCCCAATTGATTAACAAGTTTTTAAAGCATTAAAGTGTCAAACTTAAATTAAAAAATATATATTCTTAAAGTTCTAAATCAATGTGATAAAATGTACTTTATGTTTAATTTTACGCTGTACATGTATGTATGTGTTGATTTTACCGAATAAATTAATTGAAATGTTTTTGTAGTACTTAGTATCCTCTCTAGTTTTGATGGGGAAGAGAGAGCTGGTTTTACTTAAATTGTCTAACTGATGTCTAGTAAATGCTAGTATTCTATGGTCATTCCTCGTGGTGCCGTGGATGGTCTGCAGTGTGTGATTGTGGTATTTCCTGGTCATACTAACTTACTTTCTTCATGTTCTTCTTCATCTCCTTCTTCCAGTACTCCTCTGGAACTTGTTCGCACAAAATTTCTTTTATCAATGACAGTTTATTAAAAGAAAACTTATTTTAGCACCTTAGGATCAACTTATAATCCTATATAATATAGTCTTGAAGATTACACTGTCTTTGGTCCATGTTGGGGACATTTTGTCTTGGGGACGTTTTGATTGAAAAGACATTTTTAAATACCGCAGGCGGCATTACGGATTTATCCGGAAATTAACGAGGTCATCCGATGTTTTCGTTTTTGGACGCAGCATAATAAACGGTCCAGTTGACAGCGAAAACGCAGCTTTACGCTTGTGGATTTACACTTCTTGTTCTTTATTAGACTAAAGGGTTTTCTTGGATTAAACTTTTAATTAACGAAAATGTCTGGTGTTAATTTGGAGGTATGCAAATACAATTTTTAGTGGATATTTTGTGTGCACTTTAAAAATCTTTCAAGTTTGGCACCATGATATTATTTTGGAACCAACGATAAATGTTTTTTGTTTTTATTTACAGCACAGGGAGATTTCGGCGCCAAGAGTGAGCAAATTCAACGTTTATGTTGAGGTAAGCACTCATTCTCTCTTTCTTTCCATCAGTTTTAGAATTAGTTTGGGTCAAAATATCTGTAACCTTGACAGGCTGCAGCCTCTGAATCTCAAACCAATGTCCCTTATGCCATGTAAAAAAAATAAATATTGTCTACCCATGGAATCACCCATTTACACATGAATTTTGTAGCAATGAAAGCCTTAAACAGGTTAAAAGCTGTCTAGATAAGAGGGTGTAATTAAAACTTAATTTCTCAAATTCGACATATGTTGTGAATTCTCAAAAGAACCGTCTTAATTATTATTTAGCGCCCAAAACAAAAGTTTAAATTGATAAATAAGAAATTATTCCCAATTAATTCAATGCTTAAAATTATGCTTATCTATCACAGAATCTTGATCAATCTTGCCTGCTGGAGTTTAAAGTTTACATGTATGATTGGTCAAGCATTTAATAACCACTGTGTTGTGTAGCACATCAGCATGCAGTCCCATAGGTTTAGGTAAATCTATGTGAGAGTAAAACAGGGCTTCCGTTAGGCGGACGTACGCCGTATATTACGTCCAAAAATCGGCTGCGTACGCCGAAATTACACATCAAAGACGTACCGCGGACTTCTGAAAATACCTTAGTACGGCCGAAAATGGATATCGAGACGTCCTGTCTGCAGAAAAAAACCCGCCCACATTTACCAGATTACGTGATTTATGTCCCGCCTTCGTATTGGAAACTCATTTATTTTGTTTATTGACCACGCTAGGACGTCCCACTTGACTGATTTCGAGAGTTTTATTGACAGCCAGTGTCACGTGTAGGCTTCAGTCGGAAGCGTAATAATATAAGCGTGTCATCCAACAGGTGTGAAATTTTACATCGACACATCTTGACAACGGCCTTAGAAACCATTCCCGCGAGACAGACGTCCAGTCCCTGAGCAATAAAGCGAAGCGGCCAACAGCCATCCGTTTTGTTTGAAGTGCCGACGTGACACTTTGCAAGCTTGTGAAATAACTTTTATAAACTCTACACGTCTGCGTCGTAATTAATTGTGTAGATCCTGCGCATGCGATGATTCAGTACTTGAACGCTCCTTCTACACAGGCACTACACCAACGAACATACAACATATTAAAAACGAATGTTGTTTTGTTGCAATTTTTACGCTGTACAAGTACTAGCTTATAAAAAATAATTGGTACACAAAATAAGTACAAGCTTTTAAAATAAAAATTGCTACACAAACACTCTCCCAAACAAATCTATCTATCTACCCTACCCTGCCATACCCTTCCCTACCCTACCTAACCCGACCCTACCCTACCTAACCCTACCCTACCTTACCCAAAACCTACTCTACCCAACCCTACCATACCCTTCCCTACCTATCTATGCATTGTAAGCCCACAAAGAATGATCTCATTTTGTATAAGTACAAGCTTATAAAAAATAATTGTTACACAAATAAGTACAAGCTTTTAAAATAAAAATTGCTACACAAACACCCTACCAAACAAATCTATCTACCTACCTACCTACCTTCCCACCTACCTACCTACCCTACCCTACCCTACCCCCTACCCCCTACCCTCTTGTAAGGAACAAAGAATGATCTCTGAAATATATATATCTTATTTTTCAAAGCAAGTTTGACAAACCGCCACACCGCGATGGTATCACAGAAAAAAAGTGGGACTTCCAAAAAAAATCAATGGGACTTCCAAATTTCAAGGGTAGGAAGTCTGGACTTCCTGGATTTGAAAGTTAATGGAAGCCCTGGTAAAATTGTGAATATTTACTTACCCATCAGTTTTAACATGTATTTTGGGTGTTCAAAAGAACTGTCTCATTGAGACGGTTCTTTTGAGTACCCACAACATATATTTTGGTTGAGAAATAAAAGAAAGTTGGAACACTTTAACTTAAAGTAGCAATGTTCTATCTGCAATAATTTCATTGGTAGAGTCATTACAGGGAATAAGCTAGGGGCCACTAGGATAATATAGTCACACTAGGGGCAGGGACCAAGCTAGGGGGCGACTAGGGCGAAATAATCGCCATAGGGGCCAAAATTTCGCCCTAAATGGGACCCAGGGAGAAGTGGGAGTCTCCCTTAAAAAAAAACTTTTTTTTTTAGGGAGACTCATTTTCATTCTGTCACCACACAAATGCAAGCTGTGGTGACATCAGACAATCTTCTACCACTGCATTGTGTTTCTCCTTCCATTAAATGGCAATAGTATGTGTAATGGCTAATTTGCTTCTAAATTGACAGAAAATGTCGTAATTTTGCGCTATAACTTCTCCCTATCTGACTGTCACTTCTCCCTAATTTTCCTGCAGGGAGTGACTTCTCCCTAAAATTCTAGGCCAGCTTGATCCCTGTAGGGGCCGAAATTTCACAAGGAGAAGTGGGAGTCTCCCTAAATTTTTATTTTTTATTGGCTTTTTTTTTTTCTTCTTTTAATTTCATCAGTCACCACATAAACATGATAAATGCAAGCTGTTGTGACAATCTACTACCATTGCATCTAATTGAATATTTTCTCCTTCATTTGATAATATGCCACAGGGCTCTCGATCACCCCGATTTTGGGGCCAAAATTTGGCCCCATTCCCAATGCCAAAAAGTATGTTTTTTCCCAATTCCAGACAAAAATTTCCCAATTTGAAAAAAAAAATTTTTTTTTTTTTTTTTGGTTCTCTATCATACAAATACAGAAAATATTGTTACATAGACTAATAATTACCTTATATATCAAGAAAAAAGGTAAGTTTTAATTATTGGAATCAATCTAGCAATGGAAACATCATACATAAGGACGATGTCAAATTTCCCAATTTTAGTCAAAACGCCGCTAATTTCCCAATTCCATGGGCCCCGGCCCCATTCCCAAAAAGGGGTGTGAGAGCCCTGTGCCAATGGCTAATTTTCTTTTAAATTGACAAAAAAATGCAGTTTTTGTGCTATAGATATAACTTCTTCCTATCTGACTGTCACTTCTCCCTAATTTTCCTGGAGGGAGAAGTCACTTCTCCCTATTGTCAGGGCCCAGCTTGAACCCTGGTAAATCCCTCCAAAATAAAAAGTTTTTGTTTGTTTGTGTCATGTCATTTTTGGGAGTTGAACCAGTAGTACCAGTACTAGGTAGAGGATAGTGTTTTGCTAAAGGACGCTGTACCAAATTGAGATGGTTCTTTGAGTTTACACAACTTGGTTTGGTTGAGAAATATTAAGAAATTAACACTATTATCTAAAGGCCTGACTATAGTAACTACGGTAGACTGAAAAATGATTTCAAGGACAGTTGTGGGAAGAGATATCAATAAAGAATATTGGAGACCATGCAGATATTGGTATAATAATAAATATTGATCAATGGTCTCTTTTGTTGGGTCATGGCCTATAGGCTGTTGAACCTTCTATCAGAAACAATACTACCCAGCAGACCAACTTCTGTTTTATATTAATTGCATGATGAACATTTTTTTGAATTAGTTTCATGCTTTTTAGTGCCTTTTGCTGACTTTTTTCAAAATAAGCTGGTATAAAAAAAAACTAAGAACATTATCTTAGAGTCAAACAGTTTTGATACAGATCAGGATATATGTTCTGATCTGGGTCAAAACTGTTTGGAAAGGTTATCAGCGTGGATGACAAAAGTCTCTCAGAGCTCTCACTAACTGATGATTTGCAGTTCTGAACTCCCACTTTTTGGCAAAGAGGGCTCTGGGACTCCTGTTTTCAAAATCCTTGTGAGAGCTCTGGTCTCTGCTAGCAACAAAAGAGTCAAAAACAACTGTAAATGCTACAAATTATCCCACTGACGTACTAGAGTAAATAATGATACAATATTGAAACTGTGTATATCAAGATCCGCTGGCTTCTGATGAAGCCAGCTGATCAGGATTCACACTTTTTTCATCCACACGGTGAATTCATGTTGCACCACTTGATCAGTTAATATTCTAGGATTTAACCTTTTACTCCATAGGCTATTTTTAGATCATGACATCATTTTCTGTTTTTAGACAACATTGAAAAATTTCAAGAATTTAAGTAAACTTTTGAATACTTTTTTTGAAAATATTCCTGAAAATGGAGCATTTGCTCCAAAAGAGCAAATGCTCTATTTTCCATAATATTTTCAAGTGTGTGATATTTCAAAGGTGTTATTATGGAGTATTAGGAGTGAAGGGTTAAAAATCTGTTGAGGGTTTTGTTTGAACAATTTTTACTTTTAAGAAATATGTTATTCTCCCTGTTAAAAATAGGGGAGATTTATTTTTTTAAAAAATGGGGGAATATCCCAATCCCCCTGCCTTGAATATTAGACACTGCTTGATTAACTGAAAATCAGAAGTTTGTATAGTGTAAACATGGTAAACAACCCTTAAGGCTTAATGTATTCAGTGTGTGGTTATTATGTCAAATACGGTTGATATTTTGGGAAGTATGGGTATCTCTGTATTTTCTTTTGAATAAGTTTTGTTTACTCATAGTCTGTTGAATGGTTGGGTCAAGGTTACTACATTTTGTATCGTAGTGCCAGTTAAGCAAAATATTTTAGCATAAAATTGTGATTATTTTCTTATCCATCAGTTTAAACATGTGTTTTGGGTGCTCGAAATATCCATCTCATTGAGGCGGTACTTTTGAGTATCCACAACATATGTTTTGGTTGAGAAATAAGAAAAATAATTTTCAGTTACTTACTCTTATCTGAGGGTCCGTTGTATATGTGCACTTGTAAATCGATAAGAGATATGATAATATAAGTCAGACTGGGCTGAAATGAGTTTTGTTTGCTCTTTAAATTTTTACAAAATTGTAAATTATGTTCAATCATTGCCATTTTAGCACCAATGCCATTTGTCCAGACAAGGATAGTTTGTGCACCTAAAATTGCATTTATTTTCTTACCCATCAATTAAAACATGTGTTTTGTTGGCTCAAAAGAACCCTGCCATTGAGACAGTTCTTTTGAGTACCCACAACTTATGTTTTGGATGAGAAGTAAGATTTTTTTTTCCAGTACTCACTCTTATCTGGAGGCCTGCAATGCATCTTCAATTCAGCTATTATTATTTTTATCCTAATTTAGTGCATGAGTGCATAAGCAGATGGAAAAGCAGATGCTGTGAATGGCAGAAAGGCTTTAAGGGTCCAGTGCTTGCACTAACTTTTTGAAACAGGAAGTCATGACTTCCACCCTTTGAGTTTTGGAAGTCACAGGCCTAATTTGTGGAAGTCAAACTGTGTGTGCGCGGTGGGATGCCAAAAAAGCTACGCTTTTTTTTAAACATGATGTTGTTTGCAATGCTTTGTTTCATTTACACAGGTTTTTTGTGTTTATTTTTAAAACATGTTTATGTTCAACTCTGTTAAACAATGTAAAAGTTGAAACTGATGAAATATATTTTATCGCGTCCTGATATCTGAGTTTGCAAACAGGTATGAGCAAAAACATTGTGGACCCATATCAGACTGCCCCTAAAAGAGAAGGGTCATTAATTGACTATTCCTAAGCATGTTTCATTTTTCTTGTTCAAAGATAAGTGTTTCAGCAATCCGTCTAGCATCCGACGCCTCAAGAATCAAGATTGTGAACACTGATCACTTTAGGTTATTAGAAGTCTGATCTGGGCTCACAATTTTGGGGTCCCTTGACAATAATAGATGACAGTCTTACAAATTCTATTACAAATATGGCAGAGCATCTCCATAAGGGTTAGGCTGTCAATTGGTTTCTGAAAAATTTCAGCATAGGTTTTCCTTGCCAAAGCTGTTTCAGACTGTTTTTTTTGGGGGGGGGGGAGGCTGTAAAAAGTGTTGGGTAAGACAGAGAGAACAGGCAAGCTTGGCAAGATTTCCCTTATGATCTAAAGAATTCTTACTTGCGCTGTAATATGGATAGAATTTAGAAATTATTTTGACTCAAAAATATCTGCTTCGACTCAAGGCCTAGTTCTTTTTAAAGCTCAACTTGTTAAAAAATCTGCAAATTTTAAATAACTCACAAAAATATTTAAGCTAAATTTGCTAACTCTTTATGATGTTAAAAAACCTTGCCTTTATTGCTTTAAGTTATGTTGGTGGCCATGTTGGTTATGCTATTTAAAACTCAGGTTCCTAAATGCAACTGTCTCATTATTTTCTTCGTAATGCGGGCCTAGTGGGTGGGGTAAGTACGGATATTGATAGTTTCTGATTTTTCTCAGATTTTAGCATTTGATTCCGATAGAAAAACATCATGTCTACTGCAGAAATGTAAAATTTTGTATAAAAACATTGTTCTCTCGTTTTTCAAACAAAAAAAAACAAATATTGGAATAATATTTGGAAGGAAATGCAACTAAATTTTGGACCAAAAAAAACGGAAGGTTTTCCCGATGCACAGATCTTTTTATACCCCGCCACTAAAGTGTGGCGAGGTATTATGTTATACCCTTCGGTGTCTGTCCGTCTGTCCGTCCGTCCGTCCGTCCGTCTGTCCGTCTGTCCGTCCGTCCGTCCGTGCTCACCATTTCCGATCGATAACTTGAGTATTTATTCACGGAATTTTTTCAAATTTTGCATACATATTGTTATCGGCGATGGGTGGTATGGGATTGTTAATGGGCTAAATCCGTCCATTTTTAACAGAGTTACTGCCCTTTTTCGTATTGGAAAAATGGTTTCTGGCCTGTTATTCCTTTACTATTCATGATATCTGAATGAAACTTCACAGATATGTTGCACATCAAAGGTTACATATTGTGACTAAGGACCGTCACTCTGACCTTCCCAGTTTGTGAGTTATCCGCCCTTGATAGGTCCGAAAAAAGGTTTTTGACCTATTGTTCCTTTACTATGTGGAATATCTGAATATAACTTCACAGATATGTTTCACATCAAAGGTAACATATTGTGACTAAGAACCGTCACTCTTACCTTTCCCGTTTGTGAGTTATCCGCCCTTGATTGAATTAAAAAATGTTTTTTACCCGTAGTTCCTTTACTATATGGAATATTTAAATGAAACTTTACAGATATGTTTCACATCAAAGGTTACATACTGTGACAAAGAACCATCACTCTTACCTTTCCAGTTCATGAGTTATCTGCCCTTGATTGATCTGAAAAATGGTTTTTGACCTGTAGTTCATTTACTATATGGAATATCTGAATGAAACTTCACAGATATGTTGATCATCAAAGGTTACATATTGTGACTAAGGATCTTCACTCTTACCTTTCCAGTTCATGAGTTATCTACCCTTGATTGATCTGAAAAATGGTTTTTGACCTGTAGTTCATTTACTATATGGAATATCTGAATGAAACTTCACAGATATGTTGAACATCAAAGGTTACATATTTTTAGTAAGTACCGTCGGCCTTACCTTTCCAGTTCATGAGTTATCCGCCCTTGATTGATCTGAAAAATGGTTTTTGACCTGTAGTTCATTTACTACATGTATATGGAGTATCTGAATGAAACTTCACAGATATGTTGACCATCAAAGGTTACATATTGTGACTAAGGACATCATATCACTGTCTATCTCAGTTCTGTTGCTATTTAGGCATTATATATCTCACAAAATAACTTTTGGTGCCCCAAGCAGTGGCGGGGTATTACGCAGTGCTTGCGGTGCTTTTATTTTTCTAAAATATTACTCAGGTGGTCGTCGCAATAATTATTCATAACACCTGTCAACTAAATTGGCACAGCAGGCAGTGGGCGGTCTGAGGTTGTCCTGAGCGCCCATTGGTCAATTACTGAATGAATTCTTTATCAAGTATAACTGCCGTTACACACACTTGACGTCCACTAGTGCATGACCCTTAGGGTCATTACATGTTCAATGTACATAACCAACTGCATGATTATTGCAGCAAAACTATGTACTTTCTCCTAAATACATGTACATTGTATCAGCTTCGTTACCTGCACTGGAACTAGCCCTGTAGATCTCGGACTGCTTTTACTGTATCATCTATGACTAAACATATAATCAATCTGTTGTTTTTCTACAACTTTGCATGCTGGGTGGTTTTTCATGCTTTTGGTTTGTTTGCTGTCTTTCTTCTAAATTAACCTTTTCAAAAATTCTTTCAGGAACACCATCAGTGTTTAACGGTTTGGATCCACATCAGGACCAATATTCTGTCGTTCCTCAGATTTGGGTCCAAACTGTTTGCAGAATCTGGATGACAAAAGGAACCGCAGCGCTATCAAGGAGAGTTAAAGCAGTCAGTAAAATGAAATGCTCATCATGCTCATCTACACGTACAAGCACAGGTTCGCAGTCAACAGCTTTACTCAAGGTCTTTTATCCAGGGTTATAAATTTGAATGAACTTTGAAAAGAATCAATAGTTTAATTTATGCCAGCTTTCAAAAGAATATCGTTTTATTTAGGTCATTCAGTGTGATCTCAGAAGTCAAGTGGTAATTGAACCAGCACACAAGATTTTGGTTTTACTAGGAACAGCAAAGACTCAGATGAGCCTGCTCAAAGCCTAGTTTTGAAAGAGCCTTCCCTAGGCCTGCACACATCAGGGATCAAATTTAGCAAAATGCTAACTGTAGTTTCTTCAAAAGTGAGTAGAAATTGCCATCACTTGCTATTTTTTAGCAAGTACATGTATACTTGTGTCAATCAGCATAAGCTACATGACAAGCAGTGTAGATACTGATCAGCCAAGAAGCTGGATTTAATCAAGATCTACGTTGCTTGCAAAGAAATCCAGAAAGATAATAATGATATTGTTTTGTCGTCACACAATCTGTGCAATACAGGCCTAAAATGAAACAGTTTTGGCCCTTGGGAGTGCAGTGGCTCAGTGGTAGAGTGCTTGACTCGAGACTGAGGGGCCGCGGGTTTGAGCCTTTATTTGGCCCAATATACAATTGCTGTGGGTTACTCAATAAGATGGTGGGCCATGTTCTTCTGTTTGGATTAAGTTGTCCAGTTTATAGTCTGGAATATTCCATTTTTGAAATCCAGCATTACCAGGTTAAATTTTAAGGTAGATAAACTCTAAGTCTAACAACTCTTCTTTCTTTGCAGGGAGATGTAAAACACAGCCAATTCGTTGTTATGACAGTCCATGACTTGGGATGTAATCGTAAGTATATGATTATAATATTGTATTTTTTTTTCAGCTTAAGACCATTTAAAACAATTTGAAATATAAGGTTTACATGTACTTACATACGTGTATAGAACATTTATAATGAAGCAAAGACTTAACCAAACATTTTTAAATCCTTAAAGCAGCAATCACGACTGCAGCACTGACGACAAATTTTGCGACATCTTTCCTTTTCTAAAAAAAGTAAGGTATGATACTATGATATTTCATAAGAATCGTTTGCCAGCAGATGATTCTCCTGAAATATCAGGCTAAATATGTTTAGCTCACCTAAGCTATTGGCTCATAGTGAGTTATTGTGATCGTTGGATGTCCGTTGTGCGCTGTGGGTCGTCCGTCGTGTGCCTTCAACAATTGCTTTAAAGGACATCTCCTAAACCACTGGCTGGATTTTGACCAAACTAATGTTACAAACTAATGTTTGCAGGAATGATCCTTATATGGCTCCCTTTAATAATTGATCAAATGGTTATGGTTCGTTGCATATTATCTAGGTCACACAGGCTAAAAATAGATTTTCAAGATAAAAATTAAAAAAAACCACAAGGCCTAAAGCCTTGATATTTGTTATGTAGCATCATCTAGGAGACTGTTACCATGTTTGTTCAAATGATGCCCCTGGGGCTAAAAATGGGCCCGCCCCAGGAGTCACATATTTTACATGGGCTTATATGGGATAACATGAAAAAATCTTCTTGTCTGAAATACAAGGCCTAGGGCCTTGATATTTGGTTGAACATGTAGCATCACCTACTGGACCTCTACCAAGTTTGTTCAAATTATGCCCTGGGACCAAAAATTGCCCCACCAGGGGGTCACATGTTTTCATAGGCTTATATAGGGAAGCATAAAAAATCTTATTGTCTGAAACCACAAAGCCTAGGGCCTTGATATTTGGTATGTAGCATCACCTAGTGAACCTCTAGCAAGTTTGTTCATACATGTATTAAGCCCATTGGGATACAAATTGTCTCACCCAGGGGGTCACGTCATGTTTTACATTGGCTTATATAAGGAATTCATGAAAAATCTTCTTGTCTGAAACCACAAGGCCTAGAGCCTTGATATTTTGTATGAAGCATCACCTTGTGAACCTCTACCAAGTTTGTTCAAATAATCATTAATGCCCCGTGGACCAAAAATGGGCCCTCAGGGGGTAGGCCGAGAGTGTTGGTGTTTGGTATGTAACATCACCTAGTGTATCTTTACCAAGCTTGGAGGCGCAGTGGCTCAGTTTTAGAGTGTGTGATTCGAGACCGAGGGACCGCAAGTTTGAGCCTCACCGGTGTCACTGTGTTGTGTCCTTGAGCAAGACACATTATCCTAGCTTAGAACTGGATTGTTGATGGGACATAAAGAATCAAATCAAACAGAACAAACGAAACTTTACCAAGTATGTTCAAATTATGTCCCTGGGGCCAAAATTAGCCCCGCCCCAGGGTCACATATTATACAAAAATCTTCTTGTCTGAAACCGCAAGGCCTAGATCATTGATATTTGGTATGTAGCATCATCTACTTGACTTCTCCCAAGTTTACTAAAATTCATAATGGCCCTGGGACCAAAAATGACCAAGGCAGGTGTCACCAGAGATTTGCCAGCTTTCAATAGATACCTTTTTACATTTGTATAAGTTTTAAACAAAACTCAGGTGAGCGATTCAGGGCCATTTGGCCCTCTAGTTTATTTTTGCAAAAGCAGCAACACTTGAAATTGTTGTCTGCAAGATCTAGGTGGTGCTTTATGGGTTAACAATCATGTCTCTAGTCTTTAATATTCACTAGCACCCAGGAAGACAGGAAATCGTCCCAACATGACTGAAAATTTGTTCACCGAGTACGTCTCAGGCATCAACACAAACAAACAGTGTGATTGATACTTTGCTGATTCCTATAGCTGCATGGGCAAAATCAATGTATTCATTAGCTGCCCAAGAATTGATGTCTTAGATTCCCTGCGACTGGATAGTTTTAGTGTAAAGAGTGTCAGATGCAAATCAAGGTCCAGATCCATTGTAATGCATAGACATATTGGTTCACAAAGAAATTATTTTTATCTCAAGCTATGCGGCCCGCAAAGTTTCTTTTAAAAAAAATAATATGTTTTTCTCCTTGAAAACATTGATATACTTATTGGAACTGTGTCTAGAAGACTGAAAATAAAATAATGCTTTCGCTTTTGCTTACACTTACAAATAAACTACCACATGTGATTTCCAACAATGTGGCATTTTGACAAGTGTAGACTCAGATGAGCGTGTGCAGCTTCCTTTTAAGTTTAGAAACTTCAAATGATGTTCAGTCAGTAGCTTAACAGTCATAGAATATTAGGCTCTGATCAGACTGCACGTATGCGCAGGCTGGTCTGAGCCTTTGTTGGTCGCAAATATACCACATTGTTGGAAATCTTGTGCCATGGCTCAAATGTATTAACAAATCAAATTATTTGGATATCTCTATTACAACACATACCCATTCACTTTCAGCTGCAAGAATGTGCTTTCAATGAGCACTGCACTCCTTGAAGAACAATAGTTACTGTGACCTTTCTGATCTCAAACAGAACTACTATACTGTGGTCATACCACTACGACAATTTAGGTCTCATAACCCACTCTGGGGATATAGTAAAAATTACCTTCATATAAAGGCTGACAAAAATGAGAACTTTCAAATATGTTTGCTTCGACATTGCATCCTCTAGTTAACAACCTCTGTGCTGTCTTGCCAAAACGGAGATAAAATCAGATTTCTTGTTTTTTTTCCACAGTTATATTAAAAAAATTGTCAATTACGGTTTAGTCATAGTTATACGGTTTTGTCATTGATTAATTTTCCACAATGACAAATCCTTAATTAGTTATTTCATGCCTAGACATCAAATGTTAAAGTTTTCATATAATTTTAAAGCTAAAAGGTACAATGTGAATTTGATTAACAAAAATCAATCAGAATCCAAGCATTTTTGGGCGTTTATCTGTGATTAAAGCAGTGTTTCTGCAAGACCAGAATTTTGGGGGGTCATTGATGACCCCTTGTTTTGAAAATTTGGGGGTCATTGGCTAATTTAGAGGGTCAGAACTTTTTAATGTATAATTACTTTTTGTCTGAGCATGCGTCAATATTAAAGGTATTTGAAGAATGTCCCCTATCGTAAGATAAAAGTTCTCGAAATTCGGTGCATGTTTAACTATCAATAGGCTTGTGATCGACGGCTATTGTTACATTTTCTGTTTCATGGGAATTATTCAATGTTGTGTTGCTTGTAGTTAAAGCCCTATCCTCCAGAGGACAAGAAATAAAAGCGTCTGCTCACCAATTTCATTACGGGTCAGCCATTGTTGTTTAACAGTTGAGCGCTTTACCCATGCGCAGACGATCAGTCTAAAAATAGACGTGATGCATTGGTTTCATTTCTTTTAAAATCATTGTCTTATATATTTTGGTGTATTGGAGCAAAGAAAACTTTCTTTTCTAGACTACTTTTTCAAAAATTATGCTGCATAATGCCCCAAAAAAACAGCGAGAGAGAAACAAGCGAAAATTATTTGGAACAAAACCCCATCTGTGCGAATCGCAAATGACTTGACATGCGCAGACGTCATTTTTGAAATAAATCAGATACGTCATGGAAATACCCAGCAAAGATATTTGTGTGCATGTCTATTTTCCACAGGTCACGAAAAACGCACAGACAAACTGTCAGTGCGTCAGCAGTCAATTTATTGCGTCAAAAACGCAAGAAACGCACTCTCCCGGAAACACTGATTAAAGGAAGAAATTGAACATGGTGAGAAAGTTACCTTAACACAGAAATTACTGACGAGACCCAAATTACCTTAGTGGCATGACCACAGTGTACTATAGTCTCGGACTGGACGCATCTGTCCTTCCTGCTTTACGTCTAGGTGACAAGGGTATAGATTTCACCTTAGGAAACCTTTGTTAGCCTTTGTGCATCTCTGATTGTGGTGCTAATGGCTGCTGTATATTTCAGATAAAAGTTGGTTTCACTTCTTGGAGCATGAGTCTATGAAAGAGCTTCGACACAGAGCCTCCTTCATCCATGTTGATATCCCCGGGCAGGAAGATGAGGCCAAAGATCTACCTGCAGAGTAAGCTACTGTGATCATTGATTGATGTTGTCATCATGTAGATTTCATAGTTGAGCCAGTGCATGTTATTTCCAACAATGTGGCATTTCGACAAGTGTAGACTCAGACGAGCCTGTGCAGCATCCCTTTAAGCTTAGAAACTCCAAATGATGTTCAGTCAGTAGCTTAACACTCATAGAATGTTCAAGTGACTAGCAATGGCTCTGATCAGACTGCGCATATGCGCAGGCTGATCTGAGGCTTTGCTGGTCGCACATACCACATAATCCATGTCGTGGCTCAGTTTATATACAACAACATATCATTCATTCAATTTCTTTGTAGATTAAACTGGTATAGAGCTATATCTCAAGCCTATGCAATGAAGGTAACATACGCCAGGATTATTAAGTTATTTTCAGGGTATTTACTGAGAGGCTTGCTCATCTTTCTGCTGAAAATCTCTGAAATGTGCTTGAAATTGGCAAAAAATCTCATAGCCAAATGTAACATGTACTGTAGCTAAGAATTTTGCTAAAATTTCTTGCAGAAAATTCAAAATTTTTCATCAGTTTTGGTTGGATGTGGTATTTTCTCTCTGACATGATATTCTGAGCCAGATTTATCCCAGCTTACACTACTACTACATAGCACACTGGATAGGCTGCAATCAAAAATGTTAATGCTATCGACGAACGAAGATAAAAAATCGTTAGAACCAGAGTTTTTGATTACCATTTGTCACCCAATTGGCGACAAATGGCATCAAAATCACTATATCTAGCGAATTTTCAATTGCCGCTTATCTGGTGTGCGCAGGTTAAGGGAGAATTTTTCTGAAATAACTGTCCCAACCAAATCATATTGTACCATATTCAAACAAATAAGAGCACTGAGCACATAACATAACTCTCCATAGGGCCAGTTAAGCAAAAATTTTCTATATGTAAAATTGTGATTAGTTTCTTATCCAGCAGTTTAAACAGGTGTTTTGGGTGCTCAAAAGAACTGTCTCATTGAGATGGTTCTTTTGAGTACCCACAACGTATGTTTTGGTTGGAAATAAGAAAATAATTTTCAGTTACACACTCTTATCTGGGGGCCCTGCTCTCTTTTGCAAGCAGAGTTGGGCCCTCAGTGTGGGCTTTTTAGGTTAAATACGGTATGGTTTGGTTGAGTGACAAGAATAGATTCAACTTTTTACGCGCAGGTTTTGGATATGCTTCTAGTAGATACCTCATTAAAATGCTTTTCCCAATCCTAATAAAGATCTGGCCCCTCGGTTAGAAAACTATTTTCATGCTCAACTCAGCTGAGAATGAAATTTAACAATTATTAGCAGGATAAATTAACCATCTGAATGTTTTAAGCAGAAAAAACAGGTTATTTTTCAGTATTTTACTTTCTATGAGCAGTCGAAATTTCATGCTCAGCTGAGGTGAGCATGAGAAAAGTTTAATAACCTCGGGGCCTAGTTTCCCCACAGAAACATTTGTTTTGGTAATCATCCAAACTCTTCCAATGAGTATCCACAACACATGCTTTTGTGGAGAAATATAGGAAATAAATTTATTGGTTAAGGATATTTTTTATTTTATTTTAATGTATGGACCAGAATATAAGATATTGGCACTTATCGAAAAGCCAAAAAATTTGACTGGTACTCCCACACTTGCCCCCACCTCCCCCACAATTAATTCTGGAACAGCCTAATCGATACAGATTTTTCAAGTATATACTCGCCAAACCTCTCAATCGTGCCTGTATAGCATGTGTTTTAAAGTCTAAACAGTATTGTATGACCCACAGGTGTGCACTGTGTGAGTTGGTCGATTGGTCGGTCCGTCGGTCCTTCCACAATTCTTGAACAACATGGTATATTTTGATTAATTATGCATCATTCTGCAGGAAATGACCAACTTGCTTCTGGCACCGGATACTGATTAATCTACATCCACCACAGGTTGTGCAATCTACTTTAACCACAGGTCGTGCATATACAGAATACAATGGAGAAACCCTGGTTCTTTTATCTCACAGAAAAGTTGTGATGCGCAATGACAGCAAATTGAATGAATATTTATCACGGTCCAAAAACTGCTATCTGAACTTAACCAAATTGACTTTAGGTGATAACATGTTAGGACCTCCATGTGTAGTGTCATCAACCTTAAGTCAGCAAAATAAATTGAGAAGGTATTTTTTCATGATGTAATGAATAAAAAATAATGGTATAATTAATTAGAAGAATATTCTGGTCATGTGTACTTCAGCTTAAAATGTGACTTGCCATTTTCAACACAGTGGTAGAAATAAGTGACATGTTTCGTGTATACTAAGTGTCTGAAAACCAGGCCCTGAGGTTGTAAAACATTTTTCATGCTCATCTCATCTGACCATGAAATTTCAACTGCTCATAAAAGCTTAAAATGCTGATAAATATGGATTTTTCTTGCACATTGTAATTTTGTGCATAAAGTCGTTCCTTACACCTACATTGTAAATGTATCCATTGGGCCTAGAGCTCTGATAGTTGATGGTGATGGCTTGCTGAGACTTTTCAGATGTGCTGGCTCGCCTGAAACTTTGTGAGTGGCGGAGACTATAAGTACAAAAAGCTCGTGACAGAGCTGGCTCAAATAAAGTGTTAGAGAACTTTGATGAGATGTGGCAAAATATACATGTAGCATCTCATCAGAGTCAGGGCCAAGCCAGGTCCCTATGTTATAAAACTTTTGTCGTGTTCAACTCATCTGAACATGAAATTTATGCTCATAAATGTTAAAATACCAACCATTGTTCGCATTTTAACATTTATTAGTTTGATAAATGCAACATCCCAGAGTTTGAAAGCAAGAAAAATCTTTATTTTACAACATTTTAGTTGTTATGAGCTGTTGAAATTTCATGCTCATTTGAATCGAGCATGAAAAAAGAATTATAACCTCGAGGGCCAGGAATCAAATAAACTGATCAGTAAGCAGTCTAGTTCACCAGCTAATTTTATGAAATTTAGATTCTACAAATGATTTGAATTTTGAGAAGTGATGTTCTACCAGCAGACAGAGCTTTTATCTCAGTACCTCTTTATGAAACTAGTACATGTATATGATATGATTAACTCTGGTCAGGAGCTTCAAAATTCAACCTTCTTCTTTTGAAAGCATTGACAAACAGTAGAGCCCCAAGGCCCAAGTTGAGATGCTTCGGACCTGATCAGAGTCTGCACTGTTACTAGCATCAAAGATAATCTCCAGTGACTGAAATACAATAATTATTAGAAATTCTAACCTGTGACTGAACCCTTAATGTGCCAATCGCAACAAAAGTCGTCTGCTTTTCTCGTTTGTTAAAATGTTTAAGAAGCCTCTATGGCAAACAGTGTGGACCCAGATTAGACTGCTCCTAGGAGCAGTCTGTTCTGGGTCCACGCTATTTGCATCTACCGGTATACTTAATTTCGTCAGAAATGCTAGACAATTATTTGCAGCAGACATTTAACTTCAGCAAACAACATTTTCAGTAGCATTTTTTTCTTGGCACTTTAAGGGTCAATAATTAAATATATATAACGGACCATCCAAATCTGTAACATTAAACTGGATGGAAGATTTCGTCCATTAAGGCAGGATTAAAAATATTAAAGAATCTGTTGATCTCATACAGGTTTCAATCGAAGTCATATATCTTAATATTTTTTTCTCCTATTGAAAATATAATTTAAATAAATTTTGTACCAGGTCATTGAAGATCATAAAGTATATTTTAAGCTGTATATTTCTCATCCAGTACATAAAGCCATTTTTAAATTTGTTTATAATATTTACAAATTTACTTTTGAAACTTTTCTTGAAATAATTTTGTACTTTCATGTGTTTATGCCAATAAAACCTGCTTCTCCCAGCAGGTGATCTTAAGTACCAGAACCAAATTACTTGGACAAGCATTGGTCAATCAACATACATTAGTCCCAGGTCAACTTGCATCATCATCATCATAATCGGATATTTGATTAACGTGCAGGTGCAGGGGCATCAGCCACATCAGTGGGCCCCTTTCCAGTTTACATAACTGGCTAGCTGCACGCATAGCAGATCTCACACCTGATCTCCAGGTGCTCCTTTCTTGAGGGTCAACTGTGGTGAGTTTCCACTCAGCGCAGTCTTTCTCTGTCAGTTTCTTCCATGTTTGCTTGGGCCTCCCTGCCCCCCGCTTGCTGTCAATCTGCATATCATATGCTGTTCTGATTGCACCACTCGAACGCTCCACATGCCCAAACCAGCGAAGGCTTCTCTCTCAAAATGAGGTCGAGGTCCTCAAGCTGAAGCTTTGCCAGTAGCTCGCTTGACCTTACCCTGGCCACATCCTCTGGCTTGATACTGCAGATCTGTCTGATCATGGCCCTATCATTGGGTTGCAAGCAATGTAGGTTCGTCTTGGTAAGTGGCCAAGTTTCACTGGCATGGAGCATGGCGCTCCGCACGCAAGAGCTGTACACATGGTCACAGGTCTTGTAAGAGAGGTGGCGGGATGTGAGAACTGGTAGTAGCTCCCTGAACTTCTTCCTGGCGGTTTTCACACGAGTAGTGACCGCCATTTCACAGCCTCCACCAGCAGATAGCATGTCACCTAGGTAGCAGAAGTAAGCTACCACCTCAAGCTTATCTCTGTGGTCTGCTGTCAATAGGGCGAGCACTTCCCATGCACTGTGCACACCTATAATCAGGATTTGGTGTCAGTCGTTGTAGCCCACTGCATTTCTTATGCACCCAAAGTTTGCAGCCATTGCAGTAGATGCTGTTGTTGCCTACTCCTGTACGACAGACAGCGTATGGGTATTCACCTGAACTCTGCAAGAGGTCCAGGCCTGTACCACAGATCATGACCTTTGTCTTTCCTGCATTTACCCTCAACCCCTTCTTCTCCATGGCTTCTTTCCATATCAAGAGCCTCCTGACACATTCCTCTAGGGAGTCAGCAATGATGACAAGATCATCTGCATATAGGTCCTCCCAGGGAACACCAGCCCAAAACTCACGTGACAAGGCCTCCAGCACAATGATGAAGAGCAAGGGACTGAGTACGGATCCCTGATGGACCACGACCTTCACCTCAAACTCTTTGCTGAAACCCTCGCCAACACGAACCCGGCTTCGTGCATTAGCGTACATTCCCTGGACTAACCGCACAATCCATTCCTCAAAGCCTAGCTTTCTCAGGGCCCACCAGATAACCTTCCGAGGGACACGGTCAGATGCTTTCTCTAGGTCCACGAAGGCCATATAAAGCCTCTTGTTCACTGCTAGGTATTTCTCCTGCAGCTGCCGGACCACAAAGATTGCATCTGTAGTGCCTCTTCCTGGGACAAAGCCAAACTGGGAGTCGTCAATAGACACCACCTGTCTTATGAGACCATCGACAATCCTCTCTAGGATCTTCATGGCCTGCTCAGTCAGCTTAAGGCCTCGATAGTTGCCTCTATCCAAAGCAACTTGCTCCTAGAGGAAAAGCAAATCAACAGCAAATCAATTTTTTGCTATAAATGTGGAAAGGGATTTGGAGGTGTGGGGGGAGGGGGCGTGTTTTTAGGGAGAATCTCTCAAAAATTAAGGAAATTCCCCTGCTAGAATAGTCACACAGAAAAGCATGCAAAATTACCCAGTATGAAAAGTTTTAGATAAAAGGAGAAAATTATGAAGTGAAAATTGATCGGCAATATTATTAGTACATGTATGTTTTATATTATTTTCAGCACTCTCAACTCTTTTCTTGCTAGCAGCAACTTTTGTCATCTGCTGATAACCGGTTCTAGATAAGGACTGACAGACTGTTGGTCCTGATCTGGATCCAAACATGAAGTTTGACACTCTTATAACTTTCCTGATAGAATTTTATTAAAACGTTAATTTTGATACAAAAATAGCAAGTGAGTATGATCAGGAAATACCACAATCACAAACTGCAGACAACCCCTTGGCACCGCGAGGGAGCAGAGAGCAACAAAAGCATGAAAAATTAGCCAGCATGCATGCCAAAGAGTTAAGAGTTAACCCTATCAAGGTTGATCATTGAACTTTTAAAGGTTCAAGAATATCACATAAAACCGGTCAATTATACTAAATCAATGCAAAATTTCATAATTTGGAATTTCTACCAAGACTCGAAATAAACCATGAAAGCAATAGGAAGATTTCTTGCCTAAACCCGAAAAACATCTTGTCAAATTAAGTTACTAGTCTGAATTTAAAATAATTTTGTACAAATGCTGACCTTCTAATAATTCTGATCCAGCATAAGATATGGCCACACCAATTTTTCCAATGCATATTTCGGGAAAGCCAAAAAATATCTTGTTGGAATGCAGTGACCTGATTAGCAAAGAACTTGGCACAAATGAACCTTGGTTGAACAATTATGATTGTCAAACTAAATTAAATGTTGTTCTGATGAAAAACGAGATGGCGTCCGGAGCTAAAAATGCAAAAATAATCTTTAAAAACAACATCACTTCTCCATGTCTACCAAAACAATGGATGCATATTAAACCATCATTTAAAGCGCAATGATTGACTGCTTGTGGACACCTGTCCGCAAGCAGCCAATCATTGCGCTTTATTTTAAGTCTGAGACTGTACTCAAGCTTTATAACCATGAGGCCTGGCCAATATCTATTTACATTCATGGTCATATTCAATGTGGTTTGCTATACAAGTTGCAGCTTTCAATAAAAAGCTGTTACTATGTAAAAGGCAAGTCAAGCACTTTGCATTTAATGCTCATGGGGCAGACGTCATAGAATAACTATGGTATATAGAAACATAGCCCTACTGTCTTATCTACAATTTTATTTGTAAGTTAATGTGCTGCAACGTGGGGCTATATACAGTCTGCTCGGCTACAGAGACTGTAAGTCTCTAGAACAAATAGATTTCCTTAGTATAGCCAGTGCACTTTCTAGACTAGCTGAACAAATGTGCTGATCAGAGTGTGTTGATGCCCAGGCTGATCTGAGCCTTCCTTGTTTACAATGACATGAACTGGTTTTTCTTATGGCGTGGCTGAATTTAGCCATAACTGTGAATATAGAGCATATCAAGAACATATTTTGCCTCTGGCTATGGTGTGTTTTCTCATCAAGCTATACAGGGCAAAATTAATGTTCAGTTTTCAAGGTGACCCTTCTGTCAACTATGGTATGAATATATGAATTAATATATATTCACTTTATAGAACATAACTTTTGCCAACAGCTTCCGAATATAAAACTTTCCTGGTGATATGAAAGCATTTTGTGGGACTGGGCTTCCTCTTAGTTCATAATTTGAAGCCCTGCCATTTAGCAAATTGCTTTCTTAATCTGATTTAAATTTCTATGGATTGCAGGGTTCAGGCTGGGCCCTGGCAGACAGGAGAAGCCTTTTCTCCCTCCAGTAATATTAGGGAGAAGTGACAGTCAGATAGGGAGAAGTTATAGCTTAAAACTACGGCATTTTCTGTCAGTTTAGACTCAAATTAGCTATTACACATACTATCCCCATTAAATGGAAGGAGAAATTATGATGCATATGATAGTAGATTGTCACCACGGCTTGCGTGTGTGTGGTGACAGAATGAAAAAGAGTGGCCCCAAAAAGATTTTTTTTAAGGAAACTTCCACTTCTCCCTGGGTCCCATTTAGGGCAAAATTTAGGCCCCTAGGGCATTTCGCCCTAGTAGCCCCCTAGCTTAGTCCCTGGATTGTGAGTTAGTGTTGGGAGATTGACTTTTGCGATAGAATTTCTCCCAATGGCTGATTCAAGTGAGGTTGCAGTATACCGGTTACAAGGGCACTTTAAAATGTTCTCCTCAACCTCACTAGGTGGGATCATAATTCATGCATGATTACAACAGAAGTCTCCATGAACTTTATTGCACTTAACCTATCAATGTTCAAGCTTTGCACTATCTTCTTGGAACAAGGTTGCATCATCAGCCTATCAAGATACTTTGAAACAACATGCATGACTTTTTCCCCAGTTGATGAGCAAACTGTCCACATGTTTGGTTCCTCAAATGTTAACCCTCGTCATCTCAAGAATACTTTTAGATAATTTCCAGGTTGACAGAGTCAAATACTTAGAGAGATTGGTGACCCAGGATGACACATGGGTTTACCAGTTTGATCCTGAATACAAGTCTCAAAGCAAGCAGTTGGAACAGCTTGGGTCTCCACGATTCAAGGTAGTAGCATCCATTGGCAAGGTACATGTAATGACTTCTGTTTTCTAAGCTGCGAGGAAGTGTGCATGATTGGATTGACTTCATGCAAAAGGGTCAAACCATTAACAGAGCCTACTATGCTTCAGAATTGCGGCAGTTGAAAGATGCAAGCAAAGCCAAAAGACATGGAAAGTCTGCTGCTGCAGGACAGTCCGCTCCAGTCTACCACAACAAGTATTAGTGGCAGAAACAGAAAAATGATACAGAACTTCCCCCATGGCCCTTCTCTTGCCCAATGGCCCTACTCTTGCCCCATGGCCCACTCTCATGGGATCTTGCACAATCTGATCTCTTCATTTTCACAAAACTGAAATCTCACATTCAAAGGTGCCACTTAAATGACTTTCAAAGTGCCGTTTCACAGTATCTTTAGCATTGCAAGGATTGCAAAACTTGAACACCATTGCATGCCCATAAATAAGAGAGCATTATTAAATTTAATATTCAACCAAAATATATGTTGTGAGTACTCAAAAGACAAAAGACAGTTCTTTTGAGCACAAGACAGTTCTTTTGAGTACCCAAAACATATACATATATTATGGGTACTCAAAAGAACGGTCTCAACGAGATGGTTTTTTTGAGCACCCAAAACATATGCTAGAACTGATGCCAGATAAGAAAATATTCACAATTACAGTACAGCTCCGGTGGTTTTTCAAAGACCCACCCAAGCCAGTGGGGAAGGATTTTTAGCCCACCGCAACCCCACCCGATGTTCCGTGCAAGTCCCCACCGCGGGAAGGATTTTTCCCGCCGTAATTCCACCGCAACCCCACCGCGGGTCAACATTTTTACCTGTATGACCGCGGTGGGTGATAAAACTGCTGGCGTGTGACGTCAGAATGATTGACAGCTGTAAAATAGATTAATCAATAGAGATGCCATACATGCTGAAAATAAATACAATTAATGTACATTTATTGTTCAGTGTTTTCTTTTAGCTTCTAATTATAATCCATGATCCTCAATTATCGCCAAGTTGTAATTTTAATTTATTTGACAAGCGATGCTCATAATCTCTATGTTTGCATGTAAGCTCAGAAAATTGTGACTAATTATTTCACTACCTTGCTTGGAGGTGAGGTCATTCGTCTTACATGTACACTGGTATGAAAAGACATCCAATTATATGCAAAAATCAGTTGATTGGCGACTACAATGCGTGACAGAGAGAGTAAAGCATATTCAGGAATATTTTCTTCTACATCGTCTGTTCCAGAGACTTACAATGAGCGCATAAACTGTCCACTGTTTTGCAACGTGCATTTAGTCACGTAGGCACACTTAGCCACGTGCAGAATCACCATCAGAAAAAGGCCATGTCGTAGTGTTATGCCGTACATGAGTTCCCTACCGTATTAACCAAAATTCGTGACCACGTAATTTAATGAACATAATTTTTTCCATTTAAAAGAATTTTGATGTTTAGAATCGCATTGAAGACATGCGCGGACCTAGAGGGAGGACAGGGGCTCCCAACCACCCCCTCCCCCTCGAAAATCATAACGCTATAGGGTTCGTTAGCATCCCTGGAAAATTAAAAATGTTGGACCATCATCGTCTCGCTAGCGTTCACATTAAGTGGTATTTGGATGCTCTCTCAACTCATCAACTTAAAAAGTTGTCAAGAGTTGGACCCCCTCTGACCCCCTTTCTGGATCCGCGCATGAAAGCGACGATTCTAAGGAGTAACCACAACATATTCACATGGGTGAAATTTCAAAAATCCCAAATCCTGAACTTAAGGAAATTCAAATATCAAAACATGCAGGATTTTGAGGTTGACTTTCTATGGAAAGTCAGCCTCAAAATCCTGAATTCAGGATTAATCCTGAAAATTTTCATCCATGTATTCAGAAGACGTAGGTTCCATATAGTTTTTTGAGTTTCCAGGGTGGGGGTCCCTGTGCCCCCTCCCTCTAGATCCGTGCACGCCGCAAACTAACGAGAATTGACCTTTCAGCACGAGATTGTTTGTATTTATACTGCATCAAAAAAAGATGCAAGACCAAAATTTAGACTTCTAGTCACGCTGAATTGATCATGCAGCATGAGCATGTAAAGGAGTCCTTTGCGCTGCCGCATTGTGCATACGCGTTACAAAAGAGAATCTCCAACAAGAATGATTATTTTTAAGCATTTCATATCATGTTTTCTGTGTGTTTCAATAACCACCAAACACACCCTGGTCTCTAAATCCACTGTATCACATTTGAGCTCGCCTGAACAACGGTCAGTACGTTTCTATTATACTTAAAAATTGATTCTATTACGGAGAGCTGCCCTTCTCGATGAAGATGGAAAATTTGCATGTAAAATAGTGTTAAAAGATACAAAATACGGACCGCCACTCCCGCAAAAACGGTAAATATCCTACAATAAATATAACGAACATGATTGCGTACGATATTTTACTTTCGTAAGTAGTGGAAAACTAGAACGATCTTTACCAGAGTCGTTCGTTTTTGTCATTACAACGATGGGAAATGTACAAAGTATGAAACCTGTGCACATTTGCTTAGGTTTTATATTTTGTTCATTTTCAGCGCTTGCACTCGTTTAAATCAGTTGTAGGACATGTTCAGTATGCGCGGATCCAGAGGGACAGGGGTCCAACCCCCCCCCCCCCCCCCCCCCCCCCCCGAAAATCATAAAACTACCAAGCCTACATTCAATGTTGGAGCATCATAGGTCCGCAAGCGAAACACCAAATGGCGTTTTGCTTTTTGTGGTATTTGGATCCATTCTACTCATCAACTAAAAAAACGCTGTCAGAGTTGGTGCTTCAGTGTCAAGGTCAGTTCGAGAGGTCAAAGGTCCCATGTGCAGAATTTTTCTGCTTTCCACTGTCTGCTTCTAGACAATAGTTCACAAAGATGTCCACCTTCTTGAGACAAGTTTTCAGACATCCTGTGTCAAGGTCATTGCGAGAGGCCAAAGTTCACCACTACATATGAGCTGCGACGTGCGATTTCTTCCAACAATGTGATATTTTGACAAGTGCAGACTCAGATGAGTCTGCTCAACTCCAACTTCGGTCAGTACCTTAATCATAGTATAGTCAAGCGACTAGCAAAGGCTCTGATCAGACTGCGCGTATGAGATGAGTCTGCTCAACTCCAACTTCGGTCAGTACCTTAATCATAGTATAGTCAAGCGACTAGCAAAGGCTCTGATCAGACTGCGCGTATGCGCAGGCTGGTCTGAGCCTTTGCTGGTCGCACGAAAATCTCATGTCGCGGCTCAATTATCTCCGATTCTTGAAATAATACATACATGTCAACACACCTTGCTACAGAGCATCTGAGGAACCCCAGTTTGCAGATACAAAAGTACGCAGTAAAGACGGTAAAAAGTCGAGATATAATGTCAATTTTTTTTAAATGTTTTCCATGCATAGAAAGCAAACACCTTTTGTTGTGGTTGGTTCTTTAAAAATTAATGAAAATTTGCATGATCTGGGGTGGTATAGGCGAAGGCTCTGTGGAGACTTCCCTACTGTGTTTCTGTATGAGGTGGGGGCATGCGCGGATCCAGGAATTTTTGTGCATATATATATATATATATATATATATATATATATATATATATATATATATATATATATATATATATATATATATATATATATATATATATATATATATATATATATATATATATATATATATATATATATATATATATATATATATATATATATATATATATATATATATATATATATATATATATATATATATATATATATATATATATATATATTTGGGGGGGGGGGGTCCAAATGCTAATTTCTATAGAAACCCATATAACTTATGATTTTCCAGGGGGGTCCGGACCCCCAACCCCCTCTGGATCCGCGCATGGGGAGACTGTGCGTGTGCACATACCCATCCTCTGAGCCTTCGTTGCTTGCAAATGCGACAAGTACACGGATGCGTCTTGTCTCGAGAGACGCTTGCAATGAGCAAATGATCAATTGTAATTGTACACATCAGTCTTCATCTTCGCAAGCCAAGGGTACTAACTCCACTTCGTTCCTGGAGTTAGTATCCTTTGCTTGCGAAGATGATCAATCTTTTGAAAACCATCGTCATATTTGGACCTGCTCATGAAATTTTTGCAGTTATCGCATATATTTGCCTACTAACTAGTGTCGGACGCTGTTAACCTTTGCAAATGAGTTGGACCCAGATCAGACACGACAAGATGTTGGGCTTAATCTGGATCCAAACTGTTTGACACTGATGTTATTACTGAAAAATTCAAGGTTGTTTTGAAAAGAAAATAGCAAACGACAAAAAAGCATGCATAACATGTTACTTGTGAGCAATGAAGACCCTGTCCGAGATATACATGTATGTTATTCAATCGCTGCATTTTTTCACGTACGTACATGAAAGGGCCTTTCATTTATACACAAGGGCGATTTTGGCTTTGAAGTTTGAAGCCGACAAAGAATGTTTCAACCTCAGACGTCAAAGATCATGTCAAACTTTATAAGCGGTGTTTCTGTAAAGATCCATGCTGTGGGTACTCCTAAGAAATGCATCTCCAAGGCGCTTCTACCGAGTAGACTCATTATGTAGGATACACAACGTTTTAACGAAAATAATTTGGTCGATACGATTTTTGGTTGTACATGCGATCTTGAATCGATGGATCTTACCGTCGAGTACGTTTGAATTTAATCAGTTGAGAAATTTCTTAAGAAATAAAATTTGAAAAATATAGAGTTTTTTTCATGTCGGTCAATTTTTTGGACGAGTTTTATACAATATGACGCAGTCGATTGGACGTCAAAACTATTAAAACATCGTATCGACTGTATGTCGCATTCGAGCAAACGCCGTATCGACATAATATCTTTCGACCAAATGTCAAAGAAGCACCCTCGGAATATGCAAAAGAAAACTGCATTTTATATTACTTTACTGGCCTGCCAGCCAAGAGTGACAGTGACGACGTTTTGTTTACAAAGTTATTAGGGGATCACTTGTTTATTTATCCTATCCGCAGGATAGGATTAATACAGACGAGATCTCTCGATTCGTGTCTGTACAAGTTAGTGTTTTACTCAACAATTTGTTAACATACTATTTCATCACTGTCACTTTTGGTTGGCACGACAGTAGTTATCGTCAAATATGGCTGCTGATTGGCGGAAAATTAAAACAAGCCAGGCGTCGTGTTAATAAATCGAAATAACGGATTAATGGATTAATTAGTCAATTACAGGTAAGGACATTTTTTTACCATTTTCTGGACCTATCTCTTGGGATACCGATTTTCACGTCAGTTTGACCATTCAAACCGATTGAAGAAGGCATCATGCACACGAGGGAATTAGTTCATAGGACAGTTTTGGTTTTGCTCAGTATCTTTATTCTTCGAAATGCATGTAGCCCAAGACTGTCATGAGATAGGGATATCACATGGGCGAAAGTTCAAAAAATTTCAAAATCCTGAACTTTTGAAATTCAAATCTTAAAACTAGCATATCAATACTTCCATGTTTTAGCTGTCATAAAATGTCTTAAGATAATAATAAAAATAAATCAGAAAAGCTATTTTAATCTACTTCATTCAGGATTTCTGTGGAAGTGGATAGTCGACCGCCAAATCCTGAATTCAGGAATAATCCTGAAAACTTTCACCCATGTCATCAGACTGAGTGGATGCGCAGGCTGATCTGCGCCTTCGTTGTTCGCGAACTCCCGACAGGGTTTAAATATTGTTTCCCCATCTTCCCCATGTAAAAACTTTTAACAAACTGAAAGATATTTTCCTACCTACCGTCACAATTTTAAAATTGAATGTAACCTGAAACACGCATATTTTTTGTTTGGCCTTAGTGACGCATTGCACACTAGCTTAAAGCAAACAGTGTTGACCCAAATGAAACGCTATTTGATCTGGGTCCACATTGTTTGTTTATACATGACTGCTCGACTTTAAATTAAGTTAAGATTTAAAGCATTTCAGTCATGTCGGACTATCAAATTAGATAAGATATTTAACATTTCTTTACCCTTTACTTCGCGTGTGCGAGCAGTGAAAGGTCTCGTGTGGAAAATAATTTTAGGATCATGCCCAAACCACCTGCACGTTTAAGACCATATACAAAACATCTGCGAAGTTTCCAAAATATCGGAGGAGTAACGATCATAAATAAATACGCATTGTATCCGAGATTGGCATAAGGTACAAGTTCACAAGTTGAAAAAAAGTGAAAAAAAAAAAGTTGACGACAATGGACCAAACCAAATGCACATCCTCAGTACATCTGTGAAGTTTAAAAAAGATCGTACTAAAACCTGTAGGGGGTGGGGGGTTGTGCTCATTAAGTAACAGTACCCCCTCATTTCACCAACGGACAAACTCATATTAATAGTCTCATTTCATATACGTCAGGAGACAATTAAAAAATCTCCTTGCCGTGAAACTATTTACTACTATATCCGTTTTAAGCAAAAGTGGTCCAGATCCCTTGAAAAATCTGTCGGCATTCAATATTGGCGAATCATCGACATGCCAGCGAAACGCCATTTTAAATGGCGTTTCGCTGGCGGGTCGATAATGATCAGCTTGTAGTAGTATTTTGATGATATCTCCCTCCTCACCAAAGTACGAGGTCCCCCTCCCCCAAAACAACAATAACAAACAAACAACAAAAATGTACTTATGTTTTTAATGGGAGTAGAAAATGCTCTGACGAGACTGCGCAATTGCGCGTTCGTTGCTCGCAAATGCATTATAAATCACAGCCCATTGCATGTCTTCGTCTTCTAAATCTATAGTTATTTTTTTAATGGGGGTAGCGAAGGCTCTAGCGAGACTGCGCCCCCCCCCCCCCCCCCCTGAGCTTTCCTTGCTCGTACAGTCAATCAAAACACCAACAACTGCATGTCGTGTACGTTTTACAATGAGAAGAGCAAATAATCTTGAGACTACGAAAATGGGCATAAGTTGCTCGCACATGCAATAAAGCCACTGTCCACTTCTAAAATGTATAGTTATGTTTAGAAAGTGAGCAGCTAGGGCTCTAGCGAGGCTGCGCATCCTGAGCTTTTGTTGCTCGTACATGCAATAAAAACCCACCAACGATTACATGTATATATCTACCAGATGTCCTTAAGTTTTTAATTTGGGTAGATAATGCGCTAACGAGTATGCGCAAATGCGTATTCGTTGCTCGCACATGCACCGTCCATTGCGTGTCTACGTCTTCTAAATGTGCGTATTTACGTCTTCTAAGGCCATCCTTAATATATATTTGTTTGCCGTGCATTTCAGTTTGGGTAGATAGTTTTTTTTTGTTTTTTTTTTAGAAATTCAAAACCAACAACTGCATGTCGACTACGTTTTGTTTTATGAGAAGAGCAAATAATCTTACGAGACTACGCAAATTGGCATTCGTTGCTCGCACATGCAATAAAGCCACTGTCCACTTCTAAATGTATAGTTATGTTTCGAAAGCGAGCAGCTAATGCTCTATAGCGAGGCTGTGCGGATCGCCTAGGCTTTTGGTGCTCGCACATGCAATATAAATCACCGTCCATTGAGTGTCTACGCTTCTAAGGCCAAAGGTAAGAATGCACACAATAACAATCAATGTTACCTTTCTTCAATATTAAAATACAGTTTTTAATGATTTTGAAGACGAGTTTGTTAACAGAATTAGAGAAAAAATAATAAAGATTCTCAGAAAGGCAATAAGTTTTTTGGGGTAGGGCCTGTTTTGGGTGGGAATGTAGGAGCACGGCAAACCAACATTTTTTAAGGTCGGCCTAAATGTATAGTTTTGTTTTGACTGCTCAATAGCGCTCGTTTCGAGCTTTCCTTGCTCGCACAATCAATAAAAAAACACCAACGACTGCATGTCTATATATGTCTACTACATTGTAAATGAACTTATATTTTGGAGAGTAGAAACGGGTCATCATCGGCCCACTAGCGAAACACCATTTAAATAAACATGACATTAAACCATCTATTAAATTTATTTGTATTATTCATGTAGTTTGCATACTGTGCAGATCTGGACTAAGTTTGCCAATCTCGGGTAAACAAGGTCTTCACTGCTACGTATGAAATGAAGACTTATCTTAATCAATCACTTTACAGCGAAGGTCAAGAATGCGGACTTGGTTGATGTTAGAAAATTAAAAAAAAACAGAGTAACAATTCTTATGAAAAATTAATCATTGAGAGGGGAAAAGACACAGCATCCAATAATTAGTCGCATTTTAGTACACGCTGTCGCCAACGGCGTGTTCTATTTAACTAGCTAATTGGACCATGGATCCTTTATTCAATTTCGGGTCGGTGATTGGACATTATTGTTCTCGCTAATTAACAAAACTAAACGCTTATTAAACAAACTAAACGTATAATAATTGGGCAATTATCGAAACTGTTAGAAGTAAACCAATTGGGTTTATTTTGCAATTGTCTAACTAAATATTGATGTTTTTTTTAGTTATTAACACAATTTTAGAAATAATTTGATAAGTTAATTTTTAAGAATGAGATGGGTTAAAGTTAAGCTCCGCCCCTTTCTGACACGCCTTCATACCCACCGCGGAACCACCGCGATTCCACTGCGATGGTATCACTTGACTCGCGAAAATTTCACCTGTTTCCCACCGCGACCATAAATATTTTTGATAGTGGGAACGCGGTGGATCCACCGGAACGGGTGGAAATCAACGGTGGTCATTAAATTTTAATCCTCCCCACTCAATTTTATGCCCCACCGGCTTGGGTGGGTCTATGAAAAACCACCGGAGCTGTACTGTATCTTGTTTATGGTGACAAAGTGCATTGAAGTTGACACTATGTTGTAAAATACTTATCATTCTCCCAGCAATGCTAAGAACTTTTTGAAGTTCCCTGATATGAAGCTGTTGCAAAATCATGCTGTGTGTTGAATACATTGTACTTTTATTGCTGTGTGTCTATATATGTATTCATATTAGCATTTGTGTGAGAATGTTCCTCAACCCCATAGTGTGTACCCCAAATTGCATTAAACATCAATCAGATATGACTTCCACTCCCAGTGAGTGCACTTTACATATGTTTGTGTTAAGAAATAAGAAAATAGCTCTCCGTATTATCAAGGGCACTACATATAAAGAGTAAGCGAGTATGACCAGAAAATACCACATTCACACATTGCAGACCAACCAACCGCACCATGAGGAAGAGACACAGAACACAGATTAAAAGCAACCAGCTCTCTCTTCCTCTGCAAGATGATTGCTAAACTAGAATGGACACAAAGAATATATATACCAACAGGGTGGAAAATAGTTAAGATTCATTTTAGGCCCAACATTTGTCAAGCTTGATTTTTGCTCCAAACTAATGTGTATAATGTTTTGGTCAAGACTAGTGTCAGCTGGTATCGTTATTATTTTCCCTCAAGTCCTTAACTCTCTGCATGCTGGGTAATTTTTCATGATTTATTTATCGTCTGCTGTATTTTGATGATGAACTTTTAAAAAAAAATTCTTTCAGGAACACTATCAGAGTGTCAAACAGTTTGGATTCAGATCAGGACCGACCTTTTGTAGGTCCTGATCTGGGTCTAAGCTGTTTGCGAAAGTTATCAGCAGACGGCAAAAGTCGTGGCTAGTGAGAAAAGAGTTAAAGATGATGACCTAAAAAGTAGGTTATCACCGTGAATTTAGTACATTATCAATAAATCTCAACAAATACTAACGGATAATGTCCTCCGGATAATGTCCTCCAACGGACCTTTACACCTGTCCAGAGATAGGGTATTTATCCTAAACATTCGGACAGATTGGCCAGAACAAACATTGTAAACCTAGATCAAACTGCTCCTTAAAGAAGCAGTCTGATTTGGGTTGGCACTGTTTGCTCTTGTGTTTAACTCTAAATACATTTTGCACACTTTAATTTTAATTATCAGGCAGTCTTAGGTGGTGGGGGGTATGGGGGCACACACTATCAAAATGGGTAGGGCTCTAGGGACCCCTCCTGGTTGAGACAACTTTCCTGACAAAAGATTGTAGAAAAACAATACATTGTACAGTGCAGTTCCTTTATAACAGACCTCATTATAACACATATATAAGAGTCATATGTACTGACTCAGGCTCCCAAATTTTGTTATTATGAATTATGGGAAATGACCATTTCTTTGTAAAATTTATAACCTGATTCACTTATAGCGGGGTCTTTTCCTACATACCCCAAGCACAGTGTTATAAAGGGACTGCACTGTACATGGTATACTGTATTTGAGATAATTTTGGAAGGAGGAATATAATAATCCATTATGAGTGCGAGGGTGGGATAGAAAATTTGTCCCGAGGATCAGCGATTGGCATCACGAGGCTTACCGAGTGATGACAACCGTTGATCACGAGGGAGGGATTTTTCTATCCCATCCTCACACGAGTAATGGATTCTTTTTCTTGCTCTCTTCTAAATACCGCTTTTTATATTGGAAAAACATGAAAAAGACTTCCAGAAAATCCTGAATACGCTGAGGTGCCACATGGTGACATTACAATGATGTCACTGATTGACGTGCGGCCAGCCTGCTGCCAGCATGCGGCTGGTCGTTTTTTATCTTTCCCACGGGCTGGTACGGGTATGTGAGGAGAATTATCTCACATGGGTTAAAGCAACGGAAATCCCGATCTGGTGTGCGAGAAACTGCTGTCGTAAATGTTTAGGGCAGGCTGGAATTACCAGTAGGAAAAATGAAACCACATATGATACAGAGCCCCAGGTGTACAATATGTTGTGTTTAAGTGGCCAACTGTTTTTTCAAATTTTTCACATAAAACTTGTGAGGAGATCACAGTGGCTCAGTGGTAGAGTGCATGACTCGAGACTGAGTGGCTGCGGTCCGAGCCTCACCAGCGTCACTGCGTTGTGTCCTTGAGCGAGACACATAATTCCTTGCTTAGTACTGGCTCAACCCAGGAAGACCCGTCCCTATATAACTGAAAGATTGTTGATGGGATGTAAAGAATCAAATCAAAACATAAAATTTGTTTAGATGGGTGTTGTATGACCTAGTGCACGGTGTGGAGATTGTATTTTGCTATGTTATTCTACTTACATCACTGAAATATGAGTGATGCTCGAAAAACTGCAAACTGCAGTTTTTCGAGCATACATAATTTCCATGTGCAGTTAGCTGTTTGTGAAAGGACAGTTACAGTCTCCACGATTGTGCACTAGGAGGTCATAATTATGACAATACCATTCAAACAAATTGTATGTGAAAACAAATGGAAAAAATAGACCACTAAAGCAGAATATGTTGCACGCCCTGTATTATACTATACTGAATAATTCAATTGTATTTGTATGTTTTATTGTAATTTTGTTGTTTATTTCCAGCTGCACACCCTGAAAAACACTCCCTGAAAAACACTCCGAAATATCATATATGGTGCTGTTTGAGTTCTCTCCCATCTTATTTCCTAAGTTCTGTAGTATTTTTTGTTTGTTTTAAATTGTATATCCTCGCTAAGGGCATGTTTTGTGCTCATATCATTGCAGCCCCAACTCTACCTGAAAATACATGTCTGTTTAGTGAGTATATACTTATACTTGTCAGATTTTCACATATTTCACTCGGTTATTCAAAAATGGCTGAGGGAAATATTAGCCAAATTGCACGCAGAATGGCCAAGATATCCAAAGTTTCAGCCTTTTTGGGTTTACGGTGTATTATAGGGTCTTAGTGAAAACTTGAATTTTAAACACGGATCAGAAATTTACCTAAAAAAATATTTGAGCCACACTAGATAGCTTAATATAATAATGTATGCATGTTTTAAGAGTGACCTTACACAAAGTTGAAGTTGAACAAAAGTTTTGAGTGTTAAATTGTGAATATTTAACCCATCAGTTTTAATATATGTTTTTGGTGCTGAAAAGATCTGTCTCATATAGACAGCTCTTTTGGGTACCCACAGCATATGTTTTAGTTGACTAAAGAATATTAAGTTTCAATTAAACACGCTTATCTATGAGATACTATTAGTACCAAAATGTCATAAATTGGTCTGTTGTGGGTGTTCATTGAAAGCATATCACTGGGATGCTTATTACAATGAACATGGCAGCAAAGTATTATCATGTAGAAATAAAAGCATCTTTTAAAAGCTGTGTGCCAGTCCATAACATTAAGAGCCTTTTTGTGACATATTTTAAAGCAGGCCTTGTCCCTAGCTGTCAGGCACTGTGGGTTCATCCCTGTATGACCAGAATGCTAAAGTTATCTCCCTTAACAGCTCATCCATTTAACTCATGTTTTGTGCACCTTTTTCACCTTTGTTTCCCATTTAACAGGTCTCCACCAAAGAAAAAATCCGGAATATCTATTTGGTAATGAGAATGATTTTTGTAACTATTAAACCTGTAGTAAATGGCTACTGTATTTGTATATACTCGCTATGGACTTTTTCAGTTTGTGTAAAAGAACGGCCAATATGATAAGCTCAAGAAACCTGAAAAGAAAGCCAAATGTTTTATCATTATTTATTCATGACTTTTTTGTATCCTGCATTTTGTTTTTATCTTTAATTTGATTCCCCCCCACATTTTTTTATGTTTTCTTTTGTTGCCTTCTAAACAATTATCAAATTCCAAGTGAGATCATATGCAAAAAAATTAAATGGGCCAGTGCACAAGCTTTCTGTACTCATTGTATCGCATCAAGCAGAGCGGGCTCAGGGGAGTCTCTCCTGCTTGCTTACACAAAGCATGGATGTATATGAAGGCTCAGGCTTCTTGCCCCGCTGGATATGATCATCATGTGCTTTAAAGGAGGCTTGTGCATAAGCGATAAGTACCAAAATCTTGTGTTTCCACCCAATTGTCTCCCATAACATGTGCCTAAGCTAAGAAAAAATCCATCAAAGCTTACCATGCTTGTTATGAACCCATATATATATATATAATTTTTTATGTCATTGAATCCATGGTTAAAATAAAATCTTTTAGTGAAGTGGCTTTGGTTGCAAAGCTGGACATAATTGTGTCAATCAGAGGCGTAAGCATGTGCATACAACTCGGTGGCACAAGTAAAGGATCTTTAGCTATTTATAATTAATTTTTTGGAAGAAAAATGCAACTAATAGTAATAATTGTGTAATAGCTAAAGGATGCTTTCCGAGGCTTTCTTGCTTAAACCGCGAGGTGGGCGTAGCCCACCGAGCGGTTTAAATAGAAAGCCGAGGAAGAATCCTTTATCTAACTTGTAGTATGGCGCAGGCGCAAATAAACACGTGTTGCTGACACCTGGCGAAATTTATATTTGCTCCTCCCTGCATCCGGCCTAAGCTGTCAATTATATTACGTTTACCTACGGGTTTATTTGACACTATTAAGAAGTTACCGCCTACATCGCTGTTTAACTAAAATTGGAAGTTAGAGTACGGTTTTAAGCTCCTCCTTCGTCGTTATTCTAGGGTGTCTGATTAAAACATCAGCAAAGATCAAAGAAAAAAGCGTCGGCCATACTGCAAGTGACTTTAGAGCTCATTTTGTCGCTGTGACATGCTCTATAACCATTTTACACCAGGGTTTTGCCCTCTTAACACCCAAAGGGAATACTTCAAAACCCCATCTAGAGTGTGGATTCTATAAAATGCAACTCTAACGCCACACGTCATGCTGATTTGAGGCTCACATTGTGTCTTTGAGCAACATACTTTATAATCTGCTTAGTACTGCAGTTCAGCCCAGGGAACACCCAACATGACTTGAAAAGTGCTGACTGGGACATAAAGCTTCAAAACTGGCTTTAAATTAGGAATATATTTAGCATATTAATACATTTTGTTTATGAATCCTTTTCCCCATTCCAATTCCATAAAAAGTTAGCATTTTTTGTCACATTAAAATTTGATATCATATGGTCAAATTAGATTACTGATGGTACCAAAGAAATAAGAAATCTGTTTTATGTAAGTCAACATCACTGAAAAGAAATAAGGCATTTAGTCATTTTTTAGAAAAAGAAATGTCAGAGGCATGTTTTCAACAATGCAAGCGCTCGGAGTGCTATCGAATGCTTTCTCTCTGAACGCAAGCGCTCGCCAAGGTGCTTGCAAGAGCTCGCGATACAAATCGATAGGTGTATCGCCCAAAAATCCAAGATGGCTACCAAAACAATAATGGGTTTTCATGAGGGACTATGCACGCAAAATTTTCAGATTCGATTTTCGGAATGAGGATGTATGTTCCTTTGTGTGGATATATGAAATGAAACAATTTAAACTGAAGGTAGGAAGGTGATTCACTTTGATTTACAACCAATGTGGGGATTTGATTTGTTCGTTACTGGGCGCTGAGCGAGCGCTCACTATCGTTCAACAATGTAATAATCACACTGACAAGCCCTCGTTGGAGCGCTCGCATTGTTGATTTCGCCTCAGGTATATCTCTATACATTATATTACTTGATTATTTGAGTACTTTAATCCTTACCCTGCCAATATATTTTCCGTCCTAAAAACTGTCTGCTTGTTACATCTGCTGCATGTATTCAAATGCACTCATGAATACTTTTACCTATGGGAGCACTGAGTCTGGAGCCAGATCAAACTACTGCTAAAGGAGCTGACTGATCTGTATCAATATTGTATGCTATATAGACAAGCAAAGTCAGTTATAATACTCGGATGAGAGAACCGACAACACTTGTCATGGTTGATGGGAAAAGGACTGCCGTTAATGGATATTGCCTTTAAACTGCACAAGCCCACACACCAGTTCAGCAAGGCACATGTTATGGTTTGGTATTTCTCACATTACTTTCGAAATGACAACAAAGCCCAGCTTAGCGAGTATAAACACCGAACTACCTGCTTCACGTTATATGACCTCTTGCCTAGCACATGCAAATGTTAAGATGTTGCATGCAAAATTTGTCAAAATAATGCATTGTTGTTATCATTAAACACTCATCAAATTGACCTTAATGTTCTATCTTGCCAAGATTTTTGTCCTGAAAATGTCGTCTGCTCATTATGTCTGCTACATGAATTAAAATGCACTATATATAGATTTTTTGTACAATGGAAGAACACTATGATTCCTGAACAGATTGCTCCTAAGGGAGCAATCAGATCTGGGTTCATATTATTTGCAATAAAGGCTTCCAAAGTACACAAGCAAATGAGAAAGCAGACCACATTTTTCATGAATGGAGGGAAAGGGTTAATGATCTATCTTGCTGAATGTAAATATTGTATGTCACATTGTTATCTACGTTATGTTAGTTTAGATTATTCAATTCAGGAAAAAGGCATTACTATAAAATTGTTTTGTGTCCCCCTTCCCCCTCTTTTTATTTTTTACTAATCATTATTATCAAACCGTTTTTGTACATGTCTTCTCTGTTTACCAATTTGTTTTGAATACTTTCTTTTCTTATTTTTTCCTTTTTATATTTTGTTCATGCCTAAAACTGTATTGTTGCTCAAACTGATTATGAAAATTTGTTTCTAGCATTTTGTATATGAAGCCAAAAATTTACAAATGTTAAAACAGGTAATAATATCACCATGATAATTCTGCTAAATCATCATGGACAGTGGCTCGCAGAATTTTTATTTGAAATTTATTTTATAATGTATAACCTAGCTTTGTATGAGGTCTTTTTTACAGTGCATTCCCTTTTTTTTATAATGCTATGTTTGGAGTCCATAGGAATGGACTGTGTGTTGAAAGTGAGTCTGAGGGACAATTGTACATAGAAATTATAGGAAAAAGGACCATTGCAGCAGACCTTGCACTCAGATCCAAATATTTCAAATTATTTGAATTTCTACCCACTCACAAATATATCAATGTTAAGACAATTTAAATACACATTCACCATTACATATGATATATTTTTACATTCATCAACAGTACATGTATTTTACTTATACCTGTCAATGACAAACTGAAAATTGAATGATACTTGGAAACCAGTAACTTGGCATCACATTAGGGCACCTCAGTAGGCTTAGCATTTTGACCTTAGGCCACAAAACATTAAATTCCATGGTGAAAAACATTGGGAATCACAACCTGACTGTGTTATTATCTAAATGTGTTTTATAACAAGGTGTGTTGTAAAGGGACTGCACCGTATGTATGAAAAATGAAAATGAAAAACGCATGGTTGAAGTGGATAATGCCCTTGCACTGTAGATTAAATATTTAAATATTTTTAGTAGTCTACAAAATAAGCCTTCCTCAAAAATAGGTACTTTGGCAAATAGTGAAGACCGGGCAGATGAATGCGAGAATGGTATCTCGACTCATCAGGATCTACACTCTATTGCTAAGACCAAAACATTTTACTTTTAACAGATAGAAGTCAGAGCCCTATAAATTTAGGAAGGATTAAGGCCTAAATTGTCAACATTCATGGTTCAGGCTACTATTCACAATGATTCACTATGGTTTGACCTAGACAGCAAACTCAGGGTGAACCTGGATGGTCAAAGAAAAACTATATTGTTCCATTAGTATTTCTCAAGGTGCTTGTACAGCTCATCTGCAAATTCACAACAGTTCATGGCAGTAGCAGCAGTTCTGACAACAAGGGTAGACCACAGTGGTGTTACAGATGCTCAAGATACTTGTGAGGGTTTATATACAGTAGTGCCACTAAGTCTCAAGGAGTTAGCGCCATGGAGGATGACTGTACTGTGTCCATGGTGAATGTGAGCATTCCTAATGACAAAAATACCAGGATTGTCATTGAACATCAAGTGAAAGCCAGTTACCACTACGAATAAGCGTCATTTTGTTATGGTTGCACTTCTTTGCTTTAGGCCAAAAGCACAAGCCACCACTTTTTTACAGAAATATGAAGCAGTTTCAAACTTCTGTGGCGGCTCTATAGAGACTCTGGGACTACCACGGCTCTTCAGGGATCATTGAGGTCACGATGGATTACTAGGAAAACATGACTATGCGCCATGATTTGACAAATTCATGAATTGTAGCCTGAACCGTGAATGTGTGACAGGGGCTTAAATATAAGAGTATATTTTAGAAATCCACGTTGAAATTCAGATACTATTTGGGCCTCGTCGCGAGAAAACCTGTCTTCGGGGTTTCAAACAAAGTGAATTTCAAACCAGTCTCTTCAGCTACTGAGACAAGCTAGCGAATTGAAATTTCGCCTGTAGCAAGTTTACATATGATACTTTTTAAAACGCGAATAACAAAGGCGCTGATCAGACTGCGCTGATGCACAGGCTGGTCTGCGCCTGTGTAGTTCGCAAACCCCAGAAGACAGGTTTTCTCGCGACGAGGCCCATTTAAGAATTTAGATGTAAGCAATTGTTGCTGAATTTAGCTCTTTAGCAAACAATTTGGATCAAAATCAGGCCCAATGAACTGGATTCAAAATGTTTGACACACAGATGGTAATTTCCTGAAAGAATTTTTTGAAAAAATATATCAGACGAAAAAAGAGATTGAAAAACTACTCAGCAGGCAAAGAGATTAGTTCAGAACTTTTGTAATTTCCTATCATTTCTAAATCTATTGACTTTTCTGGCATATCCAAACTAGGCCAAAGGCAAGGCATGAGTTAGAAATATGCATAACAGCATTAAAAATAATCACCTAGGATAAAATTTAATTACTTGTTATTAACAGCATGCAGTCTCCAACATAGCAGATCAATTCTGGAAGGATTCAGAATTGAAAATATAGCTAGTTTTAAGGTTTTGTAAAATTATTGCTTTCTTGTCAAATTAACCATAATGACGATGTGCACACAATTTAAATGTTCATTTTTTTTAATTAAGCATCTATTTGGCCCCTTACCAGTGTATAGGGGCCTTAATTTTTTTGTAGTGAGGAAACTTTGCATGCAGCAAGTTGAGGTATTGTTCTGTCCAGAGAAAGAATAACAAAGGTGCTGATCAGACTGAGCATATGTCCATGTAGGCTGGTCTACACCTTTTTTTTGTTCACACGCAACACAATCAGACTTTCTTGCAATGTGGCCCATATCATATGCACACAGTAAAACCTGTGTAAAACAGCCATTCTCAAAAAGAACAAAAATTGGTTTTCAAGACCAATTATCGCTTAATGCAGGTCAAAAGTATTGCAGAATGCTCCAAAGGAAGCATTCTGCAATACTTTCGACCTACATTAAGCTACCATTTGTCATGAAGATCTTTGTTTTGTATATTTTTGAGTGGCCGTTTTAAACAGGTTTAACTGTATAATGAAACAGCTGTTTAAATTTCACTTTCATATTCATTAATTTTTCCATATTAATCCAGATCAATTTCGTTTTGTTGTCAAAGTTGCAGAAATGAAAGATTTTGTATGCAATATCCACTCACTCACGAACCTTCCCCAAATGTTTTTTACTGTCATGAATCATTTTCAATGTGCTCAGTCAGGAGCTTAGTTGTGGTCCTAGCTCAGGTTCGTGCACAGTAAAGGAGATACTTCTTTAAATTTCAACCTAGTATTTTTTCACGATTCTAGATTTGAAAATTGATTGTTATTTTACTCCCTTGCCCTATATAGTATTATGCCCACCTTCACCCCCACACTCTCTCCCCACTGAAAGGAAGGGACATATATGAGCTAGCACATGAGATTTTGGTACTTGTTGCATTGTGAATCAATGGAAGCTCAGGCAAGCCTGTGCATACATGCAGACTCTCCAGAGCCTTGTCTGCTTGCATACACAAAGGAAAAATGTAGCTGAAGAATCAAGCCAAAATTAAGACCTAGCTCAGTGCTTGAAACATTAATATGGAAGTTTGATGGAAGCCTTTACACATATGCGATAAGTACCATAACCATAATGGGCCTCGAGGCTAGAAAACCTGTCTTCGGGGTTTTGCTAACAACAAGGGTGCAGACCAGCCTGCGCATTCGCGCAGTCTGATCAGCAACTTTGTTATTCACTTATTGGAGAGTATCATATCTAGACTTGCTACGAGCGAAATTTCAATTTTCGAGCTAGTCTCTGTACCTGAGGAGACTGATTTGAATCTCACTTTGTAGGAAACCACTAAAACAGGTTTTGTTGCGTTGCCCATATTGTTTTAGGTGCAGGTCCCATTGGTGATAGCGTTAATTGGCATGTGTAACTGTCCAGCCCTGAAAGCCAACATTTCATTCGAGAACAGAAAGAGTATAGCGTTCAAAATTTTAGAACATTTACAGCACGGGTAATTTATTTATCCCTGACTTCATATTGCTTTAGAACACTTGATCATCATATTATTCTGAGATTGTCTGAGACAATAATATTGATCACTACTGACCAAAGTCAGGATATGCATTAGTCTGAGCTACATTTACATATTTTAATGAATAGCCTTGATATGTTGGTCAACAGAAAGATTTACCGACTTGTTCATTCATTGTTGGTCAGCTAAAAAGTTAAACAGCCTGAATGATATTGCTTCTTACAGAATAGCAAATGCATTTGTGAATTAGAAAGAGGTTAAAAGTAATTAGTTGGTGCGGGTATTGGGACCTGTCCTTCAGGGTAAAGCATGGGTGAAAGTTTTCAGGATTATTCCTGATTTCAGGATTTTTGATTTATTTTCAGTCTGTCTAAGGACAATTGACCATTTACACTTGAAATTGTGAATATTTAGAAGGCATAAAGCAAGTTTTAAGATTGGAGTTTCGAACAATCAGGATTTTGGAAATTTTGAACTTTCACCCATGTTAAATTAAAGCTGGAAAAGTGCAGTATGGGAAATATGCAAACTATGAAACTGTGCAAAAGTGCACAGGTTTATTATTTTGTGCATTTTCCATGGTTGTACAGTTTTAAAGCCTCTGAATACTAATATAAGCATGTTAAACTGCCAATTTGATATGTTGGTTAACTTAAATAGTCCTTCTGGAGCATTCTGCAATACTGTTGACCTGCATTAAGCGACAGTTGGTCTTGAAAATCCATTTTTGGTCTTTTTGAGAGTGGCCGTTTTAGACAGGTTTTACTGTACCTTGTTCAAGCCTATTCTGTCATCGAAGCCTCAGATCAATTTAATTTCTGAAACAAGAATTAAGAATCAGCTTACTTATGTCATAAGGAGTTGTGACTCGAGTTACCAATTGATGACCAAATGCTTTTGCAAATGCTCTCTAACCAGATAAAAATAAGCAATAGGAATTTACTGTGGACCTAAATGTAGTTGAAAATCTCATCTGTTCATTTATCATTTGCAGTTTTGTGCTGTTAGGCAGTCCTTATTGTGTTGCCACCACTTTGGTAGTGCATCACAATCTAAGAGATAAACCCTTTGTTAGTATATTACATACTGGAGAAAAACCTTATAAGCCATGAAATATTATTAGTGTTTGTGTGCTTGTAAGGTTAAATAGGTATTAACAACCCTTCAAAATTATATATGGTCAAGCTAATGTTGCCATCTCTTTGGTAGTGTATCACATACTAGAGATAATACCTTTGTTAGTGTATTACATACTGGAGATGAACCTTATAAGCCATGAATGTTATAAGTGTTTGTGTGCTTATAAGGTTAAATAGGTATTAACGACCCTTCAAAATTATATATGGTCAAGCTGGTGTTGCCACCTCTGGCAGCATATCACATACTAGAGATAATACCTTTGTTAGTGTATTACATACTGGAGATAAACCTAATAAGCCATGAATATTATAAGTGTTTATATGCTTATAAGGTTAAATAGGTATTAATGACCCTTCAAAATTATATATGGTCAAGCTGGTGTTGCCACCTCTGGCAGCGTATCACATACTAGAGATAATACCTTTGTTAGTGTATTACATACTGGAGATAAACCTAATAAGCCATGAATATTATAAGTGTTTATATGCTTATAAGGTTAAATAGGTATTAATGACCCTTCAAAATTATATATGGTCAAGCTCATGTTTCCACTTCTTTGGTAGTGAGTCACATAATAATAATAATAATAATAATAATAATAATAATAATAATAATAATAATAGTAATAATAATAATAATAATAATAATAGTCTTTATTTTCAGAGGGTAACACATTTAGCGAGAAAAAGCTAATCTTCCATGAGGCCCTCTAAATATACTGGAGATAAACCCTTTGTTAGTGTATTACATACTGAAGATGAACCTTATAAGCCTTGAATAGAGTAACAATGTGCTTATAAGTGCTTGTGCGAATAGGTATTTATGGCCCTTCAAAATTATATAAGGGCAAGCTCATGAGATTTTAGTACTTAACCGTAATAACGCATATGCAAAAAAAAAATAAGTATGGGACTGCTCATTGTGTACAAATGTACTTAAAGGGGTCTCAGGTAGAATTTTTTAAATTATGACGTATTTCTGTCCCAGCAGATTGTTTTAATCTTAGCAGTGTCGATCCTGGGTCTTCACTGTTTGCCAAAGTACCCGTTCAGGGGTTTCCAGTTAATCACGTATGTTCAACTATCTAGTGGGCCATATACTAGAGACCTGAAGTTTGGCCTCGGCCTTCATGGATATCGTATCCCTACCTTGTTTGAGTGAGCCAGCAGCAAAGGCTCTGGCAAGACGGAGTATCTGCGCAGGCTTGTCTGAGCCTTAGCTACTAACATATGCAATAAGTACTGCAATTTCTGAAATTGGAGCGAGAATTTTATTTTCCCGAATAGTGTTAAAAGACATATTTGCCTGTTAAAAATGCAAGACTATGGCATGATTTACATACATCAGTAAACGACAGAGTGATTTGGCCATTTCGCAAGGGTTTTATTTTCACGAAAATTCGCATAAATTTGCAAAGTTTCACGGAAATTAAACCCTCGCGAAAATGCCAAATTACAGTACCAAAGTTTTGTGAGGTAAGGGAGCTCGCAGGTCTAAGAGAGTTAGAGACCAGCACAGACAAAAGCAATTTACAGACCATTAAATTTTTTTTGTACAGGGTCAGATCATGGAAGTGTTCCAGTGACATGTGATGACGCCGATTGATACAAGTTTGAATGAACCAATCGAAAGAATCACACGTCTCACTCGGTAATGTGGTACCTTTACAGGGTTCGCACAGGCTTGAAAAGTTCTTGAATTTAGAGGGCTTCCTTGAAAAGTCCTTGAAAATTAAATCTGCCTTGAAAAGTACTGGAAAATCAATCAAAGCTCTTGAAAAGTCCTTGAATTTTTCTTTTTTCTGTAGAACTTAACACTGTTGATGGAGATCTGAATCAGTATAAAATTGTTGTGCCTTTATTCACTGTGGTCATACCACTACGGCAATTTGGGTCTCCTCACCCACTCCGGTGTTACAGTAAAATTACCTTCAAATAAAGGCTGACAAAAATGAGAACTTTCGGCTATGTTTGCTTCGAGATTGCATCCTCTAGTTAACAGCCTCTGTGTTGTCTTGCCAAAACGGAGATAAAAATCAGATTTTTGATGTGTTTTTTTACAGTTATATTCAAAAATTGTCAATTACGGTTTAGTCATAATTATAGGGTTTCGTCAAGATTAATTATCCACGAAGACGAAACCGTATTTAGTTATTTCATGCCTAGACATCAAACGTTAAAGTTTTCATATACAGTACAGCTCCGGTGGTTTTTCAAAGACCCACCCAAGCCAGTGGGGAAGGATTTTTAGCCCACCGCAACCCCACCTGATGTTCCGTGCAAGTCCCCACCGCGGGAAGGATTTTTCCCGCCGTAATTCCACCGCAACCCCACCGCGGGTCAACATTTTTACCTGTATGACCGCGGTGGGTGATAAAACTGCTGGCGTGTGACGTCAGAATGATTGACAGCTGTAAAATAGATTAATCAATAGAGATGCCATACATGCTGAAAATAAATACAATTAATGTACATTTATTGTTCAGTGTTTTCTTTTAGCTTCTAATTATAATCCATGATCCTCAATTATCGCCAAGTTGTAATTTTAATTTATTTGACAAGCGATGCTCATAATCTCTATGTTTGCATGTAAGCTCAGAAAATTGTGACTAATTATTTCACTACCTTGCTTGGAGGTGAGGTCATTCGTCTTACATGTACACTGGTATGAAAAGACATCCAATTATATGCAAAAATCAGTTGATTGGCGACTACAATGCGTGACAGAGAGAGTAAAGCATATTCAGGAATATTTTCTTCTACATCGTCTGTTCCAGAGACTTACAATGAGCGCATAAACTGTCCACTGTTTTGCAACGTGCATTTAGTCACGTAGGCACACTTAGCCACGTGCAGAATCACCATCAGAAAAAGGCCATGTCGTAGTGTTATGCCGTACATGAGTTCCCTACCGTATTAACCAAAATTCGTGACCACGTAATTTAATGAACATAATTTTTTCCATTTAAAAGAATTTTGATGTTTAGAATCGCATTGAAGACATGCGCGGACCTAGAGGGAGGACAGGGGCTCCCAACCACCCCCTCCCCCTCGAAAATCATAACGCTATAGGGTTCGTTAGCATCCCTGGAAAATTAAAAATGTTGGACCATCATCGTCTCGCTAGCGTTCACATTAAGTGGTATTTGGATGCTCTCTCAACTCATCAACTTAAAAAGTTGTCAAGAGTTGGACCCCCTCTGACCCCCTTTCTGGATCCGCGCATGAAAGCGACGATTCTAAGGAGTAACCACAACATATTCACATGGGTGAAATTTCAAAAATCCCAAATCCTGAACTTAAGGAAATTCAAATATCAAAACATGCAGGATTTTGAGGTTGACTTTCTATGGAAAGTCAGCCTCAAAATCCTGAATTCAGGATTAATCCTGAAAATTTTCATCCATGTATTCAGAAGACGTAGGTTCCATATAGTTTTTTGAGTTTCCAGGGTGGGGGTCCCTGTGCCCCCTCCCTCTAGATCCGTGCACGCCGCAAACTAACGAGAATTGACCTTTCAGCACGAGATTGTTTGTATTTATACTGCATCAAAAAAAGATGCAAGACCAAAATTTAGACTTCTAGTCACGCTGAATTGATCATGCAGCATGAGCATGTAAAGGAGTCCTTTGCGCTGCCGCATTGTGCATACGCGTTACAAAAGAGAATCTCCAACAAGAATGATTATTTTTAAGCATTTCATATCATGTTTTCTGTGTGTTTCAATAACCACCAAACACACCCTGGTCTCTAAATCCACTGTATCACATTTGAGCTCGCCTGAACAACGGTCAGTACGTTTCTATTATACTTAAAAATTGATTCTATTACGGAGAGCTGCCCTTCTCGATGAAGATGGAAAATTTGCATGTAAAATAGTGTTAAAAGATACAAAATACGGACCGCCACTCCCGCAAAAACGGTAAATATCCTACAATAAATATAACGAACATGATTGCGTACGATATTTTACTTTCGTAAGTAGTGGAAAACTAGAACGATCTTTACCAGAGTCGTTCGTTTTTGTCATTACAACGATGGGAAATGTACAAAGTATGAAACCTGTGCACATTTGCTTAGGTTTTATATTTTGTTCATTTTCAGCGCTTGCACTCGTTTAAATCAGTTGTAGGACATGTTCAGTATGCGCGGATCCAGAGGGACAGGGGTCCAACCCCCCCCCCCCCCCCCGAAAATCATAAAACTACCAAGCCTACATTCAATGTTGGAGCATCATAGGTCCGCAAGCGAAACACCAAATGGCGTTTTGCTTTTTGTGGTATTTGGATCCATTCTACTCATCAACTAAAAAAACGCTGTCAGAGTTGGTGCTTCAGTGTCAAGGTCAGTTCGAGAGGTCAAAGGTCCCATGTGCAGAATTTTTCTGCTTTCCACTGTCTGCTTCTAGACAATAGTTCACAAAGATGTCCACCTTCTTGAGACAAGTTTTCAGACATCCTGTGTCAAGGTCATTGCGAGAGGCCAAAGTTCACCACTACATATGAGCTGCGACGTGCGATTTCTTCCAACAATGTGATATTTTGACAAGTGCAGACTCAGATGAGTCTGCTCAACTCCAACTTCGGTCAGTACCTTAATCATAGTATAGTCAAGCGACTAGCAAAGGCTCTGATCAGACTGCGCGTATGAGATGAGTCTGCTCAACTCCAACTTCGGTCAGTACCTTAATCATAGTATAGTCAAGCGACTAGCAAAGGCTCTGATCAGACTGCGCGTATGCGCAGGCTGGTCTGAGCCTTTGCTGGTCGCACGAAAATCTCATGTCGCGGCTCAATTATCTCCGATTCTTGAAATAATACATACATGTCAACACACCTTGCTACAGAGCATCTGAGGAACCCCAGTTTGCAGATACAAAAGTACGCAGTAAAGACGGTAAAAAGTCGAGATATAATGTCAATTTTTTTTAAATGTTTTCCATGCATAGAAAGCAAACACCTTTTGTTGTGGTTGGTTCTTTAAAAATTAATGAAAATTTGCATGATCTGGGGTGGTATAGGCGAAGGCTCTGTGGAGACTTCCCTACTGTGTTTCTGTATGAGGTGGGGGCATGCGCGGATCCAGGAATTTTTGTGCCAGAAAACAGCTCTGACAACTTTTTTAGTCCTGAACTTTACAGAGGGTGCCCAATGGTTATTTCAAACAAAACTATATATATATATATATATATATATATATATATATATATATATATATATATATATATATATATATATATATATATATATATATATATATATATATATATATATATATATATATATATATATATATATATATATATATATATATATTTGGGGGGGGGGGGGGGTCCAAATGCTAATTTCTATAGAAACCCATATAACTTATGATTTTCCAGGGGGGTCCGGACCCCCAACCCCCTCTGGATCCGCGCATGGGGAGACTGTGCGTGTGCACATACCCATCCTCTGAGCCTTCGTTGCTTGCAAATGCGACAAGTACACGGATGCGTCTTGTCTCGAGAGACGCTTGCAATGAGCAAATGATCAATTGTAATTGTACACATCAGTCTTCATCTTCGCAAGCCAAGGGTACTAACTCCACTTCGTTCCTGGAGTTAGTATCCTTTGCTTGCGAAGATGATCAATCTTTTGAAAACCATCGTCATATTTGGACCTGCTCATGAAATTTTTGCAGTTATCGCATATATTTGCCTACTAACTAGTGTCGGACGCTGTTAACCTTTGCAAATGAGTTGGACCCAGATCAGACACGACAAGATGTTGGGCTTAATCTGGATCCAAACTGTTTGACACTGATGTTATTACTGAAAAATTCAAGGTTGTTTTGAAAAGAAAATAGCAAACGACAAAAAAGCATGCATAACATGTTACTTGTGAGCAATGAAGACCCTGTCCGAGATATACATGTATGTTATTCAATCGCTGCATTTTTTCACGTACGTACATGAAAGGGCCTTTCATTTATACACAAGGGCGATTTTGGCTTTGAAGTTTGAAGCCGACAAAGAATGTTTCAACCTCAGACGTCAAAGATCATGTCAAACTTTATAAGCGGTGTTTCTGTAAAGATCCATGCTGTGGGTACTCCTAAGAAATGCATCTCCAAGGCGCTTCTACCGAGTAGACTCATTATGTAGGATACACAACGTTTTAACGAAAATAATTTGGTCGATACGATTTTTGGTTGTACATGCGATCTTGAATCGATGGATCTTACCGTCGAGTACGTTTGAATTTAATCAGTTGAGAAATTTCTTAAGAAATAAAATTTGAAAAATATAGAGTTTTTTTCATGTCGGTCAATTTTTTGGACGAGTTTTATACAATATGACGCAGTCGATTGGACGTCAAAACTATTAAAACATCGTATCGACTGTATGTCGCATTCGAGCAAACGCCGTATCGACATAATATCTTTCGACCAAATGTCAAAGAAGCACCCTCGGAATATGCAAAAGAAAACTGCATTTTATATTACTTTACTGGCCTGCCAGCCAAGAGTGACAGTGACGACGTTTTGTTTACAAAGTTATTAGGGGATCACTTGTTTATTTATCCTATCCGCAGGATAGGATTAATACAGACGAGATCTCTCGATTCGTGTCTGTACAAGTTAGTGTTTTACTCAACAATTTGTTAACATACTATTTCATCACTGTCACTTTTGGTTGGCACGACAGTAGTTATCGTCAAATATGGCTGCTGATTGGCGGAAAATTAAAACAAGCCAGGCGTCGTGTTAATAAATCGAAATAACGGATTAATGGATTAATTAGTCAATTACAGGTAAGGACATTTTTTTACCATTTTCTGGACCTATCTCTTGGGATACCGATTTTCACGTCAGTTTGACCATTCAAACCGATTGAAGAAGGCATCATGCACACGAGGGAATTAGTTCATAGGACAGTTTTGGTTTTGCTCAGTATCTTTATTCTTCGAAATGCATGTAGCCCAAGACTGTCATGAGATAGGGATATCACATGGGCGAAAGTTCAAAAAATTTCAAAATCCTGAACTTTTGAAATTCAAATCTTAAAACTAGCATATCAATACTTCCATGTTTTAGCTGTCATAAAATGTCTTAAGATAATAATAAAAATAAATCAGAAAAGCTATTTTAATCTACTTCATTCAGGATTTCTGTGGAAGTGGATAGTCGACCGCCAAATCCTGAATTCAGGAATAATCCTGAAAACTTTCACCCATGTCATCAGACTGAGTGGATGCGCAGGCTGATCTGCGCCTTCGTTGTTCGCGAACTCCCGACAGGGTTTAAATATTGTTTCCCCATCTTCCCCATGTAAAAACTTTTAACAAACTGAAAGATATTTTCCTACCTACCGTCACAATTTTAAAATTGAATGTAACCTGAAACACGCATATTTTTTGTTTGGCCTTAGTGACGCATTGCACACTAGCTTAAAGCAAACAGTGTTGACCCAAATGAAACGCTATTTGATCTGGGTCCACATTGTTTGTTTATACATGACTGCTCGACTTTAAATTAAGTTAAGATTTAAAGCATTTCAGTCATGTCGGACTATCAAATTAGATAAGATATTTAACATTTCTTTACCCTTTACTTCGCGTGTGCGAGCAGTGAAAGGTCTCGTGTGGAAAATAATTTTAGGATCATGCCCAAACCACCTGCACGTTTAAGACCATATACAAAACATCTGCGAAGTTTCCAAAATATCGGAGGAGTAACGATCATAAATAAATACGCATTGTATCCGAGATTGGCATAAGGTACAAGTTCACAAGTTGAAAAAAAGTGAAAAAAAAAAAGTTGACGACAATGGACCAAACCAAATGCACATCCTCAGTACATCTGTGAAGTTTAAAAAAGATCGTACTAAAACCTGTAGGGGGTGGGGGGTTGTGCTCATTAAGTAACAGTACCCCCTCATTTCACCAACGGACAAACTCATATTAATAGTCTCATTTCATATACGTCAGGAGACAATTAAAAAATCTCCTTGCCGTGAAACTATTTACTACTATATCCGTTTTAAGCAAAAGTGGTCCAGATCCCTTGAAAAATCTGTCGGCATTCAATATTGGCGAATCATCGACATGCCAGCGAAACGCCATTTTAAATGGCGTTTCGCTGGCGGGTCGATAATGATCAGCTTGTAGTAGTATTTTGATGATATCTCCCTCCTCACCAAAGTACGAGGTCCCCCTCCCCCAAAACAACAATAACAAACAAACAACAAAAATGTACTTATGTTTTTAATGGGAGTAGAAAATGCTCTGACGAGACTGCGCAATTGCGCGTTCGTTGCTCGCAAATGCATTATAAATCACAGCCCATTGCATGTCTTCGTCTTCTAAATCTATAGTTATTTTTTTAATGGGGGTAGCGAAGGCTCTAGCGAGACTGCGCCCCCCCCCCCCCCCCCTGAGCTTTCCTTGCTCGTACAGTCAATCAAAACACCAACAACTGCATGTCGTGTACGTTTTACAATGAGAAGAGCAAATAATCTTGAGACTACGAAAATGGGCATAAGTTGCTCGCACATGCAATAAAGCCACTGTCCACTTCTAAAATGTATAGTTATGTTTAGAAAGTGAGCAGCTAGGGCTCTAGCGAGGCTGCGCATCCTGAGCTTTTGTTGCTCGTACATGCAATAAAAACCCACCAACGATTACATGTATATATCTACCAGATGTCCTTAAGTTTTTAATTTGGGTAGATAATGCGCTAACGAGTATGCGCAAATGCGTATTCGTTGCTCGCACATGCACCGTCCATTGCGTGTCTACGTCTTCTAAATGTGCGTATTTACGTCTTCTAAGGCCATCCTTAATATATATTTGTTTGCCGTGCATTTCAGTTTGGGTAGATAGTTTTTTTTTGTTTTTTTTTAGAAATTCAAAACCAACAACTGCATGTCGACTACGTTTTGTTTTATGAGAAGAGCAAATAATCTTACGAGACTACGCAAATTGGCATTCGTTGCTCGCACATGCAATAAAGCCACTGTCCACTTCTAAATGTATAGTTATGTTTCGAAAGCGAGCAGCTAATGCTCTATAGCGAGGCTGTGCGGATCGCCTAGGCTTTTGGTGCTCGCACATGCAATATAAATCACCGTCCATTGAGTGTCTACGCTTCTAAGGCCAAAGGTAAGAATGCACACAATAACAATCAATGTTACCTTTCTTCAATATTAAAATACAGTTTTTAATGATTTTGAAGACGAGTTTGTTAACAGAATTAGAGAAAAAATAATAAAGATTCTCAGAAAGGCAATAAGTTTTTTGGGGTAGGGCCTGTTTTGGGTGGGAATGTAGGAGCACGGCAAACCAACATTTTTTAAGGTCGGCCTAAATGTATAGTTTTGTTTTGACTGCTCAATAGCGCTCGTTTCGAGCTTTCCTTGCTCGCACAATCAATAAAAAAACACCAACGACTGCATGTCTATATATGTCTACTACATTGTAAATGAACTTATATTTTGGAGAGTAGAAACGGGTCATCATCGGCCCACTAGCGAAACACCATTTAAATAAACATGACATTAAACCATCTATTAAATTTATTTGTATTATTCATGTAGTTTGCATACTGTGCAGATCTGGACTAAGTTTGCCAATCTCGGGTAAACAAGGTCTTCACTGCTACGTATGAAATGAAGACTTATCTTAATCAATCACTTTACAGCGAAGGTCAAGAATGCGGACTTGGTTGATGTTAGAAAATTAAAAAAAAACAGAGTAACAATTCTTATGAAAAATTAATCATTGAGAGGGGAAAAGACACAGCATCCAATAATTAGTCGCATTTTAGTACACGCTGTCGCCAACGGCGTGTTCTATTTAACTAGCTAATTGGACCATGGATCCTTTATTCAATTTCGGGTCGGTGATTGGACATTATTGTTCTCGCTAATTAACAAAACTAAACGCTTATTAAACAAACTAAACGTATAATAATTGGGCAATTATCGAAACTGTTAGAAGTAAACCAATTGGGTTTATTTTGCAATTGTCTAACTAAATATTGATGTTTTTTTTAGTTATTAACACAATTTTAGAAATAATTTGATAAGTTAATTTTTAAGAATGAGATGGGTTAAAGTTAAGCTCCGCCCCTTTCTGACACGCCTTCATACCCACCGCGGAACCACCGCGATTCCACTGCGATGGTATCACTTGACTCGCGAAAATTTCACCTGTTTCCCACCGCGACCATAAATATTTTTGATAGTGGGAACGCGGTGGATCCACCGGAACGGGTGGAAATCAACGGTGGTCATTAAATTTTAATCCTCCCCACTCAATTTTATGCCCCACCGGCTTGGGTGGGTCTATGAAAAACCACCGGAGCTGTACTGTAATTTTAAAACTATAAGATACAATGTGAATTTGATGAACAAAAATCAACCGGAACCCAAGCATTTTGGGGCATTTATCTGTGATATAATGAAGAAATAGAACATGATGAGAAAGATACCTTTACACCGAAATAAGTGACGAGACCCAAATTGCTGTAGTGGTATGACTACAGTGTTTATTTGGTGCAGCAAATTGTGCACCAAATAAAGACACCACAATTTCATACTCATTTTCTAGTACTAATTTCTCCGTTATCACAGTCTAGCATTTTTGAATAAGAATTTTAACACTTCTATCAGTATTTTTCCTAAACTTTTAGTCCTTGTAAGCTGTAAAATAGTCTTGAGAAGTCCTTGAAAAGTCCTTGAATTTTACTCAAACTTCCCTGTATGAACCCTGCTTTATTAATAACAAAGTTGTAACCACTTGAATTTTCTTATATTTCAGTTACACCTTCCCTAGTATGCAGAGCCTTGGCGAAGACTTGGTGTGTGTTTTAGATCAATTAGAGTAAGTAATATATTGATGCATACCATAGTGTCCATACCCGGATCCAGAAAGTTTAGTCAGGTGGGGTCCAGGTCCAGATCCAGGCTATGCTCACGCACTACCGTATAACCTTTTCTGTATGTACATCTGACAATATTTCCTTCCCATTTATGAAAATTTTGAATACAGTTTTCCCCCTAACTATTATATTGACAATGTCCACATTAGCATACAGTCAGTGGCCATAAGTAAGTAGCCACAACGGCAAATGTTGTTTCGTTTGCAAAAATTTAAGTACATTTAAAATTTGTATAATTTGAAAACGAGGAATGCAAATTACCTGAAATTTTGAACATATCACTATTTGCTATTTTTCAACTTAAGAGTGCTTGATAATTATAGAAATAATATCCCCTAGAGTTCGTGGGTGTTAGTCATTTCAACCACCCCTGATTTCTGAAACAGTTTGAAAATTCGATGTGGGTTCTAAACTTCTTCCGTTTTTACATGGCTATAGATATTGCTTATTTCTATATATTTTTGGTGATAATGGTGCTAATATGTTATAATCGTGAGCTGTGAACAAGATGTGTTCACATCTTCCTAATTTATTCACCGTCATATTAGGGGTGGGTGGGGTATTTGTACCCCTGACCCAAAAATCTAAATTATTGAATGAATCCACATGGTAACTTAGCAACAAGTATCAGTCTCTCTAGGGTCTATATACGAGTGTTTAAAGCAATTAGTCTTTAAATGTTTCGTTCTTTCAACTTGAAAAGACATCACACAGCGATACCTAACCCCTTGGTCAAATTTTGCTTTACGAGGGGGTACCCAAACTTTCATGCGAAATCATAGGATAGTTCTTCTTAAAAAAATAAATGTTCTGTAAAAATGTAACCCCAAATGGTACTTTCAACTGAAAATAATTATTACACAAATATTATATCACCCGTTTTGCTGCCTGTGGCCCTAATATCAGGACTGACAGTGAAAATTAGCAGATTTTCTTTGGATCCAACCATAGCTTATATCCATCAACATTTATTCAAAATATATTATTTTCAATTTGAACACTGTTATAATACCTCACAAAACATACATACTCCATATTCCTGCATTTGTTTATTTAGTTTGTTTTTTACAGCCAAAGTATACTGCAGTCGGGTCATTTTCATGGCATTATTTTCTGTCCAGTTTTCTGCTCTGCATTATTTTATTTTCAGTGTCTATACTAATTTGAACCTTAACAGAATGTTTTTCAGTACATTTCAAATATTTCTGCAAATTTTCAATAAAAAATATTACAATCTGGCATTTTTACAGCAATTTTTCAACACCTGCTATCTTTTTTGAAGAAATGGAGCCAATGTTTGTGATACACAATATCTCCATAGCAACAGATGATGACATATATACAATTTGGTAATGACGTAAACATATACACTGTATATTTATCCAGGGCAATTATCATTTGGGTAAATTGTCTTAATTGGCCTGAAAAGACCATTGTTTCAGACCATATTTTTTGTCAAATTCTTGTAAGCTGATTTGGCTACTTACTTATGACCACTGAGTGTAAGTGTGGCCACTTTTTGGCCAGCCTGAGTGCAATAGGATATAAAGATAATGGACAACAGTTTTAAATAGCTTGTTTTGTATGCTTCAGTATTGATGCTTTACATCCTAAGTCAATAATTTTTCAGTTATGAGGGGTATTGTTTCCTGTTATAAACTAGTACTAAGCAGAAGATAAAGTGTCTTGCTTAAGGACACAACACAGTCAGTGCCTCTGATGAGCCCTCAAGTCAAACACTCTACCACGGAGCCACTGCCTTACTCAAATTTAGCATGTGTGGTAACTGTACTTCTATGAACACTGAATTGCAATAAAACCTGAAATAACCCTTTACTCCATAGGCTATTTTAGATCATGACATCATTTTCTATTTTTAGATAAAATTGAAAAAATAGTTAAGTTTTGAATACTTTTGAAAATATTATGGAAAATGGAGCATTTGCTCCAAAAGAGCAAATGCACCATTTTCCATAATATTTTCAAATACATGATAGTTCAAAAGGCGCTATTATTGAGTAAAGGGATAATTGACTTTTCCTTCTTAACAAACTATGATAAAGCAAAGTTAAACGAGTTCGAATACAAAAGTGTGGCATTTCCAAGAATAACTATTGAGTTTCCTGATTATAGAGACGCACGCGTCATGCAATTTGCATAAGATCAAATTGTCAAGTTGTCTCGGAATGACATAGGTGTAGATAAGGAAATGTTTTTAGTGTAAAATTAAATGGTGATTATTTTCTTAATCATCATCCTTAAGATATGTTGTGGGTGCCCAAAAGAATTGTCTCAATGAGATGGTTCTTTTGAGTATCCACAACATATGTTTTAGCAGAGAAATTTTGAAATTAATTGATATATTTACCCTCTTTTCTTGATCATTTTTTTGTAATTGATCACTTTCAGCATAAAAGACACAAATTAATAGTCACACCGGAAAGGCGACAATTTAGAACTATGTGAACAAATTTAGATCATTTAGGCCAAATAAAAAAATAAATGTTTCGGGTAACCGATCTGAAAATTTTAGGTAGGGTAGGCACACATGTTTTTTTTATTTTTATTTCTGGAAAAATATAAATTTTATGCATTTTGAAAGGCATTTCACCTTTCAAAATGCATAAAATTTTTATTTTTTTTCCAGAAAACCTGAAAAAATTCTAGGTTTCACTGGGTCAGGTTACCCTACGTAAACACAGGTATTTTTTTTATTTGGCCTTACCGATGATGCAGGTTTTCAGGACTCCTCATAAAACTCTTGAGATGGATGACGAAATGAAGAGCAGCAAAACATGCCTCGTTATCTAAGATTACTGATTTGCAATTGCAGTTATCAACATAGATTAATTGCTAAATGCACTAAAAATGTAAATATATTAATTAGAATAACTATGTTCTTGAAGAAAACATATTGTTTACATCCTCAGAACTTGTGATTGATGTGTTTATCATGTCACTGTTTTAAATTACCCACTAAAATTGTATTTACTCTTACCATTGCAAGTGACCGACTGATACCCTTTTTTTTTTAGCTCACCAGAGTTAGTGTGATCAGTCTTCGTGCATAGTCTGTTGTCTGTCCGTTAACTTTTAAGTTTAGCTCGGAGTCAGTCTGTTAACTTTTTTTTTAAACGACATCTCCTAAATCACTGGTCCAAATTTAAAATAATTTCACAGGAATGTTCCTCATAATGCCCTTTGCCAAAATTGCACAAGTGGTTCAGCTCTGCCAAACAAAAGGGCCACCAGAACTGTAGATAAGAAATATTTTAAACGACATCTGAACCACTGATCCTTCACAGAATTAGTAATGTTGCTCATAATGCCCTCTATCAAAATTTCTACAAATGGTTCTGCTCGGCTGAATTTGAAATGGCTGCCTGAGCTAAAAATAGAAAGACATGTATCTTTAAATAGCATCTCCTTCTTAACCACCTGCCCAAATTTAAAATAATATCTAAGAAATATTGCTCAAAATATTGCTGCTAATGGATTTGTTTGTCATTGTCCAGGTAGCTGGCCATATAAAGGGGTTATGTCAGTTGCTTAGGCCAGAATTTTTTACTAGTTGATTTCTGGGATTTTTTTTTAAGATTTAGGGTCGGGGGACGAAAAAAAATAAATAAAGAAGCTCTGAAAATGACCAGATAACTGGTCATTTTCAGAGCTGTTTTTTATTTTTATTTTCATAGCTTTTTTTTTTTCTCCAGAACAGGTAAAACTAGTAATAGGTAAACCAACAGTCTGTATTAAATCTTTAAATATTTTATCATTTTCCTAAAAATCTGGACAGCCAAATCACTTTTAACAGTGTCACTCAAAAATATATTATTTTTTTCAATGAAACAAATAATATTTAGAGTCGGCGAATAAAATAAAAAAAAAAAATTCTACTTTCCGGAAAATTACAGTAGGAGGGTTTGTAAATCAACTACATGTAATAAAAAAATTCTGGCCTTACTATGGAACCACCCTGATGTTTATGAGAAGGTTAACATTTTGCCTGCTATTATATATAGTGGTTTATTCTGCTGAAAAGCTATAAAAGAAGTTTTGACCCAGATTTGGGTCCAAGCTGTTTTGTTGGGCTCGATCTGGATCCAAACTGTTTTGACACTCTTTAAAGTGTTTTTTTAAATAGGCAATTTTGAAAAATCATCAGATGACAAAAAATCGTGGAACATTACTCGGCATGCAACGAGTAGAATTACAGACTGGAGCCAGTCTGCCAATATTTCTTGCGCAATACCCTAAGTACTGTAATGTATATGGTATGTTTTCACATACAAATTCTCAAATGATATATCCACAGACATCAACACATGACCATTCCCAGGAGGCATGAAATTCCAGAGCTTTCCCATTTGGAATCAACAGAAATTCTGTCTAATTATGTCACAAACAATAATTTCACGTGGTGTGACCTACATTCCATGGCCATTGTCCTGCCTCATTTGTTGTACCATGTCAGATATTCCAAAATATGATTGATATACGTAGCGCAGTCGGTATCGTGTCTGACTGCAGATACATGTCTGACTGCAGATACAGGGGTCACTAGTTTGATCCTGGCCCGGCCCCATACTTTCGTAGAGATTGATCATGAAATAATTTCAACGGCCATTTCTCCTCCCTTCCACTGATTCAAGAAGGGTTGTCAGTTACAAGCGAAAGTATGTGCACAAAGTACCAGTTAACCGCTTAATTAGTCATTGGCTTGCCCTGGTAAAAAAGTGGTTAGGTGAACTGACCGTCCCGACATGACCATAGCTGTTGACCCAGGGACGTTTATCACCAACCAAAACAAACAAATGTTCCTCAATGTTTTTATCTTGGCAAACATTGCAGACCCCAACAAAATGTCACCTGTCACTTCTCATCTGGGTCTACGCTGATTTTGTTAGTGAACAATTTTTACAGGTTTCAGCTGGCTTTACCTATTAATTAAGCTGGTAAAACTGCACCTATTGTTGGCTGCTCATTATCTTAAATACAAGATGGTTTTCATCATACTTCTGCATTCCTATCATTTTACCTTGCAAAATTATCTGATTTTTGATACATACAAATGTATGTGATTTTCTATCAAAAATAATCCCTGGCACCTCCAGTCTGTCGGACAAGCCTCTAAGCCATGCCCCCCCCCCCCCCCCCCTCCCCACCCGTCTCCATATGATCTTAGCTGTTGATGAGACATTAAAAACACAAACTCACTCACTCTGCCAAAAATAACAATAGCAGACATTCTCCAAAGTGCAGAAGATCTTTTAAAAGGAACATTTAGTACAGTAAATTCTTCTCAAATTTGCTCTTTCTTCAGTCTAACTTCTTGAAGCACATAATTAACTGCTGTCATATTTAGAAAGGATTTTTTACTGTAATAACTGTCATTATAGCAAGTCTGATAGCTAGAGATAAGACACATTTTTTCTAACTCAAAATCAAGATCTTCATAATTTCTCCATAGAAACATTTCTTGTGGTGCTCATTCGAAGCATCTCAATTTGGAATGAGCACCACAAAAAATGTGTCCATGGAGAAGAAATATAAAGGGAAAGCTGGCGACATACTTTACTTAACTAGAGCTATATCTGTGCAATCATGTAACCAGAAACATTGATCTTAGTTTTGAAATACTTCATGCTCAATGTTTCCAGAATTGTCTCAGCATCCTGATATATAGCGATGATTCTGATATCTTTTTTAGGAAAGAAAATGCATAAATAAACGAAATTGAACGTAACTGCATGACATTACTTGGGTGTAGCTTACACCACGGCTAACTATATTTATACCACCCTTACCAACTTCAGTACACAATATCTCTTGATTTGCAAGGTCTACACTGATGTAGGTGATATGAAATAGTTATACCATATTTGTCCACCTGTTCATAAGATAATCCTCGAGCTTTAGTGAGTGGATTATCTCCACGTACAAGGCGGACAACCCATGGTATAACTATTACATAGCGGGTGGCTGAGAAATTTAATGCCACAATAATAGATCAAGGTTACAAGCATCAAGATTAATGATCTCTTTCTTTTCTCTAGATGAATACACGTTATAATTAGGGTATTTTCATTGGATGAGATTGTTCGAGCCCCACCAGCGTCACTGCGTTGTGGTCCTTGAGCAAGACACATTTAACCTTGCTTAGTACTGGTTCAACTCAGGAAGACCCATCCCTGTTTAACTGAAAGATTGTTGATGGGACATAAATAATCAAATCAAACAAAATTGAGCAACACAACGCATAATAACAAATATATGCGCCAATAATTTGTTTTACAAAATTGTTGAAAGGTACCATTGAAGCAAATACTTGGTCAGACTATTGGATCAGACAGTCAGACTAAATCAAAGATCTTCATTAGCAAAAAAAATCAGTATGAGAGAGTAGTAATTACATGTATGTAACTTCTATCAAATCATTAGTTGTTTTACCTCACCTGACAAAGGGAGACTCGAATCAGTATCCTCAGCTACAGAGACTATCTAGATTATTGAAATTACGCTTGAAGCAAGTTTATATAGATATGAAACTTTCCAGTATGTGAATAACAAAGGCGCTGGTCAGTCTTCGCGGATGCGCAGGCTGGTCTGCGTCTTTGTTGTTTGTAAACCCCCGAAGACCGGTTTTGTTGCAACGAGGCCCATATAGGGTCCCTATATTGGTATGCTCATTTTTATACATTGTGCCAATAATGAAGGCTCAGGCCAGACTGCACTGATATGCAGGCTAGTAAGGTTGCCTCGTTTTAAGGACTAAGATTTTATGAACTTGCTAAATAAAAATTTGTGTAAAAAGTGCCATTAAAAACAAATCCATCACACATCATAAACTACATGCTAATTGTTAATAATAAATTCATGAAAAAATATGATTAATAGATCTAGGCTGTAGACATTATGCAGATCTGTGTAAACCTACAAGACTTGGTCCATGAAATCAAAAATTTAACTTTTTGCATCCTGGGAAATGGTCATGTTTTTGTTCTTGTTTGCTGATTTTTCAAAAAATTATTTCGGGAACACTATCAGAGTGTCAAACGGTTTGAATCCAGATCAGGACAGACATTCTGTCGGTCCTGATCTGGGTCCAACTTGTTTGTAAAGGTAATCAATAGACGACAAATGTCGCCACTTGCTAGGAAGTTCAAAGTTTTATCTTCCAAACTGGTAAGAGCTGCTATTGGCAATAGGGAGCGGAGTGGCTCAGTGGTAAAGTGCTTGATTCGAGACCGAGGGGCCGCGGGTTCTAGCCTCACCGGCGTCACTGCGTTGTGGTCCTTGAGCAAGACACATTTATCCTAGCTTAGTACTGGTAGGAAGGCCTGTCCGTTTTACCGAAAGATTGTTGATGAGACGTAAAGAATCAAACAAACAAACAAACAAACAAACAAACAAACAAGCAATGCTATTTGCAAAGTCCAGGATAAGCTTCTGGTCCTGAGTGGGGTGGGGGACAATTTTTATGCTTGTAAATTTACATTTCTGTATTTTTGTTTCAGCGTAAAGAATGTTGTAGGACTTGGAGAAGGTGCTGGAGCCAATATTTTAGCCAGATTTGCAGTAAGTATATTGAGCCAGTCAATGACGGCCAACAAAATGATGTAACTTGGCTGCTATTACATGACCTAAGGCAGGGGTGTGGAAATAGCAAAATTTTATACTTGTCCAGGGACAAGTAAAAGTTGGTAGTCCATTATGTACTTGTCGGAAGAAAAATTTCCTTGTCCCAAAGGGCAGATAGTGCACAAACAACTTAGCTCAGCCCTTTCTGTGCTGATATCAAATGTAAACTTTTTTGAAAACGGTATGAAACCAGAAAACAGTGTAGATCAAGATCAGCTGGCTTTTGAAGAAGCCAGCTGATCAGGATCCACAGTGTTTTCCAAACAACATGTAAGTTTAAAATAATAATTCCAATATGAAATACAGAATTGCATTAACTTTCTTTATACTAGTGGCAGTACAAGTAAATAGGGAGCGCAGTGGCTCAGTGGTAGAGTGCTTGTCTTGAGACCGAGGGGTTGCAGGTTCGAGGCTCAGCGACATTTTATGCATTGTGTCCTTGAGCAAGGCGCACAAATTCTTACTTAGTACTGGTTCAACCGAGGAAGACGCATCCCGAAATAACTGAAAAATTGTTGACTGGGGCATAAAGAATCAAATCAAACTATTAGGACAAGTAAATATAAATTTCTAACTTGTCCTGAATGAAATGTGACCAGGTCGGACAAGTTGGGCATGGTTTTTCCACACCCAGGGTGTAAGGCCAATTTCTTTAGAATGAAAAGGATAAGAACATTTCAATCAATACTTTGTACTTAGATTGACACTACAGAACTGAGTGCTAAGCCACTTCTCCTAGATTAGCTGATTATCCAGTTCCTAGAATATTCTCAACTCTTCGTATAAAAAGACAACATTAGACACCTTATGTCCCTGAAGACGTCATTATTGTAATTTCGTGGAAGAATGACTTCCGCTATCATCCTTGTTAATTTGAAATTTAAACAGTAGCTGTGTCATGATCAATAGTCAAAACTGGCTTTCTGTGACTGCAATATTCTGTGACTTCTGCTTGGGTGAAAGTTTCAGGATTATTCCTGAATTCAGGATTTTGAGGCTGACTTTCCATATAAAGTCAGCCTCAAAATCCTGAATTAGGTAGATGATATAAGCTTTTCTGGTTTAATTTTGGTTTAAATAAAACAACTGACCATTTAAACTTGAAATTGTTAATATTTTTAAGGCATACTGCATGTCTTAAAAATTGAAATTCAAAAGTTCAGGATTTTAGAAATTTTTTGAAATTTCACCTCATGCAACAGTATTAGATAGATAGCATTTGGGGTCATGGGAATGGGGAAAAAGGTCCAGGCAATGATACTATACTGTAAGTTAGGCCTTGACTCCTGCAAAATCAAACAAACAAACAAAAACCTACAAAAGGGGCTGCTTGATTCTGAACTACTTTGTTAAAATTTCTTTTGGCTATTTCAGATAATAGCTTATCATGAGAATTGTGCCACATTTGAGCAACAAGATTGGTCATTTGTCATCTTCTGGTCATCTGAAATCCATTATCAGTTCATCTGTCTTCTCTTGACGCCTTTTTCAGTCATCTGTAATCTAGTGCAAGTTACTGTCGTGCCAACCAAGAGTGACAGTGGCGTAATATTTATTTACAATTTTTATGTAAACATTAACTTGTACACTCCACTTGAGCTAACGCAAATCGAGAGGTCACTTGTGTATTAATCTTATCCTGCGGATAGGATTAATACGCATGTGATCTATCGATTCTAAATCCCTAATAACTTTGTAAACAAAACATGACGTCACTGTCACTCTTGGCTGGCAGGTCAGTACCATCTATTATATCATCTGTTTGTCATTATCAGCCATATATTTCCAGTCATCAAAAGGAGTCATCTGTCCATAATCCAGTTAATTCCAGTATTCAGGTTTCCATTTGTCATTAATCTGCCATCCATTGCCAGTTAACTTTCATCCATTTCCAGTCATTGTGTCATCCATTGTCAGTCATCTGTAAGTCAACATTCATAGACATCCAGTTATATGTCATCCATTCACAGTGATTTGACATCCACTGCCAGTCATGCCATCTATTCATAATTGAGAGCCATTACTGTCATCCAGTTCTGGTTTACTGTCATCCAGTTACACTGGTTTGATATCCATTGTCATCTGTCTTGTATTGAGAGTCCTCTGTCATCCAGTTACAGTGGTTTGATATCCATTGTCATCTGTCTTGTATTGAGAGTCCTCTGTCATCCAGTTACAGTGGTTTGATATCCATTGTCATCTGTCTTGGATTGAGAGTCCTCTGTCATCCAGTTACAGTGGTTTGATATCCATTGTCATCTGTCTTGATGTAAGAGTTCTCTGTCATCCAGTTACAGTGGTTTGATATCCATTGTCATCTGTCTTGATGTAAGAGTTCTCTGTCATCCAGTTACAGTGGTTTGATATCCATTGTCATCTGTCTTGATGTAAGAGTCCTCTGTCATCCAGTTACACTGGTTTGATATCCATTGTCATCTGTCTTGATGTAAGAGTTCTCTGTCATCCAGTTACAGTGGTTTGATATCCATTGTCATCTGTCTTGTATTGAGAGTTCTCTGTCATCCAGTTACAGTGGTTTGATATCCATTGTCATCTGTCTTGATGTAAGAGTTCTCTGTCATCCAGTTACAGTGGTTTGATATCCTTTGTCATCTGTCTTGGTGTAAGAGTTCTCTGTCATCCAGTTACAGTGGTTTGATATCCATTGTCATCTGTCTTGATGTAAGAGTTCTCTGTCATCCAGTTACAGTGGTTTGATATCCATTGTCATCTGTCTTGTATTGAGAGTCCTCTGTCATCCTGTTACAGTGGTTTGATATCCATTGTCATCTGTCTTGATGTAAGAGTTCTCTGTCATCCAGTTACAGTGGTTTGATATCCATTGTCATCTGTCTTGATGTAAGAGTCCTCTGTCATCCAGTTACAGTGGTTTGATATCCATTGTCATCTGTCTTGATGTAAGAGTTCTCTGTCATCCAGTTACAGTGGTTTGATATCCATTGTCATCTGTCTTGATGTAAGAGTTCTCTGTCATCCAGTTACAGTGGTTTGATATCCATTGTCATCTGTCTTGATGTAAGAGCTCTCTGTCATCCAGTTACACTGGTTTGATATCCATTGTCATCTGTCTTGATGTAAGAGTTCTCTGTCATCCAGTTACAGTGGTTTGATATCCATTGTCATCTGTCTTGTATTGAGAGTCCTCTGTCATCCAGTTACAGTGGTTTGATATCCATTGTCATCTGTCTTGATGTAAGAGTTATATGTCATCCAGTTACAGTGGTTTGATATCCATTGTCATCTGTCTTGATGTAAGAGTTCTCTGTCATCCAGTTACAGTGGTTTGATATCCATTGTCATCTGTCTTGATGTAAGAGTTCTCTGTCATCCAGTTACACTGGTTTGATATCCATTGTCATCTGTCTTGATGTAAGAGTTCTCTGTCATCCAGTTACAGTGGTTTGATATCCATTGTCATCTGTCTTGTATTGAGAGTCCTCTGTCATCCAGTTACAGTGGTTTGATATCCATTGTCATCTGTCTTGTATTGAGAGTCCTCTGTCATCCAGTTACAGTGGTTTGATATCCATTGTCATCTGTCTTGATGTAAGAGTCCTCTGTCATCCAGTTACAGTGGTTTGATATCCATTGTCATCTGTCTTGATGTAAGAGTTCTCTGTCATCCAGTTACAGTGGTTTGATGTCCATTGTCATCTGTCTTGTATTGAGAGTCCTCTGTCATCCAGTTACAGTGGTTTGATATCCATTATCATCTGTCTTGTATTGAGAGTCCTCTATCATCCAGTTACAGTGGTTTGATATCCATTGTCATCTGTCTTGATGTAAGAGTCCTCTGTCATCCAGTTACACTGGTTTGATATCCATTGTCATCTGTCTTGATGTAAGAGTCCTCTGTCATCCAGTTACACTGGTTTGATATCCATTGTCATCTGTCTTGATGTAAGAGTTATATGTCATCCAGTTACAGTGGTTTGATATCCATTGTCATCTGTCTTGATGTAAGAGTTCTCTGTCATCCAGTTACAGTGGTTTGATATCCATTGTCATCTGTCTTGATGTAAGAGTTCTCTGTCATCCAGTTACACTGGTTTGATATCCATTGTCATCTGTCTTGATGTAAGAGTTCTCTGTCATCCAGTTACAGTGGTTTGATATCCATTGTCATCTGTCTTGTATTGAGAGTCCTCTGTCATCCAGTTACAGTGGTTTGATATCCATTGTCATCTGTCTTGTATTGAGAGTCCTCTGTCATCCAGTTACAGTGGTTTGATATCCATTGTCATCTGTCTTGATGTAAGAGTCCTCTGTCATCCAGTTACAGTGGTTTGATATCCATTGTCATCTGTCTTGATGTAAGAGTTCTCTGTCATCCAGTTACAGTGGTTTGATGTCCATTGTCATCTGTCTTGTATTGAGAGTCCTCTGTCATCCAGTTACAGTGGTTTGATATCCATTATCATCTGTCTTGTATTGAGAGTCCTCTATCATCCAGTTACAGTGGTTTGATATCCATTGTCATCTGTCTTGATGTAAGAGTCCTCTGTCATCCAGTTACACTGGTTTGATATCCATTGTCATCTGTCTTGATGTAAGAGTCCTCTGTCATCCAGTTACACTGGTTTGATATCCATTGTCATCTGTCTTGATGTAAGAGTCCTCTGTCATCCAGTTACAGTGGTTTGATGTCCATTGTCATCTGTCTTGTATTGAGAGTCCTCTGTCATCCAGTTACAGTGGTTTGATAATCCAATGTCTTTCATCTGTCATGTATTGAGAACCAACTGTCATCCAGTTCCACTCATCTGTCATCCATTTTATTGATTGATTTGATATCCATTGTCAAAATGGCGGCCTCCATTGGCTTAGAAAAAATCAGAATTTTTATTTTCGGATTGCTATAACTTTCCTATTTTATAGTTTGCGGCAGATGTTATGGTTTGATAAGGGCTTGCATTTTAGATTCACTTGCTATCAATGTTGCCGTCCCCTTTAACTTTTGATAAACTTTTAAAAAAAAATCCAAAAGTTAGTCCCATCTAATGGACAAGCTTATAGTTTGACCTTACCATTTATGATTGTATTGTTTTGTCTAAGGCTTTCATTTCATGCATTAACAGTTTCGCTGCAAATTTCACTTTACAGTAATGGTCAGTGGAGGCAATAATCAGCCTTATATGTAGAGGAGCAGTCTGTAGACTGTTCTAGGCCAACTTCTAGCATCACAGCTCAACTTACAATGTATGATAAGGTCTTAGAGGTTGTACAAATTCAGACCAATCCGCTTAATGCTGTATTATGAATCAATACTGACACATTCGCAATTTGTTTCTGTCAAATAAATAGGTCTGCAGACACTAACTAATGTTTTACTTCTAAAAAGGATTAACCTATAGGACACAGAAAATCAGTGAAATTTTTATTCAGAAAAAACCCTCCCTAAAAAATTACAACAAAAAACAAAACAACAGAAAAAACATCTCCACCAGTAGCTAGATATTCCAATAATTGGCATAGACAAACAGGGCAGATCCAGTCTCCAGATCAGACTGTTTCTGAAGAATCCATCAGAACAGACCCTAAGGTTATAAAACTTTTTTCATACTCAGCTCAGCTGAGCACAAAATTTATCCTGCTCATAAATGTTAAAATGCCAACAATCTTTGGCATTTTAACATTTATCAGCATGATAAATACAAACTCTGAGAGACATAAAGCATGCAACTTCTTTATTTGTCGGTATTTTAATTTTTATGAGCAGTTGAAATTTTGTGCTCTGTTGAGTTGAGCATGAAAAAACTTTTATAACCTTGGGGCCACTGGCAAGGGTATTTTGTGAAATCATGCCCTGATAACCAACATTTTCTTTGAGAGCAAAAAGAGAAAATTGTTTGAAATTGTGGAACATTTACTCTAATTTGAACAGAAAGCCAAACCTGTCTGAAAGGCCACTTTTAAACAATTTAATACCTTTTTTTAGAAGCCATTAGTTCTCATTTTGAAAGTAATGTCTTTCTTTCACCCCGTCTCACAATTGGAACTGCCTCTGCCAATTCCGTGGACTCAGACCTCGGAAGTACATGGAGGATGTACTTTGATAACGTGACGCTGACGTAACATAACATGATGTTAATGTCACAGAAACCATGCCAACACAATAACAAGTGTGATTGCAGCAAAACGAACGGTTATAAATGAAGTTTATGTTTTTTAAATAAAATATAGCTAAATATTTATGTGTTTTTTTTTTCAATAAAATATCACGATATTTTATTGAAAAGTCATAAACTTCATTTATTCTATTGATAAAAGGTTTCGGGTAATCAAAATAATGGATTTGAATAGGACTGGACTCACATGCTACAGTACTATTTTCCTTATGCCAGTTCTGGCTAATAAAATGCAGCTTTTTGATACATACATACATCTGAGGCTTGATCCTCAAATTGAGCGGAAGATTTCCGATTGCCAGTCTCATAGTGCTGAAAGGTGAGCTTTAGTGATTGGTCAATGTCCGGCATCCAGGGTTTTACGGCACTAGTATACAAAGTGTTAAGAAGTACAGAATGATATTTACTCAAGACAAGTGTGCCATTTATCTTATGTGAAAATTCTGGCATGCAAGAAATAAACAAATCTGTCTTTATTTTCCTAACTGTAATTTAATACCTTTTCCAAAGCAGTCTCAAAAATTCCAAGGCAGATCTAGATTTTTGGAGTTGTTTTAGAAGCCCATTTTATAGTGTCATTACACAAGGCTAATTTTACCATTATATTTGGGGCAATTTCGGAAAGGGAATAGCATTGATCTAGCAGCTGGGAAAATACGGTACTCCACAGAAGCTAACTAATGATTTGTCTGGTCGCCTGCGGTCCTGAACTGTCACCAACAGATGATATATATAACTTTAGATAAGACAAATTTTTCAACCAATTGTGACACCATTTTTCTTTTTGTATCCATTTTGATAGAGGTGGTAGAGTGTTAGACTTGGGATAGAGGGGTCTCTAGTTCGAGAATCATCAGTCACTGTGCTGTGACCTTGAGCAAGACACTTCATTTGCTGCTTAGTACTGGTTCAACCCAGGAGTACACAAAATTGTCTTGATATGACATTAAAATGATTGACTGGGATGTAAAGCATCAACACAACCAAACAAACTACAGTGCAATTCCTTTATAATGCTACGTTATGGGCCCATAGGAATGGAACGTGTTATAAGTGAACCCTGTGATAATAAAGGGACTGTGAATTTTACAAAAAATCATAGGAAAATGACTATTTCATGGTATTTTACTATGATTCCTTTATAAAATTCCATGTAGCCACAACATGACCATGTTATATCCAAATGCTTGTTAAAATGAGGTGTGCTGCACTGTACTAACTTGAATCCTGCAAATTAATTGGATAATTAATATTGAGGAGGAGTGTAGTACATGAAAATATCCAGCAATAAGGCCATCCTTAAAAAAAATTGTTTGCCGTAAAGCGACCGATTCACTCAAAATGCCCCCTACCCAAAATATTTATGGCCATTTTGGAAAAATACTTTATTTTGAATGTCTTTTTAACAAATCAATGAAGAAAAAAAAAATACCAACCTACCTACCCACGTGGAAAATTATGAGTAGGGTGACAGCAAACAAAATATTTTTTTAAGGATAGCCTCATGGTTGAAAGTTATCAGGATTATTCCTGAATTCAGGATTTTGAGGCTGACTTTCCATAGAAAGTCAGCCTCAAAATGCTGAATTCTGCAAGTTATAATAGCTTTTCTGAATTAGTTTCAGTTTATCTAAAGGTATTTGACCATTAAACTGGGATTTTTTGATAATTTGGAGGCATACAGCAAGTTTTAAATTCTGATTTTCTTAAGTTCAGGATTTTGGAATTTTGAACTTTCACCCATGTGGCCTAAGGGTTTAAATTTTTTGAAAATATGTGAACGAAGATTGGGTTGGCTTTGGCATTATACTGAGAAGCAATATAAAGGGAATGTCATGTAACAGATAGCTTTGTCTGGCCTTTCACGCATAAACTGGCTGTTCAATATATTGAAGTCCTACTACCGTTGTATTGGCAATTTCTCTGGTAATAGATAGGATGTAACTGTAACGAGATTTTAAAAGGAACAACTTGTTTATTGAATTCCACCAGGCATTGTCGTGAAAGGAACTGCAGAATGACATTAAGAATTGAAAAAAAAGTTTTACATGAAGTTTTCTTTATATACCACTTGAAGCGACGCAGGTGCTAAATAAGCACAATACAGATTGAGTCAGAACCCACACATAACATCTTAACCGGTATTCTGCTTAATAAGTAAATTGCTAGATTTTTGTGTGCGTGTGGGGTGAGGGGGTGGGGGGTGTTGCTGTGTTGTGTCCTTGAGCAAGAATTTTTATCCGCTACTTAGTACTGGTCCAGGAAGATCTGTCCCGACATGTCTGAAAAGGTGTTGACTGGGACATAAAGAATCGAAACGAACAAAGTAAAACTTACTCCACTTCAAAATTTCTGTTAGTCAAGTTATATGATTCTATTTGACAGGGTTGGCTCAGGATAGAACAGTACTTGGATGTAGAGGACTTTCTTGTAAAGTCCTTGAAAACTAATCTACCTTAAAAAGTACCGGAAAATTACTCTAAGGCCTTGAAAATTCTTTGAATTTTATTCTTTTCTGTAGGACAATACTTTAAATGGAAACTTAAATCAGTAAAATTGTTGTGCCTTTAGTTTGGCGCAGTCCCTTAGTTGTTTGGCGCAGTCCCTTAGTTGTCCTTGAAAGCCTTAGTTGTCCATAAAAGCTGTCAGACAGCCACTTAGTGGTCCTTGAAACTTTCAGCCAGTCCTTAATGGTCCTTGAAAAGCCCTTGTATTTGATATATGGGCCTCAACACGAGAAAACCTGTCTTTAGGGGTTTGGGAACAACAAAGGCGCAGACCAGCCTGCGCAGCACCTTTGTTATTTGCGTTTTGGAAAGTATCATCTCTAAATATGCTACAAGCGAAATTTTGATATTCTAGCTTGTCTCTGTAGCTGAGGAGACTGGTTTGTATCTCGTTTTGACGGAAACCCCGAAGACAGGTTTTGTCACGTACATAGAATTGCCTGTATGAAGACTGTGAATAGATAGATTCTCATTTATTTTCAGATGTGTAATCCAAAGAGAGTGCTAGGAGTATGTCTGATTCATTGTACAGGAACCACGGCGGGCTTCATGGAATCACTCAAAGACAAGGTACTTAAACCTTAACTCATGTATATGAGCTGTGACATGTGATTTCAACAATGTGGCATTTTGACAACTGTAGACTTAGACTAGCCTGTGCAGCCACCTTTTAAGTTTAGAAACTCCAAATGATGTTCAGTCAGTAGCTTAACACTCATTGAATATTTGAGTGACTAGCAAAGGCTCTGATCAGACTGCGCGTAAGCGCAGGCTGGTCTGAGCCTTTGCTGGTCGCACAAACCACATTGTTGGAAATCTCATGTTGCCGTTCATATATATTTCCATTTCCACTGTGAGTTTTTAAATGAAACTTTACATTTGAGATGTCGTTCATACCTTCATGAACAGACCAATTTAAGCCACGCCCACATATGCTCCATTTGGACAGACCAATTTCAACGCAATCCAATAACATTGTTTGCTTACTGTTGTTTGAGTAAGGTTGAACAAATATCGCCATGAAGTTAAGCAGGGAAATTTGGCGTTTTTTTTTCCTACCCAACCAATTACAAAAACCTAGATCTGTATTCAAAGTTGGATCTACATTTTAACCATTGTCTTAAAATTATCTTCTTTTTTTTTAAAAAAAAAACAGACTGCAGATCCAGATCAGCTTATCAGGATTTACACAGGGACACTTTTCCCTGATTGAAAATACATGCTTACAACAAGAATGCTGCAGGTTAGCAGTATAAAAATTGGGGAGGGGTGTAGTACATAAAATATTAAGCATGACAATGGTTTCCAGCCTATCATATAGCTGAATGACACAAAACTGATTTAGAACCAGTAGATTCTTCATTCTATTCTATTCATTGAATCATGAATAGCATGGTGACAGATAGGAATCATATTGATGGCACAGGCCTCCAGAGAAAAGTGTGTATTTGAAAATTAATTTTCTTATTTCTCAAGAAAAACATAGGTTGTGGGTACTCAAAAGAACCGTCTCAATGAGACAGTTCATTTGAGCACCCAAAACACATGTTTAAATTGAGAGATAAGAAAAGAATATCAATTTTACCCTCAGATTTTTTGCTTGACTGGCCTATGTGGCCAGAATCTATATGGGCCAGCTAATGAGAATTTTATATATTGCATATTCACAAAATCATACTTTCAACTCCCTTGCTGATCCTTCCATTAGGGCAAGAGATCTAGATTTTGGTTTCAGCCTATATTTACTGTGTGTGTGTCTGAGCAGTGACTGCTCTGGTGAGACTGCATGCATGTGCAGGTTCGTCTGGGAATTCGCTAGACCCCTTTGCAACAAGTACAAAAAGCTCATGCTGGCACATAAGTCAGCTCGCCATTCCCTTATGCTCATTTGTTCATGTGATGGATAAATTATGAAATGCTTCAATCAATATGATATAGACAAACTTACTGTAAAGGATGAGATTAAGTTTGAAATTATAGATAGTTTATCAATGTTTTTTGTATTGGGAAAAGGTCGCAGGACCGCAAATAGAAGTCAAGTCGTATTAGCAGCTGATATCTAAGTGTATTGACAAATATCAATATCTGAGACACGTCAAAGAAAACAGTCTGTTGGGTTTGCGACCAGTAGTGCACAAACCAGCCTCATCAGCTACAGAGACAAGCTAGAAAGTTGAAAAGTTAGAGGTTGCAAGACACTCTTTCTTTGATACAGTAAACCATATGTAAAACAAACGGCCACTCAAAAATAGACAAAACAAAGATCTTAATAGCAATAGGTAGCTTAATGCAGGTCAAAAGTATTGCAGAATGCTCCACTTGGAGCATTCTGCAATACTTTTGACCTGCATTAACATGATTAAGCAATAATTGGTTTTGAAATCCAATTTTTGGTCTTTTTGAGAGTGGCAATTTTACACAGGTTTTACTGTAGTGTCAATATTGATATTCTTGGGGCGACATCACATTATATTCGTAGCCTGATTTGACCACAGCTATGCCTTTTTCTCAGCTGGGCATCACATTGTCAGAAAATAAATATATGATCTACTCTCAACAAAGGACAACAGTTGTATATTACTAGAATCTGGACGAAAAAGATGGAACCAATTCCTATGTAGTTTGCTTGGAGATTTGCATTAGTGATGGTTTGAAAATCTGAAGTTGCATTAATATTCTCTGTTTTGATTGGTTGAAGACCTGCATTACTACTGGTTTCAAAAAGATGAAATACTTGCTTGATTATTGGTTTCAAAAGACTGAAGACCTGCATTGTTGTTGGTTTCAAAAGACTGAAGACCTGCATTATTGTTCGTTTTGAAAGACTGAAGTCCTGCATTATTGTTGGTTTCAAAAGACTGAAAACCTGCATTATAATGGTTTCAAAAGACTGAAGACCTGCATTATTGTTGGTTTCAAAAGACTGAAGACCTGCATTATTGTTGGTTTCAAAAGACTGAAGACCTGCATTATTGTGGTTTCAAAAGACTGAAGACCTGCATTGTTGTTGGTTTCAAGACCGAAACCTGCATTATTTTTGGTTTCAAAAGACTGAAACTTGCATTGTTGTTGGTTTCAAGGCTGAAAACTGCATTATTTTTTGGTTTCAAAAGACTGAAACCTGCATTAATTTTGGTTTCAAAAGACTGAAAACCTGCAATTATTGTTGGTTTCAAAAAACTGAAACCTGCATTATTGTTGGTTTCAAAAGACTGAAAACCTGCAATTATTGTTGATTTCAAAAGACTGAAAGTAAGAAGAATGCAAAGATCAGGAATCGATTCAATCAAGTACAATGGTACCAACCTCACCTGCATTATTGTTGGTTTCAAAAGCCGAAAACCTGCATTACTGTTGGTTTCAAATGACAGAAGACCTGCATTATTGTTGATTTCAAATAACTGAAAGTAAGAAGGCAAAGATCAGGAATCAATACAATCAAGTACCACACCTGATCCAGGACTCCACATGGGAAAGTGACAAAAAATTCAAAAAACATCACAGGGCCGCATAGCGCAGTCGATGACGTGTCTGGCAACAGATGCGAGTCTGACTGCAGATCCAGGGGTCGCGAGTTCGATCCCAGCCCGGTCCCATACTTTTATGGAGATTGATTGTGAAATAATTTTTATGGTCATTCTCCTCCCTTCCGCTGAATCATTCAAGAAGGGTTGTTGTCAGTTACAAAGGAAAGTATGTGCACGAAGGACTGGTTAACTGCTTGTTCAAGCTTGCACAGGAAAAAGTTTGGTTAGGTGAACTGACCGTCCTGCCATGACCATAGCTGTTGACCTGGGACGTAAAGCAACACATTAAACAAAACAAACAAGAAAACATCACATACAAGAGAGCCAAGAGGCCAGCCCTTTCCCGGCAGGTGACCAAAAGGCTGCAATGAACAGACAAGACAGCATGACAGACATGAAACATAAATAACAAAAAAGATCCACAAAAGAAGCACCACCTTGGAACTGTCAGTAATTTTTTTTACTGGAGGGCTTTAACTAGTTTCATGGTACCAACCTCACCTGCATTATTGTTGTTTTCAAAATAAGTAAAGTAGGTAAGTAAGTAAGACAATGATCTTTTTTTCAAAAGTTTGAAAACCTGCATTATTGTTGGTTTCAAAAGACAGAAAAACTGCATTATTGTTGGTTTCAAAAGATTGAAAATCTGCATTATTGTTGGGTTCAAAACACAGAAGACCTGCATTATTGTTGGTTTCAAAAGACAGAAGAATTGCAATATTGCTGGTTTCAAAAGATTGAAAATCTGCATTATTGTTGGTTTCAAAAGACAGAAGAATTGCATTATTGTTGGTTTCAAAAGATTGAAAATCTGCATTATTGTTGGTTTCAAAAGACAGAAGAATTGCATTATTGTAAGTTTCAAAAAACAGAAGAATTGTATTATTGTTGGTTTCAAAAGACAGAAGACCTGCATTATTGTTGGTTTCAAAAGACAGAAGACCTGCATTAAAGACTTGCATTATTGTTGGTTTCAAAAGACTGAAAATCTGCATTATTGTTGGTTTCAAAAGATTGAAAATCTGTATTATTGTTGGTTTCAAAACACAGAAGACCTGCATTATTGTTGGTTACAAAAGACAGGTGAATTGCATTATTGTTGGTTTCAAAAGACAGAATAATTGCATTATTGTTGGTTTCAAAAGATTGAAAATCTGCATTATTGTTGGTTTCAAAAGACAGAAGAATTGCATTATTGTTGGTTTCAAAAGATTGAAAATCTGCATTATTGTTGGTTTCAAAAGACAGAAGAATTGCATTATTGTAAGTTTCAAAAGACAGAAGAATTGCATTATTGTTCGTTTTGAAAGACAGAAGACCTGCATTATTGTTGGTTTCAAAAGACAGAAGACCTGCATTAAAGACTTGCATTATTGTTTGTTTCAAAAGACTGAAAATCTGCATTATTGTTGGTTTCAAAAGACAGAAGACCTGCATTATTGTTGGTTTCAAAAGACAGAAGCCCTGCATTATTGTTGGTTTCAAAAGACAGAAGCCCTGCATTATTGTTGGTTTCAAAAAACAGAAGACCTGCATTGTTGTTGGTTTCAAAGACAGAAGACCTGCATTATTGTTGGTTTCAAAAGACAGAAGTTTGTTTGGTTGTTTTGTTGCTTTACGGCCCAAGTCAACAGCTATGGTCATGGCGGGACGGTCAGCTCACCTGTCACTCACTTGTCCCTGGCAGGCTTGAAGATGCGGTTAACCAGTAATTCGTGCACATACTTTGGCTTGTAACTGACAACTACCCTTCTTGAATGAATCAGCGGAAGGGAGGAGAATAACTGTAGAAATTATTTTATGATCTGCCATCAATCTCCACGAAAGTATTGGACCTGGCCTGGATCAAACTGGCGACCCCTGGATCTGCAGTCAGGCATGTATCTGTAGCCAGACATTTTACTGACTGCTACGGGGCCCGGTACAGAAGACCTGCATTATTGTTGGATTTCAAAAGACTGAAAAGCTGCATTATTGTTGATTTCAAAAGACTAAAGACTTGCATTTTTATTGGTTTTGAAAGCTTGAAGACCTGCATTATTGTTGGTTTCAAAGTGATGTAGACTTGCATTATTGTTGGTTTCAAAAGATATAAGACTTGCATAATGTTTTTTTTTTCCAAAAGACTGAATACATTCATTGTTGTTTGTTTCAAAGGACAGAAGACTTGCATTATTATTTTTTTTTAAACTTGCGATATTGTTGATTTCAAAAGACTGAAGACTTGCATTACAATGTTTAGCTTCAAAAGACTGAAATCTCAAATTGTTTTCAAAAGATTGAAGACTTTCAAATGCCTGTTCTTTCTTGCTGCCATTAGCAGCTGACATCATTCCATTATGTTTGGAGTTGATCAACTGTGAACGATGATGCAACGATCGGGAAAATTACTAGTCTATTTACCACAGCGTGATCAATATCATTATTGATTCGATTTGTTTATGTTCCGCAGCATCTGGAAATAGCTCTTGTAACTGAGATCTTTATTCTGTAGGCCAGCCAATAATACAATATATGTAGTTTGGGAGTTGAAATAGATATTATTGTAGCATGATATATATTGGTAGAGTTGTACATGTTGATGAAAAGCAACAAGCAAGACAGAAAACAACTATTTGGTGACACAAGTATAAGCTTTTCAAAACAGCTTGCCATCTTTCACAGAGGTCGCACAGGCTTGAAAAGTACTTGAATATACAGGACTGTATTGAAAAGCCCTTAAAATTAAATTTGCCTTGAAAAGTACTTGAATAACACTCAAAGGCCTTGAAAAGTCCTTGATTTTTATAATTTACGAGAGGATTCAACAGTGTTTTTGGAGACCTAAATCAGTATAAAATTGTGGTGCCTTTATTTGGTGCAGCATATGCTGCATCAAAGAAAGGTACCACAATTTTATACTTATTATCTTAAACTAATATCTTTAGTAATGGACTCTAGCATTTCAGAAGTCGAAATTTAAGGTGTAATTCAGTATCTTTCTTAAGTTTTCAGTCCTTGAAAACAGTAGGAAAGCTGTATAGAAGTCCTTGATAAGTCCTTGAATTTTACACAATGTTGCCTGTATAAACCATCTTTCAGCACTTAACTTAAGTGGGTTGTTGCCTACTGTCTGAAAGCACAGTATAATGTAGCCATTTGAAAGGGAAATTTCAGTAGCTTTTCCAAAAGAAAGTGGTGATCTATTAAATTACAGACCCACCTCATTGCCATCTCCACTAGCAGAGATGGCAATGAGGTGGGCATGTCATTTTAATGTTGTGACACTATGAGACAATACATGCAAGTAATTAGGGAGCACAGTGGCTCAGTGGTAGAGTGCTTGACTCGAGACCGAGGGGCTGCTGGTTCGAGCCCCACCGGTGTCACTGTGTTGTGGTCCTTGAGCAAGACACATTTATCCTAGCTTAGTACTGGTTCAACCCAGGAAGACCACTCCCTGCTTAAATGAAAAATTGTTGATGGGACATAAAGAATCAAATCAAGCAAACAAACACAAACAAACAAACATGCAAGTAATTTTCACAGATCCTTGAGCAAGACACTTTAATCCTTGCTTAAAGTACTGGTTCAACCCAGGAAAACCCGTCCCTACATAACTGAAGAATTATTGACTGGGACATAAAGAATCAAATCAAACAAACAAACGAAAAATGTTCACAGAAATGGCTATCTTATGCTACACCACTTAGCCAGTGCTACCATACAAGTTGCAAACTACAATTATAGTTGTCATCTTCAAGACATGTCAGACAACAAGAGGATGTCAATTATAGTAAAACTACAACAGTTTATTGTGTTGTTACTGTACCTTAACTCACTGCATGCGGGTTTAATATTTGTCGTCTGCTGTTTTTTTTTCCGAAATTGACGTTTTAAAAAAATTCTTTCAGAAATACCATCAGGGTGTCAAATACATGTAGTTTGGATTTAGATCTGTTGGGCCTGATCTGGGTCCAAACTGTTTGGAAAAAATATGATATCAGCAGAAGACATTAGCTGGTGGAGTTTATTTAAGAGCATGCCCTGGAAGGCATGAAATTAGTTAACTATAAATATTCTAAAATTTCAAACACTTCCTTCATTCTTTTCTCAAATAAAACACTAGTTATCTGGGCTGGAATTCACAAAATACTGGCCAGAATAGCAAACAGGGAAGACCCTGTTCAGACTGCTTCTTAAGAAGCAGTCTGATCAGGGTCTGCCCTGTTTGTCTAGGACTTTTTAGCTGGCAACTAGTGTTCAAAATTTTAGAACATTTACCGTACATTATAATCAACAGGTACAGTGTTTCATTTACATTTTAACTCTTTTCCCGCTAGTGGCGACTTGTCATCTGCTGGTGGCGACTTGTCATCTGCTGATCACCTTTGCAAACGGTTTAGACCCAGCCAGATCAGGCCCTACAAGAATGTCAGGCCTGATCTGGATCCAAACCATTTAAAACTCTTATGGTATCCCTGAAAGGATTTTTTGAAAACGTCAATTTTGAAAAAAAATCCTCAGACGGCAAAAAAAACAAGCAAAATTACCCAACATGCAAAGAGTTAATTAAATTAAGGCCAATGAATCTTATTAAATCTTGGTTTGTTGAGCAACTAAGGCTCATGCAAGCCTGCACACATGTGCTTATTCGCCAGAGCCTTCAGTGCACGCATTCAAAAAGTATGGATGAAGATAAAGACTCAGACCAAAATTTATATAGGCCTAACCCGGTCGGATACATTATGACATCATCATTTGCATTTAAAAGGAGGCTTTTGACCATATGCAATAAATTATCAAAATCTCATGAGCTGCCTCAAATGATTTAAAGAAGAGTGAGTTTGAGCAAGTTTTTTTAAGGATGTACACAAAAGGACAAGTGTTAACGACTGTCCTGCTGATTCCTATTAGGCCTGGCTATATCCGGTATGGAAATCGAAAAGTAAACCTGATTTTATTGCAAACAAAAGACCATATCCTGCTCACCCAAACTGAGTCCGATCACTAGCGATCAGCAAGCACTTTTGTTATTTTGCCCTCTCAAACTTAATTAGTAGAAGCTAAACTTGATTCATGCAAAATTTTAATATTATAGCAAGGCTCTGTAGCTGAGCAGACTGGAATGAGCCTAGACTGGTATCAGACCAGTTTATACCGGGCCCCATACCGCAGATCCAGGCATCGCAGGCTTGATCCCAGCTCGGTCTCATACTTTCGTGGAGATTGATCACGAAATAATTTCTACGGTCATTCTCCTCCTTCCGCTGATTCGAGGAGGGTTGTTGTCAGTTACAAGTGAAAGTATGTGCTCGAAGTACTGCTTTACTGCTTAGTCAAGCTTGCCCAGGAATAAGTGGGATAGGTGAACAGACCATGTCGACATGACCATAGTGGTTGACTGGGACGTAAAACTTCAAATCAAACAAACAAAAACCACTGACCAGTATATTGAGAAATAGTAACATAAAGGGACATGCATATAAAATCATTCACTACCACTGTACCAATTTTCACTAAGGCCAGATTATTTTTATTAGTTGATTTACAGGATTTTTTTTTCAGATTTAGGGTCGGGGGGACGGAAATAAAAGAAAAAAAGCTCTGAAAATGACCAGTTAACTGGTCATTTTCAGAGCTTTTTTCTTTTTTTTTCATATTCAGAGCTTTTTTTTATATATATATCTCCATATCTCCAGAACAAACATTTAAACTACTCATGTAAAGAAAACCAACAGTCTGTATTAAATCTTTAAAATCGCTTTTAACAGTGTCACTCTAAAAATACACATACAGAACCTCAATTTTTTTTTCAACAAAACAAATAATATTTAAAGTCAGTGGATAAAATTAAAAAAAGAAATTAGAAATAAAACATATTTTTTTCTACTTTCTGGAAAATTACAGTAGGAGGGTTTGTAAATCAACTAATAAAAAATTTCTGGCCTAAATGTCTATTTCATGCATTTCGGTCAGTAGGGAAGTAATATAGTATTTGTAGCAGTTTACACTGACCTTTCAGTTATGCCAGTTATGAGTATTTCATGTATTTCGGCCAATGGGGAAGTAATGAAGTATTAGTGGTTAAACTGACCTTTCATTTACGAGTCCTAAATACATGGCCTGAAGGCTTGAAGCCAGCTAGCTAGCCTAAATAAAGCTGAGCCTTATACGTGGTAGAATAAAAACGGGAATAATATTTTCTCAAGAGGAGGCTCTTCATATAGGCATAAGTACTTAAAATTAAGGACTTTCTTGACAGCATCTGCTCTCCTAGAATGTGATGATTGTTGATATTGTATTTTCTACCAGCCATCTGGAGCATTATATCCATGTCATCAGAAAATCTCTCTTTAGTAAGACTAAAACCAGCCTGCTCAGCTACAGAGTCTACCTAGAATCTTGAAAATATTGATTTTGCAACTAAAGCTAATATACATTGTAGACTGCAAACAACAAGGGCAGTGATCAGACTGTGCATGTGCACAGTCTGATCAGTGCCCTTGTTGTTTGTATGTGGTCTGAACAGGTTTTCTCAAGGTTTTGCTAAATTGTAAGATTGTTTGAATAATACAGGATTAGCTTATCGGTGCAAACACCATGGAGTCAAATAAAGCTGCTGAGCAAATCTAATACAAACACAGCTCCAGAAGCACTACTATTGCCACGGCCACCAATCCATCTCCTTCATCGCATATACCAGTTGGATTAAACTTTCTGTTTCCTAACTTTGGGAGCAAAACTTAGAAATCGGGCATTGCTATTCGATGAGACACTTCCCTGATATTGGTTTTAAGAGGATATCCTGCTTGACAGTTTAAACTGTTTTGTAATGAAGAAAAACTACATTTTTTCAACCTCAACACATATTCTAGAACCTGTTTATGTGCCAGGGCACACTATTTCAGGTATGTTGAAGCTAAACACCAAGGCCATCGAATAGCATTTTCGGATTTCTATAATTTTGTATTGTTTAGAGAAAATAACGATTTTGCCAAATTTTAGGTCCATCTCATTCATAGGAAACAGGTTCCTCTTCTTCATTTTATGCGATGAAGGAGATGTATTGGTGGCCCTGATTGCGATGTACTTGAAGCAATCATTTTCTTAGTGGTACTCAAAACCATCTCCTTGCACTAGAACTCAAAGCATATTCTACATCACTTTAAGCTTGCAAATGGACTGTCAGGTGGTAATGATGGATAACTTGGGTCAGAATATCCTGTGATATATTTTCTAAAAAATTGAAGGCATTATCTTGTAACATCGCTTTTCTTCGGCTGGCATGTTATTTAATAATATGCAGCTTGCAGTCACTGACTGTCAGTGCAATACAGATTATCTTTCACTCTTCTTTCCGAGGAAATGATTAATTTAGTGCATTAGAAAGGAGAAAAACATATTTAAAAAGTTCATTTGGGGAGGTAAAAATTGCCATCATTCAGATATATCGTAGGAGATAATGTTTTGTACTTTACCGTAAAACTATATTTCAACCCTATTTCCAAGGACATAACTCTGTTCGTTAAAATTTTGAATACAAATTTTATCCCCTGGGTGTGCTGCAGTTTGTATAAAAATCTCATCTAAGTGACAAATCTAGCGTTTACATCTGGCATCATGTCAAAGCTGGCCTTCTTTGATGATGTCATATTTTTTTGGATGACATCAAATTTGCTCTTACGGGAATTCAGGAAGGACAAGTTATATCCCTTTGATTATTGGAAGTGTTTGGGAATAGATAAAGAGGGTCTTACATTATTGAATTTGTTAAATGAGTTGGGGAAAAGAGAAACCTTGAGGTTTGCTAAGCATTTTATTGCGTTTGGAAACAGATTTAATAAATTCACTAATACAGGAGCAGGAATGTTAGATTCTAATTATCATATGACATTGAAATTACTTTTAATCACATTTCTGGAGTGAAAAAGTTAAGATTTTTTTTGACGTAATTACATAATGTTACAAAACATGTAAACCACAAGTGGTTTATCGATTTTAATTTCATGGCCTTATTGGACTTGATATGACAAATGGTATTTATGCTACTCGGCTTGAGTAACTAGATGCCTACTGTCTTGCAGTAGAAGCCAGATTTTAATGTAATGGGCTTTAAGAGAACCTACTGTAAATCCAGCAATTTTACCTCTGCAAAATTCATCTCTGAAAGTTACCAAACTGTATGCACTGACTGTGTCTCTATCAACAGGGTTCCCACAAGCTCTGGAAATCATGGAAAACCTGGAAAATCTCTAAAAAAGTTCCATGCATGGAAAAATCATTGAATTTGAAAAACCCCTGAAAATCATGGAAAAATCATGGAAATTTGTGAAATAATTTGACGAAACCACCAGTAGTCAGAAAACTAGCTGTCGTACACTTGTGTGTCCAACAGCTAGTTTTCTTGCTACTGGTGGTTTCAAGTGTTATTTCAAAATGTATGCATGGTCTGTCTACAAGCATGTTGTTGCTGCATTCCGCATTTATGCTCAGCATGGTGAAGATGCTGCTAAAAGGGGAGGTTGGAGGCCATGCATTAAATAGCCATGGAAATTACATTGTTGATCGTGGAAAATCATGGAAAAATCATGGAACTGTGTTTTTGAATTTCTGTGGGAACCCTGATTAAGCTCAAACTTGAAAGGTTTTTAAAAAATTGAGGGATCTCTGCTGCAATGGGCAGATGTAATTAAAATTCATTGAATATTCTCTAAGCAAGCACCAGGCATTTTCTGCTTGGTTTATCAGAAATAATAGTTGATTTTCTCTCTGACAGGAAGCTTAATTGCGTGGCTTCCTAGAAAACAATTTATAGAAGCCTCTTAATTGTAATCCTATTCACAGCTTTAACTTAAAGGGTGAATGTGAACCCAAGCCTTCTGATAAGTGGGGATGATTCCAAATTTACTCGCTTATTTCTCAATCAAAACATGTTTTGACACGGTTCTTTTAAGCACCAAAAACACATTTGTAGACTTATGAATAAGAAAAGAATCCAAATTTATGCTCAAATGTTCACTTATCTGAACCTACGTGAGAAGCATAAAATTGTCACATTCAGAATGCTTTAATTTTGCCGCAGTAGTGCAATCATCATAAAACATTTATTTTCATTCTCCTTAAACGGCTCTTTTGCAAGATCGGTGTGATTTTATCCAATTTTGGTGTAAACGTATTTCATTTGTTGATATGAACACTAAATAGCATACACATGGGATTCAGAAGAAAGTCTTCCAACTTATATTAATCTGTATCCAATTTTGCATTATGACGTTCATATTTGATAAGACTGATTCTTCAGAATTGTTGCTCTTGTTTATATTTATTAGATGACTGGGTCCATGGTCAATTAAAAGAACAATTGGAAGGGAGTCAAATTGATAATCTCTGATTTTTAATGCGACTACATCTGATTGAAGTAGGGAGTTTGCAGTTACATATACTTACAAAAGTATATGTACTGTGTTCAGGATTTTAGTTAAGAGTTTGTTACAGAAAAACGTTTTACTTTATTTCTCAACCAAAACATATGTTGTGGGCACTCAAAAGGACCGTCTCAATGAGATGGTTCTTTTGAGCACCCAAAACATATGCTAAAAATTATGGGTAAGAAAATATTTACAATTTTACGCTGCAAATTTGTGTTTACCTAAACCTGTGTGTGTTACTGTTAACCACTGATTCTGAGGATCGTCCCCAGGACTGAAAAACTGTAAAAGCCAAAAATAAACCCCTATTAGTTTGTCCTGAAAAAGTTGTGTGCTTTTTAGATCTGCTGCATATATTCAAGTGCACTTCAGATTAGATTTTTTCACGGTACTTTTATGAACCCTGTTTGGAGCAGTCTGTCCTGGGTCCATAAATAGAGAATACTAGGTGAGTGTCTTTTGATATCAATTAAGTTTACCAGGCAAGGCTTCGAGAACACTTGTTGACATTGTGAGGCTTGCCGAGCGATTCAACATGCGTTCTCGAAGCCGAGCCTGGTAAACTTGATATCAAAAGACACACACCTGGTATTCTATTAATCAGCTTACCAAGTTGATTTACTCTTCAAACTAGCGAATATGACATAATGATTTTTTTTTATGTCAATTCGGCGACGTCATTCAAAAAGTACAACGTCATCATGACCTGATAAAGGCACATGCTGTGAGATAGACAACGTTTATCAGGCAACGTGCAACGCTGCAGTCGATATGAATTGTAACTGATAATTTGCAGTGTAGGCTTAATAGTCTAATAAACAGATGACAAAACTTGTTTTGTTTGTTTGTTTGATTTGATTCTTTATGTCCCATCAACAATCTTTCAGTTATAAAGGGACTTGTCTACTTGGGTTGAACCAGTACTAAGCTAGGACTAATGCTCTTGCTCAAGGACACAACGCAGTGACCCCGGTGAGGCTCCAACCTGTGGCCCTTTGGTCTCGAGTCAAGCACTCTACCACTGAGCCGCTGCCCTCCCTGTGACTAAACTTGTGACTGGCGGGAAAAGGTTTAAAGTGTTTTTTTTCTGATGGCGTTGGTTACATGTGATATTTAATTATACACAGAGGACAGTGATCAACACAGAATGATTAGAATACTCCCAATCAGATCTTGATAATTCATTGATTGTTGGAAAATAAATTGCTTCATTAATCCTTTATCATGCTGCATATTTTAATATACCACACTCCACCCTAATTTTCATCCAATTAACTTGCAGTATTCCAGTAACTAGCCTGGGCCCGAGGTTATCGAAATTTCAACTGCTCATAAAAACTAAAATACTGACAAATGAAGAAGTTTCTTGCTTTAAATCTCTTAGATGATGTATTTATCATGCTAATAAATGTTAAAATGCCAACAATTGTTGGCATTTTAACATTTTTGAGCAGGATAAATTTCGTGCTTAGCTGAGCTGAGCATGAAAAAAGTTTTATAATGTCAGGGCCAGAATTTGCAAGCAGAACGGAAATGGGGTAGATCTTGATCAGCTGGCTGTGTAGAAGCCAATGAATCAGCATCTACACCGTTTTCAGAATATAGGAATAAATAGGATATATCTATAGAGGTCTGGCTTAATTGTTAAAGATTAATATGACCAGCTTGCATTCATGAAGAAGTACTGTTTCCTGGGTGGCCAGCGAAAATCGGACAATCCTGGGCTGTCTCGTATACATAGCTTCATTTGCTTGCGTTCATAGAGTTTGGTAGTAGATGAAGCTTCAAATAACACTGAAAATCATTTACATTTATGCAAACAGAGCTGTGATGTTGCATTTTGTGGATCCTTTATAACATTCCAGTCAATAAATTCCAGTCAGTTAATTGAAAAGTTAAAACTTAAGGTGATCCTAGATTAAGTCTACTAACCATATAACATCCTGAATTTTAGTCTGAAATGCTGTCAGGAAGTTTCAGTTAAAAGAAATAAAAAAAAGAGGAAAAACTCATAAACTTATCCATTACAACTGCAATTGCAATCTAAGATTTCTTCAAGCATTTTGTAATTGAAGGAATATAAAGAAATTTAAATTATTTAATCACCAAATTACAATCAATGAGTAGACTTTTGTGACATTGTGTATCCTTAAGATATGTACGAGTGCAAATAAACCAAACTAGAGAATAGGATACATTCAATTTTGCAGACAGCAAAGCCAGCTGAGAATTAAGGATCCACAGTGTCACTTCCAAATAGCGTATTGATTTATACTACTGCAAGACTTTAGTTGATATGATTTTTATGAGTTTGATGTTAAATTTTAATGCTTTTTACCTGAGTATGACATTAGCCACCTGGTATGTATTATATAACACCTTACTGCAAACACATGTTTTTAATAGCAAGTTTATCTTTTATATTTGAAATTGTTAGAAATTTTAGACACCTCCAACAGTTAACTCTATTAACTGAATGCTGTCTAGGGTAGGTAACTCAATATTTAGTCATGAGAAGATCTCAAACTAGTTTCAACCTCTTGCTTGGGTTTATGTAATTGCCAACACATTTCACCGAAAGAACAGGCACTTCAACCTAACATGGGTAAAAGTTTTCAGGTTTATTCCTGAATTCAGGATTTTGAGGCTGACTTTCCACAGAAAGTCAGCCTCAAAATGCTGAATTGGGACACCATAATATAGCTTCTCTGATTTATAATTATAGTCTATCTTAGGACAAATGACCATTTAAACTTGAAATTGTGAATATTTAGTGAGCATACTGCGAGTTTTAGGACTGGAGTTCGGAAATTCAGGATTTTTGAAATTTTGAACTTTCACCCATGACCTAATGTCAAGTTTTGTTTGGTAAAAGGCACAAGTCAATAGACTTAAGTTTTAGTTGTGGCTTTCTCATCATTGCTCTTCTTTTGTCTTTTACCAGGTGATGGGATGGAAACTCAACCACATAGGAATGAACCCAACAGCTGAGGCTTATCTAGTTCTTCACAGATTTGGATCGGTAGGTATCTGAAGAGCACCACAACATGATATAGTCTCTTGAAGTCATGTTCTCTAGATTCTATTGCATCTAATGCAGTATGGTTTGACTTGGAACTTAATATGCTTTGCCTCATGGTTTTAAGCATCTTAAATGCTACTTGTATATGCATATAGTGGAGCATGCCCTGTATCATAATAGTAGGGTGAGCTGGACTTTGGAATCTCTCTGCCACTAGTTGTTAGGTCCATTGGGTGAATATCTTCCTGAACAATCAAAACATGATGGTCAGGGTTATGTTAAGTACCAACTAAAAAATTAATGATCTACCATCTTCAACCTAATAAGCATTAAGCACATACTAGGCCCTTATGAGTTATTTCTAAGCTGTTTTGTTTGTGCTGTTGCTTTACTTCCCAGTCAACAATTTTTCTGCCATGTTGTAATGATTTCCTGTCTTCCTGGGTTGAACCAGTACTAAGCAGAGGATGAAGTGTCTTGCTCACTGACATAAGGCAGTGCCTCAGATGAGTCTCGAAGCAGCAAGCCATCCAACTCTCTATCACTGAGCCACCACACTCCTCCTCTCTGAGCTGTGAATCATTAATATGGATTCATTATTAGAATCCAGCTGATCTGGGTCTACGCTGATTTCATACCTTGTATAAAATTTAAAAAAAAATAAATGCATTGTGTGCTTGTTAGGGTGAATACAGTATGTCATATAAAGCTACTGATGAGTACATAGAACATGTCTACCAATCCGTCTCATTCTAGAATCAGTCAAAAGTAAAATGTTCCAGGGCACAATATTTAAGGTATGTCTATGGTAAACATGAAGGTCATCGAGTAGCATTTTTCGGAATTTCTCAAATTATCTATTGACAAGAAAGAATTAATGATTTTGTTGAATTTAACGGTCCATCTCATTCATAGGAAACAGGTCCCTCTTCTTCATAACACAGTACTGATTTTATGCTATGAAGGAGATGGATTGGTTGGCATGATAGAGGTGGCAGACTGATTCTAGAGTCATTTTTCAAGGTGAACAATTTTTCTTGCTTCATCAACTTCGAACAACTGCAGTTTACATACAGGTGTTTTATTTTGCAGAAATTTCTGTTTAATGAGTATGCAGTCTGTTTAGTCTGAGTGTTTCTTGGCTTTAGGGTTAAGAAAATCAGCACCTTCACAATTTTTGTTGCAGCATGTGGTTATGTTTGAAATGCTTTCCTGTTATCCTTCACAGCTTCAGATAAGAAAACATCTTTTAACAAGCCTTCAGATAAGTGTTCTTAAATAAAAATGAATTTACTTATTTCTCAACCAAAACATATGTTGAACCTTCTCAATGAGATAATTCTTTTGAGAACATTAAACAAATGTTTAAACTGATGGATAAGAAAATATTCACAATTTTACGCCTAAAATTTTTGTTTATCTGTAAATAATGAAAAAAAAAAAATAAAAAAATAAAAAAATAAAGTAAAATTAAATAAAAAGAAAATAAGAAAGATGTTCTTATCTGGAGTAGTTTCACTAAAATCTTGCTTTTCAGTAACTTTTAGTTTTAGGTTTCAACATGAAATGCATGGCGCGGAAAACGCTGAACTGAAGCTGTCTATAGCAAGAATCTTGAATGATATAGGTGAACTGCCGTTAGACCCAGATATCAAAGATTGTGAAAGAATATGCAAGAGTTAACCGCTCTCATTTTTTAGATGCCATTTTATTTATAGTACATGTTGTTGTCTTGATAAGTGCACATTTAGCCTACAGAAATTTCATCTTAATGAAATAGGGGCTGCCTTAAATATGGGCCTCAACGTGAGAAAACCTGTCTTCGGGGGTTTGCGAACAACAAAGGCGCAGACAAGCCTGCGCATCAACACAGTCTAATCAGCGCCTTTGTTATTCACTTAATGGAAAGTATCATATCTAGACTTGCTACAGGTGAATTATCAATTTTGCAGCTAGTCTCAGTAGCTAAGCAGGCTGGTTTGAATGTCACTTTGTTGGAAATTCCGAAGACAGATTTTGTCGCTACGCAGCCCATATTCATGCTACTCAGCACAGATTCTAGTACATTATATGCCTTCCAGACTGGACAAACCTCTGGAGCTACCATCACCATCCATCCATCCCTCCATGAGAGTAGCTCAGTGGCTCAGTTGGTAGAGTGTTAGACTTGGGATCGAAGGTTGCTAGCTCGAGACTCACCAGAGACACTGTGTTTTGTCTTTGAGCTAGTCATTTTATCCTCTGCTTAGTGCTGGTTTAACCCTGGAAAAGTCCTAATATGACTGAAAAATTGTTGACTGGAATGTCAAGCACCAACACAAACAATCCATGCATCCAGGCATCCATCCAATCTGTCCAATCCCTCCATCCATCCATCCATCCATCCATCCATCCATCCATCCATCCATCCATCCATCCATCCATCCAAATAAGGGACCCAGTTGCTTTACAAGTGGCAGTTTATCCACTACACCATTCATCCATCCATGCATCCATCCATCCATCTATCCATGCATCCATCCATCCATCCATCCATCCATCCATCCAATCCCATCCATCCATCCATTCACAAGGTGTTTTATCCAAATGAACATTAAACTGAGAAGTGTTATAACTGGACAGTCCCACACCAAATATGTCTTCTTGTTTCTCAACTAAAGAGCTGCCTAGAATCATGGAAAGATGATGATGTGTGTTTGTTTTATGTCCCACCAACAGCTTAGGTCATATGGAAATGAGACCACAGCTTAAAGGCTCATCCAACAGACTGGAGAAACCTGGGATCAAATATGCCACCCCTGGAAAACAAGGCGAGAATTTTATCCACTACACCACTTAAATATAAAAGATGAAACTAGATGTTAAATACTGTTGCTAAAAGTTAAGCATATTTGACTCTGAGTGACCATAAAATTTGAATGTGTATTGTTTTCTTTTTTCATATCATAAACTATGGTATTTCCTTGGTGGATTATCAGTATCACCTTAAAAGACTTAATAGCACAGTGAAGCATTGTCAAATCATGCAAATTCATGCCTAATAATTGAGGCCAAACACTTTTTTCTCCCTCTAAGTCTGCTGTAGGACAACAGGTTAATAACATTATTTATTTTTTCATGTTTTCATTTGTCTACTAGTAGTCAACCCTTTGCATGCTGGGAAATTTTTCGGGATTTTTTTTTGTTCTCTGCTGATTTTTTTTGAAATCAACTCTTCCACAAAATTCTATCAGAAATATCATTGCAGTGTCAAAATGTTTGATTCCGATCAGAATATTGGGCCTGATCGGTGTACAAACTGTTTGCAAATGTTATTTAAGAAAATGAATTCGATTTTTGGAATGTTCATTGACTCGTGAATACTTCAGGTCTCTTGCATTTAAGTGAAGCCCCTTTTCCAAGAGACCAGAAGTATTTATGATTCCATGAACATACCGAAAAATTGAATCTAATACTCTTATTTTCATTTTATTATAAATATCTAATATAAAGAAATTATTTACAGTTTAGGAAACAAAACAGTTTTGTATTTTTAAAATATGTAAACATATTAACGGTTTTGTTTGAGTGTAAAACAGAAAAGCGGAATAGCCAGTGTGAACACAGACAGCCAATGGAGCAACCAAGTGGTGTGGCTCGCTGTCAATCACAACACCAGTGTCATTTCTGGCAAGTGAAAAATGTTCGAAGCGTATTGCACAGGCAAGTGACTTTGGCAACTGTCAATCATATTTGTGCAGGGTTCCCACTAGCTCTGGAAATCAAGGAAAACCTGGAAAATCACAAAAAAAAAAAAGTTCCATGCATGGTAAAATCATGAAATTTGGAAGAAAATCTGAATGCTCATGAAAAAATCAGGGAATTTTGTGAAGTAATTTGATGAAATCACAAGTAGCCAGAAAACTAGCTGTTGGACACTTGTGTGTCCGAACTTGTGTGTCTGACAGCTGATTTTCTGGCTACTGGTTGTTTCAAGTTTTAATTATTTACAAATGCATGCATGGTCTACAAGCATGCTGTTGTTGCTGCATTCCACATAGTCATGGAAATGACATTGTTGATCATGGAAAATCATGGAAAAATCATGGAATTGTGATTTTGACATTCTGTGGGAACCCTGTTTGTGTCTTTCATGATGCTATGAACGGTTGCAAAAATCTGGATTGCTTCGAAAATGTAAATATCAGCAGATGACAAAAAAGGTCACATGCAAGTAAAGAGTTCTGGGATGGGTAGTTTTTGTGTGTCTAAGTATTGTATGTTTTACTGTGTGTTTCTGTATTTAGTTTCTGTTTCATATTATGGGACAGTTCAGCTGGGTCTAACTTATCACTGTGTGATAAATAGGGCTGCCACATTTACGAAATTTACACGAGTTCTAGTAACGGAAACAATTCCATTTACACGAAACTTCCAGATTTGATTTTTTTCATTATGCAGATCTCGCCGATTGTTTTTCCTATGAAAACCTCTTTGAAAAATGTACCTTGTGGGAATATTGGAAATTGTTTGGTTGTGTGTGGTGATAGAACTCATTTCTAGTAATTGGAAAGTGATTGCAACATGCGCAGACTCTTACATTACTGACATTGTTTTCAGTTGCAAGTGTGTAATTAATGAGTTGACACATACAAGATATAACTGCCAGTCATCACGTATGCATCAATACACACACCGACAGGAAGTAAACAAACAAAAAACAGTTTTAACCCATACATGCCTCTCCACCAAATACAGACATGTTAAGTTTCTGGAAAAAATGCGGGACAATGCGCGGAAAATCTGTGATTTTTAAAAAAAATCCGTTTCCCCATGTCTATGGACGTCGTCAATCCCGTCGTGAGAGACGCTGAAATGCTTACTGCAAACCTTGCAGTGCGCCTGCTGCTTGTCCCGGTCGCTGGCCATAACCCAGTCAAACGTTCTTGTATATTCTGCATTAAAATTTCACCCGCTTCTATACCGTATTCGTTTTTTTTGCTGGGATAATCCCTGGCGATGATTCACGTTTCGCCATCTTTGTTGGGTTTATCAAGTTATACAGCCGCTTGGATTATTTTGTACCTGTATTATTCGGTTTACATTCAAGCCCTTAATTGATATCGATTTTTCAGTGACTTTGAGATGCTTTACCTGACAGCTATTCGAAACTACCAAGCTTCCTTACGATATCAATATTGATTTTTCTCGGCGACTTCGCCAAATTATCACAAGAAATTGCTTTTAACAAAAATAACGGTAAGACTATGAGCGGATTTTTGAAAATCCGTGATTTTTTTTAAAAATCTGTTAGTGACACGGGAGATCCGTTAATCTTAACATGTCTGCCAAATATTAAGACATGCCTTTACATAACTGTTAAAAATGCAGGAATACAATTGCTCCAAGCGACGATATTTGGGACATTTTTATGGCGCATTGAGCCAATGTCTGCTCAGGCATGGTACTCAAAGAATTTGAAAAATGCTCCTTATCATAAGATAATGTCGGTTGAGCATGTCCGCAGTAATCTCAATTGCAATAGATAGTTTTTTTTAAAAAAATACAGCGGAATCTGAGAAAACAAACAAACTGATTGATGATCCAGATCGGGATTAGGAAATGCTATTAATAAACACCGACGCTGGTCACTTGCTAAAGTTTGTGTAAACGGTAGGCCAATTTTGTAAATGTTTATTGCAAAAACATGAAACAGTACCATTTTCACATGTAAATGTGGCAGCCCTAGACGATAAAGTACCTGTCTAGAATGTAAATGTACACTCATTATGGTACTAAATATAAGGACAGTATGAATGAGTGGCAGGGTTGCCACGGTCAGGGGAAAATATCTTAAAAATGAAAAAAAACCAGGTCATGGAAAAGTCAGGGAATTTCATTTTGAGTCAGGAAAATTTAGAAAAAAATGAAAAAGGTCAGGGAATTTCAAAATTTTCCAAAAAAGTTGTAGTAGGGGAGCCAGAGATTCAAAAATTGGAAAAAAGTGGCCGAAAAGTAGCAGAATTTTAGACTATATCCTGTGTTAGTATGATGTTTCAGAAGTGTGAAAACAGATATTGCACAAATTTTAAGTCTTGCAAAAGATGTTTATTTATGGGGTAACCATAGTTACCCTCATGCAGGCTTTATGTAGTAGGCTATTCGCTACATTACTGAAAAGAAAAGTTATTTAGACCAGATAGGTCACATTTCCTACTATCTGCATATTGCTTTATAGTAGCTTAATTAAAAGCACCAAACTGACGATAAGGTTTAATGACTTACGCTTACGTAATTGTTATATACGTTACTTACATTCAAATATATTACTATTGTTTACTTGGCCATGGGCTGCCAAAAGACTTGTGGAGGGAGATTTTTGTACATTTAGATTTTCTTAGCTACTTTATGTATGATTAAAATGTCTGTTAGCTTTTGGTAAACATGTGCATTTACCATGCAATAGCCAAGTCTAATACGTTACCATTAGATAATAAGGAAACTCCTAGTATAGTGTTATTATCATTTGCATCGTTTTCTTACATATTATTATGATTGATATTTTAATTAGATGCAGCTTAATAGCAGAATAATAATATTAGTTTAGGCACCTGGAAATTCTGTTATATACGTTACTTTCTTTTAAAACAATATTTTTGTGCAATGTTATGTGTATATGCGTTCAAACAGCTAGTAGGTGAAAATGAAATTGACTACCATCTAATTGCTCAAAATTAGATTGGAAATATTGTATTTCTAAACATTTAATGTGAATGAAATGCAACATCAACAAAAACATATTAGGTTTAAAGGGAAAACTTGAAAATAAAGCACATAAATGCCATTAAGTATATGTTTTAGGAACCATGTATATAGCATAATTGATACCCATTTATTATTCATAACTAAATTGTTTCAAAAAGTCTAAGTGATTCTTTAAAATCTGTGGCACTACCATGTGTTTGCTTCTTTTTATGCATTAAATGGCGTAAAATGACATATACAAGACATTTTCTTTCGCACCCAACAGCTCAATGAATAAATAAAAAGCATGCAGTAACATAGTCAGATCCATCACACATTGTAAAAGCCGTCAAATATATGCATTTATAAACAGTTATTCGTTACAGCAGCTATATTTAAAACAAAAAGGAACAAAATATACCTTAAAACTCTAAAGAAATATAAGACATTCCAAGCAGAAGTCCAAATCAAGAAGTAAACATTAAATATACCTTCATCGGTGTCATATGAAACAAAACTGAAGTTTGTGGAAATCGTGATGATTTCTGTCACTGATTTAGCACCGCCTTAGCTATCCTTGGGGTTATAATATTTTAGTATCTACAGCGTGTCCGCTTTGGAAAAAGAGTATTATTTATGTTGGTAAAGTATATAACAAAATATAAAGGTCATTACTTTAATCATTGTGTTGCCTGGTTCTACACGTTTGTGAAGCAATGAAACATGACAGTATTTATTCTAAATTACCATTTTAATAATTTAGAAACAGACACATGTCTGTTAATAAGTTGGAAAATCTCCCCTGCATTGTTAGTATTGTAGACATTTCTAAATGATTAGACTTCGATAATCAGGACCTTGAGCAAACAAATTTCTAGAATAGGACTTGATTGATCATATATTCCAGAATGTTTACAGACGTTTGCTTTTTAGCTGTATAGCTTATCTCAGCATACGTGATAGAATCTGCTTTAATGATTGTTTTATTCAGCAGGACACTGTTTATTTTTTACACTCACAATAAGTAATTATAACAACCGCCATTCAGTCCTTAAAACTAACTAATTAATACCCATAAAACATGTACCAACTTGTTAAATGGTTTGTTTGTTTGTTTGATTTGATTCTTTACGTCCACTCAACAATCTTTCAGTTAAGCGGGACGGGTCTTCCTGGGTTGAACCAGTACTAAGCTAGGATAAATGTGTCTTGCTCAAGGACCACAACGCAGTGACACCTGTGAGGCTCGAACCCGCGGCCCTTCGGTCTCGAGTCAAGCACTCTACCACTGAGCCACTGCGCTCCCTCTTCTTAAATGGTGCTATGTTTATGGTATATTGGTAGTTCATGTAATAGAAACAAAATCCATACTTATGCTACTTTCAAAGAATACTTTCAGATAGTATACTCAACAAATGCTATGCCGTATCATACTTACATTTAGTGTAATTGGCAATAGAGACAATGTTATCACTATCTGAGATGTATCATGATACTTTTACAAATCTAAAGAAATACAATTTCATATGCAGATGATTGATAAAAAAGAGCAACAGATAAATTAAACATGCATACATACTTTTTGTTAAGTTTATGCATACTTTCTTAGCATAACATGTAAATCTATTATTTGTGTAAGTAATGATACGAACTATTGTGCCTTCTCTATCGTCCAAATGATTATTATTTTTATTAGCACAGTAGATAATTTAATGTATGCCTTTTTGTCTCTATACCCTGATGAGTTTACAACTCATCTATTATTTAACTCACATAAAGGGAATCAACAGACAGGATTCCTGCAACAGTTTGTTTTAAAATGGGGTCCAATGACTGCTATGGTATTATGAAAGAACTTAACATCAGCTAATTGCTAAAACTAAGTTTGATCTTATGACTGCTATTTTCACTCAAAGATATTGCTATTCCTATCAACATTCTGATTAACGTAAATAATCTTTTAAACGGTAATTTTAATGTGTCCTAGTTAAATTTGGCTTAAGCATTTTCTCTCTTTGTTGAAATTTTATGAAGTAAATTTGGTATCGTAAATTACAACTGAAGAAATCTAGATTTCTTGGATATGATCACTGCCTTGCCATGTAAAACCCATCCTTATGGATGATTTTCCCAATTTCAACAGCAATAATTCATTTTGAATAACCCATTCAGTTTTAAAATTTGCATTGCTTTGACAAATGATTAGTATTGTTAAGTTAAAAGGACTATCAGTTTCATTAATCAAACAATGAAAGCCATGTTAAAAATGAGCTGAAATTAAAGTTCATAGCTAGATTATATTCAAAAGTCACCTTCTGAGTTTTGATATATGCATAAATAGGTGTTGCTTAAACAATTTGCATAACAGAGCCACTCTCTTAAAGAATAAATGATATCAAACATATATGTTTCCTTAAATTTAATGTAACGTAAACAACATTTTATTCTATATACTCATAAAGGAGTGATGCTATCTAGATTGCCAGCAAACGTCTTCTTTCTATAAGTGAACATGACTAGGAAATGTCACAATCACAGACCTGACTGATCCACTGCACCTTAAGGAAGGAACAGTGAGCACAGATATATGCAACATAATTAAAGTGAAGCAACCAGCTCTCTTCCTTGTCAAGATGATTGCTAAACTAGAAACAAATTAGAAAACAAAGGCCTGATACAAAACCCCACAGCCAATAGGAACAAAAACAAAGTTTCCAACACCCACACATCATTTCAGAAATTCTTAGATATTTTATCATAAATGAATCTGATTTGATAGAACAGATATGTTATTTACTATATTATATATTGTGATGAGTGTGAACAGGTTCAACACAAAGCTTTGGCTGCTTCTGAATAGCTTTTTAGATTGTTTTGTTCAATTAAAAGAAAAAAATGTGCAAATCTAAATTTGTTTTAGGTGTTCAGGCTCAGATGTATATGGAAAGCGGTTGGAACAATTATATATACATGATATATAGTTCGTTTATTTATAGTTATATATGTTACTTTAGCAAATTTGACTGAACAAGCTTAAGGGAATGTTTCCTAGTTGAGATGTTGCATCCGACTTATCATTTTATAAGTTTATAAATTGCATAACATAACATAGAAACATATGCAAACAATGTGTATAATTTTAAGTCAAGAAGTATACCGTTTCTTAAAAGAAACATTAACAACCATATACACAGTCTACTAATTAGTACTGATAGCTTCTTCTTTTGGATTAAATGTTCTTTTTATGCCTATCAAACACAGTCCCCCTTTTTGATCAAATAAACTTTCCAGTGAGGTACAATTTAAGCTATAAAGCAATATTTGTTTGTCTCCAACTTTGTTTTATACGTTACATATTAAAAATCATACAACAAAATGAAATTTTACCTCAGAAACGTTGTTAAGTATTACTCTAAAGTCAGTGATATCAAAACAATTATCATAAGGTGTTTAAAAGCTAACAGAAAACATTGCATGCTAATTTTCAAACTTAAAAGGTTCTAAACTTAAATAAAGTTTTATCTATGGTCATCTAATTAAACAGCTTATAACTGACAAAGTATTTATGTTAGAACGTATCTGTTTGCAGTTTTGAAATGGTCAGTTAATGCTCTTTTAAATACATGTTATTCTGAAGTAAAACAGATAGAGAAAATTTTGTCAAATGAAACTTTCTAACAAAATATCAATAATTTTAAGGGTATAGTTGAAAATGTAACGTAAATGACATTATAATGGACCCAAACAACTTTTAAAAACATCAATATGTGTAGAGAATAGCATGTTCTTACCGATTGCATAAATGTTTTGTTCATTTAAACATTTCAACTTCTACCTAAATAGACTTAATTACATATTTTTGTTTTGAAGAAAATGAGGGGTAACGTATTAAACACACTGTTACGGGTGTGTTTGCAAGACTTAAATTGAGTGCAATATCTGGTTTCATACTGCCTATACTATGTACTAAAGGATGACACAAAAGAAAATTCTGCTAAAAAGGGGGCATACCTAAATGCTTATTTTTGACATTTTTGAACTCTGGCTCCTCTACTATTGCTAGTTAACAGGCTTCTGGAAATTTTATTTTCCATAAATTTTTGCAAGCAATGTTTCTGAACATAAATTACAAGCAATTTATGTTTCTGAACATAAATTACAAGCAATTTATGTTCAGAAACATTCCTTTTCTAATATTTATGATTTGAGATTTTCTTTAAAGATTTAATCAGCAAGCATGAATATTTGTACATAATTTTTGAATTGTTGATGGATGAAAATGGCTAAAATCGGCCTTCCCAAAGGGTCTGGAAACTGTCAATAGTCAGTGAAAAGTCAAGGAATTTTTAAAGGGATATTGAGTGGCAACCCTGGTGTGAGAGTAGGAGGTTTAGTAGATGAGGTGATCTTGATCCCTTAGGCCCATGACCTTTCATATTTGCATTCTGAACTAGGCATTCAGTCAGCATTTACAGATTTACATGTTAGAAGGCTTTATTTCATGAAAATCAGAGGAGCCAGACCACAGACTCATTTGTAACTTATTTGTCAGGCGTATACTACTAAACAGATATTTTCTCAAATTATCACTCTCCACTGATTGTGTCTGATGTTTTTGAAACTTGGACCTAGTCTGTTAGTGACAGCATACTCAAATGTGTGTCTAACTGATAGTCTGACATCTGTCATATAGGCCTCGTCGCAAAAAAACCTGTCTTCGGGGTTTCCGACAAAGCGAGTTTCAAACCAGTCTCCTCAGCTACAGAGACTAGCTAGAAAAATGAAATTTCGCTTGTAGCAAGCTTAGATATGGTTTCTTTACAAAACACAAATAACAAAGGTGCTGATCAGACTGAGAGCAGGCTGGTTTGCGCCTGTGTTGTTCGCAAACCCCCGAAGACAGGTTTTCTCGCGTGGAGGCCCATATAAGAGGGGCTTGAAATAAGGTGTGCAGCCACCCTCTTCCTACCAGATAATTTAGGTGCCCATGGGTTATGGCTAATCTGTTGTCTGTGAAAAGTTTTTCAACAATATACAATAATTTAATGTTGTCCTAACCATTAATATGTTTGATATTCCGAATGATCTGCTTCCCAAGTGAATAAATGAATTATTAAGTAATTTTATCCAATTTCAAGAAACCAAAAAGTTCACAAGGATATTGAGATATTTTAGACAATATCAGCTGCATTAAGCTGAAGCAAAGATGTGCATTCTTATCCATAGGACATAATTGTTTGTCTAAAACTTGCTTATTAACTCTATATCTGTCAGTGACCACTTAACTGCAGTATAACCTTTGTAAATAGTCCAGAGATAATATTATCCAAATTATCTATTATTTTATTTGAAATATCTTTTTAGTATTGTTTCTTTTTTCATATACATGTTTGCTTAATTTGTAGTCATTATTTTAACAGCTTATGTTCAACTTTTGCTGTCATTTTTGTTGTTGTCATATTTTCATGTACATATACCATTTTTACATTCTGCATGCTTATGCATATTTGTGTAAGGCAAAGGAATGGGAGAGAGGGTTATACTCGGCATCTTTCTACTTAATTTTAAAAATGATAAGTATGATAATTGTTCTAAAATTTCAAACACTTTTCTCTTTCTATTCTCAAATAAAATGTTAGGTTACAGGGTTGGAACTTAAAAAATTGCTTGTCAGAATAGCAAACAGTGAAGACTGCATCCTAACTCAGCCATGTAGCACAGTCAGTAGCAAATCTGAATGCCAATCCAGGGGTCTTGAGTTTGATCCTGGCCAGGTCCCATACATTCCTGGCCATTGATCATTAAATATTTTCTAAGGTCATTCTCCTCCTTCCGCTGATTCAAGAAGGGTTGTTCGTCAGTTCCAATTGAAAGTATGTGCACAAAGTACTGGTTAGCTTGCCCAGGAATATTAGTATTGTTAGTAGAAATGTTACTTATGTTTGAAATTTTAGAGCATCTAGCATAATTTGGCTTCACACTGACTCCTCTTTTATGTAACTTCATTTCCCGGCTTGGATTTTTGTCCTGGCTACAAAATATGTTGGTGGAATGTAAAACCCTAGATCAGTCACTTTAATATGGAATCATATTTTTTCATGAAATCATAATCATCTTTTTTATCTTTAAGCCTAAAGAAATAACAGTTGCTTTCTAATTTATTCTCAATAAATTCTGAAAACTATTCCTTGAGCTTGAGAACAGGACAGTCATATTTTTTCTTAGGAAAATAGTATTAAAAACACACATCATTAAGAGGACATTTAAGGCATGGTAACTATCTGATGTGGAATAAATTGTGGTATTAAACTTTTAGAGTTTTATGGTTAATGCATTATGGATATTAATGGTAAATGTTCTAGAATTTAAACACTGTTAATCTTTTCTCTATGCAAGCTTACAGTTCTTGATTAAATTTTAGATTTCTGGTCTACAAGCCTTTAAAAGTGTACTAGAATGGAAAACAACAAAGGATCTTAATCAGACTGCTCCCAAAGGAGCAGTCTGATCTGGGTCTGCACTGTTGATCAGATCTTTTAGTCTGTTGACAATTAAGTGTAATTTTAGAACATTTACACCATGTCTTGTATTGGTATAGAATAGTTTAAAATTGCTTCAGAATTTGTATTTCTGATAAGGATTGAAAAAGACTCCGTATAATCATTACATTTGTATTCAATGTTATAAATTTTATGGTTATATTACTGAAATTGTATTTTGAAATGCTATATACACCCAATGTCCTGGCTAATCTGCCAGCAACATGTGCAAATATGCATGCTAAACCCCTGATGAATTGTGTGAGGCCCTATTAAGCTAATTCAGTTATCAGTTTTCTGAATTCTTAAGCATATGATTTGGAAATACTTTTAATGACCGTCCTGCATACATCATATGGGCCTCAATGCGAGAAAACCTGTCTTTGGGGTTTGCAAACAACAAAGGCGCAGACCAGATCAGCGCCTTCGTTATTCACGTATTGAAAAGTATTGTATCTAAACTTGTAACAAGCAAAATTGAAATTTTCTAGCTTAGTAGTCTCTGTATCTGAGCAGACTGGTTTGAATCTCAATTTGTCGGAAACCGGAAGACAGGTTTTGTCACTACGAGGGCCATGTAGTTGTAAAATACTCTTTTCCTTATCAGAAACATGTATGTAGAATATTTGCTTGTAGTTTTGCAGTACCATATTTGCCATGATAGTCAAACATTAACTTATATCAAATCAGTGTGCTCACCAGATGTTTTTTTTTTCCAAAAACATTTTATATTTTTCACACATGCTATTCAGGTCTGATTAACTTGGTTTTGGTGCTCAAGCGTTAGTAGAAGAAAACTTAAAGCTGCATACTCTGTAACTATGAACATTTTTCGAAAAAAATATTTTCTTTTTAAATCATTTGCAAAAGTAGAATAAAGTTATGTTGTCACAATAAATCTAATTTCTACAGTTGAAAACTGCATGAAAAAGTGAATTATCTTATAAAAACAGGTGTATTTTCTCTTGTTTGTAATTATTTGCGTCCCTCCAATAATTCTAGACAGTTACTTTTTAACATAAATGGTGTTGTTTTGGCACTAATAATTGGTTAATTATTACGAAAAAGGTAAAATGTATACCTGAATTTTAGTATTTTTACTGTGTTCTTGAAAAATAGAAACATTATTTTTAAAATGAAAATATCAAAAGTTACAGATTATGCAGCTTTAAAAAGGAAACACACATCAAAATACAAATTTGCCTGTAAGGACTGGCATTTGTTTAAAAAAAAAAATAGTGCAATCTTGATCAAAATTAGTTGAGAAACAAGAAAATTAAAATATTTGAAGCTTTTGTAACAACCTGTCATTGCCACCATATTGAATATATAATTAGATTCATGAAATCTTATTAAGATGCATAACATATTTTATTTTAGCATAAAATCACACAATTTCTTGCATAAATGATCCTTTAATGCCATATTTGGCATATGTTTCCAAAAGACTGAAAGTTATTTTTCAAATCTTTTTTGTTTCATTTTGCATATCTAGGTAGGAGGTTATGACATCATAGATTTACAAATATGGCGGCTACCATTTAAGAAATAATGGCGATTTCCAATGAATATAACTTCTTTCTTTCTTGATAAAATTTTGCAGCAAACTGATTTGATAGACAAATTCTGTCTTTTAAAGCTCATTTACTATTTGATGAGCATTTCCCTTTAAGATGAGGTGATTATCAAGGAAAATGTGGTATAATTTATAACTGATCTTCTTGTTACGTGCTTCCCCTCTTTATGCTAATTTCAACTCCATTCAATATTTAGTTTGACTCTCAACCACTTTGCATTCAGAATTCCCAAAAATGGAGTTTAACCCTTTACTCCATGATAATGCCCTTTGACGCCTTTGAAATATCACATATTTGAAAATATCAAAATTATGGAAAATGGAGCATTTGCTGCAAATGCTCCATTTTCCATATTTTCAAAAGTATTCAAAAATAACCTTAAATTTTTCTTGAATTTTTTCAATGTTGTCTTAATATAGAAAATGATGTCATGCTCTAAAAATAGCCTATGGAGTAAAGGGTTAAGGCATTTTGAGTACACAAGACTTATAACCATAGATATTGAGCCATGACATAACAAAACCAACAAGAGCGCAATGGCTCAGTGGTAGAGTTCTTGACTCGAGACCAAGGGGCTGCATGTTTGAGCCTCACCGGCGTCACTGCGTTGTGTCCTTGAGCAAGACACATTAATCCAAGCTTAGAACTGGTTCAACCCAGGAAGACCCGTGCCTACATAACTGAAAGATTGTTGATGGGACTTAAAGAATCAAATCAAACAAACAAACAAAACCAACCAAATTGAATTTGTGCAAAGACAAGACTCAGATCAGCCTGGACATCTGTTCAGTCTGATCAGAGTCTGCGCTGTGCACTCATTGGGTAACTAAGGGCCCAAGCTTTCTCCATGCAAATAGGAAAGACTCTGATCAGACTGAGCTGTTTCCTAGGCTGATCAGAGTCTTGTTGTGATGCACTGCCACATTGTTAGTTTTCTCATTTTGCCGCTCATATATACTGACTTTTAAAACACTGTTGCACACATAAAGGCCAAGATTGATTATGTGTTTTGGTCAATTTGGGTGAGATCAGGTTGAACTGAGTTTTGAAATGGCTTGAGATCAGTCTTTGCTGTGATTTGATATGATAACAGCTCCATGGTTTATATGTTTTTGGCTGTTTTCTTTCAAGGGAGAAAACTTCTGCCTTAATTTGCTCTAAAATGAAAAAAAATGTGTATCTTGATGAACAAAGCCTTGAGTTTAAAGATAGTCTTTAATATTCTGTCATTCATTCATTTGGCAGAATATGACTCCTTATCAGGGCAATGTCTGCCAGGTTAAATTCATCTTTAATGGCAGAAAAACAATTTGATTTGACTATCGAATCATTTAACATCTCAAAATATATTCGGAACCATCCAAACAATATTTTATTAAACTGGATAGAAAATTCTATAATTTGACTAAAAAAGGGCTAATGAAGGAAAAAAAATTCTGACTCAGAAGTTTTCTCACCAAACACATGTAACATGTTTCTGTGCTGCAAATATCCTTTAAAACTGTCTAGCAAGCTTTCTTATATATGCATTTCTGTTTAACAGTCCACTTCTCCGGTGAGTCAAAAAGAGTTCTCCCCCTTTACACAGTCCTAGCAAGTGACCACTTTTTTTTCAATTCTTCACTCACTTGTTTGAGTAATTGCTATAACTTGATTGAGTGCATTTTTGCATGCCTAAGTTCTAATAATAATCAGATGCTTTGATTTTTTCTTCCATGATTTGATATTTTTCTTTCCAGTTTGCATGCTGCATTTTGAGAGAAGGAAAGATCTGAAAGACACCCATATTTTATTTGCCCAATTTTTATTGCAAAAATTAATAGTGACTTTATTGACCATGTACAACGACTGCATCTACCAATTTAGCATAAACTCCAATGAAACCCTCAAGATAAGCTGTCAAAAGTAAAAACAGGTAGTCAATGATTGTCATACAGGTGCATGGCAAACTACATGAAAACTTATTCATTTCTACATGCTCATTTCACTGAAACAATGAAAGAAGTTGAGAATTTGCTTAAAAAGCTTATGGTGAAAACTCATTTTTTTGAAAAGACATATGTTGTAGGTACACTTTTCCAATGTGCACCAACAACATAATTATGTTGCTGAAAATAAGGAGAACTATTCGAAGTTTATCTTAAATTTATCAAGTATCGTGTCCATTGTCTTTGCCTCTTTTAAACAACGCAGTATGCCCAATCAGTATAAAAATACTTGTCACTATACCACAAATTCTTTATACTTAAATGACAGCTGTATCTTCAAATTCTCATTAACTAGTACCTATTTGCTAACCTGGTAGTTGCATGGTTGTACTAGTACTGTGTAGTTTTTATGTTGGGGGAGAATTTCTTAATGTTTTATCTGTGTTTGCCAACTAATTTATCCAGTTTCCTGTTGCTGTAGATCCACAGGTCTTTAAAAGCAGAGTGTTCATGTTATTTAATATAGATTAAATTTTGTGGTATTCTAATATTTTTAGTGGAAAAGTCATACTTTAGACCGTTTTTAATCTTTATATTTCTTCTTTAATTGTTGTGATTAAAATTTGATTTTCAGCAATTTTGTTTTATTTTGTTTCAGCAAGTTTCTTTTTGATGTTACTTTTAGATGTTAGCACTTATTGTCAGTTTATTTTTGATATGATTATATTTATGTATATTACTTCTTAGACCAAAAACAAAATTGATTTGTCTAGATGTGTTTTCTTCAATCTGACAATGTTTCTTTTCGTGTGTGTATTTTTCTCAACAGATGAAACATATATTCCTGTTTATTTTTAACCTTCCAAAATGTTGATATTAACTGTGGTCAGAAAGTGAAATATCAACCATTTTCACCATGCATGCATTATTCCTACAAGAAATGCATGATATAACCTATTATCTAAAATTGTGGAATTCAAACATAACTTTAATGACAAAAATGCCACTGCAAACAGTGCATCTCCAGATCAGACTGCTGCTATTAAAGATGTCTGATATGGGACTTATCACTACAGTTACTTTTCAGATTTTATGAATTAAAGACCTTGGATGCATGATTTGATGATGATGATGATGATGATGAATATAAAGATTAATAGTGTATTGAGCATGCACTTGTCTTACAAGCAGATTTACAGGTTTCCTTTTCCTTTAAACAGTTGCCTATTTAAGACTGGTTCTTATGTATATTGTTAATGTTTTGAGCGTGATTTATACTTAAGCATGTGATCCAATTTGTATATATCCTATGGTGTTGTTCTTTTACTTGCAGGATTTAATTTCTCATCATGATAAGTAGACATAGCTAATGTATTTCAAATCTTAGAAGACACCTGAATTTTCTCGTTTATGTTTTACAGAACTTTGGGATTTAGCATGGATTTGCATTCTTTAAGGTCACTTAATTCATGCCATATAAGAATCTTTCATGAGTGTTCAATGTTATGGAATTCAGGTGTCTTAGGCCAAATAAAAAAAATTAGTGTGTTTCGGGTAATGGGTCTGAAAATATTAGGTAGGGTAGGCACACATATTTTTTTTAATTATTTTTTTTAGATAAAAATGATAATTTTATGCCTTTTAAAAAGCATAAAATCATATTTTTTTCAGAAACCCTGAAAAAATTCTAGGCTTCACCAGTAAACTTAGGTAGGGTCGGGTTACCCTAAACACAGGTATTTTTTATTTGGCCTTCTCAACTCTTTGCATTCTGAAGATTGTTATGTTAGCAAAATTTTGCACAATGAAATCTTCCATCACACACTTGTGGGGAAGAATTTTTTTTTTAGCTTCTCTTTCATTATTCTTATAATCGTCGTATGAACTGTCATGCCTTGTTGTTGACCCATAATTTTAAGCAGGCCCTTTAACTCTTTCCTTTTGATTCTTTTGCAAACAGAGCAGACCCCAATCAGGCAGCTCTTGTAAGAGCTGCCTGATCAGGGTCTACTCTGTTTGCTTATGGAAATATGATCAGGTATGATCCTACACTAGTGGACCTGACAAGTTATTGCTTTATTCTATGTACAAATGTGAATAATTATTCATAGTGGGTGAAGCTTAGCATGAATATTCATGAAGGAAAGTTGGCTACAAGAAATGGTTTCAAAATGTCTGCTAACATTTCCAAGTTTGCAAATTGTATGTTGCACTATGTCAGGGAGCAGTGAGCTACATGTATTGTTACATAATTATAAGTAGCGGCACCACAACTCAGCAATGAGTGAAGGAACTTATTAAGAATTGCATTTCAGCTTTGGTGGCTGTAAGAGTTTGAGATGGATGTTGCATTGTGCTGTCAGGGATTTTCCTTTTTTTGATTGATCCATTTACCCATGAATTTGTGGAACACATACTGTCTTAATATTATATTATCAGCCCCAGGCTTGCTTCAGTTTTGGGCCCATTTGGTGACTGTCAGATAATCATGAGCAAGAAATGGGTGAGTTTACACAATAGAATAACTTTTTATCATGAAAAATGAAGCTGGATGGGTAGGAGCATTCAATAGATCAAGAAAGTGGTACCAGTAATTTATGGTATATCTATATCCTTCAAGGATATTTAAGAGTAACAAGTTTTGCTTGACCTCTTGTAATTAACTGTCCTAGGCCTGGCAGATAGATGCCTCTGAAACAGGTTTCAGGATGGATAAAAAGCTAAAAATTCACTATTTTGGGATCTAATTGGAATAAATACAAACTGTTTTGGTGTCTAATGTTTATTTAGGAAAATCTCTGTGTGCATGTGTTCTACTATATAAGATGTGCTGCTGCAATGCAACTTGTATTTGTGCTTGATGAGACGGCTGTCTTTGTTGCTGTTAGCTTTAATTTTACTGCTTTCCAGATTTATTAAGGACAGTACAGCTTACATCAGATGATGCCTTTGACATCATAATACGTGCTTTGACATGAGAAAACCTGTCTTTGAGAATTGGAATCAGTCAAGGCTCAAACCAGCCTGCTCAGCTTCAGAGACTAGCTAGATTGCTGAAGTTTTGCATTTACCTTGTTAAGCTATTATACTTTCCAGAGCATAATTTTTATATCAAAGGCGCTGATCAGACTGCACGTATGTGCAGGTTGGTCTGCTCCTTTGTTGTTCGCAAGCAACAAAGTAAGGTTTTCTCGCCATGAGGCCCATATGGGCCCACGAAGCTTTTGTTACTTAATATTGCAAAAGTTTAAAGCTTTGTAAATTGAGATACTTGACTAATTAATTTATTGAGTTAAGGTTTAAAGTGCTAGTCAACAACATTTCAGTCATGTTGGGATTCCTCACAGAGAGAGAATTAAGAATGGGATAGAATAAAGGCCCTGTCTTCTACACAAATTTGCCTCAAGTGAAGCAAATTTCATCCTGCCAACACAAATATTACAGTAACAGGGCCATGTCTCTGAAAGTTGCAGCTGAGAGCGCATCACCCTACAACCCAGACTTGACTAATCAATATTGCCGTAATAGTTGTCCAAATGTTTCTTAGGAATTAATTTACAGCAAATTTATTTGGTAGTTCTGATTTTGTTGGGAAAATCCATGAAATGAACTAAATAATTTACAGGTTTCATATTTCAAAAAACTCCATGCGATTATGCATCTTTAACAAAAAATTTATTAAAAAAGTATTAAAGTGAGCGGTGACATTTGATTTCCAACAATGTGGCATTTTTACAAGTGTAGACTCAGACGAGCCTCTGCAGCCTCCTTTTAAGCTTAGAAACTCCAAATGCGGTTTGGTCAGTAGCTTAACAGTCGTAGAATATTCAAGTGACTAGCAAAGGCTCTGATCAGACTGCGCGTATGTGCAGGCTGGTCTGAACCTTTGCTGGTCGTATATTATACCACATTGTTGGCAATCTCATGTCACGACTCAAATATGTTTTCTTAGATGCCTGAGCAACAGACTGTTAAAGTGAGTACAACCCGTGGGCTTTGCAAAAAATTGTATTTTTTCAATCTTTTAGTGCCCTGTTTACCAAATAGATCTTTCTTTTAAGCCTTATTGATGCTTTGAGCTGCTGGGTGCGGGAGGTGGTTTCTTTCTTTTTTCAGCTCTTAAGAACCCTTTCTATACTGAAGACCAGAAAATGGAGACATTGATAAACAGTGAAAACCTCAATGTGATGCCACATGGCGCATCTCATCTTGGTCTGCATTGTTTACTAAGCTATCTAAGACTTGATGGAAAAAGCCAGTGGTATACAAAGGGTTACTTTTAACTAACTAATTTGTTAAAGTTTTTAAAGCTGCAAAGTCTGTAACTTTTGATCTTCTATTTTTGTAATAAATGTTTCTAATATTTTCAAGAACACAGCCTATAGCTAACATCCAGGTATGCATTTTACCAGCTATGTAAACCTTATCAAAACAACAGCATTTATGTTAAAGAATAACTGTATAGAATTTATGGAGGGATGTAAATAATTACCAACAAAAGAAAAAACGCCCATTTTTATAAGATAATTCACTTTTCCATGCAGTTTTCAGCTGTAGTTAAGAGCATAACTTAATTCTTATTCTAGAAATGATTTAAAAAGATTTTTTTTTCCAGAAAATTTTCAGATTTGCAGACTTGGTCACTTTAATCTAATACTTGCACAATGTAGTTAGTTTTTTTACAGTGAAAACTTGGTAAAATGTCTGACTTTTACAAAAAGTGCACACTTGTTCTTCGTATCATAGTGTAATACTTCTATAATACTATAACTTTGGTCTATAGGATTATAATATTTTTCGATGTGTAAATCATATCATAAAGTACAGTTTTGCAAAGAAATTTTTAGGAAAAAATTGCTCTTTTTTCCAGTAATTCCTTTGTAAATATGTAATTGTTTGGAAGCAGCAGTGACCAAGGTATATATATAGAACTCTGCTTTATAACAAGTAACTTTATGATGAATCTGCTGTGTACAGAAAGAATACCTTATTTATCCTAATAAGTGCACTGTCAGCAAAATCCAAAATTTTATATGTTTTTGAAATCTATGTAGACCAAGATCAGCTGGCTTCTAATAAAGCCAACTAATCATGATCTACACTTTTTTGCATCCATGTTAAGCATTTGTATTGCTAATGAAATCACACCACTTGACAGGCTTGAAATCAGAAGTTGACTCAAAAAGAAATCTGTGTGCACTTATAAGAGCAGGTGCTCTTATCTGGTCAGATATGGTATACAAAATATTGGCCTCGACATGAGAAAACCTGACTTTGATCAGCGCCTTTGTTATTATAGCAATAAACTAATCTAGCTTAATCAGCAACGTCTCTGTAATCTAGCTTTCTCTGTAGCTGAGCAGACTGGTTTGAGTCTAACTAGGTTGGAAACACCAAAGACAGGTTTTCTCACGTCCAGGCCTATGCATATCAATGTATGTAATTTTGAAATGAAGTTATTGTTACCATCTCTTCAGGATATCCCCAAATCACTGGTAAATGGTCTCCTGCAAACAGTCCAGTTGGTTTTATACATCATCACATAACATTGGTTTGTTAGAACTTGAAAATACCAGGATGGTAGTGAACCAAGACTTCAGCTGTCTACCAGTGAGGGACTAAGGGCCATTTCACATATACACCGAAACGAAACCGAAAGGAAAAATAATAATGCCTTAAAACCTATGAGTGCTTTCACATACTCACCGAAACATGCACAAATTGTTGGGGTTTTTTTACGGGTTCGGCAGCAGAATTTCAGCAAATACGACAAGTTATTTTAATTACACTTGCACAGTATGATGATACACAACCACGTGCGTTGTACATAACTTAGTTATCATGGAAGCTGTTGATGGATTGTCCAGTGAGACAATAGTGTGATTATTTCACAAGTAAAATGTACAAGACTACAGACTACAGACTTGTGGGACAAAGCCTAGAGCGACTATAGAGACCATGAACCAAAGGCAGTGACCTTGACTCAAAAAGTTGTAGTGGAACAATATTAGGAAGTCTGTAGAATTACCAGGTCTGTGCCAAATTATACATGCATTTTCTTATATTTCGTCTGCGGATTTGGTTCATATATGAAAGGTTTGCCGAAAACGAAACAAAGTAATTGTGTTACTGTTTTGGTTCCGTTTCGGTGTGTATGTGAAACGGCCCTAATATACAAGTTTTATTGACCATATGGCCATGATTTATGCTCTTAAAGTCATAAATTGCTCACATTGACCAAAACCAGAAGAGTGCAAATTGACATGCACTCTGAAAACATTTGTGGGCTCTTAAAGCACTAAAAATCCTTTAAGGTGTATTCGGACATTTAAGTTATGCATTTTTCTTAGCTGTGTTGCAGATCATGTATCCTATCAGCTGGACTAGATTATTGTCATCCCGGAATTTCACATAATGAAGGAGATTAGAAATTAGCACAGCTTCACTCCCCTTACCATACCATCAGCAGCTAAGATAGTATAATTATGCTTTTCCCTATGGTTTGGTAGCGCATTACACATTGTTCCAGATATTAAAAAATGTTTGTACATAAAATTATGACTTCAGTTTAAACAATCTTATCATATGACGTCATGTCTGGGAGTGAAATAACGCAATGCAATAAAATCTATATAGATTTGCGGGAAACGTTATGACGTCCATAACAACATTGCGTACATAATTACAAAATCATAATGTTTTTACGTCAGAAATGAGACTTCAAAGTAATCGTAATGTCATATGATAAATAGAATCTAACATTCGATCAGCTCTTGTATTATTGAATTTATTAAACTCGTTGGGTAAAAGAGATAAAATGCTCGGCAAGCCTCACATTTTATCTCTTTTCCCTGACTTGTTTAATAAATTCAATAAAACATGAGCTCTCATGTAAGATCCTCAATATATTCTATTGTGTTTACTGAAAAAAAAAACATTGACTAAGCTTTTTACTGCTGAATTTCTAAAATACATGTAGAATCGTTCAATTGATGATTTTAGTTGATGTTGAAAAAAGCAATCAAGTTTAATCCTGATCAGGCTTTCCTGGAGATAATCTGTGATTATTTGTTTGCACATGCTTAAATCCCAGACGGAGCAATATGGTTTTTGGTCATGAAATAATTTCTATCCTTCAGCTGATTCAAGAAGGGTTATTGTCAGTTAGTAAAAGTATGTGCACAAAGTACTGGTTAACTGCTTAGTCAAGCTTGCCCAGGAAAAAAGTGTGGTTTAATGAACTGACCATCCTGACATGACCATAGCTGTTGATTGGGACATAAAGAATCAAACCACAACACAACAACTGAATGGGTTGATTAGTTAATAATCTACATGGGTGAAAGATTTTAGGATTATTCTTGAATTCAGCAATTTGTCATCAGTGGAAAGACACTAAACATTTAAACTTGAAATATTAATATTTTGAAGGCATACTGCAAGTTTTATAATTCTAATTTCAAAAGTTCAGGATTTTGGTATTTTTAAACTTTCACCCATGTATCTATATTGTCACATGATCATAGCATCCCCAGGAGTGATATAAATTTAAAATTTACATTAAAATTGATAAACGGCTATAATAACATCATGTAATTATAAGGCAAAATTTATTAACATTATAATTAAAACAAAAAAAAAGCTTTGGTTTCAGAGTAGTTTTAGTGTCATATGATATTAAAGTTCATGCTGCTGTATTATTTAATTTCTTAAACTTGTTGCCAAAAAAAGCGATGAAATGCTTGGCAGAGCCTTCATTATGTATATGGGTTTTCAGGATTATTCCTGTATTCAGGATTTTGAGGCTGACTGTCCATAGAAAGTCAGCCGTTATTAAGACTTTCCATAGAAAGTCAGCCACAAAATCCTGAATTAGGCAGAATACAATAGCTTTTACGATATAAATACAGTTGATCTAAAGACAATTAAGCATTTAAACTTGAAATATTGATATTTTGAAGGCATACTGCAAGTTTTAAAAAGTTCAGGATTTTGGAAATTTTTAACTTTCACCCATGATTTTTTCTCTTTTCTCAACTTGTTTAATAAAGTCAATAAAACTTGAGCACTCATTTAAACAAGATACCAATATGATTCAATGCCAGATAGCTACATGTAGCTCAGAGCCCATGTATATCCTACCGTATTTGTTATTATTTAGCCAAGTGAAATTTGAAATGTTAAGTTTTCATTTTCAGATGGGTATATTTCTGGCCATAGGTATATGAATAGTTTGAGATAAATGTCTTTCTGTCCTAACCCTTGTTATGCTTAGGCGAGTTGATTTGTTTTGTTCCACTTTTGGAAATACACTGCAGTGAATTTGAAAAGTTACTGTATTATTTTACCTTAAGACTGAGTTATTTCCCTTTTAAAGAAAAAGGCAATCCCAATGGCCTATATTTCTTTTGAAGTCTTTAAGACAAACCTAGGTTATTCCCCTGGATTCTTATGGATGAGAAAAGCGGTCAATTAGCTTAATTGCACATCCGATTTAAACAAATTTGGTCATTTTGTTTTTTGCCAAATGAATATCACTTTGTTTACTAATGGATTCTTTCACCTCAGCTTGATACAATGGACCTGGGATGATTTATTAAACATATGGGCCTCTATGCGACCAAACCTGTCTTCGGGGTTTCCAACAAAGCGAGACTCAAACTGGTCTCCTCAGCAACAGAGACTATAGCTGGAAATTTGCTTGTAGCAAGTTCAGATGTGATACTTTCCATTAAGCGAATAACAAAGGCGCTGATCTGTGTGGATGCGCAGTCTGGTCTGCACCTTTGTTGTTTGCAAACCCCCGAAAACAGGTTTTCTCGCTTCGAGGCCCATATAAAAGTAGGGTAAGAATTTCCATATTACAATGTACTTTAGTCCCTGAAGATTGGCTTTGTCTTAGCAAACAGTTCAGACCCTGATGAAATGTCGTTTTTTGCGGCATTTCATCTCGCTCTTCACTGTTTGCCAAAGTTTCCAGTATACAAAGGTATATGATAGAAATATTGAAGTTTGGTGATTTAACTTATAAAGGTACCATCACACTCAGATCTCGAAAACCATATTACATTCTGAATTATTTGAAGGGCATTATAAGTGAGAAAGTGGCCAAGGCTCTGGGAAGAATTTGAGGAGCTGAAAATCTCATTTGTGATGATCAAACAACTCATTTGAAAATTAAATGTTAACATCAATTCTCTGTAACTACTGAACCTGTTATAATAGAGGTTGTTCACGCTCGGTCTCGGATTTTATTAAAAATTGCTGACAATGATTCTTTCTTGGTAAAACCAAAAAATTTAATGCTAGTTCACTCATTTGTCTTTCCGTTGCCATGGCAACAGCTTCCAAATATTTTGGCCAAAAATCAGCCAAAATTACCTTAAATTCAATAATTTCACTGCAAAACTGCCATTTATACTGCCTTTCTTTCACAATATTTTTCATTTTGTCTGGTAATTCTAATTTAAACTTATCTAAATCATACCATCCAGAATAAAAAGTTTTTGTTGACTAAATTAACACTGAATGTGGGTGGGGTAACACAACCCCGAAATGTGTCGTTTTTTTGCACTTTTTGACAGCTTATATCATTAAGGGCTCGACAGCCGGACACATTATAGGACTAACCTGAAAATCAATATTACCCCATCTTTCAAAAATTAGAATAAAAATTTTGGGAAGTTACCATCTTCTATGTGTTACCATGGAAACAAGAGGTACACCGTTCCAAAATGCATGTTTTGATTTTAACAAATATTTATGAGGTGTGAAATTCACACAACAGCCAGTTTGTAACACTGAACAAAAGAAAGTGTTAAGCTACCATTTTTCTGCCAATATCTATAAAAAATATTATCAGAGGCCCCAATGGGGTTTTGATTTAGTCATTTTAGGGGCACAATGGGGGCAAAAATTAAGAAATTATTTGAAAAAAAGTCAAAGCTCTCTTACATAATAGAATTAATTGTATCAAAGTTGTTTTGAAAAGCCATGTCTACATTATAAAATTGAATTAAAGAATAAAAACAATTGTAAATCTCAGGAGGGGCTCCTGAAGGGGCTCAAATCGATTGAATGTGGGTGGGGTAACACAACCCCGAAATGTGTCATTTTTTGCACTTTTTGACAGCTTATATCATTAAGGGCACAAAAGCTGGGCACATTATAGGACTGAAATGAAATTAAATATAATCCCATCTTTCAAAAACTACAATAAAATTTTTGGAAAGTTACCATCTTCTATGTGTTACCATCGAAACAAGAGGTACACCGTTCCAAAATGCAAGTTTTGATTTTAACAAATATTTATGAGGTGTGAAATTCACACAACAGCCAGACTGTAACACTGAACACAAGAAAGTGTTAAGCTACCATTTTTCTGCCAATATCTATAAAAAATATTATCAGAGGCCCCAATGGGGGTTTGATATAGTCATTTTAGGGGCGCAACGGGGGCAAAAATTAAGAAATTATTTGAAAAAAAGTCAAAGCTCTGTTACATAATAAAATATATTGTATCAAATTTGTTTTGAAAAGTCATGTCTACATTGTACAATTGTAATTAAAGAATAAAAACAATTGTAAATCTCAGGAGGGGCTCCCAAAGGGGCTCAAAATCGATTGAATGTGGGTGGGGTAAGCCTACTCCTAAAAATCATACTTTTTGCATTTTTGATAAGCCACAGACAGCTTGTGAGGATAATTTGACATTTTGGTGTATGCTTAATTAAAGCATTGAGTGTGAAATATCATGAGATAGAAAAAGAAATGGGAAGATGATTCAAAACATCAAATTAAATATGCAGCGAATATCCCGCAAACATTTTGCAAATATGCGACGAACATGCATTTAAATATGTAAATTAAATATGCAGCGAACAATAATTGCGACTATCCTGCGAACAAGCAGCAATCAATGATTTACAAAAGTCAAAGCTTGTTAAACTCAAATAGTCAAAATTAATTTATCCATTGTGCACTGACCTCAGCAAGCAACATCATTCCAGAACAATCAAAAGGTATCAACTCAAACATCATAGGAATAGAAAAACACATCAGAAGAGATAACATTCCGTAAAAAAGACTTCTCAACATGTTGTCAATATTATGACAGCCATTTAATTGAAGAGTTTTAAGGGGAGATAATTTTGAATCTATCTCCCCAGTAAAAAATAAGATCTAATGATTGGTCACTTACTCCCTTTACCTGGAGGCCTGATCATTGCCGCAGGGCTCCCGGTTTTTCGGACGGTAGAGTCCCTTCTGTAGTTTATCTTGAAATTAAACCTCGGGGTACTTTGTTAAATTATGCACATGGAACGGCAAACAGTGTGGACCCTGGTGGGGCAGTTCACAGAGGTATGTCTGATCCGGGTCTGCGCTGTTTGCTTTGACCTATTTGTCCGAGAGGTTCGGAACCTTGCGGTATATACTAACCACAATACTCCCGAGTGCCGTCAGTCTGATCTAGTCACCCATGAAGCTTTCTTCTAATTGTTTTTGCTGTTTTATGTATTTTTGACATGTGTATATGTTGTTGTTTGACATATACCCCTGCTAGGGGTCTTGTCTTGAATAAAAACCTGAAAACCTGATCTTTAGACTGAGAGCTATATGAGTTGAAGTTCCTTAGATGAACTCTCCGCGAATACATAAAAAGTTAAAGTCACTGTAACGAATATACAACGAACAGTATCCAGAACTAAGTTCTTATTGCGAATACTGGGCGAATAGTACCTTGTGCTTGAAAAAAGTTAAGTTTTTGCTGCGAATATGCAGCGATTATATGACAAACTGCAAACATTCAGCGACCACTTTTTTGTCAGACCAACATTGTTCGCTGGGTATTCGCGACAAGAAGTGAATATATAGCGAACAATTACTGTAAACAATGCAGTTCGCAGAATATTCACAGCATTTTCGTCAGATATTCGCACAAAGACAGCTTTTCCGTAAGGGCCCCTGGAAAATGTTGGACCCGAAAAGTATAGTTTTCTTTGAAATTAACCATTGATAAACCACTGTAAATCTGTAAAATAAGTTAAGGACTAAAAAAACTATGTCAGAGCTGTTTCTGGCACTTGGGCCTGGACCCCCTCCTACCCTGACAAGAATTCCTGGATCAGCGCTTGTCGCATTTATCCAATCAATTGACGCTGCCTAAAATGGCATCAAATGAGACATCCAAAAGTAAGCTGTTCTCTTTTGGCACCAGGTGGTGCTATTTGGGATACAAGTTTACCGAGCCTTTTGAACATAACGCGAATTGAGAGCTAAAAGTGCGAATACGGTATTTTATGGGCATGTGTTTCTTCAACTTTTAGTTTAAAATTCGCACTCCCTGGCGTAATGATCGAGCTCGATCGAGCCAATAGATATTTAAAGGAATAAAGAATTTATGTTTATGTTATAAGTTCATTATCTCTGGAGTATCTCCCATGTGCGGATCCAGAGTGGGGTATAGGGGGTCCGGACCCCCCTTGAAAATCACAAGTTATATGGGTTTATATAGAAATTAGCATTTGGATCCCCCCCCCCCCCCCCCCCCCCCGGAAAAAGTTGGACCCCACTGGAAAATGTTGGCCCCCCTCTCGATCCTTTGGAAAGTATAGTTCTCTCTGCAATAAAACCATTGGACCACCTCTGTAAACTGTAAAATAAGCCGAGGACTAGAAAAACGTTGTCTAGGCTGTTTTTTTGGGGGGCCGTTGATCCTGGAACACCCACCGCACCCCTCCTGACAAAACTTCCTGGATCTGCGCTTGTGTCCATGGGTGCTACAATGCACCAATGACGTATATTAGAACATGGATCCCTGGTTGCACTTCCACATGTAATGTAACATAGTGGATTACAACGATCAAGGTACCAAAGTGTAATAAAATGCAGGTTAGCCAGCTGATCTCGCTATTAGAGGTGGGCCTAGACATTGAGGTAATACACTCTGAAAATTTTTCAGGGTTTACCCTGGCTCAGAATTTGTTGCAGCCAGCACTTTAGCCAAATGGAAAACGTTGGAGCCAAATGAAACTAATTTCAGCCAAGGTTTTAGCCAGAAAGTAGAAAATCAACAAGTTGTTTTGTAAAACTCTTTGACCGCTAGGTGCGATTTTTGTTGACTGCTGATTACCTTTGCAAACAGTTTGGACCCACATCAGGCCCGACAAAATTTTGTGCCTGATATGGATCCAAACTGTTTGACACCCTTTCTTTCTTTTTCTCTTCACTGTCCTCGCTCATACTTACAGGGAGTGCTAATTTAGACTGCACTTTTAGCTGTAGCCACTCTACAATTTTAGTAGCAAATGGTTCCAAAAGCTAATGGCAGGGTAAACCCTGATTTTATCTTTTCCTGAATTGTCCAGGAATGCTTAAATGTATTATGTTCTTTATTATATATATTGTTCATATTTATCATTATTCAAATGCTACTTTTCAGTATTTTGTTTGATTCTTTACGTCCACTCAACAATCTTTCAGTTATGCGGGACGTTCTTCCTGGGTGGAACCAGTACTAAGCTAGGATAAATGTGTCTTGCTACTTTTCAGTATCTATGTCATTATCATTACAGCTATCTGACATCTAGTGACAGAAATATACATACCGGTACATACAAACCAGAAACATTCTTCATTGTTCTACTCTTCTTTTGTCCTATGGTAAGCGATACCATAACTGCCTTGTCCTTCTAGCTCATTTGGGAGATATCCTGAGAGCAGATTTGGTAAATCTGCAACTCTTCTGATTGTCAAAATTTACCGCGGTAAAAAGCAAGGGATATCGTCATATCT